>CM077646.1:66352714-68752714 GCA_039707465.1 Rhabdophis nuchalis
GCTTTTACTCTTCCGGAAAAGCTAGCCCACTTGACTTTAATAAAATTATTAGTTCAAGCAAGTCTGTATCTAAGACCTTCAGGGTTCTTTTGTATTATGCCAAGAGCAAGGCTGTTTTTCCTTCCTAAAGTAGCTAAGGATTTTTCTTCTTCTGTTGATTCAAGGTATAAAGTGTCCAAGGACAATTTTTAGCATCTGCAGGAACACAAAAGTTCTACCACTATTATATATAACTTTGCCTTTGCTAGGGATCCTCAAACAGGGAGAATGGCCATTGGTCAGAAAAACTCTAGTGGACCCTGCACTTGTAGGGAACTGGAATAAATTACCATACCTCTAGGACTGCTTCCAGATCTGTTCTATAATACACAAAACAAATTTATGCTATGTTAAATATTAACTGTTATTAGTTTGTAAATCATTTATTCTACTTTTTAATATTTAGATGCATTTTTTTAAAAAATTGACTGGCTGTTCTGCTATCTAAATATCTCCCTGCCTTCTGACTGGACTTGTATGGTATATATATGAACAAGATACATAAATGCATTCATTTATATCATCTTTCCTTTGAAAATTCAAGGCAGAGGGCTTGTAGCTCTTGGCTTATTTTATTTGGCCCAACCACAACTATATGAGAAAGTAAGTTGCGTTAAGAGAAAGAAGGTGACCAACCCATAGTCACACAATGGCCAAAGAAGAACTTGAAACTCAAGTGTTCTTGAACTCAAAATGGGCCATATTAACTACTAAAATTGGCAATATCTCATTTCTTAAATTTGTACAGCTGCTGTAACTTTGGCTCTGTCTATTGCTCTTCTGGATTAAATTAAAAATAAAAAGAAGTGATTGCTAGTGTAGGCACAGGGAAACCATCTGAAATGATGAAGGGTTTCCTGCCTAAGCAGGGGGTTGGACTAGAAGACCTCCAAGGTCCCTTCCAACTCTGGTATTGTATCCTATTCTATTCTAAATGTGATAGAGCATTAACCCTGATTGATTAAAATTCTAAGACAAAAATGCTCCTTCGCATCTCTACAAAGGTTATTGTTCAAGGAAGACATGTGGCTCTCCTACTTTTCTGGCCAAGTGAAAAGAGTTAGTTGTAACTAATGCCTAATCTAATCACCACTTCATTTGCCAACACACAATGCACAATTCAGAGACAGCTTCTCTAGCTATAATTAATGAGCACTGCTTATTAATTATGTTCTGCTTATTAATTATGTTCAAATATTCAATTAATCTTCATATCAGCAGTCCTGTTTCTCAATCTTCCTTTATAAAATCATATGATGAAGTCAATATGCACCTATATCTCATTGTTTTTCCTATTCCACGCATGCATTTCACCAAACTCAATTCTCAGAATAACTCTTGCGCAAGTAAAAAATGGTTCTTGCATACCCATTAGGTTTACTGTATGCTACATTCTGGATTGCGTACATAACTAAATGCCTTGTAGTCAATAAAACAAAGATAAACTGTCCTATGTTCTTTTTCTCACTTCATTTTCCACCTTATAGTAGCTATCTAAAGATATATCTTTTTTACCATTTTTAAAACCTGCCTATTTGTTTGCATTTTCCTCTCCACATAAGGTTTATCCTTCCTTGTAAGATCTTAAGCTATTCTTTACTGAGTCCCTTTGGGGAGATAGGGCGGTATACAAATCCAATAAATAAATAAATAAATAAATAAATAAATAAATAAATAAATAAATAAATAAATAAATAAATAAATAAATAAATAAATAAATAAATAAATAAATAAATAAATAAATAAATAAATAAATAAATAAATAAATAAATAAATAAATAAATAAATAAATAAATAAATAAATAAATAAATAAATAAATAAAATGGTTTAATATTTTTAACATTTTCTTCTATTTCCTTTATTTGCTATGGGTATACATGCCAAACCTTTTTAATCACTAGAGAACATATTTTGTTGACAAATCACTGTTGGAAGCAGTTGTTGACCATCTCTTCTCCTGCAACTTTAAACAATTAAACAGGTATTTCACCTGTTCATGGTGTTTTATTATTTGACAGCTGATCTATTGCCTGTCATATCACTCCATCTAGTGGAGTCGTTTCCTGAATATATTTTCTCTCTACTGTCTTATATATACTTCTGTGTGAAGATTCATAATAGTTTTCTCTTTCAACTTCTGTTAAGGTGTGTTTATTATTACTCTTTAGTAGTCTTAGATTAAATGAGAATTTCCCCTTGATTTCTTCTGTTTGTTGACAATCGTAACTAAAATATTGTTCCTTGTCCTTTGTTATGTGATGTTGTAACTATACATTCCGTTCTCATGCATTATTGTTTCCCAAAGCTTTTATTCCTTGTCTTGCTTTGACTATCTTGATCATTTGTTCTGAATCTTGGAACTTAGATCTCTTTGAAATAAAGTGGACCATTTTTTTCCAAGGACGTTTTTAATAAATCTATTATATCATTCTCTTTTGCATAAATTAATATAATCCTTATACAAATAGCTTTGACTCATGACCACAACTGGGACCAGAATTTCAGTTGCTAAGTTATGCAGTCATCAAATGAATCATTAAGGAACAGGATTCAATTTTAGGACTATTTTTACCGCAATTGTTAAGTGAAGCACATGATTGACTTCCCAGCTGGCTTTCCCAATTGACTTTGCTTGTTGGAATCCAGCTGGGAAGGTTGAAAATTGCAATAATGTGACCTCAAGATACTGCAACCATCATAAATGCAAACTGATTGCCAAGCTCCCAAATTGTGATCATGTAACTATAGGGTTGGTACAATGTTTATAGTTTTAAAGATGGATTGTAAGTCACTTTTACTGTGACCATCATAACCTTGAACTGTCATTAAACAAATGGTTGTAAGTCAATGACTACGTGTATTGATATTACAATCTCAATAGTTAGCCTCCAGGTCATTTCTTGCAAGCATATCTAGACATTTTATGCTTGGCATCACAAATTCATAGCCTATTCTACAGTCTGTATCTAAAGCATTCTACGTATTTAACTAAATTATACTTCCCATCTTCTGTTTCCTATTACATAGTTCTTATGTGGCCCATCTGGTGATATGTGTATTTATGTTGCTTGAAATAAACATTGATAGTTTTTTTTAAAAAAAAACAATCATATATCACTTACATCATTGCATTTAGCCTATCCAAATCTTCTTTTAACATCAAGCTTCTCCATTTTTTTCCACTTATGCATTTCAATCACCCCCCATTAGCAATATTTTGTTCTTTCAAAATACTGTATTTATCAAACATTAATACAATACAATACAATACAATACAATACAATACAATAGCAGAGTTGGAAGGGACCTTGTAGGTCTTCTAGTCCAACCCCCAGCGTGGGCAGGAACCTTATACCATTTCAGACAAATGGCTATCTAACATCTTTTTAAAGACTTCCAGGGTTGGGGCATTCGCAACTTCTGGAGGCAAGCTGTTCCAGAGGTTAATTGTTCTAACTGTCAGGAAATTTCTCCTTAGTTCTAAGTTGCTTCTCTCCTTGATTAGTTTTCACCCATTGCTTCTTGTCCTGCCCCCAGGTGCCTTGGAGAATAGTTTGACTCCCTCTTCTTTGTGGCACCCTCTGAGATATCGGAACACTGCTATCATGTCTCCCCTGGTCTTTCTCTTCATCAAACTAGACATACATTGATTTTTCCTCATTTCAATGTCTTCTATCACTATGTCCCTAGTAAATGCGTATACTTATTATGTACTAACACTTCCAGATGTCCACTATTTCTAATAAACAATGAAGATAACATGTCTCCTGAGAATCTCCTTACACATTTAGAACCAAATAGTTGTTTTTCTCAATAAATTTCTTCTCCTAGATCTATCTATCTATCTATCTATCTATCTATCTATCTATCTATCTATCTATCTATCTATCTATCTATCTATCTATCTATCATCTTGATTATTATTGTTGTTGTTGTTGTTGTTGTTGTTGCTTTCATTTCAAGGTCTCTATTACTATGCCTCTAGTATGTGCATATCTATGAATCATTAAAACTATTGGGAAAGCTCCATTAAAAGAATAATTATTTTTTAGAATATTTCTCATGGGATGAAATATGCAGGAATGTAGGGAGAAGAGAGAGAAATTTGCAGAAACACATTTCTACCTCAGAGACCAGAGGTTTCTTAAGATTCTTCTTAGGATATTTCACGCATCTGGACAATCAAAATATCTTCTAATCCATACAATCTTATAGCAATAGCACTTAGCACTTAGACTTATATACCACTTCATAGTGTTTTTACAGCCTTCTCTAAGCGGTTTACAGAGTCAGCCTATTGCCTCCTACAATCTGGGTCCTCATTTTACCCACCTCAGAAGGATGGAAGGCTGAGTCAACCTTGAGCTGGTGAGATTTGAACTGCCAAACTGCAGCTAGTAGTCAGCTGAAGTAGCCTACAGTACTGCACTCTAACCACTGCATCATCTTTGCTCTTATAACATTTTGTGGCAATGATCTACATTTATTATGTATACAGAGTAAATAATTTTGATTCACATATTCATTTTTTTCAATTCTACTCAATGTTTACCGTTTGTTTGATATTTATTAATGGGAAATTTAGAGATTTCTTTTTGTTTTACCAATACATTCTCCTAATTTTATGCCACTGAGAATTATGTCCTTACAATCGTTGAATATTGTCTCTTGCAGGTGCTCAGGTTAAATTGTTTTTTAAAATAAAACTAGGATTTTGGGGGGGTTGTATCAAACACCATATCTGATAAATTTGATATAAAATTTCACACATGTATGTACGGTATTTGGAAACTCTGAGTCCTAACCTGATTTGTATGTTTAGATACAAATGATTGTTTACAAGTGATGTGCACAGGTTGCATTTCATTACTGGACCCTTTTCTGCCAAAAACTCTTCATAAAGATTCAGTTGAAATTAAATGTATTTCTTTAAACATTTACTTACTGGTATAAGGCTCAAATGTCCATTCACATACCCTCGTTTCATTAAAGGTTTTCAGTCGATACTGGGGAAAAAGACATCTTGTTATCAAATATTAATTCTAGAATCTGTGTATGAGGAAAAGAATTATTTTTTTCCATTTTGGACCTTTTGAGACCTCATTTTAACTCACTCATGGATCAACCTATCTACCACCATCAACGTGGTTATGGAAAAAATGTTACTGAATCATTAAAGCATTTTGTTTACCCCTATGAGCTTCAGGAGTTAATCAAACTTCTCAACAAACACCCCCTTTTTCTAGTTTCTGACAGAAGTGAGACTTCTGCAGTGCCATTGATTTCCCCCACCTAGCTTTGTTCACTCCCTGGTAGCCTATCCCAAAACACTTACTCTGTAGAAGGTTTGTGGCTTCAGTTCCTGAATGAGGAGCTCGCCTGCAGCTCTGTTGCCATAGCAACATTTGGAATTGACAAAACTGAGCAGTGCACTCCTGGCCATGTCATCTGTCATTCTAGGGAACCTGGGAATTAACGAGACAGCAAGCACACTTTCAATTCTAAAGCATATACAGTATGCATCCAGTCTGTGGCATTTCCAGAAAAACAGACTAAATTGAAGCTGGTGAGTTAAGCCTTGCAACTCTGCTGGCAGAGAACAAGGATCATCTATGAAGAACCGCATTGGCTAGTGGTTTTGGCCATGTTTCATTAATAAATGTCATGCTTTTAAAAAACAAAACAAAACACCATACTTCAGGAATAATGATTTTAACAGACTGGTTTAGGCCTAATGAAGACTTCATTGTAAAAGCATTGCATCCCAGAATTTCTAATCCTGAGCATATCCATTTGATTTCAAGACAAGTAATCCTCAACCTATGAACACAATTGAGCCCAAAATTTATGTTGCTAAGTGAAACATTTGTTAAGTGAGTTTTCCCCCTTTTCATCATTATTCCTGCCACATTTATTAAGTGAATCCTTACAATTGTTAAATGAATAGCATGGTGGTTAAGTGAATCTGATTTCCCCCATTTGACTTTGCTAGTCAGAAAGGTTGCAAAAGATGATCATATGACCATGGGACACTGCAACCGTCATACATGTGAGTCAATTGCCAGGAATTCGCATTTTGATCACATGACCATGGGGATGCTGCAATTGTTGTAAGTGTGAAAAAATGGGCATAAGTCACTTTTTCAGTGCTGTTGTAACTTCGAACAGTCATTAAACGAACTGTTGTAAGTTGAGGATTACCTCCACATAAAATATAGATGGAAAGGACAAATGATTTTCACTGTACTTTGAATCTTTGTTATTTTCTAGACTCTGGTGCCCGGATGGCATTGGGAAAAAACTTATGTTGAAACGAACTGCTATCTGCTAAGAGCCATGATGGCGCAGTGGTTAGAATGCAGTACTGCAGGCTACTTCTGCTGATTGCCGGTTACCAGCAGTTTGGCAGTTCAGTTCTCACCGGCTCAAGGTTAACTCAGTCTTACACCCTTCCAATGCCAATAAAATGAGGACCCAGATTTTTGAGGACAGTATGCTGACTCTATTAACCTCTTAGAGCAAGAGTCTCCAACCTGGGCAGCTTTAAGACTTGTGGACTTCAACTCCCAGTGTCCCTCAGCCAGCAAAGCTGGCTGAGGAACTCTGGGAATTGAAGTCCACAAGTCTTAAAGCTGCCAACGTTGGAGACCCCTGTCTTAGAGAATGCTATAAAGCACTGTGAAGCGGTATATAAGTCTAAGTGCTATTGCTATTGCTATCAGCACTTGCTTATCTCCTTGAGGCCAAGATTTTTCACTTGGTCCAGACTTTGATCATCTTGCTTAGAGATGACAGCTCATTGAATGTTCAGGTTTAATTTACCTTTTGCTAAATTGAGCAAGGAAGCAACTCATCTAATTACTAAGAAAAAAGCAAGGGCATTTTCAAAAAGAAAAAGCAATCAGAAATGACTTACCTACATTCCAGCAACACAGGGTTGTTCCTCTCTTCACTAAGTTTTTGTATCATCTCTGGAGGCGGAAATAACTTTTTCCTGCCTAGGTGCAAAGGTTCAAGGAAGAATGAATAATGACCAATAGATACATATAGTGATGGGAACAAGATGAATAGTATAGAAAACCACTCATAACACTGAAGGCATATTCAATCAGACACCCTTTCTGTGCTCTTTTGGTATCTCTATGGGTGATTTATGATGCTTGAGGTGTACTCACCCGCTGCTGCTGTGAATCTGTCTACTCTACACATTCTCTGAATCATATTTATTATCTATTTATTCGTTCGTTCATTCCATTTGCATACGTATGGTTGAATCACACAATTCAAATAGCAACAAAAACGGTAAGCAAAATGTAAATAAAAAGCAAACTATATATAAAACCATTGAAACCAAATTAAACTGATGAAACATAATGGGCAGGTAAGTATTTGCAGTTTGAATCTGGACTTTCATCATTACTTTGTTAGATATTCTGTAATATGATATTTGCCAACTAGGTGCCTGAGGAAGATTTATATGGCAGATAGCTCCATACTATTAATCTTTAGAGTCACATGAGAACAGCTGTATTTTTCACTATTTTTCCCCTTTTTTACTAATAGCAACTCATAAACCAATGCATACTAAAAACAATGTTAATATTCCTTATGAGAATTAATTAGAATGTCTAAGGAGATTCTCAGTCATCCAGGTTGTCCCAAAGGTGTTTTTTTTTCAAAGAGGCAACTGGACTTTCTGGGTTTTTTTTAATTGGATGAGAAGACATTTCATTTGCAATTTTTTGGCTAGTCATTATAGTCACTTGGAGGTTTATCTGTGTCATCAGGGTCACCTGAATGGTGCAAATGGGTGTGGAGCCTTCTTGGAACTGTTGAAAGGGTTGTGTTGTAGATTGGCTATAGATGATGTCATATCCCTCCCCCTCTGTTGAGAGAGGGCTGTTCATCTATCTCCAGTCTACAACAAAGTCCTTTCAGCAGTTCCAAGAAAGCTCTACCATCCATTTGCACCACGCAGGTGATCCTGATGACACAGATAAACCTCTAGGTGCCCTTAACGACTCGCTAAAATGCAAATGACCAGTTGTCTGCAAGGAGTATAAATCCTTCCATTCCCCACCAACCAGTCAGAGCTGAAGAAGCTTCTTGGATGAGAAGTGAAGCATCTTCAAAGAAAAACCAGAAAGTCCATTTGCCTCTTGAAAAAAAAAAAGCATCTTTGGGAATTAATTAGCATATGTTATCATGGAATAGGACAACATATGTAGAGAATAATATTTTATACTATTTTTATATTTTACTTTTAATCCTAACCAACTACAAAAAAAAAAAATCTACACAAGAAGCTATAGATATTGCTTTAATGTGAAACTGGGCAAAGATTATTTTATATACTTTACAAAACGGATGGTGATGGCATAGGTAAAAAGTTTTGGTTATTATTGAAAACACATTTACCGGTTTGTTATTCTGTTTCCATTCTATTACTTTCAGCCGCACGGCACTCTTTCAGGTCACAGGGACCTAAGAATGTGACCTATGATTCACTAGTCTTTCTTGAATCCACCAATTTCTATTATATTCCAGTGATGTCATGTTATAAACAAATACATTAGCTATATATTAGACATATTGACATTCTCTATTTTTTTACAGAGTTCCACTAAAGTCTTAACAGGGTCACAAGCAAAATAGCCTACATTATTATAATTCCATCACTTTCCTCTCCAGCATTTTATAGAGCATGGTTTGCACATTATTCATAGAGCATAACATTTTTTTTTCTCTGTTATAGTATTGGTCTGACCAATCCAGTTGATATTTGAAATATCACTCATATTTTATGTTTTAAAGCCAGGAATCCCAGTTTATAAACAAAGAATATTATGTTTTAGTCTCCTGTCATTTGTTACTATTTTATATTTTCTAGAAATGTATTTCAGCCTTAAACAGGGTGGTGTCATCTACAAGTTAAATTCAGAAGAAATTGACTTCTTTTTTTTCTTTTTCTTTTTTACAAAAATGCTGCTTTTTATACATCACTAACCAACAAAGATCCTAGTCATTGGCCAGTTCTGGTGAAATATTTTTAGAGCTCTAGGCTATAGTTACAAATAGCTGTGCACAGAATTCATCACAATAAATGAGAATGAGTTTCCTATTGTCTGGGTCTTTGTTGTCCAGGAATAAACATTGCTGGTAAAGTACCCCATGGTGATAAAAGACAGTCTTTTGAAGAACAGTTTGTCTTGTCCCTCCACAACCAATTTGGCTTTGTGAATACAAGCTAAATGTGAATGCCACCGAAGATTTTGGGTGGGAGGGAGGGAGGGAGAGAGGGAGAGAGGGAGGGAAGCAGTGGTGAGTTTCACTTTATTTTACTATTGGTTTGCTTGTGCACGCGCATGCACAGAAGTGCCCGGGCATATGGGCGGAACCTCCTGCCACTGCCACTACCAGTTCATCCAATCCAGGGCAAACCAGCAGAAGCCTACCTCTGGAGGGAAGGAGGTAGGGAGAAGAAAGGATTAACACCAGACAAACAAGCAAGCAGAAATCAATACCGTTTTTTTTAAAAAAAATATGTATATTAAAATACAAGATAAGAAACACTGCCCTGATAAAGAACTTTTGTTCTTGTAGTTATACAACTGCAACGATCAGTAAAGCTCAATGGGTTATGGATACATACCATGATCACGAAAACTCCATGTATCAAGACCAATTGGCGTAAACAGATCCATAGGGGGCACTGAAGGACTTTCAGGCTCTGATTCCAGTTCCAGGATAGCTATTTTAAATGTAAACAGTGAATGATATATTTAGCCCAGCCATTTTATTTTTGTACATAAGATATAAAATATGGGGCGGGGCTACTTATGGAACTATCTTCACCCCACTGAAATCTGTCCATCCCTTTCATTCAGGCAGGGAAGATATGTTGCAGACCCCATCAATTAAAGGATTCTGACTGGTGGGATCCCAAAAGAGACTTTCTTTGCCCTTGCCCACACCCTGTGAGATAAGGCAGGCCCCCACATTCCTGCCCTTCAAGAAAGGTGTAAACCACATGGCTCTGTGGCCTTGCTTAGAAAGCAAAGAGGAGCATGCAACCGTAGAGCTAGTTCGCTCTCCCTTTGCCTTTTAATTACTTTTTAACATGACCAAATCGGGCGCCAATTGAAGTTTTGGAATGGATTACGGTCGTGACCAGAGGTTCCATTGTAGATGATAGAATGTATGTATGTATCTATGTTTTTTGTATGTACATACGTACGTATGGAGAGAGGAGAAGGAGGGAGAGGGAGAGGAGGAGAGAGAGAGAGATCATAAAATTGCCCAGACTTATGATGGAAATTCAATCCCCAAGTGTAATTGTAAATTGGGGATTCCATGTGCCAGAACTAAAAACTATATATTTAGGCTTAGGTTTTATTAGTTTTTTATGCCGCCCTACTCCCGAAGGACTTAGGGTGGTGTACAGCCAAAGTAAAACAGATAGACGCCCAGGGGAAGGGCCTTCTCTGTGGCGGGCCCAGCTCTATGGAACGACCTACCCCCCGACCTCAGGACAACCACGGACCTCCGCGCCTTCCGACAAAAGCTCAAGACTTACCTATTCCAACTGGCTGGCCTGGCCTAACCTACCTTCCAGCCTCTCAGTCTGAACATTTAAATTGTTTTAATTGGGTTTTTAAGGGGTTTAGTTTTTAGTATTTTGGGTTTTTAGCGCAGGGATAAATTGTTTAATCTGATTTTATATATATTTATGATGTATTTATGTTTGTATGTTTTTAATTCCCCTGTGCACCGCTCCGAGTCCCTTCGGGGAGAGGGAGCGGTCTAGAAATTAAATTATTATTATTATTATTATTATTATTATTATTATTATTATTATTATTATTATTATTATTATTATTATTATTATTATTATTATTATTATTATTATTATTATTATTATTATTATTATTATTATAAAAAAGTTTTAAAAGTTTTTAAAAAACATATTAAACAATTTGGCCTCAAAATTTAAAAAAACCAAACAAACCCCGATTAAAATTAATAAAAATTAATAATTTAAAATTCATTTTTATGCCATTCTGGAACGAATTGCCCCCGGAATTAAGAACTATCCCTGACTTACGCACCTTCCGCCGTGCTTGTTGGAAAAAAAAGGTTTTGAGAGCACGGCGGAAGGTGCGTAAGTCAGGGATAGTTCTTACTTCCGGGGGCAATTCGTTCCAGATGACAGGTGCTCCCACGGAGAAGGCTCTCCCCCTGGCTTTCTATAATATAGAAAGGTAGAATATAATATAGGTAGAAATAGCTGTGGGAATTGGAAATTTAGCAACTAAATTTAGCCAGCATTTGGTCAAATAGATTTTTAGCAATCTATAATGCAATTCTACAAACAAATGAGAGTTACAAGAAATGAAGCTTTTGATGAAATATTGATTTTTTCTCTCAACAAATGTTGAATGATTTTTAAAAAAAAATAAGCTATTTTTTGCAACTTCTGTTGTGTGTGAAAAATGTGCTTCTACTCAAGTACTACAGTGGAGTATTTTGAATCCTTTTAAAAATCCATACAAGATATAATTTATATCCATGGATGTTACAGGAAATGCCTCCTGCTAACAAAGTATGTTTCTAAAAGCAAAAAAGTGATTTGATGCCATCATTCATGATCCGATTGAACAGAATTTTCTGCTAAAAGCTTTCACATATTCTTCAAAAAGCAAAAAATAATATTTCCATTTTCTTCTCATGAAAAAAAGGAAGAAATAAACAAACTGCAGAAGATTTCACATGAAGGTTGCCTCCATTAAATTGAATATAAAGGCAAAAGGGGGGAGGGAGTTGTTCCATGACACAAGCAAATATGCAGTAACTTTAATTGTGAATTCTCTTCACACTCTATAGTAAAATGCATAAATAGATTAAAGTCTTGTGGTTCATATAGATTCATCTCTTTCCTTAAAAAACCATGATGGCCTTTTCTGGAAAAAATAAAAGTCAGAACTGGATCCAAAGTTCTGACCCAGATGGATGGTCGGTCAAAAACTTTGACTGAATAAGACCAAATGTTTAAAAAATATAAGAAAGGATGAACTTGTAGTTTCATTACAAAACTATTTTTTTTACCCGTGGTTTCTAAATGGTTTCTAAACAAGACAGTCTGTAGTTGGAGACACCCTGTATAGATTTTTGTTAATTTCCACCCTTCCCCTTAGAGGGGGATAAAATTTCACAATTCATACCAAGTATATCTCCCATATGACCAATCACCCGGACACAGCCAATATAAGACTGGTTGTCTCTCATTTAAAACTTATTAGATCTTGATCGCCTGATGTTATTCTGAGTAAATTGACTGTGAATGCCTATGTAAAGTGCAAAGATCCAGGAGTTCATTTTCTAGCAGAGGGTATGTACTATAGAATAACATCTGGCTGTCTATGTAGCAGATGAAATAAATGAAAGCAATGGTGAAACATTTGCCTTGCAAAAGTAAAAATTGCTTCTGTGATGTGAACATTATAGAACAAGGCAAATTTATGGATCCTTAAATCAGTGTACCTGCCTTTTATTCTTCCTCCGGCTAGGACTATTCAATAAATGACTAAACCCAGCAGTCTTGGAGGAAAAGATTGCAACTTTTTCTTTATTAACAGATGGGCATATTTTTATTTCTCTCCTGAGCCATTTCCCCCACCCCTTCAACAACAACAACAAGCAGATTTTTAAAATAGCAAGAGTGTAATAGTAGCTTGGGGATTTGGCAGGAAGAAAAAACAAAACTACAGTGTGCTGACATAGCTTATGTATGTTGCTGGAACTGCAGACAATGTGCTTGAAATACTGGATGTTTACAGGAAAGGTAGCCTGTTATCATTTTGTCCCTGCCACCCCTCCCAAAAGTGCCCCAGGAGTAGAGAGATGAGAACTTAGAAGCAGAAATCTTGGGGGGCAAAAATATTTGGGGTGAGTTGCAGCCGATTGGCAAATACCGTAGCTCCAACTCTGCTCCAGTTGCTTAACAACTACACTTCCACGATCTTGGATAACTCAGATGTAGCTTTCATTCATTGTCTGCAGCTTACTCCAGTATTAGATTCAAGGGGTGCTGCAGCTAATTAATCTGTCTTCTAAGTAACGGTTTTATATTTTTATAAATATATACCGTATTTTGATATTCAAATGTAAAACAAACTAGATCTGCAAGTTAGCTCTCTTGTTCTAGAACCGTGATGGCGAACCTATAGCACACGTGCCACAGGTGGCATGCAGAGCCCTCTCTGCAGGCATGCCAACTGTCAACCCAGCCCAGCTCCACTGCATTTGCACACGTTCCTCCCACCAACCAACTGGTCTTCGGATCTCTGCTGCACATGTGCGGGGGGCAGGGACATGCACATGGGGGCACTTGCATTGCATTTTTGGGTCTTGTGCAGTGCCCCCAAGCTCCATTATGGCCTCCAGGTTGGTTTAGGAGACCTTCCAGGCCTAAAACAGGGCATGGGGGCGCATACTGCCCTCCCCATTTGGTCCTGCAAAGTCTGACACCAACCTGGAAGCCAAAAAGGGACAAAGGGTGTGTGGCACATGCGCAGGAGGAAGGGGAGCACAGAGGGTCACATGTGCATGCATGGGGGCATGGATGCATGTGCAAGGGGAGGAGCGCATGCGGGGGGGGTCATATGCACATTGCATTCATTCCATTGTTTTCAGCACATGACAGCAAAAAGGTTAGCCATCACTGTTCTAGAGGAATATTTGCCAATCTCAGCAACTTTAAAATGTCTGGATTTCCACTGGCAAAACTTCTCCAGACAGCATTTTTTGTATGGTTTATCTTGTTCAATTCAACTTCAGGTATAAGTAGTCCTCAACTTATAACCATTTATTTAATAACAGTTCAAAGTTACAATAGCCTTGAAAAAAGTGTTGATGACCTGGGCTCACACAACTGTACAACTATTGTGTCAAGGGATCACACTTTGGACACTTGGCAACTGACTCACGTTTATGACTGGTTGTGGTGTCCTGCAGTCATGTGGTCACAATTTGTGACCATTTGTCCGGATTCTGGCAAAAAAAATCCCATCCACCAGGGAAGCTGGATTTACTCAATACTTTGTTTACTTATTACTATATTATTCACTTTAAGATCATGTTAAAAATGATCATAAAATTGATGAAACCTTGACTTCTGACTCCCAGCCTATGATGGAAATTCTGGCCCCAACTGTAGTTGTTAAATTGAGGATTGCCTGTAGCAGAACAAAAAGCTATATATTTCTACAATATATGTAGGAATAGCTGTGGGAACTGGAAATTTAGCCACTAAATTCATAAGATAGTGACTGCATTTACATTCCACTGAATTTATTAAAGTATAAAATATGGGTAATATGCTACCTGTTATACAGCTAATGTAAGAATATTAATGTGTGTTATTATATATATCTGTAAAATAAAATAAATGAGTTGCAAATCATTACGTGAGGAATGATGTAATTTTATTAGTTATATAAGCAATGTGCAGGCATATCTGGCAACAATGGGCATCATAAATTATGGGAAAATTAAAATGTACCATGTGAGGTTTATGTTTACTTTAGTATATTTAATTAAGTATTAATTAAAATAAGAGTTCTTTAATAAATTGAGATTTTCATTTTGAGTCCCTCAAGTTGGTATAAATAGTATGCCCATAGATACCACTCTTGGTATTTACTTGTCCTTCTTCAGGCTTCTTATGTAATTTATTTAAGGTGCTTTAAGAAAATTACCAGTGTACTAGCCTGCTGTACAACGTTAGCTTACAGCATCACATTTATTTCCAAGGGTACTGTTGAACCACATTATTCTTTTTTTCCTGAATATTGGGACAGGTATGTTTTTGAATGGGAGATGTAACTTCTGCTTTGGCCTTAGATTTATACACAAATTATTTTTGTTTGGTCTGAACAGTTTCCCTCTGGAAAATGACCGTCTACAACGAGCCACATTTTCCACAGCAGTCCTTTCATAAATGGAGATGTCCTCCTACATGAGGCTTTTTGTGGGAATGCTCACTGTTAGATTAGACAAAGGAGTCCGACTCAGGCATGGTCAATCAACAGGAACATTTATTCAGCAACTATTTACAATACACTAGAATCACTACTGGCAAGGCTTCCCCGTCTGACAGCCCTTTATATAGGCTTTCAGACAGGAACCCTTGCAGCAAGCTAGCTGCAACATTGTATCTATTTTCTAGACAGTCTCCTGCCAGCTGCGTCTTAGCCAATCAGACGCGGCTACCGGCTCCATTCTGGAATGTGGTGATTCAGAGTTCACCAGACTTGCTGGCACTGTCGTAGACCTGAGGACTTAACACTCCTTCCCCCAAGATCAGTGCGCATGTGTCCAGTCTTTCTGTCCATCAACGTGTAGGCGCATGCGTACTCCTCCAAGTAGGCGGGGCGGTGTCGGGTCCGCCCCGAACGCCTCAGTTGCTGCGGAGAGCTTGGTGCGGTAAGTAGTTCCTGGGGAAGCTCCTCCCCTTGGGGAGCGGAGGCCCTACTCACGTCACCGCGGCCTGCCCCCGGAGGTGGAGTCAGCGTCGCGGGAACCGGCGATAATGGTAAGTCCATGCGAGGGGGCGTGGCGGCCAGGCTTGAGGTTGTCGAAGGTTGCCGGCTGGCAGCTGGTTGGTATGGTGGGCCTCTTAGCGGCGAGGCCCACAATTCCGTGTTGGCTTGAGTGGAGTAGTCCGGAGGGGGTCTGCAGAGTGTGTCTGATGACGAGAGGCCGAAACTGGCAAAAGTCTCCGGAGTTACCTTCTGCGGCTCGGCTTGAACAGGGAACAGCGGACCAACAGGGGCCAATGGGCAGGAACGGCCTGGTGTGGTGAAGGCCGTCTCAGGCAGGCGGTGCCTTAGTTGATCCAGGTGGCGCCGCCACTCAGATCCATCGCGTAGGCCGACCCTGTAAGAGCAGGGGCCGGTTAAGTCCAAGACGGTTGCGGGAACCCATCGCGGCTCCCCTGAGAAGTTTCTTGCCCAGACTAGGTCCCCAACTTGAAATAGGCGAGGGGAGGGAACCTGCAGGTTGCTCCTCTGCACCCCGTCGTAATCGGGGTGCAGTCTGTCCAGGGTGGTCCGCAAGCGTCGGCCCATCAAGAGCTCCGCGGGGCTTTTCCCTGTGGCCGGGCAAGGTGTGACATGCTGTCCCAAGAGGTACGCAGCCACCCTTGCCTGCCAGTCCCCTTTATCCAAACAGGCCAAGGCTTCCTTGGCTGAGCGGACTGCTCATTCCGCGCGTCCATTAGACGCCGGGTGATAAGGGGCAACTGGCGCGTGGCGGATCCCTTGGGTGGCCAGAAAGTCCAAGAAGGTGGAGGACTGAAATTGGGGTCCGTTGTCGGACACAATGACGTCCGGCAACCCGTGGGTGGTGAACAGGCGGCGCAACGTGCGCACGGTGCTCTCCGCTGTGGTGGAGGCCATGACAATCACCTCCACCCAGCGGGAGAACGCATCCACCACCACAAGGAAATTCTGGCCATGGAAGGGACCCGTGAAATCCAAGTGGAACCTGGACCACGGGCTCCTGGGAAGGTCCCACTCCCTCGGCGGGGAGACCGGCGGGGCCGGCCGGGACGATTGGCAGGAGGAGCAGGCGGCCACCCACTCCGCCACTTCAGCGTCCATGCCAGGCCACCAGACATAGCTCCGGGCTAAAGCCTTCATACGGACTATGCCTGGGCGATTGGCATGGAGTGACTGAAGAACCATGTGTCTGAGAGGGGAAGGGACGATGACCTGATCTCCCCAACACAAGCACCCGCAATGGAGCAAGAGCTCCAGCTGGCGTGACTTGTATGGCTGAAAGTCTTCGGCCACGCTGCCCGAAGGCCACCCCCTCAGCACCCAACGGCAGACCTGGGCGAGGACGGGGTCTGCGCGGATGTGAGCGGCGACGGCGGAAGAGGACAAGGGCAAGTCCAACTCTGCGACCGTCAGAACGGAGAGGGCCGGCACAGCGGCCGGATCCGGCCCCGGGATAGGGCAGCGGCTTAGGGCATCAGCATGCCCTATCTGCTTGCCAGGACGGTATAGCAGCGTATAGTCATACGCTGCCAGGAATTCCGTCCAACGGGTCATCCTGGGCGACAGGATGGGGGGGGTCGGACGGTCACCGGCCAACAGTCCAAGGAGCGGCTTGTGGTCCGTGATGACAGAAAAGGTCCGGCCATAAAGGTAGTTGTGGAACTTCTTAATCCCAGACACTACAGCCAAAGCCTCCTTGTCGATTTGGCTGTAGTTTCTCTCCGTTTGAGACATTGTCCGGGAGTAAAAAGCAATGGGGGCTTCCGAGCCGTCTGGAAAGACGTGGCTCAGGACAGCCCCCAGGCCAAAAGGGGAGGCATCGCATGCAAGCATCAGAGGAAGCCTGTCATGGTACTGGACTAGTACCGCGTCTGACGTGAGCATGGCTTTGACAGCCGCGAACACATGCGCTTCGCGGTTGCCCCAGTGCCAGGCCACGGATCGGTCGAGCAACCGATGCAGCGGCTCGGCTAGCGATGCCTTGTGGGGAATAAATGGCGCGTAAAAATTCAAAAGGCCGAGGAATTTTGGAGGTAGGAGTGGCAGCTCCGTTTTGGAGGCAGGAGTGGGGGCCTTTTGGATGGCCTCGACCTTGGACGGGGTGGGGTGAATTCCTTGGGCATCAATCATGAAGCCCAGGAATTCCACCCTCAGTGCAGCAAATGTACATTTGCTGCGCTTCAATTTTAAACCCGCGCCCCTGAAAACTCTGAGGACCTTCCGCAACGTCTTGGTGAGCTCTGATATGCTGGCAGCAGCAATCAGGACATCATCAAAGTACGGTACAACGCCAGGGAGCCCATGGACCATCGCTCCATGAGGCTCTGGAAGATCCCCGGGGCCACGGACACGCCGAATTGGAGGTGGCGACAGCGAAAACCCCTCGGTGGGTGACGATGATCTGCGCCTCTGCAGCCTCGTCATCCACCGGGAGCTGTTGGTAGGCCTGCGCCATATCCAGTTTCGTGAATACTCGACCCCGCCCCAGAGAGTGGAGCAGGTCCTGTACTACTGGAACCGGGTATGGGTTCGCCTGAAGCCTGAGGTTGATCGTCGACTTATAGTCGGCGCAGATCTTCACGAACCCGTCAGGCTTAATGGGGACCACAATTGAGGTCTCCCATTTCGCCTGATCAACGGGTTCGAGCACGTTTAGGGAAACGGGAGTGCCCTTGTACGTTCCTAGGCTGCCATCAAAGACGTCGCTGAACTCTTTGATCACTACGTCTACTGGAGAACTGGCTGGCACGCTGTGTACTCCTTGGACTGACAGTCCCAAGGCTGGAAACCAGTCCAATCCGATCAAGGCAGCTAGGGAATTGGCCACTACTAGGACGGGAAGGGTCCCATGGAAAGAGCCGTAGTCTACCCTCACTCTATGCAGTCCTAGGATGGGAATTGGCGAACCCTGATAGTCTTTTAGGATCGTCGCCGCAGGGCCGAGGTCTCGTTTCCGGAGATGGGGGCACAATTTAGTTAATTGTGCCCAGGAAATGAGGGATCTAGAGGACCCGGAGTCTATTTCCATCTTGACTCCCACCCCCTCTAAACAAACCACCGTGGACAGTCTCATACTCTCTGCCTCGTCGAAGTTCAGAGCTGGGGGCATTTCCGACAGCGCGAAGCAGTCAGTCGGCTGTGGCTGGCGGCGTCTCGCTCGTTTCTCAGCCGCTTGTTGTCCTGGTGGAGCGGCTCTGGAGGCAGCTGCTGGAGTATTCGTTGTTGCGGCGGCATGGCACACGGCTGCCAGGTGTCCTTTCCTGCCGCATCTGCGGCACACCGATGCCTTGAAGGGGCAGTCGGGTCTTTGGTGGGCACCTCCGCAACCTAGGCAGCTCCCGGGGTTTTGCTGAAGGGTGAATGCGCGATTAGGCAAGCGCCCGGTCACCCTCATGCAGTCCCCTTGGTCTTCATCCTCTATCTCGTCTAGCGGCGCTATCTCGTCCACTAGACATGCTCGCGGAGTGGGGAAAAGAGGAGTGCGAGCACGGCCCATGTCAGACGTGGAAATCTCTGACAATTCCGCCGCGCGGGCTTCTTCCACCGCTTGCTCGAGAGTCAGGACAGTTTTAGAGAGCAAGCGGCACTTTAGGCGGATGTCGTTGACGCCGCACACGAACTGCTCCAGTAGAGATTCCTCCAGGAAGCCTGCGGGGAACTTGCAAGGAATTGCGGTGGCTCTCAGTTTCTGGAGGAACTCAGCTACAGATTGCTGCGGTTGTTGCACACATTGCCTGAATGCGTAGCGATGTGCTATGCGAGATGGCACAGGCGCGTAGTGTGCTCTCAGGTGGCCCAGGAGATTGTCCCACGGCACTTCGTGTACCGCTGCGGGGGCTGCTATTGTTCGAGCGATGGCGAATAATTCTGGACCGCCACACTGGAGGAAGAGGCTCAGCTTCCTTGCTGGTGCGAGTTCGCCGTAATCACTTGCGATCATGAAACACTTGAAGTGTGCTAAGAAGGAAGCCCATTGCTCCTTCATCGGATCGAACGGCGCGAACGGTGGCATTGTCGCCATGGTGAGGCTGTGGTGGGCACTCTGCACTTGTATAGTCGAAGCTTCGTTCCCCGTTGTGCCTAATGACAAGGCCTGGATCCCATCCTCGTCGCCAGTGTTAGATTAGACAAAGGAGTCCGACTCAGGCATGGTCAATCAACAGGAACATTTATTCAGCAACTATTTACAATACACTAGAATCACTACTGGCAAGGCTTCCCCGTCTGACAGCCCTTTATATAGGCTTTCAGACAGGAACCCTTGCAGCAAGCTAGCTGCAACATTGTATCTAGTCAATCAGACGCGGCTACCGGCTCCGTTCTGGAATGTGGTGATTCAGAGTTCACCAGACTTGCTGGCACTGTCGTAGACCTGAGGACTTAACACTCACAACTTTCACTGTTCTGAAAAAACGTCTGGAGACCCATTCTTTCCTACAATCCCTATGCTATTTTGACAGAATACAGAGTTGGAGGAGACCTTGGAGATCTTCTAGTCCAGGGGTGTCAAATTTGATTTAACTGAGGGCCACATCAGGGTTGTGGTTTGACCTGAGGGGAGCAGGGAGGGCATGGACAGGGTGGGAGTGGCCAGATCGACGTCACTCGTGTGAGCCAATGCTTCTTTTGCTAGTAGCTCCCAAGTTCCATTTTCGCTGGCAGAGGCACTGCAAGCTGGTCCTTTGCTGCTTCCAGAGCGACCCCACAGGCCAGATGTAAGATCACGGGCCTTGAGTTTGACAACTCTGTTCTAGTCGAATCCCCTAATCAAGCAGAAAACCCTACATGCCATTTCAGACAAATGATTGTCCAATCTCTTCTTAAAAACTTCCAGTGTTGGAGCACCCACAACTTCTGGAGGCAAGTCGTTCCACTGTGAATTGTTCTAACTGTCAGGAAATTTCTCCGTAGTTCTAAGTTGACATTTTGACATGTCACACCTAATCACAAAGAACAGCCAATTTTTCACAATGGTTATTTTAACTATACGAACAAATATCTAAATGAACTAATTCCATAATTATAGTGACTCCAAAAAACTTCATTGTTTCTATTCATTTCCCCCCAAATGACCAGAAGTGGTCTCTTGATTTCAAACGAGAGTAGTCAAAGCTGCAACTTTATACATTGTAGAAATAAACATGAGGACACATGAATATTCTCTGGCTGGATTTCAACATAGTATTGTATTTTCCCAGCTGTATTGCTATAGCAACAGGACTACTCTGGAAAGGATATTCTCCAAACAGAACTATTTATAACTTTGTTCTTTATTAGAGAAATTATTTTTGGAATGTCTTGAGTCACATACACAGACTCTTCCCTTTTTAATTAACCTTATCTATGGCATCTGTAAAAATCAAACTGAAGTTTTAAATCAGTCTGAAGGGATTTTATAATGACTATTTTATAGCCACATTGAATTAGTGTGTAAGTTAACTGCTGAGTAAAAACAATGGTTTAAACAAAATCCTGAATTCATCCTTTTCTGTTCAAATATCAGCCGCCAGTAAAACTGGAAATATGAGAAATTTGCACATCTACAGCATCTGCACTCTTTCTAGAGTCTCCACATCTTTTCTACATCGTGGTGACCAAAACTGAATGCAGTATTCCAAGTGTGGCCTTACCAAGGCATTATAAAGTGGTATTTTATAATGCCTTGGTAAGGCCACACTTGGAATACTGCATTCAGTTTTGGTCACCACGATGTAGAAAAGATGTGGAGACTCTAGAAAGAGTGCAGAGAAGAGCAACAAAGATGATTAGGGGACTGAAGGCTAAAACATATGAAGAACAGTTGCAGGAACTGGGTATGTCTAGTTTAATAAAAAGAAGGACTAAGGGAGACATGATAGCAGTGTTCCAATATCTCAGGGGTTGCCACAAAGAAGAGGGAGTCAGACTATTCTCCAAAGCACCCGAGGGCAGAACAAGAAGCAATGGGTGGAAACTAATCAAGGAGGGAAGCAACTTAAAACTGAGGAGAAATTTCCTGACAGTTAGGACAATTAATCAATGGAACAGCTTGCCTCCAGAAGTTGTGAATGCCCCAACACTGGAAGTCTTCAGGAGGATGTTGGATAGCCATTTGTCTGAAATGGTATAGGGTTTCCTGCCTAGGCAGGGAGTTGGACTAGATGACCTCCAAGGTCCCTTCTGATATTGTATTATATCTTTATATTGAACCATGGCTGCTCATATAAGCAGCAGTGGTGTGTGTGTGTGTGTGTGTGTGTGTGTGTGTGTGTGTGTGTGTGTAAAAAGAGATGCTATATGCCTTGGTACATCATAATACAATACAAATACCACTTTTTTTCTTTTTACAATCCTGTAATCCCTTGCTTCATGGTGGGGTTGGGGAGACTGAGTGATGCTGAGTATTTACTGGCCAGATACCGTTCCTGATGCCTACATGGATTTCACAGCAGATATTTTCTCATTGCGCTAAATGTTTCTAATAGAGAAACATTTGTTGCTGCCTAGGATTGAACTCTCAATCTTCCAAGTGGGAGATAAGCATCTTCACTGCTAGGCCATAGCTTCTCTCATACTTGCAGCATAATAACATGTGACATTTTGTGGTCTCTTTTGTATAGCTCTTTTGTATAGCTATTTTTAAAACTCATATTTATTCTCCTCTGCTGTTCACAGATCATGCTGTGGCCCCCTCCCCTCCCTCTCGCCCTGTTAATCCAACCCATTTTTAATCCACCTCAATCAAAATCAAGTTTAATATGAAAAAAATAAAATAAAAACTAAAAGAAACATCTATTAAACAAGGAGAAATGAACCTAAGGAAGTTGTCAATTGGAGTTAAAGAACCTACACCTGGAATATATATATTGTACATTGGGAAGTTACTTGATTTGTAAATCAAGTTAATTTACACATGAAAACTGCAGGGAAAACTGTATTGTGAAAATGGAACAGAAAAACATGTCCTGAGGTCACTTTAAAGGTGAGTGGAAAATTAAAGTGGGTGGTATTGTCTGTTTCTGCCTTCCAAAAGCATTTGCCTGTCCATTCTGGTGAAGGACCAACTGGACAGTGTTGATAAGTTATAAGCCATTGGTTCCTGAGGTTTTACTAGCTGTATTATTGCAGCTTCCAATAAGTTACAGCTTCCAATGCAAAATAGGTATTGGAACTAAAACCAGTGGATTCAAGCTTTTGGGCCCAGATCTCCCTGCTTTGTACTTGGACAACTTTCAACTTTATCAGGTTGCCTTTTTGGAAAATGAGCATTTGCATAGTCATGTCTATCATTGAATTCATTTGATAAATGGGGAACCCCCTTACAGCAGCCATTTTATGGGAATGCACAAAATACCTTCTCAAAGTTCCAAGATACTCACTGGTCCCCTAAAAGTTTGAAGATCTCAGACTTAGATGGTATAAATAACGAATAAACAACAGTGTTCAACAATTCAATACAGTTGGATAGGATCAATTACATTTCCATTTTTTTCAGGCTTTATGAAGAGGAGTCTTTACCATTGGAAGAGTCAAGGGGTATAAACCAAAATGAAAGCAGATGAATGTCTCCAATAATTGTGATTTGCTGGCATATATGTTCTTTTCTGTGGATAGAGATGTTTAAATAGCCTAAGCTGCACCACTTGATTTATCTAGTCAATTGTAAATTGAATAGACTGAATCATTTTGTACTACCATATTTTTTGGAGTATAAGACGCACCAGAGTATAAGACACACCCAGGTTTTGAAGAGGCAAATTTTTTTTAAAGTAGGTAGGTAGATAGAGGGATAGAGAGAAAGAGAAAGAGAGAGAAATACAGTAGGTAAGTAGGGAGAGACAGAGAATAGGTAGGAAGAGGGAGGGAAATGCAGTAGGGAGGGAGGGAGGGAGAAAGTGTAGATAGGTAGGTAGAGGGATAGAGAGAAATAGAGAGAGAGAAATACAGTACGTAGGTAGGGAGAGAGAGAGTGTAGATAGGTAGGTAGGTAGAGGGATAGAGAGAGAAATAGAGAGAGAGAGAGAAATACAGTAAATAGGTAGGGAGAGAGAGAGTAGGTAGGTAGGTATATAGAGGGAGGGAGAAATACAGTAGATAGGCAGGAAGAGAGAGAGTGTAGATAGATAGGTAGAGGGATAGAGAGAAAGAGAGAGAGAGAGAAATACAGTAGATAGGTAGGTAGGTAGATAAAGAGTAGGTAGGTAGGTAGGTAGGTAGATAGGTAGGTAGATGTTTCCAGGTGTATTTACCCATGTGCTGGAGAAGGAAATCACTGACCACCTTTGGAACAAATCTTTGTTTCTGCAGGCACAGTATTGACCAACCTAATTCTCATCAATCACTCTAACTAAACAGCTTTCCAAAAGGGGGGAAAAAACCCTTTTTGCACTTTGCAAACCTCCCCCATTTTTTTTCATGAAAATGGGCCCTTTTTTTCAAATAAAAGGCATGAATAGCCTTGGGACGGTTGCAGAGTGCTTCTGGAGGGCTGGGGGAGTCAAAATGAGCAAAAAAAGGGCACATTTATCGTGAAAACGGGACATTGTTTGGTCAAAAAAAAATGCATGCTTTTCCTTATGGAGGTTTTTAGAGTGCTGCTGGTGGCTGGGGGGGCAAAAACACCTTGTTTTTTGCTCATTTCTGCCCTCCCCAGCCCACAGGAGCTCTCTGGAAGCCTCCATAAGGGTATGCATATGGCCCTTTTGGTGAAGGGGTGGGGTTTCAGGAGGCAAAAATTTTTGTATTCGATGTATAAGACGCACCCAGATTTTCAGCCTCTTTTTAGAGGGAAAAAGGTGCATCTTATACTCCAAAAAATACGGTACTTTTGATGCCACAAAAATTGCTTTCTTTCCAAACCAAATCTCAGTTACTGTATATAAAGCAAAGAGCTTCAACCTAATTCTCACGATGGTTAAAGTTGAATATGTCGGTCCCAGGCGGGATAGAAATTAATATCAACTTGACATCTTAATTTTGTTTTTAAAAAATGAAGTGTTCATTTACTGGCAACAAGATTTTATATGCAAATATCTGGGAGCAAAAATCTCTGAGCCAGATAAATGTATTACCTGTGCTTAAAATTAAGTTGTCCATCTTTGAATGGGCTTACAAATAATTACTTGACTGTTTTTTACAAAAACATGCTTATGAATCCAATGCCTTCAAATAGCTTAGTGCTGCATAACCAGCTTTTTATAACCCAGCTGTTACGTGCACATTTTCATTATGAGTTAGATAACAAATGATCGCTAATCTTTCTGATCACTAAGACTAGCAGAAAACTAAGAATGATCTCACATTACAAATAAAAGCCAAAAGAGTCTAGAGGAATTTTGCACTGGACTTTCAGCAAATATTATGATCCGTCCCCCAGTTTCTGAGAGCCATGCTTCACTATGAGCCAAATTTCCACCACAGTCTAAAAGGGAATCACAAAGTACATATTGTAGCTCAATCAGCACCCTAAAATACAAATTGTAAGACATTGATTAAAACAGTATAGACAATTCTGTTTTCCGAGATACTCCTTTCTTGTTTACTTACTGTCTTTGTGCTCTTGATCCATTCTCATGATGCAGAGAGTACAAGGAATACAGGCAAGGCAAAGTCCCACTGCGGCTGTTTGGACTTGTATTGTTTACTAAAAGTTCTGTGTTAGCAGCAGTTCAAAATCCCAGGCCAGCTCTTGCAACCACTCCCTGCAAATAAAACAATTTGGAAGCTGGTGATTAATCATCGGTCACTACGGAAATGAGGTCTCAGCTCTGCAATGCTAGTAAGAGTTGCACTGATCACTACTTAGAAAGACATCCTGTCATCCTTTACATATGACATTAATCTCTGGGTTTTACTTCTATTCCATTTACAGAAATCTTTTAGGCGGGGGAATCACTGTTGCATAAGCAAAATGTACTATGCTCCCCAAATCTATAGGTAGACTTATCTGTTTGATGCCCTCTACTTCTTGGGCTTAAAAACTCCTAATTCCTATTCACTTAGATATTATGGGGAGGAAACTGCAATATATGAAAGAGAGCACTTGCCAGGGTAGAAAAGACTGCCTTTACAAACCACAAAGTAAAGGTTCCCCTCACACATATGTGCTAGTCGTTTCTGATTCTAGAGGGGGTGGTCATCTCTGTTTCAAAGCTGAAGAGCCAGCGCTGTCCGAAGAAGTCTCTGTGGTCATGTGGCCAGCATGACTAAACAGCAAAAGTGCATGGAAGGCTGTTACCTTCCCACCAAAGTGGTTACTATTTTTCTACTTGCATTTTTACATGCTTTTGAACTGCTAGATTGGCAGAAGCTGGGACAAGTAACAGGAACTCACTCCGTTACACGGCACTGGGGATTCGAACCACCGAACTGCCGACCTTTCTGATTGACAAGATCAGCATCTTAGCCACTGAGCCACCATGCCCCTTGTACGAAGCACAAATGGACATACAAATAATCTAACATATGATGTTAGCACAAGAGTTCATAGAAACAGGAAAATCAATTTTCACTCTGCACTTAAACTAATAGGAATATTCAGAATATGGGTAAGTTTCACAGACTCTAAAACAAGTTTCTCAGAATCTTTTAAAGCTTTTCTTTTCATTCCTGCAAGGTTTCTTCTTTTGGGGTCTCTTTAGTAGGTGAGATGACAACTCCCCAATTTACTGCACAGATCTCTTTGCTGGCATCTCTCACTGACATTACTAGAAATGATCTTTGCTT
Source organism: Rhabdophis nuchalis (assembly GCA_039707465.1). Lineage (NCBI taxonomy): Eukaryota > Metazoa > Chordata > Lepidosauria > Squamata > Natricidae > Rhabdophis > Rhabdophis nuchalis. The sequence continues at coordinate 66,379,019 of CM077646.1, forward strand.
TTACTATGTTTGTCACTGCAGATGCAGTAAGCTTGGCTGGGCTGCTGTTCTCCTTCCTCTCCAGCTATCACTTTGTTCTTCACCTGCTCAGTCTTAGTAGAGATTTTCCTAAGTAGTAGAGATTTTTCAGTGCCAGTTTGTTCCTCAATTCTTTGGCAGACTTTCTCCTTCCAAAAAACAGCAACAATCTTATTTGAATCAGCTGCCAATAAGGGGGGAAGGGGGGGGCATTCTCAATAAGGGTGGAGATAGCATCCATGTATGGGTTATGACCTATCCGCACTCTGATTGGACTGAGTCAGATTAATAATTAATTAAGGGTGCTATATAACCCCCTCAGGAGTAGACTCCACCCAGTTTCCGACTCAGTCCAGCTCTGGGACTGGTCCGGTATCATCATCCTCTGAGGAGAATTTCTGAAGAATGGATATCTAGGCCAGCCACCCCTATTTATATGCCCACCCGCGAGGTGGTGACTTGACCAGCTAGGGACTTGTCCCATGATGCTAGGTCTGCTCCCCCGACGAGTTCAAGGTCTGATGAACCTCACAGAGAAATTCAGGGGTGGCTCATCAAGAGGCCTTGGAGGGGGCGGCCAGAATCGCAGCTCTGCTGTGAGGCCTTTGTTGGTGCCCCCGGGGAGCTAAGCGTGCTGCCTCGGGTGCTTGATGGTCTTGGTGAGTGGCCACACCTATTTCTGGCTGTCGGGCCCTTGGGGCCTTTGGGGGGAGGCCTCACCTGTCACCGAGGGCCTCCCGCGCGCTGATCGCCCGGACAAGATGGCGACTGACAGAACCGACGCGCCTAAATCGGAGCCTTACAGGGCTGCCGAGGCTTTCGCCCCTTTGGGGGCCTAAGTGGTGACTGCGCTTGGGGCTACGGCCTCAGAGGCGCCCAACGCCCCCACCGGGGGCTGCACGACAGGTGAGTGCTATGCTATTGTGCCTTAAACCCTTAATGCGTTGCCTAAGGGACTGCCGGGCTTCGAGGCCCACATAAGGCAGCTGCGGCCTTTGGCTGCTCGCGCACGCGCGATGAGGCTGGGGACGCCAAGGACAGCTGGTGGAGCCGTCTGGCGCTTTCAGGGGCCGCTCTTCTCGCCGGGGCTTACCTTGCGCGCAGATGTTCTGTTTCGGAACACCCCCCGCGCCCTCCTGGGCTAGCAGTGATGCGGCGGGCCTGTCAGGGCCGTGGGAACCGCGCAGAGGCGCGCGAGCGGCCTGAAGCGTCCGGCGCTCTCCCACTCAGGTAAGGACGTGGCCGGCCCGCCGGGTCTGCAGGCGCCGCGCAGAAGCGCACCACGGCCGGGAGCATCTCGCTCCCTCCAGAGCCGGTAATGAAGCGGCCGGCCTGTCGGGCCGCAGGGGACGTGCGGGGACGCGCAAGCGGCCTGGAACCTCCCGACCCCTCCGGGGTGAGCGATGACGCGGAGGGCCTGTCAGAGCCGCAGGAGCCGCACGGCGGCGCGCGAGCGGCCTGAAGCTTCCGGCGCCCTCCCACTCAGGTGAGGACGTGGCTGGCCCGCCGGTTCTGCAGGCGGCGCACGGAAGCGCACCACGGCCTGGAGCGTCTCGCTCCCTCCCGAGCCGATAACGAAGCGGCCGGCCCGTCGGGCTGCAGGAGCGCGAGGGGACGCGCAAGCGGCCTGGGACCTCCCGAGCAGTCCCCGAGCAAGTTTAAGGCGGCGGGCCTGTCTGGGCCGCCGGAGCCGCGCCGGTCTCCAGGAAGGCGCAGCGCGCACGCACGCACGCCGCGCGATCATGGCCGGCGGGGTAGGGGTTTCGCCAACATGGCTGCCCCTGATGGAGCCCGTCGGTGGCGCTGGGCGCCCAGCAGCCCCTTTCTCCGGCTCCAAGTCGATGTCATGCCTACAGCGATCCCTGGCCCCGCCCTGTCGCCCTTTTCTGGTCGGAGACTTGCAGTCTGACCCCCACCCACGTGGGGTGCCGGGAGGGGGGTGTGCGCCCTCGGCAAAGGCCCCCCCACCTTTTTGTCGGCCAGGTTAGGAGCTCAAAAGACGTTCAAGGGCAATACCTTGGGGAGTGAGGCCGCCCCAGCGAGCCCAGGGTGTCGCCCCTCCTTGAACTGGGGCCGGGCCCTTTGTATAGTGCCAATTTGGGCCTTTGGCTGTACTGGCCTCACTTACTGACGGAGGCCCCACTTGGCGACGCAACGGCCGCAACCGCCGGGGACCCTCGGGAAAGTGTCCGGGCTGTTTGGCCACATGGCCTCCTGGTCCTTACATCTCCGTCGGCGGGGTCCTGCCCCAGGGGCCATCATGGGCAAGGTCAAGGTTGTTCCGGCCGCCAGCGGCTACAATCCCCTGTTCATTTAATTTATTTATTTATTTAGTGAATTTATATCCCGCCCCTCTCCAAATGGACTCAGGGCGGCGGTTTGACCCGTCTTCCAATCCAGAGGCCCGGCTACTGGGCGACCAGTTTAACATCCGGTTCGGTCCGTGATGATTGGGCTCGGGGCCGGGGCACCGGGGTTCTCCACGGCCCAAGACTCTGGCCGGCGTCTAACCTACGGCCCTTCATACTGGCTTGTTCCCCCGGGGATCTCTTCATGGCACGGTGGGCTTTGCCCTTAAGCTTCGCGCGTTTGCCCTGGTACGGCCCTGGTTGACCATGGCCATGGTCGCCTCCACTGCGGTACGATGGGCTGGGATGCTGACCATACCTGGCCCAGGCGGGCACTCCCCTGGTTTGGTAGGCACGAGGGGGCTTAGCAGCCTTATGTTTGGGCTGCCCCGTTCTCATGACCGGCACCCCCGGCAGGTAGTCGGCTAGCTTCACAGGCAGGGCCTCCTGGGGCTTCTTCGACAGACGCTTGTGGTCAGTTCCTCCACAGCCCCTCCAACTTCCCCCCTGTCTTTCTGCGACTAGGTCTGGGGGTGTTCCAGCCTCGACTCTTGCACCTCCAGTTCTCTCGGGCCTGGGGCTCACGCCCAGTTCACAGCAGGCCCTGTATCAGGTTCCACCTGTCAGCCCTCCTGGGCTATATCTCCGGATATATCTTTCGGCCGTCGGCTATGTCTCCGGCATTGGTGGGCAGAGTAATGACTCGGCCGGGAGTGCGCCCCGCGCGGTATACGGCAACGCGTCTGTAGGGGGACCCTCGGCCTGGGGTGTACCAACAGGCACGTGTGATTCCAACTGCCGCCCTTCCGACCCCAGAACGGGGTCTGGCTGCCTGCGCCCGCGCCCAATCATCAATTCAGGGCTCGAGTTCTGGTGTCTCACCTCATTTGTGCTCTCTACTGTTGGGGGCGCCCTTAGGTACGGGGATTGGTCGGCACGGCTACACCATTATCCCTTTGTTCCCGGACCCAGAGACTGGGTCCCCGGGGCCGTTCGTTGGGAGTGGTTTCACTCCACTGGGGGGTTCCGGCCTCCGCGGCTTAGGGCTTCTCCTCGTTCACGGGGTGGGTCTTGTCCGAGCTACCGTTGCTCAGGCCCTGGCTCCGTTGTCCAGGTCTCCGGGCCCAGGGACTTGACGAGGATCTCCCGGATGGAAACCGTGATTCGGTCTCTCCCCAACAGGGGGTCTGTTCTACGTTCATGTCTTCCGTAGGCCGGAATTTCTGTTTTTCCTTGCTCTTATTAGACGGTCTTTGGGGGCGGATTACCTGTCCTCTATTTTCCTTATGGGCTCCGGGTTTGCAGGTCCCGGCTCTCCCGGCTCTCGCGGGGGCTAGTTCCCATCACGGACGGAGCATTGTCTCTACGCGACAGGGCCAGTTTGATCTGACGTCATAGTCCAGGTGTTGGTCGGCATGCCTCTGGACATGGGACTTACGTTCCTTTCTGGTCAGTAGGCGCTGCGTCGTTAAGATACGACTAAACTACGATTCTTTCCACTCGCGACGTGGCTCGCTCTCAGGGGCTGCCATCGCCATCTGGCTGCACCCGGCGGCCTTCGCGTTGAGTTGGATTCCCAACTTGACTAGGCTGTCGCAGGAAGTGGCTTTGGAGGTTTTTTTTTGTTTTTGTTTTATTTTTATGAACACTATAACAAAAATAGCATATACAGTACAATACACTATTTCACCCAGTGCTATACAATGGAAAGGAAAGTTTGGTTCTTCAGGTATCTTCAAATATCTTTAAGTCCTCCAAAATCCACGTTCTCTGGGTGCAGGTGTCGAAGCATCCAAGGTCCCAAGTGCATAGTCCACAAATGGCTTCCAAGTCTTCCAAAAAACGTCTTTTTTATAAACGCCCTCTCTAAATTTAATATCACGTCATTTTATCATTTAAAGCTAATTTCCACATTTCACAATACCACTCTTCTATTTTAATATTCGTCTCTATTTTCCAATATCTTGCTATTATAATTCTGCCCATTATAATCATAATTCTAATCAATTCTTTCTCATGTTTTGTTAATTCTAATTCCTTAATTATCAATAATAATATAGTTTCTAATCTCAATGTTATTCTTTTCTTCATCATTTCAAATATCGTTTCCTCCAATTTCTGCCAAAACTTTTTAACTTTATCACATTTATACCACATGTGTTCGTACGTTCCCAATTCCATATTACACCTCCAACATTTATTACTTATTTTTTTTCAATGATAACCTCAATGGAGTCAGATACCATTTCCAAACAACCTTAAAATTATGCTCTTTAATCTTTATGGATAAAATCCTCATGATTCGACTCTTCCAATTCACATTCCAATCCGAGTCTAATATTTTAATCTTAAGTTCTTCCTCCCAGTTCATCTTCATTGCCATTTGTGGTTTTTCATTGAAATTTATAATCTTATATATCTTACTAACGAGTCCCTTTAACCCAATTTCGTCCTTAATAATTTGAGATACTAAGTTTTCAAATTCAGTTTCGTTTCTACCTATTTTACATATTCCCCTTACATTCGTAGTCCATTTTTCTATACAGTGGCTTTGGAGGTTTGACCCGCTCAGACGTTTCCTTCGCAGCTCGGACTCCAGTGGGTCTCAATGGTCTATATCGTTCCCGGGGTGCAAGCACATGTCTGGTTTTGGAGCCGTCCTTCGGGAGTTGACCCTCTGTCACCTCAGCTGGCTTCGTTGGTGCGCTAATGGCTCAAGGCGGTTCAACTCGTGTGGTATTGGTTCGTCAGTGCCGGGACATGGGGCCCCTTGCTGGAGGCCCCAGCTCATGCTCTGGGGGTAGGACCCAGGTCCTAGCCTTTGTCCCTCTAGGCTGATCGCTGCTCAGTAGCTGACTTCGCGCGGGCGGTTGCACTCGGCTAGACTGGGGTGGATCTGACCGCAAGAGGATTTTGTTCCTCGTGGAGTCAAGGACTTCCTCTTCCCCTCTCTCTCTCTCTTGACCTCCCGGTCATTTTGCCTCACCTGCGGGCACTCGGCTATTTGTGGGTCCGGGGTCATCTCCCTCCCTTCCTCCATTGTCTCCCACCGCTCTGTCCCTCCCTTTGGGCGTCTTGCGGCTGGGACGGTACAGGGGTCGCGTTGGTACTTCGCCTTGGGCCCCGCCTTCGGGCGCTCCGAGCGCTCCTTCGGGAGTGGTTGGGGAGCTTGCAGGCATGGCAATTTCTGTGGTCTTTTGGCGTTTGCCCCGATTGCGCTAAGGGATGGTCGTTTCCGCGGTCCCGACCTACAAGCGCCCATTGGTTTTTCGCTGGCAACGTTCAACGTGGCCTATTGGTCAGCCCTCGTTATTCGACGGGGATGATCTTTCCGGAGCTGCCGTCGTGTTCCCGTGGCCGGGTGTCTTTCAGGACGACTTTGCGTAGCAGTATCCCCTCCGTAGGCCCTTCTCTGATAAGCGGGGGCCTTGGGGGGGAGGGATCTGTTTGTGCCTTACAAACGGATGGACTCTCATTCCCAGGACCCTATGGTCTGCCTCTTCCGGCCTCGGACATCGCCCTTGTTTTCCGGACTGGCATAAGGTTCCCTGATGGGGGCCAGTCCTTGCCTTCTGTGGCCTTTGCCAGGCCATACCTGTTCGTTCTGGCGCCATTCCTCTGGCCGGTCCCCACCTGGCCAGTGGTGTCCTTCGGGGCGATGGATTGACCCGCCTCTCTCGGGGCCTCGGTCTTGGTAAGAGGGACTACCACAGGGGTTGTCTGGCACGGTTGGGATTGTCCCCTGGTTTCTCGCGGGGCCTTGCGGGCCCCTCAGAGAGCCCTGACTTTTGTGGGTCTGGCGTCATTTCTTGAGGGCCTTATTGGGTGTACGGCTTCTTTCCTCGGGTCTGTCATGGCCTTGGCCTCTCTTCAACCACTTTCCCTTGCTCGGGGGTTCCCCATGGCGCCGTGGGTTCTTGGTTCCGGTGAGGGTGTCAGGAGACCCTATGCAATTTGTGTTGACAGGAGAGCAGAGGTCGACCCCGAGACCCCTCACATGTGGGGTGCCTCAGGGGTCGGTCCTCTCGCCTCTCCTGTTTAACACATATATGAAGCCGCTGGGTGAGATCATCCGTGGTTTTGGGGTAGAGTACCATCTCTACGCTGATGATACTCAGCTGTATATATCTACCCCAAACTACCCCAACGATGCCGTAGTGGTGATGTGCCAGTGCCTGGAAGCTGTACGGATCTGGATGGGAAGAAACGGACTCAGGCTCAACCCGACCAAGACCGAGTGGCTGTGGTTTCCGGCTGCCCGATTCAACCAGTTGACTCCATCGCTGGCCATTGGGGGCGAACATCTTGCCCCAGTGGATGGGGCGCGCAACTTGGGTGTCCTCCTGGATGCCCGGCTGTCCATGGAAGATCAAGTGACAGCCATGGCCAGGAGGGCGTTTTACCAGGTTCGCCTGGTTCACCAGTTGCGCCCCCTATTGGATCGGGACGCCCTTCGCACAGTCACCCATGCTCTCGTGACATCCCGACTGGACTATTGTAACTCTCTCTACATGGGGCTCCCCTTGAGGTGCACCCGAAGACTTCAGCTGGTCCAGAATGCAGCCGCGCGAGCAATAATGGGTACCGCAAGGTATACCCATGTAACACCGCTCTTGCGCGAGCTGCACTGGCTACCTGTCGTCTTTTGGGTGCGCTTCAAGGTGTTAGTTCTCATCTTTAAAGCGCTCCATGGCTCGGGACCTAGCTATCTGCGGGATCGGATCCTGCCCCATACATCCTCCCGGCCGATTCGCTCCCACAGAGAGGGACTGCTCCAGGTGCCGTCCACTAGACTTTGTCAGCGGGCGACGCCCAGGGGAAGGGCCTTCTCTGTGGCGGGCCCAGCCCTCTGGAACGACCTTCCCTCCGACATTAGAACAACTATGGACCTCTGCTCCTTCCGTCAGAAATTAAAAACTCACTTTTTCTGCTTGGCCGGCCTAGGTTAGTCTCTGCCCAGGGATTAGGGATTGTTAATTTTAAATGGGAATTTTAGTGCAGGGATAGTCAAATTTAATTTGTTTTTATTGTATTTATTATGTATATATTTTATGCTGTTTTATTCCTCCCTGTACACCGCTCTGAGTCCCCTAGGGGAGAGGACGCGGTTATACAAATAAATATTCGTATATTCGTATTCGTATGCAGTCTGTCGGACAGACGCTGCCAACGGCGGGTCTGCACTCGCGCACATGGTCACCGTTTCGATATGTCTTGAGATGGTTTCCCAGTCAGGGCTCGGCTTGGAGGTGGTGTGATCCTCACCTCCGTCATTCCCGTTGACGTGCATGGCGTTCCAGTTGGTTTTTGGCTACTGCTGGATTGTGTGCAAGCGTCCGACTTTCTGTCTACTTTGCACCTGGGTCTGCTGGTCTGTACTCGATCCCTCCCTGTGAGGCGCTAGGGCTTTGGTATGTCCCATACATGGATGCTATCTCCACCCTTATTGAGAAAGGGTGTTGGTACTTACCTGATATGCCTCTTCTAATAAGGGGGGAGATAGCATCCGGCCCATCCCTTCTCTCGTCCTGACCAGCTTGGTGTTTTTGGTTTTGTTTTGTTTTGTTTTGGTTTTTTTTTTGTGAGATGATACCGGTGAGTCTGATTATACTTTCCTTCGTCAAAAACTGGGTGGAGTCTACTCCTGAGGGGGTTATATAGCACCCTTAATTAATTATTAATCTGACTCAGTCCAATCAGAGTGCGGATAGGTCATAACCCATACATGGAGGCTATCTCCCCCCTTATTAGAAGAGGCGTATCAGGTAAGTACCAACGCCCTTTCTCTCTCTATTGAACTTCTGGCTGTTCCTTTTATTTTGCCATCATCAGAAGATGAGTTTGTTTGAAAGGAGAAGTTCAAGGTCTTGCTGGATATTGTCTTCTCCACACCACACTGACACACGTAGAGCCCTGGGCAATGTCTTGACTTTGACTTCTTTTTTACTTTTATTGATGTCTCTGTAGTGAAATCCCCTGTGACTCCTTCTACATAACAGATGCACATCCATTCCATGTTCTGCCTTCTGCTCCTTCTGTAATTTTCAGATCATTGATCTATTTTTTTCTCTTCTTTTATTTCTGTTTGTGTTCCAAATTCTTACCACCAACAATTGATTCCCTTCAAGTCTTGATAATTTGGACTTTTAAGTCTCCTTCATTGGCTCCTGGCATCATTGAGCACATCATTTGCCCATCTAGGTCTAAAAATAAGCAAAAGCATTGACTTTATATAAATTCATGCTTTCTACCCGATAAGGGACAGCAGGAGCAAAGGACAGCAGATGATAAAAGATGTATAATGACATTCTCATGCAAATGTCACTATCTATTTGCATCAAACACAGGCAAGAATCTAATGGTAGGATTTGTAATAATGTCATTAAATATGTATCATTTTAACAACATAACAGTTTGCTGATCTACAAGATTAAATATCAGGATTGTATCATTTTGATTTATGCAGTCTTAAGAAAGCTTCAGTACCTACTCTCTACCTTTGATACTCATACATAAATACTTTGCTAAGGTCAACTTTCCCTTTGCTCAATCACTTTCTCGCTCTTCTTTTTACATCTACTCCTACTTCTTTCCTTTACTTGTTTCCCTAACTACTCCACAGTCCTCATCCAAACTATCAATTTATATCCTTTGATTCCTTCCTTGCCATTTCTCTCCATCATGAGGTTTCCATCAAACTCATATATCTCTTTCTGTCTGATTCTTCTTTAATGTGTTCAATCACATAATACTGCCCCAGTCTCAAGAAATATCTTCATCTCATTTAGTTGTTTGCAAAATTTATTGATTGCATCTAATCACATCTTTGTCCCATTTTCCCTCTCCAGGTAGTTTCAATTTTCTTTTGCTTTCCGTTTTTGATGCCTGTTATTTACTCATACCATCTCAACTTTTTATTCTCTGGGTTCAATTTTGATCCTATCTAATGGCATTTCTACATCCCTGAATTCTTCTTAATCTGCCACCACAACCCACCAGAATTCACTAATGAGTAAAAAATCTCACTACATCTAAGAAACCTTCTACTAATCATAATTGTTATGCTGTAAGTTTCTGTATTCATGTTTTGAATTAGTTCTTCTGTTTTTCTGACTGAAACATTCAAAACTCTTTCTTCAGTTAACTCTTTAAGCAGTGGATTTATTTATCATGCCTTCACTCTTGACTTTCTGCACTTTTCATTTCCTTAGGAAATGAAAAGGATAGATATTACTCCCTCTTCTATATAAGTATTTTGGTCTAGCCTTCTATAATCCATTTCCATACTTCTAACTGCTTTCTTAGCATTTCTGTACATGCTTCATGATCTTCAATATATTTACTTATTGTACTTAGAAATCACCCATCACCCTTATAGAACGATTCTATAGTAACAAAGAAAACATGAATTTCCTCCTCCAGAGCTCTCTTCTTCTCATACCCTCTAATTCAGGGGTGAAATCTACTTACCTTCACTACCAGTTCACAAATGTGAGCTTTGCTCACCTGCGCCACCTCTGTGTATTCACAGGACCTTCCACACATGCGCAGAGCATCAAAAACGGATGTGATGATGTCCGGGTGGGTGGGTGGGCGGAGCCTGCTACCTAGAGCACCTGCAATGGTAAGTAGAACAGTGAGGAGGGTAATCCGCTGGGCCATGCAATTTAGATTAGGTAGAAAACAGGAAATCCTGCTTTCTAGCTAATACAAATCATGTGCCACCACTGAATGTCGGAAATACTGTACATAGCAGTTCAGGCAAACTGGTAGCATTTTTTACTACTGATTCGGGCAAACCGGTCTGAACCGGTAGCATTTCACTCCTGCTCTGATTATCTATTGACAACATCCTCTGCACCTTTTCCATTTCCATAATAGCCTTCTGAAGGTATGGTGACCAGAACTATACACAATACTCCAGATGGGGCCTCACCATAGATTTATAAAGAGGCAAAATGACACTTGCTGACTTATTTTCTATACCCTTCCTAATGATCCCTAGCAATGAGTTTGTTTTTTTCACTGCTGCAGCACACTGGGTTGACACCTTTATTCAGCTGTCCACTAGGACACCAAGGTCCCTTTCCTGGTTAGTTGCAAGGAGTTCAGACCCCATCAGTTTATAGATGTAGTTGGGGTTTTTTTTGCCCCAACGTGCATCACTCTGCACTTACTAATGTTGAAGCTCATTTGCCCCTGGATTGCCCACTCCCCCAGTGTCAAGAGATCCCTCTGGAGCTCCTTACACTCTCTCTCAGTTTTTACTACCCTGTATAATTTAGTATCGTCGGTGAATTTAACCTACCTTGCTGTTTACTCCTACTTCTAGATCATTTATGAAAAGGTTGAAGAACAGGGGTCCCAGTACTGAATCTTGGGGGACCCCACTCTTTACCTCCCTCCACTCGGAGAAGTGTCCATTTAATGATACTCTCTGTTTCCTGTCCCTTAGCCAGTTGCTAATCCAGGACAAGGCCTGTCCCTTTATTCCATGACTGGCAAGTTTATTTAAGAGCCTTTGGTGCGGGACCTTGTCAAAGGCCTTCGGAAAGTCCAGAAAAACTATGTCAACTGGATCTCCCTTGTCTACGTGCTTGTTGACACTCTCAAAAAATTCCAGCAGATTAGTGAGGCATGATTTGCCCTTGCAAAAGCCATGTTGGCTCTCCTTCAACAGTGCCTTCTCTTCTACGTGCCTATTAATTTTATCCTTTAAGATGGTTTCCATCACTTTACCTGGGACACTTGTCAAGCTGACCGGTTGGTAATTTCAGAAGATTGTTAGCAATTGTTTTTTTCTGTAGATCTAATTATCCGTTGAAGTTTGTGTTTGTCTTATTTGGTTGCAGAGCCAAACCAGACAGTTATGGAAGTGCAGATGACAAACTCAACACTTCCTCTGTAGAACTGAATCAGCAGCTCTTTGGGCAGTTTGAGCTTTCTGAGTTAGATCTGCAGAAAAAACAATTGCTACCAATCTGCCTTCCATTGAGGACTTGTACACTGCATGCGTCAAAAAGAGGGCTGTGAAAATATCTACAGACCCCTCACATCCTGGACATAAATTGTTTCAACTTCTGCCCTCAAAACAATGTTATAAGGCACTACACACCAGAACAACTAGACACAAGGACAGTTTTTTCTCAAATGCCATCACTCCACTTAACAACTAATTCCCACAACATCGTCAAATAATTTACTAAGACTGTATTCCTATTCTTCTTCTCTTTCTTGCTAGTTTCTATCTCTTCCCACTTATGAATATAACCAGGTTGTAGCTTTCAATTTATATTGTTTTATTTGTTTACTAGTACCATTTGATACATTATTATTATTATTATTATTATTATTATTATTATTATTATTATTATTATTATTATTTATTGGACTTCTAGACTGCCCCGTCTCCCCGAAGGGACTCGGGGCGGTGTACAGGTACAAATTAAAACCATACAATCAACATACATATAACTAAAATCGAATTAAATAAACCCCTGTACAAATTTATAAAAATTAAAAACTTAACCTTAAAACCAAATCACAAAATTTAAAAATACAAACTGAGGTGGGAAAGCTGGAATTAGGCCAGGCCGGCTAGATGAAACAAGTGGGTTTTGAGTTTCTGGTGGAAGGAGCGGAGATCCGTGGTCGTTCTAATGTCAGGGGGAAGGTCATTCCAGAGGGTCGGGCCCGCCACCTTGACTAACCTTGACTATCACTAAGTGTTGTATCTTATGATTCTTGATGAATGTATTTTATTCTCCTTATGTACACTGAGAGCATATGCACCAAAGACTTGTGTGTCCAATCACACTTGGCCAATAAAAAAAATCTACTTGGGGCAGCTGAAAAAAGGGAAGCTTCTGTTGTTAAAAAAACAACTTCTCAGTTATATGAGCAGTATCTGGTTGCGTTGCAGTTTGACTATGCTTGGCACTGTAAAGTTAAGATGGGGAAAATATATGCCCATCAGCCAATCTGTACATCTGAATTTCCTCAAGAAAAGTGTCATTTGCTATTTTTAATCCTATCTTAGAATATTGTGGATGTTATTGCTGCTATCAGTGATTGCATAATGAATCAATGCATATTCTCCTGTATCGGGGTAATCAATTTTAAGCAAGGCACAGAAAAACAGTTAGATATAGGAGAAAAAAAAGATATTAATTACAGAGGGAGAGAGAAGAGGAGAGAAGACAAAAGGAAATCTAAGTAAATATGGATTGGGATTATTATTATTATTTTGGTCTTTTAGAAACTTAAGAAAAAAGTTTTTTATTATTATAAGAATCAGTAAATTGTTCAAACCTTACTGCCAAAATGTGCAAAATGAAGGGAAATTATGACCTTAACTGTGTCAATAGCTGCAATTACATTGCCAGGTTTGCTGCAGTTTCTCATGTAGAAATTGCATCTGAATAATCAGAGTGGCTTCTGGCATCCCAATAGCATTTCAGTAAATAATAGCATCTGGTCCTCCTAGCAGGAATGCTTTCATTAATGCACCCTTTATTATTTGTCATCATTAATATGTATGACTTATAGCCTACTCTTAGGGGGACAATTTGACACCACACTTCATCTTACTGTTTATCTTTTTTGTAGGTACCCTGGCACCAGGGCTGTGATTGGCATCTTGTAGGAGAGGAGAACATTATACGGAATTAGCAGGCTTTGGAATTATGCATTCACATGACTTGCACATCATTCATTGAATGCTTTTTAATGCTGTGACAATGGAAAATCACCACAAATATAAGTTCAAGTATTACTTTTTCAATTAGGATTATAAAGGGTATTGCGCAATCCAAGTCAGTCTATCCACTAAGGAGGTCAAATAAACCATAGCAAATATTGAACAGTTGCATTGATTGGTTGATTGGTTTATTTCATCTCAGTCAGAGGTAGGTTGCAAATCCCGGCGCTCTTGGTTTGCTCATGCTCATGCATGCGCAACACTTCTGTGCATGCGCAGAAGCATCCAGGCGGGTGGGCAGAACCTCCCGCTGCTGCCCCTACTGGTTCGCCAAATCTGGGCCAAACTGGGAGCAACCCACCCCTGATCTAAATCAAGGTAATGTTTCTGAACCTATCATTCAGGCTCAGATTAATGGATTCAGCTTGTCTAGTGGATGGATGTTGGAGGCACCATTTAAGGCACTTCCAGGTTGAAAGGATTAACCAGTAACATCACAGTTGCTCAGGGGATGCCCATGGGGGTTCCTTTCATGTCCCCATCAGGGAACTGGAATGACTAACAGGAGCTCACCCCGCCATATAGCAGCATTTGAGTCTTGAATACAGACTCGCTAGCCTCCAACCCAATTTTTAGCCCACTTTAACTTTTTGCCAAACTCAAGGCTGTGAACATGCTTAATGCCCATGCTTCCTATTCTCTCCACATCAACAACCCTCTAAGTTGATGGGAACAAAATGACTGACCCCAAATCACCCAGCCATCTTGCATGACCAAGGGAAGACTTGAGCTTATAGTCATTTTCTATCCCAGCACCTTAGACACTACATGCAGTCCTTATCTGGCAACTGCATTGTTTAGCAACTGTTTACATTTACAACTGTGATGGGGGGGGGAAACTTTATGACCACTTCTCACATTTAACACATTTCAAGGTCTATAAAACGGGTCTATAACACAAAAGAAAGCTGAAACAAGATCATTAGCACAGTTGCTTTTTCACTTTGCTTTGCTTAATGACCAAGTTGCTAGTTCTACTTGTAGCAATTAAATGTTGTAAAATGGGGCAAATCTCACTTAACAACATAAATTCTGGACTCCGTTGTGGTTGTAAGTTGAGGACTACCTGAAATACCATTTGTCATGATTGTATTAAAAAATACAAAATTCCTATGATGAATTTGCCTCTTTCAAAGACTAAAAAGGCCTCTTTCTCCAATTCTGCTCCAGTTATTTATGTCTTCTGTGTCAAATTATACGCATTTTATTATTGTGTGTCAAATGCTGTTAAAAATGTTACTTGTAAATGTCAGAAAAGTGCCACAAATTGTTCTTTCATGTTGCTTATGAGAAATTGTAATAGATTACTGCAATTGTGAAAACTTGACATAAAAAGAAGAATATAAATGCTTTAACAGAAATAATACATTTGAATTGCCCACATTGCCATCAAATATACATGGCTGTCAAATACCATAAAAAACTATACATGCCATGAAATATTATTTCACTGTATGTTACTATGAAAAGAAGTAGCAATAATTCCCAAATGCAAGTAGTCCTTGACTTATGACCAATACTGGGGCCTGAATTTCTTTTGCTAATCAAGGCAAATGTTCAGTGAGTTGCATCCAATTTTACAAGCTTTTTTTGCCACAGTTGTTAAGTGAATCACAGCAGTTTAGTAAATCCCATGGTTGTTAAGCGAATCTGGTTTCCCCCATTGACTTTACTTCTTTGAAGCAAGCAGGGATATAACCTATGCCCGGTTAAACACTGAGCTAGAGATATGTAATGAGCTTCATGGTAGAGGGAGGACTTCAGCTAGGATCTCCCCAAGTACTTTAAACCAGGGATGTCCAAACTTGGGAACTTTAAGACTTGTGGACTTCAATTCCCAGAATTCCCCAGCCAGCATAGCTGGCTGGGGAATTCTGGGAGTTGAAGTCCACAAGTCTTAAAGTTCCCAAGTTTGGACATCCCTGACTTAAACACTACAGTGCACTGGATATTTAAAGAGTGTATTTATTTTATTGAATTATTTCTGTATCAAATTTGGAAACCACCCATCTCACTCATATAATACTTTTCAACTAGTACGATCTACAAATGTTTTTCTGGAATTAAGACCTGTAATCATAGGTTTCTTTTCTCCTTTGAAAACCTGATTAAGCAATTATGCTCACATCCTTAAACATGTTCTAACAGTGCTATATAAATAGAACAAAACAAAACAGCCTGTTACTTTCTGATAACATTGTCCTCTATTTATCTACTTTTGAAAAGGAGCAACATTTGGGGGGAAACATTATTATTGCACCGTAAAATAATAAAGCATAAATAAAAATAACCAGACAAATAACATTTTTAAAAAGTAAGAAACAAGATGCCACACTTTATCAAAACAGCGCTGAGATCTTTATTCATGGGATAAATGGGAGCTAACAAATAAACAGTGGAAAATGTTTGCTTTACTATAATAAATGTTCTGATATAAATCACAGCTCTTCACTGAGCTGGTGTTGACATAGAGAGGGTGTTGTGATTTATAGTTTGTTTAGTTTTAGAGTACTGCGACTGAAATACCATTTTGCCTTATACAGAGAAGATCTTTTGACATGATTGCATACTGAAAGCACTGTCGTAAGAAAATAATTCTATAAGCACGACTTACAAAACATGTAGCATTTTTATAGTAAATTGGGATCTTGAAAAAGTAGAATGTTTAATAAAATACAGGGATTATCAACTTCAGATTTTAAATTTACAATACAGTTGGAAAGAGGGGGAAAGGAAAGGCTATATAGCCTAGAGTGTGCAGAAGTACAACCCTATATATCTGGAGGCAACAATTTAGGAAAGGCTAATATAACATTCAATTGCTCTATTTTTTTTTAAAGATATACAGTACATAGGATGGTATGTGCCTTGATTTCTGAGATGCAGACCCCACAGTGCTGACTGGTGTAGAAGGCTGCCTATATAACTATTTGTGGGAAAGCTTGCCTCTTACACACAACTCTGATGAGCAGCATCATTGGAAAGCAGCATCATTGTTAAGTGAATCACAGCAGTTTAGTAAATCCCATGGTTGTTAAGCGAATCTGGTTTCAACTTTTCCAGTGAATGCTCTGGGTAGAAAAATGACTGAATGGGGCTCACGAAAAGTATTTACCGTATTTTTCAGAGTATAAGATGCTCCGGAGTATAAGATGTACCTTGATGTCAGTCTCGCTAGTTCCTGCTTCGCTGTCATGGAAACGGGGAGGGTGGGGCGGCGTTGGGATGAGTGTGTTCTGCTGGTGGACAATGTTGATGGTTCGTGTTATCTCTTGGTTAACGGACCTGCATTCCAGGATGGTGAAGACCTGCCCACCTGATGTTGGAGATGGAAGCATATTGGACAGTGCAAAGGGGGGGCTTGGGGATTGGGATGGGCTTAAGCTTAATACTTTCTGTTCGCGCCTAAACTATTCATTCTCAGCTTTACTTGGTCTGTACACTTTTGTTACTTAGTAAAAGGAGCCTTATTCATTTCAAAACAATGTCTAAGTGTGATCTTTCCTAAGCCAACTAAGAAGCAGGCCTGACATTTAAGCTGAGAATCACAAAAAACCCTGACCTGATGTCGGAACTTTCACAAGAGGAGCCTCCATTGGTGGAGGTCCTGCCTGAACCTATTTTGGGAGCTGAAGCATCGCATCCTCCTGTTCAATCTGAAGAGACCAGGTCAGTGATGGACTGCTTGGCTGGCCTAGATCTAAATCTGCCAGCTGAAGAATCAGTCAAACCAAAACGTTGGTCCGAAGGGGTAGGAATGAGTGGGGTAAACGTCTCCAGGCGTCGACTTTCCCCAAAGAAGGTCATTCCGGAGCTCTTAAGAGAAGAAAGGGAATTAAAAGAAATGGCTCAGGATTTACTCCGCCAGGCAGATGAGAAAAGAATGGCCCTGGAAAAAATCTGGGGGAGGGAGGTGGATCGCAAACAGCCAAAAAATTCACTGGCAGCTCCTGCCAGGCGAAGCAGGGCTTCAACACCATCCCCCCCTCCTCAGGCCGGCAGGGAATTGCGGAGAGAGGCAGCTTCTGCCAGGCAAAGCAGGAGTTCAATGCCCTCCCCTCCCCCTCAGGCCGGAAGAGAAGCCAATCCCATTAACCCCCGCCGACTTGCAAAACTGCCTCCTTTGGGTGTAAAATACGACGGAAGTGCCGACAAACTGGCGTTTTTTCTAATTCACGTCGATAATTTCATGCAGTTTTACGCAGCTGACTTAGACGATGAAATCAAAATCAGAATTGTTTCTATGACCTTAGAAGATCAAGCTTCTAAGTGGCTGGTTTCATTGCATAATTGCCGCTCACCTGCGCTGCGCGATTTCGATCGTTTCATGAATGCTCTTAGAAGGCGTTTTGAAGACCCCCGTGTTGAGAGGAAAGCAAAGATGAAACTAAAAACCTTACAGCAGGGGGGCATGTCTGTTCAGGCTTACACGCAAATTTTCCAGGAATTATCAGTGTTTATGGTTGGTTATAGTGAACAGGCCCTAATGGACATTTATGTTGAAGGGCTGAATAAAGACATTTACCAAACATGTGTGAACAGATTTCGCCCCGAAACTTTGAATGAATGGATAGATCTAGCTTCAGATGTAGAGTTGGATCAAGCCCACTTACAAGATCCAGTCCGTGTGGAGAAGAAACAACAGGAAGATAGCCCCAAATCTCACCCCCCTGCGAAAGATGTACGCATGCAAAGGGGGGAGGGGAGAACAACCCAGCCTCGCTCAGGCAGCTGTTATCGCTGTGGAAAGGAGGGGCACTGGGCAGACAAATGCCGATCAAGACCACCTCCACGCCCTCTTTCTTCCTCGGACCGGAAACATCCTAAGACGCCAATCACGCGCACCAAACCAGCTATGAGTGGAGTGGAGCCCAGCAACCTCTCTGCTGACCAGCCCACCGCTGGCCCTGATGATTGGGAGGCGTCTTCAGACTCTTCTGACGACAATCTGGTGAGTCATCGCTCCGGGCCCCTTTATATTAATTTAAAGCTTTTAGCTCCATCTACTGGCCGTACATGCGATGTGCAGGCTCTCATTGACTCTGGGTGCTCAAAATGTCTCATAAGCCAAGACATCGTGTCTTCGATGGGTTTCCACCTTAAGACCCTGAAAACTCCCATAGCCTTTTGCCAAATGGATGGTTCTGTAGCTGGGGGAACCCCAGCATCTTTTATCACCGAACCAATTCATGTTTCTATAGGCACAGGCCATACTGAGACCATCAACTTTATTGTAACTGCCATTGCCGATAATGCTGTAATTTTGGGGGTAAATTGGCTTCGTAAATGGAATCCTCTGATAAACTGGAAGGAAGGTTGGGTGCGCATACCTTTATCTCTCCCGGAACATACCTCTCTTCCGTCAGAGAATGATCAACCCCCACAAAATCACCCACCTCCCTTTATTGAATCTGCTGCGCCTTTATTGGATTTCCCATCACCTGAAGTCATACCAGGCGAAGAGAAAATTCCCAGGGAATATTGGGACCTAAAGGATGCTTTCAGTGAAAGATCTTGTGATTCCCTCCCTCCTCATAGAGCTACTGACTGTTCAATTGATTTCCTCCCTGGGGTTCAATTGCCCAAACCTCGCATGTACTCCATGACCCCACGGGAGATGGAGGAATTACGTAAATTCATCGATAAAAATCTTCAACGGGGTTTCATTGAACCAGCTAGACCGCGTGTAGCTGCACCAGTTATGTTTAGGGAAAAAAAAGATGGTACTCTAAGATTAATACAGAACTACTCCTATCTCAACACCATTTGTGAACACAATATCTACCCCCTTCCACTCATGAAGGACATGCTGGCTCACCTGGCTACTGGTAAGATTTTTACGAAATTGGACTTACGTGAAGCCTATTACAGGGTCAGAATCAAGGAGGGGGACGAATGGAAAACAGCATTTAACTGCCCGCTAGGATGTTTTCAATTTAAAGTCCTCCCGTTCGGTCTTCAAGGTGCCCCTTCTGTATTCATGCAACTGATAAATGAGGTTCTCCACGAGCACCTTTACAAGGGAGTAATTGTTTACATTGATGACATAATGGTTTACTCACAAACTCACGACGAGCACGTTAAACTGGTACGCTCCGTGCTAAACAAACTGCGTTCCGCAGAACTTTATGCCAAGCTCTCTAAGTGTGAGTTTCACCAAGAACAAATTGACTATTTGGGCTACCGCATCTCTTCTGAGGGAGTTGAAATGGATCCTGCTAAAGTCAAGGCAGTAACGGAGTGGGCCCCTCCACGTACCCGTAAACAACTACAGAGTTTTTTGGGATTTGCAAATTTTTACCGCCAATTTATTCCATCATTCGCTGATATTGCCTTACCCATTACAAACCTTCTAAAAACAAAAGGAGAAGGAAAGCCTCGTCCAGGGTCCCCACTTAAATGGACAATGGAATGTCGAGCCGCTTTCGAGAAGCTTAAACGTTTGTTTGCGGCTGAACCTATTCTTAAACACCCCGATGTAAATTCCCCGTTTGTAATTCAGGCGGATGCCAGTGATGTCGCTGTGGGAGCGGTCTTATTACAACTCAATCAACGTGGCCAATTGCAACCCTGTGCCTACACCTCTCGGAAACTCACTACGTCCGAACGTGGTTGGGCGATTTGGGAGAAAGAGGCTTTTGCTGTTCGGTGGGCTCTCATGACTTGGCGTCATTTCCTTGAAGGTGCACCCCATCCTTTCGAAGTTTGGACGGATCATAAAAATTTGGACGCTCTTACCTCCTCTCGGAAATTGTCCCCAAGGCAACTTCGTTGGGCTCACTATTTCCATCGTTTCAATTTCCACCTTAAATATATTCCAGGAGGCAAAAATTTCATGGCTGATGCGCTTTCCAGATTGCCACAGTATGATGTTTCCAAACTTACTATAGTACAACCCATCATGCCCCTCACTTTGCCCGCTTCTCCAGTATCTGCTAAGGGCCATGCAACTGTCCAAACTACTCCACCTACTGACCTGATTGCTCGCATTAAGGACGAACTACTTACTGATGATTGGTATTCAGCACATTCTGGTGATTGCACTACCAGAGACGATCTTCCCTGGATTGGCTCGAAGATCTATGTTCCTGCTACATTACGTCCTTTTGTCTTGCAACGTGCACACGACTCACGTTTAGCTGGTCATTTCGGCTTCGTTAAAACTGTGCACCTTGTTAAACGACAGTTCTGGTGGCCCTCCTTGAAAAAAGATGTTGAATCGTATATTGCCAGTTGCCCCGTATGTGCGGCTTCCAAACGTGCGCCGGGTAAGCCACAAGGTCTTCTCCAGTCTGTAGCTACGCCGGAGAGACCTTGGAAGGAAATTTCAATGGACTTTATAGTTGATCTTCCGCCCAGTCAAGGCTATACCGTTATCTGGGTAGTTACCGATCTTTTTTCTAAACAAGTTCATTTTGTCCCTTGTACTAAAATTCCTTCTTCCAAAACTCTGGCTCGACTATTCGTTTCTCATATCTATCGTTTTCATGGCGTCCCGCAACGCATCATCTCCGATAGGGGGACCCAGTTTACTTCCCTTTTTTGGAAAGAGTTTTTGCGACTGATTGGCTCCGCCCAGAGCTTAAGCTCCGCCTACCACCCTCAGACGAATGGATCTTGTGAAAGGGTTAATTCCGTTCTGGAACAGTACTTGCGTTGCTTTATTAATTTTCAACAGGATGATTGGGCTGATCTTCTCGTACATGCCGAAGTGGCATATAATAACTCTGTTCACTCCAGTACAAATATGACTCCCTTTAAAATCATCTACGGGCAGGACTTTGTACCCATCCCCGAACTGCCTCATGACTCGCCGACAGTTCCCTCATTAACTGAATGGACCTCAAGGCTGTCTTCTGTTTGGCCAGTTCTCCGAAAAACTTTGAACGATGCCCATGATTCGCACAAATTGTACGCTGACAGGAAACGGGCGGTCCCTCCCTCCTACAAAGTCGGCGATCTAGTTTATGTCTCTACCAAAAATTTAGATAGCCCCCAGAAATGCAAGAAGTTGGGTCCCAAATTTGTTGGTCCTTTCAAAATAACCAAGATTATCAGCTCTGTGTCGGTCTGTTTGGATCTCCCAAAGACCTACCGGCGACTATACCCTGTATTCCATGTTCACTTGCTGAAACCTGCTCGTACCTCCCATCTCCGCAAACAGTTGCCTGATACACCTGCACCTACCATGGTGGATGGTCACCAACATTATGAGGTCCGCGATATTTTGGACTCCAGAATCCGCAGAAATAAGACTCAGTTCCTGGTCATGTGGAAAGATTTTCCCCCTTCTCACAACGAATGGGTGGATAAAGAGCATCTCAAAGCTCCTAAACTGGTACGCCAGTTTTATGCCAAATATCCACACAAACCTTGATTTTTTTTCCCCTTCTCCTTTCTGTTGTTTGTCTGTCCTTCCTTGTCTTTCAGGTGTAGCCTATCGTGTTCCGGTTGCTGCCCCGGATTTCCCGCTGTTCCTGGAGGAGGTCCGGATGTCAGTCTCGCTAGTTCCTGCTTCGCTGTCATGGAAACGGGGAGGGTGGGGCGGCGTTGGGATGAGTGTGTTCTGCTGGTGGACAATGTTGATGGTTCGTGTTATCTCTTGGTTAACGGACCTGCATTCCAGGATGGTGAAGACCTGCCCACCTGATGTTGGAGATGGAAGCATATTGGACAGTGCAAAGGGGGGGCTTGGGGATTGGGATGGGCTTAAGCTTAATACTTTCTGTTCGCGCCTAAACTATTCATTCTCAGCTTTACTTGGTCTGTACACTTTTGTTACTTAGTAAAAGGAGCCTTATTCATTTCAAAACAATGACTAAGCGTGGTCTTTCCTAAGCCAACTAAGAAGCAGGCCTGACATTTAGTTTTAGAGGAGGGGAAAAAAATCTGCCTCTGCCTACCAGCGTCTATGGTATTCAGCTGACACATAGTAACAAGGTCAGTCAATAAATAGGCATAGCAACTAAGTCAGCCAATGAGGGCTATTTGGACTCTGAAATTTGCTTAGCCAAGAACTGAAAGTGAAGCTATTTGTGTTTTGCTTGTATTTACTGCTACCTTGAAAAACCTGCTTTTGGTAATGTATTGTATATTATTATTATTATTATTATTTTGAATCCTGCTGAATCAGTTACTGTGCTTTCTTCTTGTGATTGCTGCTGCAAACTCTGACCAGCCAGGTCAGCTTCAGCATTTATTGCAGCCTGATTGAGCACAGCTGATTGGCGGGTGGATTAGACTGCCGGAATACCCCCAACCCTGTACCAGGCTGCAGGGATTGCCACACACCATCGCTGCCTCCATGTCTCGCATTTTTGGCCTCTGGTGGGGGTGGGTGGGGCTACATTCAGTGTATAAGACGCACCCAAATTTTCACCTTCTTTTTTTGAGTCTTATAATCTGAAAAATATGGTAAATATTTGAACTGCAAAATATACATATTTGCTATTTCAAAGTGCATTAGAACTAGTAGTTTCCTTCACTTTTCAGCTGATTAATAGACTAGACACACATTCTTTTGGATAGAGAAAACAATACACAGATTCCTCTGGATGGAGCAAATAGTAACATCCTTTTTTACATAGTCCCTGCCCAAAAAGAATCCAGAGAGATGGTGTAGAGATTAAAAGCAGGGAACAGCTTTTGTAGTTTGATAGGGGACTGTTACTAAACTGGCTCTTTTTCACAAGATTGAGCAGCAGTATTTTGCAGGGTAGTCTTTGCTGTAGACTTTATTCTCATTGCCAAAGACATAGAAGGAGTAAGGTTTGCCTTTCCATTCGTATTTAACTTTTGTGAGTGGCACCAGCTCAACCATTTGTTTCTGCAAAAGGAAAGAGAAAAGAGTTATACTTCTGAGATCATTTATATCCTCTTCAAATGTGAACTCTACAATTTAGGTACTAGACATAAGATTGGCAATTAAGAGTGGATATAATAATAATAATAAATTTTAATTTATAACCCGCTCTCTCTCCCCGAAGGGACTCGAGGTGGGGCACAGGGAATTTAAAATACATATAAAAATACAAACATAGTACAATATAAAATAAAATTAAACTAACCCTGCGCTAAAATCCCATATAAAGCTAAAAATTAATCATTAAAAACCCTAAAAACAGTTGATTATCCTAGGCCGGCCAAGCAGAAAAAGTATGTTTTTAATTTTTGACGGCAAGCTTTTCCCTAGAGAAGCCTAGAAGTTATGGAATTCCTTTGCAAGTGCTTAGATTTTCTGATGCAGACATGACACCTGATTGCAACTCACCTTGTTTTCTTTGGAACATCACCTTGAGAGGACATTGCTTGTTTAGAACACATTGAAATAAAAAAGCAATAAAGTATTAGCCCAGTGCCTTTTCCTTAGGAAACACACACACGACAATTGGAATCTGATGTACATGGTGAGGTACAGGTCATTTCATCCCCTTAGCATCCTATATCTAGCTGGAGGAAGAGGAGGAAGAGAACTAATGATTTGCAAGCTCTGCGTTAACCACAGCACCATTTTTATGCCTCCCCATCATCCCAAGACCCAGATCTACTGAGGCTTAATTCAAAATTGAGCATGGAAATGTGTTCTGACCCCCCTTACTCCGACTAACACAAGACTGGCTGCCTGCCACTAACTCTCTTGGCTGCTTGCCTGAATGACTCTGAACAGATATGAAGCTTCCTAACTCGACTAAACACGAACCTGAAAATCAACACGAATAAACCTAGAAATCCAACGTTGTTCTCTGCACGGATTTCCTTAGCAAAGACTTCCTTTTAAACCCTCCTGATGACCAGCGAGGCACTCTGCTCTCTCAAGGTCGCCCTCCTCTTTCAGAGCAGACTCATAGGACTCCTCACTAGAGGAGTCCATCAGCAGCTCATCCGGAGCAAAAGACAACCCAATTTAGATGACTTGTGTGAGAGAAAGAGGATGAAGATGGCTCCTACCTAATAATTCCCAAGATATACATTTTATGGTACAAGTAGTCTGCTTTAGTTTGGGATGATATTTGTTTATTGGTGAGGAATAATAAATAAATCTGGTTAGAAGAATCGCGATGTGACTTCCTTTGTTTGGGGAACCTGACAGAAGGGGAAGAGGAGGCCAATTCTCACAAACAAGCCATTTGTGGCCCAGTTTTTATTTTTATTTTTTTGTAAGATGGAAAATAGAATGGAAAGCTTCAAGGTGCCCCCTAGGGGTTCTTCAAAAAGTATCTCAGCATGGCCCCTTCCTATCTTGATCCTCCACTTCTTCACATCTGGAAGCTTGGTGCAGTTTTCAATGGTTATGGTTTTAACATATTTTTAACAGATTAACAGAGTTGGAAGGGACCTTGAAGGTCACCTAATCCAACCTCCTGCCCAAGCAGGAGACTACACCATTTCTGAGAAATAGCAGTCCAGTCTCTTCTTGAAAGCCTTCAGTGATTAGGCTCCCACAACTTCCGAAGGCAAAGCTGTTCCATTGGTTGATTGTTCTCACTGTCAGAAAATTTCTCCTTATTTCTAGGTTGAATCTCTCCTCGATCAGTTCCCATCCATTATTCCTTGCCTGGCCTTCAGCTGCCTTGGAAAATAGCTTGACCCCTTCTTCCCTGTGGCAGCCCCTCAAATATTGGAACACTGCTATTTTAATAGATATATGCATATTTTGTTTTATTATAATGTTGTTTTAACTGTTGATTCAGAGCCGCCCAGAGTTTGAAATAAGAAGGAAAGTTATATAACTATTTTCAATAATGTTGAAATAATGCAGGCTGAAATCATTCCCACATTACAAGGGGACCTTTTGTAACCCTGTGGAAAGAAGGGAGATAGAAGTACAATCCCTAATTCCTAGACAGAGAAACCTGATGAATATTTCTACAACCTCCAATTTTGCTTCCATGTGATGGAAATCAGTTAAGTCTGTTCCCTGACCAGGCAGCTCTTTCACTATTCATGGATACAAGTATTATAACTTTAGAATCATTGTCAGTTTGTAATCTTTGCAACATACATCGGTTGAAATATTATCTCAGAAAAACATGCTGGTGGAAAACTGTAGTTTCTTTTGTTTTTTAATTCTAATTGGTCCCCTCCTTTCCTTTCTGCTTGTTGTTTAATAAAGGCAAAAATAAGAAGGAACAACAAATTTCTGTTTCGATACATAATTCACAAGCATGTAACTTAACTCTGCCAAAAACAATTGGAACAAGTGTGCCTATTTTTTTGAGGGGGGATGTGTTTATATTAAATGTCTCTATAATATAAACACAATTGAGAAATTAATGCAACATCACTTAGAGAAAAGAACAGCATGCCATTGTTTTAGTCCTTCAACAATCTTTAGATCAGACTACTAGAATTTGTGAACTGAAACATTCAAAGAACATTTGAAAATTAACATTTTGGGATATTTTCAGGAGAACAACTTCCACAAAAATTCCAGGCCAACTTGTGGATTGTGACTTTTAGGTGCATTTTAAAATAAAAATCAATGATACATTAATGATGTTATCTAGTTTAGGTAATCAAGCACCTGCTAGAAAACAACCAAGCTCAGAGAACACCAAGGACCCCTCGTATTAATTCTGAGCTATAAACATTCTCCTTTATTGGATAAATAATTTCTTGATGTTTAGCACTATTAAAAGTGTGTCCTTTGCGCTTCAGGGAAAAGGGCTTAAATAATAACTAAACATTATTTCTGTGTTATCTAAGACTGACTGTGCCCTGAGTCCCCATCAAACTTTGATTTCCCCATCAAAGTCTTATGGCAATACTGTGCTTCCCCAAAAATAAGTCAGGGTCTTATTTTCTTTTGACCTCTGAAATAAGCGCTTGACCTTATTTTCGTGGAGGTCTTATTGTTTTTGAGGTGCAGGTGACAGCGAGGGTGGTCATCTCACGGCTACTGCTGTGTTGCTATATTTTTGGGAATGCTTCTTTTTGGGAGAGGGCTCATTTTAGCGCATGCGCTCAAAAGCCCAATTGGGCTTATTATCCAGGGAGGTCTTATTTTTTGGAAAATAGGGTAAGTTTTCATTTTAGTTTTTTTAAGAGGAAGCCTTTTGCCTCAAAAGTTAATTAATCTTGAGCATCATGTTGTTTTAAAATAAAATATTGGTAGTGATTCATTATTTATTTTTCTTTTTATTGATTGATTTATTGTTGGACAATGGAACCTTTTTGTAAAGGATTATGGTTAGAGTTACCAGACTTTAGATGCAATGGACAAAATTTCCTGAAATAATTCATTGTATATGAAGTAATCTGAATAGTTCACTAAGCCTGCATTATTTCCATCACTTTTCATTATAGGTGTCTTATTATGAAGTAAATAAATGCTGTTATTTATGTAATTTGTAATAACTTGTGTCATTACATAAGTATATTATGAAAGTGACATAAACTGACATAAATCGATGCAGATAATATAAAATTGGATTATATGGATATTTGGGGGTTAAAAATACTCTATTTCTTAATGGGTCCCTTAAAATAAGGTTTTGCTTTATTATTATGTTGCAGCAGTTAAAAACAAAAAAAAGGATAAGAAAACTACACTTTGATAAATGCAAAAAAATTAATCTGATTGCAAAACATCCTGGAAAAGGAAAAGGAAGAATAATCTAAGATAAATTCTTCATCAACTTGAAATATCCCCTACCCAATCACAAATACACAAACGTTTTCAAATCATATTGGAGGAAAAACCAAAAGAGCTGCTTAGTAAGTCAAGAAGGTTTTTCAAGAGGCAACTGGAAGTTCTCCAGCTGGACAGACGTGGGGGGTGTGAGCTCTCAAGAGCCTAACATGAACCCTGTGTCAACATCCCGATGTTGCCATGGATTTTATCTGTTTTGCCTTAACGGACTGAAAATGCTTGACATTCCTGTGGCAGGAAAGGAATCTCAGAACAGCCTGTGACTGCACATGCATGCAATTATTTTCAACGCTAATTGGAGAACGTAAATTATGACAAGCAGAGGGGAGGGGGCATAAGGGGGTAAAGTGCAGAAGCAATCCAATTATTCTCAGATCTGGCTGCAACCATGGCTCGCCATGACGTTATATTCAATAAACGGACATTGCTTTGAACTTTTACGTGAGGCCATGAATCATTTGATGTTTCTCATTGGGAGCTTGACACCCTGTTTGATAAACCTATTCCAAGATTCTTTTTGGATCAGAACCCCCCTGGAGGGGGGTGAAGAAGGGGCAGCATCTCATAGACCCAGGGGGCGGCACCAGGTCCCTTACAGATCAGAGATTTGCCCTCTGAATTGGAGTAGGGGCAGCAGCATGACAACATGGCTGCATAGAAGCTGGTTTCTAGCCAAAGCAACTGAACAGGAGCATGTAGGAGACAAGATGAAAGACTGGTAAGAAGATTCATTTAACCCACAGTGATAAATCAAAACTTGGAAAAGGCAAAGAATTATGAGAGTACAAATAATATTAATAGACAGATCTGGATTTTAATAAAACGAAAGAAAGAAAGGGAAAATGGAGAGTTGAAACACTATCCCCCTCCTCCCCCCACAAAAAAGCTATTTGTTTGAAATAATTTGGACATAAAGGGAGAAAGCAGAGAAGTGACAAACCCACTCAAATACAAACTCTAAATTTTGTTTTGGATTTGAAATAGAAACCAAACATTCCGAGAGATTTACTTTGTCTGATCTTCTTCCAACTAATATATCTTAAGCAACTCCAATTAGGGAGCAAAATCAAGAAAAATCTTCTCACTGATATTTGATAACTTAATCTTGACTGTACAGGAAGTTTTAATTAACCAACTTCCATAAATCAGAATTTGGAAAAGAAGGAGGTAAAGAGAAACATACCCAAGTCTGGCTGTTTGAAAGTTTGTTCCAATTAATATATTTTGAGCAGCTATAACCAACCGGAGGTGGAAGGTAGCAAGGGAAAAAATAATAACAAAATCAAGAACTGGAAAACTACAAAGTTTTTCTTCTTCTTCTTCTTTTTCTGCAAAAGATGGCTCCAGATTCTCTTCTGTTTTTATATTAATTGAATTAGCTAAATTTAAGGTGGACCAGAACTCAGAAAGAAGAACTGTATAACTATAACTGTATAACCAATTTCATTGTAATTTTAGTACAATGACAATAAAGATTATTATCATAATAATCATTATGATTATTATGACAAGTGACATTTTGCCTCTTTATAAATCTATGGTGAGGCCCCATCTGGAGTATTGTGTACAGTTCTGGTCACCATACCTTCAGAAGGATATTATGGAAATGGAAAAGGTGCAGAGGAGGGCAACCAGAATGATTAGAGGGCTGGAACACCTTCCTTACCATCTGAGGCTGCAACGGCTGGGCCTCTTCACTCTAGAACGACGGCGCCTGAGAGGTGACTTGATTGAAGTCTATAAAATCATGCACGGTGTGGACAAAGTAGAAAAGGAAAAACTGTTTTCCCTATCGCACAACACTAGAACTAGGGGGCACTCCATGAAACTTTTGGAAGCTAGACCTCAAACAAATAAGAGGAAGTACTTTTTCATCCAGAGGATCACTGGTCTATGGAACTCCCTGCCAGAAGAAGTGGTGACAGCTGTCAGCCTCAACACCTTTAAGAAAGGATTAGACGAGTTCATGGAGAACAAGGGTATCCATGGCTATCATGATGGATGCCTAAGGACACCCTCCGGGATGGAGAGATAGGCAGGATATTTCTCAATGCCATTTGCAGGGAATCATAAGCAGATGAAGACATCTGCTTGGGAATACCCTGAAGCAAATGGTGAGCCACTGTGTGAGACAGAATGCTGGACCAGAAGGGCTGTGGCCTGTTCCAGCAAGGCTATTCTTATGGCTATCATTATGTTCATTATTATTATAACTAACTGTAACTTTGGAACTGGACATCATGGAAAGCTTGTAATTTGAAGAACTATGTGAAATCATAAAAAATATTCATAAATCATTAAAATAATTAAAGCCTAAATAGAATTCTAAACCCAGAGAAGCAGGAATTTAAAGAAGAAGGGAAAGAAGAATGGGGAAAAGATAATGAAAGATAATGGAGGGGCAGAAATGGTGGGAAATAAAAAGCAGACAAAAAACTCCATTGGGCTTGGCAGTGGTAGAGGGAAAATGGTAAAGGGGGGATGTATCCCAACAAAAGGGAATAAAAAGCAGACAAAAGATGTTTCAGAGGTTGACAGTGGCATAAAGAAAATTGAAATAGGAGGTTATGCCCCAACAAAGAGAAATATAGAATGTATCTTTGATGGTGGAGTGGGGAAAATTAAAGAGGGTGTACATGTCAAAACAAAGAAAAGGGAGAAGGCAGGAACAGAAAAGTTGGACAAAAGACTTACTAGGAAAAAATCAGACAACTAGAAATTGTTATATGGGAAAACATAAAGCTAAGATAAGGAGTTTATTCCTAAATATGACAATAAAATGGAGTTGCTAACTGATTGAATATGATAATGGAAAAATAATTAAATAAAGGTTAAAACATATGGAATATGGACAAATATGAAACTGATAAGGGGATATTGTAAAGCAGAGGTTCGTGATTCACTTTTTACATTATAATTAAATTGAGTTGCTAATTGATTGAATATGACAATAGAAGGACAATTAAGCATGGGTTAAAATATATGAAACATGGTTATATATAGAACCTTTAAGTGAGATGTGTACCGTTTGTTATTCTATATAGTCGATTAAGGGAATCTAGTACATAGGGAATTGTAGTGAAGGAAATTGTAGTGAACATTGAACAGTAAGGATTGCCATTTGTAGACAATTAAGGGTAATCTAATCCAAGATATGGAGACATGGAGAGGAAAGAGGAAATATATTTACAATGGGAAACTATTGAGATTTAAAGACAAAATCACAAATTGGGGGCGTGTGTATGTATAATTATATAAATATAGCTGGGAATTGTAACCAGGTCTACATCTCGGCCAAAAATAGGCTGGTGTGTGTGTTAAAAGTACAATGACTATATATTTATAATTTTTGTTCTCTTTTTTTTAAAAAAAGGAGGAAGATATATGCCAAAATTAAATATGTGTATTGAAAAGGAATTATAAATACCATCAACATTCTCTGTATGTATGTATGTATGTATGTATGTATGTATGTATGTATGTATGTATGTATGTATGTATGTATGTATGTATGTATACAATACATTACAATACAATAGCAGAGTTGGAAGGGACCTTGTAGGTCTTCTAGTCCAACCCCCTGCGTGGGCAGGAACCTTATACCATTTCAGACAAATGGCTATCTAACATCTCTTTAAAGACTTCCAGGGTTGGGGCATTAAATGGAGCTCACTCAGAAGCTGAAATGCACCAAGTAAATGAGATGAAGAGTGTGAAGTAGAAGAGAGAGGTAAGGGAAGAAGAGAGGGATAGGAGACAGGGCAGGGGGGAAGAGGAGGAGAGAAAGGAGGAATGGAAAGGGGAAAAAGGAGAAGGAGAGAGGAAGGGGAAGTAGAGAAGAGAAGGATGACAGAGGGAAGAAGGGAGACAGGGAGGGGGAGGAGAGGGGGAGAAGAAAGTGATGGATAAGGTACAAATATGGTGTATAGAGAATAGAAGAGCCAACAATCTCTTTTGGTAGTTGATGGTAAGATGAATTGATGTAAACATTTATTAATACAATATGATGTTGGCTATGTAATATATGTGATTATATCTTATGAAAATGGGGAAAAAACTTTAAAAAAAAGTTTTTTAAATAAAGTAAACATGAAAATAATAAATGAAAATGATGTTTCATTTTTAAAATGCAGTTGTTCTCTGGCACTCACCTGTTTCAAGATCCGATGCTCACCTGAAGCAAACATCATTTTGTGTTGAGCAATGCTTGCCCTTGAATAGTCTTTAATGGATGATTCTGGGAAGTCAATTAAGGGACGTACCTGGTATGCAGAGAAAAGCCACAAAATGCCCTTTTACATTAGATTATTTAGCACTTTAGACTGAGCTACTGTACAGCATGACTGCATAGAACCATCAACTTTCTCTCAGTAAATGGTTGGAATTGTATTGGAAGCATACATCTGTCACTAAAAATTTAAGAAAATGTAGCTATGATTCTCTTATCTTTTTGTACAGAGGACATGAGTAGTCTCAATCAGTGTTTGTTATTCTTGGCAACTTTACATATGTTGGCTGGGGAATTCTGGCAGTTGAAGTCCATACATCTTAAAGCTGCCAAGGTTGAGAAACACTGGTCTAAATTATTGCGTGCAAAATTAAACTATGCTTTTGGCCAGAAGCATGCAAACGTTTCCAGATTTAATCGTCAACATCTTCCAATCAGACTAGAAAAATTATCTCTGAAACATTGAAGCTTACTCCAGTCAAAGTTGGGAATGTTGAGCTAAATGACTTGCTATTATACATATGGAAAAACTCTATAATGGACTAGAGAGATCTGTTTAGGGACACTTTAATAGTTTCTTGAACTGAACAAGGGATTGAATGACTAATAAGAGCACTCTAGCACTATGTTCTAGCATTCTGGAGCATTCTATCTTCCAGTACTCTTTTATAAATACAGGTAGTCCTCATTTATTTATGTATTTATTTATTTATTTATTTATTATTTTAATCACATTTATATCCCACCCTTCTCCACAAAGGACCCAGGGCGGCAACTGCCCTGTTTAATGAGTACCTGGAGTGACTCTTTGCAGTTATGACAATGATGAAAAAAATCACTTTACAACCAATTCTCACATTACAATGATTAAAATAATTTTATGACCAATTCTCACATTTATGACCTTTGCAGGTCTGTAAAGCAAAAGAACACTGAAATAAGATAATAATACTAATACTAATACTAATACTAATACTAATACTAATACTAATACTAATAATAATAATAATAATAATAATAATAATAATAATAATAATAATAATAATAATAATAATAATAATAATAAATTTAATTTGTAGACCGCTCCCTCTCCCCGAAGGAACTCGGAGCGGTCACAGGGGAATTAAAAACGTACAAAACATAGATACATCATAAATATATATAAAATCAAATTAAACAATTTATCCCTGCGCTAAAAGACCTAAAATCCTAAAAACTAAACCCCTTAAAAACCCAATTAAAACAATTTAGATGTTCAGACTGAGAAGGCAGGAGGGTAAGTTAGGCCAGGCCAGCCTGTTGGAAGAGATAAGTCTTGAGCTTTTGTCGGAAGGCGCGGAGGTCCGTAGTTGTTCTGAGGTTGGGGGGTAAGTCGTTCCATAGAGCTGGGCCCGCCACAGAGAAGGCCCTTCCCCTGGGCGTCGCCCGCTGGCATTGCCTAGTGGACGGCACCCGGAGAAGTCCCTCTCTGTGGGAGCGGATCGGCCGGAGGGATGTATGGGTAGGATGCGATCTCGCAGATAGCTAGGTCCCGTGCCATGGAGCGCTTTAAAGATGGTAGTCAGCACCTTGAAGCGCACCCGGAAGACCACAGGAAGCCAGTGCAGCTCGTGCAGGAGCGGTGTTACGTGGAAATGCCTAGGGGCACCCAGAATTGCCCACGCAGCCGCATTCTGGACTAGCTGTAGTCTCCGGGTGCACCTCAAGGGAAGCCCCATGTAGAGAGCATTACAGTAGTCTAGACGGGATGTCACAAGATCATAAGCACTGTCACAGTTTTACATAACTGTCAGAGTGAACACAGCTTTACTATGTGAGACAACCCAGGAGAAAGAACAGCAAACAGAGGTTTGGAAGAAATAGTGGTTTTATCTACAAAAATATATATACTATACATACACATACTATAGGCAGAAGTCAAATGATCAGTAAATTACAGCAGGGAAGAACACAGGGCAAGAGAGAGATGTCCTAACAGGATCTCTTTTTATTATACAAGCTCTTAAAGGGATAACAGTCAAAAAACCTTGATGACTCATTCCCATCATTACATCAGTGCATTGTTGCATCATCATAGCAGCTGGTCAGTTCTTAAATCACTACCCTGACAATAATCACTTTCCTTAACTACCAACTTGTTAGTCTCAATTGGGGTTTCTGGATAAGGACCACCTATATATTCTTCCAGTAATCTTTGCAATCATATTTGTGACAGTATCAATCTTACCAAGTTATGCTCATCACTAAGTATTTTTCTTCCAGTTACTTCCTGCAGATGGTAAATTGGAAATTCAGATTTGTTGTCTGCTGTGTATTCTAAAATATTGTTCTCCCTATGAGGGGGGAAAAGTGATATTTGCTTGTTAGGGTGTCAATTTTAAAGGTGAAATTGACTCAGTACACATTAATGAGTTTGACAAGATAAGATACAACTTTAATCTCATGTATATTTTCTAGATTTTATAGAGA
This sequence comes from Rhabdophis nuchalis, assembly GCA_039707465.1. Taxonomy (NCBI): domain Eukaryota; kingdom Metazoa; phylum Chordata; class Lepidosauria; order Squamata; family Natricidae; genus Rhabdophis; species Rhabdophis nuchalis. The sequence continues at coordinate 66,412,492 of CM077646.1, forward strand.
CATGTTGCAGATAAGTGCCTGACAGAAGTCCACTCTTGGGCTGTAATCCCCTAATTCAATTACTGGCAGTAAACCTCAATTAATTGAAAATTAGGAGAAGGGGATTGTGCCTGGGTAAATAATGTTTAGTAAACAAACATTCAGCTTGCATTTTGAATCCATTCCACAATGCATTTCGTTAACTGCCTGAATATTTTTTTCTTCCAATGATTAAAAGTCAGATAAATAAAGAAAAATGGTATTTCAAATTCAGCTGAGGCATATTCAAGGAGGGATGCTAAAATATCAGTGCATTCAGAATTAAGCCACAAGGTCTGACTTAGTATTGGAACGATTCATTTTACAAAAAGAACACCAAACAGAAATCCTAACATTATAATTTGATCTGATTAAAAGTGGCCTTGCTTCAAGTCATAAATAAATACATGCTATAAATTGGGATCTTTCCTATTAGCAAATTACATGTGCAAAGTGCTCTGTAGTAAATAAACAAAATGGTTCATTAGAACATAGAATCATAGGGCTGGAAGGGATCTCAAAGGTCTTCTAGTCCAACCCTCTGCTCAAGGCAGGAAGACCTTATATCATCCCAGTCACATGGTTGTCCAATCTATTTTTGAAAACTTCCAGCCCCCACAATTCCTGGAGGCAAACTATTCCTCTGATTAATTGTTTAGAAAATGTCTCCTTACGTCTAGGTTGGATCCCTCATTAACAAGCATTCACCCATTTTTCTGATCTGCCTTCAGTTGCTTTGGAAAATAAGTAAGTCCCCTCTTCTCTGCGGCAGCCCCTTAATTATTAGAAGATGCTTATCATGCCCCCTCATGTGGCCCAGAGATCAAAAGCTTTGTGATTTATGGTCTTAATCCTACTCTTAACAATTTTCAAAGAAATAAAACTTAGATGAAGGGAGAAAGTACATATATAAGAGCTTTTATAAAATAGTTTTGCTTTTCCACTCTGGCAAAATATGTATAATCCAAAATTTTAGGAACCCAAGTATCCAAGATGGAGGTGATCATATTGGGGAATATATTACAAAAAAAAAGACATATGGCTCTCACAGGCCTTCTTTCGCGTACTTTTTCCTCCAGATGACCAAAGAGACTTACAACATTCTTTCTTTTGCTTTATATATTACCATGTGATTGAAAGTTCTGTATGATATAACAAAATGCCTTTCATATCGCAACGGTAACACATGTTCCGCCCATTGCCACGGCAACTGAAGCAACTGTGAAAGAGAGATTAATGTTTGAATTAGACCCTATGATATTATAAAGTTTCTTCTCTTGTCAAACAGTAAATTAAATACCATCACCTTTGTCATCATCACCATAATATTATTTCACTTATAGTCTAGAATAATGCAAAACTAAATTTGTCATCAATTTAGAGTATAAATGTGCAAAATTAAAGGTATTGGTATCTATGTATCACTATCACGAATATCTAATATTATTAAATAATATGGCTACATAAAAGAGTAAAGATACAATGTAAAATATAGTGTGGTAAATATAATAGATGTCACTTAAAAATACCAAAAAATATAAGAAATAACTAAAGCTTAGCATTATTAACAAAACTATGAACATTATACCTTTTTGTTGTCAATGTAAGGACTCACCTTATTTTTTATTAGAAACTAGCTATACCCAGCCATGCGTTGCTGTGGCCCAGTCTGGTTAAATGGCCAACCAATCTGTATGTAGATCTACACCTGCACACATACACACAACCACCATATAACCCCCAACCTACCTACCTACTTTATTTCTCCCTCTCTATCTATCCCTCTACCTACCTACCATATTTCTCCCTCTCTATCTATTCCTCTACCTACCTACCTACTGTATTTCTCCTTCTCTATCCCTCTACCTACCTACCTACTATATTTCTCCCTATGTATCTATACACCCTACCTACCTACCTACCTACGGTATTTCTCCCTCTCTGCCTATCCCTCTACTTACCTACCTACTGTATTTCTTCCTTTCTCCCTCTACCTACCTACCTACCTACCTACCTAACCTACCTACTGTATTTCTCCCTCTCTATCTATCCCTCTACGCACCTACCTACCTACTGTATTTCTTCCTTTCTCCCTCTATCTACCTACCTACCTACTGTATTTCTCCCTCTGTATCTATCCCTCTACCCACCTACCTACCTACTGTATTTCTTCCTTTCTCCCTCTATCTACCTACCTACCTACTATATTTCTCCCTCTCTATCTATCCCTCTACCTACCTACCTACTGTATTTCTCCCTATCTATCCCCCTAACTACCTACCTACCTACCTACTGTATTTGTCCCTATCTATCTATCCACCTACATACCTACCTACCTACTATATTTCTTCCTTTCTCCCTCTACCTACCTACCTACTGTATTTCTCCCTCTCTATCTATCACCCTACCTACCTACCTACCTACTGTGTTTCTCCCTATCTATCCACCTACCTACCTACTGTGTTTCTCCCTATCTATCTATCCACCTACCTACCTACCTTATTTCTCCCTCTCTATCTATCCCTCTATCTACCTACCTACTGTAATACAATAATACAATAGCAGAATTGGAAGGGAACTTGGAGGTCATCTAGTTCAACTCCCTGCCTAGGCAGGAAGCCCTATACCATTTCAGACAAATGGCTATCCAACATCTTCTTAAAGACTTCCAGGGTTGCGGCATTCACAACTTCTGGAGGCAAGCTGTTCCACTGGTTAATTGTTCTAACTGTCAGGAAATTTCTCCTCAGTTCTAGGTTGCTTCTCTCCTTGATTAGTTTCCACCCATTGCTTCTTGTTCTACCCTCAGGTGCCTTGGAGAACAGCTTGACTTCCTCATCTTTGTGGCAACCCCTGAGATATTGGAATACTGCTATCATGTCTCCCCTAGTCCCTCTTTTATTAAACTGTATTTCTTCCTCTCTCTCTCTCTATGGGCCACCTGGGAGTTTGCTATCTCAGTGCCTTTTGGCCCTAAGAGGCCTCCATACATTGCTGAGGAAATGACTGTTGGATGGGCGAGGCTACAGGGAGGTGAAAACATGATCAGTGGGTACATTTTACATTTGTGTACCTTGCACATGACACACATGTGCTAGGCACAAAATGAATACGTATTCTATTATCAGAAGTCCTTGGGAAGATTGTGTCAAAATTTGAGGTAAATCGATGCAGTAAGTTTTTGAGATTAGCTGTTTCGTACAAACTATTTTACATTTTTATTTATATAGATAATCTCTAATCTCTAATAAGGGTTTATGGGATGTACATGAGATTTAATTCAGTTATTTAAATTCTTGTAAGTCCATCATTTTCTTATCAATCATCTTATCAAAAAGAATTATTTAACAATTATGCTAAAAAAGAATCACTTTCCATTTTAGATAGCTGCAAAAGAACCTTATGAATATGGCACACATGCTGGGCTCATACAATGGCCCATCCTGTTTGTAAAATTCTGTGTTATCTATACTTTTGGATCAGAAAGAAATATTTCCTGCTAAATTTAAGGCTTTTTCCATCTGTGGCTTTTAAATGAGCATTAAAAAAAAATGGCCTACAGATGGCTTGATTTCCACTGCTGCTGTCTACTTTTTCATGCAGCTGCCATACTGGTTCACCAAATTCCCTGGGTGAAAGTTAGCCCTTCTGTAAATCATTTTCACTAGGATATGATATAATCATCCCATTTTCCCAAACCAATGTGATAGCCTTCCCTATCTGCAACAAAAGCAAAGGTGCAAAGGAGTGGTGGGATTGAACTTTTTTACTACCGGTTCTGTGGGTGTGGCTTGGTGAGCATAGCCTGGCTTGGTGGGTGTCGCTTGGTGGGCATGGCAGAGGAAAGATACTGCAAAATCTCCATTCCCTCCCCACTCCAGGGGAAGTTTACTGTAAAATGTCCATTCCCTCCCCACTACAGGGAAAGGATACTGTAAAATCTCTTTTCCCTCCCCACTCCAGGGGATGGTTATTGCAAAATCCCCATTTCTTCCCAATCAGTTGAGACTCAGGAGGCAGAGAATAGATGGGGGCAGAGCCAGTCAGAGGTGGTATTTACCAGTTTTCTGAACTACGCAAAATTTCTGCTACCGGTTCTCCAGAACTAGTCAGAAGCTGCTGAATACCACCTCTGGTGCAAAGGCCATATGATCTGCTTGTGACAGATCAGGGCCTATTCTAGGAAAGAGGCAATGGCAAGTCACTTCCCAAAAACCATGAAGGGATTTGCCCAGGCAGTCTTTAAGAATCAAATATAATTGAACAGAAAAGTGGGGAGGGAAATATACTGTTCTTCCTAGTCCACTGATTAGATTCACATTTCGCTGAAGGAATATTACTGCAAGTGATCTATTTTCATGGGGAAAGCGAATGAGGAGAAATCCTGAATGTTACACAACATAATTCATATATATTTACAATACAATACAATAGCAGAGTTGGAAGTGACCTTGGAGGTCATCTAGTCCAACTCCCTGCCTAGGCAGGAAGCCCTATACCATTTCAGACAAATCCAACATCTTCTTGAAGCCTTGCAGTGTTGGGGCATTCACAACTTCTGGTGGCAAGCTGTTCCAGAGGTTAATTGTTCTAACTGTCAGGAAATTTCTCCTCAGTTCTAAGTTGCTTCTCTCCTTGATTAGTTTCCACCCATTGCTTCTTGTTCTGCCCTCAGGTGCTTTGGAGAATAGTTTGACTCCCTCTTCTTTGTGGCAGCCCCTGAGATATCGGAAGACTGCTATCATGTCTCCCCTAGTCCTTCTTTTATTAAACTAGACATACCCAGTTCCTGCAACCATTCTTCATATGTTTTAGTCTCCAGTTCTTTAATCATCTTTGTTGCTCTTCTCTGCACTCTTTCTAGAGTCTCCACATCTTTTCTACATCGTGGTGACCAAAACTGAATGCAGTATTCCAAGTGTGGTATTTATATTTATATATCTATATCTTATCATCATCATTTTAGTCATTAACTATCAACTGCAGGATAAGGACCTCTTTCACATGTTTCCAAGCAATATGGTCCTGAGCTTTCTTTTGCCAATTGGGTCTGCAATGCTTGATGATGTCATCAGCACATCTTGTTTTATTAGGTCTCTTTTGTGGATGCTTTTTATCAAGCGGGATCCATTCTATGACTGCCTTGGGCCACCTGCCATCAGTTCTTGCTACATTATCATCTTCTTTTAATGACCCCATAATCCCTTGTGGGGTAGAGTCTGAATTGAGTGTGTACTGGCCGGATCCCTTTCCTGTCACCAATGCAGAGTTTTATTCAGCAGCTATAATCTCATTATGCCCAGAGAGAGAAAGATCTGCCTCTAGCTAGGAGCACTCCACCTCTAGACCACCATACCACTCATCTGTTCTTGCTATATGACCAGCCCATTTCCATTTGAATTATTTTACTCTCTTGACAATATTGTATATGTACTTTCATTTGCTGTCTCTCCCTTTCCTTCCTCCCTCTCTCTCCCTTCCTCCCCCCCTCCCCCTATACCTATACCAGTGGTGGGTTCCTACCAGTTGGTACCGTTTTGGCCAAACCAGTAGTATTATGGTGGCCTGGATCACTGGAACTGGAAGCGACCCTGGCCTGCCATGCCCCCAAACCAGTTCCCCGGTCGCCACCAGTGCCATCTTGTTTTTTTGTTCTGTGCATGCGAAGAAGAATTTTAATTGAATTGTGCATGCACATACAGCACACATTCTGTGCATGCATGCACACACCTGCGTGAAGCATGCCCATGAGTGAACTGGTACTAGTGGCAGCCAGAACCCACCCTTGACTTATACCTATACCTATCTATATCTATACACCCACACATTTATCTTTTCTGAAAGACCTAGATAAAAACTATCATAAGAATAGAGATGAAGTTTGGATTGAAGCAAAGCTTACCGCTTGGTTCCTGCGCCCAAACACCATGAGCAAGGACTGGAGTCAGAATTGAACCCGGTCCCACTACAAGCTGAACACTTTTTCTATATTTGAGGAAATACAGTATAATATAAATTTATTTATTTAGGAACAGTAACATCAACAACAACAAGCGGCTAAAGTCCCATATTATTTTGGGTGGTCTGCAATAAAAGCCATCAAACCTGAGATAATACCAGTGACATTCAAATCAGCATCAAAGATACCCCAAAAAACATCTGTTTTGGAATGAGTATTTTAAGGCTTTTCAGAAAGGTAGCCAAGAAGCCAACCCCTCAGTTCAACAGGGAACAATGCTCTGCTTTGAGAGATAAGCTTCTTTTCAGATGGCTTATGATTCAGTGCAGGGGTGGGTTGCTGCCGGTTCAGTGCGCGTGTGCGCAGTTGCCTGCAAATAGGTCTGTGCATGCACAGGATATTTAAAAATGCCAAAAAAACATGCTGCGGCAATTGGGGAACCGCTTTGGAGGCGTGGCCAGCCTGGGTTGTTGCTGGTGCTGCGACCCAGGCCAACATTCCACTACTGGTTCGCCTGAACTGGTGCGAAATGGTAGCAATCCACCTCTGATTCAGTGAAGATACATCCTTTTTGATAAAGGGCAGTCTTTAACTCAGAAAGCCGTCCTTTAGATTTACTTTTCAGAAACTCTCTTTAGTCCTTTATTTTGGGGTATTTAACTTTTGCCATATAAATAGCGCCATTAGGACAATCTTTCAAATATATGTGAAAAATATGAAAATTGCAATGTCTTTTTACAAAAAAAAATTACACATTTTGATTTAGATATTTTTATTAGAATATGTGTTTTCCTAGATCTTCTTGATTGTGCTCTCCAATTTTCCTTTGTAAACCAATATTATAGCCACAAACAATTAAAATTTTTAATCATTATCCACCTCTTTCAGATTCGCTCATATTTCAGGTTGTCCCCTATTTTTTCAAGAATATACTGTATGATCACGGTAGCTTTGGTTTCCTTATTTGATCTTTATTTCTTTAATTGATATATATTGTATTTTGTGGTTTTAAATAATGCCTGTGCGCCGCCCTGGGTCCTAACAAGAAGGGCGCGGTATAAATTTAATAAAATAAAATAAAAATAAAAATAAATTTATAAGGTACTGGCCATCACAATACAATACAATAACAGAGTTAGAAGGGACCTTGGAGGTCTTCTAGTTCAACCCCCTGCCTAGGCAGGAAACCCTATACCATTTCAGACAAATGGCTATCCAACATCTTCTTGAAGACTTGCAGTGTTGGGGCATTCACAACTTCTGGAGGCAAGCTGTTCCACTGATTAATTGTTCTAACTGTCAGGAAATTTCTCCTCAGTTCTAAGTTGCTTCTCTCCTTGATTAGTTTCCACCCATTGCTTCGTGTTCTACCCTCAGGTGCTTTGGAGAATAGTTTGACTCCCTTTTCTTTGTGGCAACCCCTGAGATATTGGAACACTGCTATCACGTCTCCCCTAGTCCTTCTTTTCACCTTTAAAACCCTTCATGATTTGCATTTGGTCTAAAGTTAACAGCCAAATTTGCAAAAAGTTTTTATTTCCTACAGATACAGAACACATAATGTAATTTCCCCTCCCCTTAATGAATGAAAGACAAGGTCTCTTAACTGTGTTTTGAAGCTGAAATGCAACCATCCAAACGGAGTTAAATTGCCTAGTTAAAGGTATTGACTTACAAACCGTATGTTAAGTGACCATTCAAAGCTACAATGTCACTGAAAAAAAGTAACACAACTATTTTTCACACTTATGACCACTGCAGCATTCCCATAAACAAAATTCAAATGCTTGGCACCTGGCATATATTTTTAATGGTTGCAGTGTCCCATGGGTGTGTTTGTGTCATGTGATCACACTTGAGACGTTCTGACGAGCAAAGTCAAGAGGGAAGCCAGATTCACCCAACAACCCTGTTACTAGCTTAACAACTGCAGTGCTTCACTTAAACACTGTGGCAAGAAAGGTCTAAAAATGGGGAAAACTTACTTAACAACTTAGCAATGGAAATTTGAGGCACAATTATGGTCATAAGTTGAGGACCACCTGTATTGGTATCACCTATTTTCCTGGATTTGGGATGGTTGTAAATTCCTTCTACTCACAATTTCTGCACAAAAGGAAGCACTGATACCTGACAGGACTATTGTAATGTTCCTTGTGTTGACTTACTGTGCCTTTTCCTTCACATGATTTGCATGTAATTGTACCACGCCCTTTGCAGTTCTGACAGTTCTGAAAGTAAAGCAAAAGACACATATACAAATCATTAAAAAGACTCTGTTGACACGATAATCCTACTTCACTTGAGAATTAGTGTGCCCAAGAATCAATTTTATTAATTTTTCTTAAAATAACAGTAGACCTCAACAAGAAGACAACAGATTCCTTCCCATATATTTTTTTACATCGATATGGTTAATCCATTTTATCATGCCTTAGGCTTCCTCCAAACTATACACAATTATAACTATGAATACACAAAGATCAAATGTTCTATGGGAGTTTTGTGAATATCTCTACCAATGTAATAAAGAGAGAGAGAAATTCTAAAATGATTTCATAACGCAACTGTCCCTTGAACTGAGTATTAATTTTTCTACAGAAAAATCATCATTTCTACTTAAAATCCCACACATTACATACTAACTGAATCCCTCAAGGCTATTAATAGCAATGAAATGTTATATGGTTCATATGGAAATATGTTTATTTTTTTCTAATTGTACTATTTGTGCAAGAGTTCAAAAGACAGCATTTAGAGCCATGTAGCGTCTTACTTTACTCAGAATTTACTTGGATTTACTATTAGTTATATTTAAGTATATTTAACAACTTATCTTTAAAAGGTAGCATTTTATTGTGATTTATTTTTTATTCTATATCTAAGCTTCCCAATTTAACATTCTTATACTTGTCTACTTTCTTTAACAAACTGCCAACAAAACCATTTCAATAATAATTTTATATTCTAGGAGTAACTTATTAGAAGATTGCAACAGAAGAATACTTTAAAAGTGGGAGTAATCAGTTAAAGCAGTGGTTGTCAATCTGGTCCCTGCTGCCCACTAGTGGGCGTTCGAGCTTTCATGGTGGGCGGTAGGGGTTTTGTCCGATACTGAAGCACTTTCTTTTTTTTAATTTAATTGACTTCCCTACTTTATAAATCACCATTATTGTGGAACCGGTGGGCAGTTAGAAAATTTTACTACTAACAGAGATACAAAAGTGGCAGTAGGTATAAAAAGGTTGACTACCCCTGAGTGAAACAATAACTTGAACAAACAGCCCAAAAAACATTTTATATTTTCTAGAGCTGTTGGTAGCACTCCTTTAGAAGTGATTCATTTAGTGCCTGAGTGTCAAATTCAAGCCCTGCAGGCTGGATCCAGCTCATGGGGTGCTTAAATCTCGCCTGTGGACCAGCCTGAAATATCAAAAAATTGGCCCACAGGACGTCTGCACAGCCCGTTTTTGGTCAGCAGAGTGCTTCTGGAGGCCGAAAATGGGCCATGCATGCACCTCCTGGGTAAGGTGACCATCCGTCCCGCTTCTGGCGGGACAGTCCCGGTTCACCAGCAGATGTCCCGCGCCCCGCCCCCTCTTCAGAATGTCCCGCTTTTTGAAGGCAGGCGGGGCACCTCTGAGCGCCGGCTCGGGTGGCTCGGGCATCGGGGCCAAGGGGGGAGCGCGCGCGAGGCAGCCACTTTCAGCTCGGGCCATCAGTGATCAAGCCGGCATGATGGGCTGACAGCGGCTGGCTCGGGCCACCTTTCCTCTTCCCGCCCAAGCCAGCGGTGCGTCGCCCTATGGGCCCCTCTTTAAAAGCGGCGGTGGGCGGCGGGCTGGCGGCGCGGAGGAAGGTGGCCCGAGCCGGCCGCTGTCAGCCTATCATGCCAGCGTGATGGCCTGAGCTGAAAGCGGCTGGCTCGGGCCACCTTCCCGCCTGAGCCAGCGGCTTTCAGCACCACCAGGTCACCGCCGCTGCCTCTGCGCAGGCACATGCTGTGCTGGAGCGTGCGTGTGCGTGCACGCCCCCCCCTTGTCGACAGTGTCCCGCTTTGGAAGTTTCAAAATCTGGTCACCTTACTCCTGGGGCATCCACACAACCTGTTTTTGGCCAGCAGAATCCTTCTGGAGGCCAGGAAGGCTGAAAACGGGCCATGCAGGGGCCTACTGGGGCCTCCACGCGACCCATTTTTAGCTGGCAGAGTGCTTTTGGAAGCTCAGGACTACTGTGGAAAGAAAGAAAGAAAAAGCACATCTTGAGCCTGTGTCAAACACCCACCATGACCACAACCCCCTCGCCCTCCGAGATCAAACATAACCCTGATGCGGCCTTCAATGAAATCAAGTTTTGCACCCCTGATTTAGTTCAATGTTTTTCAAACTTGGCATGCTGGCTGGGGAATTCAGGGAGTTGAAATCCACACATCTTTAAGTTGCCATGTTTGAAAAAGCATTGTTCTGGTGGACCATGTATTCACAAAATTGACTTGGTTGCCTTATTGAACACACTTGAGAAAAACAGCATAAACTGTAACTCTAAGAAGAGTAAGAAATATTTGTTTTACCCCCAGGAAATATGAGTGGGGCACTGGGATATGCATTTCACAGTCTGTAAACAAGGGAGGTGGATCCACAGAGATTTCCCAGAGGGTGGACACGGGTGCAACCTCAGCTGAGTCCACAAATCCACCTAAAAGACAAACACACAACCCTTCTCAGTCAATCAGTAACTAAATGACAAAACAGCATTATTGTGAATTGCATTCCTTTATGTATTTTGGTTTCAAAGTAGACAAACACATAGCTACAATTAATGAGATATACTGCTTTAATAGTCATCCATTAAGCAGTACATATTTTTTTCAAAAGTTGAATAATATACCATGTATGAATACTGTAGCAATTTTTTAAAACACATTTAAAAATACACTGCCCAGAGTCACTCTATGATGGAGATGTGCAGTTTCTAAATAGGATATATAAACATAAATAAAATAAATTTTCTCAAGATCCCGTCAACAACCTCAGGATATTTGGGGGTATGATGTCTTTTCAATTTTCTCTACCTACCCCATTAAATCCAACAGCAAGGACATGTTCCAGATCCTGTTAATTAAGCAAAGCTATCTAATGGGACCAAGGAAGCACAGGTTTTCTGCCTTGGTAGTTGTCCTGTGGAACACTCAACCGTTTTGCAGTATCCTTCCCCTGCCACACCCACAAAACCATGCCCACAAAGCCACGCCCACAGAACCGGTAGTAAAACTTTTTGAATCCCACCACTGATCTAGTTCTATATAAGGATTTACATTAACAACACTGATGATGTTACCAAATTGGATAATGAAATGTTTGCAAGAAAATAACCAAGCTTAAGGGCCACTAAGGACCCTTCATTCTAACCCTGAGCTGCAAATATTCTCCTTTAAAGGAATTGCATGTTTGTAAATGCTTAGAAACTAACATCTCTGCTGATAGAAATGGAAGTAAAATCGTACATTGCTTCCTCAATTGGAAGATGCCTAAAAATTGTGGCAGTTTTCCTAAACTGCATTTTTGTTTTTGTTTTTATTTTTCACCCTCAAGACCTTTTCCTGATAAATAAGTCAATTCTTCAACTAAGTTGGGTATGAAAAGGAAGTTGGCCAGTGACCTTGATGGTTGAAACAGGCTTGCTCTAATTCCAGTCCAACCCTTTAACTCAGCCACACAGAGTGTCTCGAAGCCTTGATGTCAGAAGCCCTTTCTAAAAAATAATTTTTAGCGTTATGGGAGAAAATATTAATGTGCAATGAATAATCCTACTAATTTTTTACATGGAGACAGAGAGAAGAGGGAGGGGAGGGAGGGAGGGAGGGAGGGAGGGAGGGGGAGTTTTGGTCCCATCTAGTACAGGAACCACAACTGAGCTAAGCAAGACAATTGTTAAGTGAATTTTTCCCCATTTTACAACCTTTCTTGCCACAGTTGTTAAATGAATCTTTGCTGTTGTTAAGTTAGTAATACAGTTGTTAAGTGAATCTGGCTTCCTCGTTGAGTTTCCTTGTTAGAAGATTGCAAAATTTTATCACATGACCTCACGACACTGCAACCATCATAAATACGTGCCAGTTGGCAAGCATCCAAAATTTGATCATGTGACCACAGAGATGCTGTAACACTCATGTGAAAAACAATCATAAGTGACTTTTTTCAACACCATTGTAACTTTGAATGGTCACTAAACAAATGGTTGTAGGTTGCGGACTACCTGTGCTTGGCCCTCATTCCATTAAATGTTACTGTTGGAATGTAATGAATAGTATGACTATTTCGATTAGTATCTTTAAAAGTTCAAAGGGATCATTCTGGAAACTTTCCCTCGTTCCCCAGTTACTCACCATAATAGCATTCACTAGCCAAGTGTGTGTCTCTACTTTCTGTGAAAGTCTCCAACCGATACTGAGAACAGAAAACAGCAAATAATCCATTAACTTGAAACTGAAGTCTTAATTCTTTGAAGAAAAATGGCCATCCTTGGAAAGCAGACTGGCTTCTGATGTGGAAATCTCAGCCAACAATTAGGAGAATCTGGCTCTGGTCTTTGTTTTGACAAATTCTAAAATTCACCCCCAATGGTTTGAAACAAAGCAATTATTGCTTTGTTTTTAATTATTCCAGTGAGTGTAAACTGCTTTCATTCATCAAGAAATAACTGCTCCCATGCAATTAAGTTGTTAGACGTTTGAGGTCGAACTTGCTTACAGATATTGATTTCGGATTCTCAAACCACACATCTACACATACCAATAGATGCCCTTGGATGAGACCTTTCAATTAATACATAATGTAAAGCAGGGGTGCGCAACCTTGGCAACTTTAAAATTGTGGACTACAACTCCCAGAATTCAATAGCTGGCTGGAGCATTCTGGGAGTTGAACTCCACAAGTCTTAAAGTTGCCAAGGTGGGACACTCCTAATCTAGAGGATAGCAAGACAAGTTCATTGACTTGATTACAGGAATGTGTAAAGAATGAATCCAAAGCCCAATGGTACCACACTTCTTGGAGCCTCCTTAAAGCAGCTGCATCTTTCTCTGGGATTGCAATGTAGCCAAACAAATGCATGAACATATGCATTTGAATTCATATGCATTTGAACTAGGCCCAAAATGGGGTGCAAGGGGGTGCCCCCTGCAGCCTGTTTTTGTTCCCAGGAGGTTGCAGGGAGGTCTACTAGGCCCAAATGGGGCACTGAGGAAGCTCCTCCCCCCATGGTCCATTTTTGCTCCAAGGGGAGTGCAGGAGACCTAGTGCTGCCTGTCACACCTCCTGGTCACACCCATCATGGCCACACCCACCCATCCAGTTATTAGGGCAGGGAACCTGTTTTTTAAATTATTTGAATGCCACCACTGATTATCTACATCTATATGTGCTTAGTATTAAGAATGGGGAAATTCCAGGATAAATGTTTGGGCTTCCCAGTCCCAGTGGTACTAATTTGATAAACCTTCTTAAAACATTTTCTTAATTGGAAATTAATAACACTGGCAAACATGTACAGTGGTACCTCGGTTCACGAACTTAATTCGTGAACTGACTCTGGTCGGGAACCGAATTGGTCGTGAACCGAGGCACAGTTTCCCATAGGGTTTAATGTAAATCCGGTTAATCCGTTCTGATCTCTTTTTTTGTTTTAATTCTTGAACTGACTCTGGTCGCGAACCGAAGCAGAGTTTGTGAACCGGAGCATATTTTGATGAATTTTTCTGTTCGTGAACCGAAGCGGAGTTCGTGAACCGAAGCGGAGTTCGTGAACCGGAGCATATTTTGATGAACTTTTCTGTTCGTGAATTCGTGAACCGGAGCATATTTTGATGAACTTTTCTGTTCGTGAACCGAGTTGTTCGTGAACAGAAGCGTTCGTGAACCGAGGTACCACTGTATACATGTGTGTGGTAAAATCTTACACACAATTACCCCACATGTTTATTGCTAAGATGAAAACATTTCAAAGAATACATATATTTTTCATGCTGACCTTTCTCTCTAAAGTTCAGCGTTAGTTCTTAACTGAAGGTGTATTTCTATTTTTGAGTAACATTTCATAAGGGCTAAATGGCAAACTTGAAAGTATAACAAGGACCGATGTTAGGGAATCTAGATATTTATCACCGTGACTGGAGACAGCCTAAAAGCCGCATTGTTGAAGTTCAGGCCAGACTTCCCACAGTTCGGTTCTCAAGAAATATCTGGTTCCCTAGATACAACTATGGTACGTACTCTGTATGTGTTGAGAGGAGTTAGTTCCTGGACTTTTAAATGCTTTGCGGGGGCAGTCCTATAGCAAAATTTTGTTGCTGTGTACTGGAGAAATGCATCTTTAATCTCTTGTTCAGAAGTGAGGAGCGTGCTGCGGAAACAAAAATAGACAATACAGTACTTCATTTGGGTTTGAAACAATTATTAGAAAACTTATATCCTGATGTTCTAAGCCCTCAAAATTATTGTATATAATGAAGCCATAACTACTATTCTAAAAAAACAAAACCCTTTCCCCCAATCTATTTCCTTCACCTAGAGTTAACATAGGTTAACCTGTGAACTGTGAACTGGATAAAATTGTTCTGAAGGAACAATTGAGTTTACTCTGTTTGCTAATATGTGTAATCAGCAGCCAGGATCATAGTATCTGAAGAAGTAACTCCTATAATCCACACTAATCTACTGCTCACTAAAATAATTTTAGGATGCCTGCGTAGAGTGCTTTCATCTTCTAAACTAAGCAGAATAGACTAGACCAGGGCTGTAAAACTCCTGACCCGTGGGCTGGATGCATCACATGCCCACACCGAGTTTAGCGAAGAGGGGGAAAAATCCTGATACGTCATATGATGCCACCATGACGATGTGAGTTTGACACCCCTGGACTAGACTGTGAGGGGTCTTTGGTGCTCTCTGAACTTGGTTGCTTTCTTGCAGATGTTTTCATTACCCAAACTTGTAGGTAACGTTATCAGCCTAGCATTGTTTATGTTACGTAGTTAGATTAATGAAATGTCTGCAAGAGAGGACTCTTCATTTCAACCCGAGCTACAGATATTCTCCTTTATTGCGAATAGAATCTTTTCAACTCTTATTTGAAAACTAAGTGTTGGGGCATCTTTGTTTCAGAAACAAGATGCTTGTCCTCTTATCCAGGAAAGGATACCATTGCTTCTTCAGAATAATAAAGAGAACAACATTTCTCTTAACAAATTCTCTTAGTACAGTCTAGGGCAGTGATGGTGAACCTTTTAGAGACCGAATGCCCAAACTGCAACCCAAAACCCACTTATATATTGCAAAGTGCCAACATGGCAATTTAACCTGAATAACAAGGTTTCACTACCTAAAGTAATGATAAACAAAGCAGAGTTCAGCTAATTGTTCTAAGAAAAACATGATAAATGCACTTTTATGCCCCTTCATTTTTCCCCCTGCTTTTGAAATATTACGTTTAGCAACAATAAAAAAGAAAAGTTGTCATAATATCATTTCTCTCTTTCCCTTTCTTTTTCCCTTTCTCTCCCTCCCTTTCTCTTTCCCTCCCTCCCTCTTTTCCTCCCTCTCTCTTTCCCTCCCTCCCTCTCCCTCCTGTGGGAGAAATGCGATGGAGCTGGGCTGTGGCAACAGCACATGTGCCCACAGAGAGGGCTCCGAGTGCCACCTCTGGCACACATGCCATAGGTTTGCCATCACTGGTGTAGGGGCCCGAGTTGTGGAGGCTCCTGAATTATCCTTACACAACTTACTTTTCTTTCAAAGCACAAAATTACAGGTTCTTTAAAGAAAACAGAATTTAACGGAATGCAATATAAACATTTGTACTCTATGTATCCTGCGTACTGTACATGCCTAGGATAAGGCATACTTCTAACTTAGGTAAATGCATCAATTTTATTTTACTTTATTTTATAATATTTTATTATATGCCATCCAACACTGATCCCACAAAACACGATGCTGACATATGTGGTGAGACTTAAAAAACTGAAAACCATTTTCTACACTATTTTATTATTCACCATCTAAGGGTCCCTCTTTGAGGGAGATGGGCAGTTCAGAAATGTGATACACACACACACACACACACACACACTGTGTCACAACACCCTGGTAAGACCCAAATACAGGAGGGAGCTGAACTGCTTCCCTTTTCTGTCTTTCGGCTCACACAAGAGACCATACAGGCAGAAAGCTATTTTTTCCCGTGTAAGATTTTTATTTATTTAAAATCTTACATGGGAAAAGACCCAAATATATCAAGACCAGCATAATATATATATATATGCTGGCATAGCTGGCTTCGGGGATTTTCCCGTGTATACACGGGAAAATCCCCGAAGCCAGCTATGCCAGCATACCTACACCCGTGAAAATCTACGAAAACAAATATATATATCTAACAAATCTAACAAATCTAACATATCTAACAAATCTAACACACATCTAAAAAATGTCACACAGCAGTAATCTAATTTGGTTCTCTGTCTGGATGACTCTGGGTTGAGTCGAAGGGCAGAGAGGGATGACGTTGAGTCTCCTCCCCTTAAAGGGACCTCTTCACAGGAGCTGTGATAATTATTCTTCATATATATATATATATATATGTTTTCGTAGATTTTCACGGGTATAGGTATGTAGATTTTGGTTTATTCGGGTCTTTTCCCGTGTAAAATTAAAGGTGTTTTTGCAACGTTTCGATGGGATCACCCCCATCATCATCAGGCTTCAGCCTTGGCTTTCTTGCAAATGAGCTGTATTTGAAATGGCAGTTTTTCTGTAAGTGGAGGTGGGAGGGGTTGGAATGTTGGCTTTGCTACTTTAAACTGATTGGTTGGTTGATTTGCCACATCCTGATTGGTAGATGGAGTTTGTTGAGAGTGATTGATGTTGGTGTCAGTGTTTGTGGCCGGGACTCGTTTAGTGGCCAGGACTTGTTTAGTGGCCGGGACTTGTTTAGTGGCCGGGACTTGTTTAGTGGCCATGACTTGTTTAGTGGCCGGGACTTGTTTAGTGGCCGGGACTTGTTTAGTGGCCGGGACTCGTTTAGTGGCCGGGACTCGTTTAGTGGCCAGAGCTGGTTTCCAGATGTCTGGCAGGCGGGAGGCATCATCGCGTCTGTTCATGTTGTGGGGATGTTTTTCTATTTCAATAGCTTCCATAATCATTCTCCTGTTGGAGTGTTCAGTCCTGGAGAGTAATTTTGTTTTTTCAAAGTCAATTTCATGACCTGTTGCTTGGAAGTGCTGGAAGAGGGAGGAAGTATTTACTTGTCTTTTAACAGAATTCTTATGCTCTGAGATACGTGCACTAATTCTCCTATTAGTCTGTCCAATGTATGTGGACGAGCAGACTTTGCATGGTATTTCATAGACTCCTTGGTTTTCTAGCTGGATTTTGTCTTTGGGGTTCCTTAAGATGTTAGCTATTTTTTGGTTAGTGTCGAAGGATGTCTTGATATTGTGTTTGTGGAGAATTTTGCTGATTTTATCAGTGGTGCCTTTAATATAGGGGAGGAGAGCGATGCCATTGTCTTGTTCTGTGTTTTGGATCTTGGGGGGTGTCTGCTTTTGGATTAGTTTTGTAATTGTGTTTTTTTGGAATCCATTGGAGATTAATACCTTTGTGAGGGTGTGTAATTCATTTTTCAGGTGGTCTTTGTCAGCTAGGCGTTTGGTTTTGGAGATGAGGGTCTTGGCTACGGAGTTGATCTGTGCAGGGTGGTGATGGGATTGTGCGTTTAGGTAGCGGTTTGTGTGTGTTTTTTTCCGGTAGACGGTGTGTCCTAGGGAGCCATTGGGTTTTTTGTAGATGAGGACATCCAGAAAGGGAAGTTGGTTGTTATCTTCTATTTCCATAGTGAATTGTATTTTGGGGTGTAGGCTGTTGAGATGTGTGAGGAAGTTGTCTAGTTTTTCTTTTCCGTGTGGCCAAATTACAAAAGTGTCATCTACATATCTAAGCCAGAGTTTGGGTTTGTGTTCTGATTTATTTAGGGCATTAGTTTCAAAGTGTTCCATGTAAAGGTTAGCGATGACTGGTGAGAGTGGTGATCCCATAGGTGCTCCTTCTATTTGTTTGTACCTTTGTCCATTGTGAATGAAGTATGTGTTAGTTAGACAGTGGTTGGTTAGATCCAGGATGTATTTGGGGGGGGTTGTATTTGTTCTGGATAGCAACTTCCTCACACATCTCAACAGCCTACACCCCAAAATACAATTCACTATGGAAATAGAAGATAACAACCAACTTCCCTTTCTGGATGTCCTCATCTACAAAAAACCCAATGGCTCCCTAGGACACACCATCTACCGGAAAAAAACACACACAAACCGCTACCTAAACGCACAATCCCATCACCACCCTGCACAGATCAACTCCGTAGCCAAGACCCTCATCTCCAGAACCAAACGCCTAGCTGACAAAGACCACCTGAAAAATGAATTACACACCCTCACAAAGGTATTAATCTCCAATGGATTCCAAAAAAACACAATTACAAAACTAATCCAAAAGCAGACACCCCCCAAGATCCAAAACACAGAACAAGAGAATGGCATCGCTCTCCTCCCCTATATTAAAGGCACCACTGATAAAATCAGCAAAATTCTCCACAAACACAATATCAAGACATCCTTCGACACTAACCAAAAAATAGCTAACATCTTAAGGAACCCCAAAGACAAAATCCAGCTAGAAAACCAAGGAGTCTATGAAATACCATGCAAAGTCTGCTCGTCCACATACATTGGACAGACTAATAGGAGAATTAGTGCACGTATCTCAGAGCATAAGAATTCTGTTAAAAGACAAGTAAATACTTCCTCCCTCTTCCAGCACTTCCAAGCAACAGGTCATGAAATTGTCTTTGAAAAAACAAAATTACTCTCCAGGACTGAACACTCCAACAGGAGAATGATTATGGAAGCTATTGAAATAGAAAAACATCCCCACAACATGAACAGACGCGATGATGCCTCCTGCCTGCCAGACATCTGGAAACCAGTTCTGGCCACTAAATGAGTCCCGGCCACTAAACGAGTCCCGGCCACTAAACAAGTCCCGGCCACTAAACAAGTCCCGGCCACTAAACAAGTCATGGCCACTAAACAAGTCCCGGCCACTAAACAAGTCCCGGCCACTAAACAAGTCCCGGCCACTAAACGAGTCCCGGCCACTAAACGAGTCCCGGCCACAAACACTGACACCAACATCAATCACTCTCAACAAACTCCATCTACCAATCAGGATGTGGCAAATCAACCAACCAATCAGTTTAAAGTAGCAAAGCCAACATTCCAACCCCTCCCACCTCCACTTACAGAAAAACTGCCATTTCAAATACAGCTCATTTGCAAGAAAGCCAAGGCTGAAGCCTGATGATGATGGGGGTGATCCCATCGAAACGTTGCAAAAACACCTTTAATTTTACACGGGAAAAGACCCGAATAAACCAAAATCTACATATATATATATATATATATATATATATATGTGTGTGTGTGTGTGTGTGTGTGTGTGTGTGTGTGTGTGTGTGTGTGTGTGTGTGTGTATACATACATACACACATATACATATATATTTCAAGATTCTGAAGTGCCCATCTCCCTCAAAGAGGGAATCTTAGATGGTGTATAATAAAATAGTATAGAAGATGATTTTCATTTTTTTAAGTCTCACCACATACATCACCATTGTGTTTGGTGGGATCAATGTTGAGATGTTTCTGAATTGCCCAGAATTGGGACCACATTTGTCCAATAGATTTCATGTATTAGGTTTAGGTTTATTAGTTTTTTATACTGCCCTACTCCAAACCCCGATTAAAATTAATAAAAATTCATTTTTACAAATTTGTTTTTATGCCAGTCCAGCTTGTTGGAAAAAAAAGGTTTTGAGAGCACGGCGGAAGGTGCGTAAGTCAGGGATAGTTCTTAATTCCGGGGGCAATTCGTTCCAGAGGACAGGTGTTCCCACGGAGAAGGGTCTCCCCCTGGGTGTCACCAGTTGACATTGTTTAGCCAATGGCACCATGAGGAGACCCTCTCTATGGGAGCGTACTGGCCAGTGGGAGGCTCTCGGTGGCAAAAGGCTACCTCGTAGGTACCCAGGTCCTAAGCCATGGAGCACTTTAAAGATAGTAACCAACACCTTGAATTGCACCCAGAAAACCACAAGAAGCCAGTGTAGCTCGCACAGGAGGGGTGTTACATGGGAGCGTCTTGTCGCCCCCATAATTACCCACACGGCTGCATTCTGGACCAGTTGGAGCCTCCGGGTGCTCTTCAAGGGGAGCCCCATGTAGAGAGCATTACAGTAGTCCAGACAGGAAAAGACGAGGGCGTGAGTGACTGTGAGCAGGGCATCCTGATCCAGGAAGGGGCGCAACTGGTAGATCAGGCGAACTTGAAAAAAAGCCCCCCTGGCGACAGCCATCATATGATCTTCCAAGGACAGCCATGCATCCAGGAGGACACCCAAGTTGCAAAACCTTCCTGTGGGGGCTAAGGTGTCACCCCCCCATAGCCAGTGATGGAACCAGCTGACTGTAACGGGATGCCTGGAACCACAGCCATTCGGAGGGGTTGAGCCTGAGCCTGTTCCTCCCCATCCAGATCCTCCAGGCACTGGGACATCACGTCAAGGGCAACATTGAGGTGGTCTGGGGATGAAACGTACAGCTGCGTATCATCAGCGTACTGATGGAACTTTACCCCAAAACCTCAGATGATCTCGCCCAGCAGCTTCACATAAATGTTGAACAGAAGGGGCGAGAGGACTGACCCCTGGGGTACTCCACAAGTGAGGCACCTTGAGGACGACCTCTGCCCCCCCACCAACACAAACTGCAAACGGTCAGAGAGGAAGGAGGAGAACCACCGAAGTACAGTGCCCCCACCCCTAACCCCTCCAACTGCCACACCATGGTATCAAAAGCCACTGAGAGGTCTAATAGGAGCAGGACAGAGGAACAACCCCTGTCCCAAGCCCTCCAGACATGATCAACCAATGCAACCAATGCCGTTTCCATGCTGTACCCAGGCCTGAAACCCAACTGGTATGGATCAAGATAGACAGCTTCATCCAGGTACTTGGGAAGCTGTCGCACCACCACACTCTCAACAACCTTTGCCACAAAGCGAAGGTTGGAGACTGGACGATAGTTTGCCAAAAGTGCCGGGTCAAGGGAAGGCTTCTTGAGGAAGGGCCTCACCACCACCTCTTTCAAAGCGGTGGGGAAGAAACCCTCTCTCAAAGAAGTGTTGATAATACCCTGGAGCCAGCCTCGTGTAACCTCCCAGGTGGCCAGCACCAACCAGGAGGGACACGGGTACAATAAACATGTGGCAGCACTAAGCCTACCCAAAATCCTGTCTACATCCTCGGGGGTCACAGGGTCAAACTCCTCCCAGATAACATTCTCAAGACCCGCCTCCATCACTCCATCTAGCCCTACCCAGTCAGAGTCCATCCCTTCCCGAATCTGAGCGATTTTGTCTTGCAGGTATTGTACAAAATCCTCAGCTTTACCCTGCAAGGGGTCCTCCCACGCTTCCATATGTAAGAGGGAGTGTGTCACCCTAAACAGGGCGGCTGGTCAATTAGCTGCAGACACAATAAGAGCGGAAAAATAATTAAACTTTTCTACTTTTATCGCCACTAGGTAGGTCTTGATATAAGACCTCTCCAGTGTCTGATCAGATTCGGAATGGCAGGCCCTCCAACTGCTTTCTAAGCATCTTTCCTGGCACTTCATCTCCCTCAGCTCCTCAGAAAACCAAGCAGCCAACTGGGTTCAGTACTGGATCAGAGGCCGCAAAGGCACGATGCAGTCCAGAGCCCCAGCAGCCACCCTGTCCCATGCAGCCACCAGTTCTCCAGCCAAGTCATGATCCATAGCCTCAGGGAATGGCCCAAGCTCCGTCAGGAACCTATCAGGGTCCATCAGGTGCCTGGGGTGGAACCACCTAGTCGGTTCCACCTCCCTGCGGGGTGGTGGTGGTGGTGGTGGTAGCGAATTGGAAGTCCACCCGAAGGAGCAAATGATTTGACCATGACAAGTGTCCAATAGCTATATCCCCTCTTCCCAGATCCTTCAACCACTGACCAAAGACTATTACTCAAAGAATAATTCTTTATATGTAAGCTTTGCCTATATAAAAGTATCCTCGTTTGTAGGGGACTTACAAAAAGGGATTGTAAGGGACAGAGCCCCAGCTCAACTTCAGAATTAAAATCAAGTCCTGAAGATTTTTTAAAAATAAAATTAAAAGGAGCACTGGAATTAACTACAGGGGTTTAAGATGAAGAGTCTGTTAGCTAGGGAAAACCAAATATAAAGGGTTTGGTTTTTTTTTAGCTTAATTGGTATCAAAAATAGACATAGCAAATAGGTAGCAAATAAAGAGAAGGGATCAATGTAAAAAATCTATAGCTGTTACCATTTTTAGGCACTTATTTTTTCTGACATATAATTACAAAAAAGAGAACTTCTGATGTCGTGAACAGAATGACACATAGCCAAGACTTTCTAGGTGGGGTATGGAGGGAGTTGATATGTATGTTATATTCAGTGCAGAAAACCTATCCCAGGTTGGACAACCTACACTGAGCTCCAAATGCAAAGAGGATTTTTTCTGGCCATATTGAAAATGATTAAATGGGTTATTATTTTTCTTTCAAGGCAGTTGAGGTGATTCTGTCACTTATTCATTTCATCATGAAAGAATCGGTGCATAGTCTTGGTAGCACAATAAAGATATTGTCTCCATGCTGATGGCATGACAGCATGGGATGGAAAACCAACTTGTACAGACTAATTCTAGACTGAGGGGTGGGTTGAAGTAGTTGGATTAATCATCTCCTCCAGCACTACTAGGAGAAATGGAGGAAACGGGGTTAAAATTGATTTAATTAATTTTAGGCCTTGAAAGAAAAGTACAGTGGTACCTCGGTTCACGAACTTAATTCGTGAAATGACTCTGGTCGCGAACCGAATTGGTCGTGAACCAAGGCACAATTTCCCATAGGGTTTAATGTAAATCTGGTTAATCCGTTCTGACCTTGTTTTTTGGTCGTAATTCTTGAACTGACTCTGTTCGCGAACCGAATTAGTTGTGAACCGAGGCACAGTTTCCCATAGGGTTTAATGTAAATCCAATTAATCCGTTCTGATCTTTCTTTTGGTTTTAATTCTTGAACTGACTCTGTTCGCGAACCAAATTGGTTGTGAACCGAGGCGGAGTTCGTGAACCGAGGCGGAGTTCATGAACAGAAGCGGAGTTCGTGAACCAGACCATATTTTTATGAACTTTTCTGTTTGTGAACCGAGGCGGAGTTCGTGAACAGAAGCGGAGTTCGTGAACAAAAGCGGAGTTCGTGAACCAGACCATATTTTTATGAACTTTTCCGTTTGTGAACCGAAACGGAGTTCGTGAACCGGAGCACATTTTGAGGAACTTTTCTGTTCGTAAACCGAATTGGTCGTGAACAGAGGCGTTCGTGAACCGAGGTACCATTGTATGTAATCACTGAACAAGGGTAGATAACAGTTAAACAAGGCTGAAGAGTCATTGAATTATTTTGTGTTCTAGACACACACATACACATGCACAAATTTACTGCAGGTAAGCAATGAACAAAAAAAAAAACAATGAAGGGAAAAATTGGATGGGCATACAATGCATTTAGAAGTAATGAGTTCAGATGGTTTGGAATAAAATTGTATCTCATTTCTTGGGCCCGTGCATGTGAAGAGGAGACATGTGTAGGAATAAATTGAAGATTTTAATCCAGTGTTTTTATCAATACTACTAAGGTTAGTAAGCCTTTCTATTTGATTAAAACAACGGAACAAAGTTAGTCAAATAATATCATACTTTGAAGCATTTAGATGTGGAGGTGGCTGTTGATCAAGTAAGTCAGACACAGAATTATTTCCTGCAATGCAAGAAGAGGTAAAATAATAATAAGTAACATAGGAAATGTTCTTCTTTTTTTTTACATCCATTGCAAGATAATATAAGTGGTTTAAGGCACTGCATAATGTTCAGGAATTGAATATTTCAAATATAGCTTGTGTATTTGTCCTCCAGATATACTGATGCAGTTGTAGCTAGTAGCAATGATATGATGTCTGACAATTCTAGAATTGTAGGCAGCCAGGAAGCTAACCATGGCAAAGATAGGTATGATTATGGAATTAGGATAAGCATACTAGGAGAAATATGGTAGGAATTAGTGATTCTTCTAGTAAGTTATTATTTTATGGTAAAATGCCTGGCTGATCAATGAAAAGGCAATGGCTGAAGGAATCTTGATATGTAGGATGCACAAAAATCTAATTAGTATAGAATTTTAAAATATAAAAACAATTTCTACAGACTGTCAAACTGTTTTTGTTAAATAAGAACATTTTCATACTCCAAAAACTAAAAAAACCTTTTCCATTGGAAAAAAGAAAGTTAAAGGATCCTGAAAATTACATGTTGATTGTCAATACTGCTTAAGAATTGCAAAGCAAAACATCTAAAAATACAACTTTTTTATATATTTCAGGTTTTAATTTAAATCAAAGTCCTAGAAATGTTCCTCAAATGTTTGAACATAAAAGAGGAAAAGAGGGCCATCTTCCCATACTAGATATTGTTGTTGGTATTTGTTCACATCTGCCAGTTCTTTAGCTGGTGTTGGTTTTCATATAATCAAATTGTTGTTGTTGTTAGTGTTGTTATTAAAAATGAAGAATAAAAGAATAAAAAGAAAGGATAATAGTAGAGTTGATTTAAGGGGTGAGTCAAGTGTGTATAATTTTTTTTTACTTACCATTCTTTCCTGAACCTCTTTTTTCAGCTATAGATCCATTGCTTATCAGTTCATAAGGAGGTGCAGAAGCTCCTTCAAAAAGAGATGAATGACTAGATGTATCTACAACAGAGAAAGATGTTATAAAAAGAACCACATTAACAGAATTGGAAGGGAACTTGCAGGTCATCTAGTCCAACCTCCCTGCCCAAGCAGGAGACCCTACCTCTGCCTCTACTTAGGATCGAACTCACAACCTCCTGATTGTGAGGCAAGAGCTCCACCTCTAGGCCACAATAAAAGCCTTCCCTCTTGTTATTGATGAGCAAACATGGAATGAGACAACTTATTATATATCCTGAACACACACAGTTTAGAGTTCTGAAAGTTATCACTAATGCATGGAATGTTCTAGGAAATAAACTGACAATCAGTGAAATATTTCACACTGATGTAGCATCCTCCCATAACCAAGCATACACTAAAATTCTGCAACAACATTCTGAACAGTTGAAATTTCCAAAAGTATTTTTAAAGTAGCCCCAGAGAGTATTGTGATTATTCAGCAGGTATATAACAGGTATTACCATAGTCAAGGCTATTTCTTTCAAGAATGAACATAGCAAATACACCGATATAACCTGGACTTAGCTACCCCTATGCAGGGCTGCAGCCTGGTCCTTACCTAAAACACGTTCAGTCCCAAATTCAGAATCCTTTCTCTTTCCAACAGGAATCTCCTCCATTTTAACTGAATTAAAGCATAACCTAGTATTCCGGCTTTTACCAGCTCCAGCACCAATTCAAGACATCAAAAATTTCTGAATAACAGATGAAAAGAGTAGGTCGATATATACAAATCTTTCCAAGCTTCCAGAAGTGCAAAAGAAAAACAGCCATTCCATCCTGCAAACTACGATACTCACGTAACTAAACTTCTAGTTCAGCTATGGAAAACTAACTCATTTCATTTCACCTCATTTTAGGCCATCCCATGAACGAGATATCCCATCACATCAAGTACGTGACATCCTGTTTTGGATTTTATGGTGGTCATTGATATAAGGAGCGTCACAATGCAAATAATAGTAGTAGTTCTTCTACTTTCTTAGTTTTAATTCCCAGAGGAACTTTCAAACTTTATCTGCTCTCTGACTTTCCTTTTCGTGTGACCAACCTAGCAGCATTCTGACCACAAAAAGCCACTCCTGATTTTAGCTCTAAGCAATTCATAAGCAAGAGAAGTTTGAATTGAAGCTCTCTTCTCACATACCTAGCATGCCTGCTGTATTCTTAGCATTCTAAGTACCCTCTATGGTGTATGGAATATTCCATGTAACCTCTGCATGTAAAGGAGTCTGAAGCTCAAATAACATGAGCAAATTTGCTGTTGCTACAATCAAAGTGTTTCGAAAGGCCAAGGAAATGAGCAAATATGTAAACCTAATGCCACCACCTTTTCTCGACACTGAAAGTTGCAGCAGTTGCAAAAAAGGACTGTGTTAGAAAAACTTTCTGAAGGGCAATCAATTATATATGTTAAATTGGTGGTTTTAGTTGCAGTAGAGGATAAGTCCGAGCAAGAGGAACAAACCTGCAACTGTTTGTGCAACCAAGTAAGAATGTTGTTCTGTGAGACTTGACGTAATACTAAGGCTCTTATACAGACCTATCTTAAAAAGATATCATCTCATTGTTATAAGGATCAAACCTTTCTTTATTTCTCTATTCATTTCCAAGCCGAGAATTTAATAAAAATCACCATGTGATCAGTGGAGAGTCAAAATAAATATATTTATTCAATCAAAAGTTGCAAATGCTCTATCATCATAAATTCTTCCTCCTGTGCAATCCTTCCTTCTTTTCATAGTCTGCTAAAAGAGAAGTCTCCTTATCTTATAGGAAACTTCCTTATACTGAAGCAGTATAAAAATTCAAATTGTTTTAATTGGGTTTTAAACGAGATAACAGTTTTAATGATTTGAAATTTTTTAGCACAGGGGATAATTATTTAATTTGGTTTTAATTATTTATAATTGTGTTTATATGTTTTTTAACTTCCTGTGCACCGCCCCGAGTCCCCTTGGGGAAAGGGAGCGGTTTATAAATCTAAATAATAAATAATAAATAAATAAATAAGATGCCTCTTCATATAGAGCTAACACAATGGACATTTTGTCTTTCCTATAAAGATGTTTTTCCATACATAAGATATAAGTCTTCCTTTATATGTGTTTTGCTATGTGATATATTCATTTGTTTATATTGGCAGGACCAAGTATTACTGTCTTCTCTTTATAATATTTTCTTATTATAAAAATGTAAGAAAAATATTCCAACTTTCCCGTAGACCGTATTTAGATTTGTGGGAGTGTCACACATTCAATTTAATCTAGTTCAGTTGAAGCAGGCTGCATTACTGTTACTTTAGTCATAGCAAATTTAGTAATAGTAAATTACTAAAGTTAGCCTTCTCATCGTTCCTATCACCCATCTCCTCCCACGTATGATGTAACTTTGTTGCTTGTATCCTTACGATTTATATTGATATTGTTTCCTGATTGCTTATTTGTACCCTATGACTATCATTAGTCATTAGCGCCGAGGGCACCTGATTTATTTATGATCTGAACTGACTTGTGAGAACTAAGTCACTGGACGCAACCGAAGATTATTTTAGACCTTTTAAGACTCTTGTTGAACCTCCTCTCACGCGGCCCTTGTGAGGCCTGTAAGATTCTATCGACCCATAACCTTTAAGATCTTGGTTTGAAGCAGCTGTAGTAATAAGACTCTGAACTTACCCCGATCGATGCACTGGTGCACTTTACCTCTATTCTTTAAGTGTCACCATTATGTGTTTTAATTCTATTTATTCCATCTATTTAATTCTATTTATTCCATCTATTTATTGAATTTTATTGTGCCAACGATGCTTGATTTTAACCATGACCCATTTTTACATTTTATAATCACCATTTTGTACTCTAGAACCGATCTGCTACGACTGCGAGAGTCCCCGCTCTCGCAGGTTTGGCCCTCCACTCTAACGAGGGCCCACCTTGATGAAGGATTTATTAATCTGGAGAGGTGGAAGAAGCGTAGTCTTAGGGGCTTTTTAGTTTGTAAGTTAATGTCTATTTTAGGGGGTACCAGGGAGGGCGGAGGGTATAGACAGGTAGAGGCGGGGGAGGGAAGAGAGAGCCAGGCCAGCGGGCGACGGAGGGAAGCGGAGGGTTCCGTTAGGAGGGGGGAGATTCTAGTCGTTCCGACAGAGGGCATTTCCATCCAGAAGGTCGTGGGGAGAGGCAGGTCCGAGGGGAGACAAGTGTTACCCTCCCGGTTGGGGGCGCGAAGCCGTTGGCTACAAACGGTCAAGTGCCTCAACCCCCGCAGGCTA
This sequence comes from Rhabdophis nuchalis, assembly GCA_039707465.1. Lineage (NCBI taxonomy): Eukaryota > Metazoa > Chordata > Lepidosauria > Squamata > Natricidae > Rhabdophis > Rhabdophis nuchalis. The sequence goes on from CM077646.1 coordinate 66,440,705, forward strand.
GGTGGCCAGGGAGTACAGAGCCAGGGCCTGCGGCTGATGTTCTGCAACGCCAGGTCCGTTGTCAACAAAGCCCCGCTCGTTCATGACCTTGTGTCAGAGGGGGAGCCGGACCTGGTGGGAATTGCGGAGACCTGGTTGGGCCACGAGGGTGGACTCCCCCTCGTTGAAATGTGCCCACCAGGTTACCGCGCGTTTCATCAGCCCCGGGCCCTAGGTAGGGGCGGTGGGGTAGCGGTCATTGTAAAGGAAGGTCTTGAGCCGAGAGAGACCGTTGTGCCACAGACCACCGGTTGTGAGTCCCTCTGTGTGAAGTGGGGCCTAGGGAGGCAGTTGGGCTTGCTGGTTGTATACCTGGCTCCCCGCTATGTAGCAGCAGCCCTGCCCGAGCTCCTCGAGGTGATCGCTACGGTGGCAGTTGAGACCCCCAAACTTTTAGTCATGGGGGACTTTAATCTGCCATTGGTGGGAGAATCATCCGAGGCAGCTCGGGAGTTCATGGCTTCCATGACGGCCATGGACCTGACTCAACTAATTCAAGGCCCCACTCACGAGGGTGGACATACACCGGATCTCATCTTTGTCTCAGGCCAATGGAAGAGTGATCTGGGTATAGGGGATATAGTCATCACACCCTTGTCATGGACAGACCACTCACTTCTCCGGCTCGACTTTCCGACCGCTGCTCCCCTCCGCGGGGAGGCGGAACCTGAGTCACCAATCTGGTTCCGCCCCAGGCGCCTGATGGACCCGGATGGGTTCCAGATGGCGCTTGGGCCACTTCCTGTACCCCTGGCCCGCGCCCCGATGGAGGACCTTGTGGCCGCATGGAATACTGCGACCACGGGAGCCTTGGATCGGGTCGCGCCCTTGCGGCCTCTCTTGCGGCGGTGAAACACCCTGGCTCCTTGGTTTTCCGAGGAGCTGAGGGTGATGAAACGCCGCAAGAGATGCCTAGAGAGAAGATGGAGGTCTACTCGATCTGAATCTGACCGGACACAGGTAAGAGCCCATTTACGGACTTACATTGTGGCGCTGAGAGTGGCCAAACGTCACCATTGTGCTACTCTCATAGCATCCACAGAAAACCGCCCTGCCGCCCTGTTTAGGGTGACCCGCTCCCTCCTTCAACAGAGGGTGCGGGAAGCCCCGTTACAGGGTAGAGCAGAGGAATTTGTGACTTTTCTGCAGGAGAAAATCGCTCAGATACAGAACGAGCTAGCCCCCATTCATGGCCCAGTGGGATGCCACGAGAGAGATCTTGTTTGGGAGGAGTTTGACTCCGTTACTCCCGAGGATATGGACAGGCTACGTGGGCGACTGCGAGCCACCACATGTTTATTGGACCCGTGTCCCTCCTGGCTTGTACTGGCATCCTGGGAGGTGACACGAGGCTGGCTCCAAGAGGTTGTCAACGCATCCTTGAGTGAGGGTGCCTTGCCTGCTTCCCTAAAAGAAGCGATGGTGAGGCCCCTCCTTAAGAAGCCCTCTTTGGATCCAGCTCTTTTGAACAACTACCGTCCAGTCTCCAACCTTCCCTTTTTGGCGAAGGTTGTCGAGAGTGTGGTGGCACAACAGTTTCCCCGTCACCTGGAGGAAGTTGACTATCTAGATCCGCGCCAGTCCGGCTTTCGGCCCGGGCATAGCACCGAGGCGGCATTGGTCGCGTTGGTCGATGATCTCTGGAGGGCCAGAGATGGGGGTTGTTCCTCCATCCTGGTCCTATTAGACCTCTCGGCGGCTTTCGATACCATCGACCATGGTATCCTATTGCATCGGCTGGGGGGGTTGGGGGTGGGAGGCACCGTTTTACGGTGGTTCTCCTCCTACCTCTCTGGCCGATCGCAATTTGTGTTGGCAGGGGGGCAGAGGTCGACCGCGAGACCCCTCGCATGTGGGGTGCCTCAGGGGTCGGTCCTCTCGCCCCTCCTGTTCAACACATACATGAAGCCGCTGGGTGAGATCATCCGTGGTTTTGGGGTAGAGTACTATCTGTACGCTGATGATACACAGCTGTACATTTCTACCCCAAACCACCCCAACGATGCCGTAGCGGTGATGTGCCAGTGCCTGGAAGCTGTACGGATCTGGATGGGAAGTAACGGACTCAAGCTCAACCCGACCAAGACCGAGTGGCTGTGGTTTCCGGCTGCCCGATTCAACCAGCTCACTCCATCGCTGGCCATAGGGGGTAAACATCTTGCCCCTGTGGATGGGGTGCGCAATTTGGGTGTCCTCCTGGATGCCCGGCTGTCCATGGAAGATCAAGTGACAGCCGTGGCCAGGAGGGCGTTTTACCAGGTTCGCCTGGTTCGCCAATTGCGCCCCCTATTGGATCGGGACGCCCTTCGCACAGTCACTCATGCTCTCGTGACATCCCGACTGGACTATTGTAACTCTCTCTACATGGGGCTGCCCTTGAGGTGCACCCGGAGGCTTCAGCTAGTCCAGAATGCAGCCGCGCAAGCAATTATGGGGACCGCAAGGTCCACCCATGTAACACCGCTCTTACGCGAGCTGCACTGGCTACCTGTCGTCTTCCGGGTGCGCTTCAAGGTGTTAATTATCATCTTTAAAGCGCTCCATGGCTCGGGACCTAGCTATCTGCAGGATCGGATCCTGCCCCATACATCCTCACGGCCGAGAGGATGCTTCTCCGGGTGCCGTCCACTAGACTGTGTCAGCGGGCGACACCCAGGGGAAGGGCTCTCTCTGTGGCGGGCCCAGCCCTCTGGAACGACCTTCCCCCCGATATTAGGACGACCACGGACCTCCGCTCCTTCCGTCTCAAATTGAAAACCTACTTTTTCCGTCTGGCCGGCTTGGGATAGCCTCCCTGTCCTGGGGTTTTAGGGTAATTTTAATTATTTGTAGTGTTAAGGGGTTTTAGGGACAGTTTTTAGTTTTTATAGATGTTTTTAGCGCAGGATTTGTTTAATTGTGATTTTAAATTATGTATTCTGTTTGTGTTTATTGTTTTTTAATTTTCCTGTGCCCCGCCTCGAGTCCCTCTGGGGAGAGAGAGCGGGCTACAAATAAAATTTATTATTATTATTATTATTATTATTATTATTATTATTATTATTATTATTATTATTATTAAATGTTGTACCTTATGATTCTTGACGAATGTATCTTTTATGTACACTCAGAGCATATGCACCTAAGACAAATTCCTTGTGTGTCCAATCACACTTGGCCAATAAAGAATTCTATTCTATTCTAAAAATGATGCTATGTATTTACTTAAATAAAAACTATTAAGATATTTAGAGAGCTGCTAAGACTATCTGTAATTAGTTCTAAATATTCCAGGTGAACACAGAACATTGCCATTAATTTCTGTACTGCATTATACCATATTTGTTTAATACAATTTCAAGACTTCTATTTCCCACATTCATTAACTTTACCATAGCCTTCACTGTAAAGGATAGACAGTGAATTATAAAATGAATGTAAGGAAATCTGACTTTGTTATTACTTTGGCTGATAAGTCTCACAATAAATCTGCCAGGAAAGTATGTGCTGGCCCTAGTCATGGGTTAGCATATGGCTCCTTGTTGTTGTTCTTTATGGTTGTTGATCTTAAAAAGAGCCTCACAGTTTTTCCCTCTTTTATTTTTGTTTCTAAAGGGAATGGGGAAAACACTTCAATTTTTTTGGCCACCAACATTAAGTAGCATTATGTCCAGAGGCTCTGGAGGCTAGTTTTGCAGTTAAATAGGGTCTATTGGATATTGGAATGGGTACAAAGATATCAAATATCACCATTGCTTATTACATCTAGCCAGAAAAGGTGTTCGGTTGGATCCAGAAAACAATGCATTTGCCCCTACACTTAATAGTTCCATATTTATTAAAGGATGCTCTAAGTAGAAGTGTCAAACTGGCGGTGTCATGCACAGGCCACACCCACCCCAGCTCCACAAAGGGGAAAAACATCACGAAACATCACGTGACACCGCAAATTGACGCCTGTGCTTTAATGGGTCCTTTTCTGAGAAAAAAAATCATTGGATTTAGAAACATGATGCCAAACCTACGGCATGAATGCCACAGGTGGCACATAGAGCCCTCTCTGCAGGCATGCAAGCCATCACCCCAGCTCAGCTCCACCGTGCATGCGCTCGAGACTCCCACTGGCCAGCTGATTTTTGGGCCTCTGCTGTGCATGCGCAAAAGGTGGTGGGCATCTGGGAGACATGCATGCATGCATGGGGGCAGGGTGTTGCACGTGCAAGAGGAGGGGGGAGGGAAGTGGGGGGATGCCCCCCCAGTGGCCCATTTTTGCTCTCAGGAGGCTGCAGGGAGGCCTACTAGGTCCAAAACAGAGTATGAGGGGAAGGGTGAGCACAGGGGGTCATGCGCATGTGCAGGGGGTGGAGCACAGGGTGCGTCATGCATGCATTGCATTGTGCTTGCAGCACAATGACAAAAAGATCACTGATCTAGAAGATCTAATTAATTATACATCAAAAGTCAACATTCCTCTCCTGGGCAAGTGTGCAGTGACTAATCAGATGAAAACAGATTTCCTGGATGCATTTCATTTAGATTCTTGGACTGATGTTTGCACCAACAATGTCTTGATCACTCTGTTGGGTTGCCAGAAGAGGAGGAGGGGGCTATAAACTTATTGATTCTCCTGAATCTCTGAGCAGTTTTCAAAATTACCAATAATAGTATCTTCTTGAGAAGTTATCCAAATTAGGTGCAAGCAAAACAACCAGTTTGTTGTTCTTCTCACAGCTAGGTGGCAATCTAATGTTATTCTGTATGGATTTGCAAAGTTTCCCTTTATTATCACTTCAATGTCTCAGAGAAGAGGAAAGAATGCAGAGAAGAGCAATAAGAATGATTATGGTGCTGGAGGCTAAAATGTAAGAAGAATGGTTACTGGAATTGGGTATGTCTAGTCTAATGAAAAGAAGGTCTAGGGGAGACATGATAGCAGCGTTCCTATATTTGAGGAACCCCTACAAAGATATTTTTCAATGCACCAAAAGGGAAGACAAGAAACAGTGGATGGAAACTAACCAAGGAGACAAGCAACCTAGAACTAAAGAGAAATTTCATAATAGTAAAAGCAATTGACCAATAGAATAGATTGCCTTTGGAAATTGTGGGTGCTCACTGGAGGCTTTCAAAAAGAGGCAGGACAACCATTTGTCTGAAATGGTTTAAGGTCTCTTGCTTGAGCAGGGGGTTGCTCAAGCAAGGTCCCTTCCAACTCTATTATTCTAGGTTCTGTGTCCTCTATGAAACTATTGAGTATGATAATTCAGAATGCTAGAACAGAATATTAGCAGTTTGCTAATGACACCAGCACTATCTCTGCTTTTCATCAGACCCAGGTATTGCATTGCTGAATCAGGTATTGCATTGCTGAATCAGGTATTGCATTGCTGAATCAGGACCTGGAATGGAAGTGGAGGGCCAAACTGAAGCAAAGTGCAGACAAGGCTGAGACAGTCCAGACAAGACAGAAGTGTTGTTATGAATAGTTCACCTGTCAACTGAGCAGTGTTTAACCTGTTCTGTATGGGACTGTGATCCGCTATCAGATCAAGACGTTTCTAGATCCATTTTCAACACTGGAGACCCAAGAGTCTTTTGTGATATGAAGTACCTTTTACGAGCTTAATTTGATATACCAGGTACAGCCTGCTATTGATAGTCTGGCAGTATCTATACCCTAATAACCTTGTATAAATGATTGAAATACATGATATGTTGGCTGTCCTTGGAGATAATTCAGAATCTTCAATCAGTATAAACTGCTGTAGCAACAGGACTGGCAGAAACTGAGTGATATCATTACATTACACTAGCTTATTATTATTTTTTTCTGATTCTGAATCCAGTTCAGGATGCTAATTTTAACTATATAACCCTTAACAATTAGAGACCAAATTGTATCTAAAATAATTTTACTTCCTGCATGTTCTATCTTTGGCCTATCTGCAAGGTATCTGCAAGAATGGATCTTTCTTACTGAAGTCACTGTCTTCATATTTAACCACCACTGCCTTCTCGCTTACTTGCTTTGTCCTTTATCTGAACTGGATAGTATCAATCAAGCAGCCAGCAATCAAAGGATTCTGGCCCTCCGGCTTCCTTGACTTGGAAACAGTCAAGGAGTTTAATACTTTAATTCTGGTTTGAATCCCCAGTTTGAAACTAGCTGCTATTGTGTTGCCATACCTTGTACAGTCTTTGGGGAGAGCAGACGATCACTTCCATAGCTCACACAGCTTTTGTCTCTGGAAGAAGAAAAAGAAAGAATCCATTGGAATATTTTTCTTGAAAAACAAGAAGTTAAAAAAAATCATGATCACAAGTAGCAACTTGCTATTCACTAAAGCCAAGAGATGGCTAGACTGATTATACATTTGGGAGGTCCCTTTAAGTTGGCAATGCTTTCCTCTGGTACACAAATAAGGAGACATGGGTTTTTCCATAGTAAAAGAAGCCAACAATTGTTCTATGTACAGTACTGCATACTATTGCTTATTTAAATCATTGAAATTTTTCAAATAGTGTCAATTCATTCTTCATACACTGAAGGCAATTTCTTTATAGCAACCTGTGCATCTACACTGCAAAAATATATGGTCCCTATCCTGTAAGTCAGGAGTCTCCAACCTTTGCAACTTTTAAGTCTGAAATCCTTCAGACTTAAAGTTGCAAAGGTTGGAGACCCCTGCTGTAAGTTTTTGTATGCTTTTGGAGAAATGCACTCATAGCCTCTATGGCAAAAGTTTTTTTTAAGCAGTTGTTGAGGCTGAATTTAGGCCAATGATACATCATCCTGATTCTCTGCAATCTGATTATCTAAGATCAGTTCCTGGCACACTAGTGGATGAGTAGATTTAAGGAATTACATTTGAGAGATGCATTATGGAATAGTGATTAGTGTGCTGAGATCACTTAGATCTGAAATCAAAATCCCACAGCGTAAAAATGGATCAACTTCTCACTTTATTAGCTTAACCAGTATCAATAATTTATAGAAACATAAGATGAGGGTGTGAGAGAAATTAGATTCTTGATGCTTAAGTATAATGATATTGTTATAGATAACAAGTCTGTCTGTCTATCTATCTATCTATCTATCTATCTATCTATCTATCTATCTATCTATCTATCATCTATCTATCTATCTATCTATCTATCTATCTATCATCTATCTATCATCTATCTATCTATCTATCTATCTATCTATCTATCTATCTATCTATCTATCTATCTATCTATCTATCTATCTATCTATCTAGGCTGTCGAAATACAGAAAAACTTTGTGGCTTTCAATATGACCAATACATAAATTATATAATCACAGTTTACTGAAACAGCATGACTGCCTGGACCAAAACAACAATCATAACATAAAAATAGAAGGCTAATCAGTTATTTTGGAAACACCTTAACTCCAGGCCTAGGATCAGAGCCTGGTCTTAAGGATAATCTCCAGGAGACTGCTGTGGGACAGGGTCTACCTCGCTCTCACAAAACAACAACATTTAACTAAGGAGACATGGGGTGCACCCAGTCTACCTGAATATATCTGAAGGACAGAAACAACTGGAGGTAGGCAGTCCCTCAACCAAGCAGCCAGGCCTTGTATGCTTAACTTTGGATGAGATGGCTGTTATCTCATCTGCAAGTGGTCTAAACCATCCAGAGACTACTGCCTTGTGGCCCCGTCATGAGAAGCAACTCTGAAGTATTTTGTTTACTTTTCTTTTTAAAGTAAAGTAAAGTTTTGTATTAGTTTTTATAGTTGAAACTGAATGTTTTAATAAAGCTACTGTTTTAAAAAGGTTCCATATTTGCATGTCTTGTTAAACAAGAGCTTAAAACTCCATTAATTCATTCTAAGCACTGCCACTTAAAGCAGTGGTAGGATTCCAAACTTTTTCTACTGGTTCTGTGGGCATGGCTTGGCTTTGGGGGGGGGGTTGGCTTTGGGGGCGTGGCAGAGGAAGGATACTGCAAAATCCCCATTTCCTCTCGATCAGCTGGGACTCAGGAGGCAGAGAATAGATAGGGGCGGGGCCAGTCAGAGGTATATGGGTGTAAATTAGATTTAATTCAGTTATTTAAATTCTGGTAACCCCATCACTTTCTTTTCAATCATCTTATCAAAAAGAATTATTTAACAATTATGCTAAAAAAGAATCACTTTCCATTTTAGATAGCTGCAAAAGAACCTTATGAATATGGCACACATGCTGGGCTCATACAATGGCCCATCCTGTTTGTAAAATTCTGTGTTATCTATACTTTTGGATCAGAAAGAAATATTTCCTGCTAAATTTAAGGCTTTTTCCATCTGTGGCTTTTAAATGAGCATTTTAAAAAAATGGCCTACAGTTGGTTTGATTTCCACTGCTGCTGTCTACTTTTTCATGCAGCTGCCATACTGGTTCAGCAAATTCCCTGGGTGAAAGTTAGCCCTCCTGTAAATCATTTTCACTAGGATATGATATAATCATCCCATTTTCCCAAACCAAAGTGATAGCCTTCCCTATCTGCAACAGCAGCAAAGGTGGAAAGCAGTGGTGGGATTGAACTTTTTCTGTGGGTGTGGCTTGGTGAGTGTAGGATGGCTTGGTGGGCGTGGCAGGGGAAGATTACTGCAAAATCTCCATTCCCTCCCCGCTCCAGGGGAAGGTTACTGCAAAATCTCCATTCCCTCCCCGCTCCAGGGGAAGGTTACTGCAAAATCTCCATTCCCTCCCCGCTCCAGGGGAAGGTTACTGCAAAATCTCCATTCCCTCCCTGCTCCAGGGGAAGGTTACTGCAAAATCTCCATTCCCTCCCTGCTCCAGGGGAAGGTTACTGCAAAATCTCCATTCCCTCCCCACTCCAGGGGAAAGTTACTGCAAAATCCCTATTTTCTTCTGATCAGCTGGGACTCAGGAGACAGAGAATAGATGGGGGTGGGGCCAGTCAGAGGTGGTATTTACCGGTTCTCCGAACTACTCAAAATTTCTGCTACCGGTTCTCCAGAACTGGTCAGAACCTGCTGAATACCACCTCTGATTGAAAGGGATAGTAGTTGTCAGTGATCCTGCAAAGAGCATTGAGGCTGAGAAAGGTAGGTGTACTTAATACTGGATTCAGTTGCAACACTACTAACTTGGTACATCCTTAGGCACAATGAAAGAAATCAAAATGTACATTACTGTGCACAATCATTTTCTTTGTTAATAACATCATTGTCAGTTGGGGCAGTTCAGATCATAAGGCATAAAAAGCAATCACATTGCTGAGACTGTGTTGCTATTGTCGAATGGCAGCTACACAAAACAAAAATGTATCTTCTTTTTCTGGGATATAGTCCAGTCTCCTTTTCAAAGTTTGAATATAATTACAGACATGAGATTAAGGCTTAAAAATTGCAAAATTATTTACCTTAAAGCTTAAAAATTAGATTAGCAAAATTACCTGATGACCTGTAGGAATATGTTCTAAAGGAATTATTTTATGAAAATACTTTTGAGGCTCATAGGATGAAAAATGACATTGGAACAGTAAACATAGCAGCATTGTTCTATTAAGAACAAAAGCACACGCAGCTGGTGAATGGCAGTAATCCCTGACATCAGGAGAAAAATATATATAAAATTTTACCATGTAATTTCCACTTAAAACTTTCCAAATCTATTATTCCTGATCTATATTATTTCAAGTCCCTGTTGCATCTTATTCTATATCTAGTACTTACTACTTACTTATGCTACAACTTACTAAGAGACAAAGATAGTGACAGAGACAGAGGTGGGTAGAAATCATGCTGATATACCTGCCTTACTCAATCAAACAAAACTACTTTAAAAACAGCTTACCCGATAAGCAGGTCTTTCTCCATTGCTGTTTTTTAGGGGTGGGTTAGGTCAAAGGAGAGGAAAAAACATCCTTTCCTTTATGAAGCCTCTCTCCAAGACTAAGGAAGTAGATTTATCCAAAGGAAACCAGGAAGGACCCAGATACAAAAGCTTTCTACTTTGCTACACACTGTTGAAAATGGTCTTCCCTCCTGTAGTTTTTCAACAGGATGTCGTGATTTTGTAATTGTATTTCACTATTTCACAAGTTGTTTCTTAAGTGACAGCAACTCTATACATTCTGGAGCAAAGTTCACCGGTCCTCCATTTAATAATATGTTTTCTGTTTGTAACTGGGGGCGTTTTCTTTCTTTTTTCTCACACAAAGAAGTTTTCATCACAAAACAGTTCGCATCACAAAAGACAGGAAGTAAAGAAGATAATGTTACTTCAAGAAATGTTGATGTGATTGCTCACTCTTTTTTTTTATTAAATAGCCGCCCCGAGTCCCTTGTTGTGAGATGGGAGCGGGTTATAAATATGAAAAATAAATAAATAAATAAATATCCATTGCCCCCAACAATTTTGAAACATTGTGGTTCCACAAACATTTTGTTAGCTTTCTCCACCATAACACAGAAGTTATTTGCCATTGCCTTTTTCTGGGATGGCTTGTCTTTTCCACTTCCTGCTTTATACAGTCTTGACATTTTGTGGTGGTCTTCCATCCAAAGATTAGATAGGTATATTTTGGATTATTTTTTTGAGATCAGGGACATGAACAACGTATGAGAATAGGGATGAATTAAGCAGGAGAAAATTTGGAAATTTTAGGTAGGCTCTTTCAGCTGACAAAAGACTTATGAAATCAACTGCCTTTTTTGCACACAAAATGTAATAATTTATTAAACTTAAATTTTGACTCCATAATGACTCCTGAAACCCTGGAGCACTCTGAAAGAAATCCTGGACTCCTAGCCATTTGACTTCACCTCACATTCACATATTAGTATAATAGTTCTTTACAGTAAGTTCTTTACAGTAACAAAAGCAGAAACATTATAGAGTTGTAAAATACTGCTGAGGATTAAGAACATTTTGCTTAACCGAAGAGCCTTTCGCTCTTGTCTAAACTGCTCAAATCTTGCAACATTTTTCTTATGTCACCAGATCCTTGTGTTTCCAATTTTCTCATACTGTGTGTGATCCAATGTTTGTAGTGTCATATGACATCCAATATGTGTGATTTGTTTGATGGTGGAAAAAAAAGTCACTTTCATCAACTCATTGAAATCAATGACATTCTATTTGAAAATGACTGTCTTAAACCTCATTGACACTACAGAGTCTGAGTCTTAATATAACACTTATGGGGATTTTCCTTCACACCTTGCAGGTTCACCATCACACCTGAGTTTATTTTGCAGAAGCAACACAGTGTTAATCCACCAGGGACTTCAACACACTGGAAAATTGAAAAACATCCTGAAACCAAGCTTGATTTAAGAACGTTTTTAAAACCTACGGTATTTTCAGTGGTGGGTTCTGATCCCGTTCCAACCGGTATGGTTGGAACTGGCCCGGCTTCATCCACATGAGTCTTACTGTCCAGTGATGCTTCCGTGAGCCTCCAGCTGCTCGGCAGAGCGTCACACAGGTGCTGTACGCGCCATGCGCAGAAGCGGAAGTGCCAAAGACTTTAAAGACAGGTAAGGAGTGTGGGCCCTCTGGAGCATTGTACCAGAACGGTACCCGGTGCTCCGGACAGGCTTTGGTACGCCCGTACCGGGGCATACCGCTTGCAACCCACCACTGCCTTTTTTGTAAAAATATGAAGTTACAAATCTGCATTTTTTAAAGTAAACAGGAAGCTTACATGCTGCAAATGAAAGCTACATATTCAAGCACCATCTGCACTTCTAACACTGCCTTTGAGCTCCTGTTAGACTACAGAGGTATTTGTAGAAAATAAAATGTAAGTGGCTATAGGCTACAAGTGAGTGGCTACAGGCTACAAGTCCACATGTACAGAATGTAAAGGATAATAAAAGGAGATACCCTTAAAGGAGAATATGGAGAATGTCAGCAGATTATGTTTTAATGGATGGAATGAAATATTTATGTATGCATGTGGGGATGCAGTGGCTCAGTGACTAAGACACTGAGCTTGTCGATCAGAAAGGTTGGCAGTTCGGCGGTTCAAATACCTAGCACTGCGTAATGGAATGAGCTTCCGTTACTTGTCCCAGCTTCTGCCAACCAAGCAGTTCGAAAGCATGTAAAAATCCAAGTAGAAAAATAGGGACGACCTTTGGTGGGAAGATAACAGTGTTCCATGAACCTTCGGCGTTTAGTCATGCCGGCCACATGACCATGGTGATGTCTTCAGACAGCGCTGGCTCTTCGGCTTTGAAATGGAGATGAGCACCCACCTCCTAGAGTCAGGAATGACTAGCACATATGAGTGTGGGGTACCTTTACCTGTATGTATGTATGTATGTATGTATGTATGTATGTATGTATGTATGTCATGCCTCAGTGGCAAGCATTTTGGGAGTATGTCCATAACATGCTCTCAAAATTTGCCACTTAAAAAAACCCTCTACAATAAACCTTTGCTTGTTTTTACAAAAAACAAAAAAAACCAAACCATGCACAATTGCCCTTTAGACCTTCTAGATCTAGAATCTAGATTAATTCAGGAAGGCTGGTCAGAGTCAAAAAGGGAGAAGAAGGAGCACCTCCTATAACATGTTCCTTATGGAAGGTAAAATGTCTTCTGAAGGGATGACTAAAATTACCTTCTGCTCATTATATTTGGGCCACTGGGTGGCAATGTGAAACCAGAAAACAGGGGGGAAACCACAGAAGCCAAATAAGAGTTTTCAAACAGAGCAAACATTTTATGTATGGATATTTCTATTTAAAGATAATATTATCCAGAAGTCAAGAGCTGAATCAGTGGAGAGTTGGATACATTGCGCATTTTTATCAAATTGCACCATTTTTAAAATGTTGCACATAAAAGAGTTGAAATTGAAATAACCATACCCCATTCCTATGGGACTGTCTATGGTAATAACTAACAGGATTGGAAAGTTCTGTGAACTTTTGACAGAAGATAGATAGATAGATAGATAGATAGATAGATAGATAGATAGATAGATAGATAGATAGATAGATAGATAGATAGATAGATAGATAGATAGATAGATAGATAGATGAGAGAGAAAGAGAGATGAGAGACGTGGTTATAGATCATGTGCATTTTTGCCTGTTTTTCTTATCTTAATCTTCCCTGGCTTTCTGTTTTTGTTAATTAAATTTCATGTAGTTTGCTGAAGTTTAATAAATAAGCATCAAGCTTTATTTTTGCTAGCTGTATGTATGTATGTATGTATGTATGGGGGTGGGGGGCGGGGAGAGATACAAAGATAGACAGAACCAGGCAGGCAGGCACGAAGCCTGTAGGCAGACTGAAGCCAGAAATAATCCGTCATTAATTTATTCATTTTTCTATTTAAAAGGTTTATATTGCCACCCATCTTGAGAAACACAGCTCAAAATGATTAATAGCAATAAGGAAAAACATGGGGGCAGGTGGGGACGACGACACCCAGTGCCAATTTACGGTATATATCTACCTGACTGTTAATTCCAGACACTAATGCCAGTATTGATTGATGAGGGGTTTTTTTCTGCTTAAAATCTTTAATCCCTTCTAATGGCCAGTTTCCAAATAAAATAGAATAGAATTCTTTATTGGGCAAGTTGATTGGATGCACAAAGAATTTGTCTCTGGTGCAGAGCAGCTCTGGGTGTACATACAGACAACAAAGTAAGTCATAGATCATAAATGATAAGATACAAACAGCGAGTGACAAATCATAAAATACAAATAGGAGGAGGTACTAGGAAAGACAAGAAGGTGAGAAAGATAAGAAGATGAGAAGACAACAAAGATAATAGCAATACAGCCGTACTACATGAGTAAATATCTTTAGGCTTAAGACATTACTGTGGGAAATAGGTGTTCAGCAGACTGATGGCATGGGGAAAGAAACTATCTTTGTGACTAGTTGTTTTGGCATGCATCTTTTTACATCTTTTGTTATGACTTGCAGTTTCCACCATAACCAAAATAAGTATGTTTCCCATAAAAAGTTGTTTATTTTTCTGTTACCTCCAAAATCATACAGTAAAAAGTGAATACTCCAAATTTATCTGGACCTTTAATTTGTTTATAACTTTCTTAGATCAAAATCTTATTTATTTACTGTTTTTCTTTTCAAATTGTTTAAATTCCTAAGCTTTTAATTAATTTTTCTTTTGTTCACAGTTGAAGATAAACTCCCTTGAAGAAGATTTTTCAAACCTGAAGATCTCTAATAACTTTGGAATAATTGATAGGCAATTTCTGAAAGTGATTAAAATGTGAAGTTTGTAAAACTGAGTGTCCTTTAAAAGGCTGCACTGTGGTAGTGAACAAGATGGTTAATCCATTATCTCCCAACACTCAAATCCACAGGAAACTGCTGCCCTGGGTCTTATCACATTGAGTACATTGGAACACATGTGGGTGATTTCCAGTCCTCTCCTTATCCAGAGAGGTTCCAAGAAACTGTTCTACTCACCAGTTCCTTGGTCCTTGCCACAATTGTTGTTTTGTCAGTTCACCATATTTCCCTTGGCAGATAGGAACAACAAACCATGATCATCTCACAATGGCCATCTTGCCGTAACCAACTCATCATGGCCATCTTTCTGCTGCCATCTCACTGTGGGAGGTGGCCTTAGTGAGATTATTTCCATTGACAAAATTGGAAATAATGTCGAAGAAACAGTGGCAGATAACATGTATCACATTGAATTATCTCACATGGAGTTGCCTTGTGGTGAGATGGTTGTGGCGAGATGGCCATGGACATTTTCCCTCACCCCTTCCTTGGAACTATCTGTTTTATATGTGGTTTTATCTCCGTTTCCAAAAGGCCTTGCTATCTGTCCTTTCCATATAACTGTAAAATGGAAGTAGTTGTTGCAACTTTTAATAAATACAGAATATATGAAACATTGTGTGTGTAAGATGATCAGGCATTTAAAGAAAGTGTATTCCAAAGAAACAGACAGTCACCTGCCTAGCTTCAAGCTGGATAACAGACAGTTATGAATAAAGAGATGTAAGTCCCAAGGGCCACCTGTACAGGTAGTCTTTGCTTACAACTATCCACTTAGCAGCTATCCATTTAGCAATTATTTAAAGTTAGAACAACACTGAAGAAAATGACTTACAACTGTCCTTATAACAGTTGTAGCATCCCAAGTCATGTGTTCATCATTTGCAACCTGTCCAGTCAGCTTGCAACAAACAGTCAATGGAGAAAGCTGGATTCTCTTAACGACCTCATGATTCGCTTAACAATTGCCGCAATTTGCTTATCATCCATGGCAAAAAAAAAAAAAAAGATTGTAATATCAGGTGCAACTTCCACCTTGCTTAGCAACAGAAATTCTGGTCCCAATTGTAATCCTAAATCAAGGACCACCTGTTTTACCCATTACAAAGAGGCCTGTTGAAATGTTGGCAAATGCAACATTTACTAAACTAGCCTGTTAGCATCTTCTCTATCATGAATCTGTCCAGCCACAAAGATCTAAAGAAAGGAAGTCTTTCTGAAATTGCTTTTATTTTATTTATTTATTTATTTTATTTTATTCAATTTATATAACCGCGCCTATGTCCCCAAAGGGACTCAGGGCGGTGCACAGGAAATTAAAATCAGAAGTACAAAACATAACAATATCATAAATAGGACAACAGACTAAAATCTAATTAAATTTAAAGTACCCTGTGCTAAAAGATTCCCTAAAACCTACCAACCTTAAAATCCAATTAAAACAATTTAAAACTCAGTCTACGAAAGTGGTTACGGGGACTAAGCCAGGCCGGCTAGCTGGAAAAGAGGTGTCTTCAAATGTTGGCAGAAGGAGCGGAGGTCCGTGATAGTCATAAGTTCGGGGGGTAGGTCATTCCAGAGGGCTGGGCCTGCCACAGAGAAGGCCCTTCCCCTGGGAGTCGCCAGCCGGCATTGCCCGGCGGACGGCACCCGGAGAAGTCCCTCTCTATGGGAGAGAATCGGACGAAGGGATGTGTGAGGTAAGATACAGTCCCGCAAATAACTAGGCCCCGTGCCATGGAGCGTTTTAAAGATGGTTATCAACACCTTGAAGCGCACCCGAAAGGCCACAGGCAGCCAGTGCAGCTCGCACAGGAGAGGTGTCACATGGGAATGCCATGAGGCTCCCAAAATCCCCCGCGCGGTCGCATTCTGCACTAGCTGTAGTCTTCGGGTGCACCTCAAGGGGAGCCCCCATATAGAGAGCATTACAGTAGTCTAGACGGGATGTGCTTGAGTTACTGTGCGAAGGGCATCCCGGTCCAGTAAGGGGCGCAACTGGCGTACCAGGCAAACCTGGTAAAAAGCCCCCCTGGCCACGGCTGTCACATGGTCCTCCATGGACAGCCGGGAGTCCAGGAGGACGCCCAAGTTACGCGCCCTTTCCACAGGGGTAATAGTTCACCCCTGATGGCCAGTGATGGCGTCAACTGGCTGTACCGGGCCGTCGGAAACCACAGCCACTCGGTCTTGGACTGGTTGAGTCAGAGTTTGTTACCTCCCATCCAGGCCCGTACGGCCTCCAGAAATCGGGACATCACTTCAACAGCATCGTTGGGATGGTTTGGGGTAGATATGTACAGCTGCGTATCGTCAGCGTACTGATAGTATTCTACCCCAAAACCACGGATGATCTCACCCAGCGGCTTCATGTAGGTGTTGAACAGGAGTGGCGAGAGGACCGACCCCTGAGGTACCCCACACACATGAGGGGCCTCGAGGTCGACCTCTGCCCCCCTGCCAACACGAATTGTGACCGACCGGAGAGGTAGGAGGAGAACCTGGTTTTATCTCACACACAGCACAAAGCTTCTCTTTGGAATTTGTCACCACTTTTTTTTCTGTATTAGAAAAGGAATTAAAAAAAAATTCTAGTCAAGAGTTAAATTGTACTATTTGCACTTGTTTGTTTTATCTTTTATACTTTTAATTGCTTCAAAATGGATACTGCCTTGAAGACAAAGTTTTAATAGAATAGAGATATCAATAAAACAATGCAATAGGGCTATGGGTGGTACCTTTAATTTAAATATACATATTTGGGAGTGATAATCCCTAAGAAATCTTCAGAGCAAGATGTAACTAACCTGGGAATATGTATTATAAATATCTTTTATAATAATGGAATTTCAAGATGACTCCAACTAGATTCTATTCATGTGAGCTCTGGGGTTTTTATTTTAAAGCTAATCTTAATTGTATAAGATCTTACCATCTAAGATTTTCAGGCACAAATAATTTTAAGGTTTTTATTTAAAAAGAACATGTGCAGAAAATGTATGATCCATATTTGCTCAAAATCTGCATGCATAGAATGGGAAACGCTATAGCCACATTTGAGCAGAATCTTTTCAAATAGAAAGGAATAGAAATTCCAGAAAACGTGTTGCATTGCAGATTGCTGGTTTTATTTTGAGTGTTTTGTTTTGCTACTTTTATTTGCATTCACCTGTCTCAGTTTTTGTGTTATAGATGGAAATAGTGGATCAGATTGTTTCAAAAGGCGCTCCAGATGGCTTGAATTGCAGAGCTATGGAACTATAATGAGGAAAAATCAAAAATGTATTTCTTACAGAATAAAAACAATAGTTAAACATTATATGTATACAAATATAAAAGCTGAATCCTAGAATATGTGATATTCTAATCAGGTAAGGTTTGTGTGTGGTTTAATGATAAGGATATAGACTAGAAACTATTGTGCAAATCTAAGAGGTGGGCATTGAAGCTGGTTTTGAAGATTTATTTTGGATCTGCAGACATCTCTGGCAACAGCTGTGCTTTTTCTCAGGATCATCTTTTGGAGATCAAACCTGAAGTGCTGAACAACCCCACTGTTTCATAAGAAACTAACACTACTTTCATTGAGCCATTCAATGGCACACAGATCAATCACTTAGAAAGCCTTTGAAAATTACATTCAGTAACTTTTTACAGAAATCTGCAGGAAATTTTACAAAGTCCAAATACTTACCAACATTTTGCTATGAACAACTATTGTTCTAAAAACTGGAATGAAAATCATTAGGAGGAGGAAGCTGACAGGACAAAGAATATAAATATAAATGCACATGTTTATATCTGCATTTATATGTATAAATGTGCATATTTTATTTACGCATCAAGGCTGGACATATGTGCAAATAGAGACAGACATATGCCCTATCTTTTCAACATCTGTCTTTCTCATCAGGCACAGTTTTTATAGCAATTAGCACCATTAATTTTACAACCAGACCCCAACTGAGATACAATCACAAACAACCATCAGCAAGTAATCTCATGGGTTCTGCTGTATTTTCAAAACCATATATGTCTAGTGACATAACCAAATCTCCAAGACCTTACAAAAAGTCAACAAGTCACCATGATGCCAAAAAATATATTAAGACTCTAGAAAGAGTGCAGAGAAGAGCAACAAAGATGATTAGGGGATTGAGGCTAACCTGTACAATGAATGATTGCAGGAACTAGGCATGTCTAGTCTAATGAAGAGAAGGAATAGGGGTGACGAAAGGGTGATAGCAGTCTTCCATCTTTTGAGGGGCTGTCACAGAGAAGAGGGGTCAACCTATTCATCTAAGCACCTGAGGGCAAAGCAAGAAGTAACTGCTGGAAGATTGTCAAAGAGACAGCCAACAGAGAAATAAGGAGCAATTTCCTGGAGAGTGAAAGCAATTAATCAGTACACATTTACCTACAGAAGTTATGGGTGCTCCATCATTGGAGGTTTTCAAGAAGACATTGGCCAGCTGTTTGCCTAGAATAGAACAGGGTCTACTGCTTGATCAGGGGATTGGGTTAAAAGGCTTCCATGGTCCCTTCCAACTCTTTTATTCTGTTATGCACTTAATCTAATCTATAGGGAAATGATGTTCCATAAACAGATGACACAACAGAAAAGGCTCTCATTGTTTTATGCTATGTGTGTTGTCAAGATTTTGGCCTGTCTTTTCTGAACCTAGTGCCTGCTTTCATACAATTGAATGAAATATTGAACAAATTGATTTGTCATCTAATTTGCAGTCATGATTCTACTTACTCTTCTATTTATTGACAAGTCCTGGATGAATTTAGTTCATAAATCATCATCTCTCTCTATACCAGCAGTTGCTTGACATTTATTGAATAAGGGCTTATTTGGCTGAAATGGAAATGGCATTAAGCAGATAGGAGAGGTAAGAGAAAAGTAAATTATTTGAAGTCCCATTCTGTTGAACGGTGTATTTGCATTGTCTAATCTATTTTATTCCTCCAACTGAGGATAGGTCCTAACACTAAAGCAAACTCAGTATTTTCACTATTAAAACAACTTTGTTAACCCAACAAAGTAAATATCAAACAGATATCAGAACCACATAAAGCATTAAAACTAAGTGCCCTCTAAGCTTTCCTTCTCTACCTGCTTTGATTCCAATAGAAACCAGTTCTTGTCATGCCAAAAAGCCAGATTCAATGCATTTAATCAAAATAAAATATGACTTCTTCTGTGAAATCTTTTTCTTTTTTGAAACACAAAAGAAGCCCTGGAAGAAGGCAGGTCTTTAATTCCAAAACATAAAAATATAAAAATGTTCTGCAAATAGAAATGCCTGACAAGCAAAAGAGAAATATCCCAAGTCCTTCAAGGATAGGCACTTCCACTTAGCCTTACTTACTGCTTTTTCCAGGTGACAGAGCAGGGCTAGGTGGCTAGGAAATTGGCTCTTTGGATCCAAAGACAACAAAATGTAAAGGATTCCTACTTACATATATGCTAATTGTTCCTGACTCTGGGGGGGGGGAGTGCTCATCTCCATTTCAAAGCCGAAGAGCCAGTGCTGTCCAAAGACGTCTCCGTGGTCATGTGGCCGGCATGACTAAATGCCAAAGGTGCACGGAACGCTGTTACCTTTCCACCAAAGGTGGTTCCTATTTTTGTACTTGCATTTTTACATGCTTTCGAACTGGTAGGTTGGCAGAAGCTGGGACAAGGAACGGGAGCTCTGACACATGTTTTATTGATTTGGCTCAAAAAGAATAATACTTATATTTTATACTTGTCTCTGGAGACATTTTCTGTACCATGCAATAAAAAAAAGCAGATTTTAGGTTGACAGTCATGCAGCGTTAGGGATTCCAACCACCAAACTGCCAACCTTTCTGATTGACAAGCTCAGCGTCTTACCCACTGAGCCACCACATCCCATAGAGATGACAAACCCGCCAGTAAATAAAAGGATTTTAAGCTCAGGCATATTCAGTAAGCAAGAGAAGATTAGTTCAGAATGGATTCAAAACTTCTGGACTTTTTTAAATATAAAAGTTGCTTGTATTTGTGTCCACATCTGCTGATTAATCTCATATTTTTTGCTCCTTAGTGAATTTATGACATAAAATCTGTATTTCTCTCCTGAAGAAAGTTAGCACCCACCCCTCTTAGAAGAATGAATTATTTTAGGAAATATTGAAAAGGCAGAATATTATATTTCCCTGGAGTATGAGAAAAGGAAAAACAAATTTTTAAAGACAAAGAGCAGCTCCCTGCCCCCAGCAGATATTTTGTTGGTAGCCTATCTACAAAACAAAAAACCTCAGCTCCAGGGTGGTGGGATTAAGACATGATCCTCCAGGACCCAATAGGATTATCTAGCTGACCACATGGCACAACCAAGCCTCTTCATTACATCACCCAGCATAGCTCAACCAAGCTTGACTCAGAAAACCTACAAGGTAAGTTATGATCCCTACAGCAGCCAATAGCTTGCACAGGAACAGGAAGGTCATGTTCAAAGCCCCAGAGAGGGTATAAACAACACTCCACTCCATATGTTCAGCTGCACCAGAACCATGTGCTTAATGGATCTGCTCCATTAACCCAGATGGATATTTCTTCCAACATTCCATTGAGAACAAATGGAAGATGGACTGTATTTTTTTCTTATCTACCTGCTCCGATTTTAAAATTTCCATCCATTTTCCAGATGCTGCATCAAATGACTTGCAATAACAAGCCAAACCTTTTTACAATGTAATTGCTACATTTGTGAAATATTCTCCTCTAAGAGGCTGACCTGGAAACCTGAATTATGGTCTTTCCTATGCATAATAACTATTTCTTTTTTTCTAGACAAGATTCTTATTGCTTGTTGTTTTAGTACCTTATTGCTGTTAACACTTTCATACTAACTGTGGTTGTTGGACAGTTAAGCAGTATAATAGCAAAGAAATAAAAGAATAGACTAATACATAAGAAATAGTCTGTAATATAAAACAATTCTCATTTTATCAGTGATACAGCCCTGAACAGATATTTTATTGATTTGGCTCAAAAAGAATAGTACTTATATTTTATACTTGTCTCTGGAGACATTTTCTGTACCATGGAATAAAAAAAAGTAGGCTTTAGGTTGACAATCATGTTATAATGAGAAACTACAATTCCATCCCAAAAGGAATCAATAGAAGCAATGAAAAAAGTGGTTTTCCTTCTTTTCCATTTGCTACAAGCTAGAAACTATTCTGTCTGGGCCCTGCAAATCCAGTTGGAAGCTCATCTCAGCTCTCCGCTTAGTTTTGGTGTTAACCTTATTCTGACTTTCTGAATGATTGGAACTGGAGGTTGACATATCTTAACAAGGAATGAATGATTGTCAGGCCATTACTTATAGGCATCAATCCTGGAAAGTTCTAAGGCATAACAGGTTATGCTGTTATGAATGCTATTCTGTCTCTGTCACAGCCTTCTTTTCTGTGAGTTACCTAATTTTCTACCATTGTGTCACATAGCCCCACCCTGCTTCTAACTATCCCTGCAACTACAATAAGATATTGTCAGCCAGCTAAAAACAAACAAGGGAGTGGTTAGAGTGCAGCACTGCAGGCTACTTCAGCTGACTGCTAGCTGCAGTTCAGCAGTTCAAATCTCACCGGCTCAAGGTTGCCTCAGCCTACCATCCTTCCAAGGTGGGTAAAATGAGGACCCAGATTGTTGGGGGCAACATGCTGACTCTGTAAACTGATTAGAGAGGACTATAAAAGCACCACGAAGCGGTATATAGGTCTAAGTGCTATTGCTATTGCTAATCCAATTTGGGTAGTGCTGATAAAGAAGTCATTTCCAGGAGAACCCATCATCAGATGGCTGCTCTTTGGGTTTCTGGTACTTCCACATGCATGAAGATCAGCTGACCAATGCACCAGAATCCAGAAGAGCTCGTGTGCCCAGAGAGATGGCTCTGCATGCTGCTTCCGGCACAGGTGCCATAGGTTTGCCATCACAGTGCTAGCGTACAAGGATAACTCAATAAACATCTTTCAGTCTATTGACATTCAGTGACATGTTAAGCCTGACAGCCCAGAAAGGCAAACACAAAAGCAAGATTTTTTCCTTCTTAAACTTTTTTGAAAATTTTAATTTTAACACTTGGATAAAATTGGATAGGATACTTGCTACATTGGTTCAGCAAAACCTGCCTCCTTGTTGAACAATTTAAAAACTTGTCCTATCTTCTTCTCCTGGCTAGCGTTGCTTTAAAAGTAGAGACATTTTGCAATAAACTTCTTTGAAGATATCCATCACATCTTGTAAACTTATGATTGCTTTCTTCAAATTTGGAAATTACCATTTCAAATTGAATCAAGATTGTTTCTTGTTGCTATGTAAGGGAGGAACGAATATGAGGAGTTTGATAAAAAGGGAGCCTATGGTCAGATAGTTCTTAATTCCATGGTTCACCCCGTGACATCTAGATGTGGCTACTGTGCAGTGGTGGGTATGGTTGGAACAGGACCAGCGGCATCCTCATGGATGCGCACAGCACGCGCAGACATGTGCGCAGCACGTGCCTGCGTCTTAGTGCCTCCGTGATGCTTTGTGATGCTCCACGACACTCCAGCTGCTCCGCAAAGCATCACGCAGGCGCTGTACGCACCATGTGCCTGCGAAGAAGCCTTTAAACACCAGTAAGGAGCACGGGCGGCAGGGCCCCTCTGGAGCACCGTAAGGAACGGTATCCGGTGCTCTGGGCTGGCTCCACTACACCCATACCGGATCGTACCGCCTGAAACCCACCACTGCTACTGTGTCTCTAAAACTGGGGATGCAGGGGTGATTTGGGGCTGAGGGAATCCTATAGAATTTGCAGCCAAAGCTTTCAGAATGGTGAAGTTTGGATATTG
This sequence comes from Rhabdophis nuchalis, assembly GCA_039707465.1. NCBI lineage: Eukaryota > Metazoa > Chordata > Lepidosauria > Squamata > Natricidae > Rhabdophis > Rhabdophis nuchalis. The sequence continues at coordinate 66,463,876 of CM077646.1, forward strand.
ATGGAAAGATTTGCTACAGTCTGCCTGTCCAGATGCTGATTTGTTGTGATAACTACTTACTGTTCTTGTCATCAAAACATCTCAATGTATGTCAAGCCAAGGTACAATCCAAACACACACTTAGATATGCTTTTAAACAAGGAATACCTAATGAGATCCACAGATCGATCACATGATACTGATCAAAGCTATTCAGAAGTCAGCCATCCTTGTGTTTAATGGAATTTATTCATATTTAGCAATGAATGTGTCAGCCTCTTCATTGCCTGCTTGCTATTGGCTGCCATAGAAATGGGGAGGGTCGGGGCTCAGGGTATTTGGGGGGGAATAGGTACTGGAGGAGATATCGCTTAAGGAGTTTTGTTCTCACCATCTTCTGCGCATTCTGATGGCTTGGGTTTGGTCAAGGTCAACTGTCTCTGCATACCAACTGAATGAGGCCAATCAAAGATACACCCCACATGACACCTTTGGGAGCTAGAGATTGGACATTGGGTTGGGGTAACTGGGGGGAGGGTTTGGAGCAAAAGTTTAATATGTACAAGTTCGTATTTTTTTGCTTCAGATCTTGCTTCACTTTTGCTGTTTTCATTTCATGTCCAGCAAAAATACCTTTCTCTAATCAATCGGAGTTGGGATTATTCTTTCTTGGATTTTGAATGAGGCACAGCTGACAGTATGGTAAAATACCATTCTTCTCCAGCCTGGTCTTTCCTAGATGCATTGAACTACAATTCTCTAAAATTCCTAGGTAGCATGAACAATGGTGATGTTTTGTGCTTAAGTAAAGCCTCACAGATCTCCATAGATGTGTTCAGCCATGCAATATAATGTGTTTTCTGGTCTACTATTCTCAGCCAGTTTATTTGCGTACAGTGAAGTAGCCTTTTTCCCTATAAGATTTGTTTAAGTAAATATGCAAAGAATAGAAACAATATGCACAATTTAGCTGGGTTACAACAAATGCCACAGCATTCCAGAGGAACCTTCTGCTTTATTTTATATAAATGAAATTTAGCAGTTAAAGCATTCTTAAAGAGGCTTTTCATTATCTAAAGAATATTGGATAAATCAAAGATTAATAAGTGATTTCACACTACATTAATTCCAGTTTATAGCAATTCCAGTCTAATCCCAGTCATTTATTCATAGGGCTGATTTTTGTTGTTCCCAATAAACCAAGTTTTTCTTTCAAAAACAGGTTTGCCTGTTCTTTCATATACTATATATGAAGCCCCCATGAAGACACTACTTTGCTTTCACAAATGTCTATAGGAGAACAAAGCCAATTAAATGTCTATAGGAGAACAAAGCCACTTATTTGCACCAAAGACAAACCAAGTGTGTCCAATCACACTTGGACAATAAAGAGTTCTATTCTATTCTATTCTATTCTATTCAGTAACCAACAAGTAGGATGCTTAACTGGACTGTAAAGCATATACAGGTAGTCCTTGACTTATGACAATTGAGCCAGGCATTTATGTTGCTAAATGAGACTTTTCCTAAGTGAGTTTTGTCCCATTGTATGACCTTTCTTGCCGCAGTTGTTGAAGTGCAGCACTGCTATTGTTAAATTAGTAACTTGGTTGTTAAGTGAGTCTGGCTTCTGCATTGACTTTGCTTGTCAGAAGGTCTCAAAAGGGGATCACATGACCCCCAAGACACTGCAGCGGTCATAAATATATGAGTCAGTTGCCAAAGGCCTGAATTTTGACCCCATGGCCATGAAGCTGCGATGGTTGTAAGTGTGAAAATGGTCATAAGTATTGTTTTCTGGTGATGTTGTAACTTTGAAAGGTCACTAAATAAATTGTTGTCGAGGACTACCTGTAATGACTTCATGGGATTCCCAAGTTGTAAAAGTGAAATGGATTATTTTGGCATTGATTTCATCCCCTCTTGGGTGCAGAGATTCAGAGTAACCCATTGGTTGCCCATCTTTTGCCTGAACACTTTCAGTGAAGGATATAGCAGTTCATTGCCATGCCTGCTGTTTGACGATGTTCAGGTTTCCTAATATTTCATTGGAATTTGACTTCTAAAGGAGAATATTTGTAGGTGAGAGTTGAAATGAGGGACCCTTGGTGTTCTCTGTGTTTGGTTGTTTTCATCAGCACTAGCACTGATGATCTTATCTTCTTTAGGTAATGAAATGTTTACAAGGAAACAACCAAACTCAGAGACCACCAGAGATCCCTAGTTTGACTTCTAACTTAAAACTATTGTTCTTCTAGAGACCAAAAAGTAATCCCTTTATGATGTTTTGCATTTGGTCCTCTTGGAAACACAAGACTCTCGTGTCTACCCTTAAAAATCTCCTTAACCTAAAATTTGGCAACACAATTTAGCATTTCATGTAAATTTTTAGCAACAACAATAATAAAATGAGAATATTTTGATACCTACTCAGGGGTGGGCTGCTACCGGCATTATTGGTGGTTCGTCGCACAAAAAGTTTTACATGGGCACCAAATGCACATGGCATGCGCATGCACATTTACACCTGAAAGGTCTGCGCATGCGCAGAACATTAGAAAAGGGGGAGAATTACATTTCTGCAATGGAGATTGTTCTGCGCGTGTGCAGGAACAAAAATCAAGATGGTGCCACTGACTCTAGAACTGATTTGGGTGTGTGGGCAGCCAAGTTACTACCTACTCGACCGAACCGGACCGGATGGATAGGAACCCACCTCTGTACCTACTCACACCTGGAAACTCTCAAATACTAAAGAATGGGCTGGAAAATATCACTATGATTTTATCACTATGCCACCAAATTGCTTCTTGTGACATATCCCATCCCCCACCCCCATGCCAAAAAGATGAAAGACTGAGTTGTTTCCCCCACTGTTCAAAGTTTGCTAAATTCCTGGTTGCCAACAAAAGCTATCCTGAATTCAATCCACTTCATGGTAGCTTTAAATTGGCCATCCTTAATGAAATTGCAGAAGGACATTTGACACCTTTAAACAAAGAAGCTATTACATTATGTGTGGCTTACGCTATAGCTTAAAAAGATCAATAACCATTCTGGTTTAATTGCAAATTAACTGACCTTGTTCCCTTCCAATATTATCTATGACCTAAACTTGTAACATTTTTCTTAGCATTCTGCTTAGTATGTTGTACAATTGATTGTTTGCATGTTGAATGGTGGGTTAGCAAACAATTACTCAGATAACTGCACACAGGAAACATTTTCCACCAGCAAAATTACTTAGCAGGAGCAAGACTATAATTTGACTGCATGCTAACCCATGATTTACTGAATTACTGTAAACAAATTGAGGATTTGTACACACACTGAACTATAAACTATGTGGGGGCTTACAGAATGCTAAGACTCCAGAAATTTCAGCTGTGTAAAATGTGCTGGCATAGGCAGTTATGCCTGCTCCTAAGGGGACACATTACATGTCCCATCCTTATTGGCTCCATGCTAAACTTGTGGTGCCTGAATTTCAAGGCAACGCTATTTTCCCCACAACAAAAACCGTGTGTGGCAGTTTGGAATGAGAGTGACTGACTGGCCCAGCCATCCCCTTATGTAGAAATGTATATTTTCATTTACACAGCAAATACATCAAAATCACCCACTCTGACAACCTCTCTCTAGGGACAAGACCCCTTATTAAATATTTTCTTGCATGATCAGATGAACTCTCTATCCATTATGGGGTTGGTTTTTTCCCGTGACTTGTAGAATTTGCTTGCATTTGACAATCTCTTTGATTACCTTAGCTGGCAGCCTTAATATTGAATTATGTCATGGCATCATAAATTATAAATGCCCATTGACTTGATATCTATTTTTACCCTTTTTGTTCTCTCTCCTAGAGAATTGTTTGTTGTTTGTTATATTGTACAGCATCTGTCCTGCTGATCAGTGACTCTAATAAGAAACTGGACCCAACTCATTACTGTATTCCCATATTGTAGGGAGAAATTTGGGCCTGCAGCCACATCCAAACATGTTTACTCAAAAAAAATTGCCCCTTTGGCCCCAGCAGGGGTGACCATAATCTAACTGAGGTCACAGATCAGGAAATTCCTCATTTCAGCTACATAATTAGCCCAAAGACACAGGACTGCATAAGGCTGAAACGTTTTGCAAAAGTGACTGTGATGAGACTGCAATATTTTCTGCTGGGAACATGCCAAGAGTACAACAATGACCAGCAATGACAATCTTGGAGCTGAGGCCTGGTAGAATAAAACCTCTACATCAACTTTTGATAACTTCATATTTAAGTCCGCACCTCCCTGCCACCGTTAGGCATAGACACGACTGAACCTTATCTTCCACAGATCCAACCACAATGGTAAACTGACAGGAAGAGTTCCCCATCTATCCTTCCAAGGGTCATTTCCAAACCAGACTTTTTTTCTTAGCTTTGGACCATCCTTATATATTCTTAATCATAAATTGAGAGCCAGTTTAATACAGCAATTAAGGTATCAGGGTAGAAACTGGAAAATTATGAGTTCTAGTCCTGCCTTAGATACAAATTCAGCTGGATGACTTGAACCGGTGATTCTCTCTCAGCCCCAGGAAGCAGGCAATGGCAAGTTACTTCTGAAAAAACTTACCAAGAAAAATTCAGAGACTTTTCTAGTCTCTTGAGAATTGGACAAGGTTGAACAGAAGAAAAAAGGAAGACATAGGTACCTAATTTTAAAGTGTATGTTTGGAGGAAGAGATTGTCCATTAATTTTGTTTGTGAATCAAAATAAAGGGATCCCACAAGTTGTTCCCATGTCCCAGAGTACCTCTGCAGCCTTTCTAATGCATTTCACATGGAATTTAGAATACCTGTTTATGTTGTGGCAGATGGCATGGTTAGGAAACTGTCACCTAACTTTTGAAAATATTGAAATAAAAGTATTCCTGAAGTGCTCTGCTATGGCGCAGTCTAGTCTACCTGGACCTAAACATTTTTAAAACATATGTGCTGGTTTGCCTTTGTTGACTTTTTAAATTATTGCTGTCTGTAAAATGACCCCAGATCAAGCTAGACCAGTGTTTTTCAACCACTGTGCCGTGGCACACTAGTGTGCCATGAGATATTGTCTGGTGTGCCGTGGGAAAAATTCCAATTCCAATATCAGCTTTGTGTTCAGCCAAAAAGGCCCAGGTTTCGCGCTGAGTAAGTAAACAGAAATATGAACAATTATAAAATACTTTATTATTTCATAATAAAGTAATTATAAAATAATTTCTTTGTGTTTATTTGATTCCTATTCAAGAGAATTACTTTATATATAGTCAATATAGGCACAGAGTTAAAATTTTTTAACATTTTCTAATGGTAGTGGTGTGCCTTGTGATTTTTTTCATGAAAAAAGTGTGCCTTTGCACAAAAAAGGTTGAAAAACACTGAGCTAGACCATAGTTTGTACACCCTTACTTGAAATATGGTGAGATATCCTTTGAAGTTTGACCACGTAACGATTGGGCTGTTAAGTTCACACCATAATGTGTCTTTCAAAGTATCTGAATAGGACCAAGTGATTAAACTGGCTTTAATTAGAATTTAAGCACTGTATTTGTTCTGAAAAAACTGCTGGAATAATATGTTTGAATGTCACATCCCCCCCCCCCCCAATCAAAGTGACCAAGTCAGAACCAAGGGAAGAAACCATCTGAAAGATCTGATCTATTTATAACTAGCTCACTTTAAAAGCCTAATAATTAACCTCTAAAATAGACAAAATTGAAGGACCTGATCACCTCTAGATAATCTTGTAAGAATGGCCCTATTCAACTGTTATATTAAAAGATACTGCACTTTGACAATTCTTTCTCTTGCCAAGAACAGATTGCTTGATTCCGGAAAAAACGGTGTGGTCCTATAGGATTTCAGAGTGAGAATAAAGCTCTGGTGGCAACACACTTAAAGTAAGTAATCTTAAAATAAATTAAAATATGCCTATTTATAGACTAGGACACAAGGTTTGCAATGCCACCAACAATAATAAAGCAAGGTCACGGGAAGGCAACTGGCTGTTGAAGTTTTATTAATGCAGGAGCTTCTAAGAAGGGAAATGACAAATACTGGTTTTGATGCAATAACTCTACCTTTTGAGAAATAATCTGGGGCACTTTGGGCATGTCTATTGCCATTTGAAGCCAGATAACTATGACTCTACTAATTTTTATATTTCTGCTTCAAGAAAAATCATGATCGCACTCCACCAACAAATAGCTAAAGTGCCTCATAGCATTTCATCCTAACTGTATCAGTCTTTTCAATGAAGTTTCTTTCCAAGTATATCCAAAAGGTGCTTTTTCAAGAGGCAACTGGACTTTCTGGTTTTTCTTTGAAGATGTTTTGCTTCTCATTCAAGAAGCTTCTTTAGCTGAGGAAGATTCTTGGATGAAAAGCAAAACATCTTCAAAGAAAAATCATTAAGTCCAGTTGCCTCTTGATAAAAAGCACAATACAATACAATAGCAGAGTTGGAAGGGACCTTGGAAGTCTTCTAGTTCAACCCCCTGCCTAGGCAGGAAGCCCTATACCATTTCAGACAAATGGCTTTCCAACATCTTCTTAAAGACTTCCAGTGTTGGGGCATTCACAATTTCTGGAGACAAGCTGTTCCAGAGGTTAATTGTTCTGTCAGGAAATTTCTCCTTAGTTCTAAGTTGCTTCTCTCGATTAGTTTACACCCATTGCTTCTTGTTCTGCTTTGGAGAATAGTTTGACTCCCTCTTCTTTGTGGCAACCCGAGATATTGGAAGACTGCTATCATGTCTCCCCAGTCCTTCTTTTCATTAAACTAGACATACCCAGTTCCTTGCAACTGTTCTTCATGTTTTAGTCTCCAGTCCCCTAATCATCTTTGTTGCTCTTCTCTACACTCTTTCTAGAGTCTCCACATCTTTTCTACATTGTGGTGACCAAAACTGAATGCAGTATTCCAAATATGGCCTTACCAAGGCATTATTCTATTCTATTCTATTCCTATTCCTATTCCTATTTCTATTCTTGGACTCCAAAACGATTGAGAGACATTAACATGGGATATATAAGAGGCACTGTACCTGTGAAGGTCACAAGTCTATGTTTGATTTACTTTGGCCATGTCATGCACGCAAATTCATTCAGAAATCAATGATACTAGGAATGGCATAAGAAGAAAGGAAAAGCAAGGAATGCTTGATAAAATCACAACTGATACAAAGATGGGCATCCAACAACTGAAGGAAGCTGTGCTTGACAGGGTAGCATACCCATACAGTTACCAAAAGTCAAGCATGACTGAATGGTTAAAACAACAACTTGTGAAGGGACAGTGGTATTTCTTCCTCTGTTTCTGCAGAAATTGCTTGGGAGGACAATCAAGCTCAGAGATCACCAAGGACCCACATTGGAAAATTCCACTGGGATAATTGAAAGAGTAGCATATTTTAAGTTCTCATTCAGGGGACTCCCTCCCTCCCCCAGAAATCCTCTCACAAGAGAACTCAACTGGTGAGAGATTTTTTTAAGCCTAACTGCAGCATCCAAAGCAACTTCAAAACAGAAGCAGTGCTTAAGTCTAACAGATGCACTGAAAGCAAACCTGCAGGTGACCAGATGCATGCTAGATTCAGATGTCAGGGTTCCAAGTAACACCCCTAAAGAAAGAAGACTCCGAGGCTTAAAGTTCTTCAAAGTTCCATTTTATTAGTGATGTCATCTTGGCACATCTGGGGAAACCCGAATCGGAAAGCTTCTAGGTTTTGCCCATCCTGAAGGCCTAATGCAAAAGATGGTTACCAGGCCTGATATCAGATTCATTCAACACTGGAATTCATCCCCTAGAATGCAGCTTGGAAGTGTTGGAAGCCCCCTGCCCCCCGATAATGAAATATTTTGGGGAATATCAAAAAGGCAGGATAGAATATTTCCCTGAAAATAGAAATAGAAAAAAACCTTAAGGGAGGCAAAAACTAGTCTGCTTTCCTGCCCCAAGCAGAAACTGAGGAGGCCATTTTATAGAAATGCAGATTTAGTAATCCATTCAGAAAGACTGATCCAGCTAGAAACTATAGATTAGGTACACCCCATAGGATTTGCATTTCCCCTTTTGCCTATAGAGCCAGCTGTGACATCATAGGAATCTGACAACAGCCATTAGAATATTAAAGGACATGGTTTTTTAAAAAACAATTTTTTTATTTTCATACAAGTAACCACAAGTATACCACTACATCTTAACAAGCACTATTTTGTATTATCCAATATTATATCAATTCCTCTTATCATACACATTTGCTCTTCTGCTTTCCATACACCATGTTACTCTATTCCACCACCGCCCTCTCCTCCTCTCTACCTCCTTTCTCCCTCTACCCTCTTCTCTACTTCCCCTTTCCTTCTCCCTCTCCTACTGTTTTCCTCCCTTCTACTTCCCTCTCTTAGAATATTAAAGAACATGTTCTTGCACAGCAACAGGAAGCTCAAAGCCCACAGAAGGCATAAAAACCCACCCACTCTCAACTCCATTTTGTCAGCTATCTCAGAATCACATGTGATTGGTGGTTTTGCTTCATCAATAAAGGGAACCTTTCTTTTCAATCAGCCTCCAGCCTATACTTTATTTCCAGTGCCTTTCTCCTGGATTGGAACTGAACCAGATGGATTTTTCTTCCAAGAGAATGGGACAAGGTTCCTCATCCCTGACCCAATCTGCTTTATTCGCACATTAAGATCTAAAAGAAAGTTCATTAGGACTGAAGCGAGTCCCAATTAGCCTCCTCCAAAAGAATCTTCACCATAGGAAGGAGACAGGGGCATTCACAATTTAAAAGTATATTAGATGACAGAACCAAATCCTTCAATGTTTCCCCTTTGATTGCTATTACTGTCACTATGCAGTTCTGTTTTATTCCACTGAAACCATATTTCCTTTTTTATTCTTTTCTATAATCTATTTTGCTACAATGCTTTTTAGGATAGAGCCATTCCACCCAGCATTTGAAAAAAGGATATAGCTTTATAAAATGTTTATGAAATTTTACAAGAAAATTTAAAACCTCATACCAGCATATCAGAGTGTTCTTTTTTTTATTGCATATGTTTAGAATCACTGCACTTTATTAGTTCCGATTTCAGGCTAGAAAGATTATAATATGTAGTTATTAGGATATGCTTATAATATGTCGTTATTAGGATATGATTTTTCTCTTTGTAATCATTAGTGAGAGAAAAGTGAATTAGTATTACTTATATACCGTCCTATCAAGGACATATTATAACAGTAATCAACTGAAGAATTAAACATGAATTAAACTATTTAAAAGATTTAGCCTCTACAAAGTCTTAGTCCTTCTGTCACTTTGGACAATCCATTTCCTGATATATATTGAAACGATTAAAAAAAGTGCAACTAAAAATTAATGATTAAAAAAAATCCAAAACTATATCTGGAATTGGGCAGCACTGTGTGCCAAATGCACTAAGCCAGGGATCTGCAAAGTTGGCTCTTTTAAGACTGGTGGACTTCAACTCCCAGCATAGCTGGCTGGGGAACTCTGGGAGTTGAAGTCCACCAGTCTTAAAAGAGCCAACTTTGCAGACCCCTGCACTAAGCCAACGAAATACAATATTCCATGAAAGGCTCAGAACATAATGAATTAATTCAAGGCGAGAGAAGAAACTAAGGAAAACCAGAGATAGGATAGGAAAGGAATGGAATCTCTGGCATCTTTGGCTTAAGCCTTTAACCTTTGTTATAACTAATATACCAACACAAGTATTTTTAACCATCAAAAACAATGAACATTCAATTGTACAAAAAATATGCAAAGTGTTTCAGCCCTAGAGACAATCCCCCAGGTCTTCTTTTAAAGGTTAATGCAATGGTTTATAATTCCTTTGAAATACATGACTTGAAGAAAAAAAAAGAACTGGAGGGGAGGGAAGCAGATGGGCAGATATAATACAAGGATGATCAGGGTTTCTCTGTCAATGGATGGAAGGTCCACGCATCATAAAATAGTACAGCCACACTTTTTAGGATAATCCTCCACATAGACCTTGTGCTCATTCCCGTAGACATAATAGGAATAGGATTTCCTGTGCCATTCATATTCGACTTTGGTAAGAAATACCAGCTCAATGGTTTGCCTCTGCAAAAAGATAAAAGGTATAATTGTAATTAGGAGACGCGGTGGCTCAATGTCTAAGATGCTGAGCTTGTTGATCAGAAAGGTTGGAAGTCCGGCGGTTTGAATCCCTAGCTCTGCATAACAGAGTGAGCTCCCGTTACTTGTCCCAGCTCCTACCAACCTAGCAGTTTGAAAGCACGTAAAAATGCAAGTAGAAAAATAGGGACCACATTTGGTGGGAAGGTAACAGCGTTCCGTGCATCTTCGGGATTTAGTCATGCCGGCCACATGACCACGGAGACGTCTTCGGACAGCGCTGCCTCTTTGGCTTTGAAATGGAGATGAGCACACACACACCCACTAGAGTCAGGAACGACTAGCACATATGTGTGAGGAGAACCTTTACCTTTACCTGTAATTGTCATGTTTCAAACAGCCAGCTCTTTGAGAAACAGATTGGTGTAGTTTCGTAACTATTATTTAGGGGTGATCAATTTCCACAAATCCAGCTGGTGATCTTCCCTTGGGGAGAGAATCACTTTCCCTTCCCATCCTTTGTTCTTACTCCGAGCACCCTCTTTTTACTTTTAATCAGGTGACCATCGGGAAAGGAACCCTTACACTACAGCGGCTAGAGAATTTGGGGAAGCAAGGTGAAAAGGTCCATAGGTAAGAGAGATTAATAGAGGCTCAAATTCCCACATAATTGTTGAGTATCCTGCATTACCTTGGGCCAGTCATTCATTCTGTACTCTAAGGCAGGTTGTGGGCACAAAATGAGAGGAGATTCCCCATCACTACCGTGAGCCTGCCACTTTAGAGAAGAGGTAGAATAAAGACGCATGCATAGGTAATGACACCTGGGTATAAAGCAACCAAACCAACAAGGGCTTGCTGTTATAATTTACTTTAAAAAAAAAATCTTGCCGGCTTCTTTGAACACTTGTTTATAATTTCAATGTATTTGACCAGGGATGTCAAACGCAGCGTCACGGCATCACGTGACATATCATGACTTTTTCCCCCTTCGCTAAACTGGGGGTAGGTATGGCCAGTGCATGATGCTCCGGCCCGTGGGTTGCTAGAATGACACTCCTGTGAGAAGGAATAACTCCATGCCGAGCTATTTCCCTTTGAGGGTGGAGGTTCATTTTTTGAGTTTGTGGGTTGGTTTCCGAACGTGGTTTCTTCATAAGCTGGGAGAATGAGCCTCCACCCTCATTCAACAGCCAAGCTACAGATAGTGGCCATCGTCGCATATTTCCCTTTCTTCTATACTCCCTATCAGAAAGGGGTATAAATCAGTTAATCCATAGTCCTGCAATGGATCATCACCATTACAAAAAGCATTGTGCCAATTTCTGTTATTCTCACCTGTCTCAGTATCCGTGCACTAGATCCAAACTGAGCTTGATGTTGTTCAATGGCGTTTCGGGAAGCTTGATTAACAGCACAGATAGGGAAGCTTACCACTGGATGAACCTAGGAAAACAACATTTTTAGGAGATACAAAACTCTAGAACAATAAAATGAAGGGATGGTTAATGTTATTGCCCTACACCTGTGATGGCAAACCTATGGCACGTGTGCCAGAGGTGGCACAGAGTCCCCTCTGTGGGCATGTGTGCTATCTTCACGGGTGCTGGAAAACTGACCAAAAAAAGGGCCAATTTCCAGGCCATTTCGGGAGCATTATTAGGGCCATTTTGGACTATTTGGGGGGCTGTTTTCAGGCCAAAACAGGCCCCCCAAACGCCCTGAATACAGCCCCAACAGCAGCCAAAAAACTGGGATACTCGCACCAGCCAGCTGATCTTCATGTTTCAAGTGGTCTGGCGCATTTGAAGACCAGTTGGCTGGTGTGTGCATGCACACCGGTCAGCTGGTCTTTAGGTTTCTGGTGCTCTGGCGCACACACATACATGCATATTCTGGCTTGGGCACTTGATGCTGAAAAGGTTCGCCATCACAGAAACACAATAGAGCTAGATACAGCCCTGAAACAGTTTCTGTATGGACTAGACCCAGGCAAGTACAACATACATTTTCAGTCCAGAGTCTTTTATTCCAAAACTTTAGACTACTGCAGTGTTCTCTATACAAGGCTGCCCTTGAAGACTACTTGAAAGCTAATGCTAGTCCTGAACACAGCAGTGCAAGTAAATATAGGTGTATCTCATTACACCCATGTTAACACCACAACTGTGTGAACTTCACTGATTGCCAATACATTTCCAGGTGCACGCCAAGGTGCCATAACTTCCTACATAGCCCAGAGCTGAATATTTGAGGGGCTGGAAGGATTTCTGCCTGTCATACAAGATGCAACAGAACTGGCCTGATCCAGGTCCTACCAATTAAATAGTATATCATCCGATGGTATCCAGAAGACACTTTTCTCTTTTGCAGTCCCTGCTCTAAGAAAAAGTTCCTCTCTGATTTCTTGATTCTTCCGGCTTTTAACAAAGCCTCAAAGACTTGATTCTTTCCCCAGGCAGTGGGTCAGGTGAACATATAAGCTCACTGTAAATCTAAGTATTTGAGGATCATGCTTTGTCACAAATACATAACATGTATTTTATTTTTCAAGTGTTGCTTTTGTGGTGCGATATTTTTAACACTGTTATATCCCCCAGAGATGCTAGACCACCATACAAATTAAAATAAGCAAATTAAGTGACGAAGAAAGTAAGCAGAGACAGGAGGAAAAACACATCCATGGGAGTATGTGGATGGATGCTCAATGAAATAAAACAATAAATTAACCAAAAGAAAAAAAAAGAAAACTGGGATAAAAGCTGTCTTTGGCTTAGTATTTTTCAGATGCCCTGGACAACAGTGACAGTATTTACAATATCTAATCAGGGTTGGTCATCAGGACCAGAGGTTTATTTTTCTGAGCTTTCGGGCTCATGCTGAAGCCCATCATCAGAGAACATTCTCTCAACTGGGATATGTGCTTTAGGCTGCTCTATATGCCATATTTATGTGGTTTAGTTTAGTTTTAGTTTAATCAGATTTCTATACCGCCCTATCTCCCAAGTGGGACTCAGGGCGGTGCACAGAAAGAATAAAAACACCCATACACATAATCACAGTATAAAAATAGAATTAAATTAGTAAGTCTGTGCTAAAAAGTAATTAAAAACTATTAAAATCTTATATTTAAAATTAATCATTAATCTATGCCAGGCCAGCCAGATGGAAAAAGTGTGTTTTAATCGCCCGGCGGTGCCTTCCTATTAGTTGTTTGGTATATTGTTGGTCAGCAATTGTACTTACAATGTAGAAAGGAAGTGCTGAGATGCACAGCCTCAGTACCACTAGAGAAGGATATACTAAATAGTGGGCTGGATCCACATAAACAACATTCTTGAAGATACCATATTTTTCGGAGTATAAGACGCACCCAGGTTTTGAAGAGGCAATTTTTTTTTAAAGTAGGTAGGTAGATAGAGGGATAGAGAGGGAGAGAAAGAGAGAGAAATACAGTAGTAGGTAGGGAAAGAGAGAGAGAGTAGGTAGGAGGAGGGAGGGAGAGAGAAATACAGTAGGGAGGGAGGGATAAAGAGAGTGTAGATAGGTAGGTAGGTAGAGGGATATAGAGAAAGAGAGAGAGAGAAATACAGTAGGTAGGTAGGGAGAGAGAGATTGTAGATAGGTAGGTAAGTAGGTAGAGGGATAGAGAGAGAGAAATAGAGAGAGAGAGATACAGTAGATAGGTAGGTATATAGAGGGGGAGAGAAATACAGTAGATAGGTAGGAATAGAGAGATTGTAGATAGGTAGGTAGATGGATAGAGAGAGAAAGAGAGAGAGAGGGAGAGGGAGAGAAATACAGTAGATAGATAGGTAGAGAGAGAGAGTAGGTAGGTAGGTAGGTAGGTAGGTAGGTAGGTAGGTAGGTAGGTAGGTAGGTAGGTAGGTAGATGTTTCCAGGTGTATTTACCCATGTGCTGGAGAAGGAAATCACTGACCACCTTTCGAACAAATCTTTGTTTCTGCAGGCACAGTACTTGACCAACCTAATTCTCATCAATCACTCTAACTAAACAGCTTTCCAAAAGGGGAAAAAACCCTTTTTGCACTTTGCAAACCTGCCCTAAACAGCCTGTTTTATGCAAAAATGGGCACATGTTTTTCAAATAAAAGGCATGACTAGCCTTGGGGTATCTAGAATACCGAATGACAGAGTTGGAAGGTCTTCTAGTCCAACCCCTTGCCCAAGCAGGAAACCCTATACCAATGATGGCTAATCTTTTTTGGCTCAGGTGCCGAAAGCATGCACATATGTACCCACACCTATAATTCAACCCCTCCTTGTGCCCCCCACGCATGTGCACACAACCTCCCCCCTGCCCTCCTGAAGCCTGGGGAAGGAGAAAACGGCCTCCCCTGCCCCTCAATAGGCCCTCCAGAAGCTGGAAATGGCCCATTTCTGAACTTCCAATAGGCTCGGTAGGCCTACTTTTCACCCTCCACAGCCTTCAGAGGCTTTCCTAAAGCCTGGGGAGGTTGAAAACAGCCTTACCCAGCCCTCCGGAGGCCCTTCAAAGGCCAAAAATAAGCTGGTCAGTGCATGCATGTGTGCTGCAGCTGACCTAGGGCAACAGTTTATGTTGTGTCCCTCAGAGATGGCTCCACGTGCCACCTGTGGCACGCATGCCATAGGTTCACCATTACAGCCCTTTACCATTCTGGACAAATGGCTACCCAATCTCTTCTTCAAAATGCTGACAATAGAGCTAGATACAGCCCTGAAAGAGTTTCTGTATGGACTATACCCAGGCAAGTACCACAGACATTTACAGTCTTTTATTCCAAAACTTTAGAGTACTGCAGTGGTCCAATGGAGTTGGAGCATTCACAATTTCTGAAGGCAAACCATATCACTGATTGGTTGTTCTGAGTGTCAGGAAATTTCTCCTTATTTTCTAAGTTGGTTCTCTCTTTGATAAGTTTCCGTCTTATGGAAACTTATAAAGCAATTATTGGATAGGTTCACGGATAAATGGAAGAAGATATATTGCCGGGATTTATTTATTTATCTTTCATTCATTCATTGGATTTATATGACTGCCCATCTCAACAAGTGGTTCTGGGAAGTGAACAAAATTAGATAGATAGATAGATGATAGATAGATGATAGATAGATAGATAGATAGATAGATAGATAGATAGATAGATAGATAGATAGATAGATAGATAGATAGATAGATAGATATAAACAAACATAAAAATTAAAATGCAGAGCAGCCAAGAAACATCATATCCCAAACTATTAATATATCAAAGAAACTGCCCCCTGTACATGCTCAGGGACTCATGCTTGGGCACAGAATCAAGTCTAAAAGCTTTATAAAAAGTCCAGCAGGGTCAAATCCATCCTGATCTCCAGAGGAAAGATGTTTCATAAGGTGGGCACTCTGGCAAAAATGGCACAATTCAGAAAGTTCTTGACTTGTACAACCTTAACAGATCTTGCCCATTATTGTTGTGAGACATGACAGTCATAAAGTGGATCACCACATGACGACCCCAGTTTTATGATCCTTTTTTCCAGCAGCTGTTAAGCAAATATAGCAGATTTTAAATGAACCCACTGTTTTCTATGGGGCATTTTTGCAACAAAAAAAACACCACCTGAAGTAAATGCCAATTTTCAGCAAAAAAATAAAAAATAAAAAAATGGTTATATAACTGCCAGACACTGCAAACAAGTCATAAATGTGAACCAGTTGCTGAAATGTAGTCACGAGATTGGAGGGGGCACTGGTCTTCAGAATTTTGTAACTGGGTCATCAATACTTTTTGGGAGGAATCAGTTATAATTTTGAACAGTTTCCAAGCAACCAGTCATAATCAAGGACTACTTATATTTATATTGTGCTATTTTTAATTGTTATAATGTCAGGGTTCCAAGTAACACCTCTAACAAAAGAAGACTCTGAGGGATTGCGTTTCCTCAAAGTTCCATTTTATTAGAGATGTCATATTGGCACATCTGGGAAACCCCAAATCTGAAAGTTTCCAGATTTTTCCCACCCAAAAGAAAGCTAAAGTCCCTGTCCCGTACCCACATGTCCATCACATGATCCAATCAGGCACCATCTACAACTGGAGATGCCTCCCAGTCATCTCATCACAGCTGCAGCGCCAGATGGCCTTGACTCTCTGAGAAAGAATGTTATTTTGACTATATATCACCCACACTCTTTATACCCCCCCCCCATTTTCCTACAATAGAAGTCCCACAGGTAAAAGATGGCTTCCAGGTCTGACATATAAATTGCCCTGAGTGTTTGTGTAACATGCATCTACATATTCAGCCATGCATAAGTGTGTAAATACATGCAATCAAGTTGATTTTTGAACCTGCCATGAAGTAAGCCCTGTGTTTCTACCGTAAGTATTTCATTACCAAGTATTGCTCATCCACAAATAGCTTCTTCCCATTAACTTCTTTGAAAAGTTTAGTAGGAAACCCAGTTCTTTCATCCACCACGTATTCAAAAATGTTATTTTTCCTGTGAAAGCAAACAACACCATTTATAAAGTGAACCTCTGGTGCATGCCCTATTTTCACAGCAAATCAGATTCAGAAAAACTGGGTGTTGGGAAGAATAAGGTCAATTGCTTGCTGAAGCCTCTAATATAGATCAACACAGCAGGCACATGATTATGTTGTATTATATGAAAAACAGATTAAATGAAGTGAAACCCCAGCATTGCTTCTAAAATTATGGTTAATGGTGGCTCTGAAATACAAGCCAATGCCACAATCTTGTACTGCCAAGTTAAGTGACAAGAGATTGAAGCCCAATTTAACTATTATAATTATTTTTGACATGAATTGGAGGTCTTCCATTTGTACAGGTTCCAGAAAATTCCAAATGGTCACACTGAAATTCTTCCTTAGAGGAATGACAGTTTAAATAATGGGAGTATTTATCAGCAGCCCAAATAACTTCATACATGAGAAACAAGCCTTGTATTTTAATCTAACCTAGATATTGTTCATGGAGTACAATTTTATGCACAGTTTACATTCAAGACTTGGGCCCGCTTAGAATAAAGGTTAACTTATGATATGATTATGATACTTACAATATATAGATATTGAAATCTAAAATATCTCACAATTAACCTATTGTTTGATTTTAGTAATAGGTCAGTGCAATATAAGAGTTTTGAAAATGGTAAAACCTACAACTGTTATGAAAGCATCTTTATTTTATGCTACTTGACATATAAGAAAAGTGAGATGTTTCTTCCAATGGAATGGTTTCTGCCCCTTCTTTTAATTTTATTTCATTTTGCTGTAGAAACATTTCTAAATTGTGCCTATAATTTGTAATTTGCAATAAACCATGGTGGCGCAGAGGTTAGAGTGCAGTACTACAGGCTACTTCTGCAGTTCAACTCTCACCAGGCTCAAGGTTGACTCAGCCTTCCATCCTTCCGAGGTAGGTAATATGAGGACCCAGATTGTTGGAGGCAATATGCTAACTCTGTAAACCGCTTAGAGAGGGCTGTAAAGCACTATGAAGCGGTATATAAGTCAAACTGCTATTGCTAGAACTGCGGTGGCACAGTGGTTAGAGTGCAGTACTGCAGGCTACATCTGCTGATTACTGACTGCCAGCAGTTTGGCCGATCAAATCTCACCAGGCTCAAGGTTGATTCAGCCTTCCATCCTTCTGAGGTGGGAAAAATAAGAACCCAGATTGTTGGGGGCAGTATGCTCACTCTGTAAACAGCTTAGAGAGGGATGTAAAAGCACTATGAAGCGATATATAAGTCTAAGGGCTATTGATATAGGCTGGAAGTACTTGCCATTCAACTTGCATCTCAATGTATGTCAGCAACTTTCCTGTTCCTCCACAGTCATTACAACCAGTTGTCCCCAGGCCAGAACACCTATCGCACCTACAAAGGAAATGAGACAAGAAGACATTTTCAGAGAGCGGAAATAACAGCATGATCCATGCAGCAGTTAGGATGGAGAAATCTAACAAGAATAAATATTTGAAGTTCTTAGCAGCTTGGCTTACAACCCACTAGCACTTCCTTAAAGAAACGTCAAGTTTATTTCTTTTTGATGTAGTTTCATCCCATCTTCTTCTACAGTAATTTACTTAACTAGGCCACCACAGGAAGTTAATTTCTCTTTCCATCTTTCCCTGCCAATTTCAGATTCCCCCCCTGCCGCCGCCTCTAATTTCTAGATTCTAAGGGGAGCCACTGAACCAAAAAAACCTGCTTTTAAAGTGGCAGAAAGAACCTTGTACAGAATTCTTGTGAGGAGCACAAATTGTTTTGCATTTAAATCCCCCCCCTAAAAAAAAAAGCACCACAAATAGCAGGAAAAGGATACGCCTGTTCAATTTCAGGATATTTTCCTCAGGATACTCTTCTCTCAGATGGCCTACAATTAATATTCTACGTGGGACTAGGTCAAAACGACTCAATAAACGACGCCATCCCAAAAGCTGAATAAAATTTCTCAGCAGCTTTGGCAAAAGCCAGAATGCTTTGAGCTTGGGTTGTTCAGCCTGCGAAAGGTCTAATGCTACAAGATGGCTGATGAATCTTCTCTGTCTCAAGACTTTCACAGAATTTCTGAAGTCATTTTTCTAATAAGGACGATGATCCCTAGACAGATTGGGATGCTGAGATGTACCTGTGGAATGTGTGCAGGCATGTGTGGATGGGACAAAGGGACATTGCTGATTTAACATTTATTTAACAGATTAACAGAGTGGGAAGGGACCTTGTAGGTCATCTAGTCCAACCCCCCCCCCAAGCAGGAGATCCTACACCATTTCTGAAAAATGGCAGTCCAATCTCTTC
This sequence comes from Rhabdophis nuchalis, assembly GCA_039707465.1. Lineage (NCBI taxonomy): Eukaryota > Metazoa > Chordata > Lepidosauria > Squamata > Natricidae > Rhabdophis > Rhabdophis nuchalis. Next base: position 66,482,829 of record CM077646.1, read on the forward strand.
TTGAAAATCTTAAGAGCAAAGTGTTCCATTGGTTGAGTGCTCTCACTCTCAGAAACATTCTCCTTATTTCCAGATTGAATCTCTCCTTGAACAGTTTCCAATATTTCTTGTCTGGCCTTCGGGTGCTTTGGAAAATAGCTTGACCCCCTCCTCTCTGTGGCAGCCCCTCAAATATTGGAACACAGTTATCGTGTCTCCCTTGGTCCTTCTCTTCTCTTAGACTAGCCAAATCCAGTTCCTGTAACCATTCTTCACGTTTTCATCTCCAGTCCCCTAATCATCCTGGTTGCTCTTCTCCGCACTTTTCTAGAGTCTCAACAGAGACTCTATAGTGTGGTGACCAAAATTGGATTAAGTACTCTAGGTGTGGCCTTACTAGGGCTTTATAGAGTGGTATTAGTACCTCACTGGATCTTGATTGTATCCATCCATTAATGCAATTTAGGATTGCATTGGCTTTTTTAGCTGCCGCTGCACACTGCTAGCTCATATTTAGCTGATTGTCCACTAAGACTCCAAGATCCCTCTCACAGTTACTGCTATTAAGCGTGGTTTCACCCAGTCTATATGTGCACTTTTGGTTTTTCTTGCCTAAGTGTAGGAATTTACATTTCTCTTCATTGAAGTTCAATATTTTAGATAGGGCCCAGTGTTCAAGTCTGTCAAAATCCATCTGGATCTTGAGTCTATCTTCTAGGATGTTAGCTATACCTGCCAGCTTAGTATCATCTGCAAATTTGGCAAGTTCCCCTTCTATTCCCTCATCTAAGTCATTTATGAAGATATTGAAGAGTACTAAGCTTAAGACGGAATCTTGTGGCACCCCACTACTTACTTCTCTCCTTATAAACTTAGACCCATTAAGGACTACTCGTTAAGCATGTTTGTCAGCCGTTGCAAATTCATCTGGTGGTGATGCTAACTAACCCACTTTTTTTTTTAGCTTACCAAGAAGTAGGTTGTGGTCTACTTTGTCGAATGCCTTGCTGAAGTCTAAGTATATTATGTCCACAGTATTTTGCTGGTCTATGAATTTAGTCACTATGTTGAAGAATGAAATAAGATTAGTTTGGCATGATGTTTTTAACAAACCCGTGCTGACTGCTAGTTATTCGTTTACTTTTTTCTAGATGTTGGCAGATCTGTTTTTTTATTATCTTTTCCGGTATCTTCCTGGGTATTGATGTTAGGCTGATTGGTCTGTAGTTTCCTGGGTCTGTTTTTCTCCTTTCTTACCTTTCCTCTGGGGCCTTCTGTAGTCTTGCCAAGAAAGTCAACCAGAGTCAATTTTGCTAAAAGCCTGGTTCTTTTTATGTACTTTCCTCTGGGACTTCAAGAGTTATTCATGTATGTATCGCCTCATTTTATGCTCACAGCAAGCTAAGAGAGAGTACAAGTAGTCCTCAACTTACGACAATTGAACCCAAAATTTCTGTTGCTAAGCGAGCCAATTGTTAATTTTGCCCTATTTTACAACCTTTCTTGCCACAGTTGTTAAGTGAACCACTGCAGTTTCTAAGTTAGCAAGACGGTTGTTAAGGGAAAGGGGCTTCCCCGTTGAATTTGCTTGTCAGGTCTCAAAAGATGATCCCATGACCCCGGGACCCTGCAACCATCATAAATATAAGTGTGAAAAACAGTCGTAAGTCACTTTTTTCAGTGCCGCTGTAACTTAGAACAGTCACTAAATGAACTGTTGGATGTTAAGGGTTACCTATAGTCCAAAGTTATCATACATTTACATCTATTTCCTGGTCAATGCCCTGAACCCTTGGAAGAGAAACCAGTCTTTGTACCTGAAGTTTCCTGATTATTTTCTTCTCTTCAAAGTAATTTTCCCTGAGATTTTGATGTTAAGCACCTACCAACATTAATATGGGATGGTGATTTGTATAATACATTTCCTGCACTATTTAATGTTTCATATTATTTATTGTATTTAGTATTTTATATAACTTTGTAATATATCCCGAGTACTCTGGTAATCTTGCTGGATCAAAAGTGTGATAATAATAAAAGTAATATATTTCTTCATCTATTCTAGCAACAAACTTATTACAATGAATTCCAGCAGCTACATGGAATAAAATGGGTTGATATGCAATTTTATTTATGAACCAAGAAACCTAAAAGTCTTTGGGTTTACCAAATGAATGATGGACAAGTGAAAAAATTGCCTGTAATAACATAATGCAAAAATAAGACAGTCTTATGTCTACAGGCGAAATAAACAGAATTGGCAAAAAAACGACCTTCAAATGTCTAAGGTATAATTTTACAAGTATCTAAGTTCCTTCTTACTTATTTTTTACAATGGCTTAGATATTAACAATAATAGCAATTTCTTCCGTTATGGGAAGAAATTATCTATAGAAATTCAATAATAACTAAATAAATATAGCTCCCTTTTTGTTCAGCTTTTCTGCTGGGTAATGGTGCCATCTGCTGGATCTAGTAAGTGTTAGAATAAAACTTAATTAAGAAGTTTATTTTTTTTTAAATAGTTTTTATTAAACATTTTAACCTTTAAAAACAAGAAACAAAATACAGAAAAAACAAGACACATTCTACATTGCCTTCCTATCGGTTTTAACATCTGTAATAGTGTAATAACAGTTGTACTCACAATTGTAACAATAATTTGTTTGTATCACCATTATATTTACATTATGGTCAATACTATTAAGTTTGATAATAATTAGTAACTTTGGTTAATTTTTATTCAATACTAGTTTAGAAAAAGCAAAAAAAAAAGACTTCTATTTCCTGTTTTGGCTTCTGTTTTCTAACCACATATACATTCTATTCCATATTTTATAATAATCCGATTCTTCTCTTTCTTTTAACTACATGGTCATTTTGTCCATCTCTGCACATTTGAGCACCTCTCAAATTATTGTTTGGTCTGCGGGTATATTGATTTGTTTCTAGTTTTGTGCGAAAGCAATCCTAGCTGCAGTGAGTATGTGTAGTATTATGTGTTGAGGTTTCAGTTCTATCTTTTGCTCTGTAATTTCTTCCAACCATTTCTGAATTTTACACCAGTATTTCCTTGTGGTGGGGCACGTTCACCACATATGGTAGAATGTTCCACACTTGTGGCTACATCTCCAACATTTGGGAGATAGATTTGGATACATTTTGGCCCATCTCGCTAGGGGCAAATGCCATCTATTTTATAGAGGTTTTCTTTGTAGGCCACTGCCGTTGTAAATTTATAATTTCTTTCCCATAGTTTGTCCCATTTTTCTAACTTTGTATTATGATCAAAGTTTCTGGCCCAGCAAATCATTGTCTCCTTTACTGTCTCTTACTCCATTCCTTTTTGAAATCTTATTTTGATTTGTAAATACAGCCACCATTCCATATTTATTCCTTGTGTTTTCAGATTTTAGTTCTCCTTTTCATCTAAGAGTTCTGCATAACTTACCATTTTACTGAGATCTATGGTATTTGGATATGTCATTTGCCTCCATTGTTGATAACCAGATTGGGGTTTTCATATAATGGTTCTTTTTTATTTTTCCCCAGACATTAAACAGGGCATTCCTTACTATGTGTCTCTGAAAGTATGAATGAGATTTATTCTTTCCCTCCCAGAGGAAGCCATGCCAACTACATTGGAGGTCACGGCCTTCTAGCATAAGAATCCTTTTATTTTTTAGTTGGAGCCAGTCCTTGAGCCATGTCAAGGCTGCTGCCTGATAATAAAGCTCTCAGTCTGGCAGGCCGAAACCACCTTTGTTTCTACTATCTTGTAGAAGTTTCTTCCCTGAATAGATACATTTGGATGGCATTTTATTTAATTGTTCAAAATAAAATTTCTCTAATTTAATCGGTATTGTTTGAAAAAGATAAAGTAGTTTGGGTAGTATATTCATTTGGATTGTTGAGATTCTGCCAATTAGTAATGTCTGTAGTTTAGTCCAATTGTCCAGATCTTTTTGTATTTGTCATAACAATTTATTGTAATTGTCTTCTTTTGTTAGCAACTCTGGGTTCAGAACCAGTGTTACAACTCTGGTCCCCTAACCCAGTGGTGGGCAAACTCATTAGTCAACAGAGCCAAATATCAATAATACCACGATTGAAATTTCTTTTGAGAGCCGGAAGGTGTGGCCTGTTTTGTGGGAGTGGCTCAGCAGTTATGTGACTGGGTGGGCGTGGCCAACTTGGAAAATGTGAAACTCACTTAACAATGGTCTTGGTTAGCAACCAAACTTTTAAGCTCGATTGTGGTCATAAATTCTTTCTTTCTTTCTTTCTTTCTTTCTTTCTCTTTCTTTCTTTCTTTCTTTCTTTCTCTCTTTTTCCATTTCTCTCTCTCTCTCTTTGTCTCTTTCTTTCTGTCTCTCTTTCTCTCTCTCTCTCTCTCTTTCTTTCCCTCTTTCTCTTTCTCTCTTTCTCTCTCTCTCTTTCTCCATTTCTCTCTCCCTCTCTTTCTCTTTCTCCATTTCTCTCTTTCTCCCTCTCTTTCTTTCCCTCTTTCTCTCTCTCTCTTTCTCCATTTCTCTCTTTCTCTCTCTATCTTTCTTTCCCTCTTTCCCTTTCTCTCTCTCTCTTTTTTCCCTCTTTCTCTCTCTCTCTTTCTCTCTCTCTTTCTCCATTTCTCTCTCTTTTTCTCTCTCTCTTTCTCTCTCTCTCTCTTTCCTTCTTTCTCTCTTTCTCTTTCCCACTTTCTCTCTTTCTTTCTCTATCTGCTTCGTCTGCCCATCTCTGTCACTCTGTGTGTGTGTCTGTCTGTCTGTCTCGCATTCAAGCACGTAATCACTCATTCTGTGTCTCTATCTTTCTCTCCCTCTCTCTGTCTCTCTGTGTGTGTCTGTCACTCTCTGATTCCCCCCCTCCTTGTCTCTCTCTGTGTCTGTGCCTCTCTCTGTCTGTCTGTCTGCCCTCCGCGGAGCCTCCTCAGCCCAGCCCGCCGTGGTTACTCACTCGCTCGCCTTAGCCGGGGCCGTCTGGCCACCCGCCGTGTTTGCTGGCTGCTCAGGGTAATTCCAGGGCTCGGTGTGAGGTGGGGAAGGAACGGCGACCCTCTGGATGCCGGTTCCCTCCAATCGCCCTGGATGTAGCCTGGCTCGCCCGATAGCCCGCCTGTTCCGTATGTGGTGGGGAAGGCCTTCTCACCCCTGGAAGTAGTCCGAGAGGCCGGGCGGCCGGGCGAGCCAGGCTACATCCAGGGGGATTGGAGGAAATTCTCCCGCTACACTCGTTCGCTGCGGAGTCTCTGCGGGCACGGGAGGGGAATTTCCTGCAATCCCCCTGGATGTAGCCAGGCTCGCCCGGCCGCCCGGGCTACTTCCAGGGGTGAGAAATCCTTCCCCACCCCAAACGGAACAGGCGGGCTATCAGGCGAGCCAGGCTACATCCAGGGGGATTGCAGGAAATTCTCCTGCTACACTCGTTCGCTGCGGAGTCTCCGCAGGCATGGGAAGGGAATTTCCTGCAATCCCCTTGGATGTAGCCTGGCTTGCCCGGCCGCCCGGGCTACTTCCAGGGGTGAGAAATCCTTCCCCACCCCAAACGGAACAGGCAGGCTATCAGGCGAGCCAGGCTACATCCAGGGGGATTGGAGGAAATTCTCCTGCTACACTCGTTCGCTGCGGAGTCTCCGCGGGCATGGGAAGGGAATTTCCTGCAATCCCCCTGGATGTAGCCTGGCTCGCCCGGCCGCCCGGCCGCCCGGGCTACTTCCAGGGGTGAGAAGGCCTTCCCCACCCCAAACGGAACGGGCGAGCCAGGCTACATCCAGGGGGATTGCAGGAAATTCCCTCCCCCCGCTCGCGGAGACTCCGCACCCCCTGGAAGTAGACGAGTGGCGGCATGCCGGGCTGGGGAGGTTCCCCGGGGAAAGGGAATCGGTGGCCGGTAGCGAGGGTTTCTCCGGTGGGTCCCAGGAGTCCCACCATCGGCGCGGGTGGAGGAAGAGCCACACTTGAGGGGCCAAAGAGCCGCATGCGGCTCGCAAGCCGCGGTTTGGCGACCACTGCCCTAACCAGTGTTAGCAAATAAATGCAGAATAGTGTAATTCACCGGACAGTAAAGAGGTACGTTGCTGTAACCACAAACAAACTCTAAAACAGTGATAGTAAGAAAATAAATAGTCTTTACTTTGTAGCAACTAAAATGCTTCTTCTGACCAGTGAGTCTAACTTCCAAAACAATCCTTCACCAAACAGAGCTATCATACAGTGATACAAAACAAATACTCCTTCAGTCTTCACAGTTTCAGCTCCTCAGCACAGGGAATCGAAAAGGGAACGGACTGTGATTCTGAGCTTGCTTTATGGAAGAGCTGAGACTCACAGCCAATCAGAATTCAAACACAGTTCTTAAAGTTACATAACTCCTTAAGAACATACGCTCATATATATTGTCAACCTAATATAAAACTGAATATCCTAACAGTAGTACATTTTACCAATAACCATAATAATTTAGAAGTTTTATTGACAGAGAAAGCATCACGCCTGCTCCAGGCAAGTTCTTGTAATTTTAATTGTTCTTATGTTTATAAATTTTAATATTTCTATTTTTATTGCATTGTAAGCTGCCTAGAGGCACTATAGCTAGCAAGATGGGTGGCGTATAAATTTAATTAATAAACTTCCCTATATGTTACACAAATGTATTTTCTACCAGTTGTGTTCCACATTGGAAAGGTACATAGCAAACACTATAAGTATGCTGAGGACATAAAATTCCATATCATTTATTTGTTGTCTTTATATATTCCATAAATTCTGGTCCAGATGCTATCCTTCTCTCCCCCATGCCAATGGAGGGTGGGCAGGGGCAGGGGTGGGGACAAAAACACCTTTACTTTAAGGATCCCAACAAACTCAAAGCCTTCATACTAGACAAATCTACAGTACACACAAGGACTCCTGGCTGTAGAAAATGGCATATTTATGAAGACCAGTCTGTTCTGACCAGGCTTCCCAAGAGCATGCAGTAAACTCCTTGTCCCAACAAAAATCCCTTTTATTAATTTACTGTGAATTCTGCTCATTCACATCCAGCAAAGTCTTTCAAAGGAGGATTTATAGTCACAGACCTTATCTGGTTTGGAGAGCTGCCAGGCCGATATCTGCAAAACTTGGCAAGGAGTCTTGGAATCATAAACCAATTAAGAGAACTAATGGTCTCCTGCAAACTCCATTCCCCCTTCGCTCCTCTTTTGTTTCTTCTGGGAGAGGCCATTCATTGCCCACCTGTGGCCTTACTTCCAAGTCAACCCCTGATCTTTAACTGTTCCCTTCATCTGGCAACTCTGCGCATGTGCACACTGGGAACAGACTTCACCTGTTCGTCTGCCTCACTGATGTCTGACTCTGAAGGCAGCTGATAACTGGCATATGGCGTTGGCCCCCTCTCTGCCTCCGACACAAAGCCCTCATCAGAGCCTTCTCCAGACTCATGGCCCATGTTCCTCCCCAACCTCCTCACTGTTCGAATCTGCTACCAGCTCTGCTGACAGGCCACAGCCTACATTGACAACTCCAGTGAAACTTTAAAGAACAAGAAGGACTGTTTAGCACAGCTCACATGGTAACTTCCATATGGGTTTATATGGCCCAAACAGAACTAGAGAAGACACACAATCCAAGCAAGGATCTCTTCTTGGTTCACTTGAGATCTATTAAATTTCCAAGCTGATGCCGCTTCTGAAAGCCACTAAGTATTTCTTTGAAATGCAGAGTAGGACAAAAGAGACTTATTTTTTTCTCTTTCTGGTTTCTCAGACAGCTGCATATCAAAATGAGAGCTGCTTTTCAAGCTACATTTCAATTAGCTCAGGATTCTGGTTCTTTCAACAAAAGTAACATTAGCATTTCTATTGCACCTTTGTATGCTTTCTCCTTAAAACCTGTTCTCATTTCTCTAAGGACATTCAAAATTAGACTACCTCTTATTTTGTACCTAAAGTCTATTAGGCAGCCTTAGTAAGTTCGAATTAAGATCTGAAACCTGGAAGCTCCTTGTCTATTGCTTCAAATTCACATTATGATGTGATAAATAAATAATCTATTTTGCATGCATACATACTCAGGAGGTCCATGCAAAGAAGTCCTATTCTCCAAAGCACCTGAGGGCAGAACAAGAAGCAATGGGTGGAAACTAATCAAGGAGAGAAGCAACTTAGAACTGAGGAGAAATTTCCTAACAGTTAGGACAATTAATCAGTGGAACAGCTTGTCTCCAGAAGTTGTGAACGCCCCAACACTGCAAGTCTTCAAGAAGATGTTGGATAGCCATTTGTCTGAAATGGTATAGCATTTCCTGCCTAGGCAGGGAGTTGGACTAGATGACCTCCAAGGTCCCTTCCAACTCTGCTATTGTATTGTATTGTAAGACTCATAGGGACTTGTTGCTTCAAATGAGGCACTCCAATACAATTCCACAGAGCAATGCACCCCTCCTTCTAGACCAGGGATGTCAAACTCAAGGCCCGCAGACTGGATCCAGCCCGCGAGGTGCTTCTCAATACAATAATACAATACAACCCAATAGCAGAGTTGGAAGGGGCCTTGGAGGCCATCTAGTCCAACTCCCTGCCTAGGCAGGAAGCCCTATGCCATTTCAGACAAATGGCTATCCAACATCTTCTTGAAGACTTCCAGTGTTGGGGCATTCACAACTACTGGAGGCAAGCTGTTTCACTGATTAATTGTTCTAACTATCAGGAAATTTCTCCTCAGTTCTAAGTTGCTTCTCTCCTTGATTAGTTTTCACCCATTGCTTCTGGTTCTACCCTCAGGTGCTTAGATCTGGCCCACTGGGCTGCCCTGGAAATAGTGAAGGACCAGCCTGCAGTGCCTCTGCTAGCAAAAACGGAGCTCAGGAGGGCTGCAACGGCCTTTTGGGCTGCAATGGCCTCCTGCATCCCTCTGCCAGCCCTCCCAAGCTCTGTTTTTGCTGGCAGAGGGCTACAGGAAAGTCACCTCGGCCCTGCCTAGGCCACCATAGGTGCCCCCAACACAAGTGATGTGGAGCTGGCCACACCCACTCAGTCCCCCGAGGTTAAACACAACCCTGATGCAGCCCTCAATGAAATTGAGTTTGACACCCCTATTCTAGACAATACGTTCCCAAGTGTCTGCACATGCACAGAAGACAGTCTATGTTGCAAAGTAGCCAGGTGAAGCGGCCCACTTCAGGGCTTTCAACTGGAACCAAGATCAGATGTCTTATTTTTCAATGAGGCATCACTCCAGAGCAGACTGATTCAGTGATTGGGGATGAAGCAGCTGCACAAACTGAAGTAATATATTGCTTCACATAGCAATAGTAGTCAGTATGTAGAAGTAGGAAATCCACCTTGTTTTATGTCCACAAAAGAGACTTAAAACAAGATGCATCCACAACATCAGCAAGTACTCTGAGGCCAATTTGCAAAAGGAATCTCAGGACCATATTGGTTGGAAACGTGGAAGTGGCCTTCATCCTTCATTGGATAAATGACGACAAGAATGATGATGATGTAGCAATAGCACTTAGACTTATATACCGCCATAGGGCTTTATAGCACTCTGAGTGCTAATTCAGCGCATTGCCCCAACAATCTAGGTCCTCATTTTACTGATCTCGGAAGCATGAAAGGATGAGTCAACCTTGACTGTGGGCAGAGCCAGCCTGCAATACTGCATTCTAATCATTGCACTACCACAGCTCCATGTAAATGTTATTCCAATATTTGAACACATGCATATGTTAAGGGCCGAAGAAGCAACTTGAGGAAGAGGAGGAAAAGCCACAACCAAGATCAGGTAAAAGAAATCTGAGTCATTCGAGGAAGCATCTGAGTCAGGAGCCTCTCTATTTCTCACAAGGATAAAGGGAGGGAAGGGGAAGGTATATTCAGACTTACCTGATTTTGTTGCTGTAACCTTATAATGAAAGCAGGGTGGATAAAAATCGACGGATTGTTTTAAATATTTTTTTTGTTATTTAAATAGGATTTTCTAAATTTTGATTTCAAATTTTATTTCAAATTTATTTTAATAAAATGCTTTTGGAGTAAAAAAAAATCTAAAGCTAGTTTTCTATTTAAGATACATTAATAATTTAGTTTATTCAGCATGAAATGGAGCTTAGTTATGTAGCATGAGGCTGTATATTCTGCAATATTGGGTAAACTCGTTCAGTGAATTCAAGCTCTGCAAGCTAAATAGGAAACCTTCGTTTTGTTTGCAAAAAATAATATTAATAAAGATTAATATTTATATTTATATTCATAAATATTAATAATATTGTAAAGATTCTAACTACTAGCAAGAATGAGTCCTTTCATTTAAAAAGCACCTGTCATTTCAGACCCATCATGGCAGTGCCTGTTAGTGGGCATCCACTCACCTGCTGCCTGCCGTCCCTCACTTTATTGTGTCACTGCCACATCACCAGCCGTCCCATTAAAGCAGGGGTCTCCAACCTTTGCAACTTTAAGTCTGAAGGACTTCAGCTCCCAGACTTCTCCAGCCAGCTTTGCAGTCTTTCAAACTCTTCTGACATTTCAAGTACTTATTGAAGCTTTGCTGGCTGGAGAATTCTGGGAGCTGAAGTCCTTCAGACTTAAAGTTGCAAAGGTTGAAGACCCCTGCATTAAAGTGAATGGGACTGTCGGTGAATCAACAGCAGGTCAGAGGAGCCGCTGCTGCAGGGCAGAGATGATTATTGCTCTTTCAAAATTGTGATTTGAATCTAGTTGATTTAAATAAAGACTTTTTACTAGTGATTTAAGTCATGATTTAAATTAACTTGATTTAAATCAAATCCACCCTGAATAAAAGTAAAATTAGCATCATAACCTTGGTTTCCTAGTCGCAGTATATCTTATTTTATTTATTTATTTTATTTATTAGATTTCTATCCCGCCCTATCTCCCAAAATGGGACTCTTAAAGGTTTGGTATCACGTAGGACAGGGAAGGCTAACCTTTTTATCGTCACGTGCTGAAAATGCGCCACTGTGTGCGTGCCCGCACCCACATTGTAATGCGTGCATGACACACCCACCCCCTGGTGCATGCACATGCAGCACTTACTGCTCCATCCCACCCCACCCCACCCACATATGCATACATGTCTCCCGCATGTGCGGCAGAGATATGGAATTCAGTTGGCTGATGGGAAGTGCGCGCACATGCTCAGTGGAGCTGAGCCGGGGCAATGGCTAACATGCCCGCAGAGAGGGATGTGTGTGGCACTTGTGCCACGCATGCCATGCGTTTGCCATCACAGACGTAGAACAATCCATTATCAGATTATTGACTGTATCACCTAGCTGCGATTTGAGCACAATCATTTTCTCACGTTCAAGCCTAGAGAGCAAATAAGAAAAGAAGTACATTAACTCACGTACATGGTTGTTCCTGTGCCGGAACAAGAAGAACACCTCTGATTACTGAGCTGGGATCCTGTTCCATTGCAGACCCAACACTGCTTCTGTTGACATATAACATCAAATGAAAGAGCATCAAATCAACTGGATTTCCACCAACACATTATTCATTAGTCAAAAAGCAGACCTCTGGGCTCCTCTTTAAAAAACAAAAAAAGCACTCTATATCGAGTGGCTTTAAGATTGGGTAGGACTGTGAAAGTGACTAGGAAGATGCCTCATTATGAAATTCCTTTCCTCTAAAAATTCTTCCTTCCATGGAAACTGCCATCAATTTGTAAGGATCCACTCTCCATGGTTGACAGAATAATAAATAAGATCTGCCAGTAATGAGGAGAGATGCCCAACCATCACAGTCCTCATTTTTTCTGTAAATAAATTCACACTGAAAGCTGTGAGCATAGTGTGCAGCCAGGTGTTGTTGACAACAGTGGCAAGTGTTGCTTAATAGCTCCTCTGTGTCTTCGGGAGGCACACAACATGCATCATTGCTTACAATGGAACCAGAAGTGTCATTGCATAAGACTGCATAGCAGCTCCGTGGCATGACACTAAAAAAGCTGTGGTTATTTCTTGTAACTAAAATATGACTATCGCCACCTACAGGAAAAGCTATGAATTCCTATAATAGAGGATATGTTGCAACGGTCTGTATAAGGTCCAGGCAGTCGACTGAAACATTTTTGGCAAAGTGTCAATGGAGATTCTCAGTCATCCAGGTCATGGTTGTCCCAAAGGTGCTTTTTTCAAGAGGCAACCAAACTTTTTGGTTTTTCTTTGAAGACGTTTTGCTTCTCATCCAAGAAGCTTCTTCATCTCTGACTGGATGGTGGGGAATGGAAGGATTTATACTCCCTACAGACAGCTGGTTAGTTGCATTTTTTAGAAAGAAAGGTCATTGGCCACCTATGTCAAAACTGAACATCCCTCTCTCAACAGAGGGGAATGGATACGACATCATCTATCTCCAATCTCCAATGCAATCTTTTCAACAGTTCCAAGAAGGCTCCACACCTATTTGCACCACTGTGGTGACCCTGATGACACAGTGATTACAGTGTGTCAAATTACAGCAAATCCCAGTTCCCATCAACTCAAAGGAAAGGAGAGGCAAACTGTGTTTCCACGTTGAAGCCATTTCTGTGCCAGGTTTCATTCTATGGTAGAACGTTCTTTTCTAAAAAGAGGGGCATAGAAGGAGGCCATGGGGAATTCCCTGCCCTATGTGCTGTAGAAATAAAAGACCCCAGTCCTTTCAATTACAATTTCAGAGGCTTGTAGTTGTGGGAGTGTGTGGTTATGGAAGCTGGGTTTGTGATCTCCCTCACAATCAAAACAGCACTGTACAAAAGGGACAGAATTCCTGGGCCAGTTGTAATAAAGCAGATGTTTATCCTAACCAGCTGATCTTGAACTTCCTCCATGCACCATGGACTCTCCAAATGGGAACGCTTCTTCCATTTCCTTTGAAAAACACTCTTCCTTCCATGCTGGAGTGCCTTGAGGAAGCTTCCGTCTGCTTCCCCAGGAGATTATCAATGAGATGGAAGCTTTGTTTGAGAGGGCATATCCTCAAATAATGGTAAGTAGGGCTGGATGAATGATCCATCAGAGACCCAATAAGACTTCTTTCTGCTAGCAGGCTTTTCAACCTGCTAGCAGAAAGAAGGCTCAACCATAATATTTTCAATAGCAATGCCACTAGCTTTTTAACATTTATATCAACCCAATTTGCAAACTGATCTGAGGATGTCAACACTTTTTTATCTCTTCTTCTTTTTTAAAAAAACAACAGTTTTCTTCAGGGGACAAACTCTTCAACACGAAGCAAGGCATGTATCTGACTTAGAAGTACATACCCTTGTGAGGCCATGGCACTGGGTGCAGGGTCTTCTGCCAGAACAGCCACATATCGGACATCCCTACAAATAAAAAGAGGGTTAAAAGGCAGCCTTTCATTTTTACTGCCACTGGCTCAGCTTTGACAAGGAATGTTAAATGATTCATCAGCACCAGAAAGATATTTTTTTTCATTTTCACTTTGCCTGGGGTGCTTCCAACCTCTCCACCAAAGTTACCTTACCCTCATACTGTAATGGCCTTCCTACACCTCCTTCCGCACAATTTTCAACCATCTTGTACTTATACGTATATTTTGTTTTTGTAGCCATTTATAGCCCTGGCTTTATATGTCTGAACAGCACTGTCCCTCTTCAATACTCTGTCCGTTGCTCCACAGTTTCCTTTTGAAAATATTTTCCACAACCACAAAATAAAATAAAAATAAAAATCAGAGCTGGTAATAATTGCTTCAGTGGTTAAAGAAAGCACCCTAAATTATTATTCTTATAATGACAGAAAGTTTCCCTTGTTGTTGGGCAAAAGTCTGCACCAGCAAATAAAAGAAACAGTGTACTAAATTTAGGGTTTTTTATGTTCTAAATGTATGCAAAATCATTTACTTGAATGGATCTCATAACAATCATCCTCAATTTCCAAAGGTTTTTTTAAAGGATTTTTCTAGTGTACTTTTTGTTTTTCTTGGAATAGCAAAAAAAAAATCCAAATATTAAGAATCATATAAATAAAATACCATATTTTGGGGAGTATAAGAAACACCCAGGTTTTGAAGAGGTAATTTTTTTTAAAAAGTAGGTATGTAGATAGACAGAGAGGGAGAGAAAGAGAGAAATACAGTAGGTAGGTAGGTTGGTAGGGAGGGAGGGAGGGAGAGAGAGAGAGAGAGAGAGAGAGAGAGAGAGAGAGAGAGAGAGAGAGAGAGAGAGAGAGAGAGAGAGAGAGAGAGAGAGAGAGAGAGAGAGAGAGAAGGTAGGTAAGTAGATGTTTCCAGGTGTATTTATCCATGTGCTGGAGAAGGAAATCTCTGTAGCATCTAAAACTTTGTTTCTGCTGGCACAGCACTTGATAATGTAATTCTCATCAATCCCTCTAATTAAACAGCTTTCCGAAAGGGAAAAAAAAAGTTTTTGCACTCTGCAAACCTCCCCAAAACGACCCATTTTTCGCGAAAACGGGCCCTTTTTTTTAAATAAAAGGCATGAATAGCCTTGAGGGGGGGGCTTGCAGAGGGTTCCTTGGGGGAGAGAGCAAAAATGAGCAAAAAAACCCAGCCCGTTTTTCACGAAAACAGGCCATTTTTTGTCAAACAAATTGCATGCATAGCCCTATGGAGGCTTATAGAGTGCTGCTGGGGGCCGGGGGCAAAAAACGGCTCATTTTAGGCTCATCTCTGCCCTTCCCAGCCCCCAGGAGCTCTCTGGAAGCCTCTATAAGACTATGCACAGCCATTTTGGGGAAGGGGGCGGGGTTTCGGGAGGAAAAAAATACAGTATTTTATGTATAAGATGCACCCAGATTTTCAGCCTCTTTTTAGAGGAAAAAGTGTGCGTCTTATACTCTGAAAAATACGGTATTATCCAGGGAATAGACTTGTAAGAGAATAGACTTGCTTTCCCAGAAAATATTTTCTTCAAAAACCAGTCACAGTTGGTTTAATTGCTTAAGTCATCAGGGGTCTATCTTTCCACCACGTATCCTGTCCGGATGAGGATCATTCCAACCATCTGAATGAGGATCAAGTTAACAACTTAACTACCTATCACAGTGAGGAGAAAACAAGACAGTTTGTATGTTGTGGTTACCTAAG
Organism: Rhabdophis nuchalis; assembly: GCA_039707465.1. Classification (NCBI taxonomy): domain Eukaryota; kingdom Metazoa; phylum Chordata; class Lepidosauria; order Squamata; family Natricidae; genus Rhabdophis; species Rhabdophis nuchalis. The sequence goes on from CM077646.1 coordinate 66,497,896, forward strand.
CTTGTGTTTGAGCTTCAAACATGTCCACCTCTGCATTATTCAGCAGGTTCTGGCCAGTTCTGGAGAACCGGTGGTAGAATTTTTGAGTAGTTCGGAGAACAGAGTTGGCCTCCTCAGGGTGCTGTCAGCCAGACAGTGTCGGCTGGCAACCTCCAGGGGGAGAGCCTTCTCTGTGGGAGCGCCTTCCCTTTGGAATGAGCTACCCCTGGAGCTTCGCATAATTCCTGACCTCCCTTCCTTCTGGCACGCCCTAAAAAGCTGGCTTTTCCAGCAAGCCGGCCTGGCCTAAATAAAATAAACTATTAATTTTAATTGTTAATTTCTAATTTAATTTTAAATTTAATTGTCAATTGTCAATTAGTTATTGGATTTACTATTTAATCTTTTTTTAACTTTTGTAATATGTGTTTTTATGTTGTGTGCCGCCCTGAGTCTTTTGGGAGAAGGGCGGCATATAAATCCAATAAATCCTAACCCTAACTGGTAAATACCGCCTCTGACTGGCTCTGCCCCCATCTATTGTCTGCCTCCTGAATCCCAGCTGATTGGAAGGAAATGGGGATTTTGCAGTATCCTTCCCCTGGAGTGGGGAGGGAATGGAGATTTTACAGTATCCTTCCCCTGCCATTCCCACCAAGCCAAGCTACGCCCACAGAACTGATAGTAAAAAATGTTGAATCCCACCACTGTCCTACTGGCATCTTCCATGAACAGCATGTCTGCTACATCTCTTCGCTCAGGCTTTGTTTAATATGAAGCATGTCTGAATGCAGACCTTGGATAATTTTAACCACCTGCCTCTTTTCTAAGATAGAAAATTAGGCAAAATGGCTATTAAAGCACCCTCAGCACTCTCAAAACAAATCCCAAATTCCTCATAGTAAAGGCTTGCTTAGAGAGGCTGCAATTACTTTCTTCAGTCAACCCCAAAGAAATCTCCATTGATGTCCCACTTTAATCTAAGTGTGAACTAGAGTGCAAAGTCGGTGATCGCTATTGACCTTCTTCCAGAGAAGCAGCAGGAGCTTCACAATTAAGGTTGCAATTCTGTGCACATGTACACCTTCCCAAACCAAGCTCTACATAATGCTATGCAGTTTGTATTGTCCAAATGAATAAATAATGTAAAGCAAAGAACAGAACTGTACTGATGAGACAGAAAGAGGGAGGGAGGGAGAAACATTATCCTATTTTTTGCTTTCTGTACCTTTACTGATGAAGTGTGAGGCACTTTATGTTTTGCGATGTTGTCTTTGAATATTTCAGGAACTTCTACTCTAATGTCCCAGGGAGAAGGAGCTGCACCATACATAGCAGAATCCACAGGTTCTCCTGATCAAAGGCAAGGATGATCGGACAATGTCATAATATTCTATCTTGTGCACGAACATTTCAGCAGCATAGCTCGGGACTTAATGTATTTAATTTCAATAGAAGGGAATATATGTAACTCAAGGATGAACTGTGGAACCCTTAGTGCTCTCTTGAGCTGGGTTATCCTCTTTCAAACATTTCATCACCCAACTAGATAACCAGATCACTGCCTTTTAAACCTGGGTGCTCTCAATTTGTGGACTTCAATTCCCAAAACCTATCATGTTGGTTAAAGCAGCGTTTTTCAACCACTGTGCCGTGGCACACTAGTGTGCCGTGAGATATTGTCTGGTGTGCCGTGGGAAAAATTCCTGCCAGAATATCAGCTTTGTGTTCAGCCAAACAGGCCCAGGTTTCGCACTGAGTAAGTAAACAGAAATATGAATAATTATAAAATACTTTATTATTTCATAATAAAGTAATTAAAAAATAATTTCTTTGTGTTTATTTGATTCCTATTCAAGAGAATTACTTTATATATAGTCAATATAGGCACAGAGTTAAATTTTTTTAACATTTTCTAATGGTGGTGGTGTGCCTCGTGATTTTTTTCATGAAAAAAGTGTGCCTTTGCACAAAAAAGGTTGAAAAACACTGGGTTAGAGCAGGGGTCCCCAACCTCCGGGCCGTGGACCGGTGCCGGTCTGTGGCTTGATAGTAACCGGGCCGGAGTGAGCCTCGGGTTCCACGTGACCGCCGAACATGCGTGCAGCCCACGTGCCTCGACTCACCTGCTGGAGGCTCCCACTGGTTCACAGAATTTTTTTAAAATGTGAAACCGGTCCCTGGTGCCAAAAAGGTTGGGGACCCCTGGGTTAGAGAATTCTGAAAGTTGAAATTCTCACCTTTTTTTTACTGTGTTTATTTTCTTAAAACAGTTCCCTAGGTTGAAAGGCAGTATATAAAATAGTAATAATAGCAAAAAGAAGCCCATTTTTTCTCAGAAAGCAGATAAAAGCCTGAATGTCATGCAGTTCATATATTTCATCCTACCTATAGAAGTATGTTAATATTTTAAGTATTTTTAAAAAATCTCCCTTCCAAGGAACTCAACAAATTATTCAGTTCATTATACTAGTGGAATTCTTAAGCAGCCCTTTTGCTGCATAAATCACAAAATGCATTACCGTGTCCAAATTAATAAATTCTTGTAGTGGTGTAAATAGATCATTAATTTCCTAAACTCACATTAATCTTGAACTGGTGCTGTAAAGCCACATCCATCATCCTTTCTCGTGTCAGAAGTTAACTACAAAAGTTTGAAAGTGAGGACAAGTATGCTAGCTTCATCCTATGGTTTTGTTAACCTCAGATCATCCTCAAACTGAGGTAAGAGACTCTTTTATAGCCATGATTTCCCAGTGTACTGAATCAAGCATATGCAGCGCCCTGGAATACAGAACATTCCATGGATACAGAAACTATCCTCACACATAACGTATAGGATGAAGCATGTCTCTACTCCCCACATTGCTATTAAAAAAAGAATGTGTAAACAGGTCTGACTATTAGAACAAAATTGAATGTGACATGACACAATGAAAATTGATGACGGGTGAAGCAAGATATCTCCAGTATGGAATCTGAATCCCATATGAAGCTTAATACAACAGAAATAGCACTTAAACGTATAAACTGCTTCACAGTGCTTTATAGCCTTCTCTAGGCGGTTTACAGAGTCAGCATTTTGCCCCCAACAATCTGAGTCCTCATTTTACCCACCTCGGAAGGCTGGAAGGCTGAGTCAACCTTGAGCCTGGTGAGATTCGATCTGCCAAAGCAGAAGTAGCCTGCAGTACTATACTCTAACCACTGCGCTACTATGCTCTTATGCCATCCCTATGACTTCCCAGAAACTACCAGAAAGAATACAAATTTGAAGACAAACATATGATGTATTGGGGCAACAAAATCAAAGTTCTACTATAGCATAGCAAGACTTACCTCTATATGGTATGGTTTTCCATGATGAAGACCTTGATTCTGTGAATGTCTCCAAGTAATACTAAAAAAAAAAATCAATAAATATAAAAACTACAGCTTAGCATCAAAAAGTAGCAGATTAACAGAAATCTCTAAGAAATATTATCAAACATGGAGTGCAGAGAAGACCAATATCTTTATATATAATAAAGAAACTACTTATCACAATAATCGGAACTGCCAGTTTAAAATTCTAAGTTAGTCCACATAACTAGGATATTAGAAGCTACTGGTGCTGGTTTCTTGGGGTTTTGTGAGCTTGCACACATTTCATTGCAAGGCTACGTAATATCATCAATGTAAGGGAAGTCAGATTTTGCTGTTGTTTATATATACCCCATTTTCCCCCCAAAAGCAAGGCCTATCCTGAAAATAAGACCTAGCATGCTTTTATGTGTGTGCCTAATATAAGCCCTTTCCCAAAATAAGACATTTAAGAGGCTACACAGCCAGCCACCGGCCCATTCTATCTGCTCGCCACAGTCACGAGGTGAACCAAGGTGTAGCTGCCTCATGTGCCCTGCATTGACTTACCTCAGGGCCCCCACAGCCAGGCCATCCATGCCTCAATACCTGCCTCATAGCAGCAGCACTGGTAGCCATGTGCAGCAGGAGCCCACATGGCTGCTGGCCCACTTCTGCTTGCTTGCAGCTGCAATGGAACGGGAGGCTGGTTTGGCACGCCAGTGCTGCAGCCACGAGGCGAGGCAGGTATCAGGGCATGGATGGCCTGGCTGCAGAGGCCAAGGTAAGCCAGTGTGGGGCACATATATATAATACCACGATGACAAATGGTCATTGTGGCTTTAAGGATGTTGGAATGTTAGAGACTGTAATTAGAGAATGTAATTATCTATTTGTGTGTTTACTAGCAACGTTTCTTTAGCTGCACAGTACGCTGCACAACTTTCTGTCTCCCAACGGAGATATCCCCTAACACAAACCATATCTGAACAGAAGTGACAGTCTACTTAACATTCTCCCCATTCCTTCAGGTTTTTTTTTTATAGTCATCACTACGCTAAGTATTATTCTCGCAGGGTTACAGATAGGTGTCCATTTCTCTCCATGATGCCAAAATGACAAAAATGTGCAATGTGACACAGTGTTTTCACTATGTTTTCTCACTTGCCTATGTTTTGTCACACCTTGGATTCAGATCAGAAGATGGAAGTTTAACAGTTGTCTCATCTAAGACCACTGAATAAATTTGTGGAAAATGAAACTTCTCATCAATTACTACCCCTCGGTTGAATATACACAAATTGTATATTGTAAATATTGTAATCCTCCCTGGATATCTTCAATAAGGTCAATAGTAACTGGAGAAAGAATCTACTCTATTATAACTCCTGATTTATTTATTCTCCTATTGGATTCCCTTCAGGGAGACTATTGAAAACCCGTGGCACCTTCAAATAGAGAAACCTACATCCTTTCCATATTTTCTACATGTCCTTTCTTAAACCATTTTATCCTGAAATTGCATATTGTTTTGTATGAACTGCTGATGTGATTGAACTTTAAAATATTCCATGTGAATTGCCTTACACTCTTTACAAAAGCCAGGAAACTGCAAATCTTTCATATTCAGATCAATAGACACAATATAAACATTTGCAAAAAAACTGTGTGTAATAAAATCAAGAACATCAGGGGGGCTTCTTGGTTCAGTTTCATAAACAGATCAATTTGCCTTATTGCAGAACAAGTGACTGGCAATGGCTCATCAAACCTTTCACCTGCATATATTAGAAATATTCGAATCTTATTGGAAAAAGTTGAGGATGAAGACGTGTTTACCTACAGATGCAAAGCACTCTTCTTGTATTAATTGTTCGTTATTTAATTATTTAAGCTTGTGAGCTACATTTCTAACCAAGGTCTTTATGCAGAATATAGTCCAAATCAGTGGTGAAATTCAATTTTTTTTTACTTCCGGTTCTGTGGGCATGGCTTGGTAGGCATGGTGTGGCTTGGTGGGCGTGGCAAGGGAAGGATACTGCAAAATCTCCATTCCCACCCCACTCTGGGGCCAGCCAGAGGTGACATTTGCCAGTTCTCTGAACTACTCAAAATTTCCACTACCGGTTCTCCAGAACCTGTCAGAACCTGCTGGATTTCACCCCTGGTCCAAATATAATATATGTGGGCCTTAATTTTCTGTTGCTAAGCTAGTCTTAAATGAGTTTTGCTCCATTTTACAGCCTTTCTTACCACAGGGTGTTAAGTGAATCACTGCAGCTGTTAAGTTAATAACACAGTTGTTAAGTGAATCTGGCTTTGCCATTGACTTTGCTTGTGCAAAGGTCACAAAAGGGAATCGCATAACCCCAGGGCACTGCAACCTTCATGAATACATGCCAGTTGCCAAATATCCAAATTCAGAGCACATGATGCTGCAGCAGTTTTATAAATGAGAAAAATGGTCATGCGTCACTATTTTCAGTGCTGTTGGAACTTCAAACCAGAGGTGGGTTCAAACTGGTTCAGCCAAGTAGGTAGTAACTTGGCTGGCCACGCCCCCAAACTGGTTCTATTGGTGCCGCCATCTTGTTTTTTGCTTCTGCGCATGCACAGAAGCAATTGGTTCACTGCAGCGCATGTGTGCATAGCACGCATCAAGCGTGTGAGTGCACCTGAAGCACGTCCCTGAGCGAACCGGCAGTAATAGAAGCCGGGACCCAGCCCTGCTTCAAACAGTCACTAAACAAATGGTGGTAAGTGCATGACTTTACATACGGTTGTTGCATGCACACACTATATTCTGCTTACTCTGTAGGTATTCAGTGCTAGGAGATCCTGAAACATCAAATCTCTGGCCGGAGCCCTACTGTAGCAGCACTTGCTTGCAGCATAGTCGATAAACGCATCTTTGGCTTCGTCTTCCGAAATAGCAGGAATACTGTGGCACAAACAAAAGCAATGGAGACAGTGAGCATAAATCACAGGGCTAGCTTCAAGTACTCCTCCAGGACATGGACATGCTACCGTTTGAGTTGTTGGGCATGGTCAGAATTTTTAAAGCATCCATGGATTTCTCCCACAAAATGAAAAGTCCCAGTGGGCACACTCGGTAACAGAGCCTCATTTATCAGGTGACACAATGAAGAGGCTGCTATTGACTTAGGATCCTCATCGCCTCTCTCAATGACTTCGGGTTTTAGTATTTTCTTCTTCTCTGTTTCCCCCCAAAAGCAACCAATTTTTATTTTTTTTATTTTTTATTTATTTATCAAATTTATATACCGCACCTATCTCCCAAAGGGACTCAGGGCGGTGCACAGGAAATGTAAAAAGCAATAAATACAGAATATTAAAAATAAATTAAATTAAGTTGAACCCATGCTAAAATTGTCAATTAAAACCCATTTCTAAAAAGATTAAAAATTTGTAGCCACCCATCATTTTTACACTTAAAGAAAGCTTTGGGGAAAGAACAGTGATGCTGGAAACAAGTAAATGAAAGCCACGTGAACTATATGGGCCTACTGGATGCTGAGGAAACCATAATTTAATAAGAAACATAACTTTCCCTCAATAGAAGCAGCTCTTATCTCCTGCTTGATTTACTTCACTTTACAGGTAGTCCTTGACTTACAACCTTTCATTTAGTGACTGTTCACAGTTACAATGGCACTGTAAAAAAAGTGGTTTATGACAGTTTTTCACAATTACAGCCATTGCGTGATTAAAATTTGGATGTTTGGCAACTGGCGCATATTTATGATGGTTGCAGCGTCCTGAGATCATGTGATCAACTTTTGTGAGCTTCAAAGCAAAGTCAATGTGGAAGCCAGAGTCACTTAACAACCATGGTACTTAGTTTTACAATTGGAGTGATTCACTTAACAACTGTGGCAAGAAAGGTCATAAAACGGGGCCAAACTCACCGAGCAACCATCTCATTGAGCAACAGAAATATTGGGCTCTGTCAAGGACTACCTGAGTTATCTATTCATTTTTCTCTTTTCTCCAGATAAGCAGCAGATAACCACTTAGTTTGAGGCAAAGGCAAAATAAAAATGGATTCTTAGAAGATTTAAAAGAACAGTATCCATCTTACTTCCAGTTTGTCTGAGCTGGCATATGGTCACTTTCTGAATAAGGGAGCGGACCAGGTGGAGGAGGGAAATAATTCCCTGCTGCAAAAGAAGATGAGAAAAGAGGTAGCAGATTAAACATTGGCCAATGGTCTGTGGTCGAAGGGGCAGTGAAAGTGGCTTATCCTATTATAGGTCATCCTAAATTCAAGGTTCTTATTCTCCAGTAAGTATCCTGTGATGCCTCTGTTTACAGTGTAATATGTAATTTGTTTCCTTACAGTTACCAAATACAAGCAACAGGTGATGGTTGAGCAGCTGGTCAATGGATCATCTGGGTTCAGAAAACAGACATATATATATTGTTGTGAAACAATTTGTTGTGAAACAATTACCTATACTAATATACCCTGTCTCAGCTGCTGCAATAAGGGGAACCGGCTTGGCTTAAGTGCTAGGCTCCTTGCCTAGCATGCAACACAGCCCCGGTTCGAATCCCAGTAAAGGGTATGGCCAGCTGACGAGAGCTAATAAGCTCGAAATAGATCTATCCTGATCTCTCTCTAATTTAATTTATTGATCAGCTCATAAAACTAACACACATATCTAAAAAAAAAATAATTACACAACGTAATTCTTGGCTTGCTGTCTAGATGGTCTCTGGTGATGAGCCGAAAGGCAGGAAAGGAAACAGTATGTCTCCTCCCTTAATTGGGGCCTAATAACAGATGGATCCATTTCAGGCTTATTAACCTTCTTCAGCTGGCCATACTCCTTCTACTGGGATTTGAACCGGTGCTTTCCAGCATATGAGGCAGGCTTCTCTATGCCTTGAGCTATCCGGTATCCCTGATGCACCAGTATCCCTGAAATGGATCCATCCTGGTCTCTTTATTTTCAGCCCTTAAAAATCTAACACATATCTAAAAAATGTCACACAGCAGTAATCTAATTGGTTCTCTGTCTGGATGATCTCTAGGTTGAGTCGAAGGGCAGAGAGGGATGACGTTAAGTCTCCTCCCCTTAAAGGGACCCTGAACAGGAGCTTCCTTTCTGACTGAGTTTTTGTGTTCTTCAATGCGTGCCTTTATTCTTCTGTTGGTTTGTCCGATGTATGTGGTGGGGCAGGTGGTGCATGGGATTTCATATACTCATGAATTCATATTCATATACCAATCAGAGCACAGCCAAACCCCCTACCAATCAGAACACATCTCCACCCAATCAGAATGCAGCCAAGCTCCCACCCAATCAGGTCACACCCCCACTGGCAGTTGAAAAGAGGAACCGGCTGAGATCTCACATTGCTCCTGGAAGCACCAAGTCGGAAGCACCAGCCTGAAGATGATGAATGAGACTTCATCGAAACGTCGTGAAGATACTTCCAATTCTACACGGGAGAAAACCCGAACAACCAAAGACCTACATATATATATATATATATATATGAAGAAGGCTAACAAGCCTGAAATGGATCCATCCTGGTCCATTCATTAGCTGAAGAAGGCTAATAAGCCTGAAATGGATCCATCCTGGTCTCTTTATTTTCAGCCCTTAAAAATCTAACACACATCTAAAAAATGTCACACAGCAGTAATCTAATTTGGTTCTCTGTCTGGATGACTCTGGGTTGAGTCAAAGGGCAGAGAGGGATGACGTTGAGTCTGGCCATACTCCTTCTACTGGGATTTGAACCAGGGCTTTCCAGCATTTGAGGCAAGCTCTCTATGCCTTGAGCTATCTGGTATCCCTGATATATCAGCCAATTTACAGGACTCTTAAATGAAGACTAATTATCACAGCTACTGTGAAGAGGTCCCTTTAAGGGGAGGAGACTCAACGTCATCCCTCTCTGCCCTTTGACTCAACCCAGAGTCATCCAGACAGAGAACCAAATTAGATTACTGCTGTGCGACATTTTTTAGATGTGTGTTAGATTTTTAAGGGCTGAAAATAAAGAGACCAGGATGGATCCATTTCAGGCTTATTAGCCTTCTTCAGCTGGCCATACTCCTTCTACTGGGATTTGAACCAGGGCTTTCCAGCATTTGAGGCAAGCTCTCTATGCCTTGAGCTATCTGGTATCCCTGATATATCAGCCAATTTACAGGACTCTTAAATGAAGACTAATTATCACAGCTCCTGTGAAGAGGTCCCTTTAAGGGGAGGAGACTCAACGTCAAATCCCAGTAGAAGGAGTATGGCCAGCTGAAGAAGGCTAATAAGCCTGAAATGGATCCATCCTGGTCTCTTTATTATATATACTTGTTTCCACAACTTCCTGTAAGGGTCCCATTTTAAGGGAGGAGACATGCTGTTTCCCTCTCTGCCTGTCGGCTCATCACTAGAGACCATCTAGACAGAGAACCATTTTTAGTTACGTTGTGTAATATTTTTTAGATATGTGTTAGTTTTTATGAGCTGATCAATAAATTTAAATTATGAATTTAATGAATCCTGCCTTGGATTCATTACAGCCCCGGTTCGAATCCCAGTGGGGTGTGGCCAACTGATGAGAGCTAATAAGCTCGAAATAGATCTATATTGGTCTCTCAAATTTAAATTTATTGATCAGCTCATAAAAACTAAAACATATATATATATATATATATATATATATATATATATATATATATATATATATATATATATATATATATATATATATATATATATAAATAAAATTTCTATTTGCAAAAGAGTAAACTTATGCAATTCTCCTCTGTTGTAAGCCCCACCGTGTTCAGTGGCTCTCCCCACTGCGTAGGTCAGTATACTTCAGATTTTAAGTCCTGTACAAACAGGACCGATCTCTCGATGTCCTCCATGTTGGGGATGAAAGTCTGCAAGGGAATGCCTCAAAGTCAGGGGTGAAATTCAACAGGTTCTGACAGGTCCTGGAGCACTGGTAGCAAAAAGTTTGAGTAGTTCGGCAAATGCCACCTCTGGCTGGATCCAGAATGGGGTGGGAATGGAGATTTTGCAGAATCCTTCTCCTGCCATGTCCAAGAAGCCCCACCCATAGAACCGGTAGTAAAAAAAAATGAATTTCACCACTGCTCTAAGTCCATGGAAGTGCTGTGTATGATTGATTTGAGGGTGCTAACTCTCTGGAGAATGTTCATAACTGAGAAGCTTTATATGGTGGATTTTCACTCTCTCCACCTGCATGTTTATTTTATTTATTAAATGTATGTGCCACTAATCTTGCTACCCAAAGTGACTGCAGGTGGTAAGAGCAGGACAGGATGAGTAAACATGCCCTTGTTTCCCTCAAAGAAAGGGGGGGGGCATCCTCTCCTCTCTCTGCCCCACCCAGTCACAGTTATTATTTGCATTGGAGTGTTTCTACATCCTCCTCATTCACTCTTTTTCTATACCTCCACTATTTTACAAATATAAGTTGATCTGTTGTTTGCAATTCAAACAACAAGAGCCATGGTGCCACAGTAGTTGGAATGCAGTATTGCTGGCTAACTCTGCCAACTGCCAAGCAGTTCGATCTTGACCACCTCCTTGTTGACTCAGTCTTCCATCCTTCTGAGGTCAGTAAAATGGGGACCCAGATTTGTTGGGGAAAATATGCTGACTCTAAACCAGGGGTCCCCAAACCCCGGTCCGCGGACTGGTGCCGGTCCGTGGCTTAATAGGAACCAGGCCGCAGTGAGCAGCGCAACTCTTAGAAAGGGCCGGAGAGGAGGAGGAGGGAGCAGCCCCCTGGGCAGAGCATGCACCGGGGGCGGGAGAACGCAGGCACGGCTGCTTGCGCCGTTGGGGGGCCCGAGAGGGGCGAGTGAGCGAGGCACGGCTGCTTGCGCCATTGGGGGCCCGAGAGAGGCGAGTGAGCTGACTCACCCCCCACGCGCATGCGCCACCTGTTCCCCCTCCCCCCCCCCGGCCGAGCCACCGGTCCACGGAATTTTTTTAACATGAAACCGGTCCCTGGTGCCAAAAAGGTTGGGGACCCCTGCTCTAAAACACTTAGAGAGGGCTCTAAAGCACAGTGAAATGGTATACAACTCTAAGTGCTATTGCAATGTAATCAAAGGGAGGCAGGGAATCTTCCTTTCAGATAAATATGGTAATTCCCCCCCCCAAAGTAGCAAATTTAATTGCCACAAAATCAACACAAGAGTCTTATGACACTTTAGCATTCAATATATATAATCCCATGGGTCTGCATCAGTTCTACACCAAACTTACCATCCCCAATTGTAGTGCCTTCATAGCCAGACACGTTGTTTATATCAAAGGCAGGAGCAGAAGGTCCTTCAGCTGTCATAACAGGAGGTGTGATACCTACAACATGCAATGGAGAAACATTAATACTACCAGCATACAAGCATTTAACAAGCCATATGAAACACAGCATCTAATATATTCTCTTTCTTTCAAAAGTCACATGATACATACATTGGAAAAACAGTCTAATACCGTGATGGCGAACCTATGGAGGCTTCAGGGAAGCTCCTGAAGTTTCTGGAGGTGGGGGGGAGGCTGTTTTCACCCTCCCCAGGCTCCTAGAAAGCCTCTGGAGCCTGGGGAGGGCGAAAAAAGTGCACCAAAAGCAGGGAGTCATGCACATAGAATTACTGTATGGGTGTGGCACGCCCACGCACGACCCCCCTGCACTCCCCCCGCTTTTGGCACGGGAGCCAAAAAAGGTTAGCCATCACTGGCCTAATATGTATTTCTCCCCAAAAAGATGGTCATTTGATACAACCATTAATTCATGCATCTCAATATGGACCTTGTCTTCAGAAAACTTTAAGACAGAGGAGGGGAATCTATGGCTAATGATCACAGGTAGTTCCCCTAGCACCCCACTTGCAGCTCTCAGATTAGCACAGCCCAACATTTCAAATCTATCATTCCAATTGGAATAATATTTTTATGGAGGCTTAAGACACTTCTTAGTAATCCTGAGAACCCCAGAACACTGAATAACTCCCGCCACCCCATTTTTTCCAGGGCTTTTAAGAGGAAAACTGAACAAAATTTCTGAAAGCTTAAGATATTAATTTTGCCCCTTACACTCTCTCAAAAGGTGCAGGGGTGAGCAATTGGGTGTTTTCACACTTTCAGCAATGCCACATCAGGCATTAAATCAACTCTTTATTCCTTGGCAAGTTTAAGCTGTATGAACTTTAACCCTAGGAACTGAAGTCCACATCTCTTAAAGCGTTTCAAAAACACTGCTTTAACATCTGTTTTTTTTCCTGAAGTACAATCAACTCCAGATTGCAATAGTTGATACTAAAACTACTAATACTGACAGCAGAAAATGGCATAAAACCAGTTTAATCTACTATACAGGAGAGCTGGATGCAAAGAAATTTCATTTTAATGCATGCTGATAAGTGTACATTTAAAGTGAAAATAAACTTACTGTTCTATTCTATTCTATTCTATTCTATTCCTATTCCTATTCTGTTCCATTTCACTCCATTTTATTCCATTCTAATTTAAAGTGCTTAACCAGAACACAGCCTGTGTTCTACATATTTATATTTCATAATCGTGTACAAGCTAACTGAATAAAAAAAACCCAGCTTTTCTTATTAAAAATATAGCACGCTCATCCCGAGTTTTGGATCAAAGAACCTTCTTGATAATTATTTATATAATACTAAAAGGTTATATTACTCACTCATCTGTCAATGAAATGTAATAAGATGGAGAAATACATATTTATTTGTGCCACCTAATTCAATGGGATGAACTTTGACTGATAATCATCTTTCAATCTATCTTACCCCCAAGGGCTAATGTGAGAATTCAATGGGAAGTGAATGACACAAAGAGCTTTTTAGAGGAAAAAGTGAATAAAATAGAAACTGATATTAATATTTTAGCAGGTCACCCTGCTTACAGCTGAAATGTTAGGTCTATTTTCTCCCATTCTTTATAGGATAATAAAGATAGATTGTCAGTGTATACTGGGAGTGTCAAAGAACAGGGGATGATAAGAAATCTATTTACTCTAGAAGTCAACACTAGGATTTTATATAGTAATAACATTTATTATCTAACACCAGAAGCATGGCAAGAGGGCAACTTAACTCCAGAACCTTAACATTAAAATAAAATGTTTCTCTTAAGTCATTTTAATGACCTAACTGTGGGTCCAGTGCTGCTTACTCTAGTAATTAGAGGCTACGTGCTTTGTGAACAGAATAGAACCTGGAAGGTTATGATAACTGGCAACCTTGTACAGAACTTCTGTCTCTGCAATTCCTCTCCCCTCATAAACAACATCAAACTGCCATGCAAGTAGGAAATCTTCATGACACCAGCAAGACCCACATTCCTTACTATATAGTCTAAATGCATGTCAAGTGTCTTCTGGTGATTCTGATTTACTCAAGGATAAAGATAAAGACAATAAATCCATGCAGGCTTTCCTGTATTTAGAACACAAGAAGAGTTCAACATACAATGATCAGAAGGGGCTATTTGTTGGGTATGCCTCTGGTAAGTTAATGCCTATGTGAAGTGATCACTCTTCCCCAGACAAGCGGATGCACTCTTTCAAAGATAACATCCTCTACATCCTTATCTTGATGAATAGAATAGAATAGAATAGAATAGAATAGAAATCTTTATTGGCCAAATGTGATTGGACATAAAGAATTTGTCTTTGGTGCTTATGCCTTCAGTGTACATAAAAGAAAAAAAATACATCAAGAATAAAAAGATACAACACTTAGCGATAGTCATAGGTTACTAATAAGGAATCAAATCATATTAGGAAACAAACAATATAAATCGTAAAGATACAAGCAACATGGTTATAGTCATAAGTGGGAGGAGATAGGTACTAGGAAGGATGAGAATAATAATAGCAATACAGTCTTAGTAAATAAATTGACAGTGTTGTGGGAATTAGTTGTTTAGCAGAGTGATGGCATTTGGGGGGTGGGGGTGGGAACTATCCTTGTGTCTACTTGTTCTGGTGTGCAGTGCCCTACAGCATCGGTTTAAGGGTAGAAGTTGTGAGGGTCTGTAGATACTTTCACAGTATATGATATGATATTATAATTACATTACAATATCATATTACTATAAACTAAGTATTAATCACCCAACATTTCTTACGATTTCATATAAATTTTGTAAGCCAACTAGGTGTAGTGGTGAAGGCATTAGCTAGAAAACAAGAAACCATGAATTCTAGTTCCACCTTAAGCCCGAAGTCAGTTGGATGACTTTGGGCCACTTACTCTCTCTAACCTAGGAAGAAGGCAATGGCAAACACTTCTGTAAAACCTTGCCAAGAAAACAGCAGGGACTTATTTCGGCAATTGTCAGGAGTCAACACTGATTTCAAGGTATATTTGCATGCATAAATAAATAAATCATCAATGTTAACATTGTACATAGACAAACATAACTTCTGCTTTAAAAAAAAAAGATTTGGATCAGGGGACCCAGATGGCTTTCCGCACACCATTCTCATCATACTTTTCCTGGACCTCAACCAGAGTACACTGGCCTTTGCCTATCCATTAGCTTAAGTCGCCTCAGATAGCAACAGAATCTTCCCCAGCTGGCAAACAGTGGCAATAACAATAGCACTTAGACTTATATAAAGGTAAAAGTTCCCCTCACACATAGTCATTTCCAACTCTATGGGGCGGTGATCATGTCCGTTTCAAAGCCGAAGAGCCAGCATTGTCTGAAGACCTCTCCATGGTCATGTGGCCAGCATGACTAAATGCCAAAGGCGCATGGAATTCTGTTACCTTCCCACCAAAGTTGGCTCCTATTTTTCTACTTGCATTTTTATGTGCTTTCAAACTGCTAGGTTGGCAGAAGCTGATACAAGTAACGGGAGCTCACTCCATTACGCAGTGCTAGGAATTCGAACCAACGAACTGCTGACCTTTCTGATTGACCAGCTCAGCATCTTAGCCACTGAGCTTTACAGCTCTCTCTAAGCAGTTTATAGAGAGAGCATATTGCCCCCAACAATCTCATTGGTCCCCATTTTATCAATCTCGGGAGGATGGAAGGCTGAGTAAACCTGCTGGGGAGAATCAAACCTGTGCAGAATTAGCCTGCAATACTTCATTCGAACCACTGTGTCACCATAGCTCTTTCCCCGATTCTCCATTTTCATTTTTTGTACTCCGTATTCCTTTTCGCTCTAGTGAAGGGTTTTCTAAGCTGTGCTCCATGAAACCTTAGGGTTCCCCAAGAACTTGATGAGGTTCCATGACAGAAGGCAACCCCCCCAAAAAAATAGTTCATTTGACCAACCCAGAAGCATCCATAGCAAATGGAAGGAATGTGAGTGGGAATGTGGGGGGGGGGGGGGAGAAACACCACAGTTGCCATTTTGTGGGTTGAAGTTCTGGGATTTAAAAATAAAAATAAAAAAATAAAGCAGGCCTGAAAACAGACAGAGGAATAATCAGACATTTTCACTGATGCTGATTAGGAAGGAACGGGTAACCATTGCTTGTGTTGCCAATAATACAGGAATTGCTTTCTATATTTAATTTAGGGGTTTTGTTTTGCTTTGTTTTACGTTTTGGTGCTTTCAAGTCAGTCTAGACTCCTGGGGACTGAATAGAATAACAGAGTTAGAAGGGATCTTAGAGGTCTTCAAGTCCAACCCCTGCTTAGGCAGGAAACCCTACACCACTTCAGACAAATGGTTATCTAATTTCTTCTTAAAGACTTGCAGTGTTGGGGCATTCACAACTTCTGGAGGCAAGCTGTTTCACTGATTAATTGTTCTAACTGTCAGGAAATTTCTCCTCAGTTCTAAGTTGCTTGTCTCCTTCATTAGTTTCCACCTACTGCTTCTTGTTCTACCCTCAGGTGCTTTGGAGAATCCTTTGACTGCCTAAACTAGTTCCTGCCATTTTCTTGGCAACATATTTGAAAGTGATTTGCCATTGCTTGCTTCTTCCTAGGGCTGAGAGATTGTGATGGGCCAAAGTCATCCAGCTGCCTTCCATATCTAAGGAATTAACAGCCTCCTGGTTTTTAGCTTGGTTCCTTAAACCACTACGTCAAAGTGACTCTGTTCCATGACCTTTAGCTAGTTTGAAACTTCCCCCAAATAATTTCAACATCATTAAAAGCAGCTTGTATATGTAACCGAAGCAAGTTTATTATCGGCACAAAGATGGAAGAGTACTGAAATTCTTACAGCGGAGGAATGAATTTATAAACATGTCAGAACTAGTGGAAATGGCAAAACCCACCTCTCTGGTGAGGCAGAAAACAAATGTCTGGAAACCTTTTATAGACTTTTCACTAAAAGAAGAAGAAAGTGAGATGATGATTTATGGATTTAATGATTGAAACAGATGAGAATTCAATAAGGGGTTGAAGGGATTTCTGGAAGAGTTAAGAGGGAGGATAGACAGTAGGTTTGTTAATATCTGTCAAAGAGAACATTGGAAGTCATTAAATTTCGTAACTTTAGAAGTTTTTTTTTTCTTCTCTTGCTCTTCTTTCCTCTTGTTTATCTTTTTTCTTTTTCTTTAGACAACCCTTAATAAATACAGGTACTTCTCAACTTACAACAGCTGTCTAGTGACTGTTCAAAGTTACAACAGCACTAAAAAAAAGTGACATGATCATTTTTCACACTTATGAGATTGTAGCATCCCCATGGTCACGTGATTTACATTCGGAGGCTTGGTAACTGGTCCATATATATCACGGTTGCAGTGTCCCAGGGTCATGTGATCATCCTTTGGAAACTTCTGACAAGCAAAGTCAATGGGGAAGCCAGATTCACTTAACAACCATGTTACTAATTTAACAACTGTGGCAAGAAAAGAGGACAAATGGGGCAAAACTCACTTAACAAATATCTCACTTAACAACATATATTTTGGGCTCAATTATGGTCGTACGTGGAGGACTGCCTGTATAATAGGAAATTTTCCAGTCCTCCAGGACTACACTAAAACCTCAGTGTAATCAAAGTAACATTTATGGTTAATCAGTGTCCACCAAGAACCAAGGGGAACACCATTGAGTACAGGTAGTCTTCGACTTACGGCCAGGATTGAGCCCCAAATTTCTGTTGCTAAGCAAAACATTTAAGTTTTGTCCCATTTTACAACCTTTCTTGCCACAATTGTTAAGTCACTGTAATTGTAGCAATGTTGTTAAATGATTCTGATTTTTCACATTGACTTTGATTGCCCGAAAGTTACAAAAGGGGAGCACATGACTCTGAGACACTGCAACCGTCATAAACATGAACCAGTTGCAATGGTCATCAGTGTGAAAAACATTATATCAGCGCCATTGCAATTTTGAACCATCACTAAATGAGCTGTTATAAGTTGAGGACTGCGTGTAATGGGGGTAAAATGCCTGCTAAATCAATGCTCACAGCATTTGGTGATTCTTTTGCATTTTAGGATGTCCGTTGGGATCTGATTTGAGTAGGGCTTCCAAGCCAAGGCAGGCGTATGAAAAGCTGACAGTTCTAATCTTAGTGGCAAAGAAACTTGTTTTTCTGCACAAAATGCAGTTTGCATGTTGCTCAGAATAGGTTGGCACATCCCAGAGAGGAAGGGTGAGGCAAAATGGAGTGTGATGAGGTGTGTTGTTGTTTTTTAAGACCCCTAATTTTAATCTACTTCTGAAGAAGAATGAATGTCCTCTTTGACTTTTTATGTTCTAAAACTTCTTAGATATTTTGCAAGTCAGGTCCTTTGTTGCACAATCCAAGGCTATTATACTGCTGGGCTCCAGCCTAGGAAATCCAATGACAGGCCAAAAATGAAAGCCATCTGTGATTAAAAGCCAAAAAAGGGAGGTTATAAAAACCAGCCATTTTATACTTTAGTTTGTATACTTTTAGTTTTGCAAGTCATGCAGTAATCTACTTTTCTGAAAGAAAGAAAAAACACGAAAATGGTTTTATTATTAATGGGGAGGCTATTTATTTTTTTATTATCATTTTTGTGTAGGACTGCATTGCAAAAAGAAGAATTTAGCCAATCCCTTGAAAGAATATGTTTCAGTCTTCTGATATATTTACTGTTATTTTTTATATAGCCAAAACTCTCCATGAGTGAGCATGCATGCCTCTATGAAGATCATTTGCTCTTTTTAAGAAAGCATTTTGCTGAGCTACTCTTACAGAGCTGGTTTCCATACTTGTTCAGGGGGGAAAGCTCGCTTAATTTACTTCTGAGCAAACCTGTCTGATAGGTACTGGAGATCTTTTTTGAACATGTTTTGAATTCAGAGCAGTGGTGAAATTAATTTTTTTTTACTACTGGTTCTATAGGCATGGCTTGATGGGCGTGGTGTGGCTTGGTGGGCATGGCAGGGGAAGGATACTGCAAAATCTCCATTCCCACCCCACTCTGGGGCCAGCCAGAGGTGGCATTTGCTGGTTATCTGAACTAGTCAAAATTTCCACTACCGGTTCTCCAGAACCTGCTGGATTTCACCCCGATTCAGAGGAACAAGAAATAGTTGTCATGGGGGCTGTTCATAAAATGGATTTTTTTTTCTTTTTACAACCTTCTAATCCCTTCATTTGGGGTGGAATCGAGGCGACTGAATGGCGCTTAGCGTTTATTGGCCGGATGCCCTTCCTGATGCCTATGTACAGTTCACAGCACATATTTTCTCTTTACACCCTGATAAAGAAACAGCTGTCTAGGAGTGAACTCTCAACCTTTCAAGTGGGAAGTGAACCTCTTCACCTCTAGGCCACGGCACCACTCTGTTCATAAAATGAATAGTCCCCCTAAATGCCAGTTCTTCATTATTTCAAGCCAAAAAGTCATTAGGGGAAAAACTAAAGGCCAATTAAAAATCTTTATTTAAAAAAAAGTCATGACATTTTTTTATAGCATGAGACAAAGATAAAGGAATTTCCTTCTATTCGTGCAGCCACTGACTGAAAGGAGACCCAAAATTGCCCTAAAACAGGAGTCTGGAAGTAACTTTTCCAACTAACAATTTCATCAAAAGGCATAAACTTTCATGAGCCGCAGTTACTTTCAAGAGATGTCTGCAGCTCCCAAAAGCTTTTCTGAAAATGCTTTAGTCAGAAGGCCGCTACCTGATTTTCATATTCCTATGCCAATGTCTCTTTAAAAAAAACACAGAAAACCAGGACACAAGAGGCAACTGGACTTTCTTTTTCTTTGAAGACATTTAGCTTCTCATCATCTTCTTGGGTGAGAAGTGAAATGTCTTCAAAGAAAAACTAGGAAGTCTTGATAAAAAAGCACCTTTGGGACAACCATGACCTGGATGACTTAGAATCTCCATGGAGAAGAAAACGAAAAACTGAGATTGCAAAGAAAAAAAAAGCGAAGAGAGAAAAAAGGGGGGAGCAATAGAAAGGGGAGAAAGAAGGAAGGGAAAAGAACACGATAGGAAAAACAAACAAATGGGTACCAGTCTGGAAGGTCTGTAACTGCAAGCAATAGATCCGCCAAGGCCCTGTGATTTGTGGAACACCGGGATGATCTTCCTTCCTGCTGGTCTAACCACCATAAAGGAACAACTAAGAAAGGAATGTTTCACAATTCTCTAGAACTCATTTTCTTTTTCAACTCAGGAAATGAAACCGATGCAAGGGCCCTGGGAACAGCCCAGCCTCTTTCCTCTTACTGAGCCCCAGATATGGTCAAAGAGTAGGAGGAGTCATCCAGAAAAGCTGCAGAAGGGGTGTGACTAGTAACAGAGAAAGTTGAGGAAATGGAAAGCTATGTGGAGCTGCTTGTAGTTCTCAGTCTTGGCCCTTTCTCTCTCTCCCACAGCAAAATCCCTTCCCTCCTCCTCCTTCCTGCAGATTCAGACCACACCCGCTTCACCAATCCCCACTGTTCCCAAACTCTCTAGTTTACAATTTGCAATATATTAGACTGCAGTCATACAGGGAGGAAAAATGCATTGCAACAAGTCCAGTTTCCCCCCCCCCCCTTCCAGGGATGAATTTGGACAAGGCTGCAACTTTCTCACCCCTCCTGAATGCCAGTGGAAGAGTGCCCTTTTACCTGCTTGCTGTGAAAGAGGGCAGAAGCCCAGTTCTGCTTCTGGCCAAACAACAGACAAGAGTCCAACTTGTGCTCTATTAGGAAAACATGGCTGGGTGTGGGAGAATCTTGCAAGCATTGTCTGGAGAATGGCTCAGCACCAATCACACTGGCCGAGGATGGATTCATCTAAAGCACTGTATGTTACAGCTCATTGCTCTTGCAAGGTTTGAAACAGTTTCTCCAGTCCACCATGTTGAAGGCCTGCCGAACCTCAAAGGGGTTCAGCTCTATGGGAAGCCAGATGTGGCTACCTTTAAGAAACCACATTGGTGTGCCAAAATGTAAGGTTTGAAAATACATTGAGACCCAGATTAAATGCTGATTTTTATTCAAGCCTCCGTTTAAGTCTCTTGTTTGGCTCATTGTGACTTGAATGGAAAACATTCAAGTCACAATGAGCCAAACAAGAGACTTAAACGGAGGTTTGAATAAAAGTCAGCATTTAATCTTTGATCAAAGTTTAAACATGATCATCGGTAATTCCCAACATACCCCAAGGATAGACAAGGAAGAACCGTCTCTCTAGAACTGCTTCCTCCACTGCTTCTCAGAAAAGGCTCCTCTTATACCAGTTGGCATCTTAGAATAACATCCTGGCTTTGTTCTCACGGTCTCAGGCAGAAAGTGGTGGGGGGAATCAGTTTTATTGCTTCCTTCCCAGATAATGCCCAGATTGCAGATATGTAAGAGTTCAAATGACAAGAAAGATCACAGGATTTGACATTTGCCAGATATCTTACAGACCCTAATAACAATGTCACAGGAAATCAGTTTAAGAGAAGTGTTACAGAAAGCTTGTTACAGAAAGCAAATGTTTCTATTAATCAACAAGTTTGTATCATTATTACCGTAACTACACTCTATTATAAGCAGACAATCGGTGTAAAGCAGTGTTTCCCAACCTTAGCAACTCTAAGATGGATGGACTTCCACTCCCAGAATTTCTCAGCCAGGATTGCTGGCTGGAGAATTCTAGGAATTGAAGTCCCTCCAGCTTCCTCTCCCCTAAAAGACCATGTTTTAGGGGTCTTTTTGTAGTCTTCCTCTCCTTAAGTTCAGCTTACCTTTCTGTCAGTTATCTGAATTCCCCCAGGCTTTTCAAAGCTATTGTTCTCCCTCAGCTAACTGCTTTGCTGCATGCCGATGAATTTACATCCGGTTAGTTTCTTCCCCCTCCCAATGAGCTTACAAATAGGGGGGGCAGAGCTAGAGGTGGAGCAGAAGTCCTCTGTTGTTAACTCCCCCAAGCAGATTTCACTTTTGAACCAAAGCTGTTTAGCTCTTATCTGCAGCAGCAGGCTACCAGCTGCAGAACTCACAACAACCACAAAGCACAAAAGAGTCTCTTTCCCTGCCTAGATCTTTTCGCTCCAGATTAGGTAGCCCTATAACAGATAAATGCCCACTTTGTGTCCCTAAATCTGCATTTGGGACAGGTAAAATTGGCTACCACCTGATAAAGGGCTTTGTCCACGTCTGCTTGGATGGAGAAGGATCAAGAAAATTGGGGAGGCAACTGCTGAAGGAAAACAACTCTGCTGGTGCCAAAGAACGCACTGGTACTTGTGGACAGAATGTGCCAACAAGATTTACAGGGTAACATTAAGTAGACTGGGAGGAGAAAGAGCAAAAATCCTATGCCTGCAGTTCTTCAGTTTTAAGAGTGGGAAACTATGTTTAAATAAACTTTGAAATCTCCTTCAGAAAAAAAAAAACCACCCCAAAAATACAGGATGTCACAATTTATATTTTGCAGTGAAATAATAAATCCGGTCAGAAATTGGAAGGGTGGGAACAAAGGTAAATCCTGGAATGTAAAAAATAATTCTAGAGAAAATGCATGTGTTATAAGACATAATTTTCCTATTTAGGGGTAATATAAATGTCTGTGTCCCAAATAATGGAGAAGAAGAAAAAAACTCCCGCAGTGCCTAAATTGGACTATTCAACGGCAATGAAAGAAAGGTTATTTTGTCCTTAAGGGAAAGGCTAGAATTTGTTTCATTCTCTATGGTGTTGAAGTTATTGGTTATGGTGAGAACCACAGCTTGCCAACTCCAGCTGTTTCCTGGATGGTATTAAAGCTTCCTGTTGCTAATAATTGACAAGAAGGGATTTGCAGGGCTTTGAATCTGATTCTGAGAAGTGGAGTGTCATAGTTGTGAGGATCTCCCTATGGAAGCATGTAAAATCTCTCAGGAACAAGAAATGTTGGAATTAAAGACAGTTAAAGACACATGTCTCCCTGAGGATTGTGCAGCAAGGTTAGGAAAAGATTCAGCTACTTCAACTTGATGACGGTTCAGCGTATCCTGAAGCTGCTTTTTGGCTTCAGCTCCAAAGTACACCTAGCACATCTCTAGCTCAGCCAATCTGATCTGGAGTTCTTAAAGGCTATAGATAGCATACAGGAAATCCCGCTAAACACACGAAGGTTGCTTGTTAAAGGGGTAAATTACAGAAGCTCAACTGATGCAGCCACAAACATTTTTTATCTGATTGCACTCAACCTATCTTGAGCTTGGTTGATGACAATAACATCTATATTCATTATGTTGCAGAATACTTGCTGTTAGAGATGGCTTAAATCTCATACCAAAAATCTCCGGAGCAGGCATCTGATCAATAGCTCCATAATATTTATGATTTGATGCATCGCTATGGGGAGAGAAAGAGAAGATTGTTATAAAATAGCACATGTTTTTAGTTGATTATTTCCTTTTTTCTCTTGAAAACTCCTTTCACTTGATCCTCACAACAATCTTAGCAGAAAATATGTTAAGATATAACTAGTATGCTAAGTTAGTATTATGATAAGGTTTAGTATATTAAATATTATTATTGCATTTTTATTAGAAGATACGTTAAGATGGGGGAAAGAAACAGGTGTTACTATGTTCAACTGTTCAACTATTAATATATTATAATTTGAAGATTAGAGAATTAATATTAACGTAAATGATGTTGTAAATTGTGATGGTTATTGCACATAGATATTTGTACCCAGACAACACCCTGTTTAAAAACAAACTTATCAGGAGGCTGGGCTGAAAAAAAAACCAACTTGTCCAAAGTCTCTCAGCCAGATCCAGGTGCAAGTGGAGACATGAAGCCAAATTTCCCTGGTCCAAATCTAATTTCTTTACCATTGTAGCTACTACAAAGGTGAACTTTCATAGATAGAAACCGAGAATAAACTTCTGCCCTCTTCAATGCAAGTACTCATGCATCCAATATTTAACACTGAGGAAAACATAGCCAATTAATAATTCAAATATGACCAGGGTAGGCCTAATCAATCATGAACCAGATGACAGAAGAGATATACTGGAAACTCTCTTTGTGGATATCTAATAAGTGTCTGTATTTTTGTTGTCCAGATACAATTTGCGCTAAATAAGGTTACATTCCTGTGACCCTTTGTTTTTCTGGTGCCCAAGCATTGAGCAATCTTCTGATTTTTCCAAAATGTGTGGTAATTTGAAATAAACGGGGACACAGACAAAAGGTAAATAAATTGTGCTAATAGGAAAACCAACTTCACTCAAATTATGCACACACAATCCTGAGTAAACATGGCCTAGATATAGTTTATTGCAAGGGTGGACAATCTTTTGATGGCCATAGAGCACACTGACAAATTTTTCCAAATTTGAGGACCCCCAAACTAGTTTGGTCCAGATTAGAATTTGGTTTAGATAAATTACAGATTTTATGCATACCCAAACTCACATCTGTAAAAGAATATGCTATGATTTTCAGTCTTTATGGTCAGGGAAATCTCCAAGAGTCACAAAAAGGGATCCAAGACCTCTTGCAACCCTGAGGCCACATCACAACTCCATAGAGATTGCTTAGAAATCACAATGGGTACAAGACATCTTATACAATACTTATACAGCTAGTATATTGTAAGAATGCAGTCATAATGTGGCTTCTTGTTGTATACCGATGAACGTAGCCACTGCAGTTTGTAAAACAGAGGTTATTAGAATGTGGTTTAAATTCAGATATTGGTGGTTTATTCCAGGGGTGGGCAAACTTTGCAACTTTAAGTCTGAAGGACTTCAGCTCCCAGAATTCTCCAGCCAGCTTCAAAGAATTCTGCAGCCATTCTCCAAAACTGACTGGAGAATTCTGGGAGCTGAAGTCCTTCAGACTTAAAGTTGCAAAGTTTGCCCACCCCTGGTTTATTCAATGAACCATGATTAAGCTAAGCAAACTATGAGCAAAGCCGGAGGTCACTATGCCTGCGAGATTAAATGAGCAGCCTCATGATTCAGTGTGAATCAAGCCCTATGTTTTTAATTAAGAATCCGGAATGCCAATAACATAAGGTTATGTTCTATGTTCTCCAGAGCTGCTGTTAAATATGCGTTTACTAAGTCAACTACGTTTCTTCTTTTCAGAAGAAAACGGCAGTTCAGTTGTTTTTTTAACCAACCCATAAAACAACCGACCGGGTTGAGCGAACCGGGTCCCTGCGATCTTCACGTGCCGTGAGAACCTAGGCAACTCCGATTCGATCCGCAACCCGTGGTTTCTGAGAGGCAAGCCCCAATCTTTAGCCTGGCGATTCGGCGTGGCTGGCTTAGTTAGGTCGCATTCTCGGTCTCCAGAATGAGACAAGCAAGGGGGCGTGATTTACATTCTGCAGTCAGCCTCGCTCGAGCTGAAGCTGGAAAAGCGGGGGGGGAGGGGGTCCTTTTCCCCCTAGTTGCAGAGAGTTGTTGAAATATTTAAAGAGTTTTTTTTGGGGGGGGGGTCTTGCCGGGGAAGCGGGAGGGTAAAAGGCTCTCACCGGATTGCATGGGCCATGGCTGCGAAGAACGTCTCCGGAAACTACTGTAAAAGGGAACCACAAACTCCTGACTCTCCCCTTACTTTCATTTTCATTTCTCTTTAAACTCGGACCCAGCCTTTCTGCCCGACCAACGAATTTCCCGGTTTGTGAAACTTTCCGGATTGGATTTTTGGAAAGAAAACGTGAAAAAGGGAAGATTTGTCTCTCCCCCCACCCTTAAGGGCGTGCGCTCTGCAGGATGAGCGGCCAAAATAGGAGGGCGGGGGGTTAGTGGGAAGGGGGGGGAAGGCTGGGTTCTCGCTCAAGAAGGTTTTGGCACCGAGGGTGGAGGTGCTTTTGTGTCTCCTGAAGTTTGCTGAGACATGTCGCGGCCGCTCCGGGTGGGTGGATGTGCTGCATGCCTTGGCAAACTCCAGGAGGCACGAAATCATCTCCAGCCTCGATCCCAAAGCGAGAACGCCGCCCTCTCCGCCCCCATTTTGACCGCAGAGCGCGCGCGTTTTGGTGTGTGTGTTTGGGGGTGCTGTGTTCGCTTTATGGGGGAGGGAAACCCGAAGATTTCGGAGCAAAATAGTCCACGCGCATTTGGTGAGTGGAGGATTTTTCCCATGGGCTCCAATCCAACTAACATCTTTCTCTGCCTAACTGGCTTTGGGATCCCCCAAAATTAATCAGTGCTATAGGTATGTTTACTAAGAACTGAAATCAAAGAGATATTTCAAAGTTCAAACATCACAACTCCTGTTCCCAATGTTGGCAGCTTGAGTGATAAATTGATTTGTTTTATCTATATATATAAAAGCAAAATACCATTCACACATCATCACAAAATCTCCAGAACTGTAAAGCCTACAAACTTGAAATTTGGCATATATGTTCCTCCTGGCTTCCAGAAAGAAAGAATTTTTTGAAATACCGTTCTACTACTCCTCCCCACCTAAAAAGAATTCTGTGGCTACTCCCCCTCCCCACCTGAAAAACACTCTGGTACTAAGGAGTTAGGCTGAGGGAGAGAAGGGGATAAGATAGGAGAGGCCTCTGTGGGGCCAGCCTGAGGGAGAGAAGGGGATAGGAAAGGATCAATGAGACCAGCCTGAGGGAGAGAAGGGGAATAGAAGAGGAAAGGATTCTGTGGGGCAAGCCTAAGGGAGAGAAGGGGAGAGGAGAGGCCATTCATAACTACTCATTAATTTTCAAGCTGTAAGTGTTGATTTATCAAGCCCAATCACATAGTTTCCCCTACGGGTATCCAGCTAGTATTATATAACATACAATATTATATTTTATTTTCCAGATTTCTGACACATCTATATTATAAAAATGGTTATAAATGTAAGGTTTTGAATATACATTGAGACCCATAGAGACCATTCAAGTCACAATGGGCCAAGCAAGAGACTTAAACAGAGGCTTGAAAAACAATCAGCATTTAATCTTTGATCAAGGCTTAAATACATGGCAGTCAGTTGTTCTCAACATACCCCAAGGATATGCAGGGAAGAACTCTCTACTACTGCCCTCAGAGAAGGCCCATCTGGGTCCTTTGTGAAGAAGGGCGGGATATAAATGTGATTAAAATAAAATAAAATACAGTTAGAGACATGACATTCTGCCTTTACAAATCCTGTTCCCAGATTGGCCCCCTGTTGTGAAAGGCAGGGACTAAAAGGTGACATACATTCTCAGCAGGATGGGGTGAATGTCAGTTTTATTGCTCCCTTCCCGGATAATGCCCATAGATTGCAAATAGATAAAGAGTTCAAATGGCAAGCAAAGATCACACATTTTGAGATCACAGGTTTTGACATTTGCCACATATCTTACAGACCACAGGAAGTCAATTGCAAGGGACAAAAGGAATTTACGGCATGTAATGCTTGTGTTACAGAAAGCAAATGTGTCTATTAACAAGTTTGTATCATTATTACCATAACTCTACAGATGGTTCCCAGGTTCAAAATCTCAGTCCCTAAAACTAATCGGTCAACCCTGGACAAATTATTACCTCTCTGGCCCTAAACTATCTCACGAAGAATCATAGTGAAAGAGGAAGCCATTAGACTCCTGATTTGTTCAATCAATGTGGAGGAAGGTAAATTTAAGCATGTAATTTCCCACAAACTGGTGAACAGCACACAGGCATGCTAAATTTATGCGACCTTTCAGTTTAAGGAGAAAGAATGAGTATGTGAGAAAGAAAATGAGTGTGTGAGTCATTCCCAAAGTGGCTGCAGTGAGAGGATGGATAGTGTTCATTGTTGACCTTATGCCCTACTTGTGATCTTCTCAAGGTCTCTACTTTGCTGTGGCTAGACCTTTGACTTCAGTTAGCAGAATTCCCTTTGGTCATTTGAGCAAATAAACCCTTCTACCAAGCAAAGTAGACAGTCTGAGTACAAATTACTCCAGAAAAAAACCCAAGCTTAAAATAATTATCAAATGTGGCTGACCACAAAACACTTTACAGAATATCCAACACAGCCTATTTATTTTATTTATTAGTCAAATTAATATAACTTCCCACCTCACAAGCAGATGAAAAGGATAGCTTTGCCATACATTAAAAAATCTCAGAAACAACCATCAAATTCAACCATCATCAACCACATGTATCATCATAGCACACAAACCAACTAAAATCTTCCTAGACATCTTAAGTAAACCTAAAGACTCAGAAGCCCAAGAAAAAGAAACATAGAACTCACCTACAACAATACAGTGTAAGGACTGTAATTGCTACAACCTAGGACAGACAAATTGAAGAGTTGCAGAGTACATCCATAAACACTAACTGGCAGTCAGAAGACACAATGAAAAGCATTTAATTGTACAACACAAGGACAGACCCCAACATTGTTTCAATTGGGGACTCTGAACATCCTAGATTAAGCTAATTCCAGAAATGCCAAGGAATTCCTGTAAATTTGGAAATCAGACAAATCAGCCATCTACAGACACACAGAGACAAACCACATTTATAGACTATTCAAAAGAAACAATAAAAACCACAAAGAAACAAAAAGATTAGAACATATCCGTTCCAGCAGACAACACTCAGATAAGAAGAGATTAACACCAAACAATCAAACAGACACAATTCCTAATTAAGGAATTACTAATGAAAAAAACATCTCCACCAGCACTCACAGGGCAACTACTGTATATAAAACAGGATGCAAACCTCACTCTCACTAGCATTGATATTGTTGCCTAGATGGGTAATAAAATGTAGACAGACAACCAAGCTCAGAGAGCATCAAGCATTCAACAATTAGATTACATTCACAATGGATTCTGTTGCAAACTTTTTCCTCTTTTCTAAAACACTTTTTATGTTAAAGTGATAGGCAAACGTCTCATATTCCATAGACCAATGTTCCCCAACCTGATATTTTCCAGATAAAAATTCCCAAGATCCCAATGGATATGAAAATCCTGGGAAATGCATCTTCTGGTTATGGATTGAGCCAGATTTATAAGCAATGCCTAAAAGAGGGTTAGGGTTCTATTAGTTCATATTTTGATCACTCTATTTGAGGCTCTGTATTCCTTTGCAATACAGTTCTAGCTCTGTATTTTATAAACATGAATACATTAACTGAGAAGTGGATCTGTAGGTTTCACCAGATTCTCAAAGGAGTGAATGGCCTAAAAGATAAATAATGCTTGATCTAAACCATTAATCTTAGCTGGTGAACCAGTCTCCATTATGGATCACAATTTAACCCAATATAGCAGCAACATACAGTAGCCCTGCTAGAATCCTAATAAATAAAAGGTATGTGTGGACTAAATATGAATACCAGATCTAAAAAGGTAACTGGCATAAGGGGGGGGGGGGATGAATAAACCTGTAAGGCAAAAAGCAAAAAAACAAAACAACTTTCTCTTTGTTTGATTAGACCAGTGGTAGTCAACCTGGTCCCTACCGCCCACTAGTGGGCGTTCCAGCTTTCATGGTGGGCGGTAGGAGTTTTGTCCGATACTGAAGCACTTTCCTCTTTTAAATTTAATTGACTTCCCTACTTTATACATCACCATTACAGTGGAACCAGTTGGCAGTTAGAAAATTTTACTACTAACAGAGATACAAAATTGGGTAGTAGGTATAAAAAGGTTAACATATGTTATTATATAACATATTATGCTGAGCCAAATAAAATGAAATGAAAGAAGGGTAAAATAATTAAAAATCTGATTCAGATACAAAATAAAATTAAAAGCTGCCATGAATAAAGCGCTCTGAAAAACAGTCCTTTTTCTGCATGGCAAGCAAAATCAGGCCAGCGAACATCTAAAGTTTTCCCATGGGTATTACATTTGTATTTTTGCTTTCAAGGGCATTTATGGAAACTATGATATTACAGCAAAATTAAAAAGTGATAAGCTATCATTGGCGCTTCAGCTGCTTGCCTTTTTATCAGATGACCAAAAGATCAGAAAACTGTTGAACTGCCTGGCATCTTTTAGCAACCTCTGCTGATGTTCTGCTTTCTCTACTAGGGAGTTTTTTTGACAAGTTCAACCCTTGGTGACTTCATGGGCATGTCCAAGGAGTCTTCTTGGCAATATCATCAAAATGGATTATAACTACTTTCTGTTGGTACGCTTCTATTTTATTTTCACCTTAGCTAGCAGTTCTGGTGTCTCCCAAATATTTTTATAAGTTTGAGTCTGCTTAGTTTCTTGAGAGCCATCATGCAAATTGTATCTTATCTCAGTACTTCAGAACAAACCTAGATCTATGGTTTCAGTTCTTCAAGATAAGCAGCACCCACTAAAGCCTCCCAAGCAATTTCTGCAGAAACAGATAGAGGAAGAAATACCACTGTCCCTTCACAAGTTGTTGTTTTAACCATTCAGTCATGTTTGACTTTTGGTAACTGTATGGGTATGCTACCCTGTCAAGCACAGCTTCCTTCAGTTGTTGGATGCCCATCTTTGTATCAGTTGTGATTTTATCAAGCATTCCTTGCTTTTCCTTTCTTCTTATGCCATTCCTAGTATCATTGATTTCTGAATGAATTTGCGTGCATGACATGGCCAAAGTAAATCAAACATAGACTTGTGACCCTCACAGGTACAGTGCCTCTTATATATCCCATGTTAATGTCTCTCAATCGTTTTGGAGTCCAAGAATAGAAATAGAAATAGAAATAGGAATAGGAATAGAATAGAATAATGCCTTGGTAAGGCCATATTTGGAATATTGCATTCAGTTTTGGTCACCACAATGTAGAAAAGATGTGGAGACTCTAGAAAGAGTGCAGAGAAGAGCAACAAAGATGATTAGGGGACTGGAGACTAAAACATATGAAGAACAGTTGCAGGAACTGGGTATGTCTAGTTTAATAAAAAGAAGGACCAGGGGAAACATGATAGCAGTGTTCCAATATCTCAGGGGTTGCCACAAAGAAGAGGGAGCCAAACTATTCTCCAGGGCACCTGAGGGCAGAACAAGAAGCAATGGGTGTAAACTAATCAAGGAGAGAAGCAACTTAGAACTGAGGAGAAATTTCCTGACAGTTAGAACAATTAATCAGTGGAACAGCTTACCTCCAGAAGTTGTGAATGCCCCAACACTGCAAGTCTTTAAGAAGATGTTGGATAGCCATTTGTGTGAAATGGTATAGGGCTTCCTGCCTGGGCAGGGAGTTGGACTAGATGACCTCCAAGGTCCCTTCCAACTCTGCTATTGAATGGAATGGAATGTAATGGAATGGAATGGAATGGAATAGAATAGAATAGAATAGAATAGAATAGAATTCTTTATTGGCCACATGTGATTGGACACACAAGGAATTTATCTCTGGTGCATATGCCCTTAGTGTACATAAAGAAAAATAAAATAACATACATTCATCAAGAATCATAAGATACAACACTTAATGATAATAGGGTACAAATGAGCAATCAGGAAACAATATCAATATAAATCATAAGGATACAAGCAACAAAGTTACAGTCATGCAGTCATAAGTGACAAGTCACAAGCTATCATGAATGGGAATATCCTCTTATTCTCCAATAACAACCCTATGAGATTGAAAGGATTGAAAGAAACGGTTGAAAGAAAGTGACTGATGGACATCATCTCATGAGGTATGTAGGTGACGGAGATTTAAATCTGGCTCTCCCCTCTCCAAGTCTGCTTTGTTAATTGAAGAGCATAAGTATAGAATGTAAAATTTACACATTGATTTTTGTACAGCTTTTGCCCTGAAGAGGTCAGTTTGGTAAGAAACTGCTTTTCGTTCTGGGAAGTGAAGGAAGATGAAGCCAGGAACTGCTGATGCTTTTCAGGGAGCACCAATCAGCCCCAGGGAAAAATCAGGCCAACCCACTCCATGATGGCATTCAGGAAGACACTGAAAAAGCCAGCTGTTCCCACAAAGCATTCTAGTTAATTGTGGCCATCTTTGTCTTTGGTATTACATTATTTATTGGCATTTTTTTCTTGTAATTCTTCATTTTAATTGGCTTTTAAATCTTATTGTGGATGCTTTATCTAGCACAGTGGTCGGCAAACTGCGGCTCTTTGGCCCCTCACGTGTGGCTCTTCCTCCACCCGCGCCGACGGTGGGACTCCTGGGACCCACTGGAGAAACCCTCCCTACCGGCCACCAATTCCCTTCCCCCACGGAACCTCCCCAGCCCGGCATGCCGCCACTCGTCTACTTCCAGGGGGTGCGGAGTCTCCGTGAGCGGGGGGAGGGAATTTCCTGCAATCACCCTGGATGTAGCCTGGCTCGCCCACCCGCCCGCTTGTTCGCTCGGGCTACTTCCAGGGGTGAGAAGGCCTTCCCCACCCCACATGAAACGGGCGGGCTATCGGGCGAGCCAGGCTACATCCAGGGCGATTGGAGGAAATTCTCTCCTGCCACACTCGTTCGCTGCGGAGTCTTCGCGGGCACGGGAAGGGAATTTCCTGCAATCCCCCTGGATGTAGCCTGGCTCGCCCGGCCGCTCGTTTGCTCGGGCTACTTCCAAGGGTGAGAAGGCCTTCCCCACCCCACATGGAACGGGCAGGCTATCGGGCGAGCCAGGCTACATCCAGGGGGATTGGAGGAAATTCTTTCCCGCCACACTCGTTCGCTGTGGAGTCTCCGCGGGCAGGGGAAGGGAATTTCCTGCAATCCCCCTGGATGTAGCCTGGCTCGCCCGGCCGCTCGTTCGCTCGGGCTACTTCCAGGGGTGAGAAGACCTTCCCCACCCCACACGGAACGGGCGGGCTATCGGGCGAGCCAGGCTACATCCAGGGCGATTGGAGGGAACCGGCATCCAGAGGGTCGCCGTTCCTTCCCCACCTCACACCGAGCCCTGGAAATACCCTGAGCGGCCAGCGAACGCGGCGGGTGGCCAGACGGCCCCGGCTAAGGCGAGCGAGTGAGTAACCGTGGTGGGCTGGGCCAAGGAGGCTCCACGGAGGGCAGACAGACAGACAAGAGAGAGGCACAGACACAGAGAAAGACAAGGAGGGAGGGGGAATCAGAGAGTGACAGACACACACAGAGAGACAGAGAGAGGGAGGGAGGGAGAGAAAGATAGAGACACAGAATGAGTGATTAAGTGCTTGAATGCGAGACAGACAGACACACACACACAGAGTGACAGAGATGGGCAGACGAAGCAGATAGAGAGAGAAAGAAAGAGAAAGAAAGAGAGAAAGAGAGAAAGAGAAAGAGAGAGAAAGAAGGAAAGAAAGAGAGAGAAAGAGAGAGAGAGAAAGAGAGAGAGAAATGGAGAAAGAGAGAGAGAAAGAGAGAGAGAAAGAGAGAGACAGAAAGAGAAAGAGAGAGAAAGAGGGAAAGAGAAAGAGAGAAAGGGAAAGAAAGAAAGAGAGGAGAGAGAGAGAGAAAGAGGGAAAGAGAGAGAGAGAAATGGAGAAAGAGGGAAAGAAAGAGAGGGAAAGAAAGAGAGAGAAAGAGGCAGAAAGAAAGAGAAAGAGAGAAATGGAGAGAGAGAGAAAGAAAGAGAAAGAGGGAAAGAAAGAAAGAGAAAGAGAGAAAGAAAGAAAAAGAAAGAAAGAATTTATGACCACAATTGAGCCTAAAAGTTTGGTTGCTAACCAAGACCATTGTTAAGTGAGTTTCACATTTTCCAAGTTGGCCACGCCCACCCAGTCACATGACTGCTGAGCCACTCCCACAAAACAGGCCACACCTTCCGGCTCTCAAAAGAAATTTCAATCGTGGTATTATTGATATTTGGCTCTGTTGACTAATGAGTTTGCCCACCACTGATCTAGCAGAAAGGTGGATAGAGTCAGTTACAGAAATGACAATTGCATTATTGGAATTGCTGTTGAACCTGGTTAGAGACAGGTCATCATAGCGTTAATCTCTGTGGTTGCTAAGAGTGAGCAGTGGCTTGCTGGCACATGATCATCATCAAGCTAATAAGAGTTTCTGAATTGTAGTGGAATACAAATGGAATGAATGAGTTTGTGCTGTTTTTCCTCACTCCCTTTTATTTAATAAATTACATTTAATTATGGAGCTGGGCTGCTATGTTTTTCATTTTATGTTATGAATGTTATTGGTTTTATCCATTTTTTTGTAAAAGTCACTTATGTGAGGTGGGTAGCTACATAAATCAAATCAAGTAGCAAATAAGATTATTAACTTCTACAGTGCATAGAACTCTTCGGGAAATCTTTGATTCTTCCTCCGAACATATTGGAGTAGAATTGAAAGAAAGAGAGCCTAAGAATCCGTGACCTGATATATATATATATATATTTGCAGATAGCTCTATTGTGGATTCTATTCACTATTGAGTCATCCAGTGGCATTGATCAGAACAATGTCTGGGTAGGGTTCTTGAGTTAATTCAAGATTGTCATGAAATAATTTGTTATAAGAGCCAGCACAAGATAGCTCCCTATTCTCCTTCTGCACGTAGCTATTGAATGAGCCAGCGGTTGGATCTTCAGCCCTGTTCACTTGATGGTGTCATTAAGTGTACTTAAGGCTACAAGCAAGTTGAGGGACTTGGAACGGGTATTATGCCATTCACTGCTCGGTGAAGGTTTTAGAAAGACGAACCAGTAGGCAAAGCTGCCCTCACCAGCATCCACCATCTGGGACAGTTTCCTCCTATTGTGTAAATAGTAGGACTAGTTGTATCTGTATTACATGTGCTCTAAATTTTCCATGATGGTATAAGGCAGGGGTCTGCAAAGTCGGCTCTTTTAAGACTGGTGGACTTCAACTCCCAGAGTTCCCCAGCCAGCTATGCTGGCTGGGGAATTCTGGGAGTTGAAGTCCACCAGTCTTAAAAGAGCCGACTTTGCAGACCCCTGGTATAAGGCTGCTTCAAACATATCTTCTTCACACTAAAACAAAATACTGGCGATCCTGTCCCAGAGTGTTCATGAGAAATGTTTAAATGTCAGGAGACCTACCTTAAATTTGTTGCAGTTAGACAGAGTTTTCCATGCTGCCTACTTGAGTACAAGGGAAAGTATCTATCTATCTATCTATCTATCTATCTATCTATCATCTATCTATCTATCTATCTATCTATCTATCTATCTATCTATCTATCTATCTATCTATCTATCTATCTATCTATCTATCTATGAGATGCAATTAAAATGTCATAACTCCTTTAAAAATAAGTGAAAATGTTTTACTATGCTTATGATCAAGGCACCACCATGTGGCTAGAAGTGTGAATTGTTAACCTCTGGAAGCCCTATTGTCTTCTTCATTAATTATTATGGTTTAAAATAAATACTTGCTAGCTGTCATCCCAGCATAAATTAGAAAATCATTTCATAACTAGATATTTGAACTTCATTATTATTTTCATTTTGAGTTGCTAAATATATTCTGCCATTATTTGCCTTTATAGAATAAATAACCAACTAATCAGCTGCCACCATTGTAAATCAATATGCTGCCTTCGGCTAATTATACCCTTTAAAATATATTGCTGGTTTAGTGGAAATTTCATAAAAGGGTTTCTGTAAGCATACATCGATTATATTCTGCGGTAAAACTTTAGTTCAAAAAGATCTATGACTTTATGTAAAAGCAAAAAGTTGGACATATTTTAATGTAGTCTAACATTCTAAACCCACCAGAAAATAATAGCATTGAATCCAATGACAATTATTCCTAGGCAAACAAATTTAATCTTTCAGATGTGGGCACTTCAAATATTAGGCTATAGCCTCCCAATGGTCACAAAGACCTTACTTGGTACCAGCCTGTAGGGCCATTTTTCTCGCTCAAGAGGCTTCAGAGGGCTTCCTTGAAGCCTCCTGAAGCCTCCAGAAGGTCTCCGTGGGGGGGGGGGGCAGGGGAGACTGTTTTCACCCTCCCCAGGATCCTAGAAAGCCTCTGGAACCTGGGGAGGGCGAAAAACAGGTCCATTGTGCACCAAAAGTGGGAGGTGGGCGTGGGTCGGATGTGCATGCACACGGGGGGGTTGCACACATAGAATTATGGGTAGGGGGATGCCCATGCACAACCCCCCTGTGCTCCCCCCACTTTTGGCATGCGATGGCAAAAAGGTTAGTCATCACTGTCCTAAAGAAATAACCTCATTATTTATATAGTCGTAAAAGAGTGAGTCTAATCTGTTAAATTATGTTTTATTTAAAATACAATATTTGCTACAAAAGCCAAAGACATTAATAACAATCTTTATTCCAAAGTAAGTCTTATTTCAAATGCTGATTAGCAATTACATTTCCAACAGATATTTGAAATTCCTTTATACATTTTTGACAATTTGTATGGGGTCATATGCCAATGAAATATCATTGTAATAAAAATTCTCTTTAAGGCTGTAATTAAGTGTATATTTCAATCTCTTGTTCCCCATATCCTCCAACTAATCCAGATGGGCAGCATAAAAATATAATAAATAATCATAATAATCACAATAATCACTAATCACAAAATCATAATAGCACATAATCCAATACTGTTTGCCTCTTTTATCATATAGTCTTTAACTAGTCCATTCTCTTGTTTTCATTTTCAAAAATGTTACATGATAGCAATAGTATGATCATCATTTGTACACAATTCCACTTGAAATTCAATCTTGTTTTGTTTGTTTTCAACCATTTGGTCTTCTCCAACTCTTGAGAACTTTATAGGCAAGTGCTCTCCATGCTGCCCTGTCAATCACAGCTCCTTTCATTTGTATGTTCAACTGAGCATAATATTTGATGTCATCAAGCCAATGTGTTCTTCGCCCCTTCTTCTTTCTTCACTAACAGTCCCTAGCATCATTGCCTTCTCCAATGAATATGCATGCATAATATGGCCAAAGTAAATCAGACGTATTGTTATGATTTTAGCTCCAAGTGATGTATCTGATGTTAAATGATTAAACACCTCTCTGTTAGTTACTCTAATTGTCCATGGTATATATAATAATTTATGCCAGCAGCACTGCCAGACTGGGCGGTGGAAGATGGCTGCCCTTTGTTCCTAAATGACTATTTTTTTTATGGAAAATTACCAATATCTCTTTGTGACTTGGACTGTCCCTCTCTACCAACGGAGGAATTTTTGGATTAATTGATTCCTTCCCTGGAGTGCCTTCTTTATCTTAACAATTGACTGTGAAAATTGCTTCTCTCTCTGGACTCTATAACTTTCTACAACTTTGATTTGAACTTTCTTCTCCGGACTTGCTCCAGCGGCCGCACCCAAAAAACACCATCTTAGTGGCACTGACTTTAACAGCTCACCATGGCTTCAAAAAAACAACCAGAAAACCCAGGATTGGAAGATAGGGTGACAGCTATGGAAGCAGTGTTACACTCCTTGGTGCTGGAAATTAAAGAATTAAGGAAAGATCATTGCAGTTCTAAACTTGAACTTTTGGAGACACAGAAAAAATTGATGGAGAACACACAGAAGACCGAGGAGTTGGAAGTGGGGTTGGCTGGGGCAAAGGGAGAACTGAAAAATGTTAATAGTGAAATTGGAGATTTGACTGGTCATATGTCTAGGATAGATTTTGAAAGGATGTCATATTTTTTAAGATTTCAGAACATTTCGGAGGAAACTGGTGAATGCCTTCCTGATCTCATGAGCACAATTTTAGCAGACTATTTACACAAACCTAAAGATGAGATCAGGGGGGACATTGACCTAGTTTACAGAATAAATTCAACATATGCCAGGATTAATGAAGTACCCAGAGAGATACATATTAAATTTGTCAGAAGGTCGACTAGGGAGGGAATCTTGAAGGCGCAGAGAGAGGGTCCGTTAATCTATCAGCAAAAGGAAGTCGCTATCTTGAAGCAGATCCCAAAAAAGATTAGGGAGGTGAGGAGGAAGTACTCCTTATCTAAAAAATTGTTTAATCACGGGATTTGGTTTAAGTGGGCGATGCCAGAAGGGATGTTGGTGTTCTGGGAAGGAGGAAGAGTAAGGATTAAAACAGTTGTTGAGGCAGAAGCCTTTCTTAAAAAACATTCCTCTATCCTGGGGGAAGATCCAGGGGGGGCAGAGGGGGCCACGGCCCCGCCCACTGGGAGCCAGGGAGGAGAACAAGAAGACACAATTGCCAAGAGACTTAGATCTAAAAAATGACTTTGCTTTTTATGAACATAGTATAACCTTTATCTGGATGTTTGTACATGATTGCCAGCATAGAATTTAGAATTTATGATGTATGCATTTATTTTCACCTTGTAGTATTATTGAAAAATGTATTACCAATATCTTATTAAGAAGCCCTGGAGGGGCCAATGATCTCGACGTGAAAGTTCTCAAAATATTTCTGTACTACCTTACCCTACCCTACCTGAAAAAAATTGTAAAAACCAATAAAACTTTTGCAATATAAAAAAAAAATAATTTATGCCAGCAGCACGAAATTCACACCTTACCATTTTCAAATTCATAATTCTTCCCACCAAGCTTAAATCTTTCTATTAGCTGAACATAAGGTGGCCATATACTTTTAAGCCAAAAAAAGTTGGATACAAATACACACACTAATTCTGAAGACTCTAAAGTTTAAAATAGATCTGAAATTAGGAGCTTTTCATTTAGAACTACCATGTTTCTTTTGACTCTCAAAATAAGCACGGCCTTATTTTCGGGGAGATTTTATTATTTTGAGGTGTAGGAGGTAGTGAGCGTGGTCACCTCATGGCTGCTGCTCTGTTGGAATGTTTTTGAGGAGAGCTTATTTTCACACATGCGCTCAAAAGCCCAACTGGGCATATCCAGAGAGGTCTTATTTTCATTAAAACAGGGTAATGAAAGAGCAATCAGAAAAAAAAGTCATGGGATATGTGTGTGTGTGTGTGTGTGTGACAACACCCTGGTAAGCCCCAATTAAGGGAGGAAGCAAGCTGCTTTCGTTTTCTGTCTTTCAGCTCATCACAAGAGACCATGAAGACAGAAAGCTATTTGTTTTGTTGCCTTTGGTTTCCATTTGTGTTTTACGTTTGTGCTGATAAATAAATAAGCAAGGGAGACGAGTATAGATCTATTTCAAGCTATTTAGCTCTCATCAGCTAACCATACTTTTACTGGGATTCGAACCAGGGAAGTATTACATGTGAGGAAGCAAGCTGCTTTCCTCCCTTAATTGGGGCTTACCAGGGTGTTGTGACACAAGTATATACTTATTCCCCTGGCTTAGTTGATCAGGATGAGAACCAGTGGTCTAGTGGCAATTACAACTGCTTCACATGTAATACTTCCCTGGTTTGAATCCCAGTAAGGGTATGGCTAGCTGATGAGAGCTAAATATCTTGAAATAGATCTATACTAGTCTCCCTTGTTTATTTATTTATCAGCTGCTTCCTCCCTTAATTGGGGCTTACCAGGGTGTTCACACACACACACACACACACACACACACACACACATATTTACAACTGCAGCAAGACTGTTACATACTCTAAAATGGAAAGGTTTGACACTACCCACAATGGAGGAATGGATGGTGAATGTGATGGAACTTGCAAAGATGAATAAAATAACTTATTTGATTGGGGGTGGGGGGACCAATACATTGGGTTTCATTATTTAAAAAAAAACAAAATGGAAAACATGAGATTTCTTTTCTTTTCTTTGTAATTATAAACTAAGTTAATTTTGTAAATAAGCAGTATGCTGCAGAAGAAATCAAAAGATCCTATTTCTTTTTGTTCTCTCTTTCTGCATTTCTCTCCTTTTTCCTTGTTTTCGCTCCTTGTGATTAATGTTAGTGTTTATGCTTTTAACATTTACATATATTTACTATTTATTCTGAAAATTTTGTAAAAACAAAAAAAATGCCAATACACTTCTAGAATGGTTAGTTAATTATCACCCTTGCTCTTGTAAGATACTCTGTGCCCTAATATCTTACAATATATACAAATATAAATGTAGTCTAGAGAAAAGGACTAGCGGGGACATGATAGCAATATTCCAGTATTTGAGAGCTTGCCGCAAAGAGGAAGTAGCCAACTTATTTTCCAATGCACCAAAGAACAGGAAAAGAAACAATGGATGGAAGCTAATCAAGGAGAGAAGCAACCTGAAATTAAGGATAAATATTCTAATAGTGAGGACAATTAACCAATGAAACAACTTGCCATCAGAAATGGTGGGTGCTTCATCACTGGAAGTTTTTAAGAAGAGATTGGACAGTCACTTGTCTGAAGTGGTATAGGGTCTCCTGCTTGTTCAGGGAGTTGGATTAGAAGACATCAAAGGCCCCTTCCAGCTCTATTATTTTGATGCTTCTTTTGTGAGGAAAGTCAGCAAATGCACCATTCCAAAAATACATCTAGATCTGAACACTATGAAATAGCCTCTTTATATAATATGGCACAGTTTTGTAAATCTCAGAAACCAGCAATATATCACAATGAAAAGATGGAATTCTTTCCAAATCATATTATGAATATCAGCTTGATCTATAGCCTAATCCTTCATAGAGTGACTCAAAAGTAATTGCATCTGGCTTTTACAAAGCTAATTTTGTGTAATGATTTTATATGCTATTGCATCCTCTGTGAATATACAATCATTTATAAAATGCTGGCAAATGCAGTTGTCCCAGTACAAGGAGAAGTGCAGGAATGTCCTTGCTATTCCTCAGATAAACAGCCTTGGCCCATTCACTCTTTTGGAGGGTGGCTGCCTTTGAACCAGTCTTTAAATATCAGTCACATCTGGAATACTGCATTCAGTTTGGTCGTCACATTACAAAAAGATGTTGAGACTTTAGGAAAAGTGCAGATAAAAGCACCTAAGATGATTA
This sequence comes from Rhabdophis nuchalis, assembly GCA_039707465.1. NCBI lineage: Eukaryota > Metazoa > Chordata > Lepidosauria > Squamata > Natricidae > Rhabdophis > Rhabdophis nuchalis. The sequence goes on from CM077646.1 coordinate 66,538,389, forward strand.
AAGGCCTGAAGATGAAAACTTATGAAGAACAGTTGCAGGAATTGGGTTTGGCTAGTCTAGAGAAAAGGAGAACTGGGTTGACATGATAGCAGTGTTCCAGTATTTGAGCGGTTGTCACGAAGAATAGGGGGTCAACTTATTTTCCAAAGCACCAGAGGACAAGACAAGAGACAATGGATTGGAACTAATCAAGGAGAAAAGCAACCTCGGATTAAGGAGAAACTTCCTAACAGTGTGAACAATTAACTAGTGGAACAGCTTGCCTTCAGAAGTTGTGGGAGCATCATCATTGTTGGTTTTAAAAAAGAGATTGGACGGTCACTTGTCTAGTAACAGTATAGGGTCTCCTGCATGGGCAGGGGGCTAGATTAGAAGACCTCCAAGGTCCTTTCCAGATTATGTTCTGTTCTACTCTACTCTGTCTTGCCTCCTGATGGTTGCCTGGACATGTTTTTGAAGCTTTCTTGGCAAGATTTTGGAAGTCATTTGCCCTTATGTCCTTCTTCCCAGGGCTGAGAGAGAGAGACTGATCTAAGGTCGCCTAGCTGACTTTGTGCCTAAGACAGGACTAGAACTCATGGTTCCCAGATTTCTTGCCTGATTCTCTATCCTCTGCATTAAATTGGCTGCTTCAAGGGGTGGAAAAGGAAGAAGAGTCTAATTCATGCAAAGTGCGTATCTGTAAATGACATTTCCCCATGCCTTAGCTCACGAAAACAGGGTATATTTACAGATGATGAATGTTGAGACAGGCTGCAGAAAAGGATGTTAGTTACTACTCAAGCAAGATAGATTCTGATGAATAAGCAGTCACAGGGCATGAAAGGCAGTGCGAACCGGATGTGGTTATCTGTGAGAGAGAACATAGTTTTTTTTTTGTTTTGTTTTTTAAATTTTATTAAATTTATACCCCGCCCTTCTCCTTGTTAGGACCCAGGGCGGCGCACAGGCATTATATAAAACCATAAATACAATATACATCAATTAAAAATATATTAAATTAATTCACCCGTGCTAAAACCCATTATTAAAACCGTAACCAAATTATAATTTATATTTAAAAGTCAGATGCGGGGGGCTATCCTAGGCCAGCTTGTTGGAATAAGTACGTCTTAAGACGTTGGCGGAAGAGGCGGAGGTCCGAGGTAGTGCGAAGGTCGGGGGGTAGGTCGTTCCAGAGGGCCGGGCCCGCCACAGAGAAGGCTCTTCCCCTGGGTGTCGCCAGCCGGCATTGCCCAGCCGACGGCACCCGGAGTAGGCCCGCTCTGTGGGAGCGGACCGGACGAAGGGATGTATGGGGCAGGAGGCGGTCTCGTATATAGCTAGGCCCCGAGCCATGGAGCGATTTAAAGATGGTGGTCAACACCTTGAAGCGCACTCGAAAGGCCACAGAACTATAGTTCTATAAAATGCCACAGAACTCTGCAGGTGATGTTGTGATACGGCAAGTATGGACCACCTTTAAAGTCCAATCAATCCCTTCTTCCTGTTTTCAGACAGAATGCACTCAGTCTTGGAATACAGTCCATATAGCTAATGTCAGGTGGATAGAAAGTCCATGATATTTCAGTTATCATAAATGTTAGCATAGCCCATTTAATTATCTTCCCTGTTATGATACGCAGATGTAGGGATACACTGCAAGATCAAAATAAAAATATCTTGCCTCTTTGAAGTACGGAGAAAGCTGTTTTGCATTTCTTAATTAGCCAAGATGGCTTAAATATCCAATTCTAGAAGAATCAAGCCAGGTGACTCATTGAGAACAAGGATTGTGAAAAACCAAAAAACACTGTACTTTGGACACACCTTGAAAGTAATGAACCTATGAGGAAAAGATGGTTATGATGGGCAAGTTGGATGGAAGGAAAAGAGGCAGATGGACTGGAGGGAACGAAGCCATAGGAATGCACCAAAAAATTTGTACATCAGCAAAGCTCAACTTAAACAGCTTTTATCATCGGAGTCACCAGGAGTCAGCTGTGACTTGACAGAAGATAATGGCAAAGATTTGTCATTTACATAGACAAATAACTAGACATTGGAATAAACCACAAGACAATTTTACATGGAGCAAAACAGCAGTACATAGAGCAGTACTGAATCTTCAAAATCAGGATATAGCATAATGGATGAAAGGTGAAGGAATAAAAGAAGAGAAATTAACTTTTGGTTCTCTTGTAAACCATTGGCTACATCATGTATATTTTTTTTGAATAACCATCTGATATGCAATAATAGCTAAATACCATGAGTTGCCATTTTCTGCACATTTTCTGGTTTGGCCACAGTTTAATAGCTACCAATAAAATAATTGCTATTTGTTTATTATTCAGACTGCAGAACAGTCTGGGGAAAAGAGAGGATTGCAGACAGATGCAATGTTTGTCACTATGAACATTTCTTTCTTTCTTTTTTTGCCTTTAAACCTGAAGCATTGCTTCAGCCTGCAATTTATACTATTCATATCCCACAATTTCATTTAAAGAATCTTAAAGTAAAAATACAATTTAATTAAACTACTGATTTCACTGAACTAAAAACAATAAAAATGTTATTATTCTAAAAGCCTGTGAAGGCAGAACAACAATAACTGTCTAGACAGAAACACAAAAGCACACAATTTTATCAAAGAACTGGGTCCCGTCCCCCCTCATCCCCCTCCCCGTATTTCTAGAGGAAGGAAATGTTACAGACAAGACCTGGATGTCAAAACGCCCTCCTTCAGATCATCACATAGCAAATCCTCAGCAGATGCTATGTTCTCCAGAGGTTTCCCCCACTACTTTAGTCGATTGGCAGATACGTAACGGAGCAGGTCTTTCACTAGATCTTTTCTATCCGTTTTATGACTCTATGAGTCCTGTTTTCCAAATTCACCTAGTTCTGCTCCTCAACTCTCAGACTTTGCTTCTTACTCTTACTGATTTCTGGATTCTTTATGCTATTAAAGTCACATTCCTTCCTTAAAAATGGCTGTTCAGAAGAAGAAGAGGCACATGGACAAGAACATCCATTTCATTCTGTTTCAACAACTAGAGTTTCTTCCAACACTTAGTGAGATGCTACCTTACGTTGCTACCTAAATATATTTAGCTTAAGGTCCTTGGTGCTCTCTCAGTTTGGGTTTCTTGTGGATGTTTTATCACCCAACTAAGTAACATCATCAGTGCTCTCTATAGCTCTTTAATTGGTACATTTACTTTAATAGCACACTTTATCAGAGTCTAGAAAGATTGGATTCTGTTCAGACAATCTGTATAGTTCAAGAACATCTGAACCCTGATTTGGTGGCATTTACTGCTTGTTATTTTCCTCCCAAATTCCCATTAGCCATCAACAAAGCAACATGTGATAGGACAAAATACAATAAGACCAGGCAGAAGTTTAGGAAAGGAAATTACAGATTGAGTGGAAGAGTTGTAAATTATCCAGTATTATGGTGAGTTTAATCCTTTATTAAGTTGCCTGAAGAAAACGTCTTTTAGAACTAATGTTGTCCAGAAATACAGTGTCCTGTGTTACTAAATAATTTCAGCATTCCATTCTTTAAAAAATACTATGCAATAATTTTAATAATTATACTAAGCTGAATAAAGATATTCTCAACCACAAAAAATAGTATGCAGAGTGGATGATGTGAAAGCAATTCAAAACTTCTTAGATGATATGTCTAGATATCGCATGGATGTTGATACGTAGATTACTATGTGCCATCAAGTTGTTGTTGACTCTTAGTGATCACATAGATAATTTTTTCCAGGGTACACTCATTGCCAGTGTTATAGAGTCCATCCTTCTTGCTGCCTGTTGTTCTCTTTCTTTCTGTGTTTCCTAGCATTAGGGCCTTTTCTAGAAACCTACCGTAGGTCTTCATTTAATATGTCCAAAGTAGGATAATTGGAGCCCTGGTCTTGGGTGAGAACTCTGAAATGATTTGTTCATTGATTCATTTGGTTGATTCCATGATATTCTCAAGAATATTCACCAATGCTTAAGGTCACAAGCATCAGTATTCGCCCTATCTTGTTTCTTCAAAGGCCAACTTTCACTTTCATAAAGCATCACAGGGAATGCCATGGCTTACATGATTCTGGTCTTTGTAGGGTTGTCATTAATCTGAACTTCTTTATATTTAATTTTAGTCCCACTTTTTTCACTCTACTCTTTGATTTTTTATTACTAGAGCTTGCAGATCCTTTGCCTAATGGGAGTGTCATCAGCATAACCCAAGTTATTGATGTCCTTTTCAAATTTTAAAACTCTGCTCATCTTCTTTAAATCTAGTTTCAGGAAATAGTAGAGGTTGATGAAGGGTAAATCATACAAACTCTCTAATGGAAAAATGCCAACTTTTCCCATTTGTTACTCTTTTATGCATGAACCAACTTATTAGCAATGTTAGTTGAATAATGGATAATTTGCTACATGCAGACACAGTAACAAATGTGGTTTGTTGCTGATTAGTAATAACATTTCAGATCTCCCTTCTTTGATTCTGGGGAAGGGAGGGAGGAAGGGAGGGGGGGAGGAATGGAGGGAGGACAGGAGAGAAAGGAAAGGAAAGACATGTGAGTTTAAGACTCAAAGCTCTTTATCACATAATTCAGATCATAATTTTCTGCCACTTTTTAATGAAGTTACTCCCTTCAGCATTGAAGACACTGAAATCATTAGCATAAAATGATTTCAATGTAACTATAATGTCATAACGGGTACATGTGCATGTATTGGTTTTGGCTATGAAGAATTTAATGTAATTACTATATAAATTACATTTACTAATAGTAAATCCTCATATATACTAGTAGTAAATATTATTTTCCTACCGCTTGTACTTAGTCACTACCAATGCATAACAGGAAGAAATCAGATTTGAAGGAACACCAATTTTAATAGCCACTTAACTTTCACAACCCTGTGGGATTTTCAAACTTTGGGTGCTATAATTCCTTAAAATGGTAAATGAAATTATATGATCTCTCTCTCTCTCTCTCTCTCTCTCTCTCTCTCTCTCTCTCTCTCTCTCTCTCTCTCTCTCTCTCTCTCCCTCCTTCCCTCCCTCTCCCTCTCCCTTTCTCCTGCCCTCCCTCCCTCCTCCTCCCCCCCTCACACACACACACAAAACTAATGATGTTACTGGGCAAGAAATAAATGTATCTTTTACTTTTAGGAAATACATTTTTTGCAGCAAGACTTTCCAATCGGTGGCACGTCATAGGATCCAAGCTGTGGAAGCCTGGCTCTTTGTGTGAGAGTGTGTTGAATTGCCTTGAAGGAATCTGTGGTACATTCCCTCCTCAACAAGCCATCCAGCAAGAAGCATCCAGGATTGGTCTAATCTCCAACTTTCTCTTTTTGGGGAAGTTTATTGAGAAGTATTAAATTGTATGTACATGGATGCATGGATGGATGGATGGATGGATGGACACATGATAGATAGATAGATAGATAGATAGATAGATAGATAGATAGATAGATAGATAGATAGATAGATAGATAGATAGATAGATAATGAGGGGGGTCAATCGTTCTTTTTTTTTTCATTTTATTACATTTATATCCCGCCCTTCTCCACAGAGGACCCAGGGCGGCGCACAGGAAATTTAAAAAACATACACAATAGAAAATAGACAAATAATTTAAAATATATATTAAATAATCCCCAATCGTGTGCTAAAAACCAATTATTAAAAACCCAATTTAAAACTTTTCTAAAAGTCCCCATGGGAGGTTAGGCTAGGCCGGCTTGATGGAAAAAATATGTCTTTAAACATTTGCGGAAGAGGCGGAGGTCGGTGATGGTCCGGAGTTCAGGGGGTAGGTCGTTCCAAAGGGCAGGGCCCGCCACAGAGAAGGCTCTTCCCCTGGGTGTCGCCAGTCGGCATTGTCCGGCCGACGGCACCCTGAGAAGGCCCTCTCTGTGGGAGCGGATCAGTCTAAGGGATGTATGGGGCAGGAGACGGTCTCGCATATAACTAGGCCCCGAGCCATGGAGCGCTTTAAAGATGGTCGTCAGAACCTTGAAGCGCACCCGAAAGACCACAGGAAGCCAATGCAGCTCGCGCAGGATTGGTGTTATATGGGAGCTTCTGGTGGCTCCCGTAATTACCCGCGCGGCTGCGTTTTGGACTAGCTGTAGCTTTCGAGTGCACCTCAAGGGAAGCCCCATGTAGAGAGCATTACAGTAGTCGAGACGGGACGTCACGAGAGCTTGAGTGACTGTGCAAAGGGCAGCCCGGTCCAGTAAGGGGCGCAATTGGCGCATCAGGCGTACCTGATGAAACGCCCCCCTGGCCACGGCCGTCACATGGTCCTCCAAGGACAGCCGGGAATCCAGGAGGACACCCAAATTGCGCGCCCTCTCCACGGGGGCCAGTGTTTCGCCCCCAATGGCCAGAGTTGGAGTAATCTGGCTGAACCGGGGTGCCGGAAACCACAGCCACTCAGTCTTGGCAGGGTTGAGCTTGAGTTTGTTACCACCCATCCAGATCCGTACGGCTTCCAAACACCGGGACAGCACTTCGGCGGCATCGTTGGGGTGGTCTGGGGTGGATATGTACAGCTGGGTGTCGTCAGCGTACAGATGGTACTCCACCCCAAAACCACGGATGATCTCACCCAGCAGCTTCATATATGTGTTAAACAGGAGGTGCGAGAGGACCGACCCCTGAGGAACCCCACATAAGAGGGGTCTCGAGGTCGACCTCTGCCCTCCCGTCAACACATATTGCGACCGACCAGAGAGGTAGGATGAGAACCACCGCAAAACGGTGCCTCCCAGCCCCAACCCCCCCAGTCGGTGCAATAGGATACCATGGTCGATGGTATCAAAAGCCGCCGAGAGGTCTAATAGGACTAGGATAGAGGAATACCCTCTATCCCGCGCCCTCCAGAGATCATCAACCAACGCGACCAATGCCGTTTCGGTACTGTGACCGGGTCGGAAGCCGGACTGGCGCGGGTCTAGATAATCAACTTCCTCCAGGTGTTGTGGAAACTGTTGGGCTACCACACTCTCAACAACCTTCACCAGAAAGTGAAGGTTGGAGACTGGACGATAGTTCTCTAGTAAAGCTGGGTCCAGGGACGGCTTCTTGAGGAGGGGCCTCACTACCGCCTCTTTCAAGACGGCAGGCAAGGACCCCTCACTCAAAGATGCGTTGACAATGCCCTGGAGCCAGCCTCGTGTCGTCTCCCAGGATGCCAGTACAAGCCAGGAGGGACACGGGTCCAATAAACATGTGGTCGCTCTAAGTTTCCTTGACAACCTGTCCATATCCTCGGTGGTAACAAAGTCAAACTCCTCCCAAGCAGGAACCTCAAGACTAGCCTCGGACAGTCCCACAAGACCACTGTCGATGGAGGGTAGCTCATTCCGAATCCGAGTGATTTTCTCCTGCAGATAAATCCCAAATTCCTCTGCTCGCCCTTGTAGAGGGGCTTCCCGCGGCCTCTGGTGAAGGAGGGAGCGGGTCACCCCAAACAGGGCGGCAGGGCGGTTATCTGCGGATGCAATTAGGGTGGCACAATACTCACGTTTGGCCACCCTTATCGCCACTAAGTAAGCCCTAATATGGGTTCTCACTAGTGTTCGGTCGGCTTCGGAGCGAGAGGATCTCCATCTGCTCTCTAGGCGTCTCTTGTGGCGTTTCATCCCCCGAAGCTCCTCAGTAAACCAGGGAGCCTGGGTGATTCGTCGCCGCAAGAGAGGCCGCAAGGGCGCGACTCGGTCCAAGGCCCCCGTGGCCGCACTTAACCATGCGGCCACTAGGTCCTCAGTCGAGTCTCGGGGCAGGATCACAGGAATTGGCCCAAGCTCCCTCTGGAACCTTTCCGGGTCCATTAGAAGCCTGGGGCGGAACCATCTAGGAGTGTCCGGTTCCGCCTCCCCGCGGTGAGGTGGAGCGATTGGAAAGTCCAGCCGGAGGAGAGCGTGATCTGTCCATGACAAGGGAGTGATGACTAAGTCCCCTATTCCCAGATCACGACTCCACTGTCCCGAGACAAAGATGAGATCCAGCGTGTTTCCCCCCTCGTGAGTGGGACCTAAAACTACCTGGGTCAGGTCCATGGCCGTCATGGAGGCCATGAACTCCCGAGCTGCTCCAGAGGCTTCGCCCGCCGACGGCAAGTTAAAGTCCCCCATGACTACCAGTCTGGGGGTCTCAACCGCCGCCTTGGCTATCACCTCTAGGAGCTCGGGCAGGGCTGTTGTTGCATAGCGAGGAGCCAGGTATACAACTAACACGCCCAACTGCCTCCCTAGGCCCCATCTCACGCAGAGAGATTCACACCCGGTTGTCTGGGGGACCGTGGTCTCCTTCGGCTCAAGACCTTCCTTTACGATAATCACCACCCCCCCACCCCTCCCTAGGGCCCTAGGCTGATGGAAGGCGTGGTAACCTGGTGGGCAGATGTCCACGAGGGGTATACCCCCTTCATGGCCCAACCAGGCAATCAGACAGAAACATATCTGCTAAAACTCTGAAAATATCATTCTGCATCAACTGAATGTCTCCAATTTTTGAGCATGTATTGCTACCAAATAATATTCTTGAAGATAAGAGATGATACCTAAGAAATAACGTAATTAACCATGATCATATTGTTCATTTTGGCTTCATCGTTATTGCGGAAACAAGAATTGGTGGGTGGCAACTATTTTTCTGCTCTGAAAAATTAATTGCAGACAATTAGTCCATCAGAATTCTCTATACAGTCCATCTTCCCCTACATTCTGTGAGCCGAGAGATACAGATGTTACATCATGCCATGCTTCGTGTATGGGTTTTTACATGACTTCTGCACACTCCTCTTGTGGTGTGTGTGTGTGTGTGTGTGTGTGTGTGTGATATTTACATATTCTGTATATCCTATTGATATTTCTAGTTGCACTGACCACCAGGGGATACATGCTACAGGTATGATATATGCCATAATGCTATAATATAACATAATACTATGCCATTTGACATAATACAACATCTGTATCTCTGGTGGTCTGTATTCTGAGAGCCTTTCTAGACATTCTATAACCAATGGGTGCAAGGACCTCAATTGCTCCTAAAGCTAATGTACTGCATAGAGTCATCTAAGTGTGAACGACCATGAATTCATTTCTTGGTAAAGAATTTGAACTCCACAGAACGTCTGGTTATTCTCATCTGAGGAGTCCCAATGAGGACAAAACCAGCCATGTGATATGTTCTGGCAGTCAGCGAAATTGCAGGCATTTCATATGCAATGAAGTTGAAAGAACTTTTCAGCTCTCTGTAATCCTGGACCTCCTTCTACTTGCCATCCTCCTGGGCTCTTGTGAAGCTAATCCACATTCCCCCCCCCTTCCCCCAATCACATTAGGCTATCAGTCTCCTAAGTTTCTGTTAAAACATCAAAGGATGAATCATTAGCAGCTTCAAAGTGGCAATCACATCCCTCATTTGCACGTCATTAGCCTCAGGTGCTTGAACAAAACACATACTGGGCTCAGTAATGATAACATCTAGTAGTTATATTCCTTTTGTTTCCATCTTATTATACATTTAAAGAAAGTAAATCACAAACTTTATTTTTTTTTAACATTTTTAATTATCACTACGGAATAATTGTTGAAATAACATTAGCAGTAGATTTTGTAGAAATCAGACTATGAGGCTGCCTGGAGTTTGGGATGGAGTCATCATTCTTATTAAAGTTCAGTTAAAGGCCTTGTTGAGATCTTCAGAGTCTTTGAAATCCAAATTACCAATTTCAAATACTTTAAAAGCTGCTTATTGGGTGATCAGAAGCTTCTCTCTCCTCTATATCTCTTTTACTTTGTTAGCTGGCTACTTTGGCAGCTCATGTTTCTTAACTTTTACTTGATTTGATTGCTTTTTTTTTTTTTGCCCAGTTACTGCTTTCACAGGATGATATAGAACCGTGATGGCGAACCTATGGCAGGCCTGCCACAGGTGACATGCGGAGCCATTTCGGAGGGCACGCGAGGCATTGCCCTGTCAGCTCCAGCGTGCATGCAACCCAGAAGTTCTGTTCCTGAACTTCTGGTTTGCATGTGAGGCTGTTTTTCGCCCTCCTCGGGATTCAGGAGGCTTCCCTGAAGCCTGGGTAGGGTGAAAAATGGCCCCACGGAGCCCACCGGAAGTTCAGAAACAAATATCTGGGTTGCCCTTTGGGCCATTTTTCTCCCTTTGGAAGCTTCAGGAGGCATTCCTGAAGCCTGCGGAGGGCAAAAAAAATAAAAAGCCCAATGCACCTCCCGGAGGTCCAGAGGCTTCACTGAGGCAGGAGGGGTTGTGTGTGCATGTAGGGTGCATGTAATTGTATTATGGATGTGGACTCGGAGCGATGCACAGGGAAGTTAAAACAATAAATACACATGAAAATACAAACAATTAAATAAAAACAAATTAAACAGTAAACCCTGTGCTAAAATTCCCCAATACCAATTCACTAAAATCCTATAACCCTATAATACTATAGTAGAGAGGCTACCCTAGGCCGGCCAAGCAGAAAAAGTGCGTTTTCAATTTCAGACGGAAGGAACGGAGGTCCGTGGTTGTTCTAATATCGGGGGGGGGAGGTCGTTCCAGAGGGTAGGGCCCGCCACAGAGAGCGCCCTTCCCCTGGGCGTCGCCCGCTGACAAAGTCTAGTGGACGGCACCCGGAGAAGTCCCTCTCTGTGGGAGCGAATCGGCCGTGAGGAAGTATGGGGCAGGATCCGATCCCGCAGATAAAAAGGTTAGCTATCACTGATATAGAACAATTTATCTCCTGTCAAAAATATAAATTTGTTTAAAAAAATAATTTAAACTCAAGTAAATGTGAACCCTTTTATCCAGAGAAATATTTGTTGATTAATAGAACACAGAATCATAGGGCTGGAAGGGACCTCAAAGATCTTCTAGTCCATGGATGTCAAACTTGCATCCTGTTGCTGTTTCACAATATTTTTCCCATTCCTGGAGCTGGGGTGTCGTGGCTTGCGTGTGATGCATCCGGCCTGCAGGCTGCCAGTTTGACACCCCTGTTCTAGTCTAACGTTCTGCTCAAGGTAGGAGATATTATACCAACCTGGTCAAATGGTTGTCCAATCTACTTTTGAAAACCTCCGGTGATGGAGCACCCACAAGGTGTTCCACTGATTGTTCCCACTGTCCGAAAATTTCTCCTTACTGCATTTTTTATTTTGTTTCCAAAAGATGCTCTGGATTGAGTGAATGAATATAGCACCTGCCTGCAACAGTTTAACACAGCTTCTGTAATTTCCTGAAAAAAGAAAATGCAAGACTCATAAACAAATGGAACATTCCTACTCTTGCATGCTTCATCACACAGTCTTATTAGTTAGGCACCACTGAGTAAGGTCTGGCCCTTGGTGACTGTATGGATCAATGGCTACCATCTCAACCTGTTCCCAGCAGTTATTATCTCATTCCAGAATGTTTCAGCAATTTCTCTGATACCATCCATCTACCTTATCTCTTGTCTCTTAAGAAGATGGTACACTAGGGTTATCGATTTTAATTTTTAATTTTTCAAAGTTTCAGACTGAGTCATGAGTCCTACAGGTACCTACTGATCTTGTCTGGGGAACTGAAGCACCATTTGATCCCAAGCACCAACGTTTCAGGTAGCTTTGTGCTGATGGTCACTATTCTGACAGCTTCCCGGCCTCTTTTTTTGGAAACCTTAGCAGTGGAAGCAGACAGGACTTCTGAGAAAGGAACTGAGCATTTTGCAAGAGGTCCATGACTTTAAAGCTGATTCCAGTTTGTGGTCTCTCCATTGGACTTTCCTAACAGAGCTTTCTGGATGATCTGGACTGCTCCTAAGATTGGTCTGGAGGACTTGTGGAAGAGCAGGCTGTTTAGAAAAATTCCAGGCACCTGTGTTGCCTTCCTCTCCTCCCATTTCCCCAGCATCAGCACAGCAGAGTTGCCAATAAAGCTGCCACCTTGAAACAAATATGGGAGGAGACCAGAGGAAAGTGAAGGTGAAGTATGTTTTGGAAGCCACTGTGCAGCCATCAGCAGAATAAAGCAGCCAAATGAAAAGTGGTTCTTCAAAGGAAGTGAACGGTCCAGAAAAGGAAGAAGTGTAGAAGCACAATAAAGCAAAGCACAACATGGAAAGGTGAAGGATTTGTATGAAGGCAGAAGGATTTGTAAGAAGAAACCACAGCTATATAGTATAGTACAGTAGAAAGTAACACAATAACAGTAAAACAAAAGAAAATTAAAGTTACGAAACTCTATAATCCACTCAGAGAGAGTTTACCATGGTATCTTATCTATCCCAAGTCATCCCAAAAGTTATAGTTTGTCCTGGGTTAAATATCCATGTTTGTTTCTTAATACCATTTCTTAACTACTTTGTCAATAATATAACTTATAGAAGACAGGTCAACAATTTGCAAATATGTGTAGTAGTTTAAAATTTTTGGGAGGGCCTGTTTCGCAAGGGGTGGTAACTAACATAATATGTTAACCAGTATTCGACTGGAGGGGCAATATGTGTATGTGTGTTATTGTTTTTGATGCATCTTTTAAATGTCCTGATTGTTTTGTGATATTTTTTTTATTTTTGTTTCTTTTGGGGATTTTTTGGAGGTTTGTACCAATATTTTAATCTTGTCTCGAACAATATATATTATACAATATGCTCAGCGGTGGTATTCTACCAGTTCACCTCAACCAGTAACGGAAATCATGGGTGACTCCGCCCACCCACCCCTGCTCTACAGCATCCCTTTTAGGCTGTTTTTTCACCAAAACTGCATGCATGGAAGGTTGTGCACATGCGCGGAGCTGGCCCGTGCAAGCAAAGCAGGTGCACACGCATGTGTGCTCACATTTGTGAACCAGTAGGAAAAGAAAGTGAATACCATCCCTGAATGTACTGCAGTACAGAGGAAATATATTAATAGTAATTTAATAGTAATCGAATATAGTAATAGTAATTTCACAGGAATGAACTTAGAAGCGTCAGTTTCTAAGTTACATCCAGGCTCATTTAATTTTTGCAGCAATACTATGATTGGCAGATATTTGCCCCTCTATTGGGTGATATGCAGGAGAGAATAGTGACCACCATTTCTGAATTGCAATTAATATGGATTAGGTTTCTTACGACATTTGCACTGCCGAGGAAAGAGAAGATTAATTGAAATGCAAATATGATATTGGCTCATTTAAATTGCAGGTGCAAGGAACCTGATCAAGAATAAGATTTCAGCCGGGAAAAAAGTGTTGCAGGCCTGGTTCTTCTACTTGTCCACATTCAATAACACCTTATTGGATGGTTTCCTGAAATAAAAGCAAAGCACAGTCCCGGAAAAGCATAACATATGAATGATTTCCAGCAACAGACATTGCTTATCTCACATTGCCTTATCTCTGATTGGCCACATCCTTGGTTACCTTAAAAATATCCCTGCTGGTTTGGCCAGTTGGAGTCTCAATGCCATCAAAATAGGGCCAAGAGAAACAGAATTACAAGAAATAAAACAAAGGTCAGTTTGTGTCTAGCGCCTTGGGTATTCTTGGAGGAACCAGTGGGGGTGAGAGGATTAAAAGCAATTTCTCTAAAATAGCTAAACCTCCTTCTGGGAAAGCAAGTCATCAGAATCACTCAACCATAGATTGGAACTAAACCTGCAAGAGAAGACTAGATTACACAACCTCAAATTGTCTCCTTTTCTAACCTGGGCAAAGCCATTTAAATAATGTATTGCTTTCAACAAAATTTCACACAGAAAATTAAGCTGGCACACATAACCTCCAAGGATCAGTTAAACTGGGACTTCTTGAGATGCTTAAATGTTTATGATGTGACAAATTTCATGCTTAAAATTTATTAGATTTTAAAGTAAAAAGAATGTATGGTTTGGAATGTGTTCAAACTGAGTTTGAAACAGAATTGTTTCAACAAGTGATGAACATGTAATTGCTAAAATGTATAAACTTTTATTGAAATTTGAAACGTAAAGAAATGCAGAATAAAATTTGGTTATAATCTACAGATGGAACAATGGGAAAAGATGGAACTCAAGGGACTGAAAATTAGATTATATTATAAGCTTGGAGAATTTTTATAAAATGATGCACCATTGGTATACGGCACCAATGAGAAATTGCTTGCAATGTAGAAAGGCACCTTTTTAGGTGTTTTTTTTAAAATCGTGCTTTTATTATTTTTATAAATAATTCAAAGCAACTATAATACACAATACACCTTCCTCCTTCTTTGTTGGAAATGTGAGCAAGAAGAACAGACCTTTTATTATAAGCGAGGTAAAAAAAGCTAGAAAATCCAGATTCGAATACATACAGATGTTTGGAGGGTTTTAAAGATTAATATACAACTGAGACCAAAGGTTTTTTTTGGGGGGGGGGGGGGATTGATAGACAAACTTTTTCTATATGATAAGTGCAATAAGATTATTCTATGCACAAAAATTGAAAGATTCAACAATGCCCACCACGGAGGAATGATAAGATGATTGGAATTGCTAAAATGACCAAATTGACCTGTTTGATCAGAGAAAAGACAATATCGGTCAAGCGCCAGGGAAATCAGCAGATCCAGGCTGTTCAAATAAGTATAAAGATTTATTGCAAGCTTAATCCCAGTGTAAAAAAATCTGACCTATTAACTGTTAAGGGAAATGAGCGGGAGATAAGAACTGCATATTTTGGGGGGATTCCTATATACCAGTGATTCCTATATACCAGTGATTTTTGGCACCGAGTGGCCAAATTGCATGTGCTGGAGTGCCAGAAACCCAAAGACCAGTTGGTCTTTGGGTTTCTGGTACTGTGGCGCACACGAAGACTGTGGCCAGCACATTTGCGTGCGCATCAGAAACCAGAAGAGCAGCTGACGATGGCACATGTGCCCACAGAGAGGGTTCTGCATGCCACCTCTCGTACGCATGCCATAGGTTTGCCATCACGGCCGTATACATATATACAAGCTCTTAATTTCTTTTTCTTTTTGATAAGCAGAATTAAGAAAGAGAATACCAAATAGTGAGCAAAATAAATTAAAGGAAGAAGTGACCTAAGGAAATCTAATATACACCAACACTATACCACCAGGTACATACACACACACACACACACACACACACACTAATATCTTATGGACCACCCTACCACATCCATACATCAAAAGCTTTACAAATGTTTTTTGCTCTTTCAACTTATTGCCTTTTTTGAGATCTCATGAAATCCATGAAATTGCAGCTTCTCTTCTCTTCATCTATTCATTCTTGGTTTATATATTTGATTTGTGATTCACTCTTCATGCATTCTCTCTATACCAGGGGTGTCAAACTGGATTTCTTCAAGGGCCAGATCAGCATTGTAGTTCTCTGCAGGCTGGCTGCGGGATGGGGGTGGGGGCATGTCCTCTTTTGGCATCAGAGTGCTGCAGGAGGCTTTCAGAGGCTTTCGGAGGCACTGCGGACCAGTTCTTTGCTATTTCCTGGCTGGCCCCACGACCCATATTTAAGCACCTTGCCGGCCGGATTCAGCCTGCGGGCCTTGAATTTGACACTTCTGCTTCATATGCTCAAACCACTTCAGTGTACTTCTTTGTCCTGGATGGTCAATTTAGCATCCAATCCATGCTCATTCTGCTTCCATTCATTCTTGCCTATACACTTCTTACAAAAGCATTTGAGCAGCCATGGGATGGGGTGAGCTCCTGTCACATGCTCCAGCTCCTGCCAACTTAGCAGTTCAAAAGCAGGCAATCACGAGTAGATAAATAGGTACCACTTCGGCAGGCAACCTAATGGGGAAATGAAAGGAGCCCTCAACTAGACACCTCCCGGGTAATGATGTTGTCACTGCTCAATCCTTTCAACCTGGAAGTGCTTCAACACTCCTACCACAACTGTAATAGTAGTACACAAACATTCTCAATGCATTTAATTTATTTCTATGGTCCTCACCCTATATCAATTCTACAGCTTCCTGGAACAAAGAAAAAAGCATTCATTCCTCACACATAGCACACATTACTCACTCTGTTTCCCATGAACATCCTAAAATACAGGTAGTCCTCAATTTATAACCACAAGTCTATCATAAAGTGAAACATTTGTTAAGGGAGTTTTGCCCAATTTTGTGACTTTTCTTGCCACCGTTGTTAAGTGAATCGCTGCAGTGGTTAAATTAGTAACACTGTTGTTAAGTGAATCTGACTTCCCCATCGACTTTGCTTGTTCAAAGGCTGACGAAGGGGATCGCATGACCCCGGGACACTACGACCGTCATAAACATGAGTCAGTTGCCAAGTATCCTGAATTTTGATCACGTGACGGTGGGGATGCTGCAACGATCGCTAAGTGTGAAAAAGGGTCCTAGGTCACTTTTTCAGGGCAGTTGTAACTTTGAACGGTCACTAAACAAACTTTTGTAACTCGAGGACTACCTGTATATCCATCCATTTCCCCATTTTTTGTTTTGAAAAAGTTTTATTGGGTTTTATAATTTTTTACAATAATTGTAAAATAATTAAATTAATTAAATAATTAAATTAAATTAAATAATTAAATTAATACAATTTAATGTATTATCTATATTTTGTTATGAAGCCTCGGAAGGGGTCAACGACTTCGACGTGAAAATTCTCACAATATCTTTTTCACACCATACCCTTACCCCCATTTTTAATAAACCACCTACCAAAGTTGGCAAATCCATAGCTCTAATTCTTCATCACATATTGGAGGGTGAGGCTGTTAGATTTCTCCTCTCTCTTTTCTTTGTGGTCCCTGCATTTCAGTATTCACGTACGATGACTAAGCCAAAAGACAGAGCATCACACATACCCAGTTCGTGCTTTAAGATCCACAAGAAAAGAAGAAGAAAAATAACAGAATCTATAAAGCAATTATCGGGAGCGTTAATTATGCCAAGCAGAAGAGATTGCTGAGATTGTTTTGGAGGGCTGGATTGCGTATAAAGGGAGGGGGAAATCCCTGAGTATCAGGGACCTCTCATCTTCCTTCCAGAATTGTGGAAAGGCAACTGAGTGCCTACCTGAATAATTAATTCCCTGTTTTTCTACTCAGAGAAGCCATAAGTCTTCTTGGTTAAATTGCCCTTCAAGGGACAAATTGAAAGCAGGTGTGAACTTGGAAATTCTGATCTGTGCTTTGCCTTGTAAAGAGTCATCTCTCAACAGGAGGTCAATAATTTCAATTGTCATTAGACCCAGCCATTTCTTGCTTTAAAGGGGGAAAAAAGATACGCTATTCAGAAATCCAACATGATAGCCCTTTAAAGTGGGAGAAGGAGCAGTGGGGTGAATAATTTTCAGGATGCTTTATTTTGCAAAATGCCACTGTTCCTAAGGACCGCTGTGAAATGAGAGTAGCTTACGGCTTTGAAATTGTCTTCAATACTTTTCTTTAAGGTCAGCGATAAAAAAAACCCAAGAAGCTAAATAACAGACTGCTTTTCTCTTTGAGGTTCTACCCCATTTTTAGAAATGTTCTTTAAAAACGTTCTGCTGTTTTCTTATGCAAAAATTTACTAACTCCTTTTTCTGGAATTATTTTTGGATTTGGTCCTTATCTTCACCTTCCCTCCCTTTTTTGGTTTTCTTTTTTTTTTTTCCCCTTAACCTTACCGATACGGTACAGGTAGTCCTCGACTTGCAACAGTTCATTTCGTGACCATTTGAAGTTACAACAGCACTGAGAAACGTGACTTGTGATCATTTTTCACACACACTGTGGTGGCACGGTGGTTAGGACTGCAGTACTGCAGGCTGCTTCTGCTGATCACTAGCTGCCAGCAGGTTGGCAGATTGAATCTCCCCAGGTTCAAGGTTGACTCAGCCTTCCATCCTTCCAATATGGATAAAATGAGATGGCTGGGGGTGAAATATGCTGACTCTGTAAACCGCTTAGAGAGGGCTGTAAAGCTCTGTGAAGTGATATTGTCTAATAGTCTAAGTGCTATTGCTAAATGCTATCACGACCATTGTAGCATCTCCACAGTTCTAGGTTCAGAATTCGGAGCTTAGCAACTGACTCATATGTATGATGGTTGCAGTGTCCCTAGGGCAGGGGTCTGCAAAGTCGGCTCTTTTAAGACTGGTGGACATAGCTGGCTGTGGAACTCTGGGAGTTGAAGTCCACCAGTCTTAAAAGAGCCGACTTTGCAGACCCCTGCCCTAGGGGGGTCATAGGATCATCTTTTGCAACTCTCCAACAAGCAAAGTCAGTGGGAAGCCAGTCACTTAACAACTGTGTTACTAACAATCGCAGGGATTCACTTGACAACAAAGTGGCAAGAAAGGTGGTAAAATGGGACAAAACTCATTTAACAACTATCTCACTTAGCAGCAGAATTTTGGGACTCAGTTGTACGGTTGTAAGTCCAGGATTATCACCGTATTAGTATTAGAGATCAGTATTATCATCTGATCTCTATTGCCAAATTAATCGTTCTTCATTCCTTTCTACTCTTCTGTTCTTACAAACTACTATAAGATGCTGAATTGTCTCCCCCCACCCCCACCCTTTGTGTGGTTTTTTTTACCTTTAACATGTAAGCCTTCAAAGGCTGAAGCAACCATGAAATTTAATGAAATAAAAAATAAGAGGCAGGGAACCGCATATATGCATTTCAAATCTAACAAGGAGAAGACTTTGATTTCCAGTGACCTACTGTATATGCAGGGCTGGTTTATAACAGCTTTGCCTGTGCCATGTACTAGACCAGGGGTCTGCAAAGTCGGCTCTTTTAAGACTGGTGGACTTCAACTCCCAGAATTCCCCAGCCAGCTATGCTGGCTGGGGAACTCTGGGAGTTGAAGTCCACCAGTCTTAAAAGAGCCGACTTTGCAGACCCCTGTACTAGACCTATTCCAATGTGCTGAAACATTATAAAGCTGCTATGTTCAACTAATTAAAAGCTGTGTCCTCAGTGCAAATGATGGGCAAATATCTGAACATCCCACCCGATCACTGTTTCCTCCCTTGTGGGACTGCCAAGGTGAAGATCGCGAACAGGTTCTTCCAGGTTGTGTTTTCTATAAAAATATGCATGGAACATTGTTTATTTATTTATTTAGTTTGTCACTCGTGTACAAGATAACAGGAATAAGAATAAACATGAATAAGAACACAGGAAATGGGTACAAATAAATGGGGACAGTAAGCCAGGGACGTTAGGCACACCGGTGGGCTTATGCACGCCCCCTTACAGACCTCTTAGGAATGGGGTGAGGTCAACAGTAGACAGTTTAAGGTTGAAGCTGTGGGGGTTTGAGGATGTAACCACGGAGTCAGATGGAGCATTCCAGACATTGACCACTCTGTTCCTGAAGTCATATTTTCTGCAGTCGAGTTTGGAGTGGTTTACCTTGAGTTTGTATCTATTGTGTGCTTGTGTATTATTGCGGTTGAAACTGAAGTAGTCATTGACAGGTAAATGTTGCAGCAGATAATTTTTTGAACTATGCTTAGGTCAGACTGTAGGCACATAGTTTTAGGTTGTCAAAAGTCCAAAATTTCAAGCCTGGTGGCAAAATGGATTCTGTTACGAGCTGAGGAGTGGAGCACTCTTCTCGTGAAATACCTCTGGACTCACTCAATGCCTGATATACAGCGTAGATACGTTTCTTTAAAGCATTTTCCAGGCAGTGAGTCCAAATGTCATGTATCAAGCAAAGATTTGAGCAATTCCAAGGGTGTGTGATTGCCTACTTCCAACATCATTGGTCAGTTTCAATTGTCTAGCATTCAATAAACATTTGTGTTATTTTTCAACATCATTGTAGCTAACCAACACTAATTGATTTTGAGAAAGCTAAGCAAAGTTAGAGTTGATTCATCCTTGCAATGGAGATCAGTATGAAATCCTAAGGCTATGGACTACACTGGGAGGATGAAAACACAACTCAGAAGAAAGCCCCTTATATATGGTTACCAAGGAAACGGCATGGAAGAATTTAATGTCCATTTAATTAACCCTAACTGCTATAATTAACTAACATACACAGTATGCACTTTCTGAGTACGGATGCACTGAATCCCTCTGTGGGAAATGCATTGTTAATTCTTTTTTCCTGTCCAGAGTGGAAGCAAAACAACTAAGCAGCAGGAAAGCAAGTTGATCAGCAAATCTGCAATGGGTTGTATGATGCAACTGCCTGCAGCTGTTTAAAAGGAGTCAGAATTGAAAAAGCTTCTTGGATGAGAAGTGAAATGTCTTCAAAGAAGAACAAAGGAAGCCTTTTGAAAAGCACATTTGGGACAACCATGACTTGGATGACTGAGAATCTCCATAGATGTTTAGAAGGAGAGTATGTTTTGAAAAGGTGAAAAGACCACAATGTTCCAGATATTTCTTGCTGTAAGTATGGGAAGATCAAAATCTGTTCAAACAACATATAAAGTTCAGCAATCTAGAAAACGATGTCAGAACACCATACAAGCCTTGCAAAGAAAAGGATTTTCACACAAAAGAAAATGACCAGAAGAACATCTCAAAGCGCCCTGATGAAGCTGATACACCTCTGTGCTGAGTATATTAATAGAGTCATACTGATGGAAAGAATTCCCAGTGGAATGTAGTGTGACTCACAGTATAAATATCTTCTTTTGTCTATTTATATGGTTCAAGGATGGATTTTGAATTCTGATGCCATTGTGTGCCAACTATAAATAATTCAAGTATATAATGATGGGTAACCATGATACAAAATGAGATTATAGAGTAGTGATGGCGAACCTATGGCACGGGTGCCACAGGTGGCATGCAGAATCATTTCTTAGGGCACGCAAGGCATTGCCCTGTCAGCACTAGCACGCATGTGTGCGCTGGCCAGCTGATTTAGGCCTTCTTTTGAGGCTGTTTTTTGCCCTCCGGAGGCTTCAGGGAAGCTCCTGAAGCCTCTGGAGATGGGGAGGGGAGGCTGTTTTCACCCTCCTCAGGCTCCTAGAAAGCCTCTGGAGCCTGAGGAGGGCAAAAAAATTACGCCAAAAGCAGGGGGTCACACACATAGCATTATGGGTATGGCATGCCCACGCACGACCCCCCCTGCGCTCCCCCCGCTTTTGGAACGCAAGCCAAAAAAGGTTAGCCATCACTTTTATAGAGTATGCTGAGATTTGATTATACCACTGTTCTTTGATTCAAATACATTTATGTATGATTTACAGAGTGCAGATGTAGCAAAGAAGTAGGATAGAATAGTGAAACAAGAAAATCTCAGAGCATAGAAAGGAAACAAAGATTATAAATTATAGATAATTATTCACCTGCAGAGAGAGGGAGGGAGGAAAGGAGAGAGAGAGAGAGAGATCCTAGATGCTCTGTTCACTGAGACCGTCTTTAAAGTAGAAATCATGGGCACAGTCAGCAAAAGTGAATTTTGTGCAGTAGCATTCTAAAGATATTTTAAATTGCACTGCTGTTGGCAGGCTGCAAAATCTGGAAGGAAAGCTGCATCTCACATCTGCATGTATTTATTACAATTTGATGAATTTCACTTAGGAATTTACTTGTCTAGCTTCATTTATTTTGCACTGGCTATTTTGTTGTTATTCTCAGTGCCTCTAAATATCATTGCTGGTAGTTTTGGTAAAGTTATTACAAAGCCACTACTAACTACAATCATCAACAATCAGAATTGTATAATAATTCTAAGGCTCGCTGCCTTAGAAGAGTGAGTAAAATCCTCAGGGACAACTCACATCTGGGTCAGCACTTCTTTATTCTCTTACCATCCCGGAAGTAAATATAGAAGCATAGTCAGCTACATAAACAGGCTGAAGAACAGTTTTTATCCATGGGCTGTCAGACTCCTGAATGAAAAATAACTTTACAATAACATAGTACGATTGACTTGCCTCGGAGCATCAAGACGTGCAATAAGTTCACCTGGTGCAATAGGACTGGGGGTTTGTTTAGCAGGATTCACAGGGGTAGGGATTTTTGGTCTTTCACCGTGAGTTGTATTGTGTTTGGGAGGGGGGGTGCATGAAGCGGGGCTCAGCCAATCTCATTGTGCACATGTTGTGCTCTGACAATAAAGGTTTGAACTGAATTTGAATAATTCAACAGTGGGCCCAAAGCAGAAAGAAAAAGAACCTTAATTAAGAAATTAAGAAGCTCTCTACATGGGGCTCCCCTTGAGGTGCACCCGAAAACTGCAGCTAGTCCAGAATGCAGCCACGCGGGCAGTTCTGGGAACCTCTAGGTTTGCCCACGTAACACTGCTCCTGCGCGAGCTGCACTGGCTACCTGTGGTTTTTCAGGTGCGCTTCAAGGTGTTGGTTACTATCTTTAGAGCGCTCCATGGCACGGGACCTAGTTATCTATGGCGCATCCTGCCCCATACATCCCTTGGGCCGATTCGCTCGCACAGAGAGGGACTTCTCAGGGTGCCGTCCACTAGGCAATGCCAGTGGGCGACGCCCAGGGGAAGGGCCTTCTCTGTGGTGGGCCCCACCCTCTGGAACGACCTACCCCCCCGAAATTAGAACAACGACGGACCTCCGCTCCTTCCGCCAGAAGTTAAAAACTCACTTATTTCAGCAGGCCGGCCTGGCTTAACTCTTATACCTAGCCGTAAAAAAATAAATTTGTTTTAATTTGAATTTTAAGGGTATTGTTAAGGTTTTTAGGGATTCTAAATATTGTTTTAGCACAGGGATAATTTAATTCAGTTTTAATATTTTGTATGTTGTATATTGTTATTTATTAGATTTTAATTTCCCCGAGTCCCCATGGGGGAGAGGGGGCAGTCTATAAATTTAAATAATAAATAAAATAAATAATGTTTGAGTTGTATCCTCAAATAAAATTGAGAAGAGAAAGATCAGCCACACTTCTCTAGGGAAAGAGTTTCATAATCTTCAGTGGAAAAGGTTGCGTGTAAAATAAGATGTAGAAGATGGGAAAAAGAGTCTGAAGACCATGGGAAGAGACTAATTGTATGCAGAATCCAAGAGTTCTGCTTGTTAAACAGGAAGTCACAAAAAGATTTTTTTGCTTTCAAGATTTTCAAAGACACTAAATACGTATTTCTTCACTATTGCATTTCAGAATCATATGAGCTACAAGCTGGCCATATATGTAAATGAAAACTGTTTATTGAGGCACTGCCTTTGCTACTAAAAGCTCAATAACACTTTATAATGCCTTGGTAAGGCCACACTTGGAATACTGCATCCAGTTTTGGTTGTCACAATATTAAAAAGATGTGGAGCCTTTAGAAAGAATGCAGAGAAGAGCAACCAAGATGATTAGGGGACTTGAGGCTAAAACATATGAACAGTTGCAGGAATTAGGTATGTCTAGTTTAATGAAAAGAAGGGGAGACAAAATAGCAGTGTTCCAGTATTTGAAATGCTGCCACAAAGAAGAGGGGTCAACTTATTTTCCAAAGCACCAAAAGGCAAGACAAGGACAATGAATGGAAACTAATTAAGGAAAGCTGAGGGGGGGCGTGGCCTTCATGTGACGCATCTGGCCCTCAGGGCATCAGTTTGACACAACTGGACTAGAAGATCTCCAAGGTCCCTTCCAACTCTGCTTCTCTGTTATTCTGTTAATACAAATAATATTGCATTATACAGAAATATACCACACCTTTCTGATGATGATTCTTCTATGATTCTATTATTTCCCTAATTCACTACTCTCTGTTAGGTGACATACATGTAAGGGAAAAACAATAGTAGCTGCATCTGTTATTAGCATTTATAGCCAACAATACCCAAATGAGAAATACACACAATTGTACATTTGGTTCATGGCACAATTAATAGAAATGTATATGTCATTAGCTTCTTGCGACATTTGTGACTAAATTAATAGAAAAGAGAGAAAAAGTAAGAAAAAGGTTGCTATAAGCTTGGGAAGCAATTTCATAGAATATTTATTTTTGCTAAGCACTTTTAGTCATGATTTATGATTTTGGGAATCCATAACTTAGTTTAGCCTAACCATAACTTAGGCTAAGACTACAGTCTCTATGCATGTTTACTAGAAATAGTCCCCTCCAAACACAATCTGACTTACTTTTGAGGAAATATGACTAAGTTTTAACAGTTTTGTCATTATCTGTGGAAGGTCTTAAAACTACCAAAAAATAACAGGTAGTCCTCAATTTACAATTGACCCCAAAATTGTTAAGTGAATTTTGCCCCATTTTACGACCTTTCTTGCCACAGTTGTTAAGTGAATCACTGCAGTTGTTAAACTGATAACATGTTTGTTAACTGAATCTGGCTTCCCCATTGCTTGTCAAAAGGTCAGAAAAGGTGACCCCAGGCCACTGCAACCACCATAAAAATGAATCAGTTGCTAAGCAGCTGAATTTGGTCACATGACCAGGCAGCAATAGAGATGCCGCAATGGTCATAAGTATGAAAAATGATCATGTCTCTTTTTTCTGTGCCATTTCCAGTGCCACTTCTAATGGTCACAGAAGGTACTGTTATAACTTGAGGAATACCTGTATTGAGTTCTAATCCAGCACCTCATTTAATGCTAAACTGTATATTTTTATTCTTTAACTTCTTAGGTGTAATAAAAATAGACTAGTATTGGAACAGCTTCCAGATGAGGCTTTTATCATTCAAGTCCCACTCCTTCACAAAAAATTATGAGAGGCCCAGGCAGCATTGTCTTCCATTTATAGCATTGTTAATGACTTACTGCTTTTATTTAAGTAAAAAAAAAATTGTTGAAGAGAAAAAGAAGACCTGCACAATAACTTAATTGATAGCACTTTTTTAATCGATAGTGCCAAATAGAAGTAATCTCAGCCAACCATGATTAGTGGGACGAATTAAGGATGGGGAAATATGGACATTTGCTTTATTTACACAATAATAATTACTGGGCTGTGAAAACTGTAGTCACCAAAGAAAAATAATAATGGGACAAAGAGGTCAGATCATCCAAGGAGAGGAAAAAGTAGCCAGGGAGACTTAACTTCTATTGAGTTGGCATCTCATTGCTAATTTTATATGTTTGTATCCCACCGTAGGCAAATTGCAGCTGCCATGACATAAATTAATCCATTCTGAGCATCCATTAGGCAGGGGTGGGCTTCAAAACTTTCAGCAACGGGTTCTCTGCTCGGTTTCTACGTGGGCATGGTGGGCATGGCGTAGTCGGCCTCCTGAACCATGAGGAGGGGGCTGATTTCACTTTTCCCATACTCTGGAAGCTTTCCTCAAGCCTCTGGGAGGGCGAAACTGCCTCCGCCAGGCTCCGGAGGCCCTGCAGATGTCTGGAACTTTCATGACCCCCCATTTCCCCCCCTCCCCGAGCCTCTGTGTGGGCCCCGCACTTACCTCACATCCAAAATGGGCTGGTGGGGACAACTCCTAGGAGGGGAGGGATGAGGTGGGAGGGGTAGGGTGGGAGGGGCCAGCCAGGGGTGGAATTTGGAGGTTGTCCAAGCAGGCCATAACATTAGCTACTGGTTCTCCCGAACCCGGGCAAGCCCATAGCAGCCCACCCCTGCCATTAGGAGAGAAACTTGTTACACTGTATAATGGCAAATAAAACATCTGGTTCCAAAAGCCATGGAAATTGTACCATGGAGATACTAATATTTGCTATTTAGCAGTTTTAAAAGGAAACAATTACTTCATATAATGGTTTCCAGTTGTCTGTGAGTTCTGGTTGTTTACTTTCCCAGGGACTTTTGAAAAAAATGGTTACCATCACCAAGTTTTGCAAAGCACTTCCAGTACAATTCTCCACTGGCAGTTGGATGTTTTCCAATACTTTCTGCAACAAAAATAGAACTCTAATCAAGAACCTAGTTCTTCTCTTAAACAATAGTTTTTCTCACGTACCTCACTCACATGTCTGATCATTAAGTGAAAACGGGAGGTTAAAATAATTTCGGATGTCTGTTGGGAAGAGAGAATCAGGGAAGAAAGTTTGACTTCAATATTAATATTCACACCAAAAGACTAGAAAAGGACAGAATGGCATTTTATACTTTGGTTGGAAAGAGATCGCGAGAAATCCTTCTTTTTTTTTTTTTACCCCAGTTTAAATGGCCAGAACAAGATTGAAAGCCCCATCTTCAACCATGTTAAAATGTCTTCCTAACGTTGAAGCTAATTTAGTCCTTGTAATTAAAAAGAGAGCGATCAGCTTTAATGTACTTGACTTGTAATTGAGTTCTCATGTCACAAACCCCCGCAGTCCTCTTCATAAAGTGTCCAGGAAAAATACTTAAAGCTGCTTAAGTGCTGGCCTATTTGTAAGTTAAGTGATTTATTTAATGACTGCAGCATTGGGGGGGGGGGGGGGAGCATAAATTTAATATACCCCCATAGGGACATTTCAAACATCTTTTCCATCACCTTAAAAATGGTACTGATTATATTTTAAATTTTCAGTAACTTTATTGTCTTTTGCAGAGTTCTTTTGTTTGTTTATCAAATGTAGAGATTGTGCATCTCGCTCTCAGGGCAGCTCTGAGACAAGATAACAAAAAAGAGTTTCGATCCAATATGTATGGTAGATATGCAAAACAAATGCATTTGCTTTGAAAAATATGTACTACAGCCATTTTTAAGATTGCCCAGAATTGAATTCAAGTGGCTCTAGTAATTTGAGAGGGTCCTTGATGTACCTGAATACTTGCCATTAGCAAGACTGCAGATGAGACTACGGAAAAAGTACTTTATGCATGCATAAAAGCCATTCACCAGTAAAACCCACTGTTATGTGAAATTTGTTATAGACAGAAAAGTCTGTACTTTCTAACTAGACAAAATTTGGGGTAATAAGACTACAGATGAAAATGATAGTTTGGAATCTCCTTTTCAAGATTTATTACTCTTTAAAAATTTAGCAGGCTGAGTTTAAAAAAAAAAAGATTCTCCTTATTGTTAACATGCTCGTTTCCGGAGTTCAAGGAATTCATTTCCTGCGGTGTAAATATAAATATTTAATCCTTCTACTATATTCTGAAAAGACGCAGACCAGGAAATTAAATGTGGTCTTAAAACCAAAGAAATTAGCATACAAGAGGATGCATGATGTAAGAAATGACTTCAGGCTGAGTCTGTTTTTATTATGAAGGCTGTTTATTGCAGCTATCTGTTCATGCCTTCCTGTGAAAATGATAACTACAAGGAAGTAGAGATATCATTCTTTCCCTGCCCATTTATTTCTCTATTTCTCAGCATCCTACACATCACCATGCATAAACTTACATCTGGAAAATAGACGATTCAGACTTTTTTCTCAGAATTTTGGATTAGGTGGCAGCCTATGATTCTGACAGTCTTAAAATGATTGTGGGAGGGGGATAATAATGCTCAAGCATGGCTCAATTCAGTATCCTTGGTGCAATTAATTTTAATTTTTTTAAATTTTTATTTATGTCCTGCCTTTATTATTTTTATGAACAACTCAAGGTGGTGGGCTTATCTAATGCTCCTTCCTCCTTCTGTCTCCCACAAACTACAATCCTGTAAGGTGAGTTAGGTTGAGAGGGAAGAAGTGGCCCAGCAGGATTTCATGGCTAAGGAAGGATTAGAACTCATAGTCTCCAGGTTTCTAGCCTGTTGTCCTAACCACTAGACCAAAGTGGCTCTTTTTCGACTCATTTGGGCTTGTTGGGGGTTCTAAGACCTTGGTGCTTTCTTCTGCAGGAGAAAATGATTTCTGATAAATTTGTTCTTCCATATTCATTGAACTTCAGTGATTTACCAGAGAAACGAGGTTAGAAAGGACCTTGGAGGTCTTTTAGTCTGACCCCCTGGTCAAGGAGGAGAGCCTATGCCATTTCAGACAGGTGGTTGCCAATCTCTTCTTAAAAACCTCCAGTGATGGAGCACACACAACTTCTGAAGGCAAGCTGTTCCACTGGTTGATTGTTCACACTGTCACAAAGTTTATCCTTAATTCCAGATTGCTTCTCTCCTTGAATAGTTTCTGTCCCTTGTTTCTTGCCTGCCCTCTGGTGCTTTGGAAAATAAGTTGACCCCACTTTGTCTTTGTGGCAACCCCTCAAATACTGGAACTTTGCTATCATGTCACCCCTAGTACTTCTTTTCTCTAGACTAGCCAAACCCCTGCTCAACGAGACTCTATGCCAGTGATGGTGAACCTTATAGGCACCAAGTGCCCAAACCAGAAGGCATGCACAAGCCAGAAACCTGAATACCAGCTGGCCAATGTGCATGTGCGCCAGAAACCCAAACATCAACTGGCCAGTGGGAGGTGGGGCATCCCAACACTGGTAGTTCTGCACGAGACTTGATCTTTTTCTTCTGTGAGCTTCTATTTCCCCGCAAACAATGGCAAGAAACTCCAGGGAGAAACATGATGGAGCTGAGCTGGGGCGACAGCGCGTGTACCCACAGGGATGGTTCTGCATGGCACCTCTGGCATCTGTGCCATAGGGTCCCCATCATGGTCCTATACCATTTCAGACAAGTAGTTGTCCAATCTCTTCTTAAAACCTCCAGTGATGGAGCACGCAAAACTTCTGAAGGCAAATGGTTTCATTGATTAATTGTTCTGTCAGGAAATTTCTCCTTATTTCTAGGTTTACCACCTTCCCTCAAAAACTGAGTTCTTCTAAGAGCTCCCTCTCAACAGCATGCTTTTTAAGTTTTATCACCAGATGTATTAATCTCTATAGCATCACAAGAGGCATCCATAAGGCTGGTTTCTTTCAGGATTGCATTTTGCCATAATTGCCCAGCTTTGAAGTTGCTTTTAAATGCATTCGCATCACAAGGAAATGAAATTAATCCCTATTTGCAATGGCTTTTGTTCCTAGAGACACTCTTTTATCTCCCCCTGCTTGTGTTGCTTTTGTGGCTTTAATGCCCATTTATTCAGGTTTACAACATCAGAAATCAAAACAAAGGATGCCACTGAATGTCCTCCAAAGTTGCAAATTGAAATGTTTGGACTTGTTAATGTGTTTGGTGTGGTTATACGGTATTCCAACTCAACTGAATTACATCTAAACTTTGCACAGGAATTCAATGACACCAGCTTGTATTTTTTTATATATACACAATGAATGTTGATATATTCTCTCCCCCATTTATGTATACATGACCATGTTACACACAAATATATTATAAAATGTGTTAAGAAATGTGTTAGGATATAAAATCACAAGGAAATCTATAAAACCAGCCAGACAATTGGAATGTCTTATAGGGAAACTGACTTAGTGGGACAAAAAAGTCAACATGGCAACTACAGTGACAATCGCACAATAAAATCTCTGTCCCTTTTTTATGTGTACTACACATATAATGCATGTAACAAAGAGCATGGTTTTGACTGTGCTGTAGGATTGGTGAAATCACAGAGGGAAGGATGCAAAGTTTTAATGAAGAAGATTGAACATTGGATCACATCAATGGGATCGCAATATTGAATTTCACTGCATTTATGACCAGAGCCAACCTAATAGCCACAAAGATGCAAAAAAAACCAAAGAAGGCAAAAATGAAATGGCCTCCAAACTGGGGGAAAGCATTCCCCTTTTCTGACATAATCCAAAATGTATTTTAAATTATAATAGTGATTTTGAATATGACTTCCTTCCTTCCTTCCTTCCTTCCTTCCTTCCTTCCTTCCTTCCTTCCTTCTTTTGAAATGCAATCTTCATGAAGACTGGAAGCACTGTGACTTAATGGGTGTGGCTTCTTTTCACTTCCTTCCTACTTTCCCAGCAAATGATGGAAGCTTGAACTTTATCTCAAACTTTATCATGGCTCATCTTATTTACATTTCCTTGGGTTTTAGTTAGGAGCTAATTTGGCACAGTACAATGATTTAATTTACTATTGCTCTTCAGCAGAACATAGCCACCAGATGGCTTTTTCCTCCTATAGAGCTCCTTCTGTCACCCCCAAACAAATAACTTCTCCTATCTCCAAAGTTCTCTGCCTCACCAACTCTTGTTCTGGCTTCTTTATGTCCACAGCCACCATGCTTTTCTCCCCATCTCAGCTCCAATTTTCTTCTTTGCATAGAGAGAACACTTTTTGGCCAGGTTGGTCCTCTCCATTTCTCCCATAGCTTAGGGAAGAGATGGTACTCAGCACGTTTTGACCAGTTCTGGAGAACCGGTAACAGAAATTTTGAGTAGTTTGGAGAACTAGTAAATACCACCTCTGACTGGCCCCACCCCCATCTATTCTCTGCCTCCCAAGTCCCATCTGATTGGTAGGGAATGGAGATTTTATACGATCCTTCCCCTGCTATGCCCACCAAACCACATCGACAGAACCAGTACAATTTTTTTTTGAATCTCACCAATGGCTTAGGGGAATGCCACTAACTTTTGGGGTGTTATATTGATAGCTGGGCCATGCCATCCTACTCCCCCATAACCAGTAAGACTTAAGCGGAGATTATGGTAGAACAATTAGACTGCCTTATTCTCATACACGCATGCCACCAGATGCCTAAGCTCAGGGTCTTCTAAGAGGGTTAATGACAGGCTCATCTACGTTTGTTGTTGGGGAATGCAGTTGTTGCCAATGAACTTCCTACAATCAGGAGCATGAGGGATGGGCATGTAACTGTGATTCCATGTCAAATTTCCCCCAAATCTCTCACTCTTCTCTGATAGCAGCTGTTCTGAGTCCTAAATAATGATGGTCATAAAGCAGGTCACTATGTGAACAGACCGGTTTTACGACCTTTTTGGTGCTAGTTGTTAAGTGAACGCAATAGCCATTTGCTATGAGCCAGTTTTTGCCTGAAACTGGATGTAAACATCGGTTTCTGGTAAAAACATTGTAAATTGTGCTTATATAACCTTGGGGTGCTGCAAAAGGCCCTAAATGTGGGTCAGTTCACCGAGGAGCTGAGGGAGATGAAATGCCACAAGAGACGCCTAGAGAGCAGACGGAGATCTTCTCGCTCCGAAGCCGACCGAACACTAGTTAGAACCTATATTAGGACTTACTTAGTGGCGATAAGGGTGGCCAAACGCGAGTATTGTGCCACCCTTATTGCATCCGCAGATAACCGCCCTGCCGCCCTGTTTGGGGTGACCCGCTCCCTCCTTCAACAGAGGCTGCGGGAAGCCCCTCTGCAAGGGCGAGCAGAGGAATTTGGGATTTATCTGCAGGAGAAAATCACTCGGATTCGGAATGAGCTACCCTCCATCGACAGTGGTCCAGTCGGACGGTCCGAGGCTGGTCTTGAGACACCATCTTGGGAGGAGTTTGACTTTGTTAATACCGAGGATATGGACAATTTGTCAAAGAGACTTAGGGCTACCACATGTTTATTGGACCCGTGTCCCTCCTGGCTTGTACTGGCATCCTGGGAGACGACACGAGGCTGGCTCCAGGGCATTGTCAACGCATCTTTGAGTGAGGGGTCCTTACCTGCCATCTTGAAAGAGGCGGTAGTAAGGCCCCTCCTCAAGAAGCCATCCCTGGATCCAGCATTATTAGAGAACTATCGTCCGGTCTCCAACCTTCACTTTTTAGTGAAGGTTGTAGAGAGTGTGGTGGCTCAACAGTTTCCACGACACTTGGAGGAAGTTGATTATCTAGACCCGCGCCAGCCCGGCTTCCGACCCGGTCACAGCACCGAGACGGCATTGGTCACGTTGGTTGATGATCTCTGGAGGGCACGGGATAGAGGATATTCCTCTATCCTAGTCCTATTAGACCTCTCAGTGGCTTTTGATACCATCAACCATGGTATCCTATTGCGCCGACTGGGGGGGTTGGGGCTGGGAGGCACCGTTCTGTGGTGGTTCTCGTCCTACCTCTCTGGTCGGTCGCAATATGTGTTGGCAGGGGGGCAGAGGTCAGCCTCGAGACCCCTCGTATGTGGGGTTCCTCAGGGGTCGGTCCTCTCGCCCCTACTGTTCAACACATATATGAAGCCGCTGGGTGAGATCATCCGTGGTTTTGGGGTGGGATATCATCTGTACGCTGATGATACTCAGCTGTACATATCCACCCCAGACCACCCCAACGATGCCACCGAAGTGCTGTCCCGGTGTTTGGAAGCCGTACGGATCTGGATGGGTGGTAACAAACTCAAGCTCAACCCTGCCAAGACTGAGTGGCTGTGGCTTCCGGCACCCCGGTTCAGCCAGATTACTCCAAACGCCCCCGTGGAGAGGGCGCGCAATTTGGGTGTCCTCCTGGATTCCCAGCTGTCCATGGAGGACCATGTGGCGGACGTGGCCAGGGGGGCATTCCATCAGGTACGCCTGATGCGCCAATTGCGCCCCTTACTGGACCGTTCTGCCCTACGCACAGTCAATCAAGCACTTGTGACGTCTCGACTCGACTACTGTAATGCTCTCTACATGGGGCTTCCCTTGAGGTGCACTCGAAAGCTGCAGTTAGTCCAGAATGCAGCCGCGCAGGTGATTACGGGAGCGCCCAGACACTCCCACATAACACCAATCCTGCGCGAGCTGCACTGGCTTCCTGTGGTCTTTCGGGTGCGCTTCAAGATTCTGACGACCATCTTCAAAGCACTCCATGGCTCGGGACCTAGTTATATGCGAGACCATCTCCTGCCCCATACATCCCTAAGACCGATACGCTCCCACAGAGAGGGCCTTCTCAGGGTGCCGTCGGCCGGACAATGCCGACTGGCGACACCCAGGGGAAGAGCCTTCTCTGTGGCGGGCCCAGCCTTTTGGAACGACTTATCCCCTGAACTTCGCACCATCTCTGACCTCCACCTCTTCCGCCAGTGTTTAAAGACACATTTGTTCCATCTAGCCAGCCTAGCGTAACCTCCATAATGACTTTTAGACAGTTTTAAATTTGGGGGATTTTAATTTGGTTTTAGTGCAGGATCTTTATCAAATAAGTCTTTTAAATTTTTTACGTGATTTTGTATGTATTTTAATATTCCTGTGCACCGCCCTGGGTCCGTTTGGGCGGGGTATAAATTTAATAAAATGAAAAAAAAAAAGAGTTGCGAAGCATCAAAAATATGACCACAGGGATGGGCCGATATCAGAACTTCAAAATCTGGTCCTTTTTCAAGGGTCTGTTGTAACATGAAACAATTCTAAGCAGTGGGTCATAAGTTGAGGATTATCTGTATAGAAAGAAATCCTTTGAACAATAAAAAGGATAGGTGGGATTAATAAGTGGTATGTCTTGTCCTTCCCATTCAAGATAATTGATGGAGAGAAAGTCATGCATCTTGAGACTTCAAAGTAAATGAGCTAACATTTAAATAAACATCTACAAGCAGCAAGGCACGTGGGTGCTTCATAAAAAGGGACTATATTTCTCTGAACTATATTTATAATCATAATTTGGTAAATAAAATAGCAGGAAATGACACGTAATAGTCTTGAAATAACTGCATGGGAAGTTTGAAGTAATACAATAATTCAAAACTTTATTTTTGACTACAATTTTCTGTCATATGAGCCCTTATAGTATATCTTCTGCCAATGGCTTGATAGGGTAGCTTGTGTCGTTTGTGTATATTGTAGAGCTGTGCATTGAAAATTGCATGCCCTACTTTGCATTGCAAACTAGGGCATACAAAAATTTTGCCAGACCAATTATCAAATACAGCTCATCTGCCTAGAATCCACACTGTATTTTGGACATTAATACAATTGAGTGAGTCCAGACGTATTTCACGAGAAGAGCACTCCACTCCTCGGCTCACAATAGAATACCTTATGCCATCAGGCTTGAAATTTTGGGTCTGGACAACCTAGACCTAAGGACTGACCTAAGCATAGTACACAAAATTGTCCACTACAACGTCCTACCTTTCAATGACTACTTCAGCTTCAACCACAATAATACATGGGCAAACAATAGATACAAACTCAAGGTAAACCTCTCCAAACTTGATTGCAGAAAATGTGACTTCAGCAACAGAGCGGTCAATGCCTGGAATGATCTATCCGACTCTGCTGTTACATCCTCAAACCCCATAACTTTAACCTTAACTGTCTACCTTGGACCTCACCCCTTTCCTAAGAGGTCTGTAAAGGGGATGTGCATAAGCCAGGGATGTCCAAACTTGGGAACTTTAAGACTTGTGGACTTCAACTACCAGAATTCCCCAGCCAGCATAGCTGGCATAAGCACACTCGCGTGTCTACCGTCCCTATCCTATTGTCCCCATTTATTTGTACCCATTTCCGGTGTTCATATCCATGTTTATACTTATACCTCCTATCTCATACATGTTTGACAAATTAAATATATAAATATAAATAAATAAATGAAATAAATAAATACATTTATTTGGAAGAGCACAGCACTTTTCTGCTATTCATTCAAGCAGACCTCTTTTTTCTGACTCATCAATGTAACTGGGGGGAAAAATGGCCTGATTTCTTTAAAGAATCAATTTTTTTTTAATGCTCACTTTTAAAGAAAAAGCAAGGCATTTTTTCCAACCCACAATTGAGTTATTTTAATAAGCAGCTGCCTTTGTGCCAACATGAACATCAAATCAATTTTGAATCATTTTGGTTTTTAGATGCACTTCCTGGTTGCAGGTTATGCCTAAATGGGTTCACTATTTTTAAAGCTGAACCAGTTTTCTCAATGTTAACCCATGTCATGCTATGAATTGATCTATGTGACTAGGGAATTGTCTTTGAGGGGGGGGCATTCACCAACATTGTCCTTGCAATTCTGCAAATCAATGTTTAGTCTTGGGTGTGTGTGTTCATTTATTTATTCATTTTACTGTATTTATTTTCTACTTTCTTCTAAATGCAGTGCCAGAAAAGCTAACAATAACATGAGAATAAAATGACATTATAATTAAAACCACCAAACTTAGAGATGGGTTGAAAAAAGGACATCCATTAGAAATAAACAACTCTTTATTAGGCCAAATACCAGGACTGCTCATCCTTTCTCTTTCCTTAAACTATATTCTTATTTCTGGTTGGTCTGATTTACCACATTTTATTGAATGTTTTGTTCAGGCCAGGAGCAGATGATAAACATGTTCAATTAAATACAGGTTCAATTAAATAAGTATTATGAGGCCATGGTAGGAAGGATAGAAGTTCCTTTGGCTCATCATATGGTTGGTACCCACCTCTGATGAGTGTGATAAGTTCCCATCTTTGCATGCTGTCACTTTAGAAAGATGAAATGTATTTTTCCATCCTTTTATCATCTAGGAAGCTGAGAGGAGAAGAAATATGGAAATGAGTTCTATTGGTTATTTTCTTCCTCATCCTTATTGCTGGTTAACCAAGAATGTAGTATGTAGAACAATTGTAGGATCTGGATGTGGCTAGTCTAAAGAAAGAAGGACTAGGGGTGACATGATAGCAGTGTTCCAGTATTTGAGAGGCTGCCACAAAGAAGAGAGGATCAACTTATTTTCCACAGCATCAAGAAGGCAAGACAAGAAACAATGGATGGAAAGTAATCAAGAAGAGAAGCAATCTAGAATTAAGGAGAAACTTCCTAATGATTAGAACTATTAATCAGTGGAACAACTTGCCTCCAGAAGTTGTGGGTGCTCCAACACTGGGGGTTGTTAAGAAGAGATTTGTCTGAAATGGTACAGTGTTTTCTGCTTGAGCAGGAGGTTGGACTAGAAGACCTCCAAGTTCCCTTCCAACTCTTATTATTCTGCTAATACAAACAATATTACATTAAACAGGGACATATCACACCATTCTGATGATGATTCTTCTATTTCCCCCCAATTCACTACACTCTGTTAAATGGCACACATACTGGGTTGGACTAGAAGACCTCCAAAGTCCCTTCCAACTCCATTCTGAACTAACTGGAATACATTCCCTATCCTCCTTGGCATTTTAAAAATAAAGTTGTATTTTATTTTAAAACTAATGTTGTATGCCAGCTACACCTGCTTGTGTTACTTTCCTTTTCTTACACTGCAGTCAGCTTAACAGCTGCCCACCATCATTCAGCAATTCCTTTAGAAAATGCTGAGGATTTTAAAGATCTTGAATGCAAAGCTCTGGATTTGTACCTAGGGGCTTTATGCAATGCCATGTGAAGTTACTGGAGATAAGTGTTTGCGTGTTTGTAAGTATCTTAATACCCGGAGAGGTCTTCTTGAGAACATACTGTTTTTCAAAGGCCCTTCTCCAAACGGACCCAGGGACTTAGGAACTAAGTGCAGAACCATATACTGTAACTCTGGGGAAAGGATATTACTCCAGAGCAGGGGTGTCAAACTGGCAGCCCATGGGCTGGGTGTGTCACATGCACTCCAGCTCCACAAAGGGGGAAAACATCACAAAACATCATGTAACACAGCAAGTTTGCCACCTGTGCTCTAGAGGGCAGGTGCTGCAATAGAAGCAACTCACTTCCTGGGTCCTATCAAATGACACTAGGTAACTCAAGGGTGTCAAACTCGCAGCCCGGATGTGTCATGTGCTGGCCCCACCCTGCCTAGCAAAGGGGGGAAAGTCCTGATATGTCAAGTGATGACCCTGTGATGACACAGGTTTGACACCCCTGGTATAACTGATAGGACTTGAAGCATGAAAACTCTAGTGTATAAAATAGGAAAAACCTGGGGATAAATGGTCCATCAATAGCCAGGGCCTGTACCATGAAGAACTATAATTTGCTCCAGTTTATAGGCTGGCTGTAGTACTCGGAACTATTCAACCCCTGAGCATGCATTGTTGCTAACAATTACAATTTGTAAAATTGGGGCAGATGAGGGGAGATAACTGAATGCCATCAGACTGGGGTAGCACTGAACTCCCATTATATAGATATCTTATTGTGGAGTCTCATGAATATGTTAAATATCATAGGCAATGAGATGAATTCCCCCTCCTCCACAAATTCCATAAACTAATAGCTTTGTTGTCAAGCGTATGAATTCCCAGAACAGCATAGTAAAAAACTGGAAGCTAAAACATATGAAGAACAGTTGCAGGAACTGAGCATGTCTAGTCTTATGAAAAGAAGGACTACGTGTGACATGATAGCAGTGTTCCAATATCTCAGGGGCTACCACAAAGAATATGGAGTTAAACTATTCTCCAAAGCACCTAAGGGTAGGACAAGAAGCAACAGGTGGAAACCAATAAAGGAGAGAAGCTACTCAGAAGTGAGGAGAAATTTCCTTACAGTTAGATCAATTAATCAGTGGAACAACTTTCCTTCAGAAGTTGTGAATGCTCCAACACTGGAGTTTTTAAGATGATGTTGGATAACCATTTGTCTGAAGTGGTGTAGGGTTTCCTTCCTAAGCAGGGCGTTGGACTAGAAGACCTCCAAGGTCCCTTCCAAATCTGTTATTCTATTCTATTCTATTCTATTCTTTTGTTCCATTCCATTCTATAAGAAAACAATCATTAGGATTGACTGCATCAACCATGCAGGAGGTCATCTTCCAATTCAATGGCCTTTTTCCAATATGAGGTATGATTTGCGATAAAGATTCTGAAAACACCATATGGATTCACCATTTCCTTTTCCCTCTGTCCAAGTTGATAGTTCTCCTTAAGTGTCATGTGAATTTAACTCATTATAAAGGCTTCAGTCTCTGCCAGCCATTGTCAGGCCTGGTCTTCTTATACTTAGCAATGGGATGTAGGAATCAGTTTGCAACTTAAATCCCCCACATGGGATACTACACCTGGGATATTGCAAATAATGAAGATGTGGGGGAGGTTCATAGGTAATGCTGCTTCCATACAATCCTTGTCCCCTTCAAAAAGTGTCATTTTTAAGAGTGTTCCCCCCCCCATTCAACACAGAAACATGACAAGTGTTAGGAGGATGTGTATGCAAATGAAAAGGCTCGCTACTTCTGCTAGTCAAAGCTGAAGTGTTCTTGAGCTGCTGTATTTCCATATATTACAATTTCAATTGCTCTCAGTACATTATTTGACAATGTACTGTTTTGTTAAGATATGCAATGGCAAGCAATTTTGGTAATTTTTATTCTTTTACTTCCCCTCATTTTACCACATAATAAACATCCAAGAATAAGAAACTTTGTGATGAATAATCCAAGAAATGCTCATTGCTTAGTCAGGGGATAGTAACTTTATAGATTTTTTAATTAAAACATTTGTAGAAGATATGTAGTTGGCTGTCTCACTCTTATGACAAATATCCCTCTGTTACAGCATGTCAATTTTTTCAACTTTCTATTTACAAACATTAGGGGTGCTCAAAAGTTGTGACATGCCTTGGGGCAGTGGTGAGTTCTGGCAGCCACTACTGCTGGTTTGTTCAGGGATGCAACATGCCCTGTGCACAGGTGTGTGCTTAATTTGTGTTGCGCGCATGCGCAGTACAATGAAAATTACTCTGCACATGCACAGAAGCAAAAAAACAAGATGGCGGCCCCTATGGCACTGCCTGGAAAACTAGTTTGGGTGTGTGGGAGGCCTGGGTCACTGCCAGTTCCAGCGACGCAGGCCACCAAGCTACTACCAGTTCGACCAAACTGGTCTGAACCGGTAGGAACCCACCATTCCCTTGGGGATTGTAAAGATATTTTGGTTACTTAAACATAATTCAGATGTGCTTGGCAAGTAACTACATAAATATCATAAGTTTTAAACATTTTGCTGGTTTCAGTCTGTGTAGATGGAAATCAAAAAGTATACCCTACAGCAGGGGTCTCCAACCTTTGCAACTTTAAGTCTGAAGGACTTCAGCTCCCAGACTTCTCCAGCCAGCTTTGCTTCAGACTTAAAGTTGCAAAGGTTGGAGACCCCTGCCCTACAGGTCTGCAAAAATACCTAGTGCAGCAATAATAAAAAATAGTTCATCCTACTCAGTCATTCTGCATTTAATATTGACTAACATCAGCACTCATGATGTTACCTAGTTTAGATCATGAAACCTCTGCAAGAAAACAATCAAGTCCAGAGGACACCAAAGATTCCCCATTTCATTTCAACCCTGAGCTACAAATATTCTCCTTTATTGGTACCTTCCGTGTGTGATTGTTGCTTTCCTTTGTTTACCCCCTATTTCTCTTTCCTCAATAAAACTCTTTATTATATCCAAAGATAGGGTTTAATTGGTTTTATAAGGGTTTCTCATTAAAATCTTCTCCACTCCAAGATGGCACTGTTACTATTTGCACTTCAGGATTAACAAAGGATTGAACCCATTCATGGATGTCATGGAGATTAATGTGTATTAGCTTCCATGGCACTGTAAAAGTCCAGTACTAGGAGGTTAATGGGTCTCCTTGTGTTGGTCAATATGAGAACAGACTGCTGGATGACACTTCATCCAGCAGGTAAGGCTCTCATCCAGCAGGTAACTACTTATGTTCTTCTGACATAAAACTTCAGTTTTGCATTTTTAGGCTTTGAAAGCATCTTTGGCTCTGCTCAGAACTCCTGGATAAAGGGGTAAGAAATGTCCTGCTGGACAGATCGTGTCAGAAGGTTTAGGTTGGCGGTAGCAGCCTATCATAGCAATAGCACTTAGACTTATACACCGCTTTACAGTGCTTTTACAGCTCTCTAAGTGATTTACAGAGTCAATCATTGATCCAACGGCTGATTGATCCAACGGCGGTTGATCCAACGGCTCTTTATTAACACAGTTCAACAAGAACAGCAACAGTAAGTTGAAGTAACCAAAAAGCGCGCGCCTTCTCTCTGACAGCTCCTTTTATATGGAGCTGTCATTGAGCCGGCCAATCCGCGCGTCTCCCGCTTCGGCTGCAGCCAGTCGCGTCTTGGCCAATCAGAC
Source organism: Rhabdophis nuchalis (assembly GCA_039707465.1). Taxonomy (NCBI): domain Eukaryota; kingdom Metazoa; phylum Chordata; class Lepidosauria; order Squamata; family Natricidae; genus Rhabdophis; species Rhabdophis nuchalis. Next base: position 66,578,092 of record CM077646.1, read on the forward strand.
GCGACTGGCTGTTGCCGGGGAATTCAAACGGGTGTCAGTACATAACACTCCTTCCCCCCCAGCGAGTACGCATGCGGGCCCATTAGCATACGTACTCGCTGAGATAGGCGGGGCTACGTTGACTCCGCCCCGAGCGCCTCAGATCGCCCTCGGGAGGTGGAGGAGGAGGACGTGTCCAAGCGGGCTCCTCCCTGCCGGGGGTGTAGTCCCGGACAACGTCAGAGCGGCCTTGCGAAAAGCCGGAAGCCTCCGGAACAGGTAGGATGGGGCGAGGGGGCGTGGTGATCGGGTTTGAGCCAAAGTCAAGTCCCCGATGCGGTGGGGACGGGTAGGCCGGGCCTGTCGGGCCTAGTGATTCGGATCGAACAGGGGGCCGAGCTAGTTGTCGTTGGCAGGCGGCGTCCCGGGGCCCCCCCAGGCAGGGCTGTTCCTTCGCCGTCAGCCCCGGGGATGGTCCTGCATTGGAGTTGGAGCCCGCTGCGGGCCAGGGCTCGGCCGGCTGTGCCAGGTCGTCGAGCGGGATATCGGTCGCTTGGTCCGCGGTTGTCGGTCGGGGGCACGGGACGTCCTGCACTGGGTGGTGGCGCCTTAGTTGGTCCACATGGCGCCGCCACTCGGATCCATCGGGTCTCCGAACCCTATAAGAGCACGGCCCGGTTAGTGCGTCTATGGTTGCGGGGACCCATTGGGGGTCTCCGGCAAAGTTCCGGGCAAATACTTCCTCGCCCGAGGTGAAAAGGCGGGGAGGGGGAACCCCCAGGTTGCACGGCTGCACTTTGTTGTAGAGGGGGTGCAGTCGGTCCAACTCGGTTCTCAGGCGGCGGCCCATCAGCAGCTCCGCGGGGCTTTTCCCTGACGCCGGGCAAGGCGTAGAATGCTGACCGAGGAGGTAAGCATCTACCCTTGCCTGCCAGTCCCCCCCCGGCCATCCTGCCGAGGGCCTCCTTGGCCGAGCGAACGGCCCGTTCCGCCCGGCCGTTGGCGGCAGGGTGGTAGGGGGCGGTAGGCGCGTGACGGATCCCCAGGGAGGCCAGGAATTCCTGGAAGGTGGAGGAGTGAATATGGGGCCCGTTGTCGGAGACCAGGGTGTCCGGCAACCCGTGCGTGGAAAAGAGGCGTCGGAGCGCACGCACGGTACTCTCGGCCGTGGTGGAGGCCATGAGAATGACGTCCACCCAGCGGGAGTAAGCGTCCACCACCACCAGGAAGGACCGGCCGTGGAACAGGCCCGCGAAGTCGATGTGGATGCGGGCCCACGGTGACTTGGGGACATCCCAGGAGCGGGAGGGAGCAGCGGAAGGGGCTGGGCGGGAGGACTGGCACGCTTGGCAAGCGCCAACGAAGGCGGCCACCTCCTCGTCCATGCCCGGCCACCAGACATAGCTCCGGGCGAGGGCCTTCATGCGAGCTATGCCCGGGTGGGTGGCATGGAGGGTTTCGAGTACCTGACGGCGCAGGGGCAGTGGAAGAATGACACGGTCCCCCCAGAGCAAGCACCCGCTGTGGAGCGACAGCTCCAGCTGGCGGGCCTTGAAAGGCCTGAACTCGGCGGGCACGGCGGCCGATGGCCACCCCCGCAGGACCCATGTGGCGACCCGAGAGAGGATGGGGTCGGATCTGGTTCGGGCTCCCACGGCCGAAGACGTGAGGGGGAGGCCGGCGTAGGCCACAGACAGGACGGAGAGGGCCGGCACCGGCTCCTGGTCCGCCTGAGGAAGGGGGCAGCGACTGAGGGCATCCGCGTGCCCCAGGTGCTTGCCCGGACGGTAAAGCAGCGCGTACTCGTACGCGGCCAGGAACTCCGTCCACCGTGTCATCCTGGGCGAGAGGATGGGGGGGTGGGCCGGTCACCGGCCAGAAGCCCAAGGAGCGGCTTGTGGTCCGTGAACACGGTGAACGAGCGGCCGTACAGGTACTCGTGAAATCTTTTAATCCCGGAGACCACAGCCAGAGCCTCCTTATCGATCTGGCTGTAGTTCCGCTCCGCTGGAGTCAGCGTCCGGGAGTAAAAGGCGATGGGGGCCTCCGAGCCATCGGACAGGACATGGCTCAGGACCGCCCCCAATCCGAAGGGGGAGGCGTCCGCCGCTAGTGTCAGGGGCTGGCTTGCAGAATATTGCACTAGCACGGCCTGTGACGTCAGCAGCTCTTTGACAGCTGCGAACGCATGCGCCTCGCGGCTGCCCCAGCACCAAACCGCCGAGCGATCGAGCAATCGATGCAGCGGCTCGGCTAGCGACGCCTTGTGGGGTATGAAGGGCGCGTAGAAGTTAACCAGGCCGAGGAATGCCTGCAGCTCCGTTTTGGAGCTTGGCACAGGGGCCTTGTGGATGGCCTCGACCTTGGCAGGAGCGGGGTGGATGCCGTGGGCGTCGACTACGAAACCCAGGAACTCCACCCGCGGCACAGCAAATTTGCATTTGCTGAGCTTTAATTTAAGACCCGCGCCCCTAAAAACGTGGAGGACCTTCCGGAGTACTTCGACGAGGTCGGACAGGCTGGCCGCAGCTATCAAGACGTCGTCGAAGTACGGAACGACGCCCGGGAGCCCGTGGAGCAGCCGCTCCATGAGGCTCTGGAAGATCCCCGGGGCAACGGATACGCCGAATTGGAGGCAACGACAGCGAAAAGCTCCTCGGTGAGTGACGATGGTCTGGGCATCAGCCGCATCGTCATCCACCGGTAGCTGCTGGTAGGCCTGAGCCATATCCAGCTTCGCGAAGATGCGCCCCTGCCCCAAGGAGTGGAGCAGGTGCTGCACTACGGGAACTGGATATGGGTTCGCCTGAAGCCCGCGGTTGATCGTCGACTTATAGTCGGCGCAGATGCGTATGGACCCGTCGGGCTTGATGGGGACCACAATGGGGGTCTCCCATTTCGCCTGGTCGACGGGCTCCAATACGCCCTGCGCCACGAGACGATCAAGCTCCGCGTCAACTCGCGGCTTCAAGGCGAACGGCAGCCTGCGGGCCTTGAGCCGAATTGGGGCAACCTGGGGGTCGAGATTGAGGGAGACAGGGGTGCCCCGATAGGAGCCCAGCGAGCCGTCAAAAATATCCTTGAACTCGGCCAGGACCGCCTCAACGGCCGAGACTGCGGGCACCCGGTGGACCCGCTGGATGGAGAGGCCCAGGGTGTCAAACCAATCGAGGCCTATGAGCGCGGGAAGGGGGCGCTCGACCACAAGGATGGGGAGGGCCCCAGAGAAGCGTCCGTATGCGACGCGGACTCGGCGTAGGCCCATGACAGCGATGGGGTTGCCCTGGTAGTCCCGGAGCATGGCGTCTGGGCGGGAGAGGTCCCCGGGTGACAGGTTGGGGCACAAGGCTTTCAGCTGTCCCCACGAAATGAGGGACCGGGACGACCTCCATAGATAAGGGGCGTCCCTCAAGGGTCAGGGAGGTGGAAATTCGCCTACGGTCATCGGCAGTGATGGGAATGGTGTCCCTGAAGTCCGTCGTGGCGTAGCAGGCCGCATCCGGAGCCGAGCGTCGGTTCGGGGGCCGTCTTGCATAGGCCGGAGCGGGTGGCGGAGCTGCCGCCGCGGGGCAGTGGGGGGCCTGGTCCGCCTGGCGGGAGAGGACAGCGCGGCACGCGCGGGCGATGTGGCCCCGTCTATCGCACCGGCGGCAGATGGTATCTTTATAGGGGCAGTCGCTCCTCGCGTGGGCACCGCCGCACCCGGCACAAGCGGAGGCCCCTTTTCGGGAGGCGCTAGGCCTGGCGCTGCCGCGGCCGGAGACCTGCAGGCGGGCAACGCTTTCGAACGGCGAGCCGTCCTCCAGGGGGTCGAGCGGTGCAAGTTCGTTCACGAGGCAGGCCCGCGGGGAAGGCAGTGGCTGCGTCGGCTGGCCCAGGAAGAGGTCGGACGTGGCGTCCGCTAGCTCCGCGGCCCTTGCATCCTCGATGGCCTGCTCCAAAGTAATGTCCGAGCGGGCCAGGAGCCGGCGGCGGAGCTTGATGTCCCGGAGCCCCGCCACGAACTGCTCGAGCAGGGATTCATCTAGGAACGGGGCTGGAAATTCACAGAGGAGGGCGGCCGCGCGCAAGCCCTGCAGGAAGTCGGTCACTGACTGCGTTGGCAGCTGGCGGCATTGCCTGTACGCGCAGCGGCGCGAAATCTTAGAGGGCGCCGGAGCGAAATGGGCCTTGAGGCGGGCCTGTAGGACGCCCCACTCTAGGTCTTGGACCGCTGCCAGGGCGGCTATGTTGCGCGCGACCGCAAAAACAGTTCGGCCGCCGCAGCCGAGGAATAGGCCCAGGTGCCTCGCGGGGGTGATGTCTCCCGTCACATCGGTGAGGAGAAAACAATCAAAGCGCACCAGGAAGGCCTCCCAGGACTCCGCCGACGGGTCGTATGTTGCGAAGGGAGGCAGAGTGGCCATGATCGTGAGGCAAAATATGACTTGCCGGTGAAACGTTAAATCTCTTCGATCCGCAGTGTGAAGAGTTCGGTTAGGAGGATCGATGCCGGGCCCCAGTCCTCGTCGCCAGTGTTGTGAATTGAGAGAGAGGGTCCAGACCCGGTTGATCCAACGGCTCTTTATTAACACAGTTCAACAAGAACAGCAACAGTAAGTTGAAGTAACCAAAAAGCGCGCGCCTTCTCTCTGACAGCTCCTTTTATATGGAGCTGTCATTGAGCCGGCCAATCCGCGCGTCTCCCGCTTCGGCTGCAGCCAGTCGCGTCTTGGCCAATCAGACGCGACTGGCTGTTGCCGGGGAATTCAAACGGGTGTCAGTACATAACAAGCATATTGCCCCCAACAATCTGGGTCCTCATTTTACTCACCTTGGAAGGATGGAAGGCTGAGACAACCTTGAGCCTGGTGAGATTTCAACTGCCAAATTGCAGGCAGCTGGCAGGCAGCAGAAGTAGCCTGCAGTACTGCATTCTAACCACTGCACCACTGTGGCATCATAATTACACTTTTATTGGGAAACTTTGGAAAAAGAAGTCTACTAGGATAGTTTTAAAAGTCCCCTGTTGGTTTTCTTCTTGTAAAACACTTACTGGAATAAGTTTACACCTCAGAATGACCTTACTAGACAATTTCAGGTAGATGTTGAATAACACAGGGATAAATCAAAGCTTTATAGATACAAAATGTTGAAGCACCATAGGGATCATGGAGGAATCACCAGCCTCATCTTCCTGCAATGGTGCGAATTAGCGGTACTAGTTTAAGACCATTTCACCTAATTTGGAGATTTGCTCCAGGAGGATACGGTGTTTAGTCATAGCAAAAGCCAGCTATAGCCCAGGAGAATCTATAGAGGTTATGCTCTCCCTGTCTCTTTCCAGGCAACAGTGTGGCCCATATAGTCTTAGTGACAGAACCAGACCTAAACCTGATTTAAATGGATATAAAAAAATCTGTTTCATACAAGTCTGGATCTGATCAGCCATTGCATGCTTGAGAACCTTGAATAGGAAAAGAATACATTATTGGTCTTCCCCATATATGTAGGGCTAGGAATTATGAGATTTGAATCCAATATACATGAAGGCCACAGAATAGAGACTATAGCCATGATGACGGACCTATGGCATGCCTCCCATTGGTCAGCTGATTTTCAGGTCTCTGCCGTGCATGCAGGAGGCGTGCATGCATGCGCAGGGGGGCGAGGGGCATGGATGCATGTGACACACTCCCCCATGGCCTGTTTTTTTGGTCCCAGGAGGCTTCAGGGAGGCTTGCTAGGTCCAGAACAGGGTGCGGGGGCTTTTGTGCACACATGCGTGGGGGAGTGAGTGGTGTCACGCACACACACATGTGCAGGGGGCCTGTGCATTAGTTCAGGCCCCTAACATTACACTTTGCAACCATTTTGCTTAGCAACAGAAATCCCAGTCCCAATTACCACTGTTAATTGAGGACTCCTTGAGTATAGGGTATGCTGGAGAATTTACTATCACTGTTCAAATCCACTTATAATTATCCTTTCCTCTTGATCCCCATGGGGACAAATGACATGACCAGTAGAGTCCAATAGAATCTTTAGCGACTATAAGGCCTCGGTGAGAGATAGGGAAGGAAATGGAAAGTTCAGTATTTTTCACCAAGAAAATTTTGGACAATGATAGCGGACTATGCTACTTTCATGAATGACTTCTGGATACATTTTACAAAAGCTGGAAAGGAAATGTTTGGTAAATGTCTATGGAGATTCTCAGTCATCCAGGTCATGGTTGTCCCAAAAGTGCTTTTTCAAGAGGCAACTAGATCAGAAAGTCCAGTTGCCTCTTGAAAAAGCACCTTTGGGAAATGTTTGACAGATATCTCACCAATCTTATCAGCAGTGTGTTAAAGCAGAACACAAAGAGGAGGATGAGCAAAAGCCCAGAACCAAATATTCAGACAGACTGGATCAAGAAAGCAGGACACAAAAAAAGAAGCTGGGTACTAGGATGGTGACTCGGACTATTGCAGAACATCACAATGTAAATGCCAGCAGGTGGTATTCAAAATCTCTGGTGTTTCTATACCAGTGGCAGAATATGGGAAACAAAAAAGGGGATTCAGGAAAACATCTCTGATGTGATAGGCCTCACTGAAATTTCATAGGATGATATTCGTGATTGGCATCAACACCAGAGGGCAACATTTCATACAAAAGAAATACAAAACAATACAATACAATACAATACAATACAATACAATAGCAGAGTTGGAAGGGACCTTGTAGGTCTTCTAGTCCAACCCCCTGCGTGGACAGGAACCTTATACCATTTCAGACAAATGGCTATCTAACATCTTTTTAAAGACTTCCAGGGTTGGGGCATTCACAACTTCTGGAGGCAAGCTGTTCCAGAATAGACCAAAGGAGTTTTTATTTATTTATCATGTGGCAGCCAAAGGAGCATTTTTGCATTATTTGAAAAGAAAAGAAAAAGTCCTGGCAAGGAATCAGAACATTGGAATCTTGCCCAGAGTATCTGTGTAAGAATAAAAAAGAATATAATAAGTGAAAATGATACCATTATGGAAATTTAGTATAGATCGCCTGGGCAGGTGAAAGACATTGATAAAGTTTCGTTCACCGCTAAAGCATAAGATGACTAGAATTTCCAGGAAGTGTGCAATAGTGATAACCAAAGGCCAAGACTGAAATCTGATGAATTCTTGTCCTATCTTGCCGATAATGTCAATTGTCAGAAAGTGGAAGAAAGAACTATCCTAGATATAATCTTCATCGCAATGGAGGAACTGTTTGATGAAATGAAGGTAACTGACACCTTCAAGCAAAATGAATGTGTTATCCTAGAATTTCTGAGATCCAGAGAAGGAAGAACCGAGGAGAGATATTGGACTTCAGAAAAGTAGACTTTGATAAACTCTAAAGGTCAAATCCAATGACTTAAAATGTTGAAGGAGGAAAATATCCAGAAAGAACAGAAATGTGACACTGAAGGTGAAATTGCAAACAGTCCCCACAAGAAGAGGGAGGAACCAAGACCAGGACAGATACATAAGCAGCTCTTTAAAATATTGAAAGAGAAAAAGTACAGGAAATGGAAGAATGGGAGCATGACCAAAGAAGAATACAAGATTACATTTAAGAATAGTAGAATCTCCGACAGAAAAGTGAAATATTTCTGACAAAAAGAGCAGAGGATCTAGTGGACTAGATGTTCTCTACAGTTAATTCCAGCTGTAGGATTCCTTGATTCTGTTTAAAGAATGTATGTGATAATCCATATCTCTCATTTATTAGCCTACATTGGAGTGCAACTGTGGAGTTCTTTGCATTGCTAGCAATGATGCTGAACCCCAAATTTTCCAGTATGACATCAGAAGCTTCCTTGTCCAATAAGCATGATGCAGATTGCAACCTCTTCAGCACTTCAGCTCACCTAAGAGGGATTTGCCCATGCGAATTATATCTAAGGGACAAAATATAAAGAATGCAAGAATGCACTGAATAATCCACGATAATGGCATACTGAGTGCTAATTACTGCATGATCATTCTGCTTCCATCAACTGGCAAAAGGAACTATATACCCAGGCATTGCACTAATTAAATGCCTAAACTATCTCTATGTTAATTAAAAAGAATCCTGAAAATGAGCACATAAGACACTTGGGAGTGTTTTCAAATAGGCAGAAAAATTAAGCACGCTTGGCATGCTTGTGGATGCACAGGTTGCTGATACCTTCCTTCCAACCTGTTGCTGTGTGGAGTCAGCCAATAAAAATGTTAAGAGGCTTCAAGATAAATAAATGAAAATTAAATCCAAGTCACTGCATTCCAGATTTTTGTGACGCACTCGCAAAGAATCCAGTGCTCTTAAGCCTGTGCTGCAGATGCAGACTGTAAACAAAGGCACATAACTTAATAGTTAGATTTACACTTCTCTTTAAACTATAATTGTTCTCCACACATGGGAGAAAGAGAAGACACACGTAATACGATGCAACGTGGCTGCAGGACTAGAGAGCAGACCACAGCCATCTCCCATAACAGGAACCTGTCACCATCACAGTAGCAGACCATAGACATCTCCAACAGTGGGTCAAGAACACAGAGAGCAGGACAACATCTGCCTTTTATCCATACCCATTGGCTGAAGAAACTAACAACAGTGCAGTGAATGCCTAGTAGCACAAATGAATCATCTGCTAACAGCAGGCTCCCACCCAGACTGGCTAACACAAGGAAGGATAGTGTTAATCATGGAGACCTCTACAAGGAAACAGCACCAGCCAATACCCACCCTTCCCACAACATGGACATTCCTATCAGGCATCATAGCTGCCAAGCCACAGGACCATGTGGGTTCATTGCAAGGCTGAAATGCTCACACATGCTACATGATCACATGGAGAAGCAAAAGGCAGACGTTTTCTGTTTGGAAGGCAGAGCACACGTTTGGTGCAGATTTCCTGCCAACAGCCAAGCTGTGACCTGCATGTATAACTGTAGGTAGGTAGGGCGACACTCTGTCTCCCTACCTACCTACTATATTTCTCTCTCTCTCTCTCTCTCTCTCTCTCTCTCTCTCTCTCTCTCTCTCTCTCTCCCTACCTACTATATTTATCTCTCTCTCTCTCCCTCTATCTACCTACCTACTTTCTTTAAAAAATTGCCTCTTCAAAACCTGGGTGCGTTTTATACTCCGGTGTGTCTTATTCTCCGAAAAATATGGTAAATGTGGTTTTTGACAAAGTTAGATGTATGAACACAGACATTCTGATTTCCAAACTATTGAAACAGACATTATAGTTAAAGCATTACATTGAATTATGGTTTATGAAAATGTGTGAACTAAATTTCCCTTCTAGAGGAGGCTTAGAGTCTTACTGATCTTCTGAGGTAGCTATTCAATGTATTTTTTTCTGCCCCATGTTGTGTACCAGCTAGTGTCATTTTTTTCCTATTGGAAAGGCATTGAGTAGTCTTTAATATTATCAATAATGGTTAAAGCTCCATAATCTTATTGGTTTTACCTAATAGTGTTAGAAAGTATTCTTATTTGAATAATGAAATAAGTAGACATCAAATTTTCACTTTGGGAGTGTTTTGGATAAAAAGTCAACTAAAATAGTTATTTAAAAATCTATTTATAAATAAATGTTGCCCAGACAAAACTATTCATATTTGGTTGTAACTTGCGTCTAAGTTATCAGGACAGTAAGTACATCTATTATTTCATTTCATTTTTTATTACATTTATATCCCGCCCTTCTCCACAGAGGACCCAGGGCGGCGCACAGGAAATTTAAAAAACATACACAATAGAAGATAGACAAATAATTTAAAATATATATTAAATAATCCCCAATCCTGTGCTAAAAACCAATTATTAAAAACCCAATTTAAAACTTTTCTAAAAGTCCCCATGGGAGGTTAGGCTAGGCCGGCTTGATGGAAAAAATATGTCTTTAAACATTTGCGGAAGAGGCGGAGGTCGGTGATGGTCCGGAGTTCAGGGGGTAGGTCGTTCCAAAGGGCAGGGCCCGCCACAGAGAAGGCTCTTCCCCTGGGTGTCGCCAGTCGGCATTGTCCGGCCGACGGCACCCTGAGAAGGCCCTCTCTGTGGGAGCGGATCGGTCTAAGGGATGTATGGGGCAGGAGATGGTCTCGCATATAACTAGGCCCCGAGCCATGGAGCGCTTTAAAGATGGTCGTCAGAACCTTGAAGCGCATTATCTTTGTGTTAATAAAACATTGCCCAGAAAACTTTAAACTTACATGTAATACTATTTTTTTCTTCTTCTGCCACATTTCTTCATTGGTCTCCTTCCCACTCTTCCTCTTTCCAATACCTCCATTCTTTATTATGATCAGATTTATCCACAGCAGGCAGAGATTCTGGAAACAACTTTGATCAAATGACACAAGAAAGGAGTCTATAACGGCAAAGCGAGTGCTTCTGTAGAAACCCACAGCACAAAGTATCCTCGGTGGTATGATACTTTTACATTTATTTAGAGTTTATATTTATAGTTACTTTTCTTGTATAATACAGTTTATCTTTATTTTCTCTTGGGTCCCGTTTGTATCTTTTATTTGTGATTTTTTTCCTCTTTAAATAAAGAAGATAATTGCTTACTCAAATGTATTTTTTAAATAAAATTTTCCATAAAAATATCTGATTGAATTAAACAGAAAGGAACATACAGTCCATATCTAGTATTAAATAAAAATTATCTTACAGTAAAGTTCCGTGAAGATGGCAAATATTTTTTTAGACAAGGGGTTGGCTTCTGAGAACTTTAAGTAAAACGGAGTTTGCAGAAAGTAAGGTCACCACCTCCTCTGCTCAATGTCTCCTTCTTCGTGACATAATAACTTCTCTGAAGGGAAGGGTTCTTGAACAGCATGAATGGGATGAAATTCCCTCTGCCTGAAGTAGGACATCTTCCCTTCCCAACAGAAATCCATTCACATGCATTATTCCCTCCACTGTAGTGAAATAAAAGATAAGGCTGAGATATGACTGACCCCAACCATCCATTTGGGTGCATTTGTATCGGAGAGTGGATTTGAACCAGGTCTCCCCATTCCTATTTCAAAACCTCGGTTAGGATGCCACATGGAGCTTCTGATGGAAAATGTCACTCTGCTACCTTCTTTCTGCTCCTGTTTCTCAGGGTCCATCCCACAACTTTCAATTGGCCAACTTTTTTACCTCTTTAAAATCAAATGACTAAATTCTGAATGGCAGAATATTTTCCAGTGGTTTTTGTGGATATATAAGAAAAGGAGTGAGAACTATTTTTACTACTGTTAGTCATAGTAAATGGAGTTACTTGTGTTAAATATATAGATTTTTCTGAATAATCGTCAAAAAAAATGGAAAGGTCTCACTGATAACATCTTCTGAAAAGACAGTCTTATCACCCAACTGGTCCAATTCATGAACTTAAGGAAATCAGTTGTTACCAGGGCTTAGACATGGTGGGAACATGTGAGCTTTAGCTTCTAGCATTCCACAATATGATATCAGTTCCAGCCATCACAGTATCCTCGCCATCACCTGATTGTGATTTGAACATTTGGTGTAATTACAATGTTAAGCAAGCCCCAGTCATGTGATCATAATTTCCAATGTTTCCTGCTGGCTTCCCAAAAAGTCAATGGGGAAGTTGGCAGGAAGTTGGAAGTCACAATTACATGAGGTCCATCCTTAGTGATCTGCATGGTCATCACTTAACAATTTCCACCAGGACTGCCAGGACTGCTATTGTTAGGTAACACAGTCAACTGAACCTGCAGACCATATTACTTAGCGATGGCAATTCCAATCCTAACTGATGTTGTTAAACAAGGACTATCTGTATTGTACACCTATTGTAGAGCTGTCACCATAACAATTTTTAAAAGTCTCCCTTATACTATCCTTTGGGCTCATTTTACAATAAAAAGGCAGAATCTGTGGAATGCAGCTAAAACAGCCCCAGGTTCATCCCCAGAAAATATTTAGCCAATAATACATGCAGTAGAATCAAGAGCGGAACTATATCAGGTAGCAAATGGAAAACTTCTAGGATAACAATTTCAACTTGCAGATTTTGATGGATGCTTGGGTAGTCTCTAAATACTGTCCAAATATTTTATGACTGCATTCAAAATTGAGTAACACCTCATTTCAACAATTTTTAAAGTTGTAATATTTTGGAACTCCAAAGTTCATCTATATACATCACTGCTGAAAGAAAATACATCTACAGCCTCTCTGCTTAAATATTTTCAGAGATAATTGAAGTAATTCAGTGTTCAACATATCCAGAGATAATTTATTCCACTGTCATAACCTTAGGAAGTTTTTCTTGATGCTTAGCCCAAAATAGCATTCCCACCCGTTCTTGGTAGTTCTGACTTTTTGAACCAGGGAATATAAATCTGTTCCATCTTCTCTGTGATACTTGTTCAAATCTGACAGTTTTCTACGCTATCTACTCTTACTTTTCTTTTTGTCCAAGCTAAACACTTGATACTATCTGCCGTAACAGTCAATGACTGACATGCAATGTGTTTAATAGCAGAAAGTACTGATCACTGATCTCTTGCAGGAATATTTTTTTTATCACATTAAAAAAAACAACTCACTGTTTTCTGAAAGTGGAAGGGATTTTGGGTCATGCTATAGAATGTTTCAGCTATTAACAAGGGCAGTGATGGGTGTCATTGTTGTCTACTGAAAATTAAAAGTGTGCCTTAAAACTGCCTTCCAACATTCCCCTTCTGGTTAGATTCTGCAAGAGGCACCTGGTAATGATGGGTTAGCTAATATTCTTTTTACAAAGCACTGTTTGCATTCTCTATAAACTTTGCTGTGTTAGATTTGTCAACAGTTAATGAGCGATACACAACATTATGCTGACAGTCTTGAAGGGCTAACATTTCACAGTGGAATGTTGCTGAAAAAAATGAATGATGCCAGTAGAAAAAAACATGGAATATCTATAAAAGTCAACTTCAGTTTCAGGAATTATCGCTTCCTCCTCAAATGTAGTTTCTGGTATCATGTTGGGTTCCCCGAATTTTTCTCTATGACCAGTCATCACATAACTACAAGTTCAGGTAATGATGGGGATGTTTAAAGATTTGACTTGCTTGTTGTGGATTGAATGGTCAGTCCAAAAAGTAACAATGTTTTTCTACTCCATGTGTTTTTTGACTTAGAAGACTCTACCGTATTCATTTGACTTATAACTCTACTGCCTTTTCACTGGAGAAGAGCCTAATGCTGGGAACGACTGAGGGCAAAAGAAGAAAGGGACGACAGAATGAGGTGGCTGGATGGAGTCACTGAAGCAGTCAGCATGAGCTTAAATGGACTCCAGGGGATGGTAGAGACAGGAAGGCCTGGAGAACGTTGTCCATGGGGTTGCAATGGGTCAGACATGACTTCGCGACTAACAACAATTACTGCCTTTACAATAGGAGACAATATTTTCTTCTTGTTCCTGTTATTTGTACGTGTAATCTGTTACTCAGTTTGTAGGTTTCATTAATCTGTGGAACCCATCGGCATTGTGGTCAATCCTTGTATGTTTTGCATGGAACTATTATTTGGCTTAAATATAGAAAATATAGTGTTCTTCAAATATTACAAATTTTTCTGCCTGGGCCAGACAGGAATAGCACTTCCAAGTCCTTGAAGGGTCAAATTACTTATCCTGAATCAGACGATAGCCAGCTATTACCTTACATGTCAATAAACAAAAACCCTACACATACACATATACTCATTTTTACATATACAGTATATTTATGCCCAGACTTACATGCACCCATATCACTTTGCCCCATTTTCTTAAGTAGATAGATACCAAAGCCATTTGTAGCCAAACATTTTAGTATAGTCTACAGAGAAGATGGATCTCTCTAGCTCATGCTGTGGATGGCTGGGTAAAACTCCTTTGACTGGAACTTTTGAGACTTAGGACAAAAGTGGACGAATTGCTTTTCTTGCTGACGCTCAGGTCACATCCTTGCCGAGCTTTTAAGTACCGTGAAGAACAACAAAGGAACCGGTGCAAAAGGTCGTGAAAAAGATGGCCTGTGAAAAGCATGTAGATCCAGGGGTTACAACAGCTGTTCAGACTTGCTAGGAGCGTGGTGATTATGAACGTCCAATCTATGAGAGAGAGAAAAATGTATTAGAAAGAGTGAAATACTACTGTAAAGTTTCGGAATCAACAAGATTGTCAAAGAAGAGAAATAGCCCAACAATCAATGGATGGAAACTGATCAAGGAGAGATTCAACCTAGAAATAAGGAGGAATTTTCTGACAGTGAGAACAATCAACCAATGGAACAGCTTGCCTTCGGAGGTTGTGAGAGCTTCATAACTGGAGGCTTTCAAGAAGAGACTGGACTGCCATTTGTCAGAAATGGTGTAGGGTCTCCTGCTTGGGTGGGGGTTTGGACTAGATGACCTGCAAGGTTCCTTCCAACTATGCCAATCTGTAAATAATCTGTTAACCAGTAACCAAGTGAGACATTCTATCTACGCCTGCTGGTGACGCCATAACACCATGTGTCTTACAATACTTTGTTGAAATGGAGATAAAGGTAAAACATTTCATCAGGGTTTTGCTGGATGAATGCATGCCACAACTGACATACAGTGAGGCATTTCTGCTATACAGTGATAACAAAACTTAATAACTTTTAAGTAGAAAAGTTTTGCTATTCAAAATAATTGTTAATTCCCCCACCAAATGAGGCTGCTGTGAAAATGTTTTGACTCAAGCACCAAGTATTTTGAGCTGTGTTTTTATCGAGAGCTAGTGGCAGTACAAAGTGAAGAAAATTAGTGTGGTTTGGGGAGCTCAAATAATTTGGAGAATTTATAAAAGGATCTGTTCAAAGATTGACCACTATTTTACTTTTCTCTCCATTTTCATTACATCTTCCAAATTAGACAATTTTATATATAGAGTGTTCCTGCTGTTCAGAGTATATTAGTAGGTGAGTTTGTCACTTTCTGGCATGGATTTCTAGATGTTCTGCTCATCAAAATTACATTTTTTTTTTACTTTAACATTTATAATATATAAATAACTTCCAATTAAATCTGAATTATCCTGAATTAGGCCAGTTAGATATAAACCTATGCTTTAAGGATGGGAATTACCGTCATCGCTTACCATCAGATACTAAGAATTGTCATCCTAGCACACCTGGGAAAGTTAGTTGTAGAGTCTAAAACTACAACAAATAGTCTTAATAAATTTACACCAGGCTATTACAAATACCTTCTATATCTATCTATCTATCTATCTATCTATCTATCTATCTATCTATCTATCTATCTATCTATCTATCTATCTATCTATCTATCTATCTATCTATCTATCTATCTACTTACCTACCTACCTACCTACCTACCTACCTACCTACCTACCTACCTACCTACCCATGTGTGTGTGTGTGTTTGTCTCTGTGTGTGTCTGTGTGTGTGTCTGTTTCAACCAAACTTGGTACACAGATGACTTACTCTCTGGAAACAAATAATGTGGAGGTAAGACACTCCTAACCCCCCCCCCCGGGTGTGTGTTCTGTTAAGATACAGCTTGTTGTGCCTTAAAATGGCTACTACTGTACTGCCATAAAATGAATTCTTGGGTACAGCGCAGAGGAGTTGCCATGGTAACAGCTTCACAGTACTCCACAAGGGGGTTCCCTTTGGTAAGGGGGAAAATTAGAAATTACATTTGGTCTGGACATTTTCCCCCTATAAATAAATACCCGGGCAATGCCGGGTTATCAACTATTAGTATATAAAATATGTAGGAAATCAGCATGGCTACATTGTGCTGCAAAGATTTTTTATAGTATCAGGGGATTAATATTTAGGAATAAATGTGAAACATAATCAGAAAGCAATTACAGGGTAAATGCTTGCCATTAATTCATGTTTAAGGAAAATCATTGTTATCTGTACTGCAGATGAAAAAATTGAAGAGAGAAAATATTTTTCCACACATTAACCGCTCTTTAAATTCATCAGCCACTTTTGCCAATTCGGCAATGAATAGTGTTTTTGTGAAGTCTTATTTTCCAGTCCATCAATATTCAAAAAGCTTAATCTTTAAAACTTGTATTAGCGCAAAGAGTTTTTATCTTTTAAATGGCATGCAAAACTGCAGAAGATAGACACCTTCCTTCTATCTAGTTCCTGCTTCAGATAATCTATTAGGCTGAGTACTCAGCCTTTCTTAATTGCTTCAGGGTCAATTGGAAACAGATCTAGCCAATCCATCTCATCCAGATACACTAGATATGCATACTGGTATACTAAGACTTGATTCGATAAGTTGGCACGTCAGAAATAATCAAATTGGTATTATGATAGATAAGTTATATTATTATGATTTATTATTACTTTGGTATATAGGATGAGAGCTTATGCATTGGAGACAAATTCCTTGTGTGTTTAATCACATCTGGCCAAATAAAGTATCCTACTCTACCCTACCCTATCCTTCCAAATATCATTTTCAGGTCCCAGCATCTTAAAATATGGCACAGAAATTGGCAGTAGAATGGCCCATTCAGGATGGGCTTGTAAGAATGGGAATTAAAAGTGGTTTGTTCCTCCTACTTTTATTTTTACTCTTAAATCTCTCTCTCAAACGACAAGTAAAAAAATTAGTGAAGGCTCTTCCAATATAACTAAACAGTCTTCCATACTTTAGAAACTTTCTTCAAAAGTTTAGAAAGTTGAGTTTCAGCCCCTGATACCCAATGTTGCCCAGTGTTTTCTAACATCTGATTATCTTTATACAGCACATCTCACAGTCCTCTTCTCCTTAAGTATGTCAGTCAAAGAGAGTATGCTAATCTACGGTAATTTAGAACTTCCTCTATGAAGTGTAAAAAATGGCTCACGACAGACAGTGTTTTAATTATACCAGCAAAATGTCTATCCTTTTAAATTGGCTATTTGTATATTTCTCCAGACAGCAACAGTTGATAAACAATCTCAAAGTTCATGCTCTGTCTTCTCATGGTTTTTTAAAAAATAAAATAAAGATTATATGCCTTTATTACTAAAGAACTAAGGAGAAATTACCTGACAATGATAACAATAAACCAGTAGAATGGTTTGTCTTCAGAGGTTGTGGCTGCTCCAAGACTGGAGATTGGACAGCCATTTGTTCAAAAGGGTATAAGGTCTCCTATCTGAACAGGGAGTTGGACTAGAAGACCTCCAAGATCCCTTCCTTATTCTGTCTTAATGTTGCAAGGATTGAGAAACATTTCTCTCGGGCAGTCCAATCCCTGTTCAGCAGACTAAACAACTCTATGCATGATCGTGTCCTTTAAGGGTTGTTCTGGAATTCAGTCAATAGATAGAGTGAGAAGCAACTAATCATATTACCGTGATCAATAAGAAGAAGAGACTCTAATGTTCATTGTCCTATAAACCCCTCGAAATAGATACAAACAGCTTGTGGCTTTTCCTAGAACTGGCAATAATAATTAACTTTTTCAATATAAATGAGTTATGTAACTTGGAAAAATAGCACAATATCCTGACAAATACGGTGCTATTGGGCTGAGACAGATTCATATCCGGCTACCTCTGTTTATTTACAAAGGTTGTATAGCAAAAGTAGCAAGTCGCATTTATTGTTCCTAATTTCCCCCCCCTTTTTAACCAAATACAATGGTTGCAAGCAAGTCTTTACATAATCAGGATTTCAGTAAGAAATAATAATCATGCTAGGGATACAGACTAATGCTAATTTCCAGCATGAATCAATGGAAAAAGAAACCTTGAAATTTCTCATTCATCATGGGAATACCTCCTCTGAACATGCTTACTATGAAATATTTCATTTTTCTCATTAGCTTTTCTTAAGGCTGAGTCATTAAGGTGGCCTTTGCCTAAGCTAATCACAGAATAAGAAATTCCTCTGAAATCAACTCCTTGCTGTGAAACATGGCATTATTAGTTTAAAAAAAGAGGGGAAACCAAAACAAAAAGGAATCTAATTGATTACTGTTTGGAATGAGCATTGATTCATAATCACACATTGAAATTCTTATGTTCAAATAATCTGTTTAGGCTCCTGGGTAACATATCTAGGTTCCACTTCTGAATGCTAATTGGAGCTTTTTAGGCCTGTTTTCAGTATTTTGAACTCATGAAAAATAAGAGGACAAGCCTATTTCTCAGCCATTCCACTGGGCTTTGCATAGAAGTGGTTTAGCATAATTACATCACATAAATTGCACTCTTCATTGTTAGGCTGAAGCAAATTAACCCAGTCTCTCCTCTGGAAGTTAGCACAAAGTAATTATTTGAAATCAGCTTTTCCATATCTGTTCCTCTCCAGATCATAAGTAACAAAATTCATAAAAAGAACAGCTGGAAATAAATATGGGAGTAGTCTCAATACACTATACAATACAATACAATACAATACAATAGCAGAGTTGGAAGGGACCTTGTAGGTCTTCTAGTCCAACCCCCTGCATGGGCAGGAACCTTATACCATTTCAGACAAATGGCTGTCTAACATCTTTTTAAAGACTTCCAGGGTTGGGGCATTCACAACTGCTGGAGGCGAGCTGTTCCAGAGGTTAATTGTTCTTACTGTTAGGAAATTTCTCCTTAGTTCTAAGTTGCTTCTCTCCTTGGTTAGTTTCCACCCATTGCTCCTTGTCCTGCCCCCAGGTGCCTTGGAGAAAAGTTTGACTCCCTCTTCTTTGTGGCACCCTCTGAGATATCGGAACACTGCTATCATGTCTCCCCTGGTCCTTCTCTTCATCAAACTAGACATACCCAGCTCCTGCAGCCGTTCTTCATATGTCTTAGTCTCCAGTCCTCTAATCATCTTGGTTGCTCTACTTTGCACTCTTTCCAGAGTCTCCACGTCTTTTCTACATCGTGGCGACCAAAACTGTATGCAGTATTCCAAGTGTGGCCTTACCAAGGCACTATACAGTGGCATTAACACTTCACGCGATCTAGATTCTATCCCTCTGTTGATGCAGCCTAGAACTGTGTTGGCTTTTTTGGCAGCTGCTGCACACTGCTGGCTCATATTTAAATGGTTGTCCACTAGGATTCCGAGATCCCTCTCACAGTTGCTACTATTGAGCAAGGTACGACCTATACTGTACTTGTGCATTTGGTTTTTCTTGCCTATATATAGGACCTTACTTTTTTCACAATTGAATTTCATTTTATTAGACAGCGCCCAATGTTCAAGTTTGTCTAGATCCTTCTGTATCTTAAGCCTATCTTCTGGAGTGTTGGCTATTCCTGCCAGCTTGGTGTCGTCTGCGAATTTGATGAGTTCCCCATTTATCCCCTCATCCAAATCGTTGATGAAGATGTTAAAGAGTACTGGGCCTAAAACAGAGCCTTGGGGGACTCCACTGCATACTTCCTTCCATGTAGATGCAGTTCCATTGAGGACTACACGTTGAGTGCGGTTGGTCAGCCAGTTACGAATCCATTTGGTGGTGCTGCTGTCTAACCCACAATTTTCTACTTTATCTAATAGTAGGTTATGGTCTACTTTATCAAATGCCTTACTGAAGTCCAGGTAAATTATATCAACAGCATTCCTCTGGTTCACTGATTTTGTTACTTTGTCAAAGAATGCAATTAGATTCATCTGGCATGATCTGTTTTTGACAAACCCATGTTGGCTTTTGGCTATTACTTTGTTTGCTTCTAGGTGTTCACTTATTTGTTGTTTAATTATCTTTTCCAGAATCTTTCCTGGTATTGAGGTCAGGCTGATGGGTCTATAGTTTCCTGGATCTGTTTTTTTTCCTTTTTTGAAGATGGGAACCACATCTGCTCTTTTCCAGTCTTCTGGCAGTTCCCCGGTGCTCCAGGATCTCTGAAAGATATAGTTCAGTGGTTCTGAGATCTCGTCTGCCAGTTCCTTCAGAACCCTGGGGTGTAATCCATCCGGTCCTGGTGATTTGAACTCGTCCAGGGCAGACAGGTGCTCACTTACCATTTTCTTCCCTATTTCAACTTGTGTTCCTAATCTGATATTTGTGGTGCTGTTTTTGATTGATTGGACTGTTTTATCCCTTTGTGTAAAGACAGATGCAAAAAAAGAGTTAAATAGTTCTGCTTTCTCCCTGTTGCTTATCATCTTCTTGCCATTTTCTCCCAGCAGTGGACCAATTGTTTCCTTAACTTTTTTCTTATTTTTAACATGTTGGAAGAAGCTTTTTTTGTTATTTTTTACTTTTTTGGCAAGCCTTTCTTCATTGTGAGCCTTAGCTTTCCTCACTTCATCTTTACAGGCTCGGGCTATTTGCTGATATTCTGCCTTGGTTATGTCCCCCTTTTTCCACTTTTTATATTTATCCTTTTTGTCTTTCAATTTGTCAGAGAGTTCTTTATGCAGCCATGCTGGTTTCTTTTGGGAACTGTTATTTTTCTTCTTCATTGGTATTGCGCTGGACTGGGCTTTTATAATCTCATTTTTCAAAATTTCCCAAGCTTCTTGAATTGTTTTCCCCTTGAGGATTCTCATCCATGGAATCCTTCCCAAGCTCTCTCTGAGGTAATTGAAATTAGCTCTCTTGAAGTCTAAGACTCTAGTTTGACTTTGTTCAACTACTTTTGTTTGCATAATGTTGAATTCCAGTATTTCATGATCGCTTGCCCCCAAAGTTCCTGTAGCTTCTACACCTTCTATCATTTCCTCTCTGTTAGTGAGAATTAAGTCCAATATTGCTGATCCCCTTGTTCCCTTCTCTACCTTTTGGGAAACAAAGTTGTCTGCTAGGTTTGTTAGGAACCTGTTGGATCTTCCACTTGGTGCAGAGTTTGTTTCCCAATTGATGTCAGGGTAGTTAAAATCTCCCATTACTATTGCAGTGTGCTTCCTACATACCTTAGTTAGCTGGTTAGCAAAAAGTACATCCACTTTCTCTGCTTGGTTGGGTGGCCTGTAGTATAGACCTATGACAATATCATTCCCCCCCCAACCTTTAATATTGACCCAAATACATTCAAGTTGACCCAAATACATTCAAGTGACCCAAATACATTCAAGACCCAAATACATTCACTAGGAAAGTCTCAAATGGGGATGACTGCTGAAGATGTTTATGAGTTCAACCCTTACATGAGATTCATCCAACAGAGCTCAAGTGTAGATAGAGTGAAGAAAAATCTATTGCTATGAGCTTTATTGTTTGGCTGGGTATCACCCTGATATATTTCCTGAGGAATCAAAGTGAACTAAGATTAGGCCTCCTCAATGGACTGATTTTTTTAAAGACACCTAAAGAAATTTAGCCTTCTAATAACATTTACATGGAAAGGAACCAAGAGGTCTACACTTGAAGGAGTTAAAAGAAATTCTACAAGGGGGAAAAAAATCTTAATTCATATTTGCTCTACAGAGCAAGGAGTTTAAAAAAGACGATCTCTACTTAATTTCAGATCCTGCCTGGTTTTTTTTAAACTTATACAATACTGTTCTTGTTACTCTAATAGAAATATATTTCCAAGTTTCTAACAAAGAACAGTTTAAGCTTATGATAAAAAAAAACCTGAATTAACAATTGTGAATGACAAAAAAGTATTTGAAGATAAGAAGACTTACTTAATAGAAATCTTCCAGTGTTGCTAAACCATTATTCTTCTTTATTTGGATGAATGTACAAAGCTAGAAAATAGGTAGCACTGGTCCTATCATTAGGCAGAGCAAGGTAGCTATCTAAGGCAACAGATCCTGGGAGGCATATAGTGAAAGAGAGGAAGAAGACCAACCTACTCTGTGTTCCTTAAATTACTGTTGTTAAGCGCTATAGAGATAGGCACCAAACTAGAATTTAACTACTAATAATCATCTTTTGAACATAGAATGAAAATGTGTAAGCCTTTCATCTAAGCTAAGGCAACAGCCCATCTTAAGAGAGCCATTGGCTATATCAAGACACTGGATTTCATGGGTGGTCTGGTGCCAAACATGCCTTAGAAAAAATGGTGTTCACAAACTTTATTATGAAGCTGGTTGGACAGCTATTAATCAACAGCTGGTTGGACAGCTATTAAAAGGTAAAGGTTTCCTCTGCACATATGTGCTAGTCATTTCCGATTCTAGAGGGAGGTTCTCATCTCCATTTCTAAGCCGAAGAGCCAGTGCTGTCTGAAGACATCTCCATGGTCATGTGGCCGGCATGACTAAATGCCAAAGGCACATGGAATGCTGTTACCTTCCCACCAAAGGTGGTTCACTTGCACTTTTACATGCTTTCAAACTGCTAAGTTGGCAGAAGCTGGGACAAGTAATGGGAGCTCACTCCATTTTGCAGTGTTAGGAAATCAAATCATCGAATTGCCAACCTTTCTGATCGACAAACTCAGCCTCTTAGCCACAGAGCCACCACATCCCTATTACTAATCATTAAAAGTTTTTAAGAAGAGATTGGATAACCATTTGGCTGAGATAGTATAGGGTTTCCTTCCTAAGCAAGGAGTTGGACTAGAAGATATCCAAGGTCTCTTCCAACTCAATTCAACTCTTCTCTTCTCTTCTATTCCGACAAAATCCCATGTTTATTTCTCCATCATATCATCAGTAATCTGTTACTTAGAGTTCTACTTTAAAAAATTTAGCTACAACATTAAAAGTAATTATCTTCATATTCTCTAATAATAATAACAGAACAGAATAACAGAACAGCTATATGGTAGCAACTGAAAGCAGTGACAAACCTGAAGTTACCCACATCATTTTCAGCCTGTCATAAAATGAGAGCTGAGATAATATGTGTGCTGTGATAATGTGTTTGACTTTCTAAAGTGCTGTTTTATGTTAATTATTAAGAGTTATTTTTCCCATTGGTGGAAAAAAGACATTGATATAACAAAACCAGTGGTTCTGACAGTAGGAATCATCTTAAAACTATCCAACTTAGCCATAGGCAGGTTCCCCATCCTAATAAGGCACGGTCTGTTTTACAACATTTACAATTGCAAGGGTGCTTCAATTCCTGCCAACCACCTATCTCTCCCCCATCTCTGCCCCTTCAGCCACCCGGCACAGTGGTGCTCCTTAGTGGAAGTTCTAGCACCGCTTGGTGGCAGCAGCTGCACTGGACTCAAGTAGAGGCCTGAGGCCTTCAGCAGCCTCAGCCCATTGCCACCTCTTCTGAGCCTCTGGAAGAAGGTGTGGCCAGTAGCTACCTGCATAGGGCCAAGCCATGCATACTTCAGCAGCAGCAGCAGCAGGAAAATGGCAGTCCACTGGGGTCATCAGGGCTGGCAGGTGAGCATAACTGACAGGATGATAAGATGAATATTGGGCGGCTGGACTGGTAATGGTAGCAAAGTGCAAGGCAGCCAAAAGGGGTCAGAGATAAATGGGTGGGGGCTATTGAAGCGGAGGGAGTCCCTTACTTTAGCAAAGCTTGGGGCTGGGAAAGGCCAAGCTCAAAGTGGCTTAATCAGTGGTGAAATTCATTTTTTTTACTACTGGTTCTGTGGCTGTGGCTTGGTGGGCATAGCAGAAGAAGGTTACTGCAAAACCTCCATTCCCTCCCCACTCCAGGGGAAGGATACTGCAAAACCTCCATTCCCTTCCCACTGCTGGGGCCAGCCAGAAGTGGTATTTGCCAGTTCTCCAAACTACTCAAAATGTCCGCTACCACTTCTCCAGAACCTGTCAGAACCTGCTGAATGTCACCCCTGGGCTTAACTCTGGCTGGGTCCAGTGCTAATGATAGGATTCAGTTAACAAAGGCAATGGGAAGTTCTGGGATTGCTATCACTTAATAATGAAGCCATGTGACATCCTGCTTTACAGCCATGTGACATCACTTAGCAATGGAAATCCCAATCCCAATTACCACTGTGAGGACTGCCATCCTTAAGATCCCATTAATGTAAAAATGTTACGCTTAAATTTGAAGAATATCGTGGAGATGTTGTTATCACTTTTGATGCTCATTCATTGACACAATAAGCCTGATCTGAATGACTCTTGCCACTCTACACAGGGCAAAAAAACAAACATTTTGCTCATTAGTAAACTTTTCAGCGTGCTGTGTTTTTTGCATTCTGAACATCTGGCCCAGCCGTGCCTCTGTTAATTGTTAGCTTGGCCACTTTACATGTATCTTTCCAGCTGATTGCATGACTGCACGCTTTTACAAGCCTACTAGTGAAAGTTTTAGCAGAACCCTAAGATAGTATCTCACTGCTATGCATCTTACTCTGTAGCCGGTGTACTCAGTGGCTAAGACTGCATGGATAGTCAACCCCAGCAGGGAACATCAAAAAAAAAATCCAGGCTACAACTTTTGCCTTATGAAGGACGGAATAGATCAAAACTGTGCATGATGTCAAGCAACTTTTAACTAGCCAACTTCAGATGCAACTGGTGCTCATGTAACAGGTAGTAAGTCCATCTTAAGAATGTAGGACTATCATCTGAATAAGCATTCATGGTGCATTTGATTTGATGCAAGGGTTATTCGTGCAGAAATGACAGCCATAGATATTCCTCTATTCCTGCATTATCATTCTCTTTAAAAATATGAATATAAAGCAAACATTGTGATCTGAGTAGAAGAAACAGGGCACAGAAATATAGCAAACAAATGAAGAATTATAGTTAGAAATGAGTACAAAATAAAACTCCTCCAGAGACAAGTTACATTAGGAATGCTAAATTAATAATTATCTAGGTGGTATAAACATAACCTTGCATTCATTCTGATACACCCATTTTCATATTCTGAAATGCTTTTGAGATATAGTTTTTCTCTCACTAATACAGCAGCAATCATTTTCAACATTACTGGATTTGAAGGCCCATCACAAATCATCTACTACTCTTTTGCTCACTATCTTTTAGAGCAGTAGCTATCACGTAGATATGAGCCTTGGTGGCACGGTGGTTAGAATGGAGTGCTGCAGGCTACTTCTGCTGACTGTTGGCTGCCTGCAATTTTGCAGTTCAAATCCCACCAGGCTCAACGTTGACTCAGCCTTTCATCTTTCCAAGGTGGGTGAAATAAGGAGGACCTAAATTGTTGGGGGCAATATGCTGACTTTGTAAATGCTTAGAGAGGGCTGTAAAGCACTGTAAAGCGGTATATAAGTCTAAGTGCTATTGCTAACTGCTGCACAAGATTCAACAGGAAAGTTTAACTCCAATTAAGTTTGATCTAGTGGTTAAAGCAGGCTACAAAGCCATACTCAAGACCCACCCTAGCCATGATAACCAGCTGAGGTGACTTTGGGCCAGTCATTCTTTCTCAGCCCAACCACTTCAGGTTTATTGCTGTGGGAAAAGTAGGAGGATGGAGTGTTGAATATGTTTGCCACCTTGAATCATTTATAAAAACAACAAAGGTGGGATACAAACAAACAAAGAATCTACTCTCCTTGGTTTGACACTCTGTGAAATAATCTGTGAATACTAAAACATATTGATTCAACACATCTGGAGGGCATTGAGTTGAGGAAGACTATGGTCAAGTCAAGAACAAGAAGATCAATATATGAACTGTATTTTTATTTGCTTAACCTTTATCTAAACTATAAGCACCCCTTCTTTAATATATAGTTTTTTTCCCTTTCAAATACATACACAAATATACATTCTTGTAAGTACTATTAATATTTATCTATTAACTATTAACATTTATCCCTATCTTCTTATAAATATAGAAAACACAGTTGGGGTCAGTTTCTTGCCACCCCACACCTCCATCTTGCTTTGCAACAACCCTACTACTTCCATCTTCTCAACAACGGCCTAGGATAGCCCCCCGTTTCTGACTTTTTAAAAATAAATTATAATTTGGTTAAGGTTTTAACATGGGTTTTAGCACGGGTTAACTAATTTAATATATTTTAACTGATATTTATTGTATTTTGTGGTTTTAATAATGACTGTGCACCGCCCTGGGTCCTAACAAGGAGAAGGGCGGGGTATAAATTTAATAAAAAAACAAAAAACAAAAAACCTCCCTTCTCTACCTTCCTTCTTTCCTCCCCTCCTTCTTCTTTTCTTCTTCCCCTCTTTCCCCCACTCCTCCTCTCTTCTCCTCCTTCTTACCCTCTCTCCTACTCTTACATCCCCTCCCTTACTTCCTCTGCTTTGCCCTTTCTTCCTTTCCCTCCTCATCCCCTCTCCTTTCCATTGTTGCCCTTGCTTATTTTCTTTCTCTGATGGGTTCTTGGGGAATCACGCCTTCTTTAAGAGGGACATTGTTTATTTCATTCTACAGTGGACAAACATATTCACCCGATCATTCTGAAAATGAGGCATTTGCAACATTTAATGGGATCAAACTCTTCACTCGATCCATTATCGTCAATTCTGATGCCTTTGCATTTTATTGACTACAACTTTTCTGAATTCCTTTAAGAACGACAAAAGTAAGGGGTCTCTACTCATCTCTACTGCCAATTCAAAGACAAGCCTAATCCCTCTAGCCCTCTGAGCACTTGGAATATTTGGCAAGCAAAGTGTTACAAAGAAATATTCTTATTGGAAACTCTTTTATAGTCTTTGGCAAATAAAGGCCCATATCAGAAGTAAGATAATCTCCTCTGCCCTGGAAGCAAGGAACATTGTCCGTGCAATGTATAATGAAACTTTGGAAAGCTCCTCATACTCTTTATCAGGCCGATTCCCAGATGAATTTTTCTTCACTTTTCATTTTGTGGTTATCTCTGCTGTGAGACATTTTGTATACTCCCACGGCTCCTCTTTTCCCTTGCCCCGCTTTTGCTATCTCCTGTCTTCCACCCATTTCATTTTCTCTCGCTGCTCGTGAACAAAGTGAAATTACCGTGGTCAAATTGATGGGCTAGAGGGGTTTGTGAAAACTTTGCAAACTTCACAATATTTTTTTTCCTTAAAAGTCTTCTTGGTCTGCTAAAGCACAAGGGGGGGACCCACTTTCACACAGTCTAGCAGTTGTGGTGGAAATAAAAATCTTTGATCAACGATGACTGGAATGAAAGAAATATACCCATTTGGAAATATTTCTCTGAATGCCAGAGGACAGAAGATCTGACAGAAATAAGAGCTGACCAGATTGCAGTTTTTAAAATTTTTGATGCCACCTTTACTATTTTTAGAAATATCTCAAGGTGGCGAACATACCTAATACTTTTTCCTTCTCCTATTGTCTCCACAACCACCCTTTGAAGTGAGTTGGGCTGGGAGTTGTTAGTAGATGCTTGATTAATAATCCTTGCATGAAATGCACAGTGCATGCATACTCCTAGTCCCACGTTATTAAGATGAGTTTACTCCCTGTTAATTGAGTTCTGGCTGCAACCTGAAGTTGGCTAGTCAAAAGTTGCTTTGACATCAAGTACTGCTTTTATCTATTCCCTTAACCCTGATCTTAGAAACATCACGGACCTCCGCCTCTTCCGCCAACACCTAAAGACGCATTTCTTTCACTTAGCTGGCCTGGCCTAACTTCCGAGATTATATCATTGACTGGCTTTAAATTACACAAAGTTTTAATAAGGGTTTTAAATTGATTTTAACACAGGCATCTCTAATTTAATAGGAGTTTATTCAGTCTAGGATGTATTTATTCTTTTGTACTGTTTTATTGTGTTTTAATTTCCTGTGCACCGCCCCAAGTCCCTTTTGGGAGAGTGGCGTGGTATATAAATCCAATAAAATCAAAATCAAAATCAACCCAAGAGTCATAGCCTAGATTTTTTTTTCTGATTTAAATTTGTGCCTTGCTTTAGTTTATTTATATAAAATATAAATAAACTAAACTAAACTTTAGCCACCCAAGATCACCCAGTCGACTTCCATACCTAAGGCAGGACTAGAATTCCCAGTCTCCTGGTTTCTCACCTGGTGTCTCAACCACTAGTCCAAATGGACTATAGTAATAAGCTACCATAAGGCTGTCATACTTGCATCAAAGTTAGTGTCTTAGTGGCTGAGCTTAACCCAGTCTAGTGGAAGAGCATTAACTGATTAAAGGAAAGATATTATTGTCATAGTTGCTCTACCCAGCAAACTTAGCCTGCAGTTGGTTGAACAGAGCAATAGATCCAGTTCCTGAATTCTTTTATGATTGGTGGATTGATTTGCAGTCCTTAATATGTTTTTGATTTGTGGAGAATAAAACAATGCCTAGAGACTATTTTATTCTTATATTTTTTTCATTGAGATAGTAATATGATGACTTTCCTCATGCACCGAGCTGATATGTATAACAGGACAAAGAACAGAAGTTAGGCTGAAAGAAAGAAACCCTGATTAAAGAGGGTTGCAGTCAGAACAGGAAGACAAATCTGGGTTCTCTGCATCCTTACTGCAACACCAGGACTATCTTTCCTCCTCCCAGCTGGGGAAGGATAATTGAAATGGAAAAAAATAGTAAGAGGAAAACGGCTAAGCAAGCTCATCCTTTATGTTCCTACTGAAAAAAAAATGCATTATCTCACAATTATCTTTTGTGGGAAAAGAAGGAGCAAGGTATTTGAAGTTGGAGAGAGATGAGTGAATACCACCCATTTGAACTGCAGTAGCTGGGCATTCAGAATATGAATGTAACCGATGTTACTAAAGTAAAGAAAAAAAACAGAGCTGGAAAGAATTTAATGGCTCATTTCTCACACAAAGGTAACCATCTATCAATCAACCAGAGTCATCCAACTTTTGTCTAACTTTTAAAAGGTCTAACCAAATTTAATTACTTTGCCAAGTCTCCGTCCATGTCATATTTGGTTTCCCCCCCCAGTTGTTATGGCTAAGCATTTGTTTTACAAATACTTCTTTTCTGAATGAGTGGGAGTGGAACTTGCATTTAAAGTTCTAGCCATAGAAGACCTATGGTGCCTTGATGCTCTCTGAGCTTGGTTGTTGTTTTTGCACAGAGACTAACCCTACTAGCACTGATGTTACCTAGTCTCATGGATGATATTACCTGGCTTGGTCATGAAACATCTGCAAGAAAACCATCAAACTCAGAGAGCACCAAGGACTCCACAGTTCAACCCTGAGCTACAAATATTCTCTTCTATTGGTACCATATAAGTCTCTTTTGCTGCAACTAGTATTGGACTTTCCACTTGAAACATCCCAAATGAGAGGTACAGGGTTTTTTCCAGCAAAATACACATTCAAACCCAGACTACAATGGGATCTGTCCAATCCTTCTCAGTTATATGTTTTTGGAGTGATGATGGGAGTTCCAGCCTGAGTATTTTTGCACGCACACACAGACACAAAAATAGTGTGCATTCATTTGTGAGACAGCTGATATACTTCAGCATCTTCTCTGTAGACTGGACATTGGTGATGCATAAATGTATATGGAAAGTTGATTTAGATATTAGAGAGCATGCTGAAAAGTATGTCTTGCACATAGCTCTTATTTTGAAGCAAACATTGTTGATACCAAAGTGATAGCAGCCAAAGCCATTAATACTGCATCCATTAATTTGTTATTTCTCAGAAGAAGTGGTGAAGATTTCCAGTTCTGGGACAAATAAAAAAGCAGAGAACTTTGAGATGTCTCAAGTACCCAGTGATGACAATCCACTTCTTCAAAGTAACAAAAAAAAGGGGGGGGGCAGAACAAATCAGAAAGTAACGTCATATTCAATATCATATTTCAAGTCCTTTTCGCTAATAGATTATCCTACAATTAATTTTAGGCAAATGGGAAGCATTTTTAGATGATTAAACTTTTTTACAAATGATTCTGTTAGTGTGATTTAGTCTTTAGCCCTTCTCAATATTTGCCATTCCTAACATAAATAGTGTGGTTGATTAGTGCCTCTCCGCATTAAGCTCCCAACTCCCCAGTCAACGATAGCCTGCACAACTCATTCACAAAATTCCTCTGCTTCCTTCATTTCTGAACTAGCATATAGAAATCAGCCAATTCATAGAGTAAAGTCAAAATGACAGTGTTGAGCTCCTTCTGTGAAAAAGATTATAGCTACAGCGGCACTTCCATCCTACTTGTAAAAGCAATTTCCCATTTGCTCACAGCAATTGATATAAACATTATCTTTCATGTGCTCTCACTGAGATTAACAGAAAATTATTTGATGTGGCTTAGTATGAAAAAATGCCTGACATTTCTATGCCAACTATTCCTATTCCTCCAGATTTACAGCTTCCTAATGAAAGCATCCAAGTTCTTTATGTTATCACAGGACAATTATGGGCAGAGATATTTGGCAATTTATCCAAGGTCACACACACAGCAGCTAAGATTTCAAATCACTTTTTAGATTTTACCTGTTCTATCATCCTAGCCAATGATGTTTTTTTCATTTGAATAATGTTTCATTTTCTTAATCTGCACATTTACTGAGGCTTTTGTTAAATGCCACATTACCAATCAACTCTACAGATAACAGTTCAGCTATAGATACATTTTTAAAGAAATTATAGTGAGGCAAATTATTGCACAAAGCTATATAGGCAGGTATTAAAAAAGGAGAACAAACCATACCTTCTTTTGGAGCATTTTCATCCCACGCAAGCCACATCTGCACAATAAAATAAGGAGTCCAGCACAGGATGAAGGCTAAGACGATAATAAAGGTCATTTTGACTGTCCGTATCTTGGCTTTGGAAATGAGTTTGATACTGCTCACCCTGGAGAGTGTGCCTCCATGAGAATTACTAGAGGTTAGACTCACACTTGTTTCATGGACGGTTTTCAGCTTTATATTTTGCCAAATTTTGAAGCTGATCAAGCCATAGCAGATACTTAGCACGATCACTGGGATGATGTAGACAGTCAAGGTCATCCAGGTGACATAGGCTTTAGGACCCCAAGGTTGGATGAATGTCG
Organism: Rhabdophis nuchalis; assembly: GCA_039707465.1. Lineage (NCBI taxonomy): Eukaryota > Metazoa > Chordata > Lepidosauria > Squamata > Natricidae > Rhabdophis > Rhabdophis nuchalis. The sequence goes on from CM077646.1 coordinate 66,608,862, forward strand.
CCCAGCAATCCATCCCCCCGTGGGCCACATTCTTCATAGAAAATATCTGGAGCTGCGGGATGCTGAAGAGGAGGCACACCACCCATGTGAGGAGCACCGACAACCGGTCAGACCTCCGATGTAAAGACCTCAAGGGTTGACAGATGGCCAAACACCGATCCAGCGACATCAGCAACAGCATGTAGGTGGAAGCAAACATCCCCACCACTTGAAGGTATTTGATCAACCTGCAGAGATAATCTGGCCCTTTGAACCTGAAGGTGATGTCCCAAATGAGCTGAGGCAAGACCTGGAAGAGGGCCACAACGAGGTCGGCAATGCTCAGGTGCTTCATAAAGAAGTACATGCGGGAATGTTTGTGGCGGGTCGTGTAGATCGCCAGCAGCACACATAAGTTTCCCGTCAGGGCAAGGAAAAAGATGAGGCACAGCACCGCCACCTCTACCTTAGCAATGTCCTCGTTCCGTTTTATGACTGAAGTTTGGTTGGCTTGTGAAGCCTGGTTTTCCAAGGTGGCGTTGCCCAAGGAACAATTTGAACAATACCAAGAAGAATTCATGGTAGATGCTTCCCACCCAGAACCTTTTGCAACTGAGAAGAGAGACGCCTTCTCTGCAGTGCAGTCTGTCCTTTAGAGCCTCCCCTTTCTTGGGACCAGGCCTTTCAGTGCTTCTTTCCTTTTCCTGAAGGCCCCTTTACTCCCATTTGGCCCTTTGCCTCTATTTTTTTTTCTTTCCAAGTCCCGTTTTCTCCCTCTCACTTTGGATCTTTCACTTGGATCTGGAGGTGCAGTTGATGTATATAGCTATGAGCTCTTTTCCACCTGCAGGATAAATCCTGCTCTCTTTCCAAATTACTTCATTTGTTCCTCCTAGAGCAAAAGAAAAGAAAATTGGGGAGAAAAAAATAATTAAGGAATTATACCAACATTGAGAGCCACATAGCCACATTCTGAATCTCTGACAACCTCAGCTTTCTGCTCTCTCACAAGGCATTCATTCAAATTCAGGAGTGTAATTTCAATGGCTTGTTCCCATTTACTTCCAAACAACAGTCAAGACTTGCTTATTAGTTCTCCAAGTCTTTCTTCTTCTTTTTTTCAGCTGCAGTATTTATCCCAGTTCCTCCTTGTATACGGATGGCTTTCTGCATCAGTCTAAATATAGATGTAAGAAAGCCAGACTACAATTAAATGAAAACTCGAGGGATGACACAATTAACAAACACACAAGCATGCCCTGCCTAAAAGTGCCTTTCAGAGTTACAAAGAAATTCTTCTTACCTTTAGCTCACATGTTTTGTTTCTTTTAGCAACTCCTGAACCAAAGTGTTCTCTCTCTCTCTCCTTTTTCCCCCCTCTCTAGAAAGAAATATTAGAAGCTAGTCCTATCCAGCTGGGAAGGTCCAAGAAACGTCAGGTGAGTTCTTTTTGCCCTTGTGACACATTTAGCAGCTCCACAAGTTTGCTCTCAAATGAATGCAGGAGAACAGAGAGGAGGAGCGGGAGAAGGAGGAGGAGGAGGAGCCGAGCTTACTGTCAGCTCTTCACAGTCATTCATGGATAAAATATACTGATTCTGTGTTGTTGTAATGCGGGGTTTCGTTTGGCCTTTAGGTGTCGCCCTAGGCCATTTCTTCAGTCCCATCTCAGGAAACTATTAAAGATCAGAAGTGGGCTGAGATCTCACTCAGCAGAGGTTGATTCTCCCGTGCATGGTTATGCATAGATGTGCCTGAAGATGTGCCATGCCAGGAACCAAAGGACAGTAATAGTGTTCTTTTCTTCCTTCTGTTTCTTACTCTTCTTCCCTTTCTGGGATTCCATTTCTTGCTATTGTACAATTTAGGAGGCATCACGTCCCTTCCCACCATACATTTTCGATGTGACAAGAGGCTTTTTAAGCCTGAGGGGTATGTTAAAGATATCAATGCAGCAAAGTGAGAATTCTAACAGGCAGAGCGAAGTAGCTGGTTTGAATGTCATCCAAAGGTTACTTTTAAAAAAAAAAGTATTGCTACTGTGTTTGCCTTCCCATGTTTTTATATTTCTAGGATTTGCTATTGTTGGAAGAAATGTCCTTCTTGGTTCAGTTCCAAGTGGGGAGAAAGACACTGGAAACATGGAGGCTGTTTGGAAAGATGGTTTTAATGGTGGACAAGATCCCATGGTTTGAGGTCCTGGGCAAAAAAAGGGAAATGCCTGAGTTTTATGCCCTCTCTGGGCTTTTGAATTTGATCTTGAATCCTGATTGGTTGTTAGACTCCCATGGGGCCATGCAGGGGTAACTTTGTAGGTTGTTTTTTTGAGTCCCAAGCTTGGTTGAGCCTTGCTGGGTGATGATGTAATGAAAGGGTTTTGGGCAATGCCCCCTATGGCTCTGGCTGAAGGAGGTAGATCTTTGTTATGTTGAATAGACTGGCCTAGGCCTTAATGGTCCATTGACAAAGGGGGGGGGGATGAGTTTCTGCCTCCCTTTTAGGGGATATATTTTGTCCTTTTAATATTTCCTAAAATATCTAATTTTCCTAGGAGAGGGGCAGGTGCTAACTTCCCATACAACCCTACTATAGCAGGGTGACTGGTATGCACCTTGACTAGAAAATGGGGTTTGGGTGTCATTTGCTAACCTGGGAGCAAATTATTTTGGAGTTGGAGAATAGATTTCCTATCAAGGAGGCGGGGGGGGGGGATGGTTAAACTGGCTTCTGTTTTGTTTTTAACCTCATTCATTTCAGGCAAGCCCCTTATATAAATCTAAGTTTTATTGTTTGATTGACTAATTTGTTTTCATTGCGCCTTCCTCTGGAATTCAGTGATGTGGGGCAAGTTATAAACATTTTAAATCACTAAATAAGGAAGCAGCTGTGTTGAAATGTGAATGAAGATCAGAGGTAAATGTCTCAACTGAGTCACTGTAGATCTATTTTCTCAGAAAAACAAAGGCTTACTACCTCATTTCCAAGTTGTTGTTTTTTTTAAAAAAAACTGACCTGAATATAGTTTTTTTCAGATACTTTGTATATTTGCTATGCTGTCTGTATGAAGTATGCGGAAAGGATTTCCCTTGGTGAACAGTACATTTTTAGAGTGTACATTTGACAGAAGTCTTAAACTTGTGTTATCAATCATTAATCCCATATTTCAATAAATCTGGAGGGCAATGTACACAACAAAGAGTTTTTCAGGAACAGCAATACAGCAATTTTACTTATTTTATATACATACTTATATTTGTTAGAATTTCTATTTTACTTGTCCGCAAGGCGGCTTACACAAGATCCCTCCAGTGCACCAGTTACAGCCGTTCTTAAAGCAGAAGGTTCTTTAAATAGTCACTCATGCTCTAGGTATACCACGAATGGACTACTGCACTGTAATGAGACTGCCCTTGAAGGTACAGCTGGCCCAGAACGCAGTAGCAGAGTGGTTCTCAACCTCTTCTTTAGCATGGACCCATTTTAAATAAATTTTGTGGCCACGGACCCACAAGACTTACCGCATTTTTCAGACTATAAGACGCACTTTCCCCCCTCCTCCCCAAAAGTGGGTGGAAATATCTGTGTGTCTTATAGGGCAAGGGTCCCCAACCTTTGCAACTTTAAGTCTGAAGGACTTCAGCTCCCAGACTTCTCCAGCCAGTTTTGCTGGCTGGAGAATTCTGGGAGCTGAAGTCCTTCAGACTTAAAGTTGCAAAGGTTGGAGACCCCTGTTATAGGGTGAATATTGTGGCAGGGGGAGGGGGTTGGTTCAGTGCCGATTAGCTGTTCTAGTTGGCAATCAGCAGCGAATGGGCAGCGGCAAACAGGCCACGGCAAACGGGCCACAGTGAATGGGCGGGGAAGAACAGCTGGGGGCAAACAGGCAGCAGCAAATGGGTGGCAGCAAACAGGCAGCAGCAAATGTGCAGCGCTGATCCCCGCCACCTAGAACAGCTGACTGGCAGTATTCCAGGAGGCTACTCCAACTGCCAATCAGCTGCTCGGCAGCAAAGGCTCCAGTGTTCCCCGGTGGTGGCAGCAACTCAGCTCAGTTGACCGGTGGTGGGTGCAACGGAGCAGAGCCCTGACGAGCCACATGCTGGGGCTGCGATAACATGCTGACGCTGACCAGGCTGTTTTCTGTTTGCTGTGAGGATGAATGAATATGAATACCAGATGAATGCTGGGAGGCAGAGGCAGTCTTTTTTTTTCTCCTCTAAAGCTACTGTGCGTCTTATACTGTAGTCCAGAGCGTCTTACAGCCTGAAAAATACAGTAACTCAAGATTTAAATCATAACACTTCTGCAAGCCTTTGCAGGACCCCTGTAATAACATTGTTTTCCCCCTCCCAGGGGTTCATGGCCGACAAATTGAAAACCACTGCAGTAACACATACATGTCACCACTGCTTCGGGAGTTCTACTGGTTGCTTCTAGGTATCATTCAAGACTATTGATCTTGACTATTTATTTGTTTCTGGTAGTTTCTACCTCCCCTGTAAGTTCAGACAGAGTAGGTGTGCTCCAGGCCCCTTCAATTAAACAATGTTACTTATTACGACCTAGGAAATAGATAGTCTCTGGGTTCCCCCCTGCAATTGTCCTCAAGCCTGGGATTAAGATGGCTGCTAAATCTCATATGTTTTACTTTTTTGGGAGTATCAGTAGTTTTTTTTGTATGTATGGTTCTATGTACATACTTTTTTTTTCTCATTGCAACCTACCTTTAAAATGTAACCCACCCAAAGTCATTTGGAAATTAAGCAGCCTTTAAACCCACATAAATAAATATTAATTTTAGTCCCACAACACTGTGTGGCAGAGAGGGCTAAGAGAAGCTGCTGTGGCCTAGAGGTAGAGCTCTTGCCTCACAAGCAGGAGGTTGTGAGTTTGATCCTAGGTAGAGGCACATGTAGGGTCTCTTGCTTGGGCAGGGGGTTGGACTAGATGACCTACAAGGTCCCTTCCAACTCTGTTAATCTGTTAAAGAGTCTGCCTGGCTCAAAATCGTTCAGAGAGTTTCTGTGGCTGAGGATGGACTCGAAGCTGGACCTAGTCCAAAGTTTTAACCGCCATATGGATTTTGTTCTTTATAAAACGGCCTGAAACTCTTTGCTAGGGAACAATATTTATTAGCACTTATTATGTAATTGTATTACTGAATTTAAGCTTTTCCTAGTAGAAAGCCTCACAAACACAACACACACATCTAATCCTTGACGTCTGCTTCTCTACTTGCCGTATAAGGTATTGATTTCCGTCCTTTTTTTAATTCATTGAATATTATCACTGCAACAAATTTCAACTTACTTATTATTGCTGAGAGACATAAAAACTCACAAGCGGAAATACACTGAAAAGCTAATCAGCTGTAATGTCAAATATCTTAGAGCTTTTAACTTTAACTTTGTTAAAAGCTTTGAGGCATTTAAAAAACAGTGCTGGGATTGAATCTGTGCCTGATGGGTCTCGGGTACATATGGAACACTCTGTTTTTTTTCTGAGTCATAACCGTTATTTAAAAAGTTTACCATTGTGTCCAATTTATTTCAGTCCTCACCATCTCTTTTAATACGCCAAATGTACGAAATGCAGGCATCTGGTGTATTACACTAAATGATTCCAAATTACTCTATTCTCCCCCCCCCCCAAATTGTTAAAAACTTTCCCCAAGACCAAAGTTTTGATTAGTTTGCATTTCCTGCCTTTGCCTACATTTTTCTTTCTTGCTGAGGTAATTTTATGGTCCAGCATTCCAAGAGTTTAAAAAACAGGTGCCTGGCACAGAGATGCAAGCACACACAGAAACATACACTTCTTATTGGACAATTCTTAGTCTTTGCAGTGACACCAAATTGCCATTATTTGCTAAGAAATTAAAAACAATACAAGAAATTAATTTTTTTTTAAATCCAGAAAATGCTCTGGAGAATAATTCCATTTCTAACCAATTTTTAAAAGCCAGTAGGAAGGTGTTAAGTCTGCTCCAGAGTAATGGTGGCACTGTTGCAGAGAAAGAACACCTTTGATTCCCTTCCCTTCCTGAAAATGTGGAACTATTAATAGAGGTGGGTCAAATTTGTGGCCCGTGGTCCAGATGCGTCACATGCTGGTCGCGCCCACCCCCGTTTTAGCAAAAGGGGAAAAAGTCACAATACATTACGTGATGACAATGTGATGCCCTGAGTTTGGCATTAATAGCTTTTTCTAATAGATCGGGCCAACATTGTGAGAAGACAGTCCCATAGATATTTATTTATTTTTATTTTATTCGATTTATATCCCGCCCTTCTCCAAACGGACCCAGGGCGGCGCACAGGAAAATTAAAATAATATACAAAACAATACAAAAATATAAAATTTTAAAAGCTTATTAAATATGAAATCCTGTGCTAAAAAACCAATTAAGACCCCCCCCATTTTAAAACTATCTAAACTAGTCAACAGCGGAGGCTATGCAAGGCCGGCTTGATGAAACAAATGTGTTTTTAAACACTGGCGGAAGAGGCGGAGGTCAGTAATGGTACGGAGTTCAGGGGGCAGGTCGTTCCACAGGGCAGGGCCCGCCACAGAGAAGGCCTTTCCTCTGGGTGTCGCCAGTCGGCATTGTCCGGCCGACGGCACCCTGAGAAGGCCCTCTCTGTGGGAGCGAATCGGCCATAGGGATGTATGGGGCAGGAGACGGTCTCGCATGTAACTAGGTCCCGAGCCATGGAGCGCTTTGAAGATGGTCGTCAGAACCTTGAAGCGCACCCGAAAGACCACAGGAAGCCAGTGCAGCTCGCGCAGGATTGGTGTTATATGGGAGCATCTTGGAGCTCCCGTAATCACCCACGCGGCTGCGTTCTGCACTAACTGTAGCTTTCGAGTGCACCTCAAGGGAAGCCCCATGTAGAGAGCATTACAGTAGTCGAGTCGGGACGTCACGAGGGTGTGAGTGACTGTGCGAAGGGCAGCCCGGTCCAGTAAGGGGCGCAATTGGCGCATCAGGCGAACCTGATGAAACGCCCCCCTGGCCACGGCCGCCACATGGTCTTCCATGGACAGCCGGGAATCCAGGAGGACACCCAAATTGCGCGCCCTCTCCACGGGGGGCCGGTGTTTCGCCCCCAATGGCCAGAGATGGAGTAATCTGGCTGAACTGGGGTGCCGGTAACCACAGCCACTCAGTCTTGGACGGGTTGAGGTTGAGTTTGTTACTACCCATCCAGATCCGTACGGCTTCCAAGCACCGGGACATCACCTCAACGGCATCGTTGGGGTGGTCTGGGGTGGATATGTACAACTGAGTATCATCAGCGTACAGATGATATCCCACCCCAAAACCACGGATGATCTCACCCAGCGGCTTCATATATGTGTTGAATAGGAGGGGCGAGAGGACCGACCCCTGAGGAACCCCGCAAACGAGAGGCCTCGAGGCCGACCTCTGCCCCCCTACCAACACATATTGCGACCAACCAGAGAGGTAGGACGAGAACCACCGCAAAACGGTGCCTCCCAGCCTCAACCCCCCCAGTCAGTGCAATAGGATACCATGGTCGATGGTATCAAAAGCCGCTGAGAGGTCTAACAGGACTAGGATAGAGGAATATCCTCTATCCCGCGCCCTCCAGAGATCATCAACCAACGCGACCAATGCCGTCTCGGTGCGGTGACCGGGTCGGAAGCCGGACTGGCGCGGGTCTAGATAATCAATTTCCTCCAGGTGTCGCGGAAACTGTTGGGCCACCACACTCTCGACAACCTTCACTAGAAAGTGAAGGTTGGAGACAGGACGAAAGTTCTCCAATAATGCTGGATCCAGGGACGGCTTCTTGAGGAGGGGCCTCACTACCGCCTCTTTCAAGACGGCAGGCAAGGACCCCTCACTCAGAGATGCGTTGACAATGCCCTGGAGCCAGCCTCGTGTCGTCTCCCAGGATGCCAGTACAAGCCAGGAGGGACACGGGTCCAATAAACATGTGGTAGCCTTAAGTCTCTTTGACAACCTGTCCATATCCTCGGTAGTAACAAAGTCAAACTCCTCCCAGAATGGAGCCTCAAGACCAACCTCGGATAATCCGACTGGACCACTCTCGATGGAGGGTAACTCATTCCGAATCCGAGTGATTTCATCCTGCAGATAAGTCCCAAATTCCTCTGCTCGTCCCTGCAGAGGGGCTTCCCGCTCTGGTGAAGGAGGGAGCGGGTCACCCCAAACAGGGCGGCAGGGCGGTTATCTGCGGATGCAATAAGAGTGGCACAATACTCACGTTTGGCCACTCTTAACGCCACTAAGTAAGTCCTAATATGGATTCTCACTAGTGTTCGGTCGGCTTCGGAGCGAGAGGCTCTCCATCTGCTCTCTAGGCGTCTCTTGTGGCGTTTCATCTCCCTCAGCTCCTCGGTAAACCAAGGAGCCTGGGTGACTCGTCGCTGCAAGAGAGGCCGCAAGGGCGCGACTCGGTCCAAGGCCCCAGTGGCCGCCTTGAAGGGTGTTATAGGTCAACTCCAACGCTTTATAATATCCATTTGGCTTTTGCTGGCAAATAGGAATGTTATGCTGCCTCCTTTTCAAAACATGGAAAAATAAAAGCCGCAAGCCCTAAATTTTTATATTTAAATAAATTAAGCCTCCATAATTGAATGTTGAACTTTTTTTCCCATCTTTCCTTTATTTTCTTCCCTTTTTAATGTTTATTTTTTTATGCAGAAGTTTAATGGCTCCTGCCCTCTGGAATATTCTTCCTTCAGATAACAGGGTGACACTGACACTTTTGGCCTTTCACAAGGCCTTGAGACTTGGTTGTGTGCCTGGACATGAGGCCCCAAAGGTGTTAAGGACCCCACTTACTGGCTGCCTTAACATCCATGGTAACCATTTTACTTCGTGCCCTATCTATTTATTCTTTACTGTTTTAATTATGTCTCATTATTTTTATGCTTTTAATATACACCATCCAGTGTTGTAGAGTTGGGCAGCTAAGCAGGGAAGGAAGGAAGGAAAGAAGGAAGGAAGGAAGGAAGGAAGGAAGGAAGGAAGGAAGGAAGGAAGGAAGGAAGGAAGGAAGGAAGGAATCAGTCAGTCAGTCAGTCAGTCAATAAATAAATAAATAAATAAATAAATAAATAAATAAATAAATGTGTTGTTTTTTAAAAAAAATCTTCTGTAAGAAGTAATTTCGCACCCCCTCCCAGATAATGAAATGTTTTGGGGGAATATCAAAAGAGGCAGAATATTATATTTCCCCAAAGGAGAAATGGAGAAACATGCTCTTAAAGACAGAAAGCAGCCCCAGTTTCCTGCATAGTAAAATAGCTCCCAGCAGATGCTTGAAATCTTTAGAGATGGATATTTTGTTCCCATTAGCAAAGACTGTGCCAATCTATTCACAAACCGAACACCTTCAGCTCCAGGTGATGGGATTAAGAATTTGTATTCCCCCACCCAAATACTAAGGACAGAACAGGACCTTTTAGGACATAATAGGATTAACCTACCACCACTGGAGTAGCAAAAAACACAAGTCCCTTCATTGCACAATCCCTAGGACAGTCACAGAAATCTATAAAGATCCACCCACTCATTCAGTCATTTGGTCAGCTGTCCCAGAACTGCTGATCAATAATAAATATAATCCTTCTTTCCAATCGGCCTCCATTTTATGTCCAGAGCCTTTCTTCTGGCTTGGAACCTGGCCAAATTTTTCTTCCAAAACTTCCATATACCATTACAATTTCACTTAACTTCTCTTTCATTTGGGTTTGTCAGGCTGTCTGTCTCTCCTTAGAGTAATGATACATAATAAAACTTTCCTTGATTTCAAAACTTGCAAGCTTGGTATCCGGTGAGAACTTCAGATTCATATACCTTGTCCGAAAGTTTGATTGTTACTTCAGTTGCACCGACAATCCAGCATCGCCTAATTTACTGAGCACAAGGGGCAGTGAGCTACAATTGAAAATTTCATTAGTGAGAGAGGCTTGGCCAAAGGGTGGAAAAGGTGGACTGGATCCATATAACTTGTCTGGATAGGGTGAAAGTGTTAAGGATGCATTGCGTGTCTCCTTTTTATCTTTCACTCTGCTGGCTCTTTCTTGTGAAATCTACGTGTCTGGGAGGGACACCCTCTCTCTCTTCCTCTCTCTGTGTTTGAGTCTGTGTGAGTCTGTGTGTGTATCTCCTGCCCACCTAGCAGCTTTAAAGCATGCAAAGGTGAGGAGATAAATAGGTTCCATTTTGGTGGGAAGGTAACAGCATTCCGTGCCTTTCAGCATGTTGGCCACCACATGACCATGGAAGCATCCTCGGACAACACTGGATCCGTCGGCTAAGGAATGGAGATAAGCACTGTCCCTAGAGTTGGAAACAACTGGACAGTGTATAGTGTATGCATGTATGTGCCTATGTCTGTGTGTCTTGTAAGGCATTATTTGAAGGAGGCATATCTTGCAGTGATATTTTACAGCATCTCTTACAGTGTCCTAACTCTCTATATCTGGAAGGGGGCTCATTTCCTTCTGTCTCTTTTCCCAGGTGCCAACAATGCCAGCAGGAAGGCCAAAGGGATTCAGAATGGAAAAGCTACCATAGGGCATTATGATATCACTATGCAAATTCCACCCCATGGCAGGCATACAACACACACACACACATATATAGACACGCTAAAGCAATCACCTGCTGTTTGCCTCTTCCAGGAGGACATAGCTACCGTTAGGTGCTAGGCTTTGTCTATTTCTATCATGTTTTTCCTTAAATGGATCTTCTTTCTGTTATAGTTATAAATCTTGCTTCAGTAATCATTGGGTAGGTGAGGCTAGATTCCTGGTCTCAGAAAATGTAATAACATTGAGAAGCACATTCTTTCAACAGCACTTTGGGGGTCACGTGTGGCTTATTTAAAGCCAGATAAATGATGTGCCTTTGACCCTGTTACTTTCCCATTTAATCAACAGCAATGCATGGTGTTTTTTTTTCTGTGAGCAAAGATAATTTCTTTCCCAGCAAGGTAGTCTTCTGAATCATTATAACTAAACTGACAGAAACCAAGGTAGGACTCATTTTTCTGGATTTAAATAAATAATAAGTAAGAACTTGACCTTCGCATCCATCATATCATATCGCCTTGTCTATTCCTATTTAAACATGTAGCAAAAGCATTTTTCTCAGTCTTCTTTGGAAACGGCCTCAAATTTTAGGGAAGGGAGGAGCTCTCATATCCAATGTAAAGTCATATCTGCGCAGGGTACTTACTAGGAGATAAGGGGGAAATGTTTAAAGCATTTGCCTTTTTAATTGCTATACTTGGCTGCGTTAAAACATCTTCACCTATACACTTGGTGGCGAGCCTATGGCATCTGTGGCACAGGTGGCACGCGGAGCCATTTGTTAGGACACATGAGGCGTTGCCCTGTCGGCTCCAGTGTGCACATGCGCGTTGGCCAGCTAGCTTCGGCCTTCTTTTAAGGCCCTTTTTTGCCCTTTGGAGGCTTTCTTGAAGTGACTTCCGGTTTGGCCATAGGGCCATTTTTCGCCATCGAAGCCTTTAGGGCAGGGGTCCTCAACCCCCGGTCCGTGGACCGGTGCCGGTCCGTGGCTTGATAGGAACCGGGCCGCAGGGCCGGAGAGGAGGAGGAGGGAGGACGGGGCAGCCCCCTGGGCAGAGCGCGCACCGGGGGCAGGAGAGCGCAGGTACAGCCGCTCACGCCGTTGGGGGCCCTAGAGGGGTGAGTGAGCTGACTCACACACACCCACGTGCGCATGCGCTGCCTGTTCCCCCTCCCCCCCGCTCCCCCTCTACACCGGCCGGTCCGCAGAATTTTCTTTAAAATGAAACCGGTCCCTGGTGCAAAAAAGGTTGGGGACCCCTGCTTTAGGGAATCCTCCTGAAGGCCCTGGAGAGTGAAAAATGACCCTACAGCCAAACCTTAAGTCCTGTGGAGAGCCTTGGAGTGTGTGGGAAGCTGTTTTCACCCTCCCCAGGCTCCTAGAAAGCCTCTGGAGCCTGGGGAGGGCCATTTTTCACCATCGAAGCCTTTAGGGAATCCTCCTGAAGGCTCTGGAGAGTGAAAAATGACCCTACAGCCAAACCTTAAGTCCTGTGGAGGGCCTTGGAGTGTGTGGGAAGCTGTTTTCACCCTCCCCAGGCTCCTAGAAAGTCTCTTGAGCCTGGGGAGGGCCAAAAGCATGGGGGAAGGGCAGGGGTTAAGGTTAGGGTTAAGATTAGCATTATTGGTGTGGCACGCCCACGCACGACCCTCCTGCGCTCCCCCCACTTTGGGCACACGATGGGAAAAGGTTAGCCATCACTGACCTATACAGACAACTTATATGAATCCAGTCCATTTCTACCACCATTTGGCCATAGTGCCTAAACTCTCATCCATGTAATTCTGGTTTAACATCGAACTTTACAAACATGAGAAGATCTTTTGTTATAGAAAAAAAAACTCCATGAAACCAAAATCTGGATACATGGATAAACAGCATTCTTGGAGTCCAAGAGATTCTGAACTTTCTACCAAAAGCTTGATCCATTCTGTAATCACACCTTCCTAGTGATAAAAACATTCAAAGAGTGCCACTAACTCTTAGAGAAACCACATCCTAAAGTCTTAGTTACACCTGCCCTGTTCTTATTGATATTAAAAGAATATTAAAAAACAAAAGCATTTAGTTTAAGGTTCTTCTGTGCTGATCTTGTAAAATATTTTGCAACTTAACATAACACTGAATGATGAAACAGCATGGTTATTTTAGTCCCCTGGCACATAGAAAGCCAGCATGTTGGGAAAAGAAATAAAGTTTTTTTTTCCAATTAAAAAAGGGGCAAGAGGTTAAATGTTTAAGGACTCATTTGAAGGGTGAACCACTCCAATTTCAGTTCAGATAAGTGGGCATAGCAATAATAGAGCTAGTAAGATCCCTGTAGGTTTGTGTCACATGTTTACTCTGAGCGCACTGTGTGCAGATTGGACTCCTGAAGTAAAGTTCCCTGGAGCCTTTCTTACCTAAAAAAAAAATAATCCATAAGTATTTTGCAACTCTCTGCTGATTCAGGACAAATGTATCTCACAACCTTTTCCCATTGTGGAGTTGAACTGCTCTCTGCCTATGCTTAAATCAATGGAAAAGTATACCAGCATGACATTATTTCTCCCACTGCCAATCTCTTTCCTGCTTCTAAAAGCTGATGCATATCTTGAGGCTTTGGCGGAATAGGCTAACCATAAAGACGAGTGGGTGTGGGGACAACCTCTACACCAGTAAAATGAAATTGAGCTTAAGCTTGGCTTGTGCAAGGACCGGGACCAGCAGAATGCAACTTCATGGGGACATAACAAAAGGGGGGGGGGGGGGAAATGAGAGAGCCAGAGTATGTTTGTATCATGCTTTAAATTATATTTATTGTATTTTGTATGTTTTTAAATTTCAATATATCAATAAATTATATTTATTGTATTTTGTATGTTTTTAAATTTCCTGTGCGCCGCCCTGGGTCCTCTGTGGAGAAGGGCGGGATATAAATTTAAATAAATAAATAAAAATAAATAAATAAATGCTGGGATTGCAAGGTGAGGGTGAAAGAACTAAAACGTTCTTGCCACTTTTCTTCCTATCTTGAAGTGTCTAATTCTAATTGACGTGGCAAATCTATTTCTTCTTTTTGCCTCGCTACCAGTCGGTTGGGGATGATGCTATGGCTCAGTGCTTAGCTAGGTAGAACCTGGTTAACGCCCAGGTTTGAGACCCGAAGGTCACGTAATGGGGTGAGCTCCCATCCTCATCTCTGCTCCTGCCCATCTACCAGTTCAAAAGCATGCAAATGTGAGTAGATAAATAGGTACTACTTCAATGGGAAGGGTAACAGTGCTCTGTGATGTCATGCTGGCCACATGACCATGGAAATGTCTTTGGACAGCGCTGGCTCGATGGCCTTGAAACGGAGGCCTAAAGTCAAATGCGGCTAGCAGAGTAAAAATCTGCAGGGACTTCTTTACCTTACCTTTACCATTTGCTTGGTGGTGGGGGGACCCATTCTGTTGATTCCATCACACTATTCATCATCCTATTGTTTTTTCCATAGGTCAGGGGTCTGCAAAGTCGGCTCTTTTAAGACTGGTGGACTTCAACTCCCAGAATTCCCCAGCCAGCTATGCTGGCTGGGGAACTCTGGGAGTTGAAGTCCACCAGTCTTAAAAGAGCCGACTTTGCAGACCCCTGCCATAGGTGCAGGTTTCATTTTTCGGGTCAACAAGCACCATCACTGTGAACTCTGAAGTGAACCTGGCTGAAGCCATCTTGTGCTGCCTCACAGTTGCCGCACAGCATGAGAAGGGGAGGGGAGGGGGGAATTGGATGGCCCAGTGTACAGTCAAAATAAAACGTTTTCCTGTGGGAACCAAGGTCATTGTAACAGGTGGCTGCTGAAGGAGGAGAGGAACCTGCCAGCTGTATTCATTGGACCATGTGACTGATGACACTGAGGAAGGGGGAGGTTTTATTCTTTTAACTAGGTGAAAACTGCAGGAACTTTCAGAGTTGGGTTTTCACCAGCTGTGCCAATATGACAGTGATGGCCAACCTTTTTCTCCTGTGTATACATGCGAGACCCCATGCATGTGTGCCCATACCCATAATGCAATGCACCCCACCCCTACGCATGCACACATGACCCGCCCATGTTTCCCCCCCACATGCAAGCAACCCCTCTGCCCCGTTTTGAGTCCAGCAGGCCTCCCTGCAACCTCCTGGGACCAAAAATAGGATGGGGGGGGGGGCATGCGCATGCATCTCCTGCATGTACTCCACCCAAATATCAGCTGACTGGCGGGAGGCATGCGCGCATGCACCGTGGAGCTGAACTGGGGGGACGGCTCGCATGCCCACAGATGCTTGCCATGGGTTCTCCATCACAGCAATATGATATATCAAATAAACATTTACTTTGTGGAATCTACCTGCCTAGGAGTTCTGCTTTCAATGGGTGCATTACTCAGAATGCTGACAATCACACTGCATAAACAAAAATGTAGTGGAACTTGTCTGGACATCCAGAATTTGGACCGCAGGGTAACCCTGTCCCTTTCGGTATAAGCATCCCTGAGTCCTTATTAAGAGGTCAGTTCTTACCTACACTGCAATTCATGTGTTCCGCTGTATTCTAGTGTTGCAGCCCAGTCCTATTTAACACCAAGGAGATTCCTCATGACCTTGCCTGATTAGCTGCTGCTAGGGACTTGGTATGACTCTCTTCCCTCCTCGGCTGCATTCCCCTGCAGCACACATTCCAAGCAGGAGGCCGGCTGCAGCAGCTCCAGAAGCTGCTTCCAGCTCTCTAACTCTAGGATTAGCAGCACTCTATTTTGCTGCACCAACTTTTCTTGACCTGCTTCTCATTAAGATGTCATTCGTGGAAAAAGAATGTTCAGTTTGAAGACAAAAGGCTGCCTTTTCTCCTCCTCTCTCTTAAGATGACTTAGTTTGAGAGACCTGGAGTCATCACCCTGCCAGTTTTAGATCATGCCCGTACCCACCCCCACAAGACGAAACACTGGAGTCCAGGCTCAGTTATACATGCAGGTCACAGCTTGGCTGTTGGCAGGAAATCTGCACCAAATGTGTGCTCTGCCTTCCAAACAGAAAACGTCTGCCTTTTGCTTCTCCGTGTGATCATGTAGCATGTGTGAGCATTTCAGCCTTGCAATGAAACCTGGGCATAAATGTTCACACTCACTCTCTCACACACACACACAAATACACACACACTTTAGTTTATTCAAATTTATACCCCGCACCTTCTCCAAAAAGGACTCAGGGCGGCGCACAGGACATTTAAAAACATAACAACATAACACTCTTCTTGCTTTCATTGAAGACTTAGAATAATAAAAATAGACATAAATATTACAGAGCTAGTCTGGGGTAATAGTTAAGAGGCTAGAAACTGAGACCATGTGAGTTCTGGTCTTGAAGACTTATATCTATCTATTTACCTATAGTCAGTCTCTCTCTCTCTCTCTCTCTCTCCCTCTCCCTCTCTCTCTCTCTCTCTCTCTCTCTCTCTCTCTCTCTCTCTCTCCCCCTCCCTCCCTCCCTCCCTCCCTCTGAATTTATCTCCGGCACATACCGTATTTTTCAGAGTATAAGGCGCACCTTTTTTCCTCCAAAAAGAGGCTGAAAATCTGGGTGTGTCTTATACATCAAATACAGCATTTTTTGCCTCCTAAAACACCACCCCTTCACCAAAATGGCCACGCGCATACCCTTATGGAGGCTTCCAGAGAGCTCCTGCGGGCTGGGCAGGGCAGAAATGAGCAAAAAACAGGGCGTTTTCCCCCCCACCCAGCCCCCAACAGCACTCTATAAGCCTCCATATGGCTATGCATGCTATTTTTCTTTACCAAAAAATGGCCCGTTTTCGCAATAGATTTTGGCGTTTTTTTGCTCATTTTGACACCCCCCGCCGGAGCACTCTGAAAACCCCCCAAAGCTATTCATGCCTTTTATTTGGAAAAAAATGGGCCCATTTTTGCAAAAAACAGGCTGTTTGGGAGAGGTTTGCAAAGTGCAAAAAGGTTTTTTTTCCCTTTTGGAAAGCTGTTTAGTTAGAGTGATTGATGACAATTACGTTCGTCAAGTACTGTGCCTGCAGAAACAAAGATTTGTTCCAAAGGTGGTCAATGATTTCCTTCTCCAGCACATGGGTAAATACACCTGCAAACATCTACCTACCTACCTACTCTCTCTCTCTCTCTCTCTCTCCCTACCTATCTACTGTATTTCTCTCTCTCTCTATTTCTCTCTCTCTCTCTCTCTCTCTCTCTCTATCCCTCTACCTACCTATCTACACTCGCTCTCTTCCTACCTATTACTGTATTTCTCTCTATATCTCTATTTCTCTCTCTCTATCCCTCTCCCTACCTACCTATCTACACACTCTCTCTCCCTACCTACCTACTGCATTTCTCTATCTCCCCCTTCTATCTACCTATATACCAATCTACCTATTCTCTCTCTCCCACCTACCTACATTTCTCTCTCTCTCTCTCCCTGCCTCCACCCACCTACCTACCCTCCTACCTACCCTCTCTCTATCTCTCCCTACCTACCTATTGTATTTCTCTTTCTCTCCCTCTATCTACCTACCTCCTTTTTTTAAAAAAAAAGCCTCTTCAAAACCTGGGTGCATCTTATACTCTGAAAAATACAGTAAGCTCTCAGTGTACATACAAGCAACAAGTGATAAATCATTCTCATAATCATAAAATATAGTCATCATAAATCATAAAATGCAATAGTCAGTGACTGTGATGGGACACTAAATAAAAACAATCAACATAAATTAAAACTTAAACGGGTTCTAACTATAGAAAGAAAAGGGGGAACCTCCCATTTTTATCTGTATTACCGATTTTCATAAATTGAAATGCACAGAGTATCATTTATGGATTTTAATTCCTTTATAAAAGGTATAGGCCACCTATCTTACCCCAGGGTAACTCTGGGCTGCTTACAATCATAAAAGATAAAAACTATATAAACAAAAACATAATACAAAATCCAAACATTGTGGCCCAATTAAAAGATGGGAAGAGCAGGAGCAGGATGGGGGGGGGGGGGGGAGTGGGATCTGTTGTTAATCGATCCAACCCCTCCACTGTGCTGTTCCCCCATTGGAGCCCCAAGCCAACTGGCAGAGCTGGGCCTTTAGGCTTTTATGAAAGGATAGGAGGGTTGAGGTCAACTTGACAACAGGGGCCAAGATGTTCCACAGGGCAAGTGCTATGCCAAAGCAGGCCCTTCTCCTGGATCCTATCAGCTGGAATAATTAGGCTGACAAAGCCTCAGCATGCCATCTCTGTCTTCAAGGTTGGAGCAGGCCAATCCCCGTGGGATGAGACAATCGCTCAAGTAGCCTAGACCCATGCCATGAAGAGCTTTAAAGATGATTAGCAATACCTTGAATTGTACCCAGAAGCAGACCAGGAGCCAATGCAGCTCACAGAGCAATAGTGTTACACAGGCTATTCTTGTTGTTCATGAATTCACTGCACTCTGCACCAGCAGTAGCTTCCAAATGCTCTCTTAAGGGTAGCCCCATGTAGAATGCAAAAAAAAATGCATTCAATGCTGTCAACCTATGATCCTGAAGATGAAACTCAAGTACTTTGGCCACCTAATGAGAAGGAAGGACTCACCGGAGAAGAGCCTAATGCTGGGAAAGATTGAAGGCAAAAGAAGAAGGGGATGAGAGAGAATGAGGTGGCTGGAGTCACGGAAGAAGTCGGCGTGAGCCTAAATGGACTCCGGGGGATGGTAGAGGACAGGAAGGTCTGGAGGAACATTATCCATGGGGCTTCAATGGGTCAGACACAACTTCGCAACTAACAAGAACAATGCTGTCAAAGCAACTGACAGCAGAAGACTTTGGCTGACCTGAGGGGGGGTCAGATTTGATTATAAGTACATTAAGGACACACCAACAGAAAATCCTCAGGGCTGTAGTCTAAATTGAAAAACTGAAACGAGGAAGATCAAAACAATCCCCTTGTCCATAAAAACATGATGACCAAGTGTCACACTTGATTTTCCTATAGCCTTGTTTTCTTCACCCTGAATCAGCCAGTGGCCTCCCATCCATACAATTAGACCCAGTCTTATTTTGGTTCAAACCAATTGTTTCATTGCTGTATTCAGACCGTGTCCAGATACCTACTGCACAGATATCAAGGAATTAAGCAACTACCACTTAAGGGGAAAAAAGCAGAGGGGAAAATAAGCAAATCTTAGCAACTGCTTCAGTTTGGTCGCAATCAAAAGTAAACAAAGAAGCCAAGAAATGCTAGGATTTATACACTTATTTTTCATCACTTTACAGATCAAAGCACATCTGGAAGGAGTGTTTATCCCTAATTGAAGCTTGGGATTAATTATGGCAATAGTCTCCTATGATTTTGCAGATGTCCCATAACACATTGGGGTACACATACAAAGAGACAGGGCTTGAATTACGCTAGTGCAACTACTAATTTGCTTGTTCCTCCCTCCCTCCCTCCCTCCCACACATGTGTCTCTTTCTTTCTCCCCCCCCCCTCTCACACACACACTATTGCTGGTGATTATATGTTATGCTACCAAAATGGTCTACTAGATTTTCATCCTTCTGTTCTTTCCACTATTTTATAATGAATATAGGAAGAAAATAAAAATATTATGATTGGGATACTACATCTCTACTAATACAATTTAAATATATTTTATACAGAATATCTCATTCTGCTATATCTCGGTCCTGCATATATGCCTCTTGAGATTATCAGTGGAATAGCAATAGCAATAGCACTTAGACTTATATACCCCTTCAAAGTGATTTACAGTCCTCTCTAAGCAATTTATGAGCTGCGGTGGCACAGTGGTTAAAATGCAGTACAGCAGGCTACGTCTGCTGCCTGCCATCTGCCTGCAATTTGGCAGTTCAAATCTCACCAGGCTCAAGGTTGACTCAGCCTTCCATCCTTCTGAGGTGGATAAAATGAGGACCCAGATTGTTGGGGGCAATATGCTGTAAACCACTTAGAGAGGCGAGTGAAGTGGTATAGAAGTCTAAGTGCTATTGCTATTGCTACAGAGTTAGCATATTGCCACCAACCAGTGAAACAATTTCACTGACCTCAGAAGGATGTAAGACTGAGTCAACCTTGTGCCTAGTGAGATTCGAATTGCCAAATTGCAGCCAGCCAGCAGGCAGCTTAAGTAGCCTACAGTACTGCATTCTAACTACTGCACGACCACAGATCATACTAATGAAACTCATCCATTTTAATTTCTTTAATTTGGTTATCATGTTTGGTAGCCCTGTGATAAAATGGGCAGCCAATAAATTTAATGTTTTTAAAAACCTTATTTTCTATCCATGGGGAAATTAGTCTTGTGTTTAGCACAGATGACCTCTACATTCTTGTTTCAAAGCGAACCAAATATTACCACGGTTTTGAAAGAAAAGCAATTTAAAGAACTTTGCAGTTAAAATATTCTACCAGAGCCCCAACAGTCTTCCTAATGCAGCAGTTTTAAGTCCAAAGTCACACTCCCAGTATATTGAGTAAAACATAAAATATTAGGTTGCTCAAGCTTTACCATTACCTTTCCTGCAAGACCCATAAAGATTGGCTTGAATTAATGAATGAAATTTAATTAAACAGAGACAAATATTTAAATGCTATTTGCTGGACCAAAGGTTGATGTTACCTACTTGCAAATTAAATCTATAAGGCTAATTGCCAAAAGAAGTGGCAATTATAAAATAAATGCAAATGCAATTATGAAAATATATAAAATCAGAGTAAATTACAGCTGACTAACTAGACTTTGATTAAACTAACATAAATATATAAAAAGGAAAGCAAAACCAGGGAAATATAAAGAAATGCAGATGGTGATTGTTTTCAGCAAAAGTAATGTAGAAGAAGAGGGGATGAGAGGAGAGGAAGTTAATGCAAAAAGAAAAGGATGGAAAACTGACCAGTTTGGGCTGCAATCCATTAGCTTTTTCATCCCATCTAAGTTAAAATTAATTTAAAAACATACATTTCTTAATCAGACAAAAGCCCATCTAAATGAATATTCCGCTTTAAATTCTAGCCAGCCAGATGGAACCAGGAAGATAACAACAAAAATATGAAGATAATATTTGATATTTAAACTTACATGTCAACTTGACCATAAAGGCAGGGAGGTGTCATGGCCAATACCAAGAGACAGACCCAAACTCACATACTTGTCTTGTATAAATCATGAAGGCCTTAAAACTAAAAAGATCTTTTTGATGTGAGCTAGGCACCCAGAAGGGCATCTATATAAATAATTTAAATAAAATAAAACAAGGATTGGGGGTGTATCCAGTGGTGGGATTCAAATAATTTAACAACCGGTTCTCTGCCCTAATGATTTCTTCCAACAACCAGTTGACCAAATTGCTCAGAAAGTTAACAACCGGTTCTCCCGAAGTGGTGCGAACTGGCTGAAAACCACCACTGGACGTATCTTAATTCGTTCAAGACAATTCCTGTTAAAAATCAAAGAATGTTGAAGTAAATCATCATTATCTTTTCATGCTGATTTAAATGAGACCAAATCCTAACCAGCTTAATCTGGAATTTACTAGATTAAAGTGTAAAACAATTTTAGTCCTCCATCAGTAGGATAAAAACTGAAATTATGTTATCTCCTTACTTAGGAGTGAATTGCAGTGAATGCCCTTTCCTATTACATGAGTTTCTACTGGATTGCGCTGCCAAAGCCCTTATCTCTTCTTGCCTCCTGAGATACGATTTGCTGATGCAGAGAATGAACTCCTGCAATGGAAGAACCCCCCAGTGTGGAGTTTGCTTCTTACAGAGAGGCCTCTTCTGTCTGCTTAAATAAAAGGTTGCTTTAAAGAGATCTGACAGAATCATTGTCTGGATAGGATTGGATTTATTCAGGAAAAGAATCACAATGAAGTTCAGGCAGGGATAAGAAATTATGAAACAAAATTAAACTTGTTTGTTTGTGTTGGGGAGCCTTGCTTTTTATTCCACCTCACATTTAGCACTGATCTCTTTTAGCAAAATCTCTTCTAGTTTCTGTATAATTGATTCTCAAGAAGCCTGATTCTTACCAACCTTCTAAAATGTGGCTTTCTTTTTCCTGGGTGATCCAGTTAAGAAAGAAATATTTTAATTTATTAAAATAATTGTTTATGAGCTTTCATTGTTTTTAATTCCAATTGCAAACTTCTTAGAGCTTTTATTAAATCACGAGAAAACAATAAAGAGCAAATCAAAAGTGCTAATAGGAGTTTTACACCAAACTATTGAGTTACCAGTCCAGTAATCAAAGCACTTGCCTTTCCTTCTCATCTGTTGTTTGTCTCTGCCAAAATCTTCTGTGGCTGATGTTTTGTTGGGTCTTCAATCTGCTTTTCTTGACCTAGTATCTTTCTTTTCTTGGTAGACCTCCAAAACCAGCTTTTCTTTACAGGTGAAACTTTCAGCTTTTTGCCTGGGACCACCAATCAAAGTTTTGATATTTCTTGTACCAAAGGGCTTTTTCTTCTTCACCTTTTCCTCATGAATAAGTCATACAGTTAGTAGGGCTCCCTGCCTGTTAAGTTCAAATGTTCTTGTTCTCTTTTTTCTGCCCTTCACTTTTGCTGCACTTACAGTTAGGGTGTTAAATATGATTTTGAGCTAGTTCACTCTCTTTACCTCCACACAAACTAACTCCCTTTCCTTCATTCTGTCCTGCCCTTTAGCATTGAACGACAACCTAGTGACAATAGTTTTATAGAAAAATCTTCCCACCTCTTCCCAACATCTGTACTTACAGTTATCTACCTACCCATTCTAGAAGATACTGTTTCCCGTGTTCTGAAATCAACGTTTCAACCAAGTTTAGTTTGTCTTTAAGTATTATGCCCACCTTCCTCTCACTTGGGCCTATTTAGGTCCATGCAGCCATTTCATCAAGACAGGAAAGTAAAATAGACTTTCCATGCATCCTGAGGAAGAATAATGCAACAAGCTTGTACCTTCCTTGATGATCGTTGTTTTTCCATCACACAGTTGGAGCAAGAATTCTACCTTGGCCTCTTGCTACCTTATGACTTCCATACCGTGACAGCATCTGGTGCTTCCCTGTGGTAGGCACAGTCTGTTTGCAGCCCTACCAGGAAATGAAAGAAAATGGGGACGGGGGAGGAGAGAGGAGGGGACGGAAGGAAAGACACAACTTCTAAACTTGCCCTTCAAGTGATGGCAACTCTCCAAGGCATCTATCACCACCCAACTGCTTGAAGGCCTTTAAACAGAGTTGATTTAAGGCTGAGACCTTATTTATATAATTCCTGAGCTCTGGAAAGACTCAATTCTCCCAAGGCCTTAGGAGTGGAAAATCTGCTTCTGATGTTTCCTCTTTTTTCTTGCTGAACCTCCGTGGCTTTCTTTTATTCTGTTTTTCCTTTGAAGCGATTGCAGGCTGCCCATTACTTAATCAAAAATAAAAGACGTTTGTATTGCCGCTACGTGGCAGACCACTTAACTAAGCATGTCAGGACTATTTGCATACTTATTTGTGGCTTGTGGCTATTACAGTATTTTACGAGGATTCTTAGAATCTCATTTCACTTTTAGTTAAAGATTTTTAATGGAGAATGTCAAAGCCAAGTTCTTATAAATCCTTCAAAGAATATTGATGCGTGCCATCAACTGTGCATCAGCACAATTGATCCATCTGTTTATTAATAGTGGACAGTGACAAACACCTTGGAAAGTTGCCATATTATGTTTCTCTGTTACTCAAACCAAGAGTCTCACTGTTTAAATGGCATTGGTAGAAAGATTGGACGCACATTGTACTTCTAAGAGTCACCTTATAGTTTCCAACACTTTCCACCTTCCAGGGAAGGTTACCCACAGTACTCATTCATTTATTCTTTTTATTAATTAGCCCTTGGACCATATCATAGTGCAGAGTTCCAGAAAGAAATTATTACTAAAATTTGATAAAAGCATTTTAAAATGGAATTGTATAAAATACAATTTAAAATGAAATTGGAATAAAATGCAATAATTTAAGATTGGGATAAAATATGATAAAATTATATTAGAATTAGAATTAGAATTTATTAAATTTATATACCGCACCTTCTCCCTACTGGGACTCAGGGCAGTGTACAGGCAGGTAAAATCGATAATATAAAACATAAAATACAATTAAAAATACATTAAATAGTTGGCCTGTCCTAAAACCCCTGTTAAAACCCCTGCTAAAACAAATACGCCAGGCCGACCGCACGAAATAAATAGGTCTTCAAGGCCCGACGGAAAAGGCGTAGGTCGGTGATCATCCATAGGTCAGGGGGTAGGTCATTCCAGAGGGAAGGGGCTGCCACAGAGAAGGCTCTCCCCCTGGGGGTTGCCAGCCGACATTGTTTAGTCGATGGCATCCTGAGGAGGCCCTGTCTGTGGGAGCGAACTGGTCGGTGGGAGGTATTTGGTAGCAGGAGGCGGTCTTGAAGATAACCAAGTCCCTTGCCATGGAGGGCTTTGAAGGTGGTTACTAGTACCTTGAAGCGCACCCGGAAAGCCACAGGCAGCCAGTGCAGCTCGCGCAGGAGAGGTGTCACGTGGGAGCATCTAGAAGCTCCCAAAATCCCCCATGCGGCCGCATCCTGAACTAACTGGAGCCTCCGGGTGCACCTCAAGGGAAGCCCCATGTAGAGAGCATTGCAATAGTCCAGACATATTTCAGTGTCATCCCTACAATCTACTCCAATCAATCCCACATATGCAGATCTCAACTGTCTGAATTTAATCAAAGTATGATAAATCTGGTGTGTGTGAGGGAAAATAGAATAATAGGACTGGAAGGGGAAATTTCTCCTTATTCTAGGTTGGATCTCACTTTTACAAGATTCCACCCATTACTTCTTGCCCTGCCTTCTGGTGCTTTGGAAAATAAGTCAATCCCCTCTTCTCTGTGACTTCCCCTCAGCTACTAGAAGACAGTTATTATGTCTCCCCTAATCCTTCTCTTCAATAGGCCAGATATGCCTAGTTGCCTCAACTGTTTCTCTGTTCATATGATGAACAAACGAACTATTGATGAACTCAACAGTCCATCCACTGTTCCTATGATTTAGTCTCCAGACTCCATATCATCTATGTTGTTCTTCTCCACATGCTTTTAGGGTCTAAGCATCTTTTTTGTATTGTGGTGTCCAGAACAATATGGAGTATTCCAAGTATTGCCTCATTAGTGTGGCATTATCACTTCTCATGTTCTTGATGCTATCTTCTGTTGGTAATAAATGACTGATAGAACAATAGTGAACAATACAATTACTGCCACAATTATGCATCTTTAGTGGTTTATGATTCGAATTTTTTAAAAAAGTATATTTTAGAGACCATTGCTGATTGGATAGGAAATGAATCACAGCTTTCGAAGATCACTTAGAAAAACCTTCTGAAAGATGACTTAAGGGGGGCAGGAGAGAGATAAGAGAGAGAATGAGAGAGTGAAAGACAAAGAGAGACAGAGACAGACAGACAGAGAGAGGTTCCAGAAGGCTGGTATAGCAAGAAAGAAGCTATTCCAGGCTCTTCCAACCTTCTAGAATATTTTTCCCCAAACGTCAACCTGCTTAGAATAATGATTCATTCCACATTCAGTAAATACATAAGAAACTGGTAGAGCCTAGATTACTACTTAACTTTCTATATTGCAGGCATAACGATGCTAGGTTTGCTCCTCTTACTATCTCCAGGACAACAAGAAATATATTCCAACTATGTCATTGTTTCCTGATTAAAAGAAGTGGTGAAGGCTATTGATTTTCCACAAGGTAAAATTGCATAAAAGCTACTTTTGAACATAGCATTCAAATTCCACAAGGGACTACATAACATAGTCTCAACCTATTTTGCTCCTCAGTTTAAGGAGGGAATGCAGAAGTCACAGACGGCGATAAGAACATTTTGTTGAATTTTGCATCTTTAACTCATCAGTCAAGTATTTTGAATCCTCCAAACTTCATAACTCAGTACAGTTTCAAAGAAATGAAACTTTCCTCTAGTCTAGGTCTCTTTGAAGTAACTTTTCACTTACCTGAGATTTATTCATCCCTTACAGTTTGATTGTTTTAATTCTCCAAACACAGCATGTTCTCATATGAAGTCCAATTATTCATGTAGAAATGATGTATAGATATTCTAAATGCCAATTTGCTTTGGGTGTATATAAGAGAGAAAGAAAACAAGTTTTAACAAAAATAAGTGATGGGCGAATTTCTTTATGTATCATTTAAAGTACTTAAATCACATCATTCACTTAGCTGCTCCCAAAAAAGAATTATTAAAACATAATAAAAGGCAGCAGCTGTAAGAATCCAATGGCAAAAGCAAGACACTCATTTATTACATTCATATCCTTCTAAAAATTCCTTATAAAATCATAGAAGAATATTCAAGTCCTAGTTTTGCCTGACCTGTAAGACAGCATTGTAGCTACTAATTGAGTCTCAACTGCAGTAAAACTGAAACTATAGGATTAAGCATTAAGCAATAAGAATGGCTACCATGGATCATTACCTCCCAGTGCTGAAGGGGCTTGTACATTCCAATATTGCTATGTGCCATAATACTGAAGTACAACGAGCTGGATAGGATGGATCAGGTTAAATAGCATCTGCTGGAGAAGGTAATAGTTACCCGCTCCAGTGTTCTGCCAAGAAAACCAAAAGAGACAATGTCAACAGGATTTGGGAAGGTGAATCCCCAGCTCAGAAAGAACCCAATCAACCATTGACAAAATTAATGATGATGCTAGGCATTCAATCATGTCCAATTCTCAGCAACTCTGTGGGCTAGCTCGCTACATTTTCTGATTCCGTAAAGCTTCTTTCAGTTATTTTATGCTTTTTCTAGTGTCAGCTTTGAAAGGGACTATTCACTGTGTTTTCTGGTGGTCACACTTCACTTTTTTTCCTAGAGAAGAACAGGGGGGTCAATATAGGTCATTCCTGACCTACCACCACAATGAGGAGCAGAATTTTTGTTGCTAAACATCCCAATTGTTAAGTGAGTTGCATCTGATTTTTACAATCTTTTTTGCCATGGTTAAGCATATCACTGCAATGGTTGTAAGCGCAAGGACTTAAGTGACTTTTTTAGGGCTATTGTAATTTTGACTGGTCACTAAGCGAATGACTGTAAGTTGAGAACAATCTGAACAAATAATATTGGTACTTATAATGTGGCTGGATTCAATCTGGAAGAACATCCAGCTGCAGCTGTGCCCAAAGACAAAAATTTAACAGGGGTTGCAAAATGCTTTTTGCTTTACAAAATCAGAGCAGGAAATGAAAGAGACCTAATGGATGGCTCTAAGCTACCTTGGATGTTCTCCATCATTCATGGAATCGTACAATCATTTGTAGACTTCATACCTCTCAAATTTCTTAGCCATATAGCAATTGCAAAGAATTCCAGAAGTTAATGTCCCCCATATTGGGAGGGGACAGGAAGTGGTGGAGTTGAGAAAGACTTACTAAATTATTCCAATAGCCACTTTATCACAGTAGCTATCCAAATGCAGTAGACTGCTTAGAAAATTTGTCTAGCAAGAAGAAAAAAGAAAATTTGTCTAGCAAGAAGATAACTTTTGTGTTTCATGGTGGCATAATGTGATTTAAGTACTTTAAATGATACATAAAGAAATTCAGCCATTATTTATTTTTGTTAAAACTTCTTTTCTCTCTCTCTTATATACACCCAAAGCAAATTGGCATTTAGAATATCTATACATCATTTCTCCATGAATGCTTGAACTTCATATGAGAACATGTTGTGCTTGGAGAATTAAAACAATCAAACTGTAAAACTAAGGGATGAATAAATCTCAGGTAAGTGAAAAGTTACTTCAAAAAGACCTGTAGACTAGAGGAAAGTTTCATTTCTATGAAACTGTACTGAGCTTTGAAGTTTGGAGGATTGAGGGGGAAAAAGACAGAGATGCAATTCAGGACTCCCACCCCAGCTGTATGCTAAGTAGATTTATGAAAATATTCATTTTCAGCCTTTATTTTGTTCATATCTTTTGTCTGTCTTAGTCTACATGGTGACATGTATGGTGGCACATACATTTAGTAATTAAATAAGAGGAATAGGGTGACTAGAAAATGCTTCAAATATTTGAAAATGATGCAAACATTAAATAAGTATAACAGTTACTATACATGCTCCTAATATTGTCGTCACAACATCAACTCAAAGGGTTTTAATTAGCTGATGAAGAGATCAAGCTGTTTCCCAAATAACTCAGCTCCCCAAAACATGCAGGTATGAATACCATTCATACATAATCTGTCTCTGTCTCGGATTAGGATAGGCCATGACTGATTGGGGGAAAGTGTTTATTGAATGGTCCTTGCTGTTCTCTTAGCTTGGTTGTTTTCTTGCAGGTGTTTCATTACCCAACTTAGATAACATAATCAGTCCTATCCTAATCTAGTCTAGCATGTCTAGTCTAATTATTAGCATTGATGATGATACCTAGTTTGGGTAAGGAAATGTCTGAAAGAAAATAACCAAGCTCAGAGAACACCAAGGACTATTTCAACCCTGCTCTACAGATATTCTCCTTCATTGGTAAAGTGTTTATTGAGAACATTTCTATCCCATCTTGCCTCCAAGGCTTTCATTATGGTATACCTCCTGTCCTACAGAGTACAGAATCCTTCCAGAGGCCTTAAACCTCTCAGGGTAACCATCTTGTTTGCCTAGGAAGCTTAGTGTCTAGAAAGTGGATGCTAAATAATAATATGATGTTTTTCCACGTCTGACTCAAGATGTTGGGCAGCAAATTCAGCAGGTGCCCTGTGGCCATAAATGCACTCACCCTTTCTCCAAGCCTGACCAAATGGCTGGATGACCTGCCAAATTAGGAATGGCAGACTCATGTTAAGTTTCTATTGAATCAACTGGATGGAAAATTGCAGCTCTCTGAATAAATGCAGTTGAATAAATATGATATTGAGCTTTACATTGTCAAATGTCAAATATAAACTAGCTATAGCTTGAAAAAAATATAATCACATGGAACTAGCCTTGCAAGCTTCTAATGATGTCTCAAAAATGTTATATTCAGTATGGCAAAGTACCTTTAATAAGTTTACAATTAATGTACTGATCTTAAATGAACAAGTGCCTGCAGTCTAACCAGTTCAAACATTACGTAAAAAAAAAAGTTTATTGAATTCAACAGGGCTCATTTTTAAACATAACTAGAACTGTACAATTAGTAAATCTTCTAGTCTGTATGTCAGGGTTCCAAGGAACACCCCAATGAAAGACGACTCCAAAGCCTGAAGTTCCTCAACGTTCCACGTTATTAGAGATGTCATATTTGCACATCTGGGAAAACATGAATCTGAAAGTTTCCAGGTTTTCCCCATCCAAATGAAAGTTAAAGTCTCTGCCCAGCACCCACATGTCCATCATATGGCCCAATCAGGCACTGACCCAACTGGAGATGCCTCCCAGTCATACCCATCTAGGTGCAGGGCAAGATGTCCTTGACTCTCTGAGAAAGGAATGTTATTATGACTATATATCTCCCATACTCCATATAATCCCCCCTCCCATTTTCCTACAGCATTAAATGTGGCAAAAGATGGCTTCCAGGCCTGACACTGTAAATGTCTATAAAAAAGAGAACAACGCAATCCTGTATTTGCAATACAGTTTATAATTTACATCAAACATCAATGAACAGAAATTAATAAACCTAGTATAATCATTCAAATTACAGCTGAGATCTAGTGAGGCAATTTTTTACCAACTACTTATAGTTTTATATTCCCAGCAATGCGAAGTGCAGCAATCACTTCAATTTGTGGGAAAGTCAGATTTCAATGTAAGAAAAATGATTTTCTTTTTTTCCCCTTTTGTGCAGAATCAGACCATTCAGCTCCTCAACCTATCTAGAGTTTCATCTATCAAACTGTCCATGAGAGACTCTGCTCTTGGGTGGAATTCTAGGACTTAACTCTTACCATGTATTTTCTCTTCCAAACAGAAATGTCCATTAAATGAGTAGAATAGTCATGTTACACATTGCATTAAATGTTGTGAAGTTCCAATGAATGTCTTGTCTTTATATGCAAAGGCTGTGTTTCTTTCCTGGAGTTTATGGGATACCCTTACAGTATTGCTGGATGGTTCCTTTAAGAGAAAGGCTCTATTTCTGCTTTTCACAGTAGAGCCTACCTTGAAACATATCAGGACCTATTGTACAATTTGAGAAGCATTAGACTTTGAGAGGTAGCACACATTTTTAAAAGCATTCGGCTAAATGCTGTTTCCAACTATTCAAAAACAAAGTGCCTCAGAAATATGCAGCAGAGTATGAATCACGAACAGTTATGATGAACCATCTTCATTTGTACCCAACATGAGAGAGGGAGGGAGGGAGGGAGGGAGAGGGAGAGGGGGAGGGAGGGAGGGAGAGGGGGGGTATTTATGGTATTAATTTTCAAGTTATTCCCTTTTCTTATTTTTCTTTTAAAAAAGTATTTACTCCCCTTAAAGGATAACCAGGAAAAAATTAAGAAATAGCTAAGGCCAGAGATTTTAAAAATAAAATTGTGTGCACCTGAGATGCTTTATATATATATATATATATATTTTTAAACCTACTTTGTATTACCTATGTTTCAATGTCATTGTGGGAGTTCTGTGGGAAACTTCAAGAATGACTAAGAGATTCAAATCAAGAGCAGTTCCTTTCTTCCATTTTGCTTGAATCTGTTCTTTCCAACTGACCTTCTTCAAATAAATTTCAGATACACTGTTAGCAAAGGTCTAGGTACCCAAATCAATGATGGCTGAGAATTGAATTCTGAGAAGCTCCACCCCAAGTAGGGAGTGCCCAGTGAGAAAATTGCTCTGGGCCATAAGCAATGATGGGATTCAAATAATGTAACAACCGGTTCTCTGCCCTAATGATTTTTTCCAACGACCAGTTCACCAAACTGCTCAGAAAGTTAACAACCGATTCTCCCGAAGTGGTGCGAACTTGCTGAATTCACCACTGGTCATAGACTGTAACCTCTGCTTTAATTCTACATCACGAATGTTATTAAAGCCACAATTACTATCTCTCCCTTTTTTGTTATCAAATCACCTTTGCAAACTCTCCCCAGAGAAAATAAGGCTGGGCTGTATACTGTACATTTTGGCTCATGTGATCAAGAGAGGTGGTACCACTTCATATAAAAAGGTCAGCAAATTACAGAGCAGATACCCAACTGATTGTTTTAGAAGGATACATTATCAGGGCTTTTCCCCCCTGGATTTGGTGGGGGGTTTTTTGCAGCCCCCAGTCAGATCCAATTTTCGGCTTCTCTCACCACACCAAATTTGGTTCTAAAATGTTCAGTTTTTGAAGAATTGTCCTGCTGAATATTACACAGAACTGAGGAGGTAGCTGCTTTCCTAATTTTTGTAAATAATTCCTGAGGGTCAGTTTCTGGTCTTTTCATCCAGCTCCAGACCCCATATAAAACCATGCATAGAAAATTCCATTAATGCGATTGAGTAACAATCCTACACAGGAGGTTTTAACAAATATGTTTTATATATGAGGAAGAATGTCATAACCATAAATATTACATCCTAGATTTTTTCGATCCTCTTCTGATTGAAAATATTTCTTACAAAAAAAAGTTTGAAATACCATCTCTATGGCAGCCCTTCCTTCAATCTATCATTTGAACTTTTTAAATATTCTTCAGCAGAGTTTGGGGGAAATTAATGTGCTTAAAATATGTGAAGCTACCCTTAATTCTGGTACTGAATCAATCAGTACTCCCAAGAGATGCATTTTCGGAGGACAGTGTGATGGGATGATCACCCACCTACCATTAGCATTACAGGGTGCCACGCAGAGTGAAATTCATTATCACACATTATGATATGTCTGCATGTTATATTTGAATTAACACTTGACAAAGAAAGATTTTGGCCATAGTTCCAAGACCTACTCTTCTTATTATGTTAGACCCAAAACTTTTAGAGATATTAGAGTTACAGTCTAATGCAATTTTAATAATGTAATCCTTATTATTTTTAGGTAGATGAAAATGTGTGGAATTTAAATGGAAAATGTGAACAATTTGA
Source organism: Rhabdophis nuchalis (assembly GCA_039707465.1). Taxonomy (NCBI): domain Eukaryota; kingdom Metazoa; phylum Chordata; class Lepidosauria; order Squamata; family Natricidae; genus Rhabdophis; species Rhabdophis nuchalis. The sequence continues at coordinate 66,640,551 of CM077646.1, forward strand.
ATGGGGAATTGTATTTAATAAACATCACAGTATTCTCTTTTAAGGAAAGAATAAGATTCATTGACTCGCACCATTTCCCCCCCCCCCTTCCTATCTTCCCACAAAAAGCCTAAACCCCAGGTTGGGACATGGTTTTGCATTTGAGGTTTCCTAATACATTTTGTATGTCATGCCTTGTTTATTTCAGATTGCTGGGCTGAGGTCTAAATGGTTCTTTCTAATGGTATCGCTTTGTGAAATAAACCAACTAGTGTAAAATTCTCTTTAACAGATGCTGTTTACAATGACTTCACTTCAAATGACTCATTTGAATCATGCCTGGATTATCTATTCTATTTAGTTCAGTTTAAGATAATGGTTTTGTGAAGACCTGTGTCCAAAAAGCTATCCTTTGCTGAAGAACACAAATCTAATATTTTTTCCAACCTTTAATTAACCTTTCTAAGGCTACTTTTCCAAAGGTATTGTCAGCCACAATCAACAGGACAGCTGGCCTTGTGTTGCTGAAGTGAGCAGTATCATAGGAACCAGAAATGAAAACTGTCCTAGATCTACATCTCAAATAGTTCAGAAGACCTGAAGATCTAACCCTCAACATGTGGCTGAGTCTACTTCTAAGAATGGATTTCTTGGGAAGAGCAGTTTAAGTTTTAATTATTGTTTAAACATCCTGCGCTTATTCAGGTTGCTGAGAGTCTGTTGTCATCTTAAACTATAGTGAATTACTGTATTACTTTTAATGTAATTTACTGTATTAATTTTATTATTTTGTACTGCATCTAGTTATACTTGCTTGAAAAATGAAACTATTACTACTCTAACATCTTTCTCAAGGTCTGGGTCTTTAATGAAGATCAATGGGGAAATGTACTCACCCCAGTGGTCCTGAGAATAAACAATTCACTGATTTAATTTTATTTAAGTGCTAGCTAAAACATGCGACTCCTAATGGTTTACAATAACAAAAATGTAACTCAAAAATAAAGGAAAGCACACTTCTAATCCCACTACCAGCAATCATTCAAAACCTTTGTTCACATTTAATGTCCTGGAGCCGGCTATAATGTTCCCCTCTCATTTACAGACCCCAGGAACACCAGAAAAGCAGCACCAAGGTTTAAATGAGGAAACGGTGACATTGCAGAAAAGATTCTTGAATCCAGGGAAAGGGGAAAATATGACAAAGAGAATCAGAATAATTTCATTTCAACTACTGTATATTAGGAATGCTATATGGAATCATTAGAAGGGACACGGTGGCTCAGTGGCTAAGACGCTGAGCTTGTTGATTAGAAAGGTCAGCAATTCAGCGGTTCGAATCCCTAGCACCGCATAACAGAGTGAGCTTCCATTACTTGTCTCAGCTTCTGCCAACCTAGCAGTTCGAAAGCATGTAAAAATGCAAGTAGAAAAATAGGAACCACCTTGGTAGGAAGGTAACAGTGTTCTATGCGCCTTTGGCATTTAGTCATGCCGGCCACCTGACCACAGAGATGTCTTTGGACAGCACTGGCTCTTTGGCTTTGAAACAGAGATGAGCAGCACCCCCTAGAGTCAGGAACAACTAGCACATATGTGTGAGGAGAACCTTTACCTTTATCTTATGGAATCATGGCTTTGATAGGCTACCAAGAATTGATTACATTATTCTGCTCTCAATAAAGATATTTCCAGAAATCCAAGTGACTCTTGTTTCTTGAGCTTGCCATCTTTACAGAGCTTGACACTTCTTGTTAGAGTCCATGTGACAAAAATACTCCCCTATGATCTCAACTTAGTAAAATAATCTGCCACATACAATTTTTCATGCAGTGAGCCTTAGCCAGAGTCTGAGCTACAATCCCCAGGTCTGTCATTTCTCAGCAGTAGACTATTTCCTGTTTCACTGGTTTATTATTCTCACTGTCAAGCAATTTCTCCTTAGTTCTAGGTTGCTTCTTTCCTTGATTAGTTTCTATCCATTGTTCTTGTCTTGCCTTCTGGTGCTTTGGAAAATAAGTTGACCCCGTCTTCTTTGTGGCAGCTTCTCAAATACTGGAACACTGCTAACATGTCACCCCTACTCTTTCTTTCTATTAAACTAAGGTAAAAGATAAAGGTTCCCCATGCACATATGTGCTAGTAGTTCCTGACTCTAGGGGGTGGTGCTCATCTCTCTTTCAAAGCCGAAGAGCCTCCCTGTTCCTGTTCCCGGCGGTGACGGACGAACCTTGGGGTTCGTCCGCCGTTTTGTTCTTTTTTCTGCCCCTAACGGGGCGGGGTACCCCTTTTTTGGGGGGTCCCTCCGTAAAACTGGCTTGCCTGGGCTGGTTTATCCTGGCGGCGGCTGGGAAACGGCCCTTGTCTTCGGTTTAGGCGAAGGAAGACATGCTGCGGGGGGGTTTTCCCTTCGCCAATGGAGGACGGTAACGCACGATGAATTTGGAGAGAGCTGAGTGCTCGGGTCAGAAGGCTTTCCGAGGCTTTGGCGGCGAGGTGGAGAGTGAGTGACTTTAAAGTTATTTTTGCTGGCAGCTTGGACTGAAAGAATGTGTTTGTTTGTTTAACCTCCCCTCGGAATTAAAGCGGCGCTTGGAAATGGCTCCTCGTTGTGAGGAAGCGGACGTTTCTTATCTGGACTGCTTTAACAAGCGAAAGTGATTTGCGGCTTGTTTTTTCACAATGTATCTAAGTCCGGCTGGCTTGAAACAATTTTTCCTTTGCTACTTTCTCCTGCTGGCTCTCAGTTTGGGCGGTGGAAGATGGCTCCCTTTGTTCTTGAATGACTATTTCATTTATGGAAAATTACCAACATCCTTTGTGATTGGGACTTCCTCTCTCTATTAATGAAGAAATTTCTGGACTAATTGATCCCATCTCTGGAGTGCCTTCTCTGCTACAACTATTGATTGTGAAAGTTGTTTTTTCTCTGGATATTGAACTTTTTAACCCTGATTTGGACTTTTCTCCTCCTGATTTGCTTCAACGGCCCCACCCAAAAAACGCCATCTTAGTGGCACTGACTTTAACAGCTTACCATGGCACAAAAATCAGAATTGGCAGGTTTGGAACACCTGTCTCTTTGGAGACAGTGTTACAAGCTTTGGTGCAAGAAATTAAAGCCTTGAGAGAAGATAATTGCAGCTTCAAGAAGGATGTTTTGGAAACACAGAAGCAAGTGCTGGAAAACACACAGAAGACTGAGGAGTTGGAAGGGGGGCTGGCTGGGGCAAAGGGAGAGCTTAAAAATGTTAATAGTGAGGTTGGAGAACTAACTGGGCATATGTCTAGGATGGATTATGAAAGGATGTCATATTTTTTAAGATTTCAGAATATTTCTGAACAGGCTGGTGAATGTCTTCCTGAACTCATGAGTACAATTTTAGCAGACTATTTACAGAAACCTAAAGATGAGATCAGGGGGGACATTGACCTAGTCTATAGAATAAATTCAGCATATGCCAGGATAAATGAAGTACCCAGAGAGATACATATTAAATTTGTTAGAAGGTCAACCAGAGAGGGAATTTTGAAGGCGCAGAGAGGGGGCCCATTAATCTACCAACAAAAGGAAGTCGTCATCTTGAAGCAGATCCCAAAAAAGATTAGAGAGATGAGAAGGAGGTATTCCTTCTTATCAAAAAAATTGTTTGACCATGGGATTTGGTTTAAGTGGGCAATGCCGGAAGGGATGCTGGTGTTCTGGGAAGGAGGGAGAGTTAGGATTAAAACAGTTGTTGAGGCGGAAGCCTTTTTTAAGAAACATTCCTCAGTCCTGGGGGAAGATTCAGAGGGGATGGGGGAGGCCACGGCCCCGCCCGCTGGGGGCCAGGAAGGAGAAAAAGAAGATACAATTGCCAAGAGACTTAGATCAAAAAAATGACTTTGCTTGTTTTTTTTATTAATATACTATAACCTTGTTATCTGGATGTTTGTATATGACTGCCAGCATAGAATTGAGAATTTAGGATGTATGCACTTTTTTTCATCTCGTAGTACTTCTGAAAAATGTCTTTCTTAATGTTTTATTGTGAAGCCCAGGAAGGGCCAATGATCCCGACACAAAAGTTCTCAAAATGTTTCTGTATCCCTTACCTTTCCCTTTTGGAAAAATTGTAAAAACTCAATAAAACTTTTTCAATATAAAAAAAAAAAAAGCCGAAGAGCCAACACAGTCTGAAGATGCCTCCATAGTCAAGTGGTATGACTAAATGCCGAAGGAGCATGGAACGCCATTACCTTCCCCCTAACGGTGGTTCCTACTTTTCTACTTGCATTTTTACATGCTTACGAACTGCTAGGTTGGCAGAAGCTGGGCCAAGTAACAGGAGCTCACTCCGTTATGCATCTCTGTTTCAAACTGCCAAACTGCCAACCTTTATGATCAACAAGCTCAGCATCTTAGCCACTGAGCTCCCGCATCCCCTTCCATTAAACTCGACATACTCAATTCCTGCAACCTTGTCTTATCATCTGTTTTAGCTTCCAGATCCCTTAACATCTTTGTTACTCTTCTCTGCACTCTTCCCGGAGTCTCAACATCTTTTTTTTATATTGTGGTGACCAAAACTGGATGCAGTATTCCAAGTGTGGCCTTAACCAAGGCATTATGAAGAGATACTAACACTGAAAGAAGTGATGCTATGCCTTCTCCTTAAGAACCATCCCTGAATCCAGGTACTTTGAGGCACTGTTGTCCCTGTCTCTATTATCCAGTGTTTCAGAGGCATAACATATATTGATGGAGTCATCTGTCTTCCACTACACATCTGGCATGGTCAGTTTCAGTCCTTGCTTGATGTTTCTGTCTTTTCTTCACCCTCTGTTCCGATCTCTCAACTTCTTTCAACCCATACAGTATGCCTCCACCTCTGCTTCCCCTCATCTTCAAACCACTATCTTTTTTTTCCTGCTTCCACCAGCACATTCCAGTTCTCAGTAACTTTCTTCTCTTTCCCACCAATCATCTTCACAGTTCCTTGTACTGAAAAGCAAGATGATTACATACGGTCTTCCTATCAGTGCTGCCAACAGATTAATAGTGGAAAACATGAAAAAGTGTATACCTGCAGAAGTCTGATAATCTAATTTTGAGAGCAGTTTGACAAATGGAAACTTCTTCTTTCCAGTGATTTACGTTCATCAATTATTCTTCCCTCAAGTTCAGATAAACATTTGTATGGACTGAATTGTCAGAATCTGACCAAGATAAGCAAATAGTGAGCAAGTACTATATTAAAGCTGTGAACGGATTCGGCTATGTGGATTATGGATGGGTAAATTCTAATTTGTGAATGATAGCAAGTAGAAAGTCTAACAGGAAGTCTATTTATCATTTTGTTGTAAACAAACCCTAGCGCTGCTTTCAGTTTCAGATTTATACGATTGAAGATCAATTGGAATTTCTGGAGTAACAAGGGAAAAAAGCAAGTATGCTTTTTCAGTGGAATTCAGTAGCACAAAATATTTGTCGCAACATCACATATACGTCTATGTTCTTTTTATCTCCATTCTGGTAACTGGGCTCCCATTTTGTAAAGATGTATTCTTCAGATAGTGGTCTTGATAAATCTGGAATTCTTTGAAAGCCTAATCAGAGGTTGCATAAGGAGGTCTTGCGGTAATGGAGGACTATAACAACAATGTATTCAAAAGTACTGGCAGGGTTTTCTCTCCTTTAATGCAGTGATACAGGAAGAATGTTGGCTGATTTTTAGATTCTTTTCAATGGAATGGAATCCTTTACATATAGTGTGCAGAGGGCTTAAAAGAAAACTTTGACTTCTCTTTTACTCTAAAGCAAAACATTCTCATTAAGTTTGTCAGAATGTTTGAGGTGAATCATGTAGATCAAAAAAATGCCTACATTCCCAAAAATGACAACAGTTGATTGCAGAGACTTGAAAGACAAGAATTTTGATTAATACTACTTAATTTTGATTAGCACTACTGACTACTTCAGCTTCAACCTCAATAATACATGGCCAAACAATAGATACAAGCTCAACAGTGGGCTCTGAACCATATGTGAATGTCCTTTCCTTTATTTCTGGGCCCATCAGTACCTCAGCTTTGGAGAGCTAAAAATCAGTGAGATAGATAGATAGATAGATAGATAGATAGATAGATAGATAGATAGATAGATAGATAGATAGATAGATAGATAGAGACAGACAGACAGACAGACAGACAGACAGACAGACAGACAGACATAAAAAGACAGACAGACAGACACACACTGGGGTGATTATTTTGCTTTTTATTAAGATTAAGAATGGAAATAGGAACCTTAAACAGTTGCTTTTGGAGGCATTTCTATTTTTGTTTTTTTGATTTTGAAAAAGTTTTATTGGGTTTTAACAATTTTTTAAGGGTAGGGTAAGGGTTTACAAAAACATTTTGAGAGCCTCTGCGTCAGAGTCCTTGGCCCATCCCGGGCTACATAATAAAACAGTAATACAGAAATATGTCAAAAACAAATACTACAAGATAAAGACAAGTGAATACATATCACATTTCCAATTCTGAGATGGTAGACATGTACAAACATCCTGGTATATAGAAAATAAAAAAAAAGAAAGTTAATAAAAAAAGAAAAACAAGCAAAAAATCACTTTTTGGATCTAAGTCTTTTGGCAATTGTATCTTCTTTCCCTCCCGCCTGGCCCCCAGTGGGCGGGGCCGTGGCCCCCTCCGCCCCCCCTGGATCTTCCCCCAGGACTGAGGAATGTTTTTTGAGAAAGGCTTCAGCCTCAGCAACTGTTTTAATCTTCACTCTTCCTCCTTCCCAGAACACCAGCATCCCTTTGGGCATCGCCCACTTGAACCAAATCCCGTGGTCAAACAATTTTTTAGATAAGAAGGAAAATTTCCTTCTCATTTCTCTGATTTTTTTGGGAACCTGCTTCAAGATAACGACAGCCTTTTGTTGGTAAATCAGCGGACCCTCTCTCTGCGCCCTCAAAATCCCCTCTCTGGTTGACCTTCTAACAAATTTAATATGTATCTCTCTGGGTACTTCATTTATCCTGGCATATGCTGAATTTATTCTGTAGACTAGGTCAATGTCCCCCCTGATCTCATCTTTGGGTTTATGTAAATAGTCTGCTAAAATTGTGCTCATGAGTTCAGGAAGACATTCACCAGATTCTTCAGAAATGTTCTGAAATCTTAAAAAATATGACATCCTTTCATAATCCATCCTAGTCATATGCCCAGTTAGTTCCCCCACTTCATTGTTGACATTTTTAAGCTCCCCCTTTGCCTCAGTCAGCCCCCCTTCCAGATCTTCAGTCTTCTGTGTATTCTCCTGCAGTTGCTTGCGAGTTTCCAGAAGTTCCTTCTTGAAGTTATTATTATCTTCTCTCTGGGATTTAATTTCCTGGACCAAGGTCTGTATAACCAATTCCAGAGAAGATAATCTTTGTTCCAGGCCTGCCAGCTCTGATTTTTGTGCCATGGTTAGCTATTAAACTCAATGTCACTAAAATGGCGTTTTTTGGGTAGGGCAGCTGAGACAAGTCAGGAGATGAAAGTTTCAAATCAGGGCTGTAAAAAGTTCAGTAGCCAGAGAAGAAATACTTTTCTATATCAGTGTAGTAAAAAAAAAAAGGCAATCCAGACAGGGAATCAATTAATCCAAAAAAAAAAAAAAGGGAAATTCTTCATTAAACGCAGGAGAGAATCCAAATCACAAAGAGGTGCTGGTGATTTTCCATAAGTAAAATAGTCATTCAGGAGCAGAAAGTAGCCATCTTCCCCGCCCAAGCCAGAAGCCAGCCGGAGAGAGTAACAAAGAGAAAGTTTGTAACACGCCAATCGAGCTTAGAAACATTGTTGCAAGCGCAAATCACTTTCACTCGCTTTCAGTAAGCTCCAGGCAATTCACATAAGAAAAGGTCCGTTCCTCGCAATGAGGAACCATTTAAAAGCGCAGCTTTAAATCCGAGGGGGGGTTTAACGAAAAAAAACACCCCCCTTCCAGTTTTTGAGTCCAGCGCTGCCATCAGAGAAAAAAAGCCAACAAAATACACTCACTCTCCACCCTGCAGCCGAGCCTCGGAAGAACCTTCCGACCCGGACGTCTGGCTCACTCCTCAGTTAAGCAGCTGTTCCGTTCTCCATTGGCAAAGGCAGAGACAGGCGTCTCCCCCCCGCAGCCAGCCTTCCCTCACCTAGGCTGAGGCAGGGGCCGCTCTCCCACCGCCGTGGGAAGGAAACGGCCCCTACAAGCCAGCCTTACGGGAAACCCCCGAAATTGGGGCGTTTCGCCCCCGTGGGGGGGCAGAAAGAAGAGCAAAGCGGCGGACGAGCCAGGGACCCGTCCGTTGCTGTTGGAGGCGGAAGCGGAAGTCCTCTATTTTTTTGTTTTTGAATGGAGTTTTAAAGAAGAGAATGGGCATGGAAGCTGACAATTCTCATCCTACCTCAACCTTTATCTTCCCTCCAAAACATGATTCTTTTAAAATAAAAACATCTAAAAGCAGCCCCCAAATGGTAGGCTTTGGACATTTTTCAAGTCTTGGGAATTTTGAGGCTTGGAATAGAATCTGTCTGCTGCCCTGCTCTCATTCTGCTTCAAAGTATTAAAAACATGGCAAAACAACACAAACAACACACTCAAACAACACCCTCAAACACATAGGCTTCTAGTGACATGTCATCAGTCTGCCCTTTAGAACTTCAGAATGCTCAACTGCAAGGCCCATCATTGCCCTAAAAACATCCCCAACCCAAATTTTAAGTTGTTAGCAGCACAATTTTTGCTCCCCACCTCTCCCTACCCACTCCCCAAATAAGGATAGCAATGAAGTCTATGAGAAGCAAAGACTTCCTCATCCCTCCAAGCCTCCTCCCCCCTCCATTTGTGCTGCCCAATTCCTGTGTTTTGCTGAACAATTTGATTAGTTTTAGGGAGGTTTCAAGCTTTCCTGTTCAATGGCCTCATGCTTCCATTTCATCCAAACAACATGAGGAAGAAAAAAAAACCCTACCCTCATCTTTTCCAGAGAGGCCACTTTACAGCATTTACAGCAGGGATGTCCAAACTTGGGAACTTTAAGACTTGTGGACTTCAACTCCCAAAATTCTCCAGCCTGGCTGGGGAATTCTGGGAGTTGAAGTTTACAAGTCTTAAAGTTTCCAAGTTTGGACATCCCTGATTTACAGCAATGCCTCTTTGGCCCTTTTAACAGTCTGGGGAGCAAAAGAAATATTCAGTTCCCAATTCAGTTGGCTTTGGTACCTGGAAAAGGAAGCTCACATTCTGTTCTGTGATGAATTGTTTGCCGCATCTAACTTAAAATGTGAATAGGGGCATCCCACATGTCAAACAGAAAATAATGGGAAGGTGTAGTATAGAGTGCACCTGAAAAACATCCCAGAATAGATCTGTTGTTGGTTACGATAAGGAGACCTAAAAAAAGATTTATATAGTCATTCATAGATGCTTCAGCTGTCAATCATTCCAGTACAAGGGGGATATAAATCAGACTGCAATGCTCAAGACACCTGAAAGATCTTCAGCTTATCTGGTACAGGTAGAAACAGTCTCCAATTCTGAAATAACAGCTTGTGCCATTTTGGATATGCAGAACTGCAAAACAAAAGCTTCAAAATTGGAAGCATTTCAGTAATTTGGCCATAAGCCATGTTCTCACACAGCAGTTTTCTGTAAACATTGTTATTAACTCAGCCCCAGACTTGGAGTAAAATATATACTGCTTTTGCTTGTTTTAAAAAAATTAAGGATTACTCTGCTTCAATAATAGTAATAGCTTCCGTCGTTTTTATTTTATTTTTGCATTCATGTTGTATTTATTTTCCCAAATCTCTTCTTTGGTGAACTGTTCATATTAAGGATCTGATCTGAAAACTGAAGGCCCTGAACCAGAGGTGAAATCAACTTACCTTCACTACCGGTTCACAAATGCGCAGCGTCAAAAACAGGAAGTGATGACTTCTGGGCGGGTGGGCGGAGCCTCTTGCCACCAGCGCTACAGGTTTGCCCGAACCAGATAGAAGCAGTCGAAGTTCACCCCTGCCCTGAGCACTGGGACAGGTGCCAATATACATGGTTATTGCTACTAGAATTGATTTGAAAAAAATAACCTTTTTTACATGTTTTATAAGGACTAAACTTCGCAAGATTGTTTCAATGTTAATTTTATATTATTTTTAGGTACAATATGTGAAGAAATCATACAATCCTTGGGGGGGGGGGAACTCTTGCTGTCCCAAAGGTGCCTTTTTCAAAAGTCAACTGGACATTCTTGGGGTTTTTTTCTTTGAAAATGTTTCACTTCTCATCCAACTTCTGCAGTTCTCACTGAAGCTTCTTGGACGAGAAGTGAAATTGTTTTTTTAAAAAAAATTAAAAAATCAAGAAAGTCCAGTTGACTTTTGGAAAAATAAAAGCACCTTTGGGACAACCATGACCTGGATAATTGAGAATCTGCATAGACAAGAGCTCTTGCTAAATTTTGATTTGCATATTGAACCTGACTGAGTTTGCTTGGATTTATCTCATAGTATTTTGGCTTATATCAGCATGCATCTATTATCCAAGGATCTGCACTGCTTATATAATGTTGGCAGTTATATAAGATACCATTATGTTTCCAAACATTTCACAGCAATCTACGCCCTCCCCCACCCCAATCATTCAATCATTCATTCATTCTTCATGGTTTGACATGAGTAACTGTTGATTTTACTTAAGGGATCTAATCTAGGCATTTAACATTATTATCAGCCAGTGACAAAAACCAAAGTAAATATTTTATATCATGGCATTTGACAGACATAGAAACACTGTTTTTCTACATACAGCCAAAACTTTAGTAAGCAGGAGTAAGCAGTGACCAAAAATGGAAAGCCGGCCTAGGTCCTCCAACAGATGCCAGTCGTGAAGCTGGGCTGTGAAAAGAGAGAACTTTGTTCATACCATTTATAACAGCTTGAATATATAACATGACCCCCTGAAATGCATTACAGGATAGACCTGTTGTGGGTTATGAACAGGAGTCCTAAAAACATTTATAATAGCTGTTCACAGATGCTTCAGCAGTCATCCAATTCTGTTGTCCGCTGCTTAATGGGCATGGGACTCCATTGGGCAAAAGTATTGTGCCCAACTTAATGACACCATCATGTACTCTCTTTTTATGAGTTAATGAGCCAGAGAAAAGACAGCAGTTAAATGAAGCTCTCTCTACTTTCACTCTTATAATGGAGGACAGTTTTTGCTTTTCCTTTGTGCCAGGGCTGGTCACTTTTGCTGGATGACTCTAGCCTCAGCTCTAGTGTGTGCATCTTTGCTCTTGGGGTATCAGATGCTTGTGCTACATATCAGGAGTCTCCAGGCTGTTTAAAAAAGTTCCTGTTTGAAATACTAAAAATCTTGTGTCTCAGAGCATATGCTCTCCAAAGATCCAAGTCTACCATCTTGGGACTATTTTGTTAACATAATTACAAAAAAAATCTGTTTGTTACCCTATCCTAAGGAAATCGCCGACAGAGGAATCATTTAAAATCAGGAGTCCCCTTAGGCTTGCAATAATTTTTAAAGGCGGTCAAAGCTTTTGCTAGTGTCTTGTTTTTTGTGTGTCTGCCCAGCTATCAAAGAAATACATGTCTAGACTCTTTTTCCTACGCAGTGAAGCATCATACCCATTTTCACCCGAGCTTAGTTTTTATAGTTTATTTATTTATTTATTTATTAATCCAATTTATACCCCGCCCTTTTCCTAAAAAAGGACCCAGGTACATCTGTAATCTTTGTTCTAATTTCTTCCGATATGACCTTAAATTTTTAAAAGGCTTATTCAGAAGAAAGTCTAAAATTGTCCTTTTCCAACAGGTCATAAGGAAAGTAATATAATACAATACAATACAATACAATACAATACAATACAATACAATACAATACAATACAATACAATACAATACAATACAATAGCAGAGTTGGAAGGGACCTTGTAGGTCTTCTAGTCCAACCCCCTGCGTGGGCAGGAACTTTATACCATTTCAGACAAATGGCTATCTAACATCTTTTTAAAGACTTCCAGGGTTGGGGCATTCACAACTTCTGGAGGCAAGCTGTTCCAGAGGTTAATTGTTCTAACTGTCAGGAAATTTCTCCTTAGTTCTAAGTTGCTTCTCTCCTTAATTAGTTTCCACCCATTGTTTCTTGTCCTATCCCCAGGTGCCTTGGAGAATAGTTTGGCTCCCTCTTCTTTGTGGCACCCTCTGAGATATCGGAACACTGCTATCATGTCTCCCCTGGTCCTTCTCTTCATCAAACTAGACATACCCAGCTCCTGCAGCCGTTCTTCATATGTTTTAGTCTCCAGTTCCCTAATCATCTTGGTTGCTCTTCTCTGCACTCTTTCCAGAGTCTCCACGTCTTTTCTACATCGTGGCGACCAAAACTGTATGCAGTATTCCAAGTGTGGCCTTACCAAGGCACTATACAGTGGCATTAACACTTCACGTGATCTAGATTCTATCCCTCTGTTTATGCAGCCTAGAACTGTGTTGGCTTTTTTGGCAGCTGCTGCACACTGCTGGCTCATATTCAAATGGTTGTCCACTAGGATTCCTAGATCCCTCTCACAGTTGCTACTATTGAGCAAGGTACCACCTATACTGTACTTGTGCATTTTGTTTTTCTTGCCTATATGTAGGACCTTACTTTTTTCACAATTGAATTTCATTTTATTACATAGTGCCCAATGTTCAAGTTTGTCTAGATCCTTCTGTATCTTAAGCCTATCTTCTGGAGTGTTGGCTATTCCTGCCAGCTTGGTGTCGTCTGCAAATTTGATGAGTTCCCCATTTATTCCCCATTTATCCCCTCATCCAAATCATTGATGAAGATGTTAAAGAGTACTGGGCCTAAAACAGAGCCTTGGGGGACTCCACTGCATACGATGCCGTCGAGGTGCTGTCCCGGTGTCTGGAGGCCGTACGGATCTGGATGGGTAGTAACAAACTCAGACTCAACCCGTCCAAGACCGAGTGGCTGTGGTTTCCGGCACCCCGGTTCAGCCAGATAAGTCCAACACTGGCCATTGGGGGCGAACAACTGGCCCCCGTGGAGAGGGCGCGCAACTTGGGCGTCCTCCTGGATTCGCGGCTGTCCATGGAGGACCATGTGACGGCCGTGGCCAGGGGGGCGTTCTATCAGGTACGTCTGATACGCCAGTTGCGCCCCTTACTGGACCGGGGAGCCCTTCGCACAGTCACTCAAGCGCTTGTGACATCCCGGCTGGATTACTGTAACGCTCTCTTCATGGGGCTCCCCTTGAGGTGCACTCGAAAGCTACAGTTAGTACAGAATGCGGCCGCGCGGGTGATTATGGGTGCCTCAAGGCAAACCCACGTAACACCTCTCCTGCGCGAGCTGCACTGGCTTCCTGTGGCCTTTCGAGTGCGCTTCAAGGTGCTGACGACCATCTTTAAATCGCTCCATGGCTCGGGGCCTAGCTATATACGAGACCGTCTCCTGCCCCATACATCCCTTCGTCCGATCCGCTCCCACAGAGAGGGTCTTCTCCGGGTGCCGTCAGCGGGGCAATGCCGGCTGGCGACACCCAGGGGAAGGGCCTTCTCTGTGGCGGGCCCGGCCCTCTGGAACGACCTACCCCCCGACCTTCGCACTATCTCGGACCTCCGCCTCTTCCGCCAACGTCTTAAGACGTATCTATTCCAACAAGCCGGCCTAGGATAGCCCCTACTTCTGACTTTTAAAATTAAAATTAATTTGGTATGGTTTTAAAATGGGTTTTTAGCACGGGTCTAATAATTTAATATATTTTAATCGATTTTGTATTTTGTATTTTGTGGTTTTAATAATGCCTGTGCACTGCCCTGGGTCCTAACAAGGAGAAGGGCGGGGTATAAATTTAATAAAATAAACTTCCTTCCATGTAGATGCAGTTCCATTGAGGACTACACGTTGAGTGCGGTTGGTCAGCCAGTTGCGAATCCATTTGCTGGTGGTGCTGTCTAACCCACAATTTTCTACTTTATCTAATAGTAGGTTATGGTCTACTTTATCAAATGTCCAGGTAAATTATATCAACAGCATTCCTCTGGTCCACTGATTTTGTCACTTTGTCAAAGAATGCAATTAGATTCGTCTGGCATGATCTGTTTTTGACAAACCCATGTTGGCTTTTGGCTATTACTTTGTTTGCTTCTAGGTGTTCACTTATTTGTTGTTTAATTATCTTTTCCAGAATCTTTCCTGGTATTGAGGTCAGGCTGATGGGTCTATAGTTTCCTGGATCTGTTTTTTTTCCTTTTTTGAAGATGGGAACCACATCAGCTCTTTTCCAGTCTTCTGGCAGTTCCCCGGTACTCCAGGATCTCTGAAAGATATAGTTCAGTGGTTCTGAGATCTCGTCTGCCAGTTCCTTCAGAACCCTGGGGTGTAATCCATCCGGTCCTGGTGATTTGAACTTGTCCAGGGCAGACAGGTGCTCACTTACCATTTTCTTCCCTATTTCAACTTGTGTTCCTAATCTGATTTTTGTGGTGCTATTTTTGATTGGTTGGACTGTTTTATCCCTTTGTGTAAAGACAGATGCAAAAAAAGAGTTAAATAGTTCTGCTTTCTCCCTGTTGCTTATCATCTTCTTGCCATTTTCTCCCAGCAGTGGACCAATTGTTTCCTTAACTTTTTTCTTATTTTTAACATGTTGGAAGAAGCTTTTTTTATTATTTTTTACTTTTTTGGCAAGCCTTTCTTCATTGCGAGCCTTAGCTTTCCTCACTTCGTCTTTACAGGCTCGGGCTATTTGCTGATATTTTGCCTTAGTTATGTCCCCCTTTTTCCACTTTTTATATTTATCCTTTTTGTCTTTCAATTTGTCAGAGAGTTCTTTATGCAGCCATGCTGGTTTCTTTTGGGAACTGTTATTTTTCTTCTTCATTGGTATTGCACTGGACTGGGCTTTTATAATCTCATTTTTCAAAATTTCCCAAGCTTCTTGAGTTGTTTTCCCCTTGAGGATTCTCATCCATGGAATCCTTCCCAAGCTCTCTCTGAGTTTATTGAAATTAGCTCTCTGAAAGTCTAAGACTCTAGTTTGACTTTGTTCAACTACTTTTGTTTGCATAATGTTGAATTCCAGTATTTCATGATCGCTTGCCCCCAAAGTTCCTGTAGCTTCTAATAATAATAATAATAATAATAATAATAATAATAATAATAATAATAATAATAATAATAATAATAATAATAATAATAATAATAATATTTTATTTTTATATACCGCATCCTCTCCCCAAGGGGACTCGGAGCGGTGTACAGGGAAGAATTAAAATACATAAAAATATACAAAAATAGATACAATAAGTAAAAACAAATTAAATTTAATTGTCCCTGCACTAAAATCCCCATATTTAAAACTAATGATCGCTAAACCCTAAAAGGTAGAGACTAACCTAGGCCGGCCAAGCAGAAAAAGTATGTTTTTAATTTCTGACGGAAGGAGCGGAGGTCCGTGGTTGTTCTAATGTCGGGGGGAAGGTCGTTCTAGAGGGCTGGGCCTGCCACAGAGAAGGCCCTTCCCCTGGGCATCGCCCGCTGACAAAGTCTAGTGGACGGCACCCGGAGAAGTCCCTCTCTGTGGGAGCGAATCGGCCGTAAGGATGTATGGGGCAGGATCCGATCCCGCAGGTAGCTAGGTCCCGAGTCATGGAGCGCTTTAAAGATGATAACTAACACCTTGAAGCGCACCCGAAAGACGACAGGCAGCCAGTGCAGCTCGCGCAAGAGAGGTGTTATATGGGTGTACCTTGCGGTCCCCATTATTGCTCGCGCGGCTGCATTCTGGACCAGCTGAAGTCTTCGGGTGCACCTCAAGGGGAGCCCCATGTAGAGAGAGTTACAATAGTCCAGTCGGGATGTCACGAGAGCATGAGTGACTGTGCGAAGGGCGTCCCGATCCAATAGGGGGCGCAACTGGTGAACCAGGCGGACCTGGTAAAACAGCCACTCAGTCTTGGTCGGGTTGAGCCTGAGTCTGTTACTTCCCATCCAGATCCACACGGCTTCCAGGCACTGGCACATCACCGCTACGGCATCGTTGGGGTGGTTTGGGGTAGATATATACAACTGCGTATCATCAGCGTAGAGGTGGTACTCTACCCCAAAACCACGGATGATCTCACCCAGCGGCTTCATATATGTGTTGAACAGGAGAGGCGAGAGGACTGACCCCTGAGGCACCCCACATGTGAGGGGTCTCGAGGTCGACCTCTGCTCTCCTGCCAACACAAATTGCGATCGACCAGAGAGGTAGGAGGAGAACCACCGTAAAACGGTGCCTCCCACCCCCAACCCCCCCAGCCGATGCAATAGGATGGTATCAAAAGCCGCTGAGAGGTCTAATAGGACCAGGATGGAGGAACAACCCCCATCTCTGGCCCTCCAGAGATCATCTACCAACGCGACCAATGCCGTCTCGGTGCTATGCCCGGGACGAAAGCCGGACTGGCGCGGGTCTAGATAATCAACTTCCTCCAGGTGACGGGGAAACTGTTGTGCCACCACACTCTCTACAACCTTCGCCAAAAAGGGAAGGTTGGAGACGGGACGATAGTTGGCTAATAAAGCTGGGTCCAAAGAGGGCTTCTTCAGGAGGGGCCTCACCATGGCCTCTTTAAGGGAGGCAGGCAAGAAACCCTCGCTTAAAGAAGCGTTGACAACCTCTTGGAGCCAGCCTCGTGTCACCTCCCAGGATGCCAGTACAAGCCAGGAAGGACACGGGTCCAATAAACATGTGGTGGCTCGCAGTCGCCCACGTAACCTGTCCATATCCTCGGAAGTAACAGAGTCTATACCTTCTACACCTTCTATCATTTCCTCTCTGTTAGTGAGAATTAAGTAGTTTAGTTTCTGATGCAATAAATGTAGTAATCGATTTTTAGTCTACCCACATTCAGAAAGCTTCAGCTTTTCTTTCATCCAACCATCTCCATTCCTACTTAACTTTAACTTACTTAATCACTTAATTAACTTTACCTTCTTAGGTTTAAATTTGTTTGATTGTAAAAGTTGTAAATCACACTTGGAGGTCCTACCTCTTTGGGTAATCCTCAATTTGTGATCAGTCACTTTGCAACATTTGAATTTACACCAGACTCCAAAAAAGGGACTTACAACTTGGATTTGAAGTGCTGATGTTCAGCCTTCCTCCTATGGTAATGTGGCCAAATTTTGAGCACTAGGAAACTTGCCTGTATTTACAATCATTTGCAGTGTCCCATGGTCACATGATTGCGATTTACTAAAAAAAATTCTGGAAACCAAAGTTTACTTACCATTTTGGGCAAAAAGTGCCCCCTGGCAAACAATGGGTTCACCTAATAATCACAGCATTCACTTAACAGTCATTATAGTAAAGTGCTGGCCCACTTTACGACCAAGATTGCAGGTTCAATTATGGTCATAAGTTGAGTATTAACTTTGTAGTATCATATGCAACCATCATATCTCCTCAGAACTGGAGGAGATAACCAGATATTGAGGTCTTGTAAGTAGCGGAAACAAGAGACAGGGGGGGAGGGAATAAGAGGGGGGAGGGAGAAACTTCTCACAGTATCACAGTTCTGATACAAAGTTTTTTTTGCTAAAAAATATACACATTGTTGTGAGTTTGAATTTAATCTAACAACCATTATCTTATCACAGGGTAATTTCCACAAAGCTGACCTCTCTTTTCACTCTACAGCTGTATGCCCATTACACAGGTTGTGATTCACAAGTTATCAGCACAAGGAGCCTGACCTCATCAGAGGCAATTTCCATCAAACAAGGGGAAAAGAAAGAAAGAAACATTTGCCTAGACTGTCTCCCATAAATGAGCCTGAACTTCAGATACATTCTCCTGTTCCTTCGGGCCCAAATTAAATGAAAGGACAACATTTCAAGACAGAGCAAAGACCTCGGTGAGGCTCGTTTGCACATTTATCAGAGAATAAAATAGCACAGAACAGTACAGCCTTATCGCTCAAGGTGATGTGGGAAGAGAGCAGGCAGGAGGAAATTTAATAGCACCAGAACACAGAGATTATTGACCTGTTTCTGAATCAATTCCTCTGAAGCTACGCTGATAGGCTGCAGAGAAGGACTCGCATCACAGAAACGATACGATTGGCTGAGCACCGCAGAAATTCCAAAAACTCCCATGTGGTTATTTCCAAAGGTGCCCTGAGGTGCAACTGAGATTCTTAATGAAATGCCTCCCAGAGAAGAGAGTATTAAATGTTAATGAGAACAGATGTTGACTATTTACCTGTTTTTCTCCAGGTCTCAGAGATTTCCAGAAGAAGACAAAAATCCAACCACCTGTTGTGAAAACTACTTTTTAAGCCTTTGTTTTACTCTAGCATAGACTTTAGAGATGATCTCTTCACTTAGGAAGGAAAAAAACTCCCATATTATTTCAGGCACAGCTAATGTCATATTTGCTACTAAAATAAGTTGCTTGCCTCCTTGTGTTAGCAGATACACCTTGCATTAGCAGATACACCTTGCAGAAGGCTAATATTTGATGAAATGGGTTATTCTATAATATTCTTCATAGCCCAAGCCGTTGTTTGCTGAAATACTCTTGTAAATCCAGTAACACCTATAGCAGTGGTGTCAAACTGGCAGCCCATGGGCCAGAGGCGTCATATGCAGGCCACGTCCACACCAGCGCCGCGAATGTGGAAAACATCACAAAATATCCCAGCAATGTGACATGGTGAGTTTGACGCCTGTGACCTATAGGAAAGAGAATTAGGGTAATAGCAGGCAATTTGACCAACAAAGAGCTCCTGGGCCACTTGGACATTGTTCTGCCTATATTGAAAAAGAAATGATGTCATAAATCCATTGTGGTCTTGGGATTTTCTGCTTAGCAAAAGCAGCACTTAGTGATGGCATTACTGGTCCCAACAGTGGTTACTAAGTGAGGACTACCTGTGGTTATTACAGGGATCATGTCTTTTATTTTGTACCCTTGGTGATCAAAACAGGGCAGGGGAGAAGGACACGATTTCAGGATGACGACTGACTTTTTTTTCCTTTTAGGCTTTATTCCTGGATGCTTTCTGGTTTTGCGCAATTACTTGTACAAAAGTTTAGGACTTTCTGTCAAAATCCTGTCCACAGCTGGCTTTTATGAGAATTCCAAAGAGAAGGATTCCCCTAAACAACTAACTCTGTCTACTTGGAAATAAATACTACTAAGTTCAATGAGACCTCAGTCGTAGCCATCTGTACGCCTTATGCTCCAAAATCCATGTTCAACTAATGCAGCGGTCCCAGTCACTCAACTATCTGTGACCAACACACCATTGGGGATATCTTAGGCAGTTGTTTGGCAGCTATGTTTTTAGTCCCAGCTGCCATTGAGGAGCCTAGACACTGTCATTTTCTTTCTCCAGCAGTATTGCATATGTTCTGCAAAATGAAGGGGAAATAGCAATAGCTGCAGCACTTAGACTTATATACCGCTTCACAGTGCTTTACTAAGCCCTCTCTAAGCAGTTTACAGAGTCAGCATTTGGCCCCCAACAATCTGGGTCCTCACTTTACTTACCTTAGAAGGATGGAAGGCTGAGTCAACCTTGAGCTGGTGGGAATCGAACTGCCAAATTGCAGACAGCAGGCAGTCAGTCAGCAGAAGTAGCCTGCTACTTCTAACCACTGTGCCACCACAGCTCAAAAGGGTTGGTCGTTTTTCTGTCCTCCTTATATCTCTATTTTAAATTTAGTTTTGATGTTTTTAACATTTCATTTGTACACTGTCCAGAATCCCTTTGTGAGGGAGACGTGTAGTTCCAAAATGTCATAAACAAATTCCTCTTGCATAGGCATGAAACCCAAAATGACCCTAAGTGGAGTTTTAATGAGACTTCTTTAGAACTTCTGCTCAATTCCAGACATCAAAAATGGCTGTTAACCTCAAGGGAAGGAGTTCTGACATCATAAGGAATGTTGGTCCCAAATAAACATGAGTCTGCTTCAGACCAAACATAATGGAGGGAGTCCTTCACTTACAATTATTCATTTACTGATGGTTCAAAGTTACAACAGCACTGAAAAAATGACTTATGACCATTTCTCACATTTACATCCATTGCAGCATCCCTGTGGTCATGTGATCAAAATTTGGACACTTGGCAACTGGTTCCTATTTATGATGGTTGCAGTGTCCTGGAGTCATATGATGACCTTTGGTGATCTTCTGACAAGCAAAGATAAGGGGGAAGCCAGGTTCACTTAACAACCGTGTTAAGGGGTTATGGTGTTGGTTATCATCTTCAAAGCGCTCCATGGCAGGGGACCTAGCTATCTGCGGGATCGCATTCTGCCCCATACATCCCTGCGGCCAATTCGCTCCCACAGAGAGGGACTTCTCCGGGTGCCGTCCACTAGGTTATGCCAGTGGGCGACGCTCAGGGGAAGGGCCTTCTCTGTGGCGGGCCCGACCCTCTGGAATGACCTTCCCCCCAAAATCAGAACAACCACGGACCTCCGCTCCTTCCGTCAAAAATTAAAAACACACTTCTTCTGCTTGGCCGGCCTAGGGTAATTAAACTATTTATGGGGTTTTTAGGGCTTAGTTTTAGTTTTTATATGGGATTTTAGCGCAGGGTTAGTTTAAATCATTTTAACGTTGTATTTTGTCTGTGGTTTTTATTAGTATTTTTAATTCCCTGTGCCCCGCCTCGAGTCCCTTCAGGGAGAGAGAGCGGGTTATAAATTAAAAATTATTATTATTATTATTATTATGGGCTGCCAAATTGGGAGTTGTACTATCAGACCTCAGTACTTTCATGGGTGAAAGAATGGATTAGTTTGAGGCATAAAAGATTATTAACCTTGGAGGGACATGATCTCCAACTGGGATGGCATCAGTAATGGTATCCTCTTTCCTTCACTATTGGTTCAGTAGCGGGGGCGTGTGCATGTCTGGGCATGTGCAGGACCTTCTGCACATGCGCAGAAGGTCCGTGATGATGTCTGGATGGGTCGCGCTATTATCAGTATGGGTAAAAATTAAAGAACAACCCTGTTTGAAAATACCAATCTGGCTTTCTACAATGGAGGCACTGATACATCCAACTGTTAATAATATGGGGAAAATTATAAGTTATAAAGATATTTTGAATGAAGAGTGAGAGCTTAAAAGTAAGCAAGAATTGAGCAGTCAAGGGAATGATATAGCATGGTGCAGATACAATCTCGATATGAGAAAGATGCTAAAATGTGTGGCTTTTATAAAGAACCAACAGAATTAGATCAGATATTAACAAGGACAGATGAAAAATTAATTTTAAAAAAATAGTTATTTATTGAGTATCATAATGGGAGGAGAGCAAGTAAAGGAGACAATTATAGTATGGACTAAACACAACAACTGTGGCAAGATAAGTTATAAAATGGAGTGAAACTTGCTTAACAACTATCTTGTTTAGCAACAGAAATTTGGGGCTCAATTGTGGTTGCACGTGGAGGACCAGCTGTACCCTTCGTTAATAGTCTAGGCCAGAGTTGGAGTTTTGGAATTGATATTGCATGTATACCTTTCATCTATGATACAATTCAAGTGTATCCAAAATTGAATAATATTTAATTAGAATAAGTATACCTACCAGCCTCTTGCATTTATGATGCATCTTCCCAAAATACCCTCTGCAAGCTTTCCAAATAAAGGACACTTTCACTGGAAGGTTGAAAGCTTAACACAAAATACTTTTACTTCAATGTCATTTCTCAATGATAGCATATCCTTATCAGAACAAATATTATCTGGTTTGTGTCTCTTAGAATGGTGGTTTTCACTTAGCTTTTCACCTTCTTGCCTTATAACAGTCTAGTCCTACCACCTTTGTCAAGAGCCTTTTTCATGATCATCAGGCTAGTATGCCAGATCCCAGGAGCACTGTTTGCTAGAGAAGTGGTTCTCAACCTGTGGGTCGAATGACCCTTTCACAGGGGTCACCTAAGACCATCAGAAAACACATATTTTCAATTATCTTAGGAACTGAGACACCAATTTTATGGTTGGGGGTCACCACAACATGAGGAACTGTATTAAAGGGTCATGACATTGGCAAGGTTGAGAACCACTGTGCTAGATAAAGACTGTCAGAAAAGCATAATTACAAGCAAGAGTTCTATTTACATTTCTCCAAATGAAATTATAGCACACTAGGTGATAATCCGGTGTAGCCCAAGTATGTATTTATCACAATATTTGCCCCATACATCCCTTAGACCGATACGCTCCCACAGAGAGGGCCTTCTCAGGGTGCCGTCGGCCGGGCAATGCCGACTGGCGACACCCAGGGGAAGAGCCTTCTCTGTGGCGGGGCCAGCCCTTTGGAACGACCTACCCCCCGAATTACACACCATCACCGACCTCCGCCTCTTCCGCCAATGTCTAAAGACATACTTATTCCAATAAGCCGGCCTAGCCTAACCTCCCATGGGGACTTTTAGATAGTTTTATTGGGTATTTTAAAATTGGGTTTTTAGCATAGGATAAGACGGTTTAATTTATATTTTAAATTGTGTATTTATTTTTGTACTCTGTATGTTTTTTAAATTTCCTGTGCGCCGCCCTGGGTCCTTTGCGGAGAAGGGCGGGATATAAATGTAAATAAACTCAAACTCAAACAATCCTGTATTAGAGGGAGCCCCCTTATGGAGGATTGTGAAGCCGTTACCATGGCAACTCCACTGTGCTGTACAGTAGAAGCCATTTTAAGGCACAACAGACTGTACCTTAACAGAACTTGAATCCAAAATGCACACTATCACTGTCAAAAGTACTATGATTTGACACTATAGATATAATTCAGTCCTTTTCATTTCAGGGGCGTTCTGGAGTTATGCTGAAACACACACACACACACACACTGAGTGTCCTTAGGGATGTCTTACCCTCACAGTATTTGTTTCCAGAGAGTAAGTCATCTGTGTACCAAATTTGCTTGAGGCGTTCCAAAGTTATGCTGGAACACACACACACACGATACGTCTTTGCAATTGGTACATGCCGAAACGTTGAAAAGACAATCTCATTCTTACACGGGAAAACACCCAAATACAACAAGATCAGCATACCTACACCTGTGAAAATCTAAGAATGTGTGTGTGTGTGTGTGTATGTTATGTTTTTGAGCTGATCAATATGCTTCCTCCCTTAATTGGGGCTTAACAGGGTGTTGTCATACACACACACACACACACACATATATTGATCAGCTCAAAAACGTAACACACATATATATATTCAACGGTCTTGACTCAGTGCAATTAATGGTGGCAGCTTTCATTTCTATTAATCAACAGCATTAAGAAAGAAAACACTTTCTTTGCTTGTTTGTTTGCTTGTTAACAGAAGAACAGTATAACAGGGACCTTGGAGGTCTACTAATTCAACCCTCTGCTCAAGCACAGACCCTTCAGACAAGTGGTTGTTCAATCTCTTCTTGAAAACCTTCAGTGTTGGAGCACACACAACTTCTAGAGGCAAATCATTCCACTGATCAATTGTTCTAACTGTCAGGAAATTTCTCTTTATTTCTAAGTTGGATCTCTCCTAGATTTAGTCAATTTCTATAGCTGCCCATCCAGTCAATGACTGAGATGGTTAGATTTCAAAACCTATATTACAAACTAGCTGTGCCACGTGTTGCTGTGGCCAAATTTATTTATTTATTTTATTTTATTAAATTTATATCCCGCCCTTCTCCAAGAGGACCCAGGGCGGCGCACAGGAAATTAAAATACATACAAAAACACAATACAAAATGTAAAAAAGTTGGTTAAATGAAAAAGTTTCCCCTCATAGACCCTCTCAATGACCCCCTTCCTTCGGTGCCTTGGTTTCCCCTCCCACTCCCTCCCCTCCCTCTCTTACTCTACCTACCTACCTACCTACTGTATTTCTACCTCCCTCTCTTATCCCTCTACCTACCTACCTACATCCTGTATTTCTCCCTCTCTCTCTCTATCCTTCTACCTACCTACCTCCCGGTGGAGGTGGGCAGCGGCGTGGGTGGGCAGCGGTGGGTCTGGGCAGCAGCAGGGGTGGGCAGGGGCAGGTCTGGGCAGCAGCGGGGGTGGACAGCAGCAGGGGTGGGCAGCGGCAGCAGGGGGAGCAGCGGCGGTGGTGGAGAGAGGCCGCTGAGGAGGCGACCATCGCAGATATGACGCAGACCGCATGTGCAAATGATGTCAGCTGAAAAGCAGATGGGTGGCAGGGGCCGCGAAGGGGAGGGGGTGAGTGAGCAAGTGAGATGAGCCGCAGTTGTACATTTGTGTGGTGTGCACCTGGCACAGGTGCCTTATCCACACAATCTGTATGTATCATTGGTGCTGCACTTGTAAGGAATGTTGTGTGAAAATTTGGTGACGATTGGTGCAGTAGTTTTTGAGATTAGCAGTTTTGAACAAACTCATAGTTAACTTTTTATTTATATAGATAACAGATTAGACATTTGAAACAAAAAACAAAAAATATAGAATGCAAGGGAAATATTTCTACCAGGTAATAACACCTTTTCTCCTGATGGCATGCTTTTTATTCCCAGGTATTTTTAAATAAAAAAAATATGAATGCCACTGTGATTTGGTGACATTTAGATTCTCGTGGCTAGAAATTAAAAGACAGATAATATTTAATGGTTACACATTGGCTTTTGCAGGCAAAGATAAATCTCTTATAGCTAACCTAGATTAATTCCAAAAGTGCTTATGAATGTCATTCCGATGCCATACAGTGGATATTATTTTATTTCATTTTATAATAGATTACCATTTCATCACACTTCTTCCCATGACACTATTCAACCACAAAATATGTCAGGCTTAGGACACCATTTGCTTTTTTTAAATACAGGATAGAAATTTTAAACTTCAGGCCCAAATGCTTTAAAGCTGAATATTATAGACTATTCTAGAATTTTAGAATTCTAAGTTTTGTTCATCGTACTAAACACCTTGCCAATATATTTATGAATTATGAATTATAATAATTTGTTTTATTCTGTATTGTCATGCATTATGTGCACTACTGATGCCTTACTTTAAGAGGATTCAGTTAAAATGGAACAGGTTCGAAGATATTTTGAGGGAACTTCTACCCAAACATTTTGAAGTTTGGAAAGTATGGATCACCAAAGAGACTTTGGTGAGATAGAAAAATGTGTATCAGAAAACTAGCTGCTATAAGTATCAATTCCAATTCAACTTCAAAGTAAGTTCTAAAACATCATCAAAAGAAACTTGAAAGAATTTCTCAAGCACCCTAAGAATAAAGCAGACAAAAAAGAATCTTCTATGACTTGGGCAGGACATTTTTTTTTAAAGGGAAAGATAGATTTCCCCACAACAGTATTGAAGACTTCAATCGGGTCATGACACATGTCCAAATTCTCTAGTCATGTGAGGTAGGCAGTTGTATAAATTTCCAGATAAATAAATATGGGAATACAACAGAGTTCTCAAAGTTCTTATCATTCATGGAAGGTTTTACAATATAGGAAGCATCCTCCTCCATATACAGTGGTATTGCTACCTCAGTACTCATCGTTAATTCATTCAAGGGGTTGTGATGAGTACTAAAAATGATGAGTATCAAACAAATTTTTCCCATAAGGGATAATGCAGCATAAAGAACAAGGTAGCTGACAATAACAATTTCTAGCTTAAATACCAAACGAACAATGGGTACTGGGACAAACTTTTCATGCCAAAATGCATCGAGTGCAAATTTGATGAGTTTCAAAGCAGTTGAGTACCAAGGTATCACTGTACTGTTATCATAAAAGACTGAGCCTCTTCTCCCAAACTTTTGATCATGGAACTTCCTGCCCTTCCTGGACGAAGTCATCATCAGTAGGCAAGGCTAAGAATCCTTACTACTAGTATAGTACAGAAATGCCCAACTTGAGTTGCCCAATTTACAAGTCTATAGTTCTTTATCCAAATAAACTCCAACTCAAAGTTCCAATTTGAAATATTATCAGCAACTGAAAGAACAAGGTGATATTCAATTCACTGTGTACTTTTATATAGTAATTCAAACACTACCACAAATAATAATGTATCAAATGGTTACCATTATCTTTTTATAAAGTGTTTTTCTTTTGCTCAACTTTCATAGTATATTTAGGTATCCCATTAGTGTATTTCAGCATAAGAACAACTGTAAAACCTGGATTAACAATGCAATGATATATCACTATATTTAGAAGCAAAATACACAGTGTCCAAAAGACTTTAAGTGTGCAGAGGACTGCTGCTTCAGGTTAGCGTTTGAAGACACTGAGGTCAATTCTGGATACATCAATTTTAGTTTTAAAATCATCTCTATTTTGATTGATTGGTTGATTGATATATTTAGGAAGGGAGGGAGGGAGGGAGGAAATAACATCCAGAAACTATATGAAATTTCATGAATGAAGTTATATAATAAATGCCTCATCTGATCCTGTAAGCCACTAAATTCATTCTGCAAAATTAACATTTCTCAAAATTCTCATGTTATCTTAGTAAAGAATGGGTGAGAATAAATTTAATTTAGTCAAATTTAACTTAGATTGGATTAGCACTAAGCAGGAAATAAGATCTAGTTTGTTTAATGTATTAATGGAAAAATGTAAAATGTATTTGTAAAAGAATGCTTGTGGTGACATGAAAGATTTGTTAGCTAAGCATCTGAGTGTGTATGTACTTGTGTATGCAGATGATGCCATGTTATTGGCTGACAACCTAAATGATTTGCAGCAAATTTGAACTGTTTGCTGCCACAAGGAAAATAGAACTGATTCAGTTCAACTGAAAATTAATGTTTGATCAGAAAAATGGGGTGAACGATTGCAAGCTATGCATAAATGGCAAAATGTTAGAGCAAGCAGATTAAAGTAAGGTCCTACATATAGGCAAGAAAAACCAAATGCACAAGTACAGTATAGGTGGTACCTTGCTCAATAGTAGCAACTGTGAGAGGGATCTTGGAATCCTAGTGGACAACCATTTAAATATGAGCCAGCAGTGTGCAGCAGCTGCCAAAAAAGCCAACACAGTTCTAGGCTGCATAAACAGAGGGATAGAATCTAGATCACGTGAAGTGTTAATGCCACTGTATGGTGCCTTGGTAAGGCCACACTTGGAATACTGCATACAGTTTTGGTCGCCACGATGTAGAAAAGACGTGGAGACTCTGGAAAGAGTGCAGAGAAGGGCAACCAAGATGATTAGGGGACTGGAGACTAAGACATATGAAGAACGGCTGCAGGAGCTGGGTATGTCTAGCTTGATGAAGAGAAGGACTAGGGGAGACATGATAGCAGTGTTCCGATATCTCAGAGGGTGCCACAAAGAAGAGGGAATCAAACTATTCTCCAAGGCACCTAGGGGCAGGACAAGAAGCAACGGGTGGAAACTAATCAAGGAGAGAAGCAACTTAGAACTAAGGAGAAATTTCCTGACAGTAAGAACAATTAACCTCTGGAACTGCTTGCCTCCAGAAGTTGTGAATGCCCCAACCCTGGAAGTCTTTAAAAAGATGTTAGATAGCTATTTATCTGAAATGGTATAAGGTTCCTGCCCACGCAGGGGGTTGGACTAGAAGACCTACAAGGTCCCTTCCAACTCTTGCTATTGTATTGTAATTATCTTGATAAAATGTATGGAAAAATGAATTGTGAAATGTGAAAGTGTGGTAACCATGATACAAAAATAAGTGTAGTCAGTTGTAAAGCATGGATATATTTCAAAGAAGTGAAAATGACTGTGTTATATGGAGAGAGACAGTTGAAAAATTGGAAAAAACATAAAAGTAAATTGAATGCAAGAGGAATGGGTGCTTAAATTGCTTGTAGTATCAAACAAAAAAGGAAAGGGGATCAAAAATGGCTAATATGAAAAAAAGATGAGATTATGTAGTTGTAGACAGAGAATAAGAACTGAAGAACAAACATCTATATCTATAGATTGCTGTTTGTGTGTGTGTGTGTGTGTGTGTGTGTTGCGTTTGTGCTGATAAATAAATAAAGGGAGACTAGTATAGATCTATTTCAAGCTATTTAGCTCTCATCAGCTAGACATACCCTTACTGGAATTTGAACCAGGGCAGCATTACATATCAGGTAGTTTGTATTAGCCACTAAGCCACAGGTTCTCCTCCTATATCCTATATATATATACTAACAAGGTGTTAGTTATCATCTTTAAAGCGCTCCATGGCACGGGACCTAGTTATCTGCGGGATCGGATTCTGCCTCATACATCCCTGCGGCCGATTCGCTCCCACAGAGAGGGACTTCTCCGGGTGCCGTCCACTAGGCTATGCCAGCGGGCGACGCCCAGGGGAAGGGCCTTCTCTGTGGCAGGCCCAGCCCTCTGGAACGACCTTCCCCCCGAAATTAGAACAACTACGGACCTCCGCTCCTTCCGTCAAAAACTCAAAACACACTTTTTCTGCTTGGCCGGCCTGGGTTAGTCTCCCGTCTTTTAATAGGGCTTAGGGGACTTTAGTTAATTTTAAAAATTGGGGATTTTAGCGCAGGGATAATCATTGTTTAATTTGCCTTTTATTTAATTTATTTGTATATTTATTGGTATTTTTTAATTTTCCCTGTGCACCGCTCCGAGTCCCTTTGGGGAGAGGAAGCGGTCTATAAATACATTTATTATTATTATTATTATTATTATTATTATTATTATTATTATTATTATTATTATTATTATTATTATATCAGCTGAGCTAGGGGAGTAAGTGTGTGTGTATGTATGTATGTATGTATGTATGTATATGTATATGTATATGTATATGTATATGTATATGTATATGTATATGTATATGTATATGTATATAGATAGACAGACAGACAGACAGACAGACAGACAGACGGACGGACGGACGGACAGACAGACAGACAGACAGATAGATAGATAATTGTTTTCACAACTTCCTCTTAGGGCCCCATTAAGGGAGGAGACATACTGTTTCCTTCCTGTTCGAATCCCAGTTCCTTCCTGTTCGAATCCCAGTAAAGGGTATGGCCAACTGATGAGAGCTAATAAGCTCGAAATAGATCTATCTTGGTCTCTCAAATTTAAATTTATTGATCAGCTTATAAAAACTAACACACACACACACACTTATGTATGTATGTATGTATGTATGTATGTATGTATGTGTATATATATATATATGTTAGATTTTTAAGGGCTGATTTAATAAATAAAGAGACCAGGATGGAATCATTTCCGGGATGACGTTAAGTCTCCTCCCTTAAAGGGGCCCTGAACAGGAGCTGTGAAAATATTCTCTCATATACATATATGTGTGTGTGTGTGTGTGTGTTAGTTTTTATGAGCTGATCAATAAATAAATCAGACAGACTAGTATAGAGACTAGTATAGTATAGATCTATAATAGATCTATACTAGTCTCTCTGATTTATTTATTGATCAGCTCATAAAAGCTAACGCACATATTAAAAAAATCACACAACAGAACTCATGGCTTTCTGTCTAGATGGTCTCTGGTGATGAGCCGAAAGGCAGAAAAGGAAACAGTATGTCTCCTCCCTTAATTGGGGCCCTAACAGGGTGTTGTGGAACAATTATATATATATATATTCACAACACCCTGGTATTCCCAAATATTAGTGGCTAATACAACTGCCTGATATGTAATACTGACCTGGTTCAAATCCCAGTAAGGGTATGGCTAGCTGTTGAGACCTAAATAGCTTGAAATAGATCTATACTGTCTCCCTTTATTTATTTATCAGCACAAATGCAACACAAATATAACAAAGGCAACATAAAAAAATATAGCTTTCTGCCTGGATGGCTCCTAGGGTGAGCCGAAAGACAGAAAAGGGAAGCAGTAGGCACCCTCCCATATTTGGGCGTACCAGGGTATTGTGACATTTATATTTGTATATATATATGTGTGTGTGTGTGTGTGTGTGTGTGTGTGTGTATGTATGTATGTGGTAGGTAGGTAGGTAGGTAGGTAGGTAGGTAGGTAGGTAGGTAGGCAGGCAGGCAGGCAGGCAGGCAGGCAGGCAGGCAGGCAGGCAGGCAGGCAGATAGATACATAGATAGATAGATGGATACATACATACATACATACATACATACATACATACATACATACATACATACCCTGCTTCCCTGAAAATAAGACCTCCCCAGATAATAAGCCCAATCGGGCTTTTGAGCACATGCACTAAAATAAGCCATTCCCCAAAAATAAGCCATGCCCCCTAAATATTTGCAACACAGCAGTAGCCATGAAGTGACCATGCTCGCCACCTCCTGCATATCAAAAATAATAAGACCTCCCTGAAAATAAGACCAAGCGCTTATTTTGGGGATCAAAAGAAAATAAGACCCTATCTTATTTTTGGGGAAACATGGTGGATAGGAAAATTGAGAAAGATGGAGGAGCTGAACCCCTCAAGAAAGAAAGAGGCTAGTTTAAATAATAGAGCACAATATATGAACAATCTGAGTGAGGTGTGGTTCTAAATCCTACATAGAAGTCAGTATAAATGAATAAAATGTAAACATGGTGACAACAAGCAAGGATTATCACCAAGGATGGAAACAAAGGAGAAGCATCATGGATGGTGTTTTGTGTGTGTGTACTAGATGCCTTTTCTTTTCTTATATTTCATTCATTCATTCATTCATTCATTCATTCATTCATTCATTCATTCATTTATTTATTGGATTTATATAACCCTCTCCCCAAAGGGACCCGGGGTGGTGCACAGGAAATTAAAACCACATAGTATCACAAATATAAATAATTAAAACCGAATTAAATAAATTATCCCTGTGCTAAAAGTTTAAAAGTATTAAAACATTAACCCCATCTAAAACCCAATTAAAACAATTTGAGGTACAGCCTGTAATTTTCACAGATCTTCTGTTCAATATTACAACAATGGTAAGTTTTAGCCTTGTAGGTGTCCATAGGCTTGAAAAGCAGGTACAAAATCTGTCACACTTTCAAGTTAACCTTAAGCTGGAAGCCATAAAGGTCCTCTGGGTTATGTTGACAAATTTTGACATCTAGTTTAGAATTCTGGGGGCGTCTTCGAGAAAAACTGTGATAGGAAGAGGATGAGGCAGGCTTCACAACTCTTCCTTCAGCTAAGGCAGGGGTGTCGAACTTGTAGCGTCACGTGGCATATCAGGACTTCCCCCCTTCACTAAAGTGGGTGTGGGTGTGGCCAGTGCATGACACATCAAGCCCATGGGCCATGAGTTTGACAGCCCTGAGCTAAGGGGGTCATAATCATCTCCTCCTACTTCGCAGCAAACTTGCCCTTCAGTTTGATTTCTGAAAACTGGCACTCAGTAGGCTTACTCCATAAGAGCTTAAGATCCATTTAAAAAGCTATTGAGAGTAAAATATCTGGAAGGAAATTATAAAATTTCCAGAATGCCATGTATTTTACTGTATGTCAAATGGATACGGTTTAGGGCAGGGGTCAGCAAACCATGGCTCTGGAGCTGCATGTGGCACTTTCATCCCTCTGCTGTGGCTCCCTGTTGCTCAAAATATGCATCACAACTGCCAATGTATGATACCTGCCAGCACACGATTTATTGAGCTTTTCGACCCCCAGTAGGCCAACCCTGGATAAATCCAAGAAAAGAAAAGTTTCACAAGAAAACAGAATGTTTAAGTCAACTAGATATGCTAGTTTTGTGTCCGCTCAGGAAAGTCGGGCACAGGAAAGCTTTTGTGGCTCCTGGTGTTTTCTTTTCAGTGGGAAATGGGTCCAAATGGCTCTTTGAGTGTTTAAGACTGCCGACCCCTGATTTAGGGTAAGCAGAGTCATTTTCTTCACTAAAACATTTCTCATGGTCTGGATAAGATGCAAGTTGTTGACACTTTGCAGATTAAATGAGAATGGGTGCAGGTGGGTATATGCCACATAAAAACACATTCTGCATATATTAAAATAAAATTACTGATGATCAGGACTGCTTTATTTTGATTAACAAGCAAAGAGCCTAACAGTGAATTTTAAATCACTTTGAATAAGGACTGTATCTCCTTGGCTGAGACCATCATTCTCCTTCTGGCACAGTTTGCTTGCTTCATATAATCCTCTGTAATCATAAGCTTTCATTTATAGAATTAATGCAATGCGCTTGTGTCCTCTAAAAGAAGCAGTGTTATCATGAGGTAATATCCCTCAGATAACTTAGACAGCTGATACTTCTTACTTGACAAAAAAAAAAAAAACCACAAAGATGAGAGAGCAGGAACAGGGCATGAGACTGTAAATTGGATTTCTGACAGGAGTGTGTTGAATTTTCAAAACAAATACCCAGATTTCTTGTTTGCAATATGTGACTAATATTTTAACTAATGAAATCATCTTTCTGACTCCTTAGAAGTTCATAAGAGACTAATGACTCGGTAATAACTCTAATCTGGTCATCCCAACGACAGCTTCTTGTTTCATGTCTTGCTGTAATTGCCAAGTCCAGGGCCATATTTTATCATGGGGATTTTATTTATCCCCATCTGGGGCTTGTGACTGAAGGCAGAAGGAGGGAGGAAGTTTTAGGGAAGCGTCAACAAGCAAAAGGAAGATTGGGGGGAGGGATAGGGCAGCAATAGGGAAACAAGGGATTTTTTTTCTGCTGCAGGTTCATGAACCTAGGTAGGTTGATGAGCCGAGGTACCAAAAGCCTAGGTATGGCTAGGTACGAAAAAAGTAAACCGACACAGAGGGAGCACCTAAGGGCCACAAATAGCCCATGGCTTGCTGTTTGTCCACCCCTGTTTTAGTGGCACAGTGTTGGCTAAAAGACACAAGGCTGAGAAATCGTTTCCTAGCATCTTACTTTGCATTCAGCTTTCTGGAACTAGTTCCAATTGAGAAAATATGTCATATAATCACAAGCTTGGGAGTGATCTCAGAGATCATCTACTTCACCCCCTGGTTTGATGCAGGGTCTTCTAAGGCCATGATGGCAAACCTATGGCACGCGTGCCACAGGCGGCATGTGGAGCCATGTTGGTGGGCACACGAGCTCAGCTCTGGAGGCTGTTTTCAGCCTCCGGTGGGCCTCCAGGGGGTGGAGAAGGCCTTTTTTGCCATCCTCAGGCTCCTAGAAAGAGTGAAAAATGGGTCCACAGTGCCATTGCATGCCAAAAGGGGGGGAGTGCAAGGGGGTCAGGTACACATGTGTGGGAGAAGATGCATAGAATTATGGGTGTGGGCACATGCGTGCATGACATCCCCCCCCCACACTCCCCAAACTTTTGGCCTGCAATGGCAAAGGGCTAGCCTCACTGTTGTAAGAAATTTGAATAGATAGCTACTTAAGTTTTTGCTTGCAGGTCACCAATGAAGTGGAGTACAGTATACAATTTCATGAAGCATTGGTTGTCCACTCTTACCATCACTCCTAATCAACTTCCCTGTGATTTCAATTCATTGGTTCTGGTCCTGTACTCTGAAGAACTAGAGAACAAGACAATCCCCTCCTCTAAATCACACCCATAAGATGTCTGAAGATTCAGCATTTTGTTCAGCAGGTTCAACATTCCCAGATCCTTTAAATTTTCATCTCAGGACTTGGTTTCTAGTTCCTTCACCATCTTGGCAGTTCTCCTCTAAACTCAATCCAGTTTGTTGGCATCCCTTTCTGGTGCCCAGAACTGGACACAATATTTCAAATGTGGCCTGACCAAGTATAGTGGGACAATTACGTGCCATGATCTCCGGATGCCACTCCAAAACAACCCTTGTCTTTTTAGCAGCTGCATCACATGATTGCCTCATGTGCAAATTGGAAATTGCTAGAAGACTCCAATCTTTTCCACATGTCAACTGTCAAGCCAGGTCTTCTCCATCCTATTCCATTTTTCCCCTAAAGCTCTTAACAATTTTTTTGAAAATGAGAGATACAAAACACACGGTAAAAAATGTAGAATGAAAGTATAGAGAAAGGCTTTTAATGATATTTTGTTCCCTATTCCTCTCATTATTTCTCCATTCCATTCATGTCCCTTTCACTTTTTCTCTTCATAGACAGAACTTGATTTTTCTCCCAGCTAAATTTCATCCTGGCAATTTGGCACAAACCTTTCTAGATCTTTTTGAATCTTCTCTTTTTGTCCTAATTTTATATTATCTGCAAATTAGATAATCATTCTCTCATCCCCTTCATCCACCCCATTTATAAAAATGTTGACTGGTACAAGACCCCAGACAGAGCCCTCTGCCACTTCATTCAATGCTACTGATGTGGACTCATTAATGACTAATGGATACAGTCATTCAACCAATTATGAATCCATCTAGCAACTGTTATCATCCAGCTCACACTTTACTATTTTATTAATATCACAAGACACTTTGGCAAAGGTAATGCTGAGATCATGGTATACTGTATTCATGGCATTTACATTTATCTGATCTGTGAAGCAAGTGTCAAAGAAGGCGATAAAGTTAATCAGGCATGACTTGTTTATGACAGACTAACTGGTGACTCTTGTTCACTGCTGTTTTTCTAGCCAAGGCCTCACAAACACTTTTCCCTTCCCTTTGGTCAGTGTTAAATTGCTGAATGCTGACTGAGATTAGTCATGGATTAGAAGACAGCCAGTTAATAGAGGCTCACTTCAAAGCAAGATAGAGTGACTGCTTTAGTCAGACTGACTACTGCAGCATTCCACCTCTTCTAGATGTTTCTGTGCTTCTTAAGTGACCAAGTATTACAAAAACTTTTAGTAGTGCATCAAGTGCAGCATTCTTTGTAACATCAGTGCTTTGTGTACACATTCACTTGGACTATTGGAAGTTGTTACCTATGATCCTTGGAAATACTGCATGGGTGTCAAGCTCGCCGCGTCATGTTGCCGCCACATTATGTTTCATGATATTTTTCCCATTTGCGGAGTTGGGGTGGGTGTGGCCTGCACGTAATGCATTCGGCCTGCAGGCCACCAGTTTGACACCGGAATTTTCTGGAATTACTGATTCTAATCAACAATACTCCTCTATGCTTAAGTAGTTATACTGCCTTCCATTTTCTTTACAAACATAATTTAAGCCACAATACTAAAAACCTTCTACCTCTGAGGTGGAAGAAGTAAGCGATGAGAAAAAAGAAAGTTGCATGTTGCATCTTCCTTGCAAACAAAAAACCAGTAGCATATTTAATAGGGCCAGGATGGAAAACCTATGGCATGCGTGGCACAGTTGGCATGCAGAGCCATTTGTCAGGGCACATGAGGCGTTGCCCTGTTAGCTGGCCAGTGCGCATGCGCGTGCTGGCCAGCTAATTCAGCCATTTTTAAAGCCATTTTTCACCCTCCCCAGGCTTTATAGGAGCCTGGGGAGGGCAAAAACAGCATCCCCTGCCCTCCCTGAGGCCCTCTGAAGGCTTTGGGAGCTTCCCTGAAGCCTCCGGAGCGCATAAAACCAGCCGTACAGGCAAAGCAGAAGTTCGGGAACGGACTTCTAGTTTGTTCGTAGGGCCATTTTTAGTCCTCCAGAGGCTTCAGGGAAGCTCCTGAAGCCTCCAGAGGGCCTCCAGGGAGCAGGGGGGCTGTTTTTGCCTTCCCCGGCTCCTATAAAGCCTCTGGAGCCTGGGAAGGGTGAAAAAAGCATGTAAAAATGAGGGGCTGTCATGAGTGCATGTGCGCTGGGGGCGCGAGCATTGTTATAGGTGCGGCACATTTGCACACGACCCCCCTGCATTCCCCCCCCCCCTTATGGCACACCAGCCTAAAAAGGTTCACCATCACTGTAATAAGGTATATGAAAATTGAATGAAACTGATGGTAAAATCACTGGCTACTGGCAATCTTTTCTCACAAGAAAAAAGATTTCTAAAATTCAAAGAAAAAACAGATGACCCACTTCTCTGCCACAATGTTCTTCATGCGTTCCAACCTTCATTAAGGGCCCCGATCCAAATGCTCTCAAAGGTTTCAACAAAAGAAAGTCCTCTCTCTTTTGCCCTTCCTATTTATGAAACATCTTTTTCAGGAAACACAGATCCACCATAACATTTTTCTGAAGTTACATAGTGCGCCTCCTAGGAAGGCATCAAAGCTTCTTGAAACTCAAAACAAAGCTGAAAGAGAAACAGATATGGCTATCTTTGGTTACTTTGCCTTTCTTTTATTGATTTCAGTTGGTGTGATTTTCTTCCTTCCAGGACAGGTCAGAAAGGTGCAAAGATTTGATGTACTTAAGCTTGCCCTTTATGGCTGCCTCTGTAGGTTTGTTTAGATTGATTAAAAAGAATTTGAGTAGATTTCTTCTGGTAGCTTAAACCAAGGGATTCCCATTGCTGGCTTGCTATCACTTCCATTTCAGTGCAATTAAAAATATCGAAAGTATTCCTATCTTTATTTGAGAATGGATCATGACAAGGTTTGCCTCCTATCCCCCAAAGTAATAAGAATAGATGGTATCAAGGGCATAATATACTGTGGAAGAAATTTACAGAAGTTGTATTTGGGTGTTTGACTTTCAACGAAACCTTAACTGTCTTAAATTTAATTTATGCACTTGTTACAGTTCTAGAAAAGATCCACGATTTCTACTCAGCTAAATTGGCAATCTAGATCCCTGGCTGGAAGGCAGGAGTTGAATTCTTTGCAGCATAAGATTTAAGAACACTATCAAGAAATGTGTATTATATAAGGAGATATGATTGCATTCACTATACATCTTCCTTCTTTAGCATAAAAGGTATAAAATAAGGAAAAAAGCTCAGCATTTAAGTGTGACAATTAATGCTACACTTTAAATTTTTTACTAGTTTTACTTAACAATCACGGAAATGAATGTCATTTGTTATTGATATAGCTGAACTGTTGTTTAACGAGTGTGCATTGATATTGCACTCACAAAAACAGAGTATATTTTCTTTATTTATTAAAAACATTTATAGGGCTGCCCACCTTATAACCAACTCTAGGTTATAACCAAGCAAAATTAAAATAACATACAAAGCCATATTAAAACTATAAAACTAAACATATTAAAACCAGGTCAAATTTCTAATGTGCAATCATCTAATATTATTCCAGCACATAATGTATATTTACATTGTGGTGATGGTAGGTTGAGTGATCCAAAGGAAAACATTTTGAGTAGAAATATTCTAGATTTTTCACGAGAGATATATGAAAATACAGTTCTGTGTTAATTTTACAAGTGGGAACCCTATAAGAATTATAGTAATTTTTTTACCCCACTCCTATTTGTGTTTACAACATATTTTTTTAAAAATATCTATATATCTTTGAAGCTAGCTTAGCAAATCATGTTTATACCCGAATTTATTTCCCTGCATAATAAAAAAAATATCCAGACCTTTTGAAATTTGCTCTTGTATCGTGCATTATTCTGTTTTATCTTACTGCTTACTGATCTTTTGCCACTTATTTATGTGTTCTTTCTATCCTCTGATTCCTTCCCTATCGTTTTTAATCTTATGCTGTTTATAGTATCTGCCTGAGATAAATTAGGGTTTTATCCCTCTTTTTAGGTTTTATTAAAGAGAATAATCTTAGCTCTCATAAAAATTCAAATGGGAATTCTGTCATTGCTTAACAAGAATATTTCACAGTACACTTAATTCTGGAGTTGACTGTAACTGAGAAATACAACAGTTGAAAACAAGGTATAAATTGGCATCCATTAGTAATTAGGTTTGTTCTAATTGAACATATTCGTTTCATTTCTGTTTTCTTTCCCAATTGTATTGTGCAAACAAAAACCATTCATTTTTGACTGATTCTTCTCTTGTTTTCCATCAATTCCTGATTTTTTTTTCCTTGACAAGGACTATAGTACTAATCTAACTTCTAGTTTTTGGTGTTTTTGTAAGTAATAAATATCTTCTAAAGTATCTTAGATGTTAGAATTTAGAACTGAGGAGAAATTTCCTGACAGAACAATTAATCAGTGGAATAGAAGTTGCCTCCAGAAGTTGTGAATGCCCCAACACTGCAAGTCTTTAAGAAGATGTTGGATAGGCATTTGTCTGAAATGGTATAGGGCTTCCTGCCTGGGCAGGGAGTTGGACTAGATGACCTCCAAGGTCCTGCTATTATATGTAGATGTTCATACCTTTCCTGTACAGAATTTCAGTACATTCTTTCCATTTTTGTTTGAACTTTTTCGAGTTATGTTGGCATCCTTTAACATATAAATTCAAGGTGGGGACCACCTTCTGTGTTCATAGAACTTTTGGAAGACTTTCTTTGGTTTTCTGTGAATGTTTCCTTCTTCAATATATTTGCAGAAATTGGGTTATTTTCAGTTTTTGGAAATTTTATCAAGTTATAAAATAAGATTCAAAAATAAAAAGAAAATAGGAAGACAGTGAGGGGAAAGGGGAAATAGAGAAATGAGGAAGAACTGGGGGAAAGGGGAAAAAAAGCATTGACTTCTGACTCCCTCTGTTGCAGTAAAATAAAGCATTAACATCAACCCACAACTTTTTGCTTTTCCATAGTAATATAAACTAGCCATTTCTATAAACACATCTCAGTCTAATTGGTAAAACCCCAAACAAAGTTTCTTTTTTTTTTCCACCTCAAGCCCAAAGTTCAGAAGCGGTCTCCATGTGGCAGCAAAAGTACTTCTTTTCTTTACCTGCGGGACCGCCTCCTACCACATACCTCCCTTTGACCTGTCCACTCCCACAGAGAGGGCCTCCTCAGGGTGCCGTCTGCTAGACAATGCTGGCTGGCGACCCCCAGGGGGAGAGCCTTCTCTGTGGCAGGCCCTGCCCTCTGGAACGACCTGCCCCCCCGACCTTCGCACCATTGCGGACCTACACCTCTTCCCCCGGACACTAAAAACACATCTTGGCCGGCCTAGGGTAGTCTCTTTTATGGTTAGGGATTTTATTAACTAATTGGGGGTTTTTAGCACAGGGAGTACTGTTTAATTTACCTTTTACTTAATTATTTATTTATATTTATTGCGTTTAACTTTGTACTTGTTTTTAATTCCCCTGTGCCCCGCCTCGAGTCCCCTCGGGGAGAGAGAGCGGGTTAGAAATAAAATTATTATTATTATTATTATTATCTATTCCATGTGGCTGGCCTGGCATAGTTTTTTTTAGTGACATAGTTTGATTATAATAATTTTAATTGCTTTTAATCATAATTTTTAGCAGACCCACTATATTTAATCTATTTTTAACTTCTTTTATATTGTCATTGTGTGTACCGCCCTGAGTCCCTTTGGGGAGATAGGGCGGTATACAAATGCGATTAAATCAATCAATCAATCAATCAATCAATCAATCAATCAATCAATCAATCAAAATGGTCAGTTTAGCCATTTCTGCCAACTTCGTCAGCTTCTGAAGCCCTTTTTCCAGGGTGGCAATCGAAATATCCTTCCAGTTTTGGGCATACAGTAGTCTTGCTACTGTCAACATATATAAGTTCAAAGTTCCATTTTTTCCCCTCCAAGTCTTTTTCCATTAACCCCAAAAGAAAAGTTTCTGGTTTCATTTTTATCTTCGTTTTAAGATTAAAATATCAATCTTACTGCAAAATTTCTTTGCTTTAATACATGTCTACCATAAATGACAAAAAAAGTCCATTCTTTAATTTTATACTTCTAACATTCATTAGCGATATCTCTATTCATCCTAGATAACTTATCCAGTGTTAAATAACAGCGATACATCATCTTATAAAATTTTTCTTTTAGATTATAGTTTAGTGTAAATTTTAAACCTTTCACCCACATATTTCCCATTGTTCAAGCATTATATTCAAAATTTCTTGCCCACTTAATCATACAACGTTTTACATGTTCACTTTCCAAATTAAATTTCAGCAACATTTTATAAATCTTAGCAATTATATGTGCATCACTACCACAAGTAAGATTTCAAATTTATTTTTAACTGAATCAAACCCATAGCTGTTTTTATCTAGTTTAACTCGTTCTTTCAGTTGTTGATATGTAAACCAATGGAAAAGGTAACCTTTTATTCAAGTTCTTCCCTTGACTTTAGTGTAGGGTCACCAGAGTTGAAAGACAGTATTATATCATACAGGTGAAACTCAATAAATTAGAATATTGTGCAAAAGTTCATTTATTTAATGCAACTTAAAAGGTGAAACTAATATATGAGATAGACTCATTACATGCAAAGCAAGATAGTTCAAGCCATGATTTGTCATAATTGTGATGATTATGGCTTACAGCTCATGAAAACCCCAAATCCACAATCTCAGAATATTAGATTGTGAAAAGTTGCAATATTCTAGGCTCAAAGTGTCCTACTCCAATCTGCTAATTAAGACATAACACCTGCAAAGGGTTCCTGAGCCTTTAAATCAGAGGTTCCCAAACTTGGCAACTTTAAGACTTGTGGACTTCAATTCCCAGAATTCTCCAGCCAGTAGAGCTGGCTGGAGAATTCTGGGGGTTGAAGTCCACAAGTCTTAAAGTTGCCAAGTTTGGGAACCTCTGCTTTAAATGGTCTCTCAGTCTGGTTCAGTAGGAATCACAATCATGGGAAAGACTGTTGACTGTTGACCTGACAGTTGTGCAGAAAACCATCATTGACACCCTCCATAAGGAGGGAAAGCCTCAAAAGCAGTGGTTCTCAACCTGTGGGTCATAACCCCTTTGGGGGGTCGAATGACCCTTTCACAGGGGTCGCCTAAGACCATAGGAAAACATATATTTTCTATGGTCTTAGGAACCGAGACAGCAGTTGGGGGTCACCACAACATGAGGAACTGTATTAAAGGGTCGTGGCATTGGGAAGGCAAAAGAAGTTGGATGTTCCCAAAGTGCTGTATCAAAGCACATAAATAGAAAGTTATGTGGAAGGGAAAAGTGTGGAAGAAAAAGTTGCACAAGCAGCAGGGATAACTGCAGCCTGGAGAGGATTGTCAGGAAAAGGCCATTCAAAAGTGTTGGGGACTTTCACAAGGAGTGGACTGAGGCTGGAGTCAGTGCCTCAAGAGCCACCACACACAGACAGATCCTGGACATGGGCTTCAAATGTCGTATTCCTCTTGTCAAGCCGCTCCTGAACAACAAACAACATCAGAAGCCTCTTAGCTGGGCTAAAGAAAAACAGACCTGGTCTGTTGCTCAGTAGTCCAAAGTCTTCTTTTCTGATGAGAGCAACTTTTGCATCTCATTTGGAAAACAAGGACCCAGAGTATGGAGGAAGAATGGAGAGGCACACACTGCAAGATGCTTAAAGTCCAGTGTGAAGTTTCCACAGTCTGTGTTGATTTGGGGAGCCATGTCATCTGCTGGTGTTGGTCCACTGTGCTTCATTAAGTCCAGGGTCAACGCAGCCGTCTACCAGGAGATTTTGGAGCACTTCATGCTTCCTTCCGCAGATGAGCTTTATGGGGATGCTGACTTCATTTTCCAGCAGGACTTGGCACCTACCCACACTGCCAAAAGAACTAAAACCTGGTTCAATGACCATGGAATTACTGTGCTTGATTGGCCAGCAAACTCACCTGACCTGAACCCCATAGAGAATCTATGGGGCAGTGCCAAGAGAAAGATGAGAGACATGAGACCGAACAATGCAGAAGAGCTGAAGGCCACTATTGAAGCATCCTGGTCTTCCATAACACTTCAGCAGTGCCACAGGCTGATAGCTTCTATGCCA
Organism: Rhabdophis nuchalis; assembly: GCA_039707465.1. Lineage (NCBI taxonomy): Eukaryota > Metazoa > Chordata > Lepidosauria > Squamata > Natricidae > Rhabdophis > Rhabdophis nuchalis. The sequence continues at coordinate 66,682,240 of CM077646.1, forward strand.
CCCCGCATTGAGGCAGTAATTGCTGCAAAAGGGGCCCAAACCAATTACTGAGTACATATGCATGCTTATACTTTTCAGAGGTCTGATATTGTTCTATGTACAATCCTTGTTTTATTAATTGCATGTAATATTCTAATTTTCTGAGATTGTGGATTTGGGGTTTTCATGAGCTGTAAGCCATAATCATCACAATTGTGACAAATCACAGCTTGACCTATCTTGCTTTGCATGTAATGAGTCTATCTCATATATTAGTTTCACCTTTTAAGTTGCCTTTCTGAAATAAATGAACTTTTGCATAATATTCTAATTTTTTGAGTTTCACCTGTATGTTCACCAATCTGGCTTTGTCACCATTTCTTTTCTAAAAAGAATATTTCTGGGGGGACATCCAAAGAGGCAACTTCTTGGAGAACCTTGTTTTATATTTATTCAGACTCCTAGTATGGCATATCTATCAAAGTGATTGTTAAAGTCAAAATTGTATTTTGATGCATGATATCTGGCCTTGTTAAAAGAGTATGTGAACCTCCGGAACAAGAGGTTACTTGAATTAGATGGCCATGAAATAAGGTTTGGATGGCACACTTATCTATGGTATGACAAAGCTAAAGTTAATGTTGACTTTAATAATCACATTGACTTTAATGTTTGCAGATATTGTTGTAATATTGCTTCATGTCTCTTCTAATACAGCTTCAAAATAAAAATGTTTTTTTTTGTTCTTCGCAATTTCCACAATTTGTTTTGTCTCCCAGTTTACTTTCTTCTGTTTCTTAAAGTTTGACAGTCTCTTTTCACTTTCATCTTTAACAATTTCTTTATATTGATTCCACAGTTATTCTGGTTCCAGTCAAGAGGTTTAAGTCTCCATAGTGATCCCTGATGTTCTTTAGAATATGGTGGGTATGCAATCAAGATCATATTGTGGAAACTTTTTTGTTCCTCATCCACAAGGTAGCTTTAGCCTACTTTTGAACTTGTATACAAACTTCTGTTCTACAGTCAGTCCCGAATCATCTTTCCTGTTTAAATTAAGCTCTTTCACCTGCTTGTAGCAATAATGTCAATTTGATTATTATGTAGACCATGGAAAGCAGGCATCATTTTGGTTGCTTCAAGACTGTATTATCACTGAAGAAATCACTGAATTACCAGAAATGTACAAGTCATTACCTTGCTTCATTTCAAACTCTTAGGTCATACAGTCCCATTCCATTTTTCTCCTTAATAAATCCAACTTCAAGTTTCCAATCGTAAGCAGTACATCTGGCTTGGGTATTCTGTTTATTTCAAACTGAATTTAACTATAAAACTCATCAACCTTTTCTTCTGTATCAGCAGCTGGAGCAAAAACTAATATAATCATTATGTTAAAGGATTGTCCATGAAATGTAATTCATTTTATTCAGTCATTGTACCCAAGTATTGCTCTTACTGTGCTCTTCCTAACTACGAAAGCAGCATCTTCTCCCTTGGGTTTTCCTTTCCTGAAAACCAAGTAAACACAGTGATCATCTGACTGAAAGGGTCCAATTCCAGTCCATCTTAATTCTCTAATGCTTCAGATGTCAATATGCAGTTAGTTTATTTAATCCTTCACTGTGTTGACCTTTCTCTTGTTCATCCCTTCTACATTCCATGTCCCTACTGTAAATTCTCTCTTTGCATTATACATGGTAAAGTAATTTCTCTATAATTGTTAACAGTCTATTTACCAGTGATTTGATTCTGAGATAAGAAACGATATTACTTTTCTTTTATTTCTAACTAGCTATACCTGGTTAAATGGCCAACCAATCTGTGTGTATATCTACACCTGCACACAGACACACAACCACCGTATAACCCCCAACCTACCTACCTACTGTATTTCTCCCTCTCTATTTATCCCTCTATCTACCTACCTACTGTATTTCTCCCTCTCTATCTATCCCGCTACCTACCTACCTACCTACTGTATTTCTCCCTCTTTGTCTATCCCTATACTTACCTACTTACCTACCTACTGTATTTCTCCCTCTCTATCTATCTATGTACCTACCTACCTACCTACTGTATTTCTCCCCTCTCTATCCCTCTATCTACCTACCTACCGCATTTCTCCCTCTCTCTATCCCTCTACCTACCTACCTACCTACCTACTGTATTTCCCCCTCTCTCTGTATCCCTCTACCTACCTACCTACTTACCTACCTACCTACCTACCTACCTACCTACTGTATTCTTCCCTCTCTCCCTCTACCTACCTACCTATCTACGTATTGTATTTCTCTATATATACCTGTACCTATCTACCTACCTGCTGTATTCATCCCTCTCGTTTATCCCTCTACTTACCTAACTACCTACTGTATTTCTTCCTCTCTATATTCCTCTACCTAACTACATATCCCTCCCCAGACCGCACCCCCCCCCATAGTCAACCTCCTCCAGGCCTCCCTCCCTCCCTCCTTGTGCCTAGCGCAGTGGTGGGCAAAGTCATTAGTCTCTTTGTCTCTCTCTCTCTCCCTCCCTCCCTCCCTCCCTCTCTGTCTTTCTCTATCATTCTCTCTGTCTGTCTGTCTGTCTGTCTCTCTCTCCTTCCTCCCCCATCTCTGTCACTCTGTTTGTGTATGTTTGCCTGTCTATCTTTCTCTCATTCATTCTCTCTGTGTGTCTGTCTCTCTCCCCTCCCTTTCTCTCTGTCACTGTGTGTGTGTCTGGCGATCTATCATTCATTATCTCTCTGTCTCTCCCTCCCCCTCTGACTCTCTCTCTCTCTGTGTGTATGTCAGTCTCTCCCTCCCTCTCTCCCTCCCCCCCCAGGCAGCGGAAAGTCTGGCATGTCGGCTGGGGAGGTTACGGCTGCCTCCTCCCGCAGCGAGCGTGCGGGCATGCGGGTGGGGGCAGCACCCGAGGCTGTGGCTACCTAAGCACCGCCGAGGCCGTCTGGGCGTCGCACACCCACCTCCCTACCAGCCCCGTGTGGCAGGCAGCCCTGGAAAGTGCACCTCGGTGGCCTCTGCAGGCGGCTGTTGCTGCTGTTGTTGCTCCCGAGCCCTGCAACACGCAGTTCTTGCCGTCCGAGATCGCCAAGCAGGCACATTGGGCAGGACAGCCGGGCACGTCTCCACCAGCTCCCTCCGATGGCCACCGAGGTGCACTTTCCAGAGCTGTCAGAGGGAGCTGGAGGATACATGCCCAGTTGTCCTGCCCGATGCACCTGCCGGGCGAACTTGGACGGCGGGAGCTGCGTGTTGCAGGGCTCGGGAGCAGCAGCAGCCGCCTGCAGAGGCCACCGAGGTGCACTTTCCAGAGCTGCCCACCACACGGGGCTGGTAGGGAGGTGGGCGTGCGGTGCCCGGACGGCCTTGGCGGTGCTTAGGTATCTGCAGCTCGGGTGCTGCCCCCACCCACATGCCCGCACGCTCACTGCGGGAAGAGGCAGCCGGCGCACTTTCCAGGGCTGCCCGCCACACGAAATTGGTAGGGAGGTGGGCGTGCGGTGCCCGGACAGCCTCGGCGGTGCTTAGGTAGCCGCAGCCTAGCTGCGGGAGGAGGCAGCCGGTGCACTTTCCACAGCTGCCCACCACACGGGACTGGGACTCTTCTGATCATGTGTGTGTGTGTGTGTGTGTGTGTGTGTCTGGAAGAGAGCGGCTGCAGGCAGACAGGGAGGCGCATGCGTCATGCATTCCTTTCCGCGTTGCCCCGGCAACGTTCCTTCGCAAGGCCATTTTTTGCCGTTACGTGTCCGTGAAGTATCAGCTGGGTGGCAGGACCTACAGGAAAGTAAAAACATTTTCAGTGGGTACATTTTACATGCGTGTACCTTGTACATGATACACGTGTGCTAGGCACAAAATGAGTAGGTATTCTATTATCGGAAGTCCTTGGCAACATTGTGTCAAAATTTGAGGCAGATCAGTGCAGCAGTTTTTGAGATTAGCGGCTTCGTACAAATTATTTTACATTTTTATTTAAATAGATTAGTTACCCCTTTGTTTCAGGTTGTTTTTTATGATATAGATCTATTTACTTAGCAAATTTCTATGCCACTATAATAATGATAATAACAAACTGTATGTGACTTACACAGAAGAAATACAGATTAAACATCCATGGAAAAATGATACAACTATAAAACTACTGTGTTTTGCACTCTATGATTATGGGCAGGCTGCCAGAAGACTCTCTGTCTGGAAGACTCTTTGTCCAGCAGCCAGTCCACAACCATAGAGTGCACTCCTAGAGTAGCCATTGCTGGAAGAATCAGAAGATGAGTTCCGGAGTTTGGAAGCTGGAGAAGACGTTTTGCTCAGAGCATGGTGGCAGTGATGGCAGCAGTGGCAGTGGTGCCCTCGTCCTGCAGGGAGAGCTGGGCCAGGTCATGGTGAGGCCAGGAGGCATGCGAGCTAGGGAGGAACAGGCGTTCGCACAATCCCCCTCTCCAGCCGGGCAGGGCTCCATGCACTGACCTAGGAGGTATCCCGAATGTGCCAAACCGTGGGAGTTGGGGGGCAGGCAGAGCGCCAAATGGATTGGCACTTTAGGGATACCCCCTAGGTCAGTGAATGGCGCTCTGCCCAGCTGGAGAGGGGATTTGCCAGGTGGCTGCTCATGAGCATGGTCACCTCATGGTTGCCACCTGGCAACTCCCCCTTCCAGCCAGGCAGAATGCCACTCCCCAACCTAGCAGTATCCCAAAGGCACCAAACAACATGAGCCCTCCCTTCTGGGCTTCCCTTCTGGGCTTCTGCAGCTTGGCGCTTTCGAGATACCACTAGGTTGGTGAGCGGTGCTCTGCCTGGCCACAGTGGGGAGGGTGTGTGTCCAAGGGGCTTATTTTGGGGGGAGGGCATATATTTTTGCCCACCTGAAAAATCTGGCAAGTCCTTAGTTTCAGGACAGATTGTATTTTCGGGGAAACATGGTAATAGAAAAATCAAAATGTTAGCTACAAATAGGACAAATAAAACAATACAGGTAGCAACATTAGAATCAGGGCCAGGCTTTTCAAAATAGTTTGGTCTTCAAGAGTTTTCAAAAGATTAACTAAGGTAGAGCCAATGTGATCTTCCTAAATCCTTTTACATACTTTCATCTAGTTTACACCCAATTGAATCATGTATCTATATAAATAACAATTTAAAATAGTTTGTGCAAAGCCACTAATCTCAGAAAGTACTGAACTGATTGACTCCAAATGTTCACACAATGTTCCCAAGGACTTCCGATAATATAATACGTACTTTTTTGTGGCTAGCACACCTGTGTCATGTGCACGGTACACAAACGTAAAATGTACCCACTTCTCAGATTTTCACCTCCCTGTAGCTCCTCCCACCTGACATTTCCAACAGTCGTTTCCTCAGCAACACTGTATGGAGGCCTAAAAGGGCCAAAACAGTGCACAGAGGACAACAAACTCCCAGGTGGCCCATAGAGAGAGAGAGAGAAATACAGTAGGTAGGTAGATAGGGGGATAAATAGAGAGGGAGAAATACAGTAGGTAAGTAGGTAAATAGGATAGAGAGAGGGGGGGAAGAAATACAGTAGGTAACTATAGGAATAGAGAGAGAAAGGAAGAAACACAGTAGGTAGGTAGAGGGGTAGCTAGAGAGGGAGAAATACAGTAAGTAGGTAAGTAGGTAGGTAGGTAGGTAGGTAGGTAGGTAGGTAGGTAGGTAGAGGGAGAAAGGAAGAAATGCAGTAGGTAGATAGGTGGATAGATAGAGAGGGAGAAATGCAGTAGGTAGGTAGAGGGATAGAGAGAGAGGGAGCAATACAGTAGGTAGGTGGGTAGGTAGAGGAATAGAGAGAGGGGGGGAGAAATACGGTAGGTAGGTAGGTAGGTAGGTAGGTAGGTAGGTGGAGAAAGGAAGAAATACAGTAGGTAAGTAGGTAGAGGGATAAATAGAGACTGGGAAATACAGTAGGTAGGTAGGTAGGTAGGTAGGTAGGTAGGTAGGTAGGTAGGTAGGTAGGTGGATAGATAGATAGATAGATAGATAGATAGGGAGAAATACAGTATTTATTTATTTTGTTTATTTTATTTTAATCACATTTATATCCCGCCCTTCTCCACAAAGGACCCAGGTAGGTAGGTAGGTAGGTAGGTAGGTAGGTAGGTAGGTAGGTAGGTAGGTAGATAGATAGATAGATAGATAGATAGATAGATAGATAGATAGATAGATAGATAGATAGATAGATAGGGAGAAATACAGTAGGTAGGTAGGTAGGTAGGTAGAGGGAGAAAGGAAAAAATACAGTAGGTAGGTAGGTAGGTAGGTAGGCAGGCAGGCAGGCAGGCAAGTAGGTAGGTAGGTGGATAGAGAGGGAGAAATACAGTAGGTAGGTAGAGGGATAGATAGAGAGAGAGAAATACAGTAGGTAGGTAGTTTGGGTGTTATATGGTGGTTGTGTGTATGTGTGCAGGTGTAGATCTACACACAGATTGGTTGGCCATTTAACCAGACTGGGCCACAGCAATGCGTGTCCAGGTACAGCTAGTAATTAATAAAATACGGCATGGTATAAATCTTTTAATAAAAACAATCCCTCAATTAAATGATGAAAAGAACATATACTAAACTCTCATGGGCTTCCATTTCAGAACCGCCTTTATTGTTAGTCTTTTAGATTTTATTTGAGTTTAGAAAGTTTGCCTTTCCATTGAGTTCATAGAGTTATATGAACAGCAATGTTAAAATGTAAGTGATTTCCGAAAAACAAAATAAATCATGATATTATATAAAGTAGGAAAATAAACTCAGGCATGTTTAGGCTATCATATTTACTTTGATCTCTTAATCTATAAAGAATGATCGTAAGCAATGTTGTGTGAAAAGAAAAAAGAAAAAGAAATGTCCACTACATGTAAAGCTACAGAGAGTTTTCTGCACTGCCATAGAAGAAATGTGTATCATCAGACATATGCCAATTTACCTTACTCTCATTAATATTTGAAAGTTCCTACATTATAGAGAGGCTTGCTTGTATATCAGAACATTGTCTTTAATATGTATAGAATTTGTCATTAGTTTGTTTCAGTATCAATATTTCTTTTGACTGCTAATTGATAAATTAATTTTATTGGATTGAATTGTGTTGCATTGAGATGTGCCATGCCCTAGGTAAAAAAGTTATTCCCAAACTAATTTACATTCAGAGGGACGTGTTGGCTCAGTGGCTAAGAGGCTGAGCTTGTTGATCAGAAAGATCCGCAGTTTGGCAATTCGAATCCCTAGCACCGCATAACAGAGTGAGCTCCTGTTACTTGTCCCAACTTCTGCCAACCTAGCAGTTTGAAAGCATGTAAAAATGCAAGTAGAAAAATAGGGACCACTTTGGTGGGAAGGTGACAGCATTCCATGCACCTTTGGTGTTTAGTCATGCCACCCACATGACTACAGAGACATCTTCGCATAGCACTGGCTCTTAGGCTTTGAAACAGAGATGAGCACCTTCCCCTAATCGGGAATGACTAGCACATATGTGCAAGGGGAACCTTTACCTTTACCTAATTTACATTTGGGCATTTGACATCAAATAATTGAAGATCAGGGTATCTGATATACTACCTACTATTTGCCTGCAGGCCAGGAGCTTTGAAATCAATATCCAAATGCTTTTTGGCATGCTAATAAGAGATTAGCAAATGCTAAGGACAGGATGTTTTCTGTGGGAACCCCAAATCTTTGCCATTTCCCTTTCTTGGAAATGTTTGCTCTTTAAAGGCTGTTAAGGTGGTCTTAAAATAAAACATTTCTTGTAAGCTACCTTCCGTTGACCTGTCCAATATTTTATCAGTTTCTGTACTCTTATTTATTATCTTAATGAATCATCTATCAAAGAGTGTGCTTTTTATAGAGGAAAGGCATGAGTTTTTAGTTTTGCTTTGTATTGTTTCTTGGTGAAGATCAGTAAATATTTGCCTGGATATATTCTTCCCTAGGTCAAGGGTGGATTGACAGGCCAAGGTATAGTCTATGTTTGTAGAAGATAAATTCTAAATCTCTGGTTACAGGCAATTCTGTATGAAATATTTACTGCTTCTCTGACATGCAATGTAAGTCTTTTTTTTAAAAAAAATACACAATCTATGTTCAACTGGTGTGATCAAAATATGATAAATGTTATTCATTTTATAATGTATTTCCTAATATAAAAGATCTTACAAGGAAGTAATGTACTATAGCTGGAAAATTCTGACATCATCCATTATTTGCTATCTGATGAAGATAAATATTGTTCTTTTAAGTTAGTAATATTAGAAATAGCTTCTGGAAAACATCAAATAGATATATGCAGAATGGATAGAAATACCTTGCCATGGGGGTCTATCTGATATAACATTATTGCAATGCTGCTGTTGCAAATATAAATCTTTCTAGCTTTGTAATGATGTAGCCCTTTGCTGTTTTGTGTAGAGAGTATAGTACCTTTTAGATTAGAAATATTTTAAAGGGAATATGTAAATCATTTCATTCCTTCCCCCTCCCCCATCAATTTATGTTCACTGAGCTCAGAGAAATTTTAACAGACATGTGTGAAACCGTCCTTGAGAGTTCAGTTAATAGGTGAAGTACTTAGTGAAAAGCATTGCTTCTGAGGTGATGTGAGGTGATATGGTGGTTTTTCGGGTGTGCTTCAAGGTGCTGATAACCATCTTTAAAACGCTCCATGGCACGGGGCCTAGTTATTTGCGAGACCGTCTCCTACCCCATACATCCCTTCAGCCAATTCGCTCACATAGAGAGGGACTTCTACGGGTGCCGTCTGCCGGGCAATGCCGGTTGGCGACCCTCAGGGGAAGGGCCTTCTCTGTGGCGGGCCCGGCCCTCTGGAACGACCTACCCCCCGAACTCCGGACCACCACGGACCTCCGCCTCTTCCACCAACGTTTGAAGACCTATTTCTTTCACCTAGCCAGCCTAACCTAGCCCCCGAGAGTACCTCCACAGACTGAGTCTTAAATTGTTCTAAATTGATTTTAATTTGCGGGTAATTTTTAGGGAATTTTTTAGCACAGGACACTTTAATTTAATCAGATTTTATTGTTCATAGTCTTATTTATTATATGTTTGCTTTTTACTGATTTGTTTGTATTTTCGCTTTTTAACCTCCTGTGCACCGCCCTGAGTCCCTTCAGGGAGATAGGCGCGGTATAAAAATCAAATAAAATAAAATAAAAAAATTCTGTCCAAGGCAGTTTATCAGGAAAGGCTCATTCTTACATAAAGGTCATTAATGTTAAGCTACCAACAAACATCCGTAGGATTTATGTTTCAGTTTTCTGATTATTATCCCTCTGTTATTATTTTTATACATAACTCAAGATAGAAAACATACCTAATACTGTACTTCTTCTTATTTTCCCAATAACACCCTGTGAGCTGAGTTGGGCTCAGAGAGAGTGACTGGCCCAAAGTCACCCTGCTGGCTTTCATGGCTAAGGCAGGACTAGAACTCACAGCCTCCTGATTTCTAGCCTGGAATTTTACCACTGGGCCATCAAAAGTGACCCTGGATTAATTAAACTATTCTTAACTACTTTACTTGTTATGATGATCCAGCACTATGCAAAATGCCTTGAATAGCAAGAGGAAAGTGCTATACATAAACAATCACACTGTTTTTCCAACAATAAGTTTCTATTCCACATTTCTTCTCCTTGCATTTTTAAAAAATCTAATTTGTCCTATGAATGTGTTGCAGGGACTTCCACGCTACACTGGGTTTAATTTTGTGGAAATAAAAATGCAAAGCTTTCAACAGTCATATTAAAGCTAGAGAAAACCTCACTGCAGAGTTTTATCTCATTGAAACTGAGTAGATAAACCCATTTGAGGATAGTTATATGGATTGTTATTCTAATAGATCTGTTCCAATATTGTCCAAAATATATGATGTTTGTCTCACTTGAATAAAAACCTTGTATTATGATTCCCAATAGCATTTTCATTGCCACACATATTATGTATATAGTGGGGTGATTATTGTCCTTTGTCTTGTTTTTGTAGTACATTTGAACATTTAATTATTTTTGGTATTTATATTTTCAAGTATTGGAATTTGTCACAAAACATTGGACTTGATTCTGCAACAGCTTTTTATTAGAATTACTAATTGAAATAGCTGAATAAATTAACAGCTTGTCCATTGTCCTAAGAGTGCACCTAGGCAAGGATGCTCCATAATTATACAATAATACAATACAATAGCAGAGTTGGAAGGGATCTTGGAAGTCTTCTAGTCCAACACCCCACCTAGGCAGGAACCTTATACCGTTTCAGACGAATGGCTATCCAACATCCTCTTAAAGCCTTCCAGTGTTGGGGCATTCACAACTTCTGGATGCAAGCTATTACACTGACTAATTGTTCTAACTGTCAGGAAATTTCTCCTCAGTTCTAAGTTGCTTCTCTCCTTGATTAGTTTCCACCCATTGCTTCTTGTCCTACCCTCAGGTGCTTTGGAGAATAGCTTCATTCCCTCTTCTTTGTGGCAGCTCCTGAGATATTGGAACACTGCTATCATATCTCCCCTAGTCCTTCTTTTCATTAAACTAGACATACCCAGTTCCTGAAACTGTTCTTCATATTATATTATTATAAAACAATTCCTAGATTATTGGTATATGCCTTTCAGAACATGCATAAATGACATCCCACTGACTTCACAAAGATGTTGAAAGAGGTCCAGTGACCAATCTTTTTCAAGATTATTAGAAAATGTTATCCTTAAAAATACTTTCTTCCTTCAAAATATTTGATAGGATTGATACAATGAACCAACTTTACAACTAAAGACTTTTCTGTCTTTATTACAGTGTTTAAGATGAAATTACAGTTTTGGAGACTGGAAATTTATCTGAGCTGATGGCTTATGATGAAGCAAAGATAAGGAAGACATTGTTGAAGTTGAGAGTAAAGAGGCCAAGTCCTGAATAATGAGGTTCTTCTTCTCCTGTTCATGAATGATAGCTTTTTAGGTACAGGTAGTCTTCGACTTATGACCACAATTGGGTCCAAAATTTCTGTTGCTAACTTAGACAGTTGTTAAGTGAGTTTTACCCTATTTTACAAACTTTCTTGCCACCGTTGCTAAGTGAATCACTGCAGTTGTTAATTTAAGAAGGGAGGAAAGAATAAAGATTTCCAATGTTCCCTACTAGATTCCAGTTACAGATGCTCCCTACCAGATTCCACATGGAAACTCAATAGGGAAGCCAGAAGGAATTTGGAAGTTGCCGCCACTGCCACCACCCATCCATCATAAATGTAAAACATTAAATGTATTTTTAAAACAGATTTATCTATTCCATATTGATATTGATTTATACTTACTAAATACTATTAAAAACCAAGCTGGAAAAAAAAATCTTATGACTCTTGAAGATCTGTAATGAAAGTCACCCTTGATATCTATAAGAACTTTTTCTACAACGTAGGGGCAATGATTGGTATTAGTGCACAGGCTACCAAATGAGAAAGCCTTGAGATAAAGGTAAAGGTTCCCCTCGCACATATGTGCTAGTTTTTTCCGACTCTAGGGGGGGGTGCTAATCTCCATTTCAAAGCCGAAGAGCCAGCGCTGTCTAAAGTTATGTGGCTGGCATGACTAGATGCTGAAGGCACATGGAACGCTGTTATTTTCCCACGAAATGTGGTCCCTATTTTTATACTTGCATTTTTTATGTGTTTTCGAAATGCTAGGTTGGCAGAAGCTAGGACAAGTAGCAGAATCTCCATTACGCGGTGCTAGGCATTCGAACCACTGAACTGCTGACCTTGTGATCAACAAGCTCAGTGTCTTAGCCACTGAGCCACTGCGTCCCTTTTTTGAAGACATTGCCACAATCACAAAGACTTCCTCTATTAATATTAATGCCCAATAGGGATCATGCAGGGAAAGGCATTCTGTCAGGTAACACAGATCTAAAGTTATTAAACTTATCGTAGAGTGACCTTGGGCCACTTGCAGTCTTTCAGCCTGATCTACAGTATTTCACATGAGCTTCTTGAAAGAAACATAGGAAATAAATCAAATAAATGAGTGAATCACCCAACTAAACACATGATCAGTAGCATATGCTGAAATTGTATCATCTGCCCTGAAATTGTATTGTGTATATATCATCTGTGTCCAATAAATGCATTTTCCAATTTTAGTTAAAAGCATTACTCATAGCAGAAGGCCTGTGGGAGGTTTTTCATATCTCTTTCAAGAGCAATAGAATAGAAATAACCTTTTAGTCAATAGCTGATATGTTAAATCAGAGCTAATACAAGTTTTGTAGTTCCTTAGGCAGATACCACAACCTACTATCCACCCACCCAAAAGCCAACATCTTCAGACTCATGTTTCACAACCACCGTCCAAGGTTTTTTTCTTTTCAATAGGTGTTTCTAAAGTGTCACAAGAACTCTTAATTTCATTGCTGCTTGTATGATTTTTTTTTCCTCACCCAAAGAAGCCCTAAGAAGCCAGGATGAGAAAGAATCTTGAACATTCAGAAATACCATACTGAGAATTTAATAGCTGCCAGCTAATGTAAGGTTGTAAGTTGTAAACTGTAAGCTGATGCAATGAGGATGATTCAGCAATACAGGAATAACCTCTTTAGGACTCTAATGGGGTCCACATAAGTCATTTATCTTTTAAGAAGTGTCTATATATAGATGGTCATTAGAGGGTATTCCTCTCTCTCATTGTGTATCTCTTTTTCTCTTCTTGTGTCTGTATCTGAGTGCTAAGGGATTTAACTACCATGAGTATGTCTGTATATAACTATACATAAACAATTATTAATTGTCTAAAGGCTTTGTGTGCTGTGTTTTGCTACTGGGTTTATCTCATAATAATAGACACGTTGCCAAAACTCTGACAGGTTCATAAAACTCAGCATAGCCTATTAGCATTCTGAATTCTTTGACGCAATTAGTGTGAGCCACAGTAGATCATTGATAGGTCTTGGGATTTCTGCACGCACTGATAGGTTGGAAGTTGTATTCCATCAGATTCCCCACCCTATTTGACTCTTTTAAAATAATTAATTTAACAAAGAGAAATGCATTTTGAAGATACCATACAATCCAGTGGTGTGTTCCAGATCCCGTTGCAACTGGTACGCTGCAACGGGGCCGGGCGCCCACCATGTGCACATGCACAGCACATGCATAGCATGTGCATGCATACCTGCTGCCCACAATGCTCCAGCTGCTTGTGCAGGCAGCATACACTCTGTGCATGTGCTTCAATGCCCCAATCGGCTCAAATAGCGGTAAGGATAGCGGGCGGGCAGGTGGGCCCTCCAGAGCACCGTACTGGAATGGTATCTGGTGCTCCCAGCAGGCACTGGTACACCCAGTGGGATACATTGTATCCCACCACTGATATAATCCCACTGGAACATTAAAAAAAAAAAAGAGTGCCTTCCATGAAATGGCACCAGTCTAATGTGTAGAGGCCAACACATTCCAAATGTGGCAGATCCCAAAAAATATTTTCCCTCAGGATGAGTTTTGTATAATGGCAGCTACAGACTGAGGGCCAGACCCACTTTATCACTTGCCATACCTAAATAAGGGCATTGATGGCCAAATATAGGTCATCTATAAGCAGGACAAAGAACTATTTTCTTAAAGGAAGAGGACTTTTTAAAGAAAAAATTCTCCAAATCGAAGAGCCCAGACGAGGATTTTCTGAGAAGAAAAAAGGTCAGTTATTTAAATTGATTCTATCCCCAAATGTAACTTAAAACAAAAGAGCTGATTTTGAGGGGGATAAGAAAATTGAGAGGCAGCCTACTTCCATTTTAGTCCATCCCAATTAAGAACTCAGGTTGAATTTAATAGGCTTATCTTTTTCCTATTTATCAAGATGAAAATTATATACCACCCACAGCATCTGAAAATTGAGAAGAAAATTGGGTTCTACTGTACTAACAAAACCATGTGAGCAGACTCAAGCCTCCCCTAAAATCTTATTTCAATTTTGATATTCTTGTCTGAGATCTCCCTCAAAATCTTTCATCGTTGGTTGGCCCTTCCAGCTTCTGGCTATTCTTCATTATATTGCTGCTAATGATGCTTTTAATTCATTTAAGACAGTTGTAGCACTATTTACAATACAATACAATAATACAATACAATAGCAGAGTTGGAAGGGACCTTGTCTTCTAGTCCAACCCCCTGCGTGGGCAGGAGCCTTATACCATTTCAGACAAATGGCTATCTAACGTCTTTTTAAAGACTTCCAGGGTTGGGGCATTCACAACTTCTGGAGGCAAGCTGTTCCAGAGGTTAATTGTTCTAACTGTCAGGAAATTTCTCCTTAGTTCTAAGTTGCTTCTCTCCTTGATTAGTTTCCACCCATTGCTTCTTGTCCTGCCCCCAGGTGCCTTGGAGAATAGCTTGACTCCCTCTTCTTTGTGGCACCCTCTGAGATATCGGAACACTGCTATCATGTCTCCCCTGGTCCTTCTCTTCATCAAACTAGACATACCTAGCTCCTGCAACCGTTCTTCATATGTTTTAGTCTCCAGTTCCCTAATCATCTTGGTTGCTCTTCTCTGCACTCTTTCCAGAGTCTCCACGTCTTTTCTACATCGTGGCGACCAAAACTGTATGCAGTATTCCAAGTGTGGCCTTACCATTTCAGTGCATCTGGCACCTAGCACTTACTGGCAGCATTTTGCAAAAAAACGTATTTCTCTAAGAGTTATCTTGTTGACTGGTAAAAAAGTAAATGTAAAGGCTGTCCCTGCCCAGTTGTGCCCAACTCTAGGGAGTGGTGCTTACCTCCATCTTTTTGCCGAGGGAGGCAGCATTGTCTGGAAATGCTTCTGTGATCATATGGCTGGCATGATCATATGCCAAAGTCATATGGAACACTGTTACCTTCATACCAAAGTGCTACCTATTTATCTGCTTGCACTTGCGTTTGAACTCCTAAATTTAAAAGGGTGTAGATCACAACATGCTACATTACCCCAAACTGATGCAAGCTTCTTTGCCAGCTTTTAATAGCTTTTCCCAGTAGAAAATTACATCTTTCAAATACTGCGGTATGAAATAGGATATCTAACTTTCCTTTATGGAATCTACTTCTCATCTTAGACTACAATCCCAAATAGTTTGATATGAATGTAGCTCACAGTGGAATTGGTTTCCGAACAATTGTTTTTAATTTTGGGATGCTGGAGAGATTTCTTTCTTGATTTAAAAAAAGAATGTTCCACCCACATGTGTAAAAGATAATCTAATTTTGGACTGTTTTGCTTTACTATGTCTGAAAAAAAGTTTAGAGGTGAGCTCCTCATACAGATATGAATAGATATTTCACTGACAGATAAAAGCAGTACTGAGGATTCTGTAAATACTTTTTTTTAAACTCCAGAATTGATTCAGGCTTAGGGTCTCATGTAAAGTAAGATTGTTTTAATAATTCCATGAGTCACTGGCTTTTTTCTATTAAAAAAAGAGGGGGGAGAGAGGCATGCATTTTATAAGCTAATGTAGTTTTCCCACTATAGCTCATGTTCTTAGCCTAGTTGGAGAAAAGCCAATATGAACATATTTAAATTCACTTTCTGATGTTCTGTTTCAAAGCAAAGCTGAAATTAACACTGTCAGTTTTTAAGAGCATAAATATATTCTCAACCACATTCTCCTTTGTCAGCTGTTTATGGATACTAAAATATTTCCTTTCTATGGTGAAACTTAAATATTCAAAAGCAAGCACTGCATTATACAATGGCAGTGATCCCTGAGCCACAGAATGCCAATATTTAGCTTTAAAGGTGAGAATGTTTGAGTGCATTTTACATGGATGACTTGTTCTCCTATTATTTATCTATTTTTTTAAAAAATTTATCAACTGCAGAGCTTAAGTACTTCAGAATAAAAGTGTGATACTTTGCTCAGTTCTTACACAGATCAAACAAATTATAGAATATGAACCAGAAATGAATTTTGTATATAAGGCATACAGACATACAGGTGTTTTTAATAGATTGATAAAAATGAACTCAATAATATAAAGTTGCTTTTGAAACCTTTGATTTGGGAGACCACCGAAGAAGCTGGGCACTAGTGCTATGTTTCTGATTTAGAAGTAAAGATTCTTTTAAAACTTTCTGCCTAGATTTTGCAGTCCTGAAGTTACATGGTCTTGGTTAAGAATGTAAATATTGTCAACTGCTTAAGATATAATGCTAAACCATGGTTTAATGTTATATACACAAACTTATGGTTCATATAATTCTTCACCATTTGCAGAGCCAAGATTTCATTTTAATTTTCAATTAACTAAGGTTAGCTGGAATGATTACTCTCAGAACTGATGAGAGTTAAATTCTAGTTTCAAGAAATAAGGCATGATGGTAATCCTAGCTCAAAGCTGTCTTATTTTCTAACATCAGGAACTGGAGTAGCTGATTTTCATTGCTACAGAGCAGGGGCATCAAACTCAAGGCCCATGGGCTGCATCTGGCCTGCAGGGTGCTTAGATCTGACCCACAGGGCTGCCCTGGAATTAGCAAATGACCAGCCCGCGGTGCCTCTGCTAGTGAAAATGGAGGTCAGGAGGGCTGCATATGGCCCTCCCTACCTCCGTTTTTGGCTGTGACAGCCTCTTTTGACTCTCTACCAGTGAAAACAGAGCTCCATTTTTGATGGCTGAGCGCTTGGGCCACCACAGAAGCCCCTGACACGAGTGATGTTGATCTGGCCATGCCCCCCCTGGCCATGCCCCCCCATCTCCCCAAGGTCAAACACAGCCCTGATGCGTCCCTCATTGAAATCGAGTTTGGCACCCCTGCTGCAGACCATATTACAAGTTCCTCTTTCTCTTTGTTCTCCACTTCCTTAGCCTTTTCTGGGTATGTTCACTTGATTTCCATTTTATATTATTGGAAGATTGGATTTACCTTCCTTTCTGTAGCTGGTTCAGAGACAATTTGATAAACTAAATATCTTAGCTAAGTGTTCCTATTGATGGTTCAGAGTTGCCTATTTCTTTGCAACCAAGGCAAGAGTGCATTTTGTATTTTTAAACATTGATTAGGAGCACAGGAAAGAAATTGGTGAGCTAGTCTGTCTTAAAATTTTGGATGTGCATATGCATACAACATGATGTTCAAATTGTATATCTGGAAGTGGGATATGTTCTGATCAGAGGTGGTATTCAGCAAGTTCTGACCAGTTCTGGAGAACTGGTAGCAGAAATTTTGAGTAGTTCAGAGAACCAGTAAATACTATCTCTGACTGGCCCCATCCCATTTATTCTATGCCTCCTGAGTCCCAGCTGATCGGGAGGAAATGGGGATTTTGCAGTAACCTTCCCCTGGAGTGGGGAGGTAATAGAGATTTTACAGTATCCTTCCCCTGCCACATCCACCAAGCCACACCACGCCCACCAAGCCATGCCCACAGAATTGATAGCAAATTTTTTTGAATCCCATCACTGGTTCTGATGAAAGTTTACTTATATGTTATAGGGCCAATAGTTGTAGATGGGGAGAAATGAAGTGAATAATTTCTTTCTTCTTTCTTTTTGGGGTCTTTCTTAAACAGCTGCCAGAAAGTTGAAAAAGGAATCGTCTCTGCTTGTCGCATTCAATTCTGCATGTGGAGATTGTAATCCGGCTACCCCATTACCTGAGAATAAGCCACTTTGAGCTCTATTGGTGCCCCATTTGAATTACACAGTACAAATAGCAATTTTTCCAAATGTTCTACAGAAAAAGCATTTTGGTTGGTCGTATGTTGCATTGGCCAGAAATAAAGAGAAATGGATGTCACTGCTGTGTTATTTGTGAGGTGAGCTTAATGTTCAATTATCCAGGAAGATTGCAGTGTTACAGTTGCTTAATCATAATAAGCCACCTGGAATCCACCGAGATTCATCTTTGTGTTGGCCTACAAAGGAGCTGCTTTTTAAATGGCTTTGTTTACTTCTGAACAAGTATGCAGGGAAAGGTCTATGAGATGAAGCATCCTGGAAAAGAATTGGGGTAAGGGACTGAAGTCATCCACATTACATTGTGACTCTCAGATTCTTTCTCAGAACTAGGCTGCAAAAGACTTTTCCAGCTTTTTTTTTATTTTATTTTTTACAAAAGATGTACTTTATACTGAAAATTGTGCAGACATTTTCCTTTCACAAGGCAACTTGGTAGACATCGCCCAAGATATTTATACTGTTCTGAAACATATAAAACATGTTGTTTGCACCGATAAACATAGTATTTTGTGGGAACAATTGGAAATCACTTAGCTATTAAGGATTAGTTCTATTATTAGCATTCTATTGTACCCTAAATGATACATCTTTTCAAAAGCCAGTGAATGCAAGCAATTCATGTTTGAGTTTTCATTTCCTTGGCCCCTTAACTAAGTTTAATTTCTTATGTAAAAGGTCACTGTTGTTATTTGGAGATATATACAGAATTACAATAAAGTCATGTCTTCAAAGTCTGCAAAATAGTAATATTAGCATCACCAGTCAAGTGAATCTTTGATATAATTTGATTCCATTTTTAAATATTGTTTGAAAATATCTATCCAGTTTCTAACTTTAAGTCGTATGCATGCAATGGGGTTTCTGAGTAGATGTTGCTAATGTCTTGCACTGAGTCTTATTGATCAGGATGAAAAGATATTAAATATTAAGGGCAACAAGTAGCCATGGCCAAAAGTGCAAAAAGGATTATTTTTCAGAATGCTTAAAGGGATTTCTACATAGCATCCTATCAGAAGAGCCTAAAGATTAAACCCTAAAGCAGTTACCAATTTGACATATTATTCAGATGACATTTAATCTCAAGGATTAAAAAAAATATGCATTTTTTCAATAAAGTGCAGAATGAGGAATAAGCGAAATATTATCTTTGAAAAAGTTTTACAATAATTTTTTGAGATTCCCCCTATCCATAAATTTTACTCTGTACAATACATTGTTCTAAACCAGTACAATATTTCCCAAATTTGGGAACTTTAAGATGTATGAACTTCAACTTCCAGAATTCACAGACGGCTGAGGTATGGCTGGCTGGGGAATTCTGACAGTTGGAATCTACATATTTTAAACTTCCCAAGTTTGGGAACCATCATTCTGAACAATACAAATCTTCCAGTTAGACCAAATGAATATTGAAAGTCTTTGGGGAAAGGTCTAAATATTACTATTCATTGTTTTTGTCCTAACAACCTAAAGCCTACTACCTCCTTTGGGATGGTCCAGAGAAACTGACTTGGTGGAAGTTCTTAAAAATGATGCAAGGCTGGAAAGCTGGTTTAATGATTAAGGCACCAAATTCAAAACCAGGAGACTGTGAATTCTAGTCCTGTCTTAGGTGGGAAACCTGGCTGTGAAGACTTTGGTTCAGTCACTTTTTCTCAGCCTAACTACCTCATAGGAGAATAAAAGAAGGAAGGAAGGAGTTCACTGCCTTGAATTTCTTTTTTTTTTTATTGAAAAAGTTTTATTGAGTTTACATTTTTTGTGGGGTAGGGTAAGGGTTACATAGAAATTTTGAGAGTGGTCACGTCAAAGTCGTCGGCTCCTCCGGAACCTCAAATTACATTATTAAAAAGAAAAAAAAGAAACATTTCACATAACACTACAAGCTGGGAGCAAGTACATATTTCTAAATTTTTCAGTTATATACTGTCAGTCAATTGCAAAAATCCAGATTACAAATATCATACAATATTACTCAAAAGAAAAACAAGGGCAAAGTTATTTTTTAGATCTAAGTCTCTTGGCAATTGTATCTTCCCCCTTCTCCCCCGGGCCCCCAGCGGGCGGGGCCATGGCTCCCCCTGCCCCCCCTGGATCTTCTCCCAGGACAGAGGAATGTTTTTAAGAAAGGCTTCCGCCTCAGCAACTGTTTTAATCTTTACTCTACCTCCTTCCCAGAACACCAGCATCCCTTCGGGTATCACCCACTTGAACCAGATCCCATGATCAAACAATGTTTTAGACAAGAAGGAAAATTTCCTCCTGGCTTCTCTAATTTTTCTTGGAATCTGCTTCAAGATGGTAATCTCCTTTTGTTGGTAAATCATAGGACTCCCTCTTTGCGCCTTCAAGATTTCCTCTCTGGTTGACCTTCTAACAAATTTTACATGTATCTCTCTGGGTACTTCATTCATCCTAGCATATGCAGAATTTATTCTGTAGACTAGGTCAATGTCCCCTCGGATCTCATCTTTGGGTTTATGTAAATAGTCTGCAATAATTGTACTCATAAGATCAGGGAGACATTCACCATCCATCTCAGAAACATTCTGGAATCTCAAAAAATATGTCATCCTTTCCAAATCAATCCTAGTCACATGCGCATTTATTTCCACAACCTCATTAGAAACATTTTTAATCTCTCCCTTAGCCCCCTCCAGCCCCCCTTTCAATTCTTCATTCTTCTGTGTATTCTCAAGCACTTGTTTTCGAGTGTCCAATAGTTCCTTTTTAAAGTTGACATTTTCTGCCCTCTGAGCCTTAATTTCTGATACCAAATTTTGTATAACAGTTTCAAGGGCAGTCATTCTTTGTTCAAGGCTTGCGAGCGTTGCTTCTTGTGCCATGTTTAGCTGTTAATATCCGTGCCAGTAAAATGGCGTTTTTAGGGTGGGGCTGGTAAGGCAGATCAGGAGTCCAAAGTCCTCAAAGTTGTACAGCTGCAAAATTCAGAAGCCAACAGAGAAACACTTTTCCAACTCCATAGGTATAATAACGAAGGCAATCCAGAAAGGAAAACACAAATCCAAAAAAAGAAAATTCTTCATCAATAATTAGAGGAAGTCCAAATCGCAAAGAGACACTGGTAATTTTCCATAGGTCATAGTCAGTCGGGGACAAAGAGAAGCCATTTTCCGCCCAAACTCAGAGCCCGAGGGAGAAAGCGGTTAAAAAGCAAAAAAGAAACTGTTTCAGCCAGACCTCGAGACATAATTGCAAACAAGCCGCAAAGTACTTTCCCTTGTTAGAGACCATCCAGATTTAAAGTTTCCGATTCCTCGCAACGAGGCATTTCCGAGTGCCGCTTTTAGTCCAAGGGGGGGTTTTTGGAAACAAACACCCCCCTCCAGTCCCTTTCAGCCCGGCTGACAGTACACAAAAAGAAAAGTTTTAAACGCTCACTCTCCGCTCGCAGCTGAGGTCCCGAAAAGCCTCCCGACTCTTCCGATCTTCTCTCTTCATAGAATTAAATGGTGCCGCCAACCTTTGGCGAAGGGAAGACCCCCCGCAGCATGTCCTCTTCCACCTAAGCCGAGGAGCAGGGTCGCTCTCCCCGCTGCCGCAGGGGGGGGCTTCCCTGTCGAACCGGCTTTACGGGAGAAGCCCCAAACAAGGGGCTTCTCGCCCCCGTGGGGGGGCAGGAAAAGGATCAAAGCGGCGAGCGAACCCTAAGTTCGCCCGTCGCCGCCGGAGCCGGAACCGGAAGCCACTGCCTTGAATTTCTTATTTGCAAAGTAATAAAGTCAGGAAAGAAAGAAAGAAAGAAAGAAAGAAAGAAAGAAAGAAAGAAAGAAAGAAAGAAAGAAAGAAAGAAAGAAAGAAGAGAGGGAGGGAGGGTTAATATTACTGTTGCACTTCCTTCCCATTGATAGAAACAGTCCACTAATTAAAGTCCACTTGCATGCAGAAGCAATGCGGGATAACCCTTCCAAAAATCTCTTTGTTCATAAATGCCATTATTCAGTTTTGCAATTGCATACAGTCATACATGTATGTCGTATACTAATTAGTATTCACTGCTGCTTGGATGCATGCACACCTACAGAGCTAGAAATTGCCTTTCTCTGCTTGTCAAATAAATTCAGTTTATTTATGTGTTAATATTACAAGATACAAAAATACAAAAGAAAATAGAAGGAAAGTTAGGGGAGGGAAAAAGGGAAGGAAAAAGGGTGGGGAAAGGTGGAAAAAGAAAGACATGGTGTTAACTTCCAACGCCTTTGGTACAGTAGAATAACATAACATCAAAATTCAACTTTTTTTACTTTTACGTAGTAGTATAAACTTGCCATTTCTATAACAACAAACCTAACTAATCAGTAATACCCAAAGTCAATGTTTCATATTTTTTTTCCCACCTCAAGCACAAAGTCCAGAAGTGGCTTCCAAGTAGAAACAAAAGTAGTTGTATCTGCCTTTAATCTGCTTCTCCGTTAGTGTGGGATTGGTTGAAATCTTCACAGAGGAACTGGCTACTGGTGGCTGATGGAGAAGGAGGAAGGACACTTGTCTTGGCTTCCCTTGTTCTTATCTATGAAAAGAATCTGGCTTGAGGGAGGAGCTCTTGGGAATAAACCATTTATGTGGAAAAAGCAGCTTCCAAACTGCCCTTTGATCTGGTTTGATTTTCATCTCTGCTATTGGTAAAAAGTATTCCCTGTAAACCAAGTCTATAGCAACTTTGTATTAAGATGATCAGTTTTTCTTTCAGCCTTATTAAGCTGCTTAAGACTGTTGCAATGGCAACATTCCATTATTTATCAGGGGCTTGCTGAGAAGGACAGGGACATTTATTAATCTGGGACAATAAAATTCCAGACATTTATTTCCCATGTATAATTTGTTGATTCCTCTGGCAAATATTTTTTTTTATTTCTACTACTTTGTACCAAAACAAGCTAGTGAAATATGCCATTGGATAAATAAATTAGCTCTTAGAAGAAAACATCACCGTGGATTCTTTGCCTTTTAATCAGAAACGGCTCGTGGTTAACAATGCAAAGCAAGTGGATGCAAACGTCTCTAGGCAATATTAAGTAGTTGATCCATCAGCCATCGATGGTCATACAGAATAATCATATTCAGCCACCTCTCAAAAGAAACAATAAAAAGGCTAGGAAGGAAATAAAAAGATCGGAACACATCCTCTATTCATGGCAACTCCCAGATAAGCACGGATTAATACCATGGAAAACAAAAAGCAATACCTAATCAAGGAACTGCCAAGAAGAATACCACACTCCACCACCAAGATTGGCTGGACAAACCAGTGTACATAAACAGGAAGCAAACCCTACAATCACTAGCACTGATGATGTTGCCTGGTCAGATAATGAAATGTGATGAAAGGCAAGAAACAATGGATGGAAACTAATCAAAGAGAGAACTAAGGAGAAATTTCCTGACAGTCAGAACAATAAACCAGTGGAATGGCATGTTTTCTGAGGTGTGAGTGGTCCATCACTGGAGACTTTTAAAAAAGAGACTGGATAGAACTGGGTATGTGTAGTTTAGTGAATAGAAGGACTAGGGGAGACATGATAGTAGTGTTCTGATATCTCAGAGGTTGCCACTAAGAAGAGGGAGTCAAACTATTCTCCAAAGCAACTGAGGGTAGAACAAGAAGCAATGGGTGGAAACTAATCGCGGGGAGGCGGAACCGGATATTCCTATATGGTTCCGCCCCAGGCTTCTGATGGACCCGGTAAGGTTCCAAAGGGAGCTTGGGCCAATTCCTGTGGACTTGCCCCGCGACTCGACTGAGGACCTAGTGGCCGCATGGTTAAGTGTGGCCACGGGGGCCTTGGACCGAGTCGCGCCCGAGCGGCCTCTCTTGCGGCGACGATCCACCCGGGCTCCTTGGTTCACCGAGGAGCTTAGGGAGATGAAGCGCCACAAGTGACGCCTAGAGAGCAGATGGAGATCCTCTCGCTCCGAAGCCGACCGAACACTAGTGAGAACCTACATTAGGACTTATCTGGTGGCGATAAGAGTGGCCAAACGTGAGTATTGTGCCACTCTTATTGCATCCGCAGATAACCGCCCTGCCGCCCTGTTTGGGGTGACCCGCTCCCTCCTTCAACAGAGGCCGCGGGAAGCCCCTCTACAGGGTCGAGCAGAGGAATTTGGGATTTATCTGCAGGAGAAAATCACTCGGATTCAGAGCGAGCTGCCCTCCATCGACAGTGGTCCAGCTGAGCGGTCCGAGGTTGCTCTTGAGACACCATCTTGGGAGGAGTTTGATTTTGTTACTACCGAGGATATGGACAAGTTGTCAAAGAGACTTAGGGCTACCACATGTTTATTGGACCCGTGTCCCTCCTGGCTTGTACTGGCATCCTGGGAGACGACACGAGGCTGGCTCCAGGGCATTGTCAACGCATCTTTGAGTGAGGGGTCCTTGCCTGCCGTCTTGAAAGAGGCGGTAGTAAGGCCCCTCCTCAAGAAGCCGTCCCTGGATCCAGCATTACTAGAGAACTATCGTCCCGTCTCCAACCTTCACTTTTTAGTGAAGGTTGTTGAGAGTGTGGTGGCCCAACAGTTTCCGCGACACTTGGAGGAAGTTGATTATCTAGACCCACGCCAGTCCAGCTTCCGACCCGGGCATAGCACCGAGACGGCATTGGTCGCGTTGGTTGATGATCTCTGGAGGGCGCGGGATAGAGGATATTCCTCTATCCTAGTCCTATTAGACCTCTCAGCGGCTTTTGATATCATCGACCATGGTATCCTATTGCGCCGACTGGGGGGGTTGGGGCTGGGAGGCACCGTTCTACGGTGGTTCTCTTCCTACCTCTCTGGTCGGTCGCAATATGTGTTGGCAGGGGGGCAGAGGTCGGCCTCGAGGCCCCTCGTATGTGGGGTACCTCAGGGGTCGGTCCTCTCGCCCCTACTGTTCAACACATACATGAAGCCGCTGGGCGAGATCATCCGTGGTTTTGGGGTGGGATATCATCTGTACGCTGATGATACTCAGTTGTACATATCCACCCCAGACCACCCCAACGATGCCGTCGAGGTTATGTCCCGGTGTTTGGAGGCCGTACGGATCTGGATGGGTAGTAACAAACTCAGGCTCAACCCGTCCAAGACTGAGTGGCTGTGGCTTCCGGCACCCCGGTTCAGCCAGATTATTCCAACTCTGGCCATTGGGGGCGAAACACCGGCCCCCGTGGAGAGGGCGCGCAATTTGGGTGTCCTCCTGGATTCCCGGCTGTCCATGGAGGACCATGTGGCGGCCGTGGCCAGGGGGGCGTTTCATCAGGTACGCCTGATGCGCCAATTGCGGCCCTTACTGGACCGGGCTGCCCTTCGCACAGTCACTCAGGCCCTCGTGACCTCTCGACTCGACTACTATAATGCTCTCTACATGGGGCTTCCCTTGAGGTGCACTCGAAAGCTGCAGTTAGTCCAGAATGCAGCCGCGCGGGTGATTACGGGAGCGCCTAGACACTCCCACATAACACCTATCCTGCGCGAGCTGCACTGGCTTCCTGTGGTCTTTCGGGTGCGCTTCAAGGTTCTGACGACCATCTTTAAAACGCTCCATGGCTCGGGGCCTAGTTATATGCGAGACCGCCTCCTGCCCCATACATCCCTCAGACCAATACGCTCCCACAGAGAGGGCCTCCTCAGGGTGCCGTCGGCCGGACAATGCCGACTGGTGACACCCAGGGGGAGAGCCTTCTCTGTGGCAGGTCCAGCCCTTTGGAACGACTTACCCCCTGAACTTCGCACCATCTCTGACCTCCGCCTCTTCCGCAAGTGTCTTAAGACACATTTGTTCCATCTAGCCGGCCTAGCGTAGCCCCCTATACTGACTTTTAGATAGTTTTTAAATTTGGGGATTTTAATCTGGTTTTAGCACAGGTTCTATTGAATTAGTTTTTTAAATTTTATATGATGTTTTGTATGTATTTTAATTTTCCTGTGCGCCGCCCTGGGTCCGTTTGGAGAAGGGCGGGGTATAAATTGAATAAATATAATCAAGGAGAGAAGCAACTTAAAACTGAGGAGAAATTTCCTGACAGTTAGAACAATTAATCACTGGAACAGCTTGCCACAAGAAGTTGTGAATACTCCAACAATGGAAGGCTTTAAGAAGATGTTGGATGGCAATTTGTCTGAAATGGTATAAGGTTCCTGCCTAGGCAGGGGATTGGACTAGAAGACCTCCAAGGTCCCTTCCAACTCTGCTATTGTATTGTATTGTCTGAAATAGTATGGAGTCTTGAGCAGGGAGTGGACTAGAAGACCTCCAAGGTCCCTTCCAACTATATTATTCTGTCAGTCTATGTCTGCAAACAAACACTTAAGCTAAGAAACAAAAAGAGATGTAAAAGGTGCACCAAAACTATGGAGCTTGTGTCAGGAAAATGGAAACTCGAAGTAAGCTGACGTGACTAAAAACAGAGCCACTTTGGCCTAATGGTTTAAGTGCCAGCCTAAAAATCAAGAAATTGTGAATTCTAGTCCCATTTTAGGCATGAAAGCCAGATTATTATATGCGCATAAATAGAAAGGTTCAGCATTACCCTTCATGGAGAAATAGTTGGTAAAATTGATACAGCTTGCTGAGATGGTCAAATTGACTTTTTGATTAGACATGGGTCCTTATTTACATTCATCAATGATTGGAAACCCCTTATCAACTTTTTGCTTTAAAAGAAAATAATTTTCTTTGATAATTAGAAAGAATAGGTTATAGAAAGAAGGGAATTAGGATGTAACTTTGAGAGAGTGCTTGGATTAGAATTGAATGTATAAATACTAAGGGGAAGATTGGAAGTCACTTCTGTGTGTGTGTGTGTGTGTGTGTGTGTGTGTATTCATATTGTCTGTTCTTTTATTTTTCTAGCTTGTTTTTTTTTGTCTATTTTGTTTTCTTTTGTTTTCACATTTACTATATTTTTCTTGGAATGTATTTTTTATTCTGTACATAAAATCTTTTAATAAAAACTATTTTAAAATAAGAACCACCTATTGCTGACCCTGTCACCATTATTCACATGCTGCTTACCTCTTAGTCTCTTTGTGGGATGAACTCAGAAAATGTAACCAGTCTGCTAATCTTCTCTGTGTTGTTTCCCACTGAGATTACTGGGAGTAAAATACAAATCTTTTGTTCTTGACATATACGGGAAGTTATTCCTTCAGGTAGATGTTGCCAGAATAGAACATCTGTTGAGAACCCAGAAATTGTACTCTAAAAATTTATTGTGAATATTTTCCCAGAAGTAGGCCTAATTAGACATTTTCAGTGGCAATCTCACCTTTTTCTGAGAAGTTCTTATTGTCCTTCCTTGGCTGGTTTAAGTTAACATATTTGTATATTTAAGTATCATTCTTTTGAGAATCTTTGTTTAGAAATTTGCTGGATATTCTATGATGGAAGTTTTATAACCTGTGTACGATTGATGGAGAGATAGAGATATTTAAGTTGGCCAAATTTTCAATTTTAAAAATTAATGCTTCAGAATTTCCTCTAAATCTCCTCCCTTTCTTGTCTCTTCTTTCTTCTCTGTAGACAGGAAACAATCTACTTTCATTAGTTCTATATGAATCATTCTGGGTGCCATTTTGACTGAAGTGCTGTTATCCATTGTTTGACTCAATAAGTATCCCAAAGGTGTTTTTCAAGAGGCAACTGGACTTTCTTGTTTGTTTGTTTTTCTATGAAAAAGCATTTTTGGGGCAACCATGATCTGGATGACTTAGAATCTCCATAATGATTTAATAAATAAATCCATATATGAAACTATTGCATTCTTGCTTACATATAATATTGTCATACTGTATATTTATTGGTTCCAAAGACTTATGTACTGTACTCTAAGTCAAGAAATCTGTTAAAAAATTTTTTTTAATTCTGTCATCTGGAATATGGCAGATTGAAAGAATATTGTAGAAGATAAATGAGGAAATATCTCTAAGAAAATTTAAGAAGAAATGAGTTTATGAACAAGGGTCTCCTACAGATTTAATCAGAAAGAGAGTAGCACCAAAGCAGGAAATCAATAATTTCAAAACATTTTTTATACAGTGAATATTCAAGAAGTTCCTGACATATTTCTAGTTTTGAATGATGAGTTTCAATGCCCATGTCTGGTGCAATGAAAGTATTAATCGTATAAACAAGAGGTCATGTAGACATAGCTTTATGATAGCTATTAATCATAAAATCAAAAGACAGTAATTATATTAAAAGCTGTCATTCAGGGAAGGTTTAAAAATAACCTCAGAAAAAACACAATGGCTGTATTATATTATTTACAAAGTAATTAATATCTCTCCAACTAACCACATTTCTGTCTTCTGGATGATATTAATAGAAACCATAATGAAACTTGTGGTTTACTGATAATTACAAGATTCTTATCAGGAAAGTAAATGAGCAATCATCAAAGGAATTATCAGAATACAAATTACTGCCCAAATTAGACACAGCATATAATTTCTGGCATTAACATGGAGCACAAAAATATACTGTAATTCTGAACTCTTTATATGGTTTTTTCCCCCCTTAAAACCCGGAAACCATAATGGTCTATTGTTGATCTGATACCTAGTGCAGAGGTAACAAAATATAATTAACTCCTATTGTTATTTACTCTATTTTAGGGAGACATTTTATGATCTGTTGCCTCATTGCCAACTTTAAAGGTTGGCTTTTCTCAAGGTTAGAAATCTCCAATCATGCTAAATCCGTCCCCCACTCTCCCCACTGCTTCCGAGCAGACCTACTTAGGCCCTCTATTTCTCCAC
Organism: Rhabdophis nuchalis; assembly: GCA_039707465.1. Lineage (NCBI taxonomy): Eukaryota > Metazoa > Chordata > Lepidosauria > Squamata > Natricidae > Rhabdophis > Rhabdophis nuchalis. The sequence goes on from CM077646.1 coordinate 66,710,737, forward strand.
CAGACCCTAAACATTGTTATAATGCAGACCAGATTGAAAGTTAGTCTAAATTTATTTTTTCTGCACACTGTGAAGGAATTTTTTTTAAAAAAAAATCATAAACAAAAAAACAGGAAGAGCAGTACATATTGTCCCTTCCTTCTTCACCCCTGCTGGTCTGTTGCCAATAAGACATTTAGTTCTGACAGAGTACTTTGCGCACAGTTCAGCATGCTTGGTTGTTGGACCATGTAGTGGAAAGACTAGCTCAACCTAGAATCAGAAATCGATTTCTCTGGGGCTTTTGTGAAGCAATAGAACTGTCTCAGATGTTCGAGTCATGCTGATCTTGTAGGGATCAAATGGAATTCTGGAGGGGGAAAAAAGAGGAGAGATGAAGGAAAGGTGCTACTACCAAGCTGTAGGGCACAGTTGGAGTCCCCTAATTAAAGCATGTTTTCTGTCTCTATCAGTTTTGAATGAATAAAATCTAGTATTCTTCATCATTATTTTATTAATTATCAGATTGGAATGAAAGCCCTTCAAGGAGCAGAGTTAATAAAATGTAGCATTCCTCTTCATTATTTTATTAATCATCAGCACTGTATAATAAGATAGTAAATTTGTGTGGCAAGTTATATATATATGCTGGCATAGCTGGCTTCGGGGATTTTCCCGTGTATAAGGCATATACCTCCGTGTATATATGCCTTATACACGGGAAAATCCCCGAAGCCAGCTCCAGTTCAGAGGTCCCTTTAAGGGGAGGAGACTTAACGTCATCCCTCTCTGCCCTTCGACTCAACCTAGAGATGTGCTGTGATAATATTCTCTCATTTAAGAGTCCTGTAAATTGACTGATGTATCAGGGATACCGGATAGCTCAAGGCATAGAGAGGCTTGCCTCAAATGCTGGAAAGCACCGGTTCAAATCCCAGTAGAAGGAGTATGGCCAGCTGAAGAAGGCTAATAAGCCTGAAATGGATCCATCCTGGTCTCTTTATTTTCAGCCTTTATATATATATATATGTATGTATGTATGTATGTATGTATGTATGTATGTATGTATGTATATATAATTTTTTGCTGATAAATAAATGAAGGGAGACTAATATAGATCTATTTCAAGCTATTTAGCTCTCATCAGCTAGCCATACCCTTACTGGGATTTGAACTTGGGCTATTTTACACATTAGGCAGTTATAATAACCGCTAAGCCACAAGTGCTCCTCCCTTATCAGCTGAGCCAGGGGAATGATTAGATGTTTTGTCAAGGCACCTGGTATGCTCCAAATATGCCCCTAGGAGCCTTCCAGGCCGAAACCATTTTGTATTAAAATTTTTGTTGATAAAGAAATGAAGGGAGACTAGTATAGATCTATTTCAAACTATTTAGATCAGCTAGCCATACCCTTACTGGGATTTGAACTTGGGCTATTTTACATGTTAGGCAGTTATAATAACCTGTAAGCCATAAGCTCCCCTCCCTTATCAACTGATTATTATAACTGCCTAACATGTAAAATAGTCCAAGTTCAAATCCCAGTAAGAGTATGGCTAGCTGATGAGAGCTAAATAGCTCAAAAAAGATCTATACTAGTCCCCCTTCATTTATTTATCAACAAAAAATTCAATACAAAATGGTTTTGGCCTGGAAGGCTCCTAGGGTGGAGATGAAAGGCAAAAGGGAAGCAGTATGCTCCCTCCCATATTTGGGCCATACCAGGTGCCTTAACAAAACATCTAATATATATGTATGTATGTATGTATGTATGTATGTATGTATGTATGTATGTATGTATGTACACATACATACACACACACACACTCACACCATGTTTTTATTCCTCTATTTCTTGTGAAGCATTAACAAATGTGGTAAATGTCAGCTGTAGCTCAATTTATTAAATTATCTATTTTAGAAGTTCGAAGCATTTTTTTTCTAGTTGCCTCATTACTCCGGGCAACATAATGAGTTCTGTAGGAGGGTTGAAGGTCCAAATCTGTCTTTCTCACGTTTGATTTCCAGATAAGAAATGGTGAGCTGCAGACAACTCAATTAAAAGTAGAGTCAATGATCACAGCAGAATCAAGACCTGGTGAGAAGGCAAATTCTTTGAAATTCCCCTCCAAACAAGGGGAGGGTTTGAGATTGCCCACAAGTGTTCCAGTTCCTCCTGAGGAGACTGCAAGACAATGGTCTCAATGGCTTTAGAATTCTGGAAGATAACAAACTAAAAGAGTGACCAGGACAGCTTTCCCATATTGGATTTAGAAGAAACCTGTTAAAGTTTTGAAGAACTTTGTGAAAAGGGACAAAGAAAAACATGAAAAGAAAGCAAGTTTTAGCATCTTATTTGAAGGATTAAAGATCAAAATTATTAAAAGTAAAAGAAGGAGTACAAAGTTGACTATTTCATCAAAGTTAAAATAGATATATTGTTGTCTCTGATAATCCTTAATGGACTTGCTGAAGGGAGAAATCATGTCTTTATATATTTCTTTTCTCTTTTTTACTATATTTTTTCTTTCTTTTCAATAATGCTTTCTATTTTTTGCTTTTTATCCCTTTAGCTTTTTAATATCAGATAAAATATTTTATCTTTTTAACTGTAGCATTTAATAAAAATTTCTATCAAAAATCTGCCTTTTTCACACCCAAGAAAAAAAGTCAAGCAGTGCAATAATCCAAAACTTTGCATAAAATATCTTAGCATTAATCGGCACCAAAAGATAATAATTTATTTATTATATTTTTGTATTGCCAGACTGAAAAATGACTCTGGCAGGTTACATCCTAAAAACATAAAACTCCATTTTAAAGACTGAAATTTAACCTATTTAGAGAAAACCAGACTGGATCAATTTGATTAAAGTTTGTAAAATCCAGACATGAATGCAAAAAATGAAAGATGAGGATCGTAGATTTAATCATAAACACTGTTCTCAAGATTAGGCAGTTTAAGAACATTGTTATTTCCTTGTTATTTCTGAATTTATTATTATCTATTATATGAATGCATATGACTGCCCACTTTCATCACATAACTCTGGGCCGCTAACCAACATTAGAACAGAAACGTACAAATTAAAATAATAGAAAAAATAAACAAAATGCCTGGTAACTTCACAATCAGCAAACAGCATAATGCAAACTAGACTCCACTAATATCTAAAAACTGAAAAAGAAAAAAAAAGAGGCAATTATGTAAGGCTTTCCAAAAGGCCAACAGGATGTGGGTTGTTCAAACTTCAAAGGAGGAGGAGAGGCTGTTTCCCAGAGAGGGGCATGACAGAGAAGGCAATCCTCTGAGATCCCATAAGATGCCATCTTTTCATAAAAAGGACTCCGAACATGCAAAGGAATGTTTACATTAGAGTCCTAACCATCTGTACTATATGTCTATATAGGATGCTGCTATCAACTGCACAACCGAATCTAGTGGTGTCTACATGAAGTATATTATGTAAAATTGTTGACCAAATCTTGGAAGCTGAACAAGAGCATTGATTACACTTTGGGTGGAATATATAATGAAAAGAAAAGCCACATTTATTTACTCAGTCTCAAAAACTATGTTTTACATTCGTAGTTTAAGTCACTTTGTTCTTTGCATCGTACCTCAAAATAGCTTGGTGTTTTTTTCAAACTGTGTTGATGGCTCCAACCCATGATTTGGGTTCTACTCTGAAATGCCCAAAGTAAAATAAAATAGAATAACAGAGTTGGAAGGGACCTTGGAGGTCTTCTAGTCCACCCCCCTGTTTAGGCAGGAAACCCTATACCACTTCAGACAAATGGTTATCCAACATCTTCTTAAAGACTTCCAGTGTTGGAGCATTTACAACTTCTGGAGGCAAATTGTTCCATTGAGTAATTGTTCCAACTGTCAGGAAATTTCTCCTTAGTTCTAATTTGCTTCTCTCCTTGATTACTTGTGGCTATCTTTTCAAGTTAGCTGTATTCAGATGGATTCAGAAAACTATATCAGCAAGCCCTGAAAATGTAGACTGCCTCAGAGGCTGGCATCTCTTTCACATCAAATAAAAAATTCTGCAGAGCCACAACAGAGGGATGATGATCGATGGTATCTTATCTGTTATGGACTGTGATGTAATTCATGATTTGCCATGTTGCATGACATGTGTTCCACATTGCAGAACCTGGAAATATGTTCCTCTCCTTCCATTGCCTCCCAGATACTCCTGCCTTTTTCATCAAAATGGCTGAGTTGTGACCTCACTAGAGAAGTCCAGGCTATAAGGCTTCAGAAACCACAGCAGATCACTTAATACTACAGCACAACTGTGAATATTTAACAATAGCCATTCCTATTTAAAGAAATGAATTTCATCAAGGAAGTTTAGGGTCAAAAAGATGGTTTCCTTGGAAATGTGGAATAGTTCTTAACATTGCCTGAGCAATTTAACTGTTACAACTATGCGAAACTATAAAGTCAATTAATGAGGTGCTAATTATTAATGAAAACTCTATTGCACACTTGTACACAGTTGACACAATCTTTAATCGTTCCAAGATGTAACTTGCTTTAAATTTAACTTATCTTATCTTATCTTATATCTATCTATCTTATCTATCAGACACTGCACTGGTTTGTGGTCTAACATTAACATGTTTTTAAAAATAGAATAGTTGGATAGATTGTTTTGTAAGAGAAAGAATCATAGAATCATAAGGCTAGAAGGGACCTTGGAGATCTTCTAGTCCAGGGGTCCCCAACCCCCGGTCCGTGACTTGATAGGAACCGGGCCGCAGGGCCAGAGAGGAGGAGGAGGGAGGAGGGGGCAGCCCCCTGGGCAGAGCACGCACCGGGTGCGGGAGAGCACAGGCGTGGCTGCTCGCGCCATTGGAGGCCCTAGAGGGCCGAGTGAGATGACTCCCCCCCCACGTGCGCATGCACTGCCTGTTCCCCCTCCCTACCCACTTCTCCTCTATGCCAGCCGGTCCGCAGAATTTTCTTTAAAATGAAACCGGTCCCTGGTACAAAAAAGGTTGGGGACCCCTGTTCTAGTCTATAGACAGATAAAGGAATTGTAAAGTTTTATCTTTCATCTTGCATACTTGGAAATTTTATAGTAGTAAAAATGATAAAATCAATGGGATTTTATTTTCAGTACAAAATACAAAAGCTTTCCGCAGGCTAACATGCAAATGCCACAAAATCTCATGGGGTAGAGAGAATTGTATAGCTTCTTTCCTTTTTGGAAAAACAAGCAGACCTGATTTCATTATTATTATTATTATTATTATTATTATTATTATTATTATTATTATTATTATTATTATTATTTCTACTGATTCCCCCTGAGTCATGCAATTTTAGAGCAACAACTTGAGAAACATAGAAGAGGCAAAGACAAAAAATATAAAAGTTATGTCCCATAGAAGTTAGGGAAATGTTTTTATTGGGAATTCTGAAGTCAGTTCTGAACAATCATTATTTAGGAGGATTGAGACTTAACTTGTGCTTTGGGATATAGAGAAAGTAGATTAGGAGACCCTTTGGGCTTCATCCAATTCATGGATTTGAAGTTTCTAATAATGCTAAATGAAACTTGACAAAACAAAGCAAGATTAATTCTGCCTCTTTATCCAATTATGCTGCTTTGGCACATCTTGTAACTCTATTAGTAATGTTCCCAAAAGAAAACTTGCCATTAAATATCATAATTATTTATATCTCCAAAAAAGAGATTAAGGCTAAAATTATAGTAAACAGAGGCACTTGCCTTGGTGATATGGCCATTGCCAATTTTCTTTCAGGGTAAACTAACAAGGTATGATATTTTAATAATACAAAAATCCACTTTACGATCTGATTAAAGGCTAGTTATTACACTAGAGATGTTATGTTGATGCTACAAAAACCCCACATTTAAATCAGCCATGAGTTAAGGTAACAACATTGCAGGTGATAGCTGCTATTCGGGACATGCCGAGAAAATCTCTAGGATTAGACATGGCATATGGCTTTCCAAAAATACAGGGAATGTATTATGCCAATACTTTGATATTGTTTATTCTGAAAAGGAATATTGTGATAGGTATCTATCTATAATTCTGTGTTCTAGGAATCATTGTAAAACAATGAGCCTGCACAGTAGCAGAAAGCAATATCTTGGAAGCTTCCAAATAAAGTAAAGTTATATATTGATTCAACACTTAAGGGAAATTTCACAGCAGTGGAAATATCTCATCTTTGAAATATGTTGTATGGGATAATCATAGGATTTTCAGGGAGGAAATGGACGTAGACAGAAATCATCTTTGGGTTCAGTAAGCTTATATAGTCCATTCTGATGTATTGTAGGAGCTTGATGTAATTGTATCAACAACTGTGATCATTTCAAGACTTCAGAAACAGGAAGGGCTACTTGCTGTTATGGTTTCACATTTTCACAGAGTTTACAGGTATTCTAAGAAAACAAGCCAAGGCAAAATCTCGCTTTTCAGTTATCAGTCAATGTACTTGGCTGAAATGAAGTTTTGTTGGTTTTGCTATTTCATGTCTCATATACGTTTTAATTTAAAAAGTCACTTAGAAACATATATGATTAGCAAAACCTAGACATTACATCTATATAAATAAAAATGTAACAAGAGTTTGTTCAAAACCGTTAATCTCCGAAAGTACTGCACCGATCACTTCCAAATTTTCACACAACGTTCCTTTCGAGTATGGCACCAATGATATATATAGATTGTGTAGATGTCACACCTGTGCCAGGTACATGCAATGGAAATGTAAAAAATTGTAAAAAAGGTAGGTAGATGGATACAGAGAGAGCAGTGGGCCAGAGGTATTATGTCATCCTTTATGACATAAAATACTCTGTCCATAAGATTCAAGGAGAAATATAGTAGGTAGGTAGGTAGGCAGCTCTAGGGATAAAGAGAGGGAGGGAGAAATGTAGGTAGGTAGGTAGGTAGGTAGGTAGGTGGATAGAGAGAGGGAGAAATGCAGTAGGTAGGTAGGTAGGTAGGTAGGTAGGTAGGTAGGTAGGTAGGTAGGTAGGTAGGTAGGTAGAGATGGAGAAATGTAGGCAGGTAGGTAGGTATGTAGAGGGATAGAGAGAGGGAGGGAGGGAGAAATGCAGTAGGTAGGTGGGTAAGTAGGGGGATAGAGAGACGGAGAAATGTAGGTAGGTAGGTAGGTAGGTAGGTAGGTAGGTAGAGGGATAGAGAGAGGGATGGAGAAAGGCAGTAGGTAGGTAGAGGGATAGAGAGAGGGAGGGAGAAATGCAGTATGTATGTATGTATGTAGGTAGGTAGGTAGGTAGGGGGATAGAGAGGGAGAGAAGGAGAAATACAGTAGGTAGGTAGGTAGAGGGAGAGAGGGGAAAAGGGAGTAGGTAGGTTATATGGTGGTTGCGTGTAGCGTTTGTGTGTGCAGATGTTGATCTACACACAAATTGGTTGGCCCATTTCACCAGACTGGGCCACAGCAACATGTGGCCGGGAACGGCTAGTAGTAAATGTATAAACAGGTGTGTACCAGGATCCCTGTCACAAAATGTCCCAATTCTGAAAATAGCTGTTCTATTTTCTAACTTCCTTAAATATGTACAGTCGCCTTCAAATCAAATACATCTACATAGCAATAACACTTAGATTTATATACTGCTTCATAATGCTTTACAGCCTTCTCTAAGCAATTTACAAAGTCTGCATTTTGCCCCCAACAATACAGGTCCTCCTTTTATCGACCACAGTAGGAAGGCTGAGTCAACCTTGAGCTAGTCAGGATCAAACTGCCAGCATTTAGCTGAGTTAGCCTGCAATACTGCATTCTAATCACTGCATTAGCACAACTCTATAGTTGTGCTGGTACAGTGATAGTTCTTAATTCCGTGGGAGCACCGGTCCTCTGGAACAAATTGCCCCCAGAATTAAGAACTATTCCTGACTTTCGCACCTTCCGCCGTGCTCTCAAAACCTTGTTTTCCCAACAAGCTGGGCTGGCATAAAAATGATTTTTAAATTATAAATTTTTATTAATTTTAATCAGGGTTGGTTGGGTTTTTTCATTGTTAGGCCAAATTGTTTTAATATGTCTTTTAAAACTTTTTTAACTTTTATATATTTGTTTTACTCTCGCCCTGAGTCCTTCGGGAGTAGGGCGGTATAAAAAACCAATAAAACCTAAACCTAAACCTATATGACAACTAGACATATTGGAATCCACCAGTAAATTGCACTACTCAACTGGATCACTATCATTTGCCAGCCTGGGGTTGGTTGCCTCTAAAGCAGAAAAATAACTGGTTTTTGGAGTGACACTCTTTTTCTAAATTGGATAATTGCTAGTTTGTAAAATCTGTCCTTAAGACCTATCCTCTTAATAAGCAGAAGTTAAAAAAAAAACACATCCCCAGTATTTCAGGCTAATTATAATTTATAATATCCCCCCCTCTACCTTTGCAAATAATGATGTTGCTCTGACAGAGATGAAAAGGGCTTGCCACAACTGGGAAATGTCTCAGCTTTAACACAGCTCTCCCCCCCCCCCACACCTCGATAAACAGCTGTGATTCATCTTGCAAATTTCATTTTATGAATATCAGTCTATATAATACTCCAGTTGTCCTTGATTCACTGAAGACAGGTATTGAAATTTTCTTGTTAAATACAATTAAGCAGCTCGGCTGAACATCTCAAAAGACTTCTGGGTAATGAAGCTGTGGCCCAGCATATACTGACATCTACTAATTGCCCAGAATAAATGGCTTTTGTTCTTCATTCTGAACTAACAAGCATGTGTCTTTATGTCAAGCTCATAAGTGGAGCTGCAAAGGTCAGTGCCGTGGTTCCTGTAATAAGTTCTCCCCAGAGCATGTGATCCACCAGTGGAATTCATGCACCTCTTCTCAGGGTTGTAAGTTGCCCACTTTGTGTTGGCATTTCCTGATGAAGCACAAGCACCAGCTTAAATGGGGCAAGGAGTGGGTCTCCTGGGAAAGAAAGCTGAGGTTCAATGGGTCGGCTTGCCTTTTGCAAGGCAAGGGGGGAAATAGTTTTTAAGATTTTAAGATTTTTAGCACAGGGTGAGCATTATTTAATTTGGTTTTCATATTTATTGATGGTTGTGTTGTATATGTTTTTTAACTTCCTATGCACCGCCCCGAGTCCCTTCAGGGAGAGAGGCGCGGTTTTATATAAATAAATGAAATGAAAATGAAATGCAGCAGAGTTGTCATCCCACCCAACAGATGAGGAACTTCCATGGAGTGGCAAAGTTGAATGTACAGCGTTCAACAGTTATAAATATTTTTTTAAAATTGGGGGGGGATCAAGATAATTTAGTGTGAAATTAAAAACGATACTAAAATCATGTCCTTTTAAAACAATGCCCATTGAGGATGTGTGAACTTCAACTCCCAGATTTCCCTAGACCTATGATGGCAAACCAATGGCACATGTGCCACAAGTAGTACACCGAGCCCTCTCTATGGGCATGCCAGCCATTGCCCCATCCCAGCTCCACCACACATGCGCATGTGCCTCCTGCCAGCCAGCTGGTCTTTGGGTCTCTGCCGCACATGTGCAGGGGATGGGGTGCATGTGTGGGGGACACTCGCATTGCATTTTGGGGGTTTGCACACACTCGCATTCGTGCACACGCACATGCGCTTTGGGCACTTGGCACCAAAAAGGTTAGCCATCACTGCCCTAGAGAGTATGGCTGACTGGGGAATCCTGGGACTTGAAGTCCAGACACTTTAAAGTTGCTAAGACTGGGAAACACTGCTTTAGAACTTCAGAAGGTTTGCATTTTCTACCTCAATTACCCACCTTCTTCACACATGCACAAGTCAAGTCACTCCCTCCTGCCCTCCTCCAAAGTTACAATAAAAAAAGACTTTCTGCAGTCTAGAACGTGGGGCAGATGGTACAATTGGTGCCTTTGTGTGTTTTGTTTCGCCTCATGATGCATAGGCTAATCAACTCTCTTGTCCAATCTAAAAAGGCTCTGTATCCTTCCCCAACTTTCTCCTTCCTAAAACTCTTTATCAATTGCATCTCTCCAAGAAAAAAAATATATTTCTGGAGCAAAATATGCTTTCAGTTCATTTATTGCTTCCTACTCTTGGCACCCATTCAAGGTGTTGAGATTTTGGGGCTATTTCAGAACATAGTTTGAAACCAGGATTTAAAAGACCAGTTTACTTTAATGTCTATTTTCCTTCTCCTCAACGTCTCCCAAAATAGCACCGTTTTAAGTGGTTATTTGGGCAGATCTCCATGGAAATCTCTCTTATCAGATTATAAAGGAACCATAATGCTGCTCTCTAACCTAAAATATCTTCCTTCCTGCATTCTTCAGACAAGAACCGGGGGAAAAACACTATGTAGTTGACTTTAGTAGGATCTCCTAATATAGTATCAGCGTGTGCACAAACACAAACACACACACACACACATTGTTTGATTAGAAAGAATCAGCTATACAAACAATTACATATATCTCTTCAAGTGGTCTACCCAAAACTTTATCACCCTGGCCCAGCTCTCAAAGTAATGAAGCACCCTAGGACAATAACAAGTGACTATTCATCTACTTTCAGAAATATGCTAGTTCCAGTAATTTCCTGCACACTTTCAATACTGCTTAATTTGTTTTTACCTACTGATATTTCCCTTAGGTGGAAGTCGGTTATAGGCCAAGTCAATGAGAGACAGCAGTCTGACTGCACTTTGAGTGAAGAGTCCTCAAAAGCTTAAGCACCAGGCTGGAGAAAGCTGCTTTGTCAGAAAATTTCACAAAAGGCAAAGATTTCCCTCCCTCAGACTAGAAGGTAAAGCTGCCCAGAGCATGGTGGATATTTTATTTAGGATCATAATCAGGGGTGAAATGCTACCAGTTCAGACTGGTCACCCAAGCTGGTAGTAAAAAAAATGCTACCGGTTTAATCAACTATGACACGTGATTTTTATTAGCTAGAATTGTCAGATTTTCTGCTTTCTGGCTAATCTAAATCGTGTGGCACAGCAGATCCCCCCACCCCGTTCTATTTACCTTTGCAGGCGGGCTTGGTAGCAGGCTCCACCCACCCACCCAGATGTCATCATGTCCCTTTTTTTGAAGCTCTGTGTATGCGTGGAAGGTCCTGCACATGTGTGGAGGTGGCACAAGTGCTCACATTTGCGAACTGGTAGCGAAGGTAAGTTGATTTCACCCCTGGTCATAATAGCTAATCTGAATGTTAAAGTCTCCATGGCCAGATGACTCACACCCTAGGTTATTGAAGGAAGTGTCAGAAATAATTGCATTGTCACTGTCTTTCATCTCTAAACCTGGAAACGAGATGAAGTTTCAGAAGATTGAAGCAGGGCTAATTTTATTCCTTTTTACAAAAGGGGGAAGAAGCAAGACACAGAAAACAGCCAGTGAGCCTGACACTGGTACTGGGCCAGGACCATGAACAAATTATCAAAATATAATTCTAAGAATATCTTTGAGTGCTTAGATGAAAATTTACTAATTAACAGGACCCAACATAGACTTATGCTGAACAAGTCATGCCAGACTAACATGATCTCCTTTTATGACAGTCATTACACTAGTTGCTTAGGAAAATGTCATGGATATAGCATATCTTGACTTCAGCAAGGTTATATTATTAACAAAATAGTCAAATATGGGCTTGATAACTCAACTGTTAGGTGGATCCACAGTCATGTCAAGGATCATACACAAAAGATAGTTATAAATGGCATCAAATCTACTTGAAAAGACATCTCAAGTAGGATACAAGAGGGCTCAATCCTGGGTATGGAGTTATTCAATGCTTTCATAAATAATATGGATCAGGGAGTCAAGAAAATGCTTAACACATTTGCAGACACTATAAAGTTAGGAGAGCTGGCGAATATGAGGGAGGGGCAGGAAAACGTTCAGAGAAACTTCAACTAGAACAAAGGATGAAAACAAATAAAATGAAACTTAACAGGGAGAAGTATAAAGTCATATATCTAGCGAAGAAAATCATATACAGGATGAAGAAAACTCAGCTCAAGGGCAGCACAAGTGAGAACGACTTGAGTATACTAGTGGATCATAAGTTGACTATATTCCAATACTGTAACGTAGCTGTGTAGCTGCAAAGAAAACCAATGGCGTATTGAAGAGTGCCAAAAGGAACACACTGTAAATCATGGGAGGTAATTATTCACTCTATTCTGCCTTGGTCAGGCCACACTTGGAGTGTTGAACTACCAAAGTGATGAAAAAAACTGGAAGTCAAGTCCTATGAGGAATAAATAAAAGACTTAAGTATGTTTAGTTTACAGAAGAGAAGATTGAATGGAAATAACTGCTTTAAAGCAAAAGAAGCAAATGAATTTCAACTTTTATTATAATAATAATAATAATTTAATACTTATAAACCGCTCCCTCTCCCCACAGGGACTCGGGGCGGTGCACAGGAAGAATAAAAGACAATAAATATATACAGACATTTTAAAAAACAAATTAAACCTGAGCCTGTGCTAAAATTCCCCATAAAACTAGCTAAACTAAAATAGCATTCTCAATAATTAAATACAATAATAATAATACCCCAAAGACAGAGAGACTATCCTAGGCCGGCCAGACAAAAGAGATGTGTTTTAAATTTTAGACGGAAGGAGCGGAGGTCCGTGGTGGTCCTAAAGTCGGGGGGAAGGTCGTTCCAGAGGGCTGGGCCCGCCACAGAGAGAGCCCTTCCCCTGGGCGTCGCCCGCTGACAAAGTCTAGTGGACGGCACCCGGACAAGTCCCTCTCTGTGGGAGCGAATCGGCCGTGAGGATGTATGAGGCAGGATACGATCCCGCAGATAGCTAGGTCCCGAGCCATGGAGCACTTTAAAGATGATAACTAACAACTTGAAGCGCACCCGGAAGATGACAGGCAGCCAGTGCAGCTCGTGCAAGAGCGGTGTTACATGGGTAAACCTTGCGGTTCCCATAATTGCTCGCGCGGCTGCGTTCTGGACTAGCTGAAGTCTCCGGGTGCACCTCAAGGGGAGCCCCATGTAGGGAGAGTTACAATAGTCCAGGCGAGATGTCACGAGAGCATGAGTGACTGTGCGAAGGGCGTCCCGATCCAATAGGGGGCGCAATTGGCGAACCAGGCGAACCAGGTAAAATGCCCTCCTGGCCACGGCTGTCACTTGATCTTCCATAGACAGCCGGGCATCCAGGAGGACACCCAAATTGCGCGCCCCATCCACAGGGGCAAGATGTTCGCCCCCTATGGCCAGCGATGGAGTGAGCTGGTTGAATCGGGCAGCCGGAAACCACAGCCACTCGGTCTTGGTCGGGTTGAGCCTGAGTCCGTTACTTCCCATCCAGATCCGCACGGCTTCCAGGCACTGGCACATCACCGCTACGGCATCGCTGGGGTGGTTTGGGGTAGATATATACAGCTGAGTGTCATCAGCGTAGAGATGGTACTCTACCCCAAAACCACGGATGATCTCACCCAGCGGCTTCATGTATGTGTTGAACAGGAGAGGCGAGAGGACCGACCCCTGAGGCACCCCACACGTGAGGGGTCTCGAGGTCGACCTCTGCTCTCCTGCCAACACAAATTGCGATCGGCCAGAGAGGTAGGAGGAGAACCACCGTAAAACGGTGCCTCCCACCCCCAACCCCCCCAGCCGATGCAATAGGATACCATGGTCGATGGTATCGAAAGCCGCCGAGAGGTCTAATAGGACCAGGATGGAGGAACAACCTCCATCTCTGGCCCTCCAGAGATCATCGACCAACGCGACCAATGCCGTCTCGGTGCTATGCCCGGGCCGGAAGCCGGACTGGCGCGGGTCTAGGTAATCAACTTCCTCCAGGTGACGGGGAAACTGTTGTGCCACCACACTCTCAACAACCTTCGCCAAAAAGGGAAGGTTGGAGACTGGACGATAGTTGTTTAATAGAGCTGGATCCAAAGAGGGCTTCTTAAGGAGGGGCCTCACCATAGCCTCTTTTAGGGAGGCAGGCAAGGAACCCTCACTTAAGGATGCGTTGACAACCTCTTGGAGCCAGCCTCGTGTCACCTCCCAGGATGCCAGTACAAGCCAGGAGGGACATGGGTCCAATAAACATGTGGTGGCTCGCAGTCGCCCACGTAACCTGTCCATATCCTCGGAAGTAACGGAGTCAAACTCCTCCCAAACAAGATCAGTCTTGTGGCATCCCACTGGGCCATCAATGGGGGCTAGCCCGTTCTGTATCTGAGCGATTTTCTCCTGCAGAAAAGTCACAAATTCCTCTGCTCTACCCTGTAACGGGGCCTCCTGCACCCTCTGTTGAAGGAGGAAGCGGGTAACCCTAAACAGGGCGGCAGGGCGGTTGTCTGCGGATGCTATGAGAGTAGCACAATGATGACGTTTGGCCACCCTCAGTGCCACAATGTAAGTCCGTAAATGGGCTCTTACCTGTGTCCGGTCAGATTCAGAACGGGTAGACCTCCATCTTCTCTCTAGGCATCTCTTACGGCGTTTCATCACCCGCAGCTCCTCGGTGAACCAAGGAGCCAGGGTGGTTCGCCGCCGCAAGAGAGGCCGCAAGGGCGCGCCACGATCCAAGGCTCCCGTGGTCGCAATATTCCATGCGGCCACGAGGTCCTCCATCGGGGTGCGGGTCAGGGATACAGGAACTGGCCCAAGCGCCGTCTGGAACCCATCCGGGTCCATCAGGCGCCTGGGGCGGAACCAGATTGGTAACTCCGGTTCCGCCTCCCCACGGAGGGGAGCAGCGGTCGGAAAGTCGAGCCGGAGAAGTGAGTGGTCTGACCATGACAAGGGCGTGATGACTATATCCCCTATACCCAGATCACTCTTCCATTGGCCTGAGACAAAGATGAGGTCCGGCGTATGTCCACCCTCGTGAGTGGGGCCTTGAATTAGTTGGGTCAGGTCCATGGCCGTCATGGAAGCCATGAACTCCCAAGCTACCTCGGATGATTCGCCCAACGATGGCAGATTAAAGTCCCCCATGACTAAAAGTCTGGGGGTCTCAATTGCCACCGTAGCGATCACCTCCAGGAGCTCGGGCAGGGCTGCTGCTACATAGCGGGGAGCCAGGTATACAACCAGCAAGCCCAACTGCCTCCCTAGGCCCCACTTCACGCAGAGGGACTCACAACCGGTGGTCTGTGGCACAATGGTCTCTCTCGGCTCAAGACCTTCCTTGACAATGACCGCTACCCCACCACCCCTACCTAGGGCCCGGGGCTGATGAAAAACGCGGTAGCCTGGTGGGCACATTTCAACGAGGGGGAGTCCTCCCTCGTGGCCCAACCAGGTCTCTGCGATTCCAGCCAGGTCCGGCTCCCCCTCTGACACTAAGTCCCTAATGAGGGGGGCTTTGTTGACAATGGACCTGGCATTGCAGAACATCAGCCGTAGGCCCTGGCTCTGTACTCCCTGACCACCTAGCCTGCGGGGGTTGTGGCACCCGACCGTTTGTAACCAACGGCTGCGTGCCACCAACCGGGAGGATGAAACTTGTCTCCCCTCGGTCCTGCCCCTCCCCACGACCCTCTGGATTGGTATGCCCTCAAACGGAACGACTCGTGTTTCCCCCCTCCTATCGGAACCTTCCGCTTCCCTCCGTCGGCTGCTGGCCTGGCCCTTCTTTTCGTTCTGTTCTTCCATCTCTATCTGTCTGTGCCCACCCCCCTCCCTAGTACCCCCTAAAATAGACAATAATTTATTAATTAAAAACCCCCGAAGACTACGCTTCGCCCTCCTCTCCGGATTTATAATAATAATAATAATAATAATAATATTTAATTTTGTATACCGCGTCCTCTCCCCAAGGGGACTCGGAGCGGTGCACAGGGAAATTAAAACATATAAAAATATATACAAACAATAAATACAATAAATAAAAAACAGATTAAATTGATCGTCCCTGCGCTAAAAACCCCCATTAAAACTAAATTCCCTAAACACCCCAGAGGTAGAGACTAACCAAGGCCGGCCAGACAGAAAAAGTGTGTTTTCAGTTTTCGACGGAAGGAGCGGAGGTCCGTAGTTATTCTAATGTCGGAGGGGAGGTCGTTCCAGAGGGCTGGGCCCGCCACAGAGAAGGCCCTTCCCCTGGGCGTCGCCCGCTGACACAGTCTAGTGGACGGCACCCGCTCTCTGTGGGAGCGGATCGGCCGTGAGGATGTATGGGGCAGGATCCGATCCCGCAGATAGCTAGGTCCCGAGCCATGGAGCATTTTAAAGATGACAACCAGCACCTTGAAGCGCACCCGAAAGATGACAGGCAGCCAGTGCAGCTCGCGCAAGAGCGGTGTTATATGGGCGTACCTTGCGGTCCCCATTATTGCTCGCGCGGCTGCATTCTGGACCAGCTGAAGTCTTCGGGTGCACTTCAAGGGGAGCCCCATGTAGGGAGAGTTACAATAGTCCAGTCGGGATGTCACGAGAGCATGAGTGACTGTGCAAAGGGCATCCCGATCCAATAGGGGGCACAACTGGCGAACCAGGCGAACCTGGTAAAACGCCCTCCTAGCCACAGCTGTCACTTGATCTTCCATGGACAGCCGGGCATCCAGGAGGACACCCAAATTGCGCGCCCCATCCACAGGGGCAAGATGTTCGCCCCCTATGGCCAGCGATGGAGTGAGCTGGTTGAATCGGGCAGCCGGAAACCATAGCCACTCGGTCTTGGTCGGGTTGAGCCTGAGTCCGTTACTTCCCATCCAGATCCGCACGGCTTCCAGGCACTGGCACATCACCGCTACGGCATCGCTGGGGTGGTTTGGGGTAGATATATACAGCTGAGTGTCATCAGCGTAGAGATGGTACTCTACCCCAAAACCACAGATGATCTCACCCAGCGGCTTCATGTATGTGTTGAACAGGAGAGGCGAGAGGACCGACCCCTGAGGCACCCCACACGTGAGGGGTCTCGAGGTCGACCTCTGCTCTCCTGCCAACACAAATTGCGATCGGCCAGAGAGGTAGGAGGAGAACCACCGTAAAACGGTGCCTCCCACCCCCAACCCCCCCAGCCGATGCAATAGGATACCATGGTCGATGGTATCGAAAGCCGCCGAGAGGTCTAATAGGACCAGGATGGAGGAACAACCTCCATCTCTGGCCCTCCAGAGATCATCGACCAACGCGACCAATGCCGTCTCGGTGCTATGCCCGGGCCGGAAGCCGGACTGGCGCGGGTCTAGGTAATCAACTTCCTCCAGGTGACGGGGAAACTGTTGTGCCACCACACTCTCAACAACCTTCGCCAAAAAGGGAAGGTTGGAAACTGGACGATAGTTGTTTAATAGAGCTGGATCCAAAGAGGGCTTCTTAAGGAGGGGCCTCACCATAGCCTCTTTTAGGGAGGCAGGCAAGGAACCCTCACTTAAGGATGCGTTGACAACCTCTTGGAGCCAGCCTCGTGTCACCTCCCAGGATGCCAGTACAAGCCAGGAGGGACATGGGTCCAATAAACATGTGATGGCTCGCAGTCGCCCACGTAACCTGTCCATATCCTCGGAAGTAACAGAGTCAAACTCCTCCCAAACAAGATCAGTCTTGTGGCATCCCACTGGGCCATCAATGGGGGCTAGCCTGTTCTGTATCTGAGCGATTTTCTCCTGCAGAAAAGTCACAAATTCCTCTGCTCTACCCTGTAACGGGGCCTCCTGCACCCTCTGTTGAAGGAGGAAGCGGGTAACCCTAAACAGGGCGGCAGGGCGGTTGTCTGCGGATGCTATGAGAGTAGCACAATGATGACGTTTGGCCACCCTCAGTGCCACAATGTAAGTCCGTAAATGGGCTCTTACCTGTGTCCGGTCAGATTCAGAACGGGTAGACCTCCATCTTCTCTCTAGGCATCTCTTACGGCGTTTCATCACCCGCAGCTCCTCGGTGAACCAAGGAGCCAGGGTGGTTCGCCGCCGCAAGAGAGGCCGCAAGGGCGCGCCCCGATCCAAGGCTCCCGTGGTCGCAATATTCCATGCGGCCACGAGGTCCTCCATCGGGGTGCGGGTCAGGGATACAGGAACTGGCCCAAGCGCCGTCTGGAACCCATCCGGGTCCATCAGGCGCCTGGGGCGGAACCAGATTGGTAACTCCGGTTCCGCCTCCCCACGGAGGGGAGCAGCGGTCGGAAAGTCGAGCCGGAGAAGTGAGTGGTCTGACCATGACAAGGGCGTGATGACTATATCCCCTATACCCAGATCACTCTTCCATTGGCCTGAGACAAAGATGAGGTCCGGCGTATGTCCACCCTCGTGAGTGGGGCCTTGAATTAGTTGGGTCAGGTCCATGGCCGTCATGGAAGCCATGAACTCCCAAGCTACCTCGGATGATTCGCCCAACGATGGCAGATTAAAGTCCCCCATGACTAAAAGTCTGGGGGTCTCAATTGCCACCGTAGCGATCACCTCCAGGAGCTCGGGCAGGGCTGCTGCTACATAGCGGGGAGCCAGGTATACAACCAGCAAGCCCAACTGCCTCCCTAGGCCCCACTTCATGCAGAGGGACTCACAACCGGTGGTCTGTGGCACAATGGTCTCTCTCGGCTCAAGACCTTCCTTGACAATGACCGCTACCCCACCACCCCTACCTAGGGCCCAGGGCTGATGAAAAACGCGGTAGCCTGGTGGGCACATTTCAACGAGGGGGAGTCCTCCCTCGTGGCCCAACCAGGTCTCTGCGATTCCAGCCAGGTCCGGCTCCCCCTCTGACACTAAGTCCCTAATGAGGGGGGCTTTGTTGACAATGGACCTGGCATTGCAGAACATCAGCCGTAGGCCCTGGCTCTGTACTCCCTGACCACCTAGCCTGCGGGGGTTGTGGCACCCGACCGTTTGTAACCAACGGCTGCGTGCCACCAACCGGGAGGATGAAACTTGTCTCCCCTCGGTCCTGCCCCTCCCCACGACCCTCTGGATTGGTATGCCCTCAAACGGAACGACTCGTGTTTCCCCCCTCCTATCGGAACCTTCCGCTTCCCTCCGTCGGCTGCTGGCCTGGCCCTTCTTTTCGTTCTGTTCTTCCATCTCTATCTGTCTGTGCCCACCCCCCTCCCTAGTACCCCCTAAAATAGACAATAATTTATTAATTAAAAAACCCCGAAGACTACGCTTCGCCCTCCTCTCCGGATTTATAATAATAATAATAATAATAATAATAATATTTAATTTTGTATACCGCGTCCTCTCCCCAAGGGGACTCGGAGCGGTGCACAGGGAAATTAAAACATATAAAAATATATACAAACAATAAATACAATAAATAAAAACAGATTAAATTGATCGTCCCTGCGCTAAAAACCCCATTAAAACTAAATTCCCTAAACACCCCAGAGGTAGAGACTAACCAAGGCCGGCCAGACAGAAAAAGTGTGTTTTCAGTTTTCGACGGAAGGAGCGGAGGTCCGTAGTTATTCTAATGTCGGAGGGGAGGTCGTTCCAGAGGGCTGGGCCCGCCACAGAGAAGGCCCTTCCCCTGGGCGTCGCCCGCTGACACAGTCTAGTGGACGGCACCCGGAGAAGTCCCTCTCTGTGGGAGCGGATCGGCCGTGAGGATGTATGGGGCAGGATCCGATCCCGCAGATAGCTAGGTCCCGAGCCATGGAGCGTTTTAAAGATGACAACCAGCACCTTGAAGCGCACCCGAAAGATGACAGGCAGCCAGTGCAGCTCGCGCAAGAGCGGTGTTATATGGGCGTACCTTGCGGTCCCCATTATTGCTCGCGCGGCTGCATTCTGGACCAGCTGAAGTCTTCGGGTGCACCTCAAGGGGAGCCCCATGTAGGGAGAGTTACAATAGTCCAGTCGGGATGTCACGAGAGCATGAGTGACTGTGCAAAGGGCATCCCGATCCAATAGGGGGCGCAACTGGCGAACCAGGCGAACCTGGTAAAACGCCCTCCTAGCCACAGCTGTCACTTGATCTTCCATGGACAGCCGGGCATCCAGGAGGACACCCAAATTGCGCGCCCCATCCACAGGGGCAAGATGTTCGCCCCCTATGGCCAGCGATGGAGTGAGCTGGTTGAATCGGGCAGCCGGAAACCATAGCCACTCGGTCTTGGTCGGGTTGAGCCTGAGTCCGTTACTTCCCATCCAGATCCGCACGGCTTCCAGGCACTGGCACATCACCGCTACGGCATCGTTGGGGTGGTTTGGGATAGATATATACAGCTGAGTGTCATCAGCGTAGAGATGGTACTCTACCCCAAAACCACGGATGATCTCACCCAGCGGCTTCATGTATGTGTTGAACAGGAGAGGCGAGAGGACCGACCCCTGAGGCACCCCACACGTGAGGGGTCTCGAGGTCGACCTCTGCTCTCCTGCCAACACAAATTGCGATCGGCCAGAGAGGTAGGAGGAGAACCACCGTAAAACGGTGCCTCCCACCCCCAACCCCCCCAGCCGATGCAATAGGATACCATGGTCGATGGTATCGAAAGCCGCCAAGAGGTCTAATAGGACCAGGATGGAGGAACAACCTCCATCTCTGGCCCTCCAGAGATCATCGACCAACGCGACCAATGTCGTCTCGGTGCTATGCCCGGGCCGGAAGCCGGACTGGCGCGGGTCTAGGTAATCAACTTCCTCCAGGTGACGGGGAAACTGTTGTGCCACCACACTCTCAACAACCTTCGCCAAAAAGGGAAGGTTGGAGACTGGACGATAGTTGTTTAATAGAGCTGGATCCAAAGAGGGCTTCTTAAGGAGGGGCCTCACCTTATAAATCCCTCATCAAGGCGGGCCCTCGTTAGAGCGGAGGGCCAGACCTCGTTAGAGCGGAGGGCCAGACCTGTGAGAGCAAAGGTGGAGAAATAACATTTTGGCACATTTGAGCACTTTTAAAAGAGCAAGAATGGCAAAAATTGAACAATTGCTATAGAATTATCTATTTACAAAAGGAAACAACATGAAGATTAATAGCAATCAGTGTTTCATCCTCGAGTGTTATTTAGAATCATCGAAAGAAAGATACACTGATTTACCTTAATGATTCGTTATTGGAAACTGACAGTCTGAAATATGGCAAGAAGATTAAAACTTTGGCAGAGTTCTGCTTAAACAAATACAGTTTGTTTGTTTGTTTGTTTGTTTTTTATTAGTTGGATTTATATAACCGCACCCTCTCGCCAAAGGGACCCGGGGCGGTGCACAGGAAATTAAAAACCACATAATATCACAAATATAAATAATTAAAACCGAATTAAATAAATGATCCCTGTGCTAAAAATTGAAAAGTATTAAAACATTAACCCCATCTAAAACCCAATTAAAACAATTTAAGGTACAGACTGTAGGCTAGGTAAATAGGTTAGGCCAAACCGGCCTGATGAAACAAGAGAGTCTTTAATTTCTGGCGGAAGGTGCGGAGGTCCGTAGTTGTTCTAAAGTCGGGGGATAGGTCGTTCCAGAGGGTTGGGCCCACCACAGAGAAGGCCCTTCCCCTGGGCATCGCCTGCTGGCATTGCCTGGTGGACGGCACCCGGAGAAGTCCCTCTCTGTGGGAGCGAATCGGCCGAAGGGATGTATGGGGTAGGATGCAGTCTCGCAGATAACTAGGTCCCGTGCCATGGAGCGCTTTAAAGATGGTAATCAACACCTTGAAGTGCACCCGAAAGACCACAGGCAGCCAGTGCAGCTCGTGCAGGAGTGGTGTTACATGGGAATACCTAGACGTTCCCAAGATCGCCCGCGCGGCCGCATTCTGGACTAGCTGTACTTGATTTCTTTCTGAAAAATTCAACATTGAGGAGAATATATGTAGCTCAGGACCGAGATGGCAGGATCCTGGTGTTTGCTGAGCTTAGTTGTCTTCTTACAAACTTTTCATTACTAAACTATGCAAGAATATCAGTGTTTTGACATGAGAGGGTCAAAGTCCCAAGAAGGAAGCAAACAGGGCAGAGTGTGTCCTTCCTTATTTGCACACCCAGCAATCAACACTCAGATAACACATGCAATAGTCGAAAAGAAACGAAGATGACACAAACAAAGGCAGAATATGACCAATCATATTCTTGATGACAAACAACCATCAAGATTAGAAGAAACACAGATTAAAAGTCAGCAAAACCACATCCCTCATCTCAAAGCCCTAACTATGCTTTCAAATGAAAAGTTTTTAAGAAGACTTAAAAGCTCAGCAAACCCCGGGATCTCAAAATCCAATATCAATTTAGCATTGTCAAAATTATGAGTCATCTTTAAAAAATATGTGTGACATTGATTTTAACTGTATGCCGAGCATGGATATTCATTTCATCCTCAAATTAAATGTCATCCTTATTAGTATCCAAAATGTATCAGTCACTTCCATTTCAGCACGATTTTTTGCTGCTGGCTATTACTTCCTCACGCTTGTAAAGCATGCGCAATGCCACTAGTATGCTCTTCTCAAAACAATCTAGAATTATAGAGGGACATAAAGCAGATGAAAAACACTCATGGGATTCCCATTTCAAAACTCAGAGCAGAAAACAATAGTCTCCCCACTTACACAGCGCTAGATTAATTACATGGATGACATGTTTGTTATAATAAAAAAGAACAAAAATGCAAACGAGATAATCAACAATGTGTTGGAGATCGTATTTACAAAAGAACAGCATAACAATAAACCCTCCTTTGGAGACATTGCTATCTCTGTTATCAACCCAGAAAACAATGGCAGATTCAAATGTATTAAAAAGCAGCCCACAGAAATCAATGCAAATAGACAATTCTTTTTGAAAAAGCCTATTTCAAACAAACCAACTGCAGCACAATCATCTCAATGCCCCAAAAGGATCTCTCTCTTTTTTAAATCAAATATAGCTGAAAAATGATCCACAGGCCATTACAACCATTTTGGAATAATCAACACACAAATCAACAAAACCTCTCCAAAGAAACTTCAGTAAATCCAGGAATCTTGTTTTCCAAGAAGAGAGAGCATTATTCAGAAAATAAAAGTTACGTACTGTGAACATGACTATCTAGGACAAGTAGACAGGAGGTTAGCAGAAAGCAACTGAAAACACAATGAAATTTGATTAATTTCACTGCATAAAGGCAAGCTCAGTCATGATTTCAGCTAGAGAAATATTGAAATTCTAGGCCAGGTGAAGTGAAAGAATGTATACAAATTTCCAGAAGCACAGATCTCTGACAAATAACCAAATTGATAGGGACATATACTTAGACCTCATCTATTCAAAAGAAACAACCAAAACTCAAATAGAAATGAGAACAGCATTCATTGCAACAAAAAAAAAATCCTCGCGGGAGGGAAAGAAGATACAATTGCCAAAAGACTTAGATCCAAAAAGTGATTTTTTGCTTGTTTTTCTTTTTTTTATTAACTTTCTTTTTTTTTATTTTCTATATACCAGGATGTTTGTACATGTCTACCATCTCAGAATTGGAAATGTGATATGTATTCACTTGTCTTTATCTTGTAGTATTTGTTTTTGACATATTTCTGTATTACTGTTTTATTATGTAGCCCGGGATGGGCCAAGGACTCTGACGCAAAGGCTCTCAAAATGTTTTTGTAAACCCTTACCCTACCCTTAAAAAATTGTTAAAACCCAATAAAACTTTTTCAAAATCAAAAAAAAAAAACCCTTCCCTTTTTAAGAATGAGCCAGGGCAATTGAATGGAGCCAAGCATTTATTGGCCAGATGCCCTTCCTGACACCTATAGGGTATTCACAGTAGATTTTTTTCCTTTGTGCTCTAGGAGAGAAATGTTTGCTGCTACCTAGGTTTGAACTGGCAAGTGTCTTCACCACTAAGCCACCACATCACTCATTTCAAATAGAAACACACTCATCACAACAAATCCCCCATGCTTATTTAATAAATGTATATGGACACCCATCTTATTGAATGTGGTTCTGGGTGGCATATAACCAACAATTAAAATGATGTCACAACTGTTAAAAACTTAAAAATATAAATAAAAGCAAAATTGTGGGAGAAGATATCTAAATACAATATAATCATAGCATAGGCTCCCTAAGTGTTCCCCAAGGCTTCAGTTACATTTTTAGGGTTTTCCAAAAAGTTCAAATGGATGGAGCTAGCTTTATTTTGGTAGGATGATGTGCCACAATAGGGAACTCTCTAGGAGATGGGACCCACCGCATTGTTCTCTTGGTGAACCTGATGGGACAGGTAGATGTGATCAGGAAGAACCTTCAAATAGCTTGGCCTCAATGCCATGTAGGGCTTTAACGGGTTAAAAAAAACAGCACCTTGAATTGGACCAGGAAGGAAACCAATGAAGCTCATGGAATACGAATTTTATGTGTGCCACCCTAGGGGCTCACTTTACTGTCTGGTCAGTCACATTTTGCACCAGCTGAAACTTCTGGATGCTCTTCCATATAGAATGCATTAAGTAGTCCATGTGGGAAATGACCAAGGTATGAGTGACTGTTAGTAAAGTCTCTCAATCTAGAAATGGGCACTGCTGGCTCACAACACAAAGCTGTGCAAAAACTCTGCACATAACCCTAACCCAGCACCTGCATCAACATAACAAGAACAACATTACAGTGTGTCACTCACATAGAAAACAACCCTACCCAACAACAGCACAATTTATCAAATCTCATAAAAGACTGAAAGATCAGGAAAGACACATTCCATAGTAAACCAACAAGCCTCCCTTTTCCAATATCATAACACACTAAAGATGTGGGAAAGTAATAAGTAATAAGTCTACAAATTAAAAATGAAGCTCAGAGAACTCACACCCAAGATTCCAGCCCTGACATTAAACATATTCTCTATTATTGAGAAAAAGAAATACACAGAGAAGCACTTCTATGGGCCTCTGTTTCGTTCTCCCTCAAACCCTTAAAAGTCATTTGATGATGATTTGCTCTCTTCAGTTCAGTTCTTCAGTTTCCCATTCCAATCACCTACAACAACTGAAACTCTTGGCCCCCAAAAAAGTACAACCAAGGGGAAAAAAATCTGGCGGCCTGTTATTTCCACCTGAGCTCTTTCATCTTTCCCTTATTTTGCCTTATGTACTGAGATAAGGGGATGCGGT
Source organism: Rhabdophis nuchalis (assembly GCA_039707465.1). Taxonomy (NCBI): domain Eukaryota; kingdom Metazoa; phylum Chordata; class Lepidosauria; order Squamata; family Natricidae; genus Rhabdophis; species Rhabdophis nuchalis. Next base: position 66,735,763 of record CM077646.1, read on the forward strand.
GGCTCAGTGGCTCAGATGCTGAGCTTGTCAATCAGAAAGGTCGACAGTTCAGCGCTTTGAATCTCTAGCGTCACATAATAGAGTGAGCTCCCATTCCTTGTCCCAGCTTCTGCCAATCTAGCAGTTCAAAAGCATGTAAAAATGCAAGTAGAAAAATAGGAACCGCCTTTGGTGGGAAGGTAACAGCATTCCATGCACCTTCGTCATTTAGTCATGCCAGCCACATGACCACGGAGACATCTTTGGTCAGCGCTGGCTGTTGGCTTTGAAACAGAGATGAACACCGTCCCCTAGAATTGGGAACGACTAACACATGTGTGCGAGGAGAACCTTTTCCTTTACTTACTGAGATAAGAGCCAAGAAGATGTAGTGATTAAGGCACCAGGACAGAACCCAGGAGACTATGAGTTACGTACATGCCTGCCTTAGGTACAAAGCCAGCTGGGTGATCTTTGGCTAGACACTCTTCCTCAGCCCTAGGAAATAAGCAAGGGCAAACCACTTTCAAAATCTTGCCCAGGCAGTTGCTAGGAATCAACACTTACTTGAAGGTACACACATACTCAGAGAGTATAACAAAGTCATCAAACCAGCCTTTCTGCTATAGATCCAAAGCTCAGTAGCAAGAAAAGGGATGAACCAAAAAGAAAGAAAGAAAGAAAAAGAAACTAGTTTTTGAACTGGTTTCAGCTGCACCATAGCTGAACTGAACCAGAAATAAATCAGTTTCCAACCATACAGACATCAGGAACACTGAGACCTGGAGCTTTGTCCAAACTGCTGCAAAAGCTTCACGTGGAAATCTCTCTGTGAAAGGAGGAGAGTTTTTCTCTTAGGCTTTACAATTTATCGAAGATGGTTTCCAGAAATAGAACATAGCCTAGCAGAAAGAATTAAGAGGAATATATTCTGGCTGCTTCCATATTCTGCAACTCTTCAGAATACTCCTGAAAATATTTTGAAATCTTCAATTGAAAATACGCTTGCTTTAAGGTTGCAGCATCAACTGACTTTAGAGCAAAATGTCCTGTGAGTCAGAAAGTAAATGGATCTTTTTGGATGTTGCGTTTTTTATAGGTATTTTATTGTTCTGAGAAAAGGGCCACTTTATTTTTCAAAGGATGACTGAAATCCTAAACAATCTTGCTGGGGTAGTGCCTATTAAATGCAGTGGAAGTTGCTTACAAGAAGGGTGATCAGGATTTGGCTGAAAATTATTTCCTATGAAAATAAAATGGGCCCTGTTCTTTTGGAAAGACAACTTCAATGTGCTTCACTTTGACATTTTCCAAATTAGTCAAAGGTTGGGTTTTTTTTAAAAAAAAAAGGTTTACTAATGATCAGATACCCTTTCCTGCTAATGAGTTTCTGGTTTCCTTTCTTTAAGTAACACATTGAGCAAAATACTTTTCTACAGATCTTCACAATTGTTAAAACCAGAGGATTTGCAATGAGCTGTCAAAGCAGCATCTCCAAAATGAGCAACAGCTGCAAATGAGGCATTTCTTCAAACCTGCTTGGATATTCACTTATCCATACATTAGTGGCATTGCTATCACTGTTGCCAATAACTGACAATTGCCAATGTCAAATTTTGTATGAGTAACAGTATGAGTTACAGAAAGCCAAGCTCTTGAAGCTTTTCATCCTATCCAGGTCTTCATGATTTGGAGTTCAAGTCTGTCTGAAATGTTCTTATTGTCTGAGGCTATCACAGGGCTGAAGATCCAGTGCCTCCCATCTGCCTCATGGTTCCCCACTTCTTTTACTTGCAAGGACTCGTGGCTTTTCACTGTCAGGATTCCCTGATTTAAAACTTATTAAATTCCACTCAATTAAAATTAAATTAAAGAGATTACCAGGACTTTACAGAGGCTGGAGGAACTGCAGAGGAAGAAGTCCCAGTGTTGGTCATGTGCCCTGCCCATTGAATTCCTGGCTTTTCAGAGAAGAAAGACAAACAATACAAGGATTTCCGCGATAATTTAATGCATTAGAAGTGCAATTTAATTGTAATACATGTATATCTTTTGACTTTTATGTGCTGAGAATTGGGGTGAATGTGTTTTAACCTATTCATAAATAAATATATGGCAGTAAAATGGCTAGATTTGCTTCTACAACTAAGTATTCCTTCAGAAATTAAACCTATTTCAAGCATCAGTCACCACTTCCATCCCATCCAAGAGATGAAGTCTATTTTCATTGGTCTTTAAATCTCCATCCATGCATGAAGGTCTGGTAATGAGAAATGTTCTGCAGGAGACCAGAGACTGCAGAGACTTTGAAACTCAAGGAACTAATCAGATAGGAAAATCTCTGCCCATAATATTTTGCCTTCATTTACATTATTTTCTTTTCCTTGTCTTTTTAATAAGCTTGTTTTATATCTATTAACATTTTCTTAATTGCTTTATATTCTTGAATCGTCTCCCTAAAAATCTGCCAGTAGAATAGAGAGACAGCATTAAGACACCCCTCTTATTCTAAGGGTATTTCACAAGGGTTTTGTCTGTAGCATCTGGTATTTGTGAAAAGTAAAACTAAACTATCTTTTTAAACATTATTTCTAGAACCGCATACACGCACACACAATCTCGCCTACAAAATCTAATAACTAGGTAGCTTTTCCAATCTAACATTAAATTATGACATTAATCCATCACAATTCTTTTTGCAAAAAAAAAAAACCCTCACAAAAATGAGGATCCGTAAATAAGAGCTTTCTCTTGCTAGCCATCAAAATGATTAAAACACAAATGGATTGTGACAAGCTATAAAATGGGTGAATGTGTACCAAAATAACAAAGGTGGTTCAATTGTGTGGACTGAGGCACTTTGGAACAAATCTTGTTGGTGAGATCGGAAGTCAGTTTAAGCTGGTTTGCTGAGAACTCTTTAAATTGTAAGAAAGTTTTAACCTGGGGTAGCAGGGTTAAAAAAAAAGCTGTAGAAAGAGAACAATAATTTTAAATGTCGACATCCTATTGTGACCCCATCTTGACTTATTTTTTAATCATGCCTTGTGGACGCATTCTACAGATCGCTTTCTCCCAACTTGGAAGTTGTCCATTCACACTTCCATGTTTCAACTGGCCTTTAGACTCTTATGGAATTTGAAGCATAGCTTATGTTTCCATTGGCATATTCTTTTCAGTTTCTCCTGCTAGCCATTTCTCCTCCACTGACTGTGTTTGCATGTCATCAGATTGGCTTCCTGTCTCTTTTGCTAGCACCCAATTTATTAATTTCAAGTTTTGCTTTTGATCTCAAGCTACAGTTGTTTATCTTTTATTCCCAATTGTTTTCTTGACTTCTATTAAAGATGTAAAAATGTGAAGTCCTGACCCTTGGGTGGTTATCTTTGAAATTCCCATAACATTCTCCCACTCCAAGAGTGTTTTCTAATAGCCATGCCAGATTCTAACTGTAGTTATTTCATTGGTCATGTTTATGAGTAGAACAACAGGGTACATTTACCAGAACCATATAATTAAAAATGACGGACAGATTTTCTATGTACTTCAGAGTTCTTTTGACTCTACTGTATATAGCCACAGGCCAATCTGAGACTATGTTGTTAGAAGTTACCTGGGCTCCCTAATGGATCATGGAAAGTAATGCATCTTACCATTCATTAAAAGAGAGAAGCCTCCATAACCCATGTTCCCTGTAATCAATGAATTATCAAAGGGACTCTCCTATGAGAGAGCTTCTGAATCTCATCAAAGCATCCCACATGAAAATTAGTAGTAGTCTTTTTTCTTACATAACTAGAAAAACACAATGAAATCAAAGACAAAATTCAGACAGCCACCCAGGAAAATCCACCACTTCAACATCAAAGATTAATGTCCTGTTTGTAACAGAAAATTATTATTATTTTATATACAACAATGTGAAATCACAGCTACCAGTTCTTTTGCTGCTACTGGCCTTCCTACTCATAGATCATGATCAGGTATGGATATTGATTGGCATACTCCTACTTGACTATGTCTTTAAAAAGGGGTGGGTGGGATTTACCTGCAATTTTCAATCTCAGATTAAATGAGAGTATTAATGCCTTACATGTTTTAATGCAGGGACTAAACTAGAGCTATAATTAAAATCAGAGGTGGGTTGCTACCAGTTCACACCAGTTCAGGTGAACAAGTAGTGGAAATTGTGACTGAGTCACCGAACCAGTAGGGATGGCAGGCTCGCCACACCCCAGAACAGTTTCCTGGTTGCCACAGTATTTTTTTTTGACATTTTTTATGTTCTGCGCATGCACAGACCTATTTACAGGCAACTGCACATGCGCACACGCAAATCACATGTGCACTGACCTGCAGTAAAACCAGCAGAAACCCACCCCTGGTTAAAATCAACCCAATCTTCAAACTTTCTAACTATACCAGGGCTGTCAAACTCACAGCCCACAGACTGGATGCATCATGCACTGGACACGCCCAGTTTAGTGAAGGTGAAAAAAGTCCCAATATGCCACGGCATCACCATGATGACACAGGTTTGACACCTGTGAACTATACTCACAGTCAGGCTTTTCCTCAGTTACTTCTATTTGTCTTGAAAAAAATCTGTCCTTAAAATGTAAAAAAAAACAGAAAAAGCCTATTTAAATAATTAGTGCAAATTTCCCTGAACAACTGAGGGTAGAATTCATTGACTTCTCATACCTGACAGTCCATTTAGTTTTTAATAAATCATCTGGGCCTGACATTTGGGCTGAACATTTCTCAGCACAGGTCAGCAATGAACCCAGTTACTCAATTTCCCATGAATTATCTCTTATGCCTGGAAGGCCTCCACCAGACAATCCCCCAGTGACTCTTGCTGAGTTCATTCTCCAGATGAAAAATAAGGTGGCTTGATCCTTGTTGAATAATTAAAGATGGATCCTGATTCATGAGACCCAGCATTGGCCTTTTACATTAACTATACTGGCCTGATTTCAGATACTTGATCTCAGTCCCACACTCACAATGACCCAGTTCCGACCTGATTAATTACTACCTAATTAAGAGTACTTGCCAAATCATATGCCAGGCATGAAAATCAGAGGATCCAGTGGGAGAATCAGAGTGTGTGCTTGAAGCTGTAACCCTGACCTTTTTTCCCCCCCATGCTCACTGACACTCCTGCCTATAGTAGAAATCATTTGACTGAATTATCCAGGAAAAGATCTGGAACTGAAAAGCAAGTAAAATTCAGGCCGAGACAATCCACTTGGTGCTGTCTTGCAGCACCTAGCTGAAAAATATACCAACTGATCAAATACTGAAAAAATAAAATATTGATTTAATGATGACATTCAATTGCTTCTCCAAGGACAGGCTTCAGGTGAAGCTGACAGTGTCTTCCATTGATCAGATGCTTCTAATTTTTCACCAGAGAAAAATACTCAAATGCAAGGTAGGTGTACCTTAGGCTACCTTTTCACTCTGTTTCATAAAGGAACGAAGCAAGGTTTTATACTTGTCCCATTCCCTCTTCTTGATTTATTTTATTCCCTAACTCAGTTATGGAAAAAATTGAATTTTACTGTGGGAAGAAATATCCATCTGGTTCAGTTCCAAGTGGGGAGAAAGACACAGGAAACGTGGGGACTGATTGGAAAGATGGTTTATTGATGGACAGGACCACATGGGTTGGAGAGTGAGGGTTATTCATACCCTCTTTGGGGCCTTACCCTTGAGCTTCCTGTTCCTGTGCAAGAAATGTATTCTACTGGCTGTAATGAGACTCCTATGGGCCAGGTGAGGGTCACGTATGTCTGGATCAAGTTTGGCTGAAGCCTGGAGGGTGAAGCAATGTCCCCAGGTGGTTTTGCAATGCAGTGAGACCTGCTGCTAGATAATTACTAGTATGTCCTGGAGGGCCATGTCTTAATCCCATCACCCTGGAGCTGAAGGTCTTTTGTCTTATAGATAGGCTGGCCCAGTCCTTCTCAATGGGCACCAAATATCTGCTGGGGGCAGGGAGGCGAAGCTCTGAGTTTCTGTCTCCCTTAAGATTTCTATTTCTCTTTTAGGGGAAATATAATATTTTGCCTTTTTAATATTTCCTAAAATATTTCATTCTTTTAGGAGGGGTGGGTGCTAACTTTCTACAATACCTACCCAAACTGGAAAATATATTTAGTTTAGTTCTGAACACCATCCTCCTCTTTACAACTCAAAGGGGCTTGAGGCAGAGACTGTGGGTCTTACAATATATTGCAGAGAGGAAAGTCTTGCCATCAACTTCCCTAAGACCAAAGCAGTTTATTAAAAGGCTTGTGAGTTAGATGCATCATTGGAAAATAAATAATGCCATCATTGGATTAACCAAAGCTTTTAAATATCTACCATTATCTTCAAATATATTCAAAGCAACAGTAGACGCAACCTATAGGGTAGCAAGTGGAAGCTTGTGTCACAAGCACTGGAGGTTTATTTATTTAGCATGTGGCTACAGTGTCAGAGAAATCTACAAATGCTATAGATACGATGCAGCCCTGACAGGCTAAATTGCTAGTTCTTTCTGTTCAGCACTTGCGTGCCTACACTTGGTGCACCACAGGGGCAAATTAGCTTACACCAGCTAACCAGTGGTGCCGGGGTTGCTGGCTCTTCTGGGCTCCTCTGCCAATCTTGCCTCGTGTTTTGTTGCCTCACATCCAGCCAGGTCCAGCACCAACTTCCACTCTCCACACACACACACACACACACACACACACACACACACACACACACACAAATGCAGTTAGCTTTTCCCTACCAAGTGGTACCCATTTATCTACTTGCAATATTGCATGCTTTCAAACAGCTGGGCGAGCAGGAGTCAGGAGAGCTTGCATGGGAACTACAGTATATCCCACTTGGGCTCAAACCACTGGAGTGCAGACCATTTCTGGCCAGCAGTTCCAGCGTCATTAAGCCACTGTGCCACCATGTCCTTATGGAGTGAAGTGCAGAGGAGGTGACAATTACCCACCTGCTACCATTAATTCCATTAGGGCCAGAGCGAGCTGGTATGCTGTGGGATGAGTTTCAGATAAAGATATCTGAAAACGAAGCTGTCCAATGAAATTTTTAAAAGATCAATTCTGCAAGAAATTCATATGGTTTTCAATTTTTAATATGGCAGGAATGAGGGCTCATTTCCATAGGAGCCAATATGAGGGTAAGGCTACTCCAGGTTCTGGACTGAATTCACCTTAAAAAATATATATTTGGTTTTATTGACCTTCTTGGATGGTGTTTATTCAGCCTAAAAAAATCATCTCTACATGAGACTTCCTAGTCTCCTAATCCATCCTGAAATGAATTCTCTAGGGCATGAAAAACAGTGCATCCTTCATATTGACCTTCCTAGTCATCACAATAATAAGGGGGGGGGGGGTTGTCTGAGATGGAGAAAATTTACCTTCATTAGCTACTTAATTATCATTTTACATGTCTCATTACAAAGGAATTTCTCCCTGGCAAGATATAATCCTTTACCTTCTAGGCTAACAGACAGCAGATACCTTCACCAGAACACCCCAAGATATGAACACCTCTGTCAAATTGAACCTGTCAGTCACATTTTGCTGCATTATATCTTTGGCATACCTTACCACGCAGATTGAGTAACTTGTTTATTGTCAAACTATTTTATAGCTGCTGTAATGAACTTTAAAATTTGCCTTCTTTTGGTTATCATGATTCTCAAAATATTTAGGAAAGTAGTCGTGTTTTGTACAATTGTCATTGTTGATTAACAGTATTATTACACATCAAATGTCTTTGTTTATTTATCTGTACCATTGGTAGATTTTTAAAAACTATTTCTTTCTACTATCTACTAACATTTTTGCATTTTATGATTTGCATATTTTGTTTCATTTTTTAATTGTTCTCCCTTTTTAAATTTGTATTGTTGTTGCTATTTAGTTCCGAACATAATTACAGCTATCATCATCAACAACAACTACATTCAAAGAAAATAGCTTGTATAAATATCCTTTTCTAGATAGTGAGAATGTAGCTGCACATTGTACACCGAGCAGACTTTGAGTTTCTAACTACTCTAACTACTCTACTAAAAAGTGCAGGGCCAATCACCAAGACTGGGTCATCCAAATTGAACCACCTCTTATCCTAATTCCCATCAATTAGGTTGTGATCTTTGTTGAATTCAAGATTGCATCTGCACAAATTGCATTCCTGGGTGCTCAATATATTTTCTCCTGTTTCTTCATTAAATGCCACAGATGTGTTTACTTTGCAGCAGCTCCAGATATAAAAGAGATCTAGAGGGATGATTAAAACTAGCCAGCTGTCCCTTATGACTTCTCTTCTGAAGTGAGTCAAAGCAGCAAATTAATAACACAGCAGGCTCAGATCAGACCCAAAGAATTCAAGTTGGCAGGTATGACTCATAGCTGGAAGGAGCAGTGACAACACAAAGAGATGGTGTAGCTGGAACATTGTTTACCCATTCAGCGGCTCCGAGAGCATTCTCTCAAAAGGGGAATGCTTGCTTAGGATATCATGTTGGTGAACTGAACCGAGATACTCTTGTTTTTATCCTTTGGTTTGATGTGTAAGAAGAGTAGGCCATTTCTCTGAAGATGGAGCCACCCATAAATTATAGCTACAATGTAGATAAGAGCTCCACTAAACTTTAGTCATCCATGTGTTTCTAAGAAAATATTAATCAGAAATGTATGGAACTAATTTACTAAGCTTTCACCAGAGGCACTTAATTTCAGAGCTGGTCTACCCCGTTATGGCATATTATGAATCTGAATCCCCAATAGCTTTTCCTCTCTTTTGTATGCTATCCACCTATTGCTGAGTCAGCAGAATTCAGGCATTAGACTGTGGTCCACATTACCGATCACTAATTGCCTCTGAGTATCTAGCCTTGGCACTTTAAGAAATCAGAGTTGTTCAGAGAAGCTTAATGAGCTACTTAGGGCTTTAAAGTCTGAAGCCAGTATCATGAATTGTACTTGGAAACAAATTGGCTTGTAGTTCAAAGACTGTTCTCCGCTGCTGAGCCTTGAGTTAGCAGCTATTCGGGTTGGACATTTGCCTGTCGCTATTCTGCCTCCAGAGCTTCTACACCCAGTTCATGCTATCTGTTCCTTGTTCCTCTTTAAGGTGATAGAAAAGAAAGGCTAACAGATTTTCTAACTTAGATGTTACCCCTGAACAGGATAATAATAAGGGGGAAATACTACTGGGTTTGGAAAAAGTGCAAAGAAGAGCAACTAAGATCATTAAAAGCCTGGAGACAAAAACATATGAAGAATGGTTGTAGGAAGTTGAGTATGGCTAGTCTAGGAAAAATAAGGACTGCAGGGTGCATGATAGCAGTATTCCAGTATTTGAGGGGCTGCCACAAAGAGGAGGGCTCAACATTTTCCAAAGTACCAGAAGGCAAGACAAGGAACAATGAGTGGAAAGTAATCAAGGAGAGAAGCAACCTGGAATTGAGGAGAAACTTCCTAACAGTGAGAACAATTAATCAGTGGAACATCTTGCCTTCAGAAGTTGTGGGTGCTTCATCACTGGAGATTTTTAAGGAAAGCCTGGACAGCCATCTGAGCAGGAGGTTGGACTAGAAGACCTCCAAGGTCCCTCCCTGTTGTTTTCTGATTGATTGGATTAGTCAAGCCATAAATGGCATGAAGCTGTTCCAGTCTTGGGCTGCGGATGAGACAAAGCAACATCAAGGTAATATAGCCCTCCAAAAAAGCCATGGCCAGGAGAAGGGATGTCAAAGAACTACAATAAGCAGAAAATATCACAAACCATGGAAATGGAATCCACTGTGGCATAGAATTGTGCAAATAGAATTTACTGGTCTCAGCTGTCTTTCACTACAAATGTTCATGAAAGAACAGCATCTACTGAGAAACTTGCCTTAACATGTGTGAATGAGAAATACCTCAGTGACGAATCCAAATTAGAATAGTAGCACTAAAAAATATCGATAACAAGCACATATGTAAGTTGCACACTAAAATATAAACAAAATTATGTATCCCAAAGAAAAATACGTCTGGAAGGATAGAAGTTGATTTAAAAAAACTATTGTCAGATTAAACAATTTGATTGAATTAATAGAAAGAAATAATAAGAAATTAGAATGGCTCGAGGAACATTATTTTAAAAGTAAAATCTCCTTCAGAGTGAATTAGGCTTTTCTGCTGTTTTCAAGGACATATTCAGTGGCTTGCTGTTTCCTTCCACCGGAATATTTTTTCATCTTCCTTCTCAAGTCGAAAAGACAACCAAATCCATTGCTAACTTAATATCTTCTATCTCTACTGTAATCAATTTTAGTTGCAGATTTTGGTGCTACCTGTACTCCAGATCATGAGACAAGGTCGCATGCATCAGTGAAATTGACAAATGAATAGAATTAGGCTATTCAAGTGCTACGAGGATTTTTTTAAAAAAAATTCTCTTTTTGGTAGGACAAAATTCAGGCTACTGCAAGCACATTCAAGATAAGACTGTGGTATTTCTAGGCCATGGGTGTCAAGCTCACTGCTTCACCTTGCTGTCACGTGACATTTTGTGACATTTTCCCATTGGTGGAGTGGGGTGGGCGTGGCCTGCATGTGATGCATCCAGTACACAGGCCGCCAGTTCGACACTTCTGTTCTAGGCTGTTGAAGTGCATTGCTCTGTCCCTTTACGTTTTGTCCCTCTTCTTCATTCTCAACTTGTATTAATTAATTTATTCATATCCTGCCTTTATTGTTTTTACAAATAAAGCAACATAACTTCCCCCACCTGTTTTCCCCACAACAATAAATGCAAATATCTCAAATTATTAAACAGCTCAGCAAATCAAGCCCCCATAGTTCATTGCAGGGAAGGAAAAAGGAAGACTTACATTCATGCTACACAGCTCAGTTTTTTCTTTCATATGAAAACAAGTGCCAAGAACATTTTTAACTTAATTTTTAAAGATTTGTTTTAATGCGGGCTTGGGGGGGGGGGAACGCGATGGGAGCGCATTTTGTGCAAAATTCTTCCACTTCCAGATCTCTCAAAACCCATTTTCTTAATAACCAGGGAAATGCAATATGTCACATCAATTCATCTTCAGCAAGAACATAAACAGAATAAAATCTGTTGTTCTGCTTCAGATAGCTCCGACGATATATCTGACGCTTTGCCCGGCATCATGATTAAAATACCAGAAACTCTTTCTTGTTTTGCAAAACTAAGGATTTATACACAAATGGCTTTTCAGAGCCAGGGTTTTAACAGAAGCCTGTACATATCATCAAGATAACCATTCCGTGCGATGGTTGCCAAGATAATACTCAGTGACAGGAACAGAGGGGATACTAAATGCTTTTTCATCCCACCTGTTCTTCATTAGGATTGAGTCAGCAAATGCAACTTATAGCTTGAAATTATTTGTGAACCAGAATAGCCTCAGTGGTGTCATGGATGCCTTTCTCACTTTTGCTGTGCAGTTTTATCACTAAAAAAAAAAGATGCCAAATATTGCATGTACCTTTTTATGAGAAAGAAGAAGTATATTAGGAAACAAAATCATGTATGACATATGAACATGTGTAATGTACATGTGTAATACACTTCCCCGATTTGCCCAAGTCTCCATTCACTAGCTGCTTCAAGATTTTTCAAGAATCAAAGTTCAGTTACAAATATTGTGTACAACCCCCAGGCATACAGACACAAGGGGGGGGGGGGAGCCCAAATGCTCAGATTGTGAGGTATTTTCATTTCATAATGCCAACAAGATCTTTGGGAAGGATGTAGGAAAGGGAAAGCAAAAGATAATTATATTTAGCTAGGGGCAAAAATAAATAATTTCCATAATAGTTTTTTCCTGTGAGCTGTTTTCCATGCCGGCTGATACTGTTAAACAACATGAACATTAAAATGGTTTCATTCCTCTTTATGACCCAGGTGATATTACCTATTAAGGATTTAATGCTGCTGTGGAAACAGGAAAAGCATAATTATTCCTAGGGTCTGGTCAGTTATCCTAAAGGAAATTCAACCCCGACTGTTCATTAGAAGGGCAGATGCTGAAGCTGAAGCTCAACTACTTTGGCCACCTAATGACAAGACAGGACTCATTGGAAAAGACCCTGGTGTTGGGTAAGGTGGAAGGAAAAAGGAGAAGGGGACAGCAGAGGAAGAGATGGTTAGATAGTATCATCATGTACGTTTTTAATTCCCCTGTGCACCGCCCCGAGTCCCTTCGGGGAGAGGGAGCGGTCTACAAATTAAATTTATTATTATTATTATTATCAGTGCCATTAACATGAATTTAGGCAAATTCTGGCAGACACTGGAGGAAGGGGGTGTGGGCTTGCATTTATGGCCCATGAAGTTGCAAAGAGTCAAACATGACTTAGGGACTGAGAGATAGGGCGGTATAAAAATGTGAATAATAATAATAATAATAATAATAATAATAATAATAATAATAATAATAATAATAATAATAAGAAGAAGAAGAAGAAGAAGAAGAAGAAGAAGAAGAAGAAGAAGAAGAAGAAGAAGAAGAAGAAGAAGAAGAAGAAGAAGAAGAAGAAGAAGAAGAAGAAGAAGAAGAAGAAGAAGAAGAAGAAGAAACAATTACTGTAGATGAAACTTGTACCATAAAAACCAAAAGCACAATCCACACTGAGTGAAATATCAGAGCCTAACCTTTGGAAAGAGCATAATCTAAAGACTTCAATAAGGAAAAAAAGGAGGAGGAGGAACTGTATGTTCCTTTCTGCTAACATCTCATGTCTAATTTTTTGCAAACCAGATCTCAATAGTCCTGTTCAAAAAGCCATGAATGCTATTCTAGAAAAGTTGCATATATGTTGCAGAGCTCACTTCAAGTTCATTGTAGTTCTCACATCCGGGAATCCAAGTCCCCGTAAGGAAGCCTCTCTCTACACCTGTTTAGGAAGCATTTTTCTATATACTGTACTTTATATCAACTTTAGGATCCTTCAGAAAAGTTCTCTGGAATAATAAGGGGGAGGGAGGGAGGGAGGGAGGGAGGGAGGGAGGGAGAGAGAGAGAGAGAGAGAGAGAGAGAGAGAGAGAGAGAGAGAGAGAGAGAGAGAGAGAGAGAGAGAGAGAGAGAGAGAGAGAGAGAGAGAGAGAGGGAGATTCTCTGTTTACATTTACAATCTCAAGAAGATACAGCAGATATCCAAATTCTATCTTAAAGGTAAAAATGTCTAATAAAAACTTTTTTAAAAAAAAATACGAATTCTATCCTTTACAGTCTTTTATTTGCTAGGATGTGATATTATGTGATCATGCCTCCTTTATTGGGATATTGTTATTCTACCCTTTGACACTTGTCTTTGTGTACTTTATACTATTGTGTGGCCATTTAAAAATCAGAAAAAATGTCTATAGACTTTACATTGCTCAAGATGTTCCAGAGGCCCATGTGCCTTTCTACAAAGCTGCTTCCTTGCACCCTAACAACTATATACACATTAAAAGAATCAGCCTAGAATCAATAAATAATAAGGTGCTGGCACATACCTGTATGATGTCATGTGGATTGACCAGCAAAACAATTAGCTAATATCCTCACATTTTAAATCTGTAGCCCTCACTTACTGTTTCCCATTATTGTAAACAAAAAAACTTAAGAGTAGGAATGGATTAGCAAACACAGAACATAGAAATGTGTCCAATTGGTCCCTACACACACACACACAGACACAGAGATGGGGAGGGAGGGAGGGAATGAGTACATCATTTGTCTGCAGGAATTCTACTGTTTTCTGCAGGCAATTCCTGCAGTGTGCACTGTTAACAATAAATGCTGCAGTGAGCCTTGATTGTTGATTGCAGGTCTTGCATTTGATCCCACATTAGTTTGCACCAGGAAAAGAGCATTAACAAAAGGAAAACTAAACTTGTTTTGATAGCTATTTACTTGCTGATATATGACAAATAAAATAAAGCTGCTAAAATATTTTAAATTCCTACCCCAAGTTATTAAATGACTTGCTGTAATGTAAATTACCTGTCTCGTGTTGTTTAATGGTAAGTGTTATTAATGATGATTCATGACATGAGAATATTTGAAAACTATCTGTAGTATATCTTATAATAAAGCTTTGAATCTTATAGTTTGGCATCCTTCCATATCTTTTCTTCTCCCAAAGAATTTGCATTTCAGTCATGCATAATATTTGTGCGAATGCTTCTATTTAACATTTTAAGGAGTTCTTGCCTGAATAAAATTCAGTCACCATCTATCACATTTGATGTATTTGCTTCCAGACCCACAACTAGGCAATCCAATTAGAAAATTCTTGTCAGCATACATATCTTTTTCTTACAAATGCAACCAACCATCAAGTCCCAAATATTTCATTCCAAATAATAGCACTCTGTTGTTACCCAGGAAAGGCTGCTTCCTCAAACCAAACATTATAGGTCTCTAAAGCCTATTAGTATTGTCTAGTTGCAGATCTAGGACAAATAGTTTTCCTCAATAGTTCCCTGTCGGGAATATCCAAGGGGTGGGGGGGGGGGGAGAAGGAAAGGTTTAGGGAAAAGATTTCTGTCTGAAACTCTGGCAATTGCTGCCATAAATGTTCCAGGTAAGATGGACTAGACCAGACAGTCAAGTTTCAAGGTAGCACCTCGTATAGAGACAGCCTTGGTAGGCTTGTAAATGATCTATTGTGAAACCAGGATGGAAATGGTACATCTCGCAGTGACTTTCAGTACTCTCAACCATGGTCTCCTTCTCAATCAGCTTGGGAGGGGGGGATTGGAGGGGGGCACTGTTCTACAGTGGTTCTCTTCCTTGGGAGCCAATCCAGTTGGGGTTGCTTGTGAGGAAGAAAGTTGCCCCTTAGGAACACCTCCTGTGTGGAAAGCCACAAGGCTTTCTCCTTTTATTCAACATCTCTATAAAATTGCTTGGTGAAATCATCTGCTAGTTTGGTGTTCAATATCATCAATAATGTTAATGAAACATTTCAACCCCAAGCCAGACAAGTGAGGCTGCTGGATTCTGTCTCAATGCCTGGAGGCTGTAAAGTTTTGATGGAGGAACTGGCTCTGGTTCAATCCTGTCAAGAATGAATGTTTAAGGCCACCTAGATCTGCTTTATTCCATCTGCAACTTTGGATGGAGTCACACTTTCCCAATGGAGAGGAGTATCAGTTTGGAGTTCTTCCTGGACTAACATCTCCTGCTCAATAAGCATGTAGCAGCTGTTGCCTGGAAAGTCTTGGCACAGCTTTATCAGTTGCATCAATTGTTTCCTTTCATAGATAAGAAGGCCCTTTAGACACTCACTCGTGCCCTATTCACCTCATGGCTCAACTGTTGCAATGTGCTTTTGAAGACCACTCAAAAGGTTCATCTAAGCAATATGCAGTAGCATGAACAGTGATAGGTGTACTGTTGACCAAGAATCTAATGTTTCTATTGAAAGTCTTGAGAAAATATGTGCCAGTGTCACCATTGTCTCTGCAGGCCTTCAGGATCATGGAAAGTTCCTCACCCAAAGTCCCTGAGAAGACACCCAATGTCCTTATAGGACCTCCAGTGGTGGTGGGTGGCTATTTCTGAACTTCTTTATTTTATCTAGAGTGTGCTAGCTTATCTGGCTGGAGTGTGCCAGTACTTCTGGGTGGAGAAGTGGACAATGTAGCAAACATATAAATATGAGTGTCAAAGTGTGTTCAGGGTTCTCCCTTGTGAAGTCTTTATTCAGCTGAATAAACGGATAAAAAGCTTATCAAGGTGAAAACCTGCTCTCTGTCTTTCTTTATACCAAGTATCTGAAACCAGAAAGACAATACCTCTATATGTCTATACCTCTGTTTCACAGGTGGTACTCAGCAGGTTCTAATAAGTTCTAGAGCAGGGGTCTCCAACCTTTGCAACTTTAAGTCTGAAGGACTTCAGCTCCCAGAATTCTCCAGCCAGCTTTGCTGGCTGGAGAATTCTGGTAGCTGAAGTCCTTCAGACTTAAAGTTGCAAAGGTTGGAGACCCCTGCTCTAGAGAACCGGTGGCCGAAATTTTGAGTATTTCGGAGAACCGGTAAATACCACCTCTGACTGGCCCTGCCCCCATCTATTCTTTGCCTCCCGAGTCCCAGCTGATCGGGAGGGAATGCGGATTTTTGCAGTATCCTTCCCCAGCCATGCCCACCAAGCCACGCCCACAGAATTGGTAGTAAAAAAAATTGAATCCCACAATTCATGAGTTCCACTGGTTACCAGTGTGTTCCAAGTGTGAATCAATTTACTTATACCTTAAATGGCATTAGGGCATTTAGGGCAGCGATGGCAAACCTTTTTGGACTCGCATGCCATAAGGAGGGGGAGCACAGGGCATGCTGCACCCATAATTGAATGCACGAACCCCCCAGCCCCCAGCGCGTATGCGTCCATAGCAGGCACTCCCCTTTTGCATGCTTTTTTCACCCTCCCCAGGCTCCAGAAGCTTTATAGGCGCTCTGGAGGGAAGCCTCCTGAAGGTCCCTGAAGGCTCCAGTGGACTAAAAACGACCCTATGAGCAAACCAGAAGTCACTTCCAGTTTGCCCGTAGGGCTGGTTTTTTGCACTCTGGGGGCTTCAGGGAAGCTACTGAAGCCTCCGGAGGGCCTCGGGGGGAGGCTGTTTTCGCCCTCCCCAGGCTCCTTTAAAGCCTCTTGAGCCTGGGGAAGGCGAAAAATGGCTTTAAAAAATGGTGAATTCAGGTGGCCAGTGCGTGTATGCATGCTGGCCAGCTGACAGGGTAACGCCTCACATGCCCTGACAAATGGCTCCGCATGTCACCTGTGGCACGCGTGCCATAGGTTTGCCATCCCTGGCATAGGGCCCAGTTATTTGAGGACTGCCTTTCTCCTGGAAGGTGTGAGCTGACATGGTTGGCACACTCTGGATCCTTTCATTTAAACAATATTATCTATTGGGACCTAGAATCTCTGTCTTGGGGAGAAATGAGGTTCTCCCTAAGATTTTCCATCTGGTGGCATTACAGGAAGCCTTAAAGACTGGCTGTTCTCCCAGGCATTGGAGGGGACAATTGGAGTTGAATCAGTCCATGTTCTTTATTCCTTTCTTATTTCTTTTTTTAATCATTATTGTAATATATTTTCTATTCTGATTTTGTTGTATACCTCCCAAAGTCAATTCGGCAGTGCCTGTACTATATAAATTAAAATTAAATTAAATGAATAACTTGTCTGAACTATTGGGGGAATGTCAAAATATGGAGGATGACAAGCATGAAGTCACTATCGAAGTACAGCCCCTTTTCTACATGCACATATAAAAGGGTAGGAGTTTAATCCTGACACACAGTAGAGCATACCAAACCTTTGCCAGACCAGTTCTCGAATACAGCTCATCTGCCTGGAATCCACACTGTATGTTGGACAGTAACATGATTTAGCAGGTCCAGAGGTATTTCACGAGAAGAGTTCTCCACACCTCTGCTCACAATAGAATCCCTTATGCCACCAGGCTCAAAATTTTGGGCTTGGACAATCTGGAAATGTGCTACCTGCAGTCGGACCTAAGCATAGTACACAAAATTATCTGCTACAACGTCCTACCTGTCAATGACTACTTTAGCTTCAAACCACAATAATACATGGGCAAACAATCGATACAAACTCAAAGTAAACCGCTCCAAATTCAATTGCAGAAAATATGACTTCAGCAACAGAGTGGTCAATGCCTGGAATGTACTACCTGACTCCGTTGTTACATCATCAAACCCTGACAACTTCAACCTTAAACTGTCTACCCTGGACCTCACCCCATTCCTAAGTGGTATGTAAAGGTGGCATGCATAAGCGCAATAGAATGGCTATCATCCCTGTGCTACTGTCCCCATTTATTTCTACTCATTTCCTTTATCCATGTCCATGTTTATACTTATACCTGTTATCTTGTACCTGTTTGACAAACTATTAAAATAAATAAACAAACAAACAATGCTCCCCATTTTGACACACAGCCCACAATGCTTGAAAGCCCCACAATCCTTACCCAATAAGACAGCATAAAATAACATCCCACAAACCATGGCTGCTGGAGGAGATAAAAGGAAATCTACAGCATTACTGACAAGTCAAATTTGAAATGGATATACCATTTGAAATAAATGATTTCAACCGAAACCATTGTTGAAAGGAATAATAAAATGGGTTGAATATAACTGCAAAATTTTCTTTAGAAGAAAGACAGTTTAAACCCACTCTTTACTGTGAACCTTTTTTCTTCATTCTGCCCAAAAGTTGTGTTAAATATTTCATGACGCAAAAGCAGCGGTTCAGAACAAATGAGCCTAAGGATTGTAATAGAAACAACTCGGACAGAAAATATAATAGCCTATTCCATCGACCCATTCTTTCAATGGAACATAATTTAATAGAATTGCCCCATCGGTGCCACTGTATTAAACAACACAAGGTTGATTCCCACTCAACAAACCCTCCATGGGTTTTCCTTGAATTTAGTACCCAGTTGCTAATTCAATACATATGTTATAACCCAATAAGTTCATGTTTATGATACGTCTGAGCACTTTCCTACTGGTTTTAGTGAGGCTATGTTAAATGTATCTCCATATAGGATAGTTCTTTTTTTCTTGCATATGAGCATCTCAGTATAATCCTAGAAAAAGCAAAGAAACAACGCTGGATAACCATGCAGCTAAGAGACATGGTGACTCAGTGGCTAAGATGCTGAGCTTGCCAATCAGAAAGGTCAGCAGTTCAAATCCCCAGCGCTGTGTAATGGAGTGATCTCCCATTACTTGTCCCAGCTTCTGCCAACCTAGCAGTTCGAAAGCATGTAAAAATACAAGTAGAAAAATAGGAACCACCTTTGGTAGGAAGGTAACATAATTCCATGCACCTTTGACCTTTAGTCATGCTGGCCACATGTCCACGGAGATGTCTCTGGACAGCGCTGGCTCTTTGGCTTTGAAACGGAGATGAGCACCGCCCCCTAGAGTCAGGAAAAACTAGCACATATGTGTGAGGGGAACCTTTACCTTTAATCATGCAGCTATAATCATTCTAAATGATTTTAAAATGTCAAAACTGTCCATAAATTGGAATCTGGACTAGGAAGATGAATAGAGGCAATTCTGTATTCAGAATACTGTGATATATGGCAAGGAGGATGTTAGCTTGTTTAAGAATTGGGGGGGGGGGTATTCCATAAGTGTGCATGCTTTCCATGAGTATAAAACCAGCATTCTCGTCTACAAGTATGTTGAAAAAAAGATGATTCGGAGAAATGTTAAAGGAGGGGGGGAAGAATACAATGCAGAGACTTCTGCTGCCAACTATTAAGTTTGGAAGCTAAGCAGGGTCAGGTCTATAAAATAGGTGGATTGGAGGCTATCAGAAAATCCCAAGAGTGTACACTAGGAAACCAGTTCTGCATTGCTGCCCGAAACAGCTCTTCTTGGTTTATGATCTATGAAGTCACCAGGGATTTTCATAAACTTTACCTTTTACTAGAAGGAATCTTTGTAAAAAATGGTCAATAAAAGCAGATGTAGCTCTTATCCCTGGTGGATAAAAGTTGTGTGTCCTGAATATGAGTCTATATTAGGAAGTGGAAGATGCTGAGATGAAAGAGAGGTCACTTGGAGACAAACAGAGGCAGATTTTGGCTATTTGGGTGGAGGGTCGCTAGAGGGGACCTCGTTTAAATTGGCTTGTGGAATAAAGCTCGCCATGGTAGATTTTTTTTCGTGTAAGAATACCTTTTCTTTGGGGAGGCAATTAAAATGTTTCATATCCTCCAGACTAATGATGGAGTTGATCACAAGCATATAGAGATGAAGGAAAATAATACATTCACAAAATGTAACACAAGAAGCCACATAAAAAGAGATAAAACAGAATGTGCTCCCGAGCTAAACCTAGAAGCATCAATGCCAAAATGGCGAACTTTCAGTGCTATATAATTAAGTGCTCAAAGGCAGGTGGTACTGCACACCAGGACAACTTATAAGTATGTACGTTTATCCTGTACAGATTAATGTGCCCCAGTTTTTACTCTTGGGATCCTGTTTACCCTAGTCATAATCATTTATCTTTGGTTAAGGGTTTGTGCCATGCGAGATTCCAGCTGATATGGCTTATAAACTATGATTGATGGCTTAGTTAGTAGTGTATAAAGTATACCATGATCACTTGGTGCACTGTAATTACAACTAACCTAACATTATTTTCAATTTATGAAAGTCACTCTCAAATCATGACAAAGACTTAGGCAAAATATCTAAGTAAAATGATTGATTCTCTGCCTAGTTTGCCATTGTTTTCTCAGTTTAGAAACTGTTCTTCGTGGTTTTAGAGAGAGCATTCCCATCGCTAGCCGCTGTTTTGCAGAGATGAGTAATGTTCAAACCTAGATATGTACTTCAACACTGGTTTGTACCAACTCTGATTTGTACCGATATGTGTCAGAGTTGACCAGATTGGAAGATCACACATTATTCTTTTAACTGGAGATGTTTAAATAAACCTGGCACTTTCCTCCTGCAAAATATGTGCTCTGCCATTGATCTGTCTGCTCCTCCACATAGTCATGAGCCCAAGCATCTCATGATTCCATGTGGAGCAATTCCCATGAGTTAATTGGCAAATCACATGGGAATAGCCATCACAACAGAATTAAACTCTGCTTAAGCTTGAGCCCACAAATTGGCTGGAAAGTGCAGTCAGATTTAATTTTAGAAGGGATTTCTCAAACGGCGAGGGGGCTTAGTCAGTGAAGTTAAATGCTTTCAACAACTTTGGCTGTTATTTAAAACCATTATAATAGAAGCACAGATAAAGTGTGGATCGTGGATGAGATAGGGCACAGGCCATTCCAAGAGACTGCCTCGGTGGTTAAATAGAAGTGTCCAGAATGCCATAAAAGGTAATAAGCCTCTCTTTCCAATGCAAAATACTTGTCCATTATTAAGGTTAACAATAATAGTAACTCTTCATCCTTCAGCAAAATAAATCCAAGTGGCTGAAAGAAACAAAAGAACCAAAGAAAGAGGTTGTGGAGCATAAAGCAGTGAAGATTTCCTATCTAAGTGAATCATTTAGCAAAGTGGCATAACTAACAAAAGGCAGGTGAAAGGAAGGCAGCAATGAAAGATTTCAGTCAACACATGATTAGTTCTCTGACCCAGGTTGAATTTACACATGTCACTATACTCTAAAAAAATGTAGTTTACTTGGTTTTGGCTTAGTAAGTGGCATGAACCCAATCATCATTGCTTGTTAGTAATTTTTGATGGGTTTTTTTAGAACAATGTTTTTTTCAAACTTGGCAGCTTTAAGATGTGTGGACTTTGACTCCCAGAAATCCCCAGCCAGCCATTTTCATCAGGCTGTCATCGCACAGATAATGCAAATGATGTAATTTTGCCAGACACTTCTACCACTGTTGCAAATTATATTGTTTTGAGCATTTGTGCAATGACATTATGATGCATGAATTGTCATTGTGACCTGCACCAGATGCCCATGTTCCCAAGCTAATGGATCAATCAAGCTAAGGTCAAATATTATTGAATAATAAGCTTGCCTTTTCTGCCTTCTCCATTATGTTGTATTTTAGTTAATAGTTTTCATGTGAACAGACCCAGTTTGTTAGCAAGTTACACAGGCTAATAAAAACTAAAAGAGAATATAGTTGATTTATAAACTGAATTTACAAACATGGTTTGTTTAACCATGGCTCATGAACAATCCACTTGGCTGGGTTAAGCAATTGACTAAGCAAATGACTGATTTATGCATGTTAAGTCAAATGTATGCATATTACCCGTATTTGCAGAAGTATCTTTGGGCTGTTGCTACTTGTCCATGGGTGGCACCTAACCGGCTTGGACCAGTTCATGAAAACCAGTTGTTGTTTTTGTCCCAGGACAGGAGAGGACATTTCTATACCTTCAGTGGGACACTGTGGACAATAACTCAAAAGAGCAAAGGGACTCAGGACTTCTCCCACCTCAAGATGCCTGGCAATGTCAGCCATGATGTACTGGAGACAGAAGATGCTCTGCCCCTTTCAGAGCTGTGTGGGAAGAAGGATGGCCCATGACGGTTAGCCATTTCCACGTGTTTGAGTCCCAACAGCCTTGCCTCCCGGCCTGCCTTGCCCCTTTCTTGCTCAGGAACTGGGGTTGTTGCCTAATTTAGAAAACTCCCCTGCTCTTGTTTTATGACAATTAGATTGCAGAATGCTTCCCTGGGAGACTTACATTCATCTAGAGCAGGGGTCTGCAAAGTCGGCTCTTTTAAGACTGGTGGACTTCAACTCCCAGAGTTCCCCAGCCAGCATAGCTGGCTGGGGAATTCTGGGAGTTGAAGTCCACCAGTCTTAAAAGAGCCGACTTTGCAGACCCCTGCTCTAGAGGATTGCGAAGGCCAATTTGTATCATTTTGCCACACTTCAAATGCCGGTTTAGGTTCTCCCTCTTGCTCTTTGGTCATCTCTTGCCTTTTGTTTCACAGTGGATGACTTCTTTTAATAACGAGAACTAGGCCACCTTGCTTTCTGTGTTTTGCAAACTACATTGAGGGTTTTTAACTAAAGAAAGCAGCAACTGACTTTTTTTTAAATAAAAAAAGAGCCACTACAAGCCTAAAGACATGTCAACAAAGTGACAGATAGGAATTGATATCCATTTAAAACTGTACATTACTATATAGAGGTGCTTTGAACGTTCCTGACAGAGCATTTACCTCTACCCACTTAAGTGAAATAGCTCTCCAAAGTATCCCCTCAAGTTGCTGATGATTCCGGTGGGACAGTCATGTTATTTTCTTGGCAACAACCGAAAAGTGGTTCTCCACTGCCACCCTCTGGGGTGTCCTGGGTTTCCCCATCAGTGCTAAAGCCTGGGATTTCCTGGTGTTCTTCTTATTCAAGGACTGTCCTTGAAGAGGTTGTGAATTAGCCCAAATCTATTGACCAGGTTTGATTTTGGAGGGGGAATTAGCCAAATCAGCTACATGCTAACATCTTCTGTGGGAAAAACTGGATAAGTGAAGCTACTGGAAAAGTGATGCTATTTATTTCGTGTTATCTGATACGTTGGCATCTCTCCTTTTTTCTAGCAATCCATTAGATCTACTCCTCCCCAGAAATCTTCCATGTGGGAGAAGGGGAGATGCCAAAAATTTTTAAGAAGGCAGTTGCCATTGTGCAATCAAAGCCCCAACCACTTTGTGTGTCCTGCACACCTGGTGCATGTAAAAAAAGGAGTGGGACTTTAATTGCATGCTTGCAGCTGCCATCTTGACTTTTTCGACTCTGTACTCAGACACCCCTGATATCCCTTGTGCCATTTTTTCCCCTTAACGATAATTGTGAGAGTGAAAGAGCGTCATGACTAGAAACAGATCACAAGCAGAGTCTCCAGACCCGATCCAGCATCCTAACTATTCTTTCAGAATGGGGTTGCCATGTTCCTGGGGTTCCTGCCTTGATCCTCCTCCTCTTTCTGTCACTGTCTTTGCTCTCATCCTTCTTCCCCCACAAGCAACCCATCACTTTCCCCAGAACCCATCACTTTCCTTAGAAGAAATTGCCTGTGGCAGTGTGTGAGATTATGCCAAGGACAGCATGGATGAGGGCCAAGGACCATGCATTTATCACCTCTGATGTTTACATTGGTGGCCTGAGATGCCACACATTCAGGATCATGGGCCTATATTTAAACTGTTCCCAGGTGGACCAATTTTAGATAAATTGTAACGCTTGCGAGGGCTGCTGTATGCTTCAGAACAGCTGTATGCTTAACACAGGTTTCTTCTCATTACCTACAAGCCAATTGACAGCACTCCAAATCATTTTAATGCCTCCTGCGGTATCAGGCTACATTTTGCTCTCCATAAAGCCACTATATGGCTTTTAAAAATAGACAGTAAATGTTCCGCTGGAACTCATTGCCTTTTGCTAAAACACTTAATCCCACCATTATGGCTCTCAAAATGCATCTTGGAAGCAGATACACTCTCTATCCTGTGAGCTAGGCACAAACGTTAGCAAATGTACATCAACGTCAATCCATTGGCATCCATTCCAAATGTGTCTTAGGGGTAAAAGAAGTGGGCTGTTTCCTCCCCCATGGTAGGTCAGGAACCCTGCAATTAATTCACCAAACTGGACTCTTTGAATTAGCAGCAGCTGGAACTGCTGCAGTGCTTTGGCTGCTACTGTTCTGCAAACCCAAAGCACAACACTGTTGCCTAGCCTTTTGAATAATCAGGGTTGTGTTTTCCTTCATCCAGGCAGGGACTAAGGTGGGAGACTGGGGAGAAGGCAAAAATAAAGGAGTACCTGTTTTGACAGATGTGTTTCCCCCTGAAGTAGCAATAGTCACACACAACCCATTATGGAGAGAGAAATAGTATTTCTTGATTGGTATGTTGAATAGGATTCTCTGGAGGGGGAAAATTGTAATTAAAATACACAGTTGGAGTGTTATGCATGGTGCAGTCCTCTTCGCATGCATTTCTCAAACTTGGGATGATTAACTGAAGAAACAGAGATACAACTCAAAAGGCTGTGCGCTCTCTCTCTCTCTCTCTCACACACACACACACACACACACAGATCTGTTTTTGTTTTGTTGTTGTTTGTTTATTGGACATATATGTTGCCCTTCTCCCAAAGGACTCAGGGCGACATACAACATAAGAAACACATAACACAAAAGTTTTTTTTAAAAGATTAAATAAATAATCCAATAAGCAATAAATTAACAATTTACACATTAGATTTAAAATAAATGAAATTAGCAATTAAAATTAATAAGTTATTTTGTTCAGGCCAGGCCGGCTTGCTGAAAAAGCCAGCTTTTTAGGGTGCGCCGGAAGGACAGGAGGTTGGGAATTATGCGAAGCGCCAGATCTGGATTTTCAAAAAAAGGAAACACTATATCCTTATTACAAATTTCATTAATTCCCTATTCTGATGCCTTCAGATCAAACGGCTCTAGATTGAGTTTGGACTTTATTGATCCCCACCCAATAGGCCATACTTTTATCCTTCCATTTGTATTAGCGATGTATGATTAAATCAAATACAGATGCAATGTGCATGCATGTGTGAGAGTAGCTGGTGGATGTGATGGAGATGGCACCATCTCTTTGCACCTATTTTATGACTTGCTTTGACCTTATAAATAATGAGACTGAAATGAGTGGGAAAGTCTTCACTCATTGTCCCTCTGTCAGACTCCCACCTGGCTTGTTGTTGGCTAAATTAATATCTTATTTAGTACCAACATACACACACACACTCCTCCCTGTCCATATGAAGTTAGTTAGTTAGAAATGAGCCTTTCAATCATTGTACACAACTTAATGAAAATACTCAGCTAGCACAGTGGCTAGAATGCAATATTGCAAGCTAACTCTGCTCACTGCCAGGAATTAGATTCCTTCAGTCATGACCGGCTCAAAGTTGACTCAGTCTTCCATCATTCTGAGGTCAGTAAAATGAGGACCCAGATTGTTGGGGGCAATAGGCTGATTCTGTAAATTGCTTAGAGAATGCTGTAAAGTACTATGAAGTGGTATATAAATCTAAGTGCTATGGCCATTGCTATTAATATTTTTTTTTCAATCAAATATTCTGCTTATGTTCATAAACTCATCCTGCTAAGTCACCTCTCAAACAAAATAGTTCCCTTCTAGAAAACCATGAACTTCAAAGCTATCTTCATTGTTTCCCTGTGTCTGAAATTTCCATTGCATTTCTCAGGCTTCTCTACCCAACTAGCTGCCAAGATAACCAACAGCCGGGAGTGAAATAGATGAAGAGGTCACAACATGAAAAATAAAAAATCCCTGGCATCATAAATATTATCACTCCCTATTTGTTTGTGTATCCTGGGATTAGTTTTCCATTAATCAATATTCGAATGTGCTGGGAATTTGCAAACATGTCTTTGTCAACATGATGGATGGACTATATGGAACTCACAAGTGCAAGTTGACAAAAACAAACAACACTTGGCAGAAAATACAAACAAGGAGCATGTTTAACTATCACTGGCTTTTGACCTTTGCTAGGAAAGAAAATAAGCCATCAATCCATTGACGGCTCTTTGGTCCAGAAGACATTTCTGCCATTCCAATTCCAGATATCTTATTTACAACCATGCAAGATAAATCACGCTGCGAGAGCAGCTTGCCTAAAGTCACCTCTAAAAGTCATGGCTGAGTGTAAGACTGCATTATTTTCTCCCAACAATTCAAAATCTAGCATACCGATGACATTTAAGTTTGTAGGAAACTAATGTAAAATGCACGACAGCATCCAGGATCAGATTCTCCTGGAGTTTTAGCACTGGAATTAAAGCAAGATATGCCTGTCAACAAGTGATTGATATGTAATTGAAAATAATAGACTAAGTCAGCTACTAAATAAGAAATATATCTTTGGCATTTGACGGTTGGCTTGTAAATAAGCTGATGCATTTCAGCAAACACTATTAGCAAATTGCGAGTACTGCTGTGATTTGAAAATATGGCTGGGTTCACACATGTTGCAACCAGGGTTGGGGAAGGAGACACACAATTGACTGTGTTCTCATGTTGCAGACTAGAATAGCTGGTTTCCTATCATCTGCTTAGCTAAAACTAAGCAAGCCACATTATATGCAGCACATGTGCAAACCCATTCTATGTGTCACACTTCTATGTCAAAAATATCTCACTATGAAATATTATTGCCAAATGCAATGTTAGCTGTTCAAGATAGTCCAAACAAGAAGCTGGACTATCAGCACAATCTTCATTATTTATTTTATACACTTACTGATTGATTATATTAAACAGAAACTTGCAAACTGAACAGGTTTTTTCCTTCCTTTGCTTTTATTTATTTTTATTTATTGATGCATTTATTTACAACAATAGGGCTATTGTCCTATTAGAGTAGTTTGTCTTGGCTTAAGCCATTTTTAGGTATGTGGATTTCAACTCCCAGAATTCCCCAATGCTGGCTTATGGGTATTATGGGCATTAAAGTTTGAAAAGGTTGAAAAACACTGTCCTAGAAGTGTTTATCTTGTCACTAAAGTAAATAGGACACTGGACTCTGAAAGCCTTGGGCTTAATCCAGTATGGCTCTTCCTACCTTCTGATATTTACAACTCTTCATTACAAATATTACAAATATTTTAATGGTTTTGAAGGAAGCAGAATCAAAAGCCAGAGATAAAGGGCTTGTGGCCAAAGGAGCAAAGAGTCCATGTTCCATATCCAAAGGCCCAGGAAAAATAGGAACTGACCTTATACAAGGCCACTGATCTGTCTTGTTGAAGTGCCTTCATTCCATCAATTTAATACAAATTAAAACAGGCTACGGCTGATTCACTAACTGGTTTGTTTAATCAGGGTTTATGAATAATCCACAACTGACTGGATTAAACCATTGACTAAGCCCAATGACTGATGTATACCTGTTAAATCAAATGTAGGTATGTCACCCACATTTGGAGAAGCACCCTTGGGCTGTTGCCTTTTGTCCAGGGGTGGCACCTATCTGGCTTGTTCCACTTCATGAGAACCAGTTGTTCTCATGCTCCTGGGTTCCACCACAGCAGGGAACTTTCTCCTCCTTTGTGAGAATGATCAGCACACCAGAGGGCTCTGTGATCCTGCAAGGGCCTCTCCCAAAGAGCAATAGACATTGTGAGTTAAGAAACCACCCTTCCCGCCCATTATTGTCTGAGCGGCTTTGACCAGGGTCACCACCCAAGTTAGATTGCTAGATAACATTTGAAGGACACAAATTAAAAAAAAACAAAAAACCACCCGGCACAATTCAATCACTCCTTCCATTGGTAACAGAAACTAAAACCTGAAAGTAATTAACAAACATAAACATAAACTGGCACAGGCTGGCAAGACTGGCGTCCCTGCTTGACCCAGCATGGGCTTTGCAAGCTCCTTTCCCTATCTCCCCTCCCCAAAGGGAGGAACTGGCTATTGCTAATAGGAGCTTCAGTTAAGGCAGAGCTGACTTAACTGAGCTGGCACAAGCCAGCTGCTCAGTGGGACATTGGAGCTCCTTTCCCAAACTCTCTGAGCAGCTTCTAAGCAAGCTGTCATCACCTCAGTCAGCTGCAGAGCAAAGTGTACCTTGGGTGGCTTCTCCAGGCCTCAGCACTGCAGGCAGGACAGTAGGGGCTCCAGGAATTATATAGCCCGATTACAAAATCTGTCTGGGAACAGTAGGGGAAAAATAAATACAGTAGAATTCTCTGAATGGTTAGAAAGCCAAATGAAATGCAGCATTACCCCACCACAGTTAAATTGCAGCCCAGTTTGTTGAGAATTACAGGAAGCCCTGAGTTCTTTCAAAGAGTCTCCAGGCCCTCATGGAAACAAGTTTCCAGGCCTTTCTCGGGCATTTCAATACCAGTGGCCTTCTGCATTCACCTGTTTTTACAAAGGTAACCTTACAAAAGAGCCTGGATTTTGAAAATGAATTGGGAGATAATATGCAAGAATGTCTTCCTGTGCTTCCAACACTTGAAAACAAATCCACAGCCTCATAAAAAACAGATTTGGGGAGGTTTTATCCTGTAGCAATCTAGTTCTAGAACAGGAGTCCCCAACCTTTTTTGCACCAGGGACCGGTTTCATCTTAAAGAAAGTTTTGCGGACCGGCTGAGTGACTCAGCAGTCATGTGACTGGGTGGGCGTGGCCAACTTAGAAAATGTGAAACTCACTTAACAATGGTCTTGGTTAACAACCAAACTTTTGGGCTCAATTGTGATCATAAGTTTTCTTTCTTTCTTTCTTTCTTTCTTTTTCTTTCTTTCTTTCTTTCTTTCTTTCTTTCTTTCTTTCTTTCTTTCTTTCTTTCTTTCTTTCTTTCTTTCTTTCTTTCTTTCTGTCTTTCTTTCTGTCTTTCTTTCTTTCTCTTTCCCTTTTTCTCTCTCTCTTTCTCTCTTTCTCTTTCTTTCCCTCTTTCTCTTTATTTCTCTCTCTTTATTTCTCTTTCTCTCTCTTTCTTTCCCTCTTTCTCTTTTTCTTTCTTTCTTTCTCTTTTTCTTTCTCTTTCTTTCTCTCTCTCTCCCACTTTCTTTTTCTTTCTTTCTCTTTTTCTTTCTCTCTCTCTCTCTCTGTCTGTCTCCTTCGTCCGCCCATCTGTCACTCTGTGTGTGTGTGTGTGTGTGTCTGTCTCGCATTCACGCACTTAATCACTCATTCTGTGTCTCTCTCTTTCTCTCCCTCCCTCCCTTTCTCTGTCTCTGTGTCTCTGTCACTCTCTGATTCCCCCCTCCCTCCCTGTCTCTCTCTGTGTCTGTGCCTCTCTCTGTCTGTCTGTCGTCGTCCCCCCCGCGGAGCCTCCTCAGCCCGGCCCGCCACGCTCACTCGCCTTAGCCTGCCCCGCCCACCGCGCTTGGTCGCTCGTTCGCTCGCTCAAGCTCCTTCCAGGAGGGGGGGGGAGAGGATAATCGGCGGCCGGTAGGGAGGGCTGCTGCTGCGGCGCCCAGGAGTCCCACCGTCGACGAGGGTGGAGGAAGAGCTGCACTCCAACGGCGCGAACAGCCATGCCTGCGCTGTTCCGCGCGCTCTGCCCAGGGGGCTGCCCCCTCCTCCCTCTTCCTCCTCTCCGGCCCTGCAGCCCGGTTCCTACCAAGCCACGGACCGGCACTGGTCCGCGGCCCGGGGGTTGGGGACCCCTGTTCTAGAACACCTTTAAAAATGATGCCTGTATGAAGTGACAGTGATAAACAATGAAAATGACTCGTATATTAAAACACTGCAATTTTCAACCTAGATCTATATTCAAGTCAATATATTTATCTTTTTTACTTCTAATTGCAACAAATACAACAAACGTTCTCTTTCTCTCTCTCTCTCTCACACACACACACACACACACACACACACCTACCTCTTATTTGTTTTGCCCAATTCTATCCAAATTTGTCCTTGTGTTTGAGAAGGCGTTATTCTGCAGTCTGGGGCAGGGTCCTTTAATTTCTTTTCTCTCCTTGATCTCACCAAGCAGGCAAAATAATGCCTCCTCTGCTTCGCTAAGGTTGGAGCTTGTCATTTACTGACATTGCTAGTAGTGGGTGGCATCGAGCTGGTGGGAGGCCTGCTGTGTCATTTGTCCTTTCCTTTCTATTTGATCAGTGAGGGCAAATGAAATGCATTGCAGTACAGAAGCATTTGTCTTAGTTGGACAACAGTATCAAATTAGACAGTATCAAAAGTCCTGCAGGCCTGTTAGAAAATGCTGTTACAATTCTTAATTTTGTGCTTTACTATTCTTTATCCCCCCCCCCCCTCTCTCTCTCAAAGTCCTGCTAGGCTGCCTCATTTTAGTGATGCTGAGTGTTCCTGAGACAAAAATGCCAGGTCCAGGCCAAACGTACATATTCCCAGCTGGATCAAAGGGCAAAGTCATCCCAGCTATCCAGGAATCTACTCTGGAGGCAAGAAGATGCTGAAGACAGATGATCACTTTAGTGA
Organism: Rhabdophis nuchalis; assembly: GCA_039707465.1. Classification (NCBI taxonomy): domain Eukaryota; kingdom Metazoa; phylum Chordata; class Lepidosauria; order Squamata; family Natricidae; genus Rhabdophis; species Rhabdophis nuchalis. Next base: position 66,766,278 of record CM077646.1, read on the forward strand.
CAATAGCCAAGACATCAGTTCATACTGTGCAGAAGAAGGCAGTGGTGTTTTACCAAGAAAGTCACACGGATAGACAAGATACAATCATTGAGAATATCATGGCAGATGATGGGCTCCTCAACTGATACTCCACATACTACCGAGGATCTTTAGAACAGTGATCTCCAACCTTTGCAACTTTAAGTCTGAAGGACTTCAGTTCCCAAACTTCAGACTTAAAGTTGCAAAGGTTGGAGACCCCTGCTTTAGAATATTAATGATTGAAGACCTGAGGACTTTTTTAGAGTACAGTAATATTTCTGTTTATGATGTGACTAGAATAAAATTTTCTGCCTATCCAATTGCTGATGTTGGCATCCAGCTGGGGGGGGGGGGGAATCCAAAGTTGAAATGAGAAAATGACAGTAGGAACCTGGGTCATAAGAAGCATGAACATGGGAAAGCTCAACACAGTATAAAGTTAAATGAATCAACCACACATTGGCATTTGAGACAACAGGCGGATTTTTGGGAGACAAGTATTACAAGTATTACTTACTATGACAGGCCAATTATTATTTAATGTATTTTTGATGTATTTTATGTTTTATATTGTCGATTTTACCTGCCTGTACACCACCCTGAGTCCCAGTAGGGAGAAGGATGCTGTATATAAATTTAATAAATACAAATGCAAATACTCTACCCCTAAAATCCAAAATGTTGTCTGGTTTTGATGGTAGACAGAGCAGGAAAACTGATGACCCTGGAATGAAGATGACAGACAACAAAAACCAAGTTGTTTTCTATAGTGTAAAGAGAGTTAATATATGGGTATAGTGAAGACTATTGTTTACACTGGAAAATGCTAGTATCAGCAGAAAGGTCAGGCTTGAAGCCTCCTTAGAGAAGCAGAATAGCATCGGTGCCAACTTAGCCCATAGTAAGGCCACTCCAAGTAGTTATCAGATCCTATACAGTAAAGGTCATGTTATAAATTGCTCTTTTATATCCAATGTGTCATATACTCAGAGGGTATATAAAAGCTGTAAGCTTTGGGATTTGTGGCTATTCTGTGTTCCTTTGCCAAGAAATCTAATCATGCGAATGCCAATAAAAAGGTACTTTGTTGCATTTGTCTCCTAATAGTTTGGTTCCTTACTTAAGTGGGTACTTTTCCCACAACAACTGAAACTGGACATTTTCATATTATTTATTATTCAAAAGACATGGTATTGTTTTCATACTTAGGAAGGATATTACATTAGCCAATACCTAATTGTAATAATGAAATCAGATCAATCAGACTTTGCAGATAACTCTTTAATAAGCTATCCAAGTTTATCCTCCAGCCACTGATGCAGAAGAAGAGGAAGTTGAGAAGTTGTATGATCAGGTTTAATGTGAAATCAACAAAAACGTGCAAGCAAACTGTACTGCTTGAGGTTGGAGACTGGAATGCCAAAATTAGAAATAGAAAGGAGACAAATCTAGGGACTATATAATCTAGGAACAGGAATGAAGCAGGAGAGTGACATCCATTTCTGCTATTCCAGTGAATCCTTCATTACTAACTCATCCTTCCAACATTTCCATCTGGATTGCTTCAAAGACAGAAGGTACCTAAGCAAGACAACTACTGCCACATTTTTCTAGAGCCTACACCACCATCTGCTAGCCAGATTGAAACTCCTGCTTCTGCCTCATACACACATTGCTCAGGCACTCTGACATCCCAAGATCAATGCTGTGGCTGAAATTCCCGGTCCTTTATGTCTATAGCATTATTTATTTTATGATATTATTCCAGAAGATGGGATTTATGTCACAGGGAAAGCCAGCATCAAAAGAGGAAGCTCTGAAAAGCAGATATTTTCCAAGAATGACAGGGAAAGGACAAAGCCATACTATGTTTCCTCCTTAAACTTGGAGGACATTGACCACAGGACTCTCACAATCCTTTTTAAAACAGGATTTTAAATTTTGTTTGTGGAAAAGTTTCCTTGGCCTAATTACCAGCAAGAAAAGAGAAAGGTTCCCATAATGGAAACTTCTTCATGTTGGCCACCAGATCGATCCCATAGGAACAGATGACAATGCTTCAAGAACAGTTTTATCCTCCAGGCCCAGATGGTCTACCAGGGGAATTCGTGGCCCAGTGGGATGCCACGAGGCCGATCTTGTTTGGGAGGAATTTGACTCCGTTGCTTCCGAGGATATGGACAGGTTACGTGGACGACTGCGAGCCACCACATGTTTATTGGACCCGTGTCCCTCCTGGCTTGTACTGGCATCCTGGGAGGTGACACGAGGCTGGCTCCAAGAGGTTGTCAACGCATCCTTGAGTGAGGGTTCCTTGCCTGCTTCCCTAAAAGAGGCTATGGTGAGGCCCCTCCTTAAGAAGCCCTCTTTGGACCCAGCTCTTTTAACCAACTATCGTCCCGTCTCCAACCTTCCCTTTCTGGCGAAGGTTGTCGAGAGTGTGGTGGCACAACAGTTTCCCCGTCACCTGGAGGAAGTTGATTATCTAGATCCGCGCCAGTCCGGCTTTCGGCCCGGGCATAGCACCGAGACGGCATTGGTCGCGTTGGTGGATGATCTCTGGAGGGCCAGGGATGGGGGTTGTTCCTCCATCCTGGTCCTATTAGACCTCTCGGCGGCTTTCGATACCATCGACCATGGTATCCTATTGCATCGGCTGGGGGGGTTGGGGGTGGGAGGCACCGTTTTACGGTGGTTCTCCTCCTACCTCTCTGGCCGATTGCAATTTGTGTTGGCAGGAGAGCAGAGGTCGACCCCGAGACCCCTCACATGTGGGGTGCCTCAGGGGTCGGTCCTCTCGCCTCTCTTGTTTAATGCATACATGAAGCCGCTGGGTGAGATCATCCGTGGTTTTGGGGTAGAGTACCATCTCTACGCTGATGACACTCAGCTGTATATATCTACCCCAAACCACCCCAACGATGCCGTAGCGGTGATGTGCCAGTGCCTGGAAGCCGTGCGGATCTGGATGGGAAGTAACGGACTCAGGCTCAACCCGACCAAGACCGAGTGGCTGTGGTTTCCGGCTGCCCGATTCAACCAGCTTTCTCCAACGCTGGCCATAGGGGGCGAACATCTTGCCCCTGTGGATGGGGCGCGCAATTTGGGAGTCCTCCTGGATACCCGGCTGTCTATGGAAGAGCAAGTGACAGCCGTGGCCAGGAGGGCGTTTTACCAGGTTCGCCTGGTTCGCCAATTGCGCCCCCTATTGGATCGGGACGCCCTTCGCACAGTCACTCATGCCCTCGTGACATCCCGACTGGACTACTGCAACTCCCTCTACATGGGGCTCCCCTTGAGGTGCACCCGGAGGCTTCAGTTAGTTCAGAATGCAGCCGCGCGAGCAATTATGGGAACCACTAGGTTTACCCATGTAACACCGCTCTTGCGCGAGCTGCACTGGCTGCCTGTCGTCTTCCGGGTGCGCTTCAAGGTGCTGGTTATCATCTTTAAAGCGCTCCATGGCTCGGGACCTAGCTACCTGCGGGATCGGATCCTGCCTCACACATCCTCACGGCCGATTCGCTCCCACAGAGAGGGACTTCTCCGGGTGCCGTCCACTAGACTTTGTCAGCGGGCGACGCCCAGGGGAAGGGCTCTCTCTGTGGCGGGCCCGGCCCTCTGGAACGACCTTCCCCCCGATATTAGAACGACCACGGACCTCCGCTCCTTCCGCCTGAAACTAAAGACACATCTTTTCCGCCTGGCCGGCCTAGGGTAGTCTCTCTCTCTATGGGTTTTTTAATTGTTTATTTATATTGAGTGGGGATTTTTAGTTAATGGGATTTTAGCACAGGTGTTTGTTTAATCTGTTTTAAATTGTATGTATTTTTGTATATTTATGGTTTTTATTCTCCCTGTGCACCGCCCCGAGTCCCTGTGGGGAGAGGGAGCGGTTAATAAATTCAGTTTTATTATTATTATTATTATTATTAATTGTACAAAGGGCTAGGGGAGATCTTAGTCCCACAAATGAAAGACCTATTTAATGAAGTTTTAGTAAAAGGGGAAATACCCCAGTCATGGACCGAGGCCTACATCTCCTTAATCCCCAAATCTGGTGCAGACCTAACTCAAATCCAAAATTACAGACCTATTTCATTGCTAAACGTTGACTATAAAATATTCACGACAATTTTAGCTGGAAGACTGAAACTATTTTTGTCCAATTACATACATCAAGATCAAAATGGGTTTTTACCAGGAAGACACTTGAGGGATAATGTAAGGATAATAATTGATTGTTTAGAGTATTATGAGGCACATCCAGATAAACAAATGAGTATGATCTTCCTGGACGCACAAAAAGCATTCGACAGGGTTAATTGGACATTTATTACTCAACAATTGTAAAGTATGGATTTCAGCCCCAAATTTACTAAAGCAGTCCAGGCTATATATAAAACACAATCGGCAAGATTATTATTTAACAAAGTGCTATCAGATCGGATCCCAATATGTAGGGGCACTAGACAAGGCTGCACGCTATCACCCCTTCTGTTTATCTTGGTATTGGAACCCTTACTAAATATAATCAGACAAGAAAAAAATATTAGAGGCCTGCAAGTCAGAGGAGAAGAATACAAAATACAAGCATTCGCAGATGACCTGGTCTTCATAGTAGAGGAACCTCTGACTTCAGGACCCAAACTAATTACAGCAATAGAGGAATATGGTGAGGTGGCCGGATTAAAAATTAACAAACAAAAAACTAAAATGTTAACCAAAAATATAACAGGGAAACAAAAGGAACAAATACAAGAATTAATGGGAATTGAAATTGTTAAAAAAGTGAAGTACTTGGGAATTTGGCTAACCAATAGGTGTTCCGCGATTAAAGAGTTAAATTACAATAAATTAATAGGAGAAATGGCTAGGGAACTTGAAAACTGGAGCAAAATCCCAATATCTTTATTAGGAAGGATAGCTGCTATTAAGGCATATATTTTACCAAAATGGACATACTTATTTCAATCAGCACCTGTAAAACTAAACAAAGAATTTTTCTAAAAACTAGATCGGATTACTCTTAAATTTGTCTGGCAGGGAAAAAAAGCACGCATTAAAAAGAAAATGCTCCAAGAACACAAACTGAAAGGAGGCCTGGGATTACCAAATTGGGAGCTCTACAACCACGCATCAATCTTAATTTGGGTTAAAGATTGGGTTACTCTTACAAGAAGTCGAATACTAGCAATTGAAGGCCATGATTTGCCCCAGGGTTGGCATTCATACCTTTGGCCCAAAGACAACAAACATCCCAAAAGTTTCACAATCCATCATATTAGGGCGACCCTTTTTGCGTCATGGTTGAAAATTAAACAACTATATAATCAAATCCCAAGATGGCTAGCACCAATCGAAGCAGTGACCTATCCAACGGTTCATAATCCAAAAAGGAATTTAACTTATGAAGACTTGACAGATGAAATTGGTAATATCAGAACACGGGCAGATTTAGAGTTAAGGGGTTGGAAAATAGACTGGTGGTCCTACACGCAAGCAGTATCTAAATTCTATAAGGATAAAAAACAATTTGGAATTTACCCGTCAAAACAAGATATTGATAAGATCTTATGGGATTCACCGATTAAATTCATTTCTAAAGCATACAAATTACTTTTACAAGGATATATTGGTGAGGAAATAATCAAAGGTGCTATGATCGCCTGGGGGAGGAATATAGGAAGGAACATTACATTCGACGAATGGCAAACAATTTGGGGCAAATCTATTAAAATGACCCTGGCCTCCTCATTCAAGGAGAATTTATACAAAATGCTTTATAGGTGGTATTTACCACCATCCCGAATAGCATATATGTTTCCAAATACTTCCGACAGATGTTGGAAATGCAAAACGGCCAGGGTACGTTCTTCCACTAATGGTGGACCTGTCCAAAAATTAACCAACTTTGGAAGAAAATACAAATCTGGCTGCTGGAAATAGTAGGCACCAACTTCCCTCTTAAGCCTGAATCCTACTTACTTGGCATTAAACCAAACCAAACTCAGAACCAAAACTGGTACCTTTTTATACACATTACAACAGCAACAAGGATGGCCATTGCGCAACAATGGAAAGATAGTAATGTACCAACAGATCACCTCGTCATATCCAAAATTTTCAACTGTGCTGAATCCGATAGACTAACATATACCTTAAAAGATAAAACAGAGTCGATTTATGCTCAAACATGGGAAAATGGTACATATGGTACGACAAGAGAACAAAAGGATACCAAAGTAAACAACCAAATAGCATAAACGTGGAACAAAGACAAGGAACAAGTGAGACGACAATGAACTTAAGATAATTATAGAGATACATAGGCAGATAGTTAAGTTAAAATGTATATAATAATGAATAGAACAGACTGGGACAAACAAAAACTTTTGAATTTGGGGAATAGCTATATCCCCGGTATGTCTACCCTTCTCTTCTCTTTCTTCTATCTCCCTCCCCCCCTCTTCCCCTAACTTCTTTTCCGCCTTAATAATGTATGTCGATTTCCCCTTATATTTGTTAAATGTTATTTTTTATATTTATATTAATAAAGATTATTAAAAAAAAAAAGAACAGTTTTATCAGTTCTTCTAGGGCATAATACAAATATGCAATATACAAAATAGCTGAGGCTTGGAATAGACTGTAATTTTGTTAAGGAACTTTTAAGGGAAAGGAAAAATATAAACTAAACATTATTCGTAGGATCTAGGTCACTTAGATTTAAAGGCTTCTTTAAACCTGACATCACTACTTTTAAAAAAAACTTTACATGTTATTTCCAGTTGCAAAGAAAAAGGATGAAAGTGACAGATAAAATTAAAGTTATGGAAAACAGAGTATAACATTAGTGAAACAAAATCTGCATTCATCTGCAATTCACAGTTGTAGGAAATGTAGGTCAGTGTCAGCCAAGGGAACAAGCCCCATAGACAATATAAGCGACAAAGATCAGAGATGTAAGAGCAAAATAAAATTTTCTCTGAAGGTCTTTTAAAATATTTGTTTTTCATCCATTACAATATGAGTACCTCAGGCATGTTGTATAGAATCAGACAATTCTCAGCTCGATCCTCCTCCTCTTCCTCCTCCTCCTCCTCCAAGTCAAATTGTTAACTTAATTTATTATATTTAGGGTTTTTTCCAAAGCTAAGTTCTTAAAAACCAGTTGCTCTTCCAGTAGAAGTTGCACAAGGAATTTGACTACATTATGTCGTTTGTTATTTAACAGGCATTCAGACAGTCTCCATATTTTGCAATAGGATCATTTTATCTAGGATTAACATGTGCTATTTCACCACAAAACTGGGCTTCTGCAAAGTCAAACTTGAATGTTTTTACAAATGTACCAGTACAAACACTTCAAAAAGTTAGTTAGTTTATTCGATTTGTATACCGCCCTATCTCCCAAAATGGGACTCAGGGCGGTGCACAGGAACTAGAAAAATAAATAAGAGTAATGTCAGAATTGCCTTCCAACATTTATTAAAATACTTTAAAAGTATGGATTGTAAGACACTCACATGTGGGGTTCCTCAGGGGTCGGTCCTCTCTCCCCTTCTGTTCAACACCTATATGAAGCCGCTGGGCGAGATCATCCGTGGTTTTGGGGTGGAATACCATCTGTACGCTGACGACATCCAGTTGTACATATCCACCCCAAACCACCCCAACGATGCCGTCGAGGTGCTGTCTCGGTGTTTGGAGGCCGTACGGATCTGGATGGGTAGTAACAAACTCAAGCTCAACCCGTCCAAGACCGAGTGGCTGTGGTTTCTGGCTCCCCGGTTCAGCCAGATGAGTCCAACACTGGACCTCTGCCTCTTCCGCCAATGCCTTAAGACGTACCTATTCCAACAAGCCGGCCTAGCGTAGCCCCCCGTTTCTGACTATATTTATAAATTTTAATTTTTTAGGGTTTTAAAGGGTTTTAGGTTAATTTAATATGTTTTTAAGAGTTTGTATTGTTTTGTAATGGTTTTAATAATGCCTGTGCGCCGCCCTGAGTCCTAACAAGGAGAAGGGCGGGGTATAAATTCGAATAATAATAATAATAATAATAATAATAATAATAATAATAATAATAATAATAATAATAATAATAATAATAATAATAATAATAATAATAATAATAATAATAATAATAATATGTGGCATGTTTTATCTGAATTTGTAAATGCTGTACCTTTTTCAATGTGATTCATTCATTTCCTCGAATTTGACTGCTTGGGCAGGAAAAGATCAGAAAAAATGTTAAATTAACATGAATGAGGCAAAATCATACTTGATTCTTGGTGACTCCATAGAGCAAGCATGCCAAACTTGATTTCATTGAGGGTCACATCAGGGTTATGTTTGACCTTGGGGTGTTTGGCCAGGGTGGGTTTCAAAATTTTTTAGAACCTCTTCTGTAGGTGTGGCCTGCTTTGTGGGGGTGGCTTGCCGGCCATGTGATCGGGTGGGAGTGGCTTGCAGGCCATGTGACTGGGTGGGCATGGCCAACTTGTAAAATATGGTGAAACTCACTTAACAACGCTCTTGCTTAGCAACCAAAATGTTGGCTCAGAAACTCTGGCATTTGAAGCACGCAAGTCTTAAAGCTGTCAAGTTACAAGACCCTTGCACCCCTAACCCTTTAGAAAACAAAACAAAACAGGGATGTTCAAACTTGAAAGCTTTAAGACTTGTGAACTTCAACTCCCAGAATTCCTCCTCTCGCTCTTCAGCTTGATGATGTGCCGATGGGCAGAAAGAGGGAGCTCGAACCGGTTCTAAAAGGCACTGTAGATTTGTGGAACCTCTTCTATAGAAGAGGTTAGAACTGGCAGGAACCCACCCCTGGTTTGGTCAGCTCGACATCACTCCCGAGTTCCGTTGTCAGCTGCGATGGCCTCCTGCAAGACTCTGTTTTCACTGGCAAAGGCACTGCAGGCAAGTCTGTTTCCAGGGCAAAGGCACTGCAGGCAAGTCCGTTTCCAGGGCAGCCCTGCCGGCCAGATGTAAGCACCCATAGGCAAGATGTGGCCCCCGGGTCTTGAGTTTGACACCTCTACCATAGAGCAATCTATGCTGTTCTCCTGGGCAGCAGTACAGAAGAGGCTGATCCCATCCTTCCTTTGGAATGTTTCTGAATCTTTCCAATCAGGTCAATAACTCAAATACTAACTAGCTCCGATCCTGCTTGACGTTGTCTAGATCACAGGTGTCAAAATCAAGGCCCAGGGGCCGGATCTGGCCCACGAGGTGCTTAGATCTGACCTGCAGGGCTACCCTGGAAACAACCCATTTTCACTGGTAGAGCTCTTGGGCCACCACAGGCACCCCTGACATGAGTGATGTATAGCTAGCCACTCCCCAACCCAGTGGTGGGTTTCTGCAGGTTCGCACCTACTCGCGAGAGCCGGATGGTGAAATTTAGAGAGCTGGTGAGAGGAGGTTCCACCAGCGGACCCAGAAATAAGTCTGCCCCACCGCTGCCGGTGACCCAACAAGAAGGAAAGGAAAGGAAAGGAAAGGAGGAAGGAAGGAAGGAAGGAAGGAAGAAAAGAAGAAAGAAAGAAAGAAAGAAAGAAAGAAAGAAAGAAAGAAAGAAAGAAAGAGAAAGAATTTATCACAATTGAGCCCAAAATTTTGGTTGCTAAGCAAGAGCGTTGTTAAATGAGTTTCACCACATTTTACAAGTTGGCCACTCCCACCCTGTCACATGACTGCCAAGCCACGCCCACAAAATAGGCCACACCTACAGAGTAGGTTTTTAAAAAATTTGAAACCCACCACTGCTCCAACCTGCCTCTTGAAGTCAAACGCAATGCTGATGCAGCCCTCAATGAAACGGAGTTTGACACCCCTGGTTTAGATCAATCAAAGTTGGCTAGCTATTGCCAACTGCTGTGAACAAAATGAATAGTTTAATGGGCATCTCTCTGTCTGTTCATATTTAATCTGAATTCCCTCCCTTACCCCCCTCGATATACTTTGAAACTTCATGTCTTCATTTTATTTCTTTAGTATTGAACTTTAGTATTGAATTGATAATATTATATTATTAAATAATATCAGAGTTAGTTAGGTGAGAGGGACCATGCAGACATTTAATAAATAAATATGGATGATGAACAAACTCTGTTTAATAAAGAATGCATGTAAAGTCAATAGCCGGGGTCCTGATTTCTGTTGAAATTGCTCAATTTAGTCAAAAAAAAACCCCTTCAGTAATGACAACCTTTCTTTGAAAAAGAAAAAAAAATCTTTGAAGAAAATTAGAGATACGAGACATTTCTGTTCTGTAGAAATCTATGCTACAGCGGCCTCCAAATAGCCGTAGATTCCTCAGAAATGAAGCGTTTTCTCTAGTGGGAAATTCCCGTAAGAACAGTTTGTCTACAACATTGAGCATGGTTGTCTCCAGTGCCCTTATGTTTTGGATTCTTCTCTTGAAAAGCACATGTTTTCTTTTCCTATATCTGCTTACTAAGAATGCATCATTTCAACACATTTTCCACTGTTACTCACTTTCCACGATTGATCTATTTTTAAAACAAAACAAAACAAAACAAAAAAATTCAGCAACACGGCTTGCCTTGATCGTTTGGTCTGCTTAGATAACAGGCCTCTACAAATCTTGGCGGTTTTATATGGGTATTTATCCCCCAACTTATTACTGTTTAAAAATATACGGTTTCGAGGTACTCCTCAACATAGAGCCACAATTGGGAAAAGAATTTCCATTGCTAAGGAAAAACATTGTTAAGTGAGTTGCATTCCCTTCTTTTGTCACAAATGTACCAATACAAACACTTCAAAAAGAGCAATGTTCAAATTGCCTTCCAACGTTTATTAAAATAGTACTTTAAAAATATGAATTATAAGACACTATATGTGGCATTCAGTCATGTAGGCCACATGGTCACAGAGACGTCTTTGGACAGTGCTGGCTCTTCTGTTTTTAAACGGAGATGAGCACCACCCCCTAGAATCGGGAATGACTAGCACATATGTGCAAGGGGAACCTTTATCTTTACCTTTTAAAATGTGGTAGGTTATTATGCAAATCAATGCAGTTATTAAGTGAATCGTACAGTGCAGTTATTAAATGAATTCTGCTTCTCCTATTGGCTTTGCAGGGAAGGGAAATAATAGCCCTAGTGGAGTTAAGGTATCAGGCTAGAAAGCAGCTGGGAAGGTTGCAAGTGGCAGTCACATGGGATGATGCAACCATCATAAATACAAGCCAGTCACCAAGCACCCAAATTTTGATCAGTGACTGTGGGGATGCTACAACAGTCATAAGTGTGAGGACTGGCCATAAATTACTTTTTCAGTATCACTGTAACTCTGAATAGTTGCAAGTTATACTTTGTATATCCGTACCATCACGGACCTACGACTCTTCCGTCGGATGGTAAAAGCTCATTTCTTTCGTCTTGCCGGCCTGACATAGATTAGGGACTATTTTAATTTGTTATTTATGGTTTTAACTATTTATTCAATTTTAGCACAGCTATGTGGGTTTAATTGTTTTTTAAATTTTGTATGTTGTGGGGTTTTATCTTTCTGTGCACCGCCCTGAGTCCCTTTTTGGTGAAAAGGGCGGTATATAAATTGAAACTAAACTAAACTAAACTGTATACATAAGGAACCGTCATTCTGTAATCTACTTGGTGATTAATATAAGTCTTAATACCCTAATTCTCTCCTGACATCTTAATCTATTGCTGCTCTTCAGATTAGGATTAGGATTAGGATTTATTGGATTTATATGCTGCCCTTCTCCCAAAGGCCTCAGGGCAGTGTACAACATAAAAGCACATATTACAAAAGTTTAAAAAAAAGATTAAATAGTAAATCCAATAACCTATTGACAATTTACAATTAAATTTTAAATTAAATTAAAAATTAATAATTAAAATTAATAGTTTATTTTACTCAGGCCAGGCCGGCTTGCTGGAAAAGCCATCTTTTTAGGGCGCGCCAGAAGGAAGGGAGGCCGGGAATTAAGCGAAGCCCCGGGGTAGTTAATTCCAAAGGGAAGGCGCTCCCACAGAGAAGGCTCTCCCCCTGGGGGTCGCCAGCTGACACTGTCTAGCTGATGGCACCCTGAGGAGACCAACTCTGTGATCTAGTTCTTCACAGATTTTCTGCTGCCAGCAGCTGTGCATTACAGTATCATTCACCTTGAATCAATCTTGTTCCATAATTTATTTAATTTATTTATTTGTATCCCACCTTTACTATTTTTACAAGTAACTCAAGACAAGGAATATACCCAACACAATTTTCTCTGCCTCCTGTTTTCCCCACACAATAACCCTGTGAGGTGGATTGGGGGGGGAGAGAGAGAGAGAGAGGAGAGAGAGAGAGAGAGAGAGAGAGAGAGAGAGAGAGAGAGAGAGAGAGAGAGAGAGAGAGAGAGAGTGTGTGAGTGTGAGTCACCCAACCAGGTTTTATGACTACGGCAAGACTTGAATTCATGGTCTCCCAATTTCTAGCCTAATACCTTAACCCAGGAAGTGTCAAACTGGCAGCTCACGGGACGGATGCATCACTCGCAGGCCACACCCACCCCAGCTCCGTGAATGGGAAAAAATGTCACGAAACATCATGTGACAGAAATATGACACTGCGAGTTTGACACCCATGCCTTAACCACTAGGGCTACTGCATTATTTCCTTTAACTGCAATTAAAAAAACAGTTGCTTAGTTTATTTTAGATTCCCAAGGTAAAGAGTTCCATCCCCTTCCATACTTGTTTGAGGTTTTTTTTTTTTTTAACTTTACTGCATCTATTAAATGTGCTTAAGGCAATTTAATAAAAATTAAAACAGTAACTAACTCATAAATCAGAAGATTGAATACTTTAGTTCATAAAATATATTGCCAATTCCATATTTAGGGGAACAAATAACCAAAATAAATGAATCGTTGGTGCTCTCTGAACTTGTTTTTTGGGTTTTTTTGGCAGTTGTTTCAAACTAGTGCTATTGCTCCCAATTTATATTCTAGTGGCTTCCCCTGTCGAAAAATCAGTTTATATATGACTATTTCAAGAGGCAATTGGACTTTTTGGTTTTTCTTTGAAAACATTTTGCTTCTTATCCAAGAGGTTTCTTAGCTCTGACTGGATGGTGGGGAATGGAAGGATTTATACTCCTTGCCAACAACTGGTCATTTGCATTCTTTTAGCAGGTTGTTGCGGTCATCTGGAGATTTATCAGTGTCATCAGGGTCACCTGAGTGGTGCAAATGGGTATAGAGCCTTCTTGGAACTGTTGAAAGGGCTGTGTTGTAGACTGGAGATAGATGATGTTGTATTCCTCCCCCTCTATTGAGAAGGCTGTTCAATTTTGACATAGATGGCCTCTTTAACCCCTCCTTCAAACCAGTGGCCTTCTCTGTCCAAAATGTGGACTTTGCTGTCTTCAAAAGAGTGGCCTTTGTCTTTTAAATGCAGATGGAGTGCTGAATCTAGTCCTGATGTTCTCTGATGTTGTGCCATGCTTTCATGAAGAGGACATCTATGTCAAAATTGAACAGTCCTCTCAACAATAAGGGAGGGATACAACATCATCTATCTCCAGTCTACAACACAGTCCTTTGAACAGTTCCAAGAAAGCTCCACACCCATTTGCATCACTCAGGCGACCCTGATGACACAGATAAACCTCCAGGTGACCTTAACAACTTGCTAAAAGAATGCAAATAACCAGTTGTCTGCAAGGAGTATAGTTCCTTCCATTCCCCACATCCAGTCAGAATTGAAGAAACTTCTTGGATGAGAAGCAAAATGACTTCAAAGAAAAACCAGAAAGTCCAGTTGCCTCTTGAAAAAGCACCTGTGGGACAACCATGATCATGAATGACTGAGAATATCCATAGACATTTTCTAGTGCAACTATCAAGGCATGTATTTTCTCCCCATCATGAAAATATTTTATTTATCATTAAACACAGTAATCTCTCTCGGGCAAAAATCCTCAGTAACTCCAGTTGATCTTGAGAGAAAAGTCAGATCAGAATCACTGGTATCAAATGTATGGGTTAAACTCAATCAATTGAAGAAAGAAGGTAAGCCAAAGGTAAACGACCTGAAATTGTACAATTGAACATAAAATCAATGTTAGAAAAGATACAGGATGCTTAACAGACATAAAAGCTAAAGAAGAAAAAAGTTTTCAGAAAATTTCAAAAAGGATAAAAATTCAAGTTGTTTTCTTAACAGGCTATCATGATAGACGAGGAAAAATGAAGCATGAAAGCTTGATGCCATGCAAAGCCTGCATGATGACAGATAGTTGATGCCAATCGGAATCAAGAAAGGACAAAGGGAGACATCTCAATCAAGACTGTCAACACGTCAAGAAGGAAAAAAAATATGGTGTGAAGTTTCCAAAAACACCAGAACATTTACAGTTAACACAGAAATACAGAAAAATAATCTCAGAACACATCTGATGGAGAACAAATGAGGTTCAAAGAAGATGCAAAGACTGTACTAAAATCTTTTACAAACAGAATTACAGAACGTCAAAAATACTGTAGAGATGAAATATATCCAGAAACTGATTCTATGGAAGAAAGTGACAATAGGCACTAAATCAGCATTCAGATAGGACAACAGCAAATTGGGCGTCCTCCTGGATACCCAGCTGTCCATGGAAGATCAAGTGACAGCCGTGGCCAGCCGAGCGTTTTACCAGGTTCGCCTGGTATGCCAGTTGCGCCCCCTATTGGATCGGGATGCCCTCTGCACAGTCACTCATGCCCTCGTGACATCCCGACTGGACTACTGCAATTCTCTCTACATGGGGCTCCCCTTGAGGTGCACCCGAAGACTTCAGCTTGTCCAGAATGCAGCCGCGCGAGCAATAATGGGAACCTCAAGGTTTACCCACGTAACACCGCTCTTGCGCGAGCTGCACTGGCTACCTGTCGTCTTTCGGGTGCGCTTCAAGGTGTTAGTAATCATCTTTAAAGCGCTCCATGGCACGGGACCTAGTTATCTGCGGGATCGGATCCTGCCCCATACATCCCTGCGGCCGATTCGCTCCCACAGAGAGGGACTTCTCCGGGTGCCGTCCACTAGGCTATGCCAGCGGGTGACGCCCAGGGGAAGGGCCTTCTCTGTGGCGGGCCCAGCCCTCTGGAACGACCTTCCCCCCGAAATTAGAACAACTACGGACCTCCGCTCCTTCCGTCAAAAACTTAAAACACACTTTTTCTGCTTGGCCGGCCTAGGTTAGTCTTCCGTCTTTTAATAGGGCTTAGGGGATTTTAGTTAATTTTAAAATTGGGGATTTTAGCGCAGGGATAATCATTGTTTAATTTGCCTTTTATTAATCTATTTATGTATATTTATTAGTATTTTTAATTTCCCTGTGCACCGCTCCGAGTCCCTTTGGGGAGAGGAAGCGGTGTATAAATAAAATTTATTATTATTATTATTATTAAATGCAGAAGAAATAACTGCTGAACTGTTTAAAATTGCAAGAAGGGAAGCAATGAAAGAAATTAAAGAATTACAGATATGTATCAGATTAAAAACAGCAATTGGACCTGTAATTTTTGTAACTAAATGATAGAGCTGCAGTGGCGCAGTGGTTAGAGTGCAGTACTGCAGGCTATTTCTGCTGACTGCTGGCTGCCTGCAATTTGACAGTTGACATCTCACCAGGCTCAAGGTTGACTTAGTCTTCTAGCCTTCCGAAATGCGTAAAATAAGGACCCAGATTGTTGGGAGCAATATGATGATTTTGTAAACCACTTAAAGAGGGCTGTAAAGCACTATGAAGCGGTATATAAATCTAAGTACTATTGCTAGAGGGATAAAGCATTATGTCATGTGACTGCATTGCTTAGTGATAGGAATTCAGAGTGCAGGCAGGTGCACTGCTGCTGCAGGGGAATGCCATGGGCAGATGCAAAAAATTTCAGGAACGGAAGCAACTTCTGACTTCCTGCCAACTTCCCTATCGGCTTTGCTTGTAGGATGCTGAGAGGCAATGTTGGAAATCATGATGACTGCAGTTTGCTGCAATGTCATAATTGCAAATAGCGCACCATATGCCCGGATTGTGACCACATGATCACAGGGATGTTGCAATGCTTAAAACTCTGAGGATGGTCATAGGTTCCCTTTGTTCAGTGCTGCCGTGACTTTGAACAGTCACTGAACGAGTGGTGATAACCCAAGGACTACCTGTAACAGCTGTAAATGTAACATTATGGAACAAGACCTTGGCCTAGAAATTGGAAATTCATCTACATCAATATCAATAACTATATCTATACCAAGAGTGAAATCAACATACCTTCGCTACCGGTTCACAAATGTGAGCATGCACAGGACCTTCCATGCATGTGCAATGGCATAAAAATGGGACATGATGACGTCTGGGTGGGCGGGCAGAGCCTCTTGCCACCACCACTACCAATTCACCCAAACTGGATAGAAGCGGCTGAATTGCACCACTGATCTATACTGGATCTATCTATACCTATATCTACATCTACATTTACAGTACATCTAATTCTCATTATCAGCTTCCTTGTTTAGCTATCATTCAGTTATGACAGTTATGAAAAAGTAACTTTACAACCAGTTCTCACATTTACAACTTTTACATTTTGGATGCCAGTTGTGACAACACCCTGCTAAGATATTGACTATATAATTTCTTGTTAATTTTCCTAGACCTCTTAGTAGTTTTTAATTTCTTGCTAGATTCTTGACTAACATATTCAGTCAGCCATGGGAATTTCTAGATATTGATAATCAATATGTAAATAATACATAATAAACTTTTTGGATTCAGATTGACAGTTCTTTCATCATTCATTTATTTTTTTAGAAATAGTCTCCGGAATTTTGTTTACTTCTATTGTGAAGGCTCTAAAGGAAGACACTTAAAACAAGAGTTTTGAGTTAAACATTGATGTGTTCTCTGTTTTTTTTTCTCAGATGTAAATGAGTGTTTATGATTAACAGTAGGTTCTATGAGGATGGATAAATTAGAATTTAATCCCATTGAGACAGAATTGATTATGCTGGAGTTTTAATAGATCAATTTACAAGAAATAGCTATTTTGATTGGTTATGTTTTTGTATGGGGCCAAAGTTATAACATGGAAAAACTCTTGATCTCAGCAATATTTCATGACTCTTCAGTGACATTTTGGTTAAGAGCATGAATCATATTTGGTTGTACCAATCAGGCAATACTATCTTCTATAATTACATAATGCCATTTAATAATTCAGTCTTCACTTAAGTCTTATTTGAACTATCCTCTTGATTTATCTGCTGGTTTTTCATTACCTCAGTTCTTGCTTAAGTTTTTGAAGATGATCTATTGATCCTACCAGAGAAAAATCTGAATAAATTTAGACAAGTTCCCAAATTATTTCTTCATCTGTTAGTTGCCCTGATAAATTTTAAAAAATGAAATTAATTGGTCACAAACTGAGCATGCCAAGGAAGATCTTAAAAAGAGCTCTATTGATAAGCACTTTTATGTCTGAAAGACCCAAATATCCTCTGATTTTTTTTAAAAAAAAGAAACTTAAAGGAAGCAGAACTCTTGTGGTCTTTCTTTGAAGCATTTCCACAGCTACGAATCTGAAAGGCCCATTGCTCTTGCAGCAGGATAATGCCTTGCTTCAGAATCATATTAGGAAACATTTATTCAAAAGATAACATTTATTATTTGGTTGCATTCAGAAATATTATTCTGTGAGAGATTTGTGGGTGACAGATTGTAGCACCAATAACAGGCGAAAAAAAGTAAGGTTCTACATTTAGGTAACAAAAATGAAATGCACAGGTACAGTGTAGGTGGTACCTTGCTCAATAGTAGTAACTGTGAGAGGGATCTTGGAATCCTAGTGGACAACCATTTAGATATGAGCCAGCAGTGTGCAGCAGCTGCCAAAAAAGCCAACACAGTTCTAGGCTGCATATAAAAAGAGATAGAATCAAGTTCATGTGAAGTGTTAATACTACTTTATAATGCTTTTGTAAGGCCACACTTGGAATACTGTATTCTGTTTTGGTCACCATGATATAAAAAAATGTGGAGACTCTAGAAAGAGTGCAGAGAGGAGCAACAAAGATGATTACGGGACTGGCGGCTAAAACATATAAAGAACGGTTACAGGAACTGGGTATGTCTAGTTTAATGAAAAGAAGAACTAGGGGTGACATGAAAGCAGTGTTCCAATATCTCAGGGGCTGCCACAAAGAAGAGGGAGTCAAACTATTCTCCAAAGCACCTGAGGGTTGGACAAGAAGCAACGGGTGGAAACCAATCAAGGAGAGAAGCAACTTAGAACTAAGGAGAAATTTCCTGACAGTTAGAACAATTAATCAGTGGAACAACTTGCCTCTGGAAGTTGTGAATGTTCCAGCACTGGAGGTTGGATAACCATTTGTCTGAAATGGTGTAGGGTTTCCTGTCTAGGCAGGGGGTTGGACTAGAAGACCTCCAAGGTCCCTTTCAACTCTGTTATTCTATTGTATTCTATTCTAACAGCATGAGAACTCTCATGGAATAACATGTACATAACAGACTCAGGTGAGATTCTGGCTCAGGTCCTTGTTAGGACAAAACTAAAAGTTACCTTCCTTCATTTTAGGCCAGCCTAATATACCTTTAGACTAGGTGAGAATTGGGCACAATTGAACTAAAGGAAAACAAAAAGTATCTTGCTGTAAGATTAAAATGAGGGACAACCCTTATATGGCTACAATGTGGTTTCACTATACTAAAAACAATACATATAAATAATCAAGCTATAATTAAAGTAAGGATACCAATAAAAAGGTACAAATGTTCATGGAATGGTCTATGCAGTTATGTCCAGTCATAATGGGGAAATATTACTGGCCTACATGGTTTGAGTCAAGAAGCTCTTTCTGGACACTTAGTGATCATCTAGATTTTTGCAGCCCAGATAGGCTAAGCTTAATCACTATATTCTCCAAAATGTTAAAGAGCCTTTAGCCACCAGTAGGAAGCTCACTTTTGAATTAAAATAATTGATGCAGCATTTAGAAATTAGAGTCCAAATAACCCATTTAAGCAACTTTCTTCCTTACCTTCCTTCCTGTAATCATTCAGTCATTCTTTAATTGAACTCGTCTAGACTGTGCTAAATTCATTCCTTTCCAAACTAATAATCTACCGTTAAAGTGCTTTACATCAACATTGCCTTGGTACATAAGGCTTCCATTATTACTAAATTTTGACACAGCTAACAAAATGTTCAGATATAACAGATAGCTGAATTTCTCAGGAAAAAATAATTCTACCTCTTAGCTAATCCGTATTAGCTTTTAATATTCTACCTGTGTCTTTGATAAAAGGATGATGATTGCAGCTGACCTTTTCCTACTAACTCTGTGACTATACGTAGTTTTCACAGGTAAATATCTTGAAATCTAACTGGGTTTTCCAAAGGGAACTTTGTAAGATATACAATGGAGTTATTTAAGTTAAAGTTATTTAAACACAAATATTATTATTTCAGGCTTAAGCATTATATAGATGGATGGCCCAGGAAACACATCTCTGCATATTTACATATTAGTGAGCTTACTGATATGTCCATCTACTACCCTTTACTTGTCTCCCTCATTCACACAAATAGTGGGAAATCAATTCCTTGTATCCCATGGGATGGATAACAGAATGATAATTATAACGATAATTATGTGCCATGGCATACTTTATGTGTCATTTAACTAGCTGATCAACCTGATCATCCTCTGGAGCAAGTTGTGAATTGCTCCATCCCTCCTTAACTTCTTTTCAAGAAGAGATTGGACAGTCATTTGTCCATAATGGTATAGGTCTCCTGCTTGAAGAGGAGGTTGGGTTAGAAAAATCTCCAAGGTTCCTTCCAACTCTGTTATTAAGCAGGATTTTAATTCACCTTTCCCTTAGAAGGTTATATCACAACACACCTGTGAGACCGGCTAGGCTAGGAAAAAGTCCTTCTCCAAAATCTTTCTCTTTTTGCATAATTGGGAAACTGTGTCCATCCTAGACCAAGCCAATTCCAAAAACGCTAGCTAGGCAATTTGTTGAAGCTTGGTACTCTGATAAATTATCCATCAATAGACACATAGACATAATCAATGCCTAGAGAACAACGGTCTGCAACCTTTGCACCTCGATGGTCCAGCAGGGGAAGAGGGGAAATGGGACATGCAAGTGGCAGCCTGTCGTGCATGTGTGTAGCTCAACTTGCGAGAGCAACAGGTCAGCGTGCATGCGTGTGAGTGCCCACCGGCCCATCGCTTGCACCACTTGAGTTGCATGTGTGTGCCTCCAGCCAGCCACTCATGCAGCCCAATTCCAAATAGGCTATGGCCTGTTGCTGGGCAGTGAGCCGGGGGTTGGGGACCCCTGCTATAGACTATGCAAAGGAGACAATCATCAAACCAAAAAGGGAATAACAAGATCTAAGCACTTCTCCAATCAGTACCCAGTTGAGCATAGATTATCTCCAACATTAACATCAGGTCTACTATGAAGTAAACAATACCCCTGCCAAAGAAGCCAACAGTAAACAGCCCAATGAAAGAAACTCTTAAAAAGACCTACACCAGTGATGGCTAACCTTTTTTGGTTCGCGTGCCAAAAGCGGGGGGACCGCAGGGGAGTCGTGCATGGGTATGCCACACCCATAATGCTATGTGCGTGACCCCCTGCTTTTGGCGTGCTTTTTTCGCCCTCCCCATGCTCCAGAAGCTTTCTAGGAGCCTGGGGAGGGTGAAAACAGCTTCCTCCCTCACCTCCAGAGGCTTCAGGAGCTTCCCTGAAGCCCCCAGAGGGCGAAAAACAAGCTCAAAAGAAGGCCTAAGTCAGCTGGCCAGCACACACATGCACACTGGAGCTGACAGGACAACGTCTCGCGTGCTCTAAGAAATGGTTCCACATGCCACCTGTGGCACCCGTGCCATAGGTTCGCCATCACGGACCTACACCAACAATGAGAGGGAAAGCCACTAGAATTTGAGAGCAAACCCCACTCCTTCCTAGCACTAGTGATGTTACCTCGTTGGCATAATGAAACATCTACAAAAGACAACAACCAAGGTCAGTGAGCACCGAAGACCCCTCAACTGAACCACTCTTACTGCACTTTTCTGTAATCATACAAAATCTAATATATCAAATAAAATACAGTACATTAATACAATTGATGGAAAAAGCTTGATTGCAGGAATGCAAAAATCTCCAAAACTGTTATTCCCCGGAGATATTCATTTTTGCCTATTTACATGTATATAGATATATATATATGGTTCCAGTAAAATAAATGCTGTGAGATTCAATTTGTACACCAATATATTAACACATCCATAAATAAAATTCAAATGAAAGAAAACAAAGCTATTTGCACTTTCTGAAATGGAAGGCAATTTAGTGTCAACACATTGTAAAGAATAAAACCCAAGCACTCTAAGCTATTCCCTATTAAATATTCATTTTTAAAAAACCACACACACAGCCAGTTAAATTTTCAAAGAATATACATTGGACATTTGGCCTAAGTTTTATATTTCCAGGAATACAAAGTCAGTCAACATTCCCTGGTCAGAATAGTTGAACAAGAGAGGCAACAACCCCTCCCCCATTTATTTCAATTACTGAAGAGTTTCACCCCACTGGACCTTCCTCCATGAAGTCATCCATTGATGGTCACCACTGTAATTAGACTGCCACATATTTGTTATGCTTCCTGGAGCATACCTAGCTTTCTTTTCAGCTATGCTTCAATATTCCAGAATAGAGCCTCACTGGACAAGCTTACGCTCTATTTTCATTTTTTTAAAAACAACAGATTCCCAGGAGCTCAGATATCTTCATCAAACCATATGGGGGATTTCGGGGGGGGGGGGGGGGACTCAAGGCAAATATCCAACAACATTCTTGGATTTACAGTCCTTTGTTCATTGGTGAGCCTGGGAATATCCTGCGGATATTAAAATTGATCTATTATTCCCTTCCTGCTCCCTGTCCCACTTTTTTTTTAATTTCACCATCTTAATATAGTGCGAGATAAACTATTTCTAAAATTTAAAAACAAATTGGCCTAAAATTTTCTGTAATTGTAACTAAGTACCGTATTTTTTGGAGTATAAAATGCACCGGATTATAAGACGCATCCAGGTTTTGAAGAGGCAATTTTTTTAAAAAAAGTAGGTAGGTAGATAGAGGGATAGAGAGGCAGAGAAAGAGAGAGAAATACAGTAGGAAATCACTGACCACCTTTGGAACAAATCTTTGTTTCTGCAGGCACAGTACTTGGCCAATGTAATTCTCATCAATCACTCTAACTAAACAGCTTTCCAAAAGGGGGGAAAAAATCTTTTTGCACTTTGTAAACCTCCTCCAAACGGCCCGTTTTTCACGAAAATGGGCCTTTCTTTCAAATAAAAGGCAGGAATAGCCTAGGGGGGCTTGCAGAGTGCTCCTGGGGGGCAGGGGGGGCAGAACGGGGAAAAATGGCCCGTTTTTATGTGAAAAGGGGCTGTTTTTTGGTCAAAAAATAGCATGCATAGCCTTATGGAGGCTTATAGAGTGCTGCTGGGGGCTGGGGGGGCAAAAACGCCCTGTTTTTTGCTCATTTCTGCCCTCTCCAGCCCCCAGGAGCTCTCTGGAAGCCTCCATAAGGGTATGCATGTGGCCATTTTGATGAAGGGGTGGGGTTTCAGGAGGCAAAAAATGCTGTATTCGATGTATAAGACACACCCAGATTTTCAGCCTCTTTTTAGATGAAAAAAGGTGCATCTTATACTCTGAAAAATACGGTATCTCCTTTAAATTGGACGTGTTGGCTCAGTGGTTAAGACACTGACGTCGATCAGAAAGGTCAGCACTTCGGCAGCTTGAATCCCTAGCACTGCATAATGAAGTGAGCTCCCATTACTTGTCCCAGCTTCTGCCAACCTAGGAGTTCGAAAGCACATTAAAAATGCAAGTAGAAAAGTTGGAACCACCTTTGGTGGGAAGATAACAGCATTCCATGCGCCTTCGACATTTAGTCATGCCAGCCACATGACCACGGAGACAACTTCAGACAGCACTGGCTCTTTGGCTTTGAAACGAAGATGAGCACTGCCCCCTAGAGTCAGGAACAATTAGCACATATGTGTGAGGGGAGCCTTTTCCTTTTATTATTCCTTCTTGCTCCTGTCCCACTTTTTTTCTCGTTTCACCACCTTAATTTGGTGCTAGATAAACTATTTCTAAATAGTTTAGAAGATTAGTAGATTACAATGAATCACTTTTGGGGAGTGAGATTGCGAAATACAACTGTGTTAAATGTCTAATCCTTTAATCTTGACTTTATAGGGGATGAGATTCTTGTTCTCTTCTACCATCTGTTTCTCAGTTGCTTTTGGGTTGATAAGATATTCTTCTCTGTCTCACAAGAAGTCTGGTGACTTTTTAAATAAAGGTGACATAATTAAAAGTTAGACTAAGAGATAGAAAAAAGAGAAAGAGGGGTATTACTGTATACACTTTTATGTAATAAAATAAGAACAATAACAAGATAAAAGATGGAATAATTGAATAATGACAGACTGAAAGTTATTATAAATATGCATTACTATTTGAAATATATAAATTGGCTGAATCCATTCTCTGGAGACCATTTAAGCTCATGCCTACTGCTTCGGTGACTCCATCCAGCCACCTCATTCTCTGTCGTCCCCTTCTTCTTTTGCCCTCAATCTTTCCCAGCATTAGGCTCTTCTCCTTCCTTCTCATTAGGTGGCCAAAGTATTTGAGTTTCATCTTCAGGATCTGGCTTTCTAAAGAGCAGTCAGGGTTGGTCTCCTCTAGGACAGACTAGTTTGATCCCCTTGCAGTCCAAGGGCCTCGTTAATATACTTATATGTTAATATTATTGTTATATTAAGTATATTAAGTTAACATACTTATAATACATTAATATGCTTGTTAACCATGTATAAAAGTAATGTGTCAGCCCAGTCTTGTGATACGAAGAGTGCGTGCATAGACAGGTCTAGACAATTACAAGCCATGCAAGACAAACAGCATTTCCAAATATTCTTTGCCTACATGATTGCCCACATATGAAAATTACAATGAAGAAACAAACATACAGATAAGATGGTCTAATGCTGGAATTCAAGTGAAAAGTGGAGATGGAAAGTCTGCTTTAGTTACAGAAGTATGCAGGACTGGTTTTAAATGTTGATTTTTGTGAAGAATGTCAAGGTTAATTTCATCCTGAAGAATGCCTTTCACTTGGTCAAGGAATTCAATAGAAAGTCTAGATCTCTCTTGCATTTCAGTAGAAAGTGAGATGAATAGCCAGAAGAAGGGATAAAAGGGAATAGTGGAAAAGGAGATAGAAGAAAAAAATGCTTAACCATTGCTTTAGTTTTTTATTCTTCAACATGCGACAGAGAACTTCCAAGAGCTCCCCCAGAAGGCAATCTGTGAAATATTTTCTTGAAGAATTTTCTCCCTCTCAGAATTATACCCTACATTACTTTCAAACTGATTTGAAGGGCTCATGATTACATGATTTCCTGATGGTTTAATTTTTTGACATGGGCCAGTTGAAGGGTATGTCTCCAATCATATGTTCACCCTGTATCTCCTCTGCATTTTACCTGAAAAAACAAATCTTTTTCCCCCAAAAGTAACTGGGTAGGTTGAGCTGCCTTAATTATTTTGAACACAATTTCATGGACTAGAATTTCTTTTGCTAATAAAAGGCAAACATTGACACAGTTGGTCCTCTATCTGAGACTGTCAATGTCATTTTAACTGTTCAAAAATTCTGCTCAATATCTAGGATCAGACCAGATGGTGGAGGTGGAAAACAGGAGAAACTTCTGGGACTGGGATTAATTTGTTCTACAAAAGGAGCTTCTCCGTTCACAGAAATAAAATTACTCTTTGAAGTCTATTTTATGTTTCTACTACCAATTCGATTTTAAATATTGGCACTCTGAGTCACTTAATTTCTGCTGGATTCATATGCATTGCATTATATTTTGATTGTATTTCAGATGAAATTTTTGGGAAGCTGAATCAGGGAGAAAGAGAAAATACACACAACAGTCTCTTTTTTCTCAGACCCGAGAGTTATATGCTATAATATATGATGTTAGAAGTCACCTATCTAAGAGAACATTAACATGCTAATGCAAGTGAGTTTGGTCTAATGGAATCCATGCTTCACTGCTATATTCCAGATCTTTTGCGATATAGACTATGCCTGTGCTATTTTTGAATAATCAATGTCAACAAACATAATTTAGCAAAAGGGACAGGAATGACATTATTCTACTGTGAATGAAAATATTTAGTCTGTTTTCTCATGTTTTCCCCTTATTTATGATATGGGATCATTAGCCTAGTATTTAAAGACATACAACTCAGCAGTATATGTCTAATGGACATCATTTTTATAATCTACCTCCTCCTCCTTGTGCCATATTCATCAGATATTCAGATATTGACTATCATATTGGTGATCCTATTTTTATCAATAACCGCACGAAAAAGTATATAATTTTACCTGTACACCACCCTGAGTCCCCTCGGGGAGAGGGGGTGGTCTAGAAATCCAATAAAATAATAAAATTATAATAAATATAATAATCTACCAAGGTCTCCTAAATAATATTAAGAAACTCAATTTAAACATGATTGAATATCACTGTGCTGATGATACAGAGTTGGTTATTGACAAGAACACCAATTCACCAATTCCAAAGCTATCCTGAATTATCAACCTACGAGTATGTAGACTAACCAATACTTTATGCCTCATTACATTATAGTTGTTGGAGTGGTCTCTGGCATTAGATACTAGAGGAAGCAATTTGGATTAGAGAGGTGCTGACAGGCCTAATGTTGTGTGGCCACAGGCATGTCAGCATAGTGGTTCCCAGTGAACCTGAAAGGTTTCCCAATCCTACATAATTTTCTTGTTGTGGCGAGGCCATTTTCTTGTGGTGAGGAGGCACCACAGGGATCACAGCCCATAACATTTTGGAATAAATGGAGTGCGCAGGACAGACATTTTCAGCTTATATTTTGGGATGGATGAGGACCTGTTTTGATGGACCCATTCACAGTAATTTGTCATCTTCCTTTTGGTTTTTGCAATGCATGCTACATGGAGTTGCCCTTGATGAGTATTTGGAAGCTGTAACTGGTCCAAATCTAACAGCATAGGCTGTTTATGTCCATGTAACACTACTGTTCAGTGAACTGCATTGAGTATACGGAGGCTTGTGGGTGCAATTCCAAACACTAGTTATCATCTATAAATCCCTACACAGCAGATTATTTGAGGGAACTGTCTTTCTCCAATTTTATCCACTTGTTTCACTAAATCCAGGAGGATGGGCATGCTCCAGCTGCCTTCTGTGAAATAACATTATCTAATGCAGCATCTCCTAACCTCAACAATTTTAAGATGTGTGGCTTTCAACTGTCGGGATTCCCCAGCCAGAATTCTAAGAGGTGAAGTCCACATATGGGACAATGGTGGGATTCAAAGATTTTTATTACCAGTTCTGTGGGCCTGGCTTGGCTTGGTAGACATGGCAGGGGAAGGTTACTGCAAAAATCCCCACTCCCTACTGATCAGATGGAACTTGGGAGGCAGAGAATAGTCGGGGGTGGGGCCAATCAGAGGTGATATTTACTGGTTCTCCGAACTACTCAAAATTTCCACTACCGGTTCTCCAGAACTGATCAGAACCTGCTGAATACAACCTCTGATACGGGGCTCTGGGAATGTACCTTCTCTATGCAATGCTTGCCTTCTGGAATAGTGTCCCTCTGTGTAGCTTTGGTTACATTTTCCTCAATAAATAAATGAACAAATAGAATTGATTCTAATGGCTGTCTCGACCTGTATGTGTGCATCTACATTCTGAACAGTCCTACATTTCTGTTCTTCGTTTCCTGAGCTTATGCAAAATCTTCAAGTAGGGTTCAGCACCTTCAAGCCAGTTGTCTTCTCTTGCTGTCAGCTGTTGTTCTAAGCTGTACTTTGCATTGGAGGGGAGGAACTTGACTTGTAGGCTAAGTAAGTTTATAGGCTTTCAGTGTCTTTGCTGGACTCTGCCTTCCCATTTACCTCATCTTTGGTTGATTTGCTGAAGTCCGCACCTATTTTTCCTTCAACTTCAGTTGCCTGCTAAACCACACTTTCTCCTGATGGCTGCTCTATTCTCTGGGCTTCAAATTCTTTGCTGTATTATGCAAGAGAAATCTTCCTCCAAAACAATCTCAGCCATATGCTACCAGCGTTTTCCTTTTGAGATTCAAAACCAGATGTGCTACAGTATTCCTCATGGCGAGGAAACAAAGGGAAGTTCATCCTGACCACTGCAAACCTTTTTTTTCCAGAGTATCTAATCCAAATATTACTTCTTAAAAGTCTTTCAGATCAGCCAAAGCTTTAAAAGTATTGGCTCTGGCTACTTCCTTTAGCTGGAATGCTCAGCACAACAGCATTCTAGATAACCCTTACCTTCCCCCAAACATCAGGCCAAAGGCACTGGTTGCTATATGCTCTTCTACTATATTGGCTTCAATGGAAGACTGTGTGCAAGCTGTATGTGTGGCTTCACTGCTGCTCAAAGGATGGCAGAGGGAATGGCCTTGAAGGACAGAAGGAAGAGTCTCTATGAAGGCAAGTCAGATAAGAGGGGCTTGAGTCTGAGCCAAGAAAATAAGTCCCTCCCTAGTTCACCCCTATATAAAGGAAGAGTGTGGAAGACATATTGAGACTTGCAAAATTCTGTTACTATAGTTATGACCATTAGTCTTGACCTATGTGGCATTGGTTTCTTCGTCTGGCCTACTTTGGACTGACATGCAGGTGTTTATAGTAGATAACATTGTTAAAGCAGTACAGGCAGGCAGAGGGATTCCTGATTATTTCAAATAACAAATGCCTGAACAAAAAGATGCAGAAGAAATGCTGTTGGAAGGTTGGGAGATTTCTCCAGCACTGCACATGGGGGAACATACAGTATGTGCTTGCCTTTCAGAGATGATTGCATAAGCCCTTTTACACACCAGCAAATTTTAGCATTCTGGTTAGGAGGCCCTCAAACAGCAAAGCTACAGACAGGAAATCAGAACCACCAATCAGCATGCATTGTGTGTATCTACCCACAACACATAGTTGGGATTCGGAAGGTGTTTGCGTCGGTCCATCTGTAACCCCTTCTTACCCATCAACCCCTTTGTAGCGTGGGTATGTGGCAACGGCTATAGGATGTTGTGGGCAACTCTCAATCAGCTTTTAAAGGCCTGTCTTTATAACTATTCCAAAGTCCATTATTCTTTACCTAACAGATTTACAAATTGTCTTCTTGGTCATGATAATCAATAGAGCCTACCAAGTTTGAAAAGAAGTACCAAAAGCTTGAAAAAATGTATATCAGTAAATAAGAAATGACAAATGTTAACTTTTGTTACATGCTATCAAAATCACAAGAGATTAGGGCAGGGGTGTCCAAACTTGGGAACTTTAAGACTTGTGGACTTCAACTCCCAGAATTCCCCACTGGGAGTTGAAGTCCACAAGTCTTAAAGTTCCCAAGTTTGGACACCCCTGGATTAGGGTGTCATAGCTATATAGCTCTATATTAGCAAAAATATAATTGCCTTAAGATACTAGAAAAGTATGTTGTACTCTATTGCTTAAATATTTCTTCTTTATTTAATTGCAAGAGCTTCGTTGTTAATTTTTCTTAAGGGATGTTTTTCATTCATAATCTTTGTATATTATTCACTTTTAATTGGATCAGGAATTGGATATATCATGGGTTGTTGTTTTTTTTAAATGGCTAATTGATCCTACAAACTTTTTTTTTTAAATGACTGATCACAATTAAAACAAGGCCAAGAAATTTGTTTTCTTACATAGTTTAATAAGTCCACAGGATATGAAAAGTAAACATTATTCATTAAAGACCTGTGTTTCACTGGCACTTTGCTTTTAATTTTAATGTAAATAAATAGTCTGCTTTGTTGTAGAGACGAGACACAGCAATATATTTCGTAGCCAAACTCAGTATCTGTTTTCAAGGAAAGAAAATGCATTTCAACTTTATTGCATTTGGCGTCCAGATGGCACACAACCAAATGTAAAACCAATACATAAACTATAAAGGCGGTTGAAAAAAATGGGAAAAGGGTTGGCGGTGATTAACCGTCAAAAGCCTGTAAGAATTGTTACTGGTCATTTCAATCACGAGACAAGAACAGAACCACGGTGTTGATAGTCTTCCACCACGTGAAGAGTCCCAGAATGCAGGTGAATGAAGAAAACTCTTTGCCCCTGCTGAAAAGAAGCTGTTTTGGTCAGCCATCACCAAGATGCTTCTCAACTGCTTCATATGAGCCATGGTGGCGCTGTGGTTAGAGTGCAGTACTGCAGGCTACTTCTATTGACTGCCGGCTGCCTGCAATTTGGCAGTTCAAATCTCACCAGGCTCAAGGTTGAATCATCCTTCCGAGGTGGATAAAATGAGGACCCAAATTGTTGGGGACAATATGCTGATTCTGTAAAGAACTTAGAGAGGGCTATAAAGCACTGTAAAGCGGTATATAAGTCTAAGTGCTATTGATATATACTGAAGGCAACCATGCTTGAGAAGGCAACCTCCCACCCCCATCTCTGACACACTGAGAGAAAGAGCAACCTAGTAAGAGAACATTATGCAGGATGGAATCGAGCAAGCCTGGGCTAATGTTACTCTTCTTGACAACAGTTCTCAGATACGTCCCTTGGCAGCAGTCACATTCTTCACCCATCTAATTATTTAAAAAGGATTCAACTCTGTGAGAAACGGGTGTATTGCAAAGCAAAGTGCCAGTTTCTACCATCTATTTACCAGATTGCTTTTGATGACCAGACCTCAGAGGCATTTTTTTAAAAAATGATACAAATCACCCCCCACCCCCCCAAATAGCTATATGGCAGCAGCCCAGTGTTTTGTTCTTCAGGTAAGGACTTGCTGAAAAATAGAATGCACGGTAGGTGAAGATTTGAGTACCTTAAGGACAGTGGTTCTCAAATTCCCAATGCCGCAACCCTTTAATACAGTTCCTCATGTTGTGGTGACCCCCAACCATAAAATTGGTGTCTCGGGTCCTAAGACCATCAAAAATATGTGTTTTCCGATGGTCTTAGGTGACCCCTGTGAAAGGGTCATTTGACCCCCAAAGGGGTCCCGACCCACAGATTGAGAACCACTGCTTAAGGATGAAATGATGATGCAGAAATAATGCAATTTTGATATATTCTAAAACAATGCAAATAATGATATACAGGTCAACGTACAACCACAAACGAGCCCCAAATTTCCATTAATGAGCAAGGCACTTGTTGAGTTCTTCCACATTTTATGAACTTTCTTGCCAGTGGTTAAGTGAATCACTGGAGTTGTTAACCTAGTGACATGGTTGTGAAATAAATCTGGTTTTCCCATTAATTTTGCTTGTCAGGTCACAAAAGATAGTCACGTGACCCCAGGACACGGCAACCGTCATAAAAACATGCCAGTTGCCAAGCATCTGAATTTTTAGCACATGACCACAGGAATGCTGCAACGGCCATGAGGAAAACAGTCGTAAGTCACTTTTTTCAGTGCCATTGTAACTTCAAGCGGTCACTAAACAAATGGTTGTAAATCGAACTACCTGTATCACAAGGCCCTTTTAACAGCTAATAGCCAGGGGTGAAATCAACTTACCTTCACTACCAGTTCGCAAATGTAAGCACAAATATCAGAAGTTTCAATTCAGAGAGCAGACTAGATTAGTTCTCTTGCACAGACTCAAGAGCTATATAGGTAAGTCACACCCAGCTCCGAGCCATCTAGCATGCCTCTCAGTCACCAAATAGTTCCCATTGGCTGACTCAGTTGCCATGCCTATACATTGGCTGACTTGTTACCATGTCCTATTCCAGCCAAATCCCCAGTGGCTGACCTGTTGCTATGTCCTATTCCAGTTCATGAATATTCTGACAAATACCAATGGTATTTTTCTTTTATAAGAAAAGTATAAGAGTAGTAAGTTTGCTACCAAATTCTTTTACTTCAAAACTCACATATCTCCATTCCACCATTATTTCTATTAATCTCTTGAAATTTAGGATGCACATCAAAACTAGTTTTTATAACAAAAAATCTGCAAAACATCAACTGCATGCACACAACCTTCCTTTGGAACACAGTCCTTGATCTGCACCAGGTAGAGTTCAGCAAAATCAGACATGCTACAGAAATACTCAAAATTAGGGGTAGGGGAAACCACTTGTCTCAAATGTCTGAAGAGACATCCACAAGAAACAATAAAACAAAAATAAAGCAGTAACTTTTAAAAAAAGAGAAAAATTCACAGCAGCAGGGCTGACATTTATGACCTTTGATATAATACATTGCAGGAATATATTACATTAAGAAAGGGAACCAAAAGAGAACTCCTTAGTTAGGGAATGTAAATAAGACATACTTTGATAAAGTTATTTTTCACATAGGTCTTGATTTTATTAATAGTTCATAGCGATATTTTCTTAATATTAAAATGAATAAAAAGTAGTTGGCAAAAGGTTGGTAAGGAAATACTTTCCTAAGTTCATATTGAAAAAGTAACCATCAGGGAAATATTGTAGCATATGTGGTGATGAAAGTTAGCTGCAAAGTAACATTGAAGAATAGGTCCAAAACTTAGTCAAAATTTTATAAGCAGTCAAAAGCAAGCACGTATATTAATAAGCAGCCAGATTTTAATTCAAGCAAGGCCTTGATGTGAATGCTTAGCATATCACAAGACAGACAGCCCTGCTCATGACATCACCTTGACTGCAAGGAAAATGAAATCAGAATGATGAACTTGCCTTTGCATGCCTTATTTTTCATCCCAAAAATTAAAAAGAACTGTATACAACATGTTTTTGGTGTGTGTGTGTGTGTGTGTGTGTGTGTGTGTGTGTGTGTGTGTGTTTAAATAACTGGTGTAAATATATATGCTAAGTCTTCAAAGAAATTTAAATAGGCATTGACAAGGTCATTCAACTTGCCAAGGTTAAAAAGTGCATCCTGGACTCAGATCTGAAGCTTGAAGCAAATCCAATCTCCTCCTTCCTACTTTGACTTGGACTTACATTGAGATACTAAAGCCACAAAGGTCTCATCTGATTGTGTGAGTCTACATTCGGAACCATCAGTGGATACCCAGGCAAGATCAGTGTATGCCTTCTGCCTTTCACTTCACAGCCAAGATGAAAGTTTCCTTCTGTGGTGGAGGGACCCTTTGAGTTCAACCCTTTCATGGGGAACAGAGGCTGAACACAAAGCCTTCCTATTTCATGCCCAAGCTGTAGTCTTATCTGTTAACCCAAGGGCAGCCTCTACTTTCTCCCATTTCTTTGGAGCTGGAGGAAAAGAGAAAGAAGCCAGACATTCCTTTATTCAAGGAAATACATATAGGATAAATGTCAGAGGCAGAGGGTATGTTCCTCGCCCACTATCCCAAATACATTTTCAGAGATGGAGCAGCTATGTTTCCAGATTTAAAAGAAATCCCAAAAAGGCAGTAGTACTTTTTGGAAGATAATAACTTTAACCTTTTTTTAAGTTGTTCTAACTTGGGATTAGAAAGCCTTCATTATATAGCATTCAAAGGTACACAAGTCATGTTCAATATCGAATTACATGTTTGTTTGTGTGCACCGGTGTATATGTATACATGAACAGAAAAATATTTAGCATTAGTAGTATACTCCAAATGAGAATGATAGAAGCAGAATTTGTTATATAGCATGCATCAGAGGACTGGATTTTTTTAGAACACATAAACTGAGAGGGAAATCCAAAGTTGTACAAGGTGATGTTATGTGTAATAAGATCCTAATTTCTTGTCCTCCCTCTTAAATTTCTTATTTCCCTACATCTGTTCTAGAATCCCCCCAATACTTCATTTGGAGGAGGTGATGAGGGAAACAGAAAATAGGCCTTTTTCTATTTTTTCAGCAGTGAAAGCGTTGGGCAGTTGAATAATTCACAAAATTAATTTCGTAATGAAATGATTTCCAGGTCATGCAATCTAAATCAATGCTTAGGAGTGGACATTTTGTTAGCCATATTGCTAAATTATTTAGGTTTGGCAAAATATCAGTATATAATTAAAATCTCATGTGGCATGATCCTGAAATCATTTTCAGATGAAAATATTCATTCTGGAATTAATTTCATTCGTCTGGATTTCTTTTAGTCTAGAAATTCTAATCGTTAAAGAAATACAGAATCTTGTACTAAGAATATAGATGTCAAAGAATAAATAAATAAAGAGGAAGGCAGTTGAAAAAACAATACTCTCAGAGCAAATACAAAGTTTTCATTTTTTTTTTTACATACATACAATATTTCTGATTTTTTTTTTTACTATATGAAAGAATAAACCATGGTACAACTCGGGCTATAAAATATATCCAAAATAATGATTCAATCATATTCATAAGTGCTAAAAATGGAGATAAAGGAAAAGAATGAAAATTACCTAAATCAACTTTTTTCTAATTAAATAATTTGAATTAAATGGTGTCCTAAGAGCATCACTGAAGATGATAGTAATTGCAGTCCACTATACATACAGTTAAGACAAGGTTTATCTAGTAAAACAGCATATATTCTAAAAGCTTACATTCTGAATGTAATACAGTACTTTCTTGCTCCTTAAATATACAGCTATTAAAAGGAAAAGTAGATTTATTGTAAAAGCAATGTTCATTCATGGGAATGGAACTTGAGAATAGATATGTTTCTAAATTTTTAGAAGTAAAAGCCATTTTGGAAATTTTTGTAACAAAATAGCATTCCCGCTACTTTCTTCTTCGCTTACTCTTGGATATTGGTGAGCTGCTCTTAGAATGTTGTGTTTTTTGTTTGGTCGTTTTCACACTTCTTTTTCTAAAAGAAAAGGAGACATGTGCCAATTAAAACTGGATATAGTTGGTAGCAATTGAAGATACTGTATATGAATTACAAACAGCATATTTTGCATCATAATTAAAGCCCCTCCCCTTGTTTAATTCACATTTTGCTATCTGTGGAGTAGCATATATAAAAGGAGCAAGGGTCTTCTGGATGACATCAGGACTAGTTCCAGTTGGGGTTGATAGGGTGGGGAGACAAATTCTTAGGCTCTTAGTTTATGGGTTGATGCTCTCGCTAATAGGAGATTTAAGTGAAGCCAATGGAGAAAGATCATCTGGCAACATAGGTTAGCTACATACCTTAACCCCAAGTAACATAGTCTAGGTTCTGCCTCAGAATTTGGAGGCTGTAGTAATTTGGATGGAACAAGCACAACTTGCCAACACTGAATGACTGTGAGCATTATAGGCAACCTGATCCTAGAGATCTTCCATCTTTAATTCTGGATAGGGCTGTATCATCTCCTACAAAATGATGTGCACTTTAGGGGTCCTCCTTGACTTCTCTCTGCAAATAGCAGCAATGGATAGCAAAGCTTTTGGACAAATCTATCTTGCACATCAATTGTCCCTGTTCCAGTCAGGTGCATTTGCTCATAGTCACTCACAGCTTGGTGACCTCTTCTTTGGGTTACTGCAATACATTCTAACATGGAACTGTTCTTCAAAAGCACTGGAAGCTATAGCTGGCTCAGAATGTAGCAGGCGGATAGTTATGGGCACACTGGAAGAAGCCAATTTAACAATGCTAATGTACAAGCTGCACTGGTTACCAATGGTTTTTGGTTGCAGTTCAAGGTCCTGGTTATCATCTATAAAGCCCTTCAGGGTTCAGAGGCAAAATATTTGAAGGACTGTGCAAGTATCTCTGTCCACTTAATCAGAACTGACAGAATTGTTATGCTCCAGGCCCTATCTATTAAACAGTGCTATGTTATGGCGCGCCTTCTCCATTGCTATGTTTTCAGTTGCTATGCTTTCTGAATCTCAAATGACCCAGACCTTGCTGGCCTTTAGAAAGAGGCTGAATATGTGACTCTTTCCTTGAGCACTGGGTCAGGATGCTCTGTATGTCATCATTAAGTATGAGGTGTGTTATGTGAGGTTAAGTGTTTGTGGTGTTATATGCGTTGATTTGTGACACCCACCCCCACCCCCGTAGTGGATATATTTTTCGATGCTTTTAACTTGCTAGAGTTGCACAGCAAAGAAGTGACTATATAAATTGAAAAGGTAAACAAAGAAATAAATAGATATGAACACTTAAGATATTTATTGGAAGACTCAAGCTATTTTTTCTGAATTACCTGAGATTTAGCTAAAGCATTTTTAAATAGTCAGAAAAAGAAGTTCTGATTTTATGAGTTTGAGAATTAAACTTAAGTAGATTTAGTGCTTAGGGTTTTTAACACTATTTCTAAGCCATAATAATAGAGGGGGGAAATTACATCAACATGTTGATAACAGACATAATATAACAATGTTTGACACTTACAATTAATAATATGACCAAGCTAATACCCCCCTTTCAACAAAATCTGAATGATCAAAAGGAGATTTTAACAAAATGTTCTTGTGGGAGGAAAACTTAGGTGTTTACCACTACAACATGAATATATAAATAGTGTGTGTATGCTATTATCTGATACAGATTATTTAGAATACAAATTTATAATGTACCAAAGAGATCAAAAGTATAGTATAATTTGCTTTTAAAACTTTGAAAGATTAAGAAAATAGCAGAACATTGCAAAAATACAAATGATAACCAAGAAACTAAAGATTAAAGATGGATAAGCACAAATACTTGGCTTATACTAATTAAAAAAAAAATAACTTCCTCTATTGGGAGCTGTCCAGGGTTGGTTTGAGGATGAGCTTAAATGAAGAACATTCATTTGAATGTTTCAAATGAATAAATGCCATTTGTCAGAAAAAGTAAATACATATTCTTGCATGATGACTTAATAATTTGGATTTGAAAATGTAAAGCACAATAACAGAATAAAACTAATTAGAGTAATTGACAGAAAATCAAGAGAATATAACTGAATTTCAAGGAGAAATTAAAAAGTATCAGGTTTAAATGGTTAAATGCAACATAATTTATGTAAATCTAATATTTTTTCAGATAGCTTGCATTTGTTTACATGCAGACTATTGTAGTTTGTTTAAAAGTACAGGGCATGTTTAAATATATTTAAAAGTACAGGGCATTTCAACTATATGAGTCAGGATACTTTATGAATTTATTATATTCATATTCATATTAAACCCACCAGTCATATGACTGTCATTGGCATATGACAATAAGCCTTCTTTCTAATATAAGTCTGTTGACCAATGGTCAACCATCTAAGGCAGTAGTTCTCAATCCCTGGGAGGCACAGGAGTCTACAAAAGCTTGATGCAGTCTAGTGTTCTAAATCTTGATTTAAGATTTGGGAGTTCATGCCATGATCTGTGACCACAAAAGGTATTTAAAGGGAGTCTGGAGTGAAGAAAAGGTTTATTCCTGAAAAATACTTCACTGAGCTAATTATCTTAAATTTTGAAACTTGCAAGCCTTTAAATTTTCAGGAAGCTCATATCATGATATTGTACATCGTCTCAGATCAATGAACATTATATTGCCATTCTACATAACCATGATGGAACAGGGCACACAAGAGCACTAACTATGTACACACCCAGAAATATGCTTTCTTAGTACTGTTTAATTCCTGGTACAAGTTGTCTCATCAGCCACACGGTATTAATTAAAACAGACAACTAATTGGGCATAAAAACCACAGAACATCTTTTATGTAAATGTCTCAGCGCTGAATTTCTCTGAATCACAATTTAAAAATGAATCAGTTTATTCTTTATGTTGTTTATTAAATGAGGGCAGACATGTGTTGTTTACACTAAAGTATACCTTGAATAATTAGAACTATGAAGTTTTACACTTTTTACAAAATGTATAAGACAAGAACAAAGCAACATGGATGGAAATACAGTATCTTTATATTTGTAAATACTGAATGGACCAATTGTAAATAAGCATGGTGGTTATAATATTTAACTTTATATTTTAGTATGTGTGGCAAAGACATTGCCAGGATGATTATATTGGGTCCAATTTTTTAATGTGTGACTAATAAAAAACTTTAAAAAAAAAAAGAACTATAAACTTTTATAAGAAACCAATATGTGCACCAAAACTATGCTACTTAAATTATCCAAACCAGTAAGCATGTTTTCTTTATCAAATCCCCAAATATCCAAAAGTAAGTCTGGCGTTTCCTTCTTGTTAAGTCTCATTATTTTTATTAGACAAATGCAAATTTTAATGTTTTCTTTTCTAGTTAGAGCAGGCTTAGAGTTTTCTTCTTGGGTTTTATTTTTTCTGAGACAGAGTCCAAAAGTAATGAGGTTCATCTGCTTCCCTTTTCCCAAAGCCTCCAAAGGATTTCCCCCCACCCCCTTCCTGCTCTTTAGCTTACTGATGCAGAGATATCTGCTAGGCAAACTATTTAACTTTTTAAAGTCTATAAGATGTTTATTTTCAGCAAAGGGGATGGAAAAACAGGAATGCACAAAATCCATGATTTCCTCTCGCGCTATTCTGTCGCTTCTAACACTGAATATAGATGGCTGCCAACACAGATACCTCTTTTGATGGCCTGGCACATAGAACTTATTTACTCCTTTACCAATAAATATAATGCATTCAGATAGTTTGTTTCTTTATTGTTTCCCATTCTGATTCTTCAAAATAATTAAAAATAATAATGAAAATACATTTAACTTTAGAAGGAGAAACAGATAGATAGATAGATAGATAGATAGATAGATAGATAGATAGATAGATAGATAGATAGATAGATAGATAGATAGGTGTGTGCGTGCATGCATGCATGTAGATAATATATGCTTATCTATCACACTATTCACTTCAAAGATAGTGGTAAGAAACGCAAGGTACAGAATGGGACTAAGATATAGCAAACGAAATAAAATACGTAATACCATCTCTTACTATGCAACCTCATACCAGCATAGCTCAGTTTTATCACGTCCTTTCCCTGCTTCCTATACTGCCTTTTGTTATTTAAACTTCTCTCTCTCTCTCTCTCTCTCTCTCTCTCTCTCTCTCTCTCTCTCTCTCTGAATCTTGCCAACTTTTTACAATGACAATAAAGGTTATTATTATTATTAATTCATCTATGACTTTCTTGAATCTTTCCTTCTTCTCAACCCATTCACTCTCTCTTCAAATACTATTTTTCCCAGTTTGATCTTAATGTAGTCTCTATTTATGCCAAAACTAAAGGTCATCCTCATTTGTGACAGCTGGCAGTTACAACCAATCCCCTTGTAATTATGGCCTGTTCCAATTGCGGTTGCTAATCAAGGACTACCTGTATCTCAATGTACTATACTTTCTTCAGAATCGTCATTCATTTTATTTTATAAAGAATTTTATTATTTCTCAATTACAAAAATAAACATTCCATCTTTCCTTATGCAGTGTGTCGTCTGGGTACAAACATCTCTGCGCAACATCGTTCCTCTTTTGCCACATCATATTAACATTATTTTCCTAAGTTTAGTATCATAATATATCGAGCATTTAAACATTATAAAACTCTCAATTTTTCTTCTTAATATCTTCTCGTAATAATATATTAACATTAAACATCATTATTCTCATCATACACATATTAACAGTTTTCATCTTATTTATATCTCTATCTAACTGTATTGTCTACACTAAAATAGACTGTATTGTCTATTTTAGCTTTCTTCATTTCCAAACTCGTCTTTATTCTGCAACCATTGGTAAAATACTTCCCAAATCATATAATATTCAGTCTGCTCTTTCTCCTTAATTGCTAATGTTAATCTGTTCCTTTCTGTACATTCTAATATTTTCCTTATCACCTTCCCATCAATAGGAATCTCTACTCTTTTCCAATGTTGTGCAAAAGAATCATCATTCATTTTTGTATTCAATCCACATTCATTCAACGCCTATGTAATCCTGACCCTTTTCTCTTGCTTCACCACACACATATCTAAGTCCTGCATTCCAACTGCATTCAACTTTTATTTCTTTTCACATATCTAACTCACTTCTAGCACTTAATAGTAAGGACGGTAGATGGTTTGCTGAGTTTTGGCTAATATATCACAAGTGCAATTAAAACTGTATTTTATCACAAGTAAACTCATGCTATGCTGTGCAGAGTAGAGTAGGATCTCTCCTCTGTTGTCTACATGCTGTATACTCAATGTACATACAGTGTACTGAAGTACATTCAGGATGGGCATCTAAAGATAGGGAAAGAACCAATTGGGATGTACCCATAAAACTTTTAGTAAGATAATTGAGCAGACCTTAGTTAAAGTCCATTAGCATAACAACCATTAAGACTCTACAAATTATCCACTCCTAATACACTTAGTACAGTGCCCTGGCTCAGGAGTCACCAACCTTTCGGACCTCAGGGACCACTAAATTCATAATTTTAAATCCCATGGGCCACTAATATGATTTTTTTTTAAAAAAAATAAATATATTTAGTGCAATATAAAAAAATGTAAATAATTTTTCTGCGGACCACCAAAATATTGTCTGCGGACCACTGGTTGGTGACCACTACCCTGGCTCATAAATATGCTCAGATCAAGAACACCAAAACTAACAAAATAAATGTTAGATTTTGTTACTGGCATGCTAAAATTCATATTCAAAAATCTTTTCCAGTGACCTATCCTGATTACATTTTCATTGTCTTTCCCTACTTTTCCATGATAGGAAATAGAACCATGAACTTGAATTTTTAAAATGTTTTTTAACTACATGTTAGATTTGATAGAAAAAGCATGTAAACAATAAACTGATAATTATGCAGCAAATGAGTATGAATAGAGAAAGCAAATTTCACATCTGTATAAAGTAATAACTAGAGTCAACTAAATTGTGTTAAAAATCAGAGACAGAAAATTGAACCATTACTTGTATTTTTGTAGACATCTAACTGTACTTAAATTTAAATTTAGTGATAACTGCATGTTTATATCAAAAGCAAATAACTGTTTACAAATTTAACAGAGAACAAACATGAAAGCAGAAGCAAAAGTTAACTTAGCAGCAAAGACAATCTTAGTTAAACATGTATTTCTATATTCCATTAAGAATGATAATTATAATGACCAAAGGATTTTATATCACAGATGTAACAAGATGATTCCCAACATAATTCATCTTTGAGCAGTAAATTCTATGACATTCATAGCAAATGAATCTCATAATTGAGCTCTACAGCTGCCAACGTAATGTACAGCTACCATGAATTACAAGTTCAAGTATATTAAAAAACCTATTAAGGAGCCATTCATGTAATATCTATTATAACCATATAAACAGACCTATACTTTACAAACAAAAGGTGAACATAAACATAATCAGTCATCTTCTGATCATCTAACATTTATAAAAGTATCTAAAATGAGTTTTCTACAGATTTGAAAGTCAAGAATTTGTCCCATATTTTCACATATAAAATTATATTTCCCAAGAGTACACACGTTTTGCCACAACCGCTGAGCAATAAGAATCTTTTTATAAATCCTTGATTACTACAATTCCTGCCACATGACAATTTAAAGTGCAAAATATTTGGAAGAGAATGGAATTAAGAACAAACTGTCAGAACAATATGCATAACTACTGAAATACAGCATAGACCAAAATCTGACTGCCAACATCAGACGGGTACAAAGGAAACAACACGGAACAATGTTCCCCAATGTTGCAATGGACCAGTTCACAAAAAAAAAAAAAAAAAAACCCCAGAGAAAAACTGTGTTGTCAACTTTGGGCCTAGATAACAATGACCTCTATATGCTGTTGAATGTTGCAAGAGCAATGCCAGCAATATTTTCAGGAGGAAGATATTATCAGAAGGCTAGGATCACGCAATACAATAAATATAATTAAAAATGGCCCAACTTTAATCAGGGAGTACACAAATCTGACAAATGTTTAGCTGCATTTTAAAAAATTGAATATTCAAGGCTGTATTATTTCACCCCTTCTCAGTGGGTTGAAAATACTGTTCTATTAGGAAGCAAGTGCTTGCATTCAGCCATTTCCAAAGCATCATTTGTAGTAACATATCAAACACACATTATCTTAACCTATCACTGTTCAGGGTATATGGGGCAGAGATGTTATTCAGCAAGTTCTGACCAGTTCTGGAGAACCGGTAGTGGAAATTTTTAGTAGTTCGGAGAACCAGTAAATACCATCTGCCTTAAAACTGTAACATTTACGTTTCATCAGGAAATGCTCTCCCGCAAATAATACATTGGTCTAGAGTTGGGACATAAAATTTTCATTTGGCAACAATGTAGCTTTTTCTGTTCCTACCAAAAGGAAAAGAGAGATTTGGGGTGGGACATGGGGCTTTGTTACAGCCTGGAGCAATCTAGATAAATTGTTGGTGAGTATAAGCAGAACTGCCTTTTCAGATCACAAAGGATCTTGGATCTTGATAAATGTTACTTTTAAAAGAGCACTGTATTTAAAAAGGAAGAAAGCCAGGGGGAAAAGCAAAGGGTACATGGTGAACTTTTAAAAAGAAAGGAGAATATTTATACACTCGAGATCTTCAGCAAATTTCAACGGGCAATTTCCATCTTGCCATCATTCAACTAGCATTTCATTGAAAGCTCTTCTTTGTAAATAATACATGAGATTGGACTCTTATCAAAATTCAGTTTTTGTTCACATCTCTATTTGTTCTAAGAAATAAATTCATCTTTGTTCTAAGAGTCTATGCAAATAAATAATTACTCCATTTAATATATTGGTATCTATTGTACTTTTAAAATTACCAATCCATTCCAGCTTTTGCTTCTAGATCTTACACAAGATGTTACTGGAGCCAAATATCTGGCATTTAAATTTTTTCCCCCAAAAGGAAGAAAGTATCGAATGTAATATATTAGAAGCTTAAAAAAATAAATTATTTTACCAAGTACGAATAAATTACAAAGGTAACTGGTTCTGAATCTAAATATTCTGCTTAGCATGAAAAGTACATTCAACTTTAAATAAACTTCACTGAAATAATTTCAGTGCCATGACTTTCAATTAAAAAAAACCCTGAACAATGGAGGGGAATTATCAATTAGAAGTCTAAAGGAATAATACCATAAAATAATTTATGAATATCATGAATGAGAAAAATACTCATTACAAATAGCATAATAAATATAAATTTCCCTGATGTTAGTTACTTTCAAAAAAAAGTGGAAGTTTGATTTTCTTCTACCCTGTTCTCACTTTTCTTCTTGCAATATTTTTCCATGGTCATTTAACAAAAAGAAAAAGAAAAGCTCCTATCTACTGCAGGGATTTTTAAATTGTAGGTGGGTATCCACTAGCACATTTGAGGAGGGTTGGAAATTCTGGGGCAGATTACATACTAATGGCTTGCTTTAGTTGGAAAAGTGTCTGCCCAGGCAGAGTAAGAATACAGCCTACCAGTTTTGCAGCCTATCTGCAGACCTCCACACTCAGTGTACCTACTCATGACTGAAATCTCTTAAAACAGGAGAAATCATAAAGCACAGTAGTCCTGGGATCTAGGGAAACTGAACTTAATTACTATTGGTATATACAGAATGTTTATTTCTTGCCCCACTGAAATCACTAGGTTTGTGCATGAGGAGGAAAAAGGTCAAATTTTCATTGAAAGGGGGGAGGGGCGGCAATCATAGCATTCTAAACTTGAAAATTACCAATTTATTTAGGCTTACTGATTCATCTTCTTGTAGTCAAAATGCAGCCATAATAAGTGCAGCTTGCATGTCTAGGTGTATTTGTGTGCCTTTTACTGCCACAACCTGAAAGACTGATAAAGTATAACTTTATATAATTTGCATCTTACCATACAAATCCCTGGATAATCCTTCTCTCGAAGTGCTGATAATATTATGGATACTCCCTACAAAAAGATTCCAACCAGATAAGAAATTAACACAATAAATTAGTAACTATTTTCAGTGGAAAATTGAACAATTGTAGATTGTATGGATAGGAAAGTAACATTATTTATTTAAATAAAAAAATTCAATTTTTTATTTTTGGCAATAAGGGTTTTTTTTGCTACCAAATGGAAATAAAGATGTGTATCAGAAGATATAAAATATAAAATATGGGCTCGTTTGATAAAATCAGTTGACCGATGTTGCAAAGTAGGGATGGTAAGGTAACATATCTATAGCAAATTTAATAAAAGAAAAGAAAAGAAAAAGAAAAATATGTCAGGGGATGGATCGCTCTTTTTCTTAAGATACATTTTCCTTTAAAAACTGCTTTGATCTTTTCCCATTGGAT
This sequence comes from Rhabdophis nuchalis, assembly GCA_039707465.1. Classification (NCBI taxonomy): domain Eukaryota; kingdom Metazoa; phylum Chordata; class Lepidosauria; order Squamata; family Natricidae; genus Rhabdophis; species Rhabdophis nuchalis. The sequence goes on from CM077646.1 coordinate 66,809,726, forward strand.
TTATACATGGACTTGGTTGACCTTTTATTTGCAAAACATGTTAAACACAACTTTTTTGTTGGTTGACAGAAATAATAATGGATATGATAAAGGCTTGCGTGCAGTAGCTTCAAAGTCATGACTGTCTCTCCAAACAGTGAAAAAATATGCTAATCATTATTTTTAAAAAAAAATATGGTAGTGCCTCTTTTCATGAAGAATAATAACCCCACTTCTTTTCAGATGAACATAATGCAAGACCCAATACTTCTATTTTTTCCAGACCCACCTATAAGATTTCCTTAGAGAAAGTACATGATTAAAACTGCATTTCAAGTAAAATTGCAGCTTCTTCATTTTCCAGATAATTTTGTTCTCACATATTTAATCCAAACCAGTTTTAAACAAAAAGGACAGTAGTTTTTTATTTTGCGTTTTTAGTATTGTATTAAACGTTTGTTCACTGGATGTAGCAATCAAATTTATATGCAGATTATTCCAGCAACAAGATTTATCTAAACAAAAAGCTTCAGTCCTTGAACTTCTGATGATGCCAATAGTCAAGATGGTAAATGGCCTTTGGATTTGATAACATAATTTTTGCTAGTCATGGAGAAATATATCATAATATTTCAATAAGCAAGCCAATGCATTCAATGTGCTGTTTTCACTTGGAAACACTATTCCAAAAAAGCTGTTGTTCACAAAATCAAAACTGGAACAGAAGCCAAAACTCTGGTTCTGTTTTTGAGAAGCAATTTTCAACAATGTCACCCACGAATCACAGGGTTATTTTTAAAAATTCTTGATGTGAATTTAAGAATGTATACACATACATTACCACTATTGCCTAAATCCTTCTTTAAGAATAAACTTACATAAAATATCACAGAGAAGAAAAATAAATAAAATTGCTAAAATAATATTAAATCGGTTTTTACCAACTTAGAACTCTCCAGACTGTCAGTTATTATAGGAGAAGTTAGTCCAGAATTAGATTTGGAAAGGAGGACCTGTATATTTATAGTGGTCCTATTTTTTATTACAAATGCTTAACCCATGGACCCATAAATCAATTCTGCTGGTGAAACACTTTTCTTATATATTATGAGCTTGTAAATCATATTCATATTTTTCAAGCCATATGGCCAATAAATAAGATTGTTCTAATTCTATGGTATTGGTACTGCAATCTTATAATATTTCTTTTGAAATAGGTCTCATTAAATACAATAGCTTGTGCTGTGCACATCTCAATCATTGCTGTGGTTACTTCCATTTAAGTTACTTCCAAGATAAGTAATTATTTCTCAGTAAGAATAACATTTGTTAATATATTCTCCTATGTGAATCCTTTATACGCTGTTCTTTATTGAAATCCTTCCAATTCTCAGTGTTTTTAAACTAACAATAGTACTATATTCTGGACCTTTTGACGAGATCAAAATCTTGTTCCAAAAATAATGTTTACGCATGTTTTCCATCTAATTCAACGAAGCATCTCCCAAGTGGTACTAGCGCACTTAGAATTTTATTAGCTGTCATTTTCTGGACAGATGCATTTTTAGCATCCTCTTAGCTAATGCAGAGGGGTATTGGATTCTGACGTAGAACCCCTGTGATAATACTGGGAAAATCAGAAGTAATACCTTCATCTATTGAAAAATAAAGGGGGGAAGGGCTCCATGGCCAGTTTTCAAGCTCAAATCTTGTAAGGAAAAGCATCAAATCAACTAGGTTGTTATGTGAAACTTCCTAGAAAGAAACTTCGCTCTCTCTGTGCTAGAAACAATTGCAGGATAACAAGTGGCTTCCATTCAAGCAGGAAAATTAAAAACGGGCAACACAGTGTGTACAAAAATTAGACTAGAGAATTGGAATATGGTACAGTATAAAAAAACAATGGTCTTTAGATTTTAGGAAATGTTAAAAATGTTGTTTATGTCCTTAAAACAAATTTACAAAATTCATAGGGAAAAAAAAACATGTACAAGTCTATTGGACTCAATAGATACTTCTAATTTAGAAACGTATTTGTTGAATTAAATACTGGGATACTGGAAGGACATGTTTTGCCTGGTTAAAGATTGTTGTTGGACAATCATCAATTTCAGTGGTAATGGCATGAAAAGGAATTGGACTGTTCCCATGGATTACTCCTTTTGAACAATGCAAAAGAAGAGATGTTTGTGTACAAAAAAACTTGCAACATTGAGTGACGTTATGTCAAAAGACATAATGGATTTGATGCAGAGGGATATTACTGATGCAGAATGGGATTTATCTGATGTAGTGATAAAAAGATAAAATAGGAATGTCCATCTTTAATAGATTTAATAGAGAAAATGAATTTATTGCAATGCAGTGTTATCTGTTCTACATATAACTGCTGTAGAACTGCAAAGGGCAATGTTTTGTATTCTTGATTTGCCGAGTGCATACCAGCAAGTTGTTTTTGAGAAAATTAATAAAGACCTTACTGTGTTTATTACATGAGAAACTTATCTATTTTAAACAGCCTCCCTATGGACTTGTTTCAGCATGCAGCATATTTTTTAAAAATGCCAAAAATCTAAAACATTGAAAAGCGATTCAATTTTATTTGGATGATTTCATTGTTTTTAAGAGTATAGTAGAAGAGGTTCAAAGTAACATGCAGGCTGTACTATAGTTTATAGTATAGTTATATAGTACTGTAAAGTTTAATTTGATAAATGTGAATTGGGGAAAGTAAACTTTCCTTTTTTAGAAGGCATTTAAACTCAGGCTTGCAGCTAATCACAATCATGTGGTAAATATAGAAGCACCAGTGGCTTATGATGTGGAAACAATACATTACTTTTGAGCCTTAATTCTTTCATTATCCCATATTCCTCTCTGGTAGTCTCTTCTGGAAAGAAAATGAACAATTTAAATTTTAAAAAAATCCAATTTTTATTTTAAAAATCATCGATTTTTATCCATCTTGATTCCTGGATATCTGGTGGGCCACAGAACTCAAAACTATTGGCTGAGCAACAAGGACCAACAACCGCAGGACTACTGGAAGAAAAATTGCTCACTTGTTGAAAACAAGGAAATAATGATCCGATATTACCAATAGTGATAGATGCTTTAGTTACAATCCCAAAATATTTGGAGCACTACTTGAACACCACTGCCATTGACGAAATCACCATCAATCAATTGCAAAATGCAACAACAGCTTGCAATCCCTTGTTATTACTTTTAATATTATTGAACATCATCTACATATCTCAGATCAAATCAAATCAAATCCAGTCTAACCAACTGGCTGACCACGTGACCAACCAAAACCAAAACCACAACAATAATAATAATAATGGAATTGAAATGTTGAATAGCCATACCACCAAGTGCTATCAGGATGAAGCCTACAAGCATTTGGACATTTTACAGTTAGAAAAAAAAAACATGATTAGTAAAGAAAAGGGCGGAAGACAAAATTGAACAGTGGAAACATCATCAAAACCATCAATGAAGTCAGAGGTTTACTTCAAATCAAACAAACTGTCGAAGAAGAAGAAAGACATGCATTGGCTGAGATAGATAGATAGAATGAAGATAGAATGAAGCCAAGAACAAGCATTGAGGCAAGTTAAAAATTGAAACTTACTGAAATGTATAGAAAAACCCTCAAAATAGTATAATTAAAACACAATCATAATGCTGGCAAGGAAAGGTATGATATAATAATGTATATGTAACGCTTACAATAATAGTCTAGATTCTTACCATAGTTGTTTAGTAGTCATGACTGACTACGTGAAATGGATTAAAAATACATATTAAAAGTTCATAAATAACAAAAGTTCTTAGAGGAATACACTGTCTGAATCTTTAAATTATACATTTTCCATTTATTTATCCCAAAGATTTGGCATGATTTGCCATCCTATGTACCTGCAGGGTAAGATTACAGCAGACCACGTACTATACAGGAACTTGGAGAAAATAATTTTCTTGTACAAACCTGCTCTTTGGATCTATCTATCTATCTATCTATCTATCTATCTATCTATCTATCTATCTATCTATCTATCTATCTATCTATCTATCTATCTATCCTTCCTTCCTTCCTTCCTTCCTTCCTTCCTTCCTTCCTTCCTTCCTTCCTTCCTTCCTTCCTTCCTTCCTTCCTTCCTTCCTTCCTTCCAATATATGCTACCTGACATTCAATGACTCTGGGAAACTCACAATTAAAAAAAAGCATTTAATGAATAAAACACAGCAGTGACAGAAACTGGACTGGAACAGAAAAAAAAGATACATGCAGAATCCAAGGGGTTTTAATTGCTAAAGAAAACGCTCTAATGCTTAACATAGCCTACTTTGCATTTTTCATTTATTGATGTAGAGTAATATACTCTGTGTGATGGATATGGATACAACTCCTAGTGTAATTCAATTCGCTAAATATATGTTCTTGCCTTCTTCATATGTTAATTTATAACGCAGAACCTGATTAAGTGGCAAGTTAGACATTTCCTATTATTATTGCACAGTAAAACAAAAAGGTGCCACCTACTTGGCAGCGCATTAAAATTACATACAGTGCATAGTATTCTACAGATAAAAACTGCAGTCCTCCTAAATTAAAAACAATGATGTACCTTAACAGAGTTGAAATAAAGTCATTTTGGTGCCACTTTCCAGTGGTTAAGGCACCAGGATTGAAGCAAAGAGATGGTGATTTCTGGTCCCAATTTAGGCATGAAAGCCAGCTGGGTGACTTTGGGCTAGTCACTCTCTTTCAGCACAACCTACTTCACAGAGTTGTTGTAAGGAAAATGGGAGGTGGAAAAGAACATTAGGTATATTTGCCACCATGAGTTATTCATAAAGGCAATGTATTTGGGGGGGGGGGGGGTGTTTATGGAAGATTCAATTTTCTGCAAGGACATATACAGAATTATTTATTAGATTATTGTACAAGGGATTTTGCCACGCTAAGAATTCAAAACATTTAAATTCTGAACAAGTAGTTTTCAACTCTGCTTTCAACTCAAGAGCAGATCTAATTTCACTTCACTATTGGAAGTTTTAAGTAAGTAATATCATTTAAGGCAATGGTTCTTAAACAGCTCGACCCAGTTAACTCTTTTTTTCTGATCTTGAATAATATCATTATCCTCAGCAAAACAAAAACACAGCACCCCACAGACTCTATTCTTGAATACAAGCATTTCGTCGACAGATATTTCAAACTGGATACTAAATTCATAAACAAGCATTTACAAATTGGTCTCTAAAATATGCCTACATTGCCCTCTTGGGGGTAAAATGTCCTGCATTTTAAGAACCTCTGATCAAAGGTATGACATGTCTAGAGAAAGAGAATGTCAATATACTTCTGTTTGATCTTCTTTGAATCAGTTATTGTAACAACTGTAGTTATTGTATCCTATTATAATTATATCTCAAAAAATATAATCCCATAATTAATTCCTGCTTACTTGACTCAATTCTTACATTTTAAGTATTTGGGGCCAGAGAACTCACAAAGATTGTAAAGTTAATCTAATAATGTAAGCCCAATTTAGAACCTCTGGAACCTTAGGAGATGGCCTTTACAGAAATACAAATAATAATTAAATATTCATCATTCATATTTTTCTATATTTCAAGGTATCTTTTAATCTTTCAATCTGTTCTTTATTGAATGTAAAATGTGCAATTCAAAATTTACTAAAATTCAGCTATCATGATCATGAATTTATTTACCTAATTTGAAAGACTGCTGGGAATACAATCCCACCATCAAAAAATGCATTAAAACTACAGACAGTTAACACCAGATGTTCCATTCCATGACACAAATTACCATGAACCATCCAAGAATAATATGAACAAGAATTTCAACAGCAGCTACCCAAATCTTTACAACTTCACCAAATAGAGGCCAATTACTTTTCATTAATAGAAAGGAAAACTATTATAGAGAGTCATTCTATTTCTAAAATTCAGAAAATTATTCACCCAGGTGTTTTTAAAAAAAATTTGTAGCGCCAACTCTGGGATTAAAAACAGTGCAACATATTTTTCTGGTAGAATGATTTAGCTGTTGTGACCAGAGAGCTTAATTGCCTCTGAAACACAGCCAGATCAATGTTCACCAACGATAAGACTTGGAGTCTAACTTATAGACACCTGCATAGACTTGAAGCAACACATGCATGAATACGTCTTCATGGGTTGTAACGGCTGCTTTACTACAAGAAAAGTGTTACAATTATTCTAAATATGTTAATTGCTGCAGCTAAAAGCACAAGGGATATTTCGTTTTCCAAATTTCAGATACAACCTTCAGCCATACTGGGACTTGAATTAAGTATGTTGTCAGCGTTCCAGATAGCATCCCCCCAAAAAATCAGAGTCCAAGGCAAAGTATTCCTCAAAGTTCCAATTTATTAAGAGAACCATGCTGGCAACCTTCTGAGAAAACCCTAATCTGAAGCTTTTCAGTTTTCCCCAAACAAGTTAAAGTTCATGATCTTACCCCCACACCCACAAGTCCATCACATGGTCCAATCTTCCACTGCCATGCTGGCAGTTCCACCCATCCAGTTCCGGTCAGGTGCAGAGGTACCCAGGCAAAGGATGACCTTGGCAATCTGGAAAGTAATTTTATTTTGGCTACATAACATTCTACTCCATACTATCCCCCCTACCAATTCCCCACTAAAGAAACCACATAGTAGTTTAGACATAGACAGATTTTCTCATGGATGACCTGTCCTTAACCTGGTCTTTCAGGTCTTCCAACACTGACTGCATCATCACTACTGTAACTGAATATACTCTCCTTGCTGCTGGACCTGCTCTTTGGTTCTTTCCTTTCACCCTTCCCAACATCAGAGCTTGCTGCAGAGGTGGACAATTCAGCTTTCTCTAGTTTAACTACACAGTTCCTACCTCCATCTCTGATATAGTGATAGGTTCTGTTCTTAGTATTTGGAAATTGGGAATATCTAGGCTGCCTTTGTTGGTGTTTGTGATCTCTTTTCTATTTTTCACTTATTAAGTAATGTTTAGAGGAGTAACTATGCTTTATTTTATGTAATGTAAATATCCTGAACCATGAGATAGGGTGTAGAGTTTTTAATCAATCAATCAATCAATCAATCAATCAATCACACGGAGGATTGGTTCTTGTTTTTTTAACTGTCTTCTTGGCTGAAACTATATTTTTCCAATAGGTTCTGGGTAAGAAAGTGACATGGAAAAGGCACCAGAGAAGCAGTTCTAACCTGTGGGTTTCCTACTTAATTTGTTCATGTATTGGGCTCTGAAAAAGGTTAAAAAATCTGTTGGAGAGTATATGTCTCTCTCTTTGAGTATGCAAAAACATAACTCAGAACAGAAATCTAATCTGAGCAATTATTAGTGAAGCAGGTGTATAACTATAGCAGAAATAACATTTAGGGATAGGCAAAGTGTGACACCCAGGCAACTTCATTCCATCAGGAGGAAAGTCAGAGAGCAAGAATTCTACTTCTACATGGAAGTGACACTGAGGCTAACAATCTCAAAGACAAAGAGAAGACAAAATGATAAAGTTGGTGCGCAAACTGCTCTAACTATTCTCTATCTACCCTCTTGTGGCCAGTATGTTGTGATGCTAAAGACTCTGGGCCACGGAAAGTAAGTTAAGAAAAAGACTGAGTACCAACTTTAAAAAAAAACCAATTTCCAGTGATTTCTATGTGAAAAGGAACTTATTTTAGGCTAATGCCCATCCAACAGTGCTGAAATATTTGTGTGACCTATATACTAGGCCTGATCTAATGTTTTTGTTTCAGCATCATTAATGGACAAATATTATAAACAATCATTCTATCTATCTATCTATCTATCTATCTATCTATCTATCTATCTATCTATCTATCTATCTATCCATCCATCCATCCATCCATCCACCCATCCATCCATCCATCTTTTCTCTGCCTTCAGTTCAACGATCCCTTTTTACTCTACATATTGGTACTGAGTCATCTTTTTTCCCTATCATTTCTGTAGAGAACACACAACATTGAGGGCACTTATTCTATAAGGTTTGCTTTTAAGAATTCTTAAATTCTTAAAAGCAAAAGCAGTCATGCATATAATATGCTTCTTTGTTAAAAGTACATTTTGAAAGACTGGAAAATAGTATCAAGCTTATATTGAACATTTACCATTTCCTCTATGAAGTCTGTAAATGTCATGTTCTGGGCAATAATTTGGATTACATTTTCAAATCAAATAGAAATCATCATTTTAATAAATCTTATTATTTCTCCTAGAGAATGTGGCAAATAATCCAAAGTGCTACTTACTGTTCCAAAAAGACTTTTTCTGTTTGCCAAGTTTCCTTTTAGGTTTTTTTAATTATTTAATCACCATCAAATCCAAGTTTGGAAGAGCTTTAACATTCAAACTGCTTTTTAGGAAACTCTTCTAGAGTGAAAAAAGTTCTATAAAAAGTTTTGCTATCCTAAAATGTTGTTTTTCTTCTTTTAAAAAATATGTTTCTTTAAAGTAACTAAAATAGAATTGTACAAAGCTAAAAATAATATTTTGGATTTTTCCTGTATCCTGCATAAATGGCAATTTCTTATAAATGACAATGAAAGAAAAAGCAGTAATCTCTTCATTGTTACAAAGGTCTCCAGATTTGGGTTGTGTATTCTTGGAAGGTAGTTGTGGAATCCAGATGTAGGTGTCTCCTTTGACAGTATTTGCATTTCCAGCATTAGCTCCTATACAAGCCTCAAACCACTCTTGAGTATTGTCCAAGATTACCAGATTAGGATTGAACTGTTTCTACTCAGTCTTATCTTCCCCTCTTCCAAAATAATTTTTCTCAGTCAAGGAGTCAGTGGATGCGTTCTCTCTGGTACTGAGTTTATACCTCCATTCCAGGTAATCTGAGCAATTGTGTTAGAATATTCATGACTGGGAGAGACATGGTAACAAGGTCAGCCAATGAATAGTCCTAAAACACACCTATTCCATCTAGCCGGCCTAGCATAACCCCCATTACTGACTCTTAGATAGTTTTAAATTTGGGTTTTTTAAATTCGGTTTTTAGCGCAGGGTCTATTAGAATAAGTTTTTTAAAATTTTATATGTTTTATATGTGTTTTAACATCCCTGTGCGCCGCCCTGGGTCCGTTTGGAGAAGGGCGGGGTATAAATTTAATAAAATAAAATAAATAAATAAAAATAGTCATAGCAACTAAGTCAGATAATGGGAGCTTAAACAGATCTAAGTCTGTGCTGAGAATCGAAATTGAAATTACACTGTCTGCTCTGAACTCTGTTCTCTCCTGCTTGTGTTCTGCTTGTAACTTTTACCATGTTGAAAAAATCTACTATTGGTATTGTACATTTATTCATCTGTTATTATGTATATAAAGAAGTTAATGAATCCAGCTGAACCAGTTATCTGTGTGTGCTTTCTGGATTTGATTTTTCTGAAACAAACTCTGATAAATTGTACCTCTTCTTCCTCCTGTAAAAATGTGAGTGATTGAATGAGTGTGTGTGTGTGTGCGTGCATGTTTGTTTTCTCCCTGGTGTTGAGTCACTCCAGGCAATCTGAGCAGTGCATCTTTCCTTCTTGAAAGAGAATGATACTGCCTGATGGGAGGCCTAGCAGGAGTTGTGTCTGAGTATAGTCTCATATGTTTATTCATGGGGAAAATGTGTTCAAAGAAATTATATTAAGAGGGTCAGAGCACCAGAGTTTGAGAACTGAGTTACTCAAACAATTTCATCTGCCCAAATTAATAAATCTCCATCAACAAATATATTCCAAAATTGTAACATTTAATACAGGTGAGTTACAGATTTGTAAACATTTGGTGGAAAGCCTCTGTTTTAGACCGTACAAGGTGACTATATCTACAATTCACACAGAACACTATGTGTACTTTCTTTTATCCATACCTTACTGAAGAAATGCAGTTAGGTTTATACAACGCCTTATACTATAATGAAATAAATCATGTTTAATGCAACATATGGACGAGTTTCATAAACTGAAAGGATTTAAAACGCATTAAAATTGTTGTAGTAAATTTAAACTAAACAGTTCTATTTAATAAGATGTCAAACTCATCTGGAACAAAGAGAGAGCATAGTTCTTAAACATGAATACCATGGTCAAATTACCATCCTTACAAAAATCATAACCAGCCTATTAAGATACATATATTCTGGATATGTGTAATAACCAGATTTCTGGAAGAGAATTGATTAGTTACTTGCTTGTGGAATAAAACTAAAATTCTACAACTATAACTACAAATACTATGTTTTAAAACAAAATACAGTTGCATTCAAAATATATTTCAACAGTATCTCTGGCTCTACTGTTCTATCCTCCACCAGTGACAAAATCCCAACAAGAAGATTAAAGTATGAGTTATTCTGTACAAATAATCCTCAACTTACAACCATTCATGTATTGGCTATTCAAAGTTACAATGACACTGAAAAAAGTACTGTTTTTTACACAACTGTTAACGGCAATTAACACCTTGGTCACCTGATCAAAATTAGGACGCTTGACCTTTATGATGGTTGTAGCATCCCAGGTTCATGTGATCACTTTTTGCAACCTTCTGACAAGCAAGGCAATGGGGAAGCCAAATTCACTTAACAACCTTGACACTAATTTAACAATGGCAGTGATTCACTTAACAACTGTGGCAATGAAAAGTGTGAAGTGGGACCAAGCTCACTTAGCAATTGTCTTGCTTAGCATCAGATATTTGGGGCTCAATTGTGGTTGTACGCCAAGGACTGCCTGTACTGCATCTTTAAATTATATTCCCTCTTTCAAAAACAATGGTGGCATGTTATGCAAGAAAGAAAAACATTTATACAGTCAAACTTCAATTTTACTATTAAAGGTAGTTCTGGATTAATGATGGCAATTGGGACCAGGATTTCTGTCATTAGGCGACAGTCATAAAACATGATGTCATATGACCACGCCGCTTAGCAAGAACATTTCCAGCATTTCCATTGTTGATGTTAAGTGACTACACACCATTGTTAAGTGCAATGTTATATGGTTGTTATTCATGACCTCCTGCCAGCTTCCCTACTGACTTTGTTTGTTGGAAGCCAGCAGGGAAGGTTGCAAAAGGCAATTACGAAACTGTGTGATGTTATGACATCAAAACTGCAAGCTGATCACTAAGAGTCAACATGGTGAACACATGACTGCAAGGTCATTGTGATGGCCACAACTATGAGAACAGGTCATAAATGCCACTTGCCAAACAGTTACTGAGCACGTGGTCCTTTAGTAAGAATTACCTGTAACCTCAATATGTCAAAGGATAGAGCCAATTCAAGCAATGTTTAACAAACTTTGAGTAATCTCTGCAATAATGATTTATGAATGCATTTTCTCAATTTATGCATGCTAATTTTGTTTTGTTTTAATTTACTTCCAGGAGTAAAGTCTGGCAATCTCTCTCACTTTGTATAAACTGCCTGTCAAGATGATTTTGTTTTTCTTCTTGCTAATCATTATTTCAGGCGAAATGTCAATAGACCCATTTTAAAAACAGGAGGGAGTTGCTTAGAACTAGAACACTCCTAAGAGTCAACATCTTTGTCACACAAAATTAAAAAAATACTCCCTGGGCTACCAAAATAAAGAAATGTTATACTGGCTGGGAATATATTCTCCTAGCCGAGCCAGTCAGTGCAAAGCTATAGAAGAAACCAAATATTTCAATTTGAACTTATCTGTAAAGTTTTCTTTTGCCCCTACACTCAAACTGGATTAGGTATAAGTGCTCAATTTAGTCAAGTGGAAATGTGTAGTTCCCAGACTAGAAAAGACCTTTAGGTAAACATGTCTGAATTGCCCAAGGCCACTAAATGAACTGCCAAATGTCTATTTACTTGGAAAGACGAGAAGAAAAGCCTAGAGGTTAAACTCTGGCACCTATACAAAGGTTTTATTTTTTATTTTTTTCAGAGTGCAAATAATCTGTATGCATATGGATTCATTCTTATCTATTGTAAACAGCTTTGATTAACTGAATCATGACTGAGAGTTTTTTTATTCTTAAATTCTGCATTTGGACAGTCTGAGATTTAATGCTGAGCTCGAGTATAAACCCTGACAACTGGGAACGATGAACCTTCCCACATTTCCTCCAGCAAAATAAATATATTTCCAAACAAAAACTGAATGAACTAAGATGAATGTGTCACGGAAGTTTGCATGAAAATGGGCAGTACACAGAGGAGGAGTTGAGGAGGGTGAAAAAAAGATAAAGGTGAAGGTTTCTCCTTTCCAGTGGTATCCAATTCTAAGGGGTGGTACTCATCTCTGTTTCTTAGTCTAAGGAGCCAATGTTGTCCAAAGACATTTCCATGATCATGTGGCCAGTACGACTATTCGTCGACGTGCATGGCATCTTACCTTTCCACTGAAGTGGTTCCTATTTATCTACTCTCAGTTGCATGTTTTCAAACTGTTAGGTGGACAGAAACTGGGGTAAGTAATAGGAGCTCAGCGCATCACACGCCGCTTGGGTCTCAAACCCAAGCTGTCAGTTTTCCAGCTGGCAAGCTCAGTGTCTTTAACTGCGAATCCATCATATCCCCTTGAGGAAGGAAAAAGACTGCTAACTAATTGCTGATTATCGTTTCCTCTCCTGTTGACTGAATTTGTGTGATTGGAGCTTTGGTTTCTGCCAAACTAAAGAGGCAGCTTAACAGGATTATATAAGGAAAGCAGATTCTAAAGAACAAACCCCACATCCTCCCCCCTCCCAAAACCCAAAGAGTTTGGTTAATTGAAATTGACTTACTGAACACAAAAAAAGCTGGTTTGAAATTGACTAGACTCCCAAGTCTAGAAATAGAGATGATGACTCTCTAGAAATAGAAATGATGACTGGTATTTGTTCCTGGCTTTAAGGAAATCTGGATGGAACATTCAGCATTCCCAGGGTCTGTGGTGGCCTTTCATCTCTTCTACATACTCAGGCCAATTTCCCCACTTCTACTTTTTAAGCAGTCGTTCAGTCTCCATTTTCCCAAGAATGGTTCTGCTGCCAATTGAATTGACCTAACCCGTCAGTGACCAACAGCATAGGCAGCTCAGCATTTTATGCTTCGAATTGTCCAAAATTAAAAGGCCATCCTCCATCAGAAAATCAAAACATATCAGGAGGCCAATTTCCTATCGGTAGATAACACTGAGTGGGAAGGGAAAGGATAGCAAGAACTCTGCCAATCTCTGCTATTAAACTCTTCTGCATTACAATGTGCAGGCAGCAAGATTGACAACTAACATGCAGTCATGGTAGGCTGCAGAGGCAATCTTTTAATATCTGATTCAAAGATGGGAGGAAAGCACATTGCTATCAATCTGAGGATGAGCCCCAAGAGGATAAGAATGGCAACATGATAATGGAAAGACAAGGCAGTTTTAGTATTTTCGGTGTTAAGTCTTCATTGACTAGACAGACTGTTTATAATCTTGGAAGAGATAGAAGCAACAATTAAAACATAAAGTCCTGGAAATAAAATGATACTCATATCAGCTTTTATTCTGCCCTGGCAGAAATGAATAAGCAAAAACAGGGTTAGCTGTCCCTTCCTTCTTTGGCAAATTCTATTCCTGCCAAAAGATCTATTGGAAAGGTCAGAGTACCCGCTCTTAAATGAAATGGAATATAATACAGAAGGCGGAGGAAAAGACAGGGATTGCTAACAGAAGAGAACATACTCATTCCAGATTTTTCTTCTTTTTGTTGTTTTTCAGCTTCCTGCACCATATAGCAGGGGTGTCAAACTTGATTTCATTGAGGGCCACATCAGAGTTCTGGTTGACCTTGTGTGGGGGTGTATGTTCTGTTTGACCTGGGTGTGGCCAGTTTGATGTCACTCATGTCGGGACACTAGTGGTGGCCCAAGCGCTCTGCCAGCGAACACGGGTTCCCAAGCTCTGTTTCCAACTGCAAAGGCTTCCTCCAACCCTCCGCCAGCAAAAACAGAGCTCGGGAGGGCAGTACACGGCCTTCTCAAGCTCTGTTTTTGTTGGCAGAGGCCACTATTTCCAAGGCGGTCCTAAAGGCAAGATCTAAGCACCCCGCAGGCCAGTGTCTTGAGTTTGACACCTCTGCATATAGCATCCCAGACTGAAGATCACATTCTCACCATCAGGAGAAGCTTTTCTGGATTCTAATGGGAAATGGAAGGAACTTGACCTTCAGGAGAAGGAAGCTCACCTGCAACCAAATCTTTTTTTATATATGAAGTTTTCTGACTTCAAGCCAAAATAGTTAGCAAGTTTTCCAACCACATTGGCCAAGTTTCCTGCTAGCTAAGTGACAAAAATAAATCAACGATAATTTTACGACATGGAAAACAATGATCTCATTTCACACTTACTTATCTGATGAGTTTGAACACATCCCAGCAATTTCTAAATCTCTTATGATGTCCGAACTTGAGCTGAAAGGCAAAGTAAGATTTAGTTTAGACTACTTGTTGAAAATTGCCAGATGCATCAAAGAACTTATTAAACATATGTGAGAACATTCAGCTTGCCATGTCCAAAGTAAGATAGAAGCTGTGCTGACTTTATGAAAATGCTGCGAGTCTTCTGTCTTTTTATTTCTCCTTTTTAACGTTGGTGTACTTATAATAATCATTGAACTCTTTAAAAATGGGGGATTATTAAGCCCTTCTGGACTGACTGAGTTATCATGTAACAAGTAAGAAAGAATTCTCTGCCAGAAAGTTTGAAAAATCAAACTCTTTTCTTAAAAAGCTACAGAAATCTTTGTTTTTAAAGTCGTGCTATAACAATAAAGTTCACTTTAAAATCTCTGCCAACATTTTAATAATTTTTTAAAGTTTCAGAATTCTACATTGCCATTGTTTAATTTAGAGGGTAAAAAGTAAAGCGCTTTAGAATTAATTGAAAATCAATTATTAGGAATAAATAAAATAGTTTCTATGGCAAAGGTTATATAATAAATGTAGTCTAAGCCATGATGAAGTTATCTTCATATGCAAATCCTGCTTCTTAAACAGATAAGTAGCATTAAGGGAATTTATATACATTGAAATTGCTACTTTTCAAACCTTCCGTATCAAGAAGAAATACTAAAACAGCAGTGAAAAGAAACAAAAAATTATTAAGAAAGAAATCTTGTGAAATTCCCTTCTTAAAATGTGAGTGAATTATATGTTTATTTCATTTTAAACACCTTGTAGGAAAGCAGTCCCTAACTTCCCTGAAGAGATAAGCTGTTAACTAAAAAACTTAAGCTTTGCAGACATGGCCTGAATAGAGATGGCTGAAATATAATCCACTAAGAAAGCTGTGATCATGCAGCTAAATAAATATTCTTAATTAGATACAGTGCCAGGTACCTCATAATTTGGGGGAGTCACAAAAAGGACATTTTTGGATGAAATTATTCAATTATCTCCCACTCACCCCCACCCCCGGCAATATGGTCACTTGAAAAGATTAAAAAGGGTTGGATCCCTCACCCCCCGTGTTTGTTCCCTATTTAATAAAATAGCTAAGAACATAACAGCAAGACACTAACCAACAAGGTAGCAATAACTGACAAACTTGACAAGGAAACAAAATCTATGCAAATTCATGTCATCCTTTGACCACCACAATTATATTTTTGGAGACCAGAGTATCTTAAAGGTCGTCCATGACCTTATATGTGACTTGAAACACTTCATCTCAATTGCACCACATCTATGAGTTCTCACATTATAATGGCCAATGGATTAGTCCGAGACTTCCTTCCGGTTTCCCGGAGGCGACGGTTGAGTCTTGGGACTCGTCCGCCGTTTTGTTTCTTTTACGGCCCCCAACGGGGCAGGGATAACCTTTTTCTTTTGAAATGCTATTGATCCACAGGAAACAAAAATCAATAAGGTTTCTGTGCCTGACAAGGGTCTGCACAAATGACCCTCTCACTTTTTTCATTCCTATAAATGAACGCTGTATAAAATTAAGTTTGTGTGTGACTTGAAACTTTTCAATATTTACCTAAACTAGCCAAACAAGTAGGGTACTTAATGTTTTTTGATATTTTGGAAACATAAACCATGAAGATAAAATGACACTTCTATTAAAATGATATATCTGAATAGCTAAATGAGGTCAATGCATTAAGTACTCTATTCAATACACTATTTATTTATATTTTTTAAAAATCATATCTCAGATTGTGTTCTGCTAACAATACATTCTTATCTATTGTGGCAAAACTGTCCAATGTGCAGGTATTCCTTAACTTATGACCACAATTGTGCCCAAATTTTCTGTTGTTAAAGAGATATTTGTTAAATGAGCTTTGCCCCATTTTACAACAATTCTTGCCACAGTTAAGTGAATCATTGAAGTTGTTAAGTTAGCAACCCGTTTGTTAAGAGAAACTGGCTTCCCCATTGATTTTGCTTATCAGACAATCACAAAAGGTGATCACATGACCCAGGGATACAGCAAATGTCATAAATATTGCCAAACATCTGAATTTCAATCACATGATCATGGGGATGCTGCAAAGGTTTTAATGGGTTTTAATGGAAAAATGGTCATAAATCACTTTATTCAATGCCATTGTAACTTTGAACAATCAACTAAATGAACTGAACAAGGACCACCTGTATTTTGCCTTTAAACATTATCTCCTTTATCACATTTATTGATGCAGTCTTCTGCTAGTCTCAGAGTTCCTTACCCCCAATAGACATAGTGGTCTGCAGGGATCTCATACTAGAATGTGTTTAAAATCCTGACTCTTGTTCTTTTCTTTATTCATTGCCAATGTTAATATCTGATGTCTGAAAACTTTTTGCCTGCCATGAGTGGAATTGCTTGGTGCAATATCTTTGTTGTGATTATGGCATGGGTACATAAATTCACAGAGATAACTATCGGCCACTGATCAATAGCTCATTTGGCAGGGGAAAAATGTGCAAAAAAGCAAAATAAAGTGGATGTAATTGATTGGTGCACAAGACTCACTGACTGGCTGAACAGGGGAAAACTCCATAAAATTCCCAATTAAAAGAAGAAGAGCTATGCAGATCAGAAACAAAAACTTTCCAAGACCTTTTGACTTATACAAAATTCAAATAAGAAAATTTTCAGGGACATTTTGAGGTAAAATTGCAGCAAGTAAATTGTGTCACGTGCAACTGAAATTGCAGTGCACAAAGTTTAATCTAATTTCAAGGAATTAGAAATGCGTGTCTCAGCTCCAAAATGTGTTATGCATACGAGGGTGCCCTACTGCCATTTATTTGATCAATTCACAGTGCTGGCAAGACTGAATCTGTAGTGCCTGCTATCTATTGGTTATTATCTCCATGCTTACCATGTTTTACTGTCTGGCCTGCACAATTGTAGGAAAGTATATTTTTAAATTTTAATTTAATTTTCATTGTTGTTCCCTTCCTTTCCTTCCACTTGTAACAGAAAGTCTAGAGAAAACTTTTTTTATAATCAGAAGAGGTTTTCACTGCCCTCTCCTTCTCCCCTCAAAGCTTCTTGCATCTTGCTCATGATCTTGGCTGAACCTTTAGGAATAAATCCATTTATTATGTAGTGCTGACATGCCTGAGAGGACTATAACTTTTGAGCTGCTGGACACACACTACATTTTTTTAATGTACTGCTGCTGATTTCAGCTGCAGTCAAAGGTAATTGGGCTAGAGATGGGAAATGTGGGGTGGATAATTATGGGATATTTGAGAGGCAAGTGGGTAGATTCTTTGAAAGAGGAAGTCATTTTCTTCGTTCTCTAGAGTCAGTTGTTTTCTTTCCTGAGGTGGAGGAACTGAAGTAACTGAGTTAAAAGACTCAACTTAAACTTCTCTGGATAAATAGCAATGCTCTGTGCCCTTGACCATCTTAATCTTCATGACTGCATATTCAAAAATATCACCAGGTATAGGACCAGTAGGTCCTTCCCTAAAACGTTTCAATATTTTCCCAAGTCTACTTATGCTATTATGTAAGGTAAACTTTGGAAGCCAGCAAATGAAATGTCACCTGACCTTGAACCAGGAAGAGATGAAGAACAGGCATACATGATGACCTGTTTTGTAGGAGACAAAACTTTTAGTTGACCCCAAACAAACAAACAAATAAAGTAATCTTTCTTGGCAGTTATGGTCAAGGCTGAGACAATCCTTCAAAGTAATGCTTAAAAAGTCTACAACACAGGTGTAAAAACTCGATCGTGTCACATGACAGTGTGACCTTTTTTTTGCTTTTGTGGAGCAGGGGTGGGCGTGGCCTGAACATGATGCATCTGGTCCACGGACCGCCAGTTTGACACTCCTGCTCTAGAACAATTTTTTGCCTTGTGAACAAACGGGTTAAATGTGTTTAATTTAGTTTTAAATTTATTTATTGATTGTATTATATGTATTTTATCTTTTTTATCTTTTATTATCCCTGTGCACCGCCCTGAGTCCCAACGGGAGAGAGGGCGGTATACAAATTAAATAAATAAATAAATAAATAAATAAATAAATAATAAACAACCAAAGGGCGAGAGTCAGAAGCTGCTCAAGAGTGCCTTCCACAAGGGCTTGAAATCCTTTATGAAAAATAGAATATAAATTTTAAATTTAAATTTATAAATTTACCTTCATTCGCGAGAATATAAATTTTTACACATAAACAAATAAATAAAATACAAACCAAGAGAAGGCAAACAGACTACATTTTCTTACCCCGGACAATAAACCTGCTGCTTGGTGTGACTATTCACTCTAAATCATGTGAAGATCAATCTGACGAATGTACTAAGGATAAAAAGGGATAGGTATGGATGGGCATTAATGACTCATTCCTCATGCCACTTGAATGGAACACAAACAACCTCTACTCATTATTCATGAGAAACAGTTTCAATGGCCAGGTATTCCTCGACTTACAACAGTTCATTTAGTGACCATTCAAAGTTACAACGGCACTGACAAAAGCTACTTATGACCATTTTTCACAACTTATCAAAAATATTTACCAGTTTGGGACAAAAATATTTGAAATATGTAACCTGGGCACGTTATTTAAATCATCTTTACAAGCAAATGCACGATAGTGATTCAGCAATCACCGCAATACGTTGGGACAAGCAGCAGATCTTTCCTGGAACTGCTCAGGCTTTGGAACTTTGCGTCCTCGCCAATGGCATTCCACAAGACAGCACAAATAGTCTGTCAACACCAAAAATTTGTGATCACAGAATCTGGATGGATAATTTATCTGAATTTCTCCAGGGGAAGAAGAAATTCTCCAACAATTTCTCATTCCCTCTTAGCGGTAACAGTAGTATTGCTACTGAAAAAGCTCAGTGGGAAGAATTCCCTCATGGCACCTTCTCTTGGGATTTAAGTCGAATATGGGATGCCAAGAAGAGGCTACAAACTGTGGGAGAGATGGTTGCAAAATAAAATTTAAGTCCTTCGCAGATACCCTTTGACCATTTGAATGAATGACAGATCCGAGTCATGAGAATTTATCCAACATTCCCTTCTTTGAAAGGATTCCTAAAGCAAATTCATCAAATTGAATGAGAAATGGTCAAGAAAAGCAGAATTTTCTGCATTTCAACAGTGATGTGCGAAGTTATTTTAATGCTAACTTATTCTTAGAAAATGAAGCTTGTTACAAACACTTGATTTTGGCTTTGTTGTTGTTGTTGACCTATCTATGAAAAAGCAGTGGTAAAAATGAAAATTTGGGGAAATTTGATAAAAATAAATCTAAAGGCTAACATTCATTATCTAGCCTTACCTTCTAAAAGATCGACAGTGGATATATATTTTTTCTTACAAAAATAGAAAATACAATTTCAAGTCATCTCACCACTATATAATAAACTATCACAATACAACTATATGATAAGTAAGAAATGCATGTCCTTTCTCTTTCCAAACCAGCAGAACTTTTGAAAGTTGTTACGTAAAAAGGATTAGAATTATCTATCAAAAGAATATGTCTCCTGCAGCTAAATAGAATAGGACCAAATTTGGTATGGTATAAGTAAATAAATAAATAACATAAAAATGCATTATATCTGGCCAGAGAATAAGAGGATAAAAATAATCTCTAGTGGATCCTCATAGGAGAAACAGACAATGGTTCAGAATGTTACCGATTGATCCATTCTAAGCCCACTCATTCTCCCTTCCCCATTACATAAACCTTTTTTTAAGGGATTGGAAAGAATTCCAGAAGCTATGTTCCGCAGGTTTAATATTATTAGTGCAACTAATATACAGAAAATATTAGCAGTTCATCAATATGTTGTAGTCTGCTCTTGAACTTTATTACATTTCAACAAGAGGTAAATGTAAGCTTTCAAATCTGATCCCCTTTCTTCATTTATTCCCTGGATGTTTTCATTACATGTATAAGACTGGATGACTTAACCCTAAAACTTAAAACATTTGCCAATATGATGTGTTTTCAGATTTTAAAACTGTTTTACAGCTAAAGTGTAACTAGCCATTCTTGCTCTTCAATCTTCCCAACTAGATAACCACAAATCAGTGGTGGGTTGCAGGCGGTATGACCCGGTACAGGCGTACCGGAGCCTGCCCGGAGCACCAGGCACTGTTCCGGTATGGTGCTCCAGAGGGCCCACCCGCTTGCCCGAGCTCTTTACCTGTCCTTTAAAGCCTTCAACACTTCCACGCACGGTGCATGTACAGCATCTGCGCAATGCTCCACTGAGCAGCTGGAGCATCGCAGAGGCATCGCTGGCAGGTACAAAGCATGCGTGCGCCACATGTGTCCATGTGGATGATGCTGGGCCCATTCCAAGCGTACCAGTCGGAACAGGATCCGGAACCCACCACTGCCATAAATGTTTGACAAGAATAACTGGGCACACAATCTGGAAGGGTCAACTTAGGCCTTATTCAAACATTTTGAAATCAAAACACAATGAGTGGGTGAAGTCATGCTAAATCACTATACACTTAAGTTTATTACAGTACCTGCATGCCTGCTCATGCAGATTTCTTGGAATATATAGTTTAGTTTAGTTTATTTACATTTATATCCCGCCCTTCTCCGCAAAGGACCCAGGGCGGCGCACAGGAAATTTAAAAACATACAGAGTACAAAAATAAATACACAATTTAAAATATAAATTAAACCATCTTATCCTATGCTAAAAACCCAATTATAAAATACCCAATTTAAAACTATCTAAAAGTCCCCATGGGAGGTTAGGCTAGGCCGGCTTGTTGGAATAGGTATGTCTTTAGACATTGGCGGAAGAGGCGAAGGTCGGTGATGGTGCGTAATTCTGAGGGTAGGTCGTTCCAAAGGGCTGGGCCCGCCACAGAGAAGGCTCTTCCCCTGGGTGTCGTCAGTCGGCATTGTCCGGCCGACGGCACCCTGAGAAGGCCCTCTCTGTGGGAGCGTATCGGTCTAAGGGATGTATGGGGCATATACCATACAGAAATAGTTTATCATTGCTTTCTTCTAGAACATAGATAGTTTTTATCATTGATTTCCCAGTATGATTTCCTCTTAAACTTCATGCAACTACAAAGTTTCACCTTTAGCTTTTTTGAAACCAGACAAGGAAGGGCTACTAAGTGTTACCATCTGCTTAAGAGTGTAAAAGACATCAAATTACAATACAGGTAATCTTCTTTTAGTAACTGCCTCATTTAGTGACCATTCAGAGTTAAGACTGTGAGAAAAAGTAATTTTGTGACCAATTCCTGCATGTATGACCTTTGCAGGTCTATAAAGCAAAGGAAAGCTGAAGTAAGATCACAAGCACACTTAATTTCAATAAGCAACCATTTTGCTAAATGATCAAGAGGCCAATCCCAATTGTGATCTCTAAACAAGGATTACCTGAACCAGTCCATTCATGAGATGGCCATATTTCTTAATGACAACCATCAAGTAGATACCTCACATTATTTGTTCTGCACGTGAATCTTTCTCACTGATCATCTACGATCCCATCAGAAGAGAGTCCATCTCAGAATCATTTGTAAACTATCCCTTGTAGAGATACATTTCAAATCAGAAAATTTTAACTATTTCATTTACATATTTACGAAAATGTATATACTGCCCACAGTTTCCAAAGCTTTAGCCCTAGCTTTTAGTCTTCTGAGAGAAAAAAGATACCTTCTGCTCAATGAGATCATTTTTCCTGTAAAAGACCTTGATTTTTTTAATTAAGAAAAATTGCATCATGCTGTCAAATACCAAAAGTAAAGTGGAGAAAATATCCAATAGTTTATTATGCCAAGAAACATCTTGGGAGTTAAAAGCAAAAATGTGCTTTGGAATACACAGAAGCATTCCTGTAGCATTTTTTTTACAGCTCCTTTAAACAAACAGGCCTTTTCTCAAAACCACACTGCAGTTACGGACACCTACATGATTCCAAGGGGAAAAATAGCCCCAACAAAATAGTTTTTAAGGAATTGCAGTCAGGGCTTCAGAACATCCCCATGTGCTCTAAAAAGAACTTTTCTGGTTTCATATTGGAAGGAGTGCTGTAAACCCATATCACAGTCTAACATTATATATTTATTTTAATATAAAGCTTTATTATACTATGAAAAATTGCATAAGTAAAAAAGATTAAAATTTATAAAGTTCATGTTTGAACATATTAATGTGACAGTTGATTGATATTTTTCTTCTTCCACCACTACTAACATTTATTTTACTGTCAGGTTGATTATTTTTGCTATTGGTCAAATTAACCAACAGAATCGCAACCCATTGCACTTAGGGAGCCTGAAAATAACTTTGAAGATTGGAAAGCAATCCATAAAAGATTTGAAACATATGTTCCTTCTTGTTTGTTTCACCACTACCCTAACACTTCATAATCTGATTTGTCAGCACAGGGCACAGGAAAAGTTTTTACTTGAAAGAGACAGCTGGAACAAACAGTAATATTTGCTGTGAAGAGTGAATTTCGTCATTTTATTTGTTTTAATAAGCAATCGGTATTTATATTCTACAGATCTAATAATTAAAAATTGCTGAATAATTTGATAATAAAATCATAAAATTAGAATCAATGTGTACATTAATTAATGTTGGAAATAATCATTTTATATTTATACACACAAAGATATAGACCTCTTTCATTTCAATATTTCTATTATAGCTTATTTGGTTCAAAAGAAGATCTTCATTTTAATACAAAACTTAAATAAATACATAGTGAGGGTTAAACATTTTATTTATTTACCTACAGAACAAGTCCACTAAAATCAGTGTGGTTTATATTAACTAACTTCAGTATGTTTATTCTTGGCATGAAGACGTTTGAGTCCAATTCATTATTATTCTATTAATAATTATTTCTTTGACAGAACTCCCTTGTGGGACGCAAGGATTGCAACGAGAAAAAGAAAACCGTGAATTATTAGATTTCACACTAGCATGTAAATTTATATATACTACAATTATCAGTAAACATAAATACTCCTTTGAGTCAACTTCTGACGACCAGATGGAAGCAACTCTATTGTTTTCTTGGCAAAAGCAGAAGAAATTTGAAGAATGGCAGTGATCAGGAATCAAAGACTTAAGTCTTATAAAAGAATTAAAGGAGTTGATTTGATATGAAAATTGCTTTATTTAACAATGTAGGAATGTTTTTTTTAAACTTAGAATAAGATTTTGCTGAGAGTATTGAGACTATTCTCAAGGTAGCAACATAGCAGACTCTAGAGGAGACTGGCAGTGCATTTGCCTTAAGTACTTTATCAGTGAACTAAAACAGGGTACAGATAGTCCTTGACTTACAAACATTGTTAAATCAATGATTAACGACAATTCAAAGTTACAACAGTCTCAGAAAGAGTATATAAAACACTGTGCTGCCCCTCTAGATGCATGATCGTGATCTGAGTGCTTCTTCCCACATGATGGGTTACCAAATGCAATTCTCTGCCAGCTTTCTCAAAAACACAATGGGGAAGCTGGCAGGGAAGCTCTTGCCACCTGTTGAAGGACTTCCCGTTTGCTCAATGCAGGAGCAGTGGGGAGGATACTCACTGGGTTGAAGGAACGGGGCTTGGATATTGAGGATCCATATTTGGTTTCTGCTGCCTGGTGTAGGACTTCGCTTTCACATGTGGAGGGTTGCTGCCTGCCTGCCTGCCTGCCTTTCACTCTGTCAACTTAACAACCACAACAAAGAGAGATGGAATTGCAGTTTTTGAATGAAGTGCTCCTTGTGGATGTCTTGCTTAATGACCACTTCACTCAACAACTAAGATTTCATTTCCAATTATCCTAAGAATGCAAGTTGAGGACTATCTGTAATCTAAACTCTATCATTCTACTAGTAGGCTACATAGGTACAGAGAAAGAAATGTTAGCAGTAATCATTTTGAGTATGCCAGATGCCTACAATTAATAGGTCTAGCATACTGGTGACACAAAATATGTATAGACAATGTACTGTTTATTTAAAAAAAACAAAATTTCTGTTCATTTAGTAAAAGTAATTGTCCAGTTCTGATGATAATTGGGCCAGGGTTGCTATTAAGAGCCTCAGTGGCGAGTGGTGAAGAGGGCAGTAG
Source organism: Rhabdophis nuchalis (assembly GCA_039707465.1). NCBI lineage: Eukaryota > Metazoa > Chordata > Lepidosauria > Squamata > Natricidae > Rhabdophis > Rhabdophis nuchalis. Next base: position 66,834,332 of record CM077646.1, read on the forward strand.
TGAAGGCTACTTCTGCTGACTGCTGGCTACCTGAAATTTGGCAGATCGAATCTCACCAGACTCAAGGTTGACCCAACCTTCCGTCCTTCCGAGGTGGGTAAAATGAGGAGCCAGATTGTTGGGGGCAATAGGCTCACTCTGTAGCCTGCTTAGAGAGGGCTGTAAAAGCACTGTGAAGTGGTATATAAGGTTAAGTGCTATTGCTGTTGCTAGGTTGTAAAGTGTGACATCACATGACATCTGTTTAGCAACAGCAATCCTGGCAGCCCTAGTTGGCACATAACCCTGAGACACATTGGTAAATGGGAAAGAGATGGATTTCCAGGTAAGAAGCATGGGGGATGCATAGGTAGGAGAGTGCCATGGTGTGTGTGTGAGGAAATAGGGAGAAACAGCACAGGCCATGTGTGAACAGAGGGAGGCCAGGATGGTGGTCTTAACAAAGCGATTTGCATCCTTCTCTAGTTGCTTCCCCATTGACTTTGCTTGTAGTCAGGAGGGAAAGTTGCACATGGAAGTGATGTGACTGTGAGGGCATAGCAACCTTTGAGGACTGATCATGCATACCACTCATCCACCATCATTGAAACGTTTTAATGGTTGCTGAATGAATAGATTGGTGAATGAATTAGGTTCTCACGTGTTCAGCTTCTAAAATGGATCAAATTTATGACATTTAGACCTTGAAGAACCTTTGTCCTCTTCTGTTACAATTTTCATCTGCTACCCAAGTACACATTTATTTATAAATGGGTTTAAAATATTTGTATGGCTGCCCATGTCATATTAATTAACTCTGGGCAGCTAATAACAAATAGACCAAAAATGAATTTATAAAATTAAAAAAAACTTTCAATGCTATCACAGAACCACAAATACTGGGCTTCCTTTCACTGATCCAGTGATCCAATAGATGAGGGAAGTCATGCCTTAATGGCCTTCTGGAAGGCAGGAAAGGCAGGATCCTCTGTATCTTGAGGATGTAGGAGTAGGAGAGTAGGAGCAACTACAAAAAGACCCATATTAATAACTTCCAGCAAGAGACATTTAAGAGAAGGGACCCACAGTGAATCTATCCATTCCAATCTAGTGGGATATATAGATGTATAACCCTAAATTACTGACCCAATCAATTCTGGCATATTATATCAGCATGAATAATAGTTGTATTTGCCTCATTCCAATCAGATAAATGTCTTCATTATATATACCTATTTATCTGCCAACTGATAAAATAATCAGTTTTATATTTTACATATTCATATATTATTTTATATAATATTCAATCTTGCTAAGATGTTAACATAGAAAAAACTGTTTGGAACATTTTCTTTCGGCCATGAAACACACAATAAGACAAAGCTGTCTGTAGTAATCTAATCCATAATGTAATATTCAGATAAGAAATGAAGTGCATAGCTTTTATCCTACTCGCGGCTAAAATGTACATAATGTAATAATGCTGTTCAATTATTTGGCTGCAATGCATTGAACTAGCATTCTTCTACCCAGAGATGCAATAACAATGGAAAACATCTGTTCCTTAAGTAAGCTAAACATTTACATTTTCAAAAAGTGTTTTCTCAAACTGTAGCTGACATTGCCAATTTCCCTCTCCAAATTTCTTTATATGCTTTACATTTTCATGTGCCTATCTGCTTAATTATTTTTTCTTAATCACAAACATGGCAAGTCATTTAAAAGATCATCCCTGAAGCATGAATGAAAAAAATAATATACATAGTAAGACCTCTAAAACAATTGAATAAGTGAACTACACCAAAAATATTTAAAGATAAAAAGAAAAAACAACTGATAATTCACCAATACTACTGTCTTTCTGGCATTTTTCATTAAGAGGCTTCCAAAGGAAAGGCCATAGTTTAGTGATACTGTTTAAGGTCTGGAAGCAAAGGAGTTTTCCTGATATGGAAAAATATTTATCAAACCCCCCACAGAACTGCAGCCAATCCGTGCAAACAACAAAGAAATACATGAACCAATGACTTGACTCAATCTGAGGCATTTTACTCTATCTCTATAACCATGGCATAGAGTAAGAAGGGGTTGTGTGGTAAATACAAAAGTCTATACAATTGCTTGCATCTCCAGATTGTCTGAAAACTCTACCTGGACAACTTATAGTCGCAACAGATTTTGCTGAGCTGTAAGGAATAATATTTCCCAAATTTCTAAGGATCTTTTGAGACTTGACTACAAGTTAGTAACACTGTACATTCACAATAATATATAAAGATTAATGCCTTTAAATTTACTGCTCTATAGAAAGGAGACCCATAAATTTGAGAAATCAAGGCTATTTCTGTTTTCCTAAAGGACAACTAAATATGGGTCTTGGAAAGCAGCATCTGAATACCAAATACAGAATGCAGCTAGACAGAAAACGAATGAGAGAAAAACAGCAAAGAATCCTGTTACATTCTTTGTATGTATATATACATACAAATTTGTACATAGCTACAGTATGTATGCTGCAATATATACCTGATATGCAATAATAAATCTGCAAAACACCAAAAACACTGAAAGAAGAGAGTGGAGAAGCAGGCAACAAAGAGCTGAAATGGAAATTAACTGGATAGATGTGTTGTGTCAAAAAAGATGAAATAGGAAAACACTGCTCACCATATACATCCTGTGGGTTTCACAGGGCTAGGCATTTCTATGTATCAGAAAATACAACTGCATATAAGACTATAATTTCACATCCCAGAGATAAATTGAGCAGTTAAGGGAAATGCTACATATTGCAGTTTTACATAACTGTTGTCAGTTACAGAGTAATTTCAACTGTATTCAAGCATTACTTACATTCTGGTCCCACCTTTTTAATCACAAACACTGCATACATACATACATACATATACACACCTGTTTGAAGATGCAGAGGAGTGACAGGCAGCAAAAAGAGAGAGGTTTTCTTCGCAGGCTGCAGCTTTGGGAGACTGATTGCTGACAGAGGCCAGATCACTTTGCTCTTCAACCCTTAATTTTTCTCCTAGCAGAAAGATTACAGATAAAACCATAAGCAAATTGGTGAGAATATGTTTCAATTGATATTTACTTCAAAATAACTATTTCCTTAGTATATAATTGAAACACGTTCAGATAAGAACATATGGCCTACTAGTTTCTATATTGCATAAACATTTGAAAATCCATCCTTTAAAACTACAGTACTTATTGCTAAACCTTGTAGAATGTTCCAGTGGATTTAACTTTTCTTTTTTAAAGTTGTATTATACACATCTAGACTTCAAATGATAGAATGAGTTTCTGATATTGGAAGAAAAGGAATAAACTGCAAGAGAAATGAATGAGTATGTAAGCAAAAAAACGTTTTCCCACACTTCACACAGAGAATAGCAAACCTGCAGGAAGAAGCTGCTCTTGTCCCTTCAGAGTCACTGAGCATAGAAATCTTACTCTTATGAAGCTTTTCAAATCACAAATAATCACAGCACTTTTTAATAAAGCAATCTTAGCCTTTTTAATAAATGTCAAATAAGACACAGTTACACACACACAAACTCACACACACACGCATATTCAAGTAGGTCACGGGTGTCAAACTTGCTGTGTCACACTGCCATCAGGTGACATTTTGTGATGTTTTTCCTGTTTGCTGCGCTGGGGTAGGCGTGGCCTGTGCATGATGCATCCAGTTCACAGGCTGCCAGTTTGACACCCCTGATGTAGGTGTATATAAGTAAATAAAACTAGCATAGTGAAAATTTGACTACAAAAGTGTAGTTAAATGAACAGAAGAAACTGTGATGTATATGTACATAAAATATAGGGTTGGACAAGACCTTGGAAAATTTCTAGTCCAACCGCCTGCACAAGCAGAAAACACTATATCATTCTGGACAAATAGCTCTTCAGTGGCTAAGTGTCTACCTCTTAGAGAGGATAGAAAAGAAGGAGTAACATTGTTAAACAAACAAAGAAAAAATATCACCTGTACCAGACCAAAGAAATTGAGGCTGAGCACAGTGAAACCTCTCCCCTAATCCCATTAAAAGCTACCAGACTTGAAAATCAACAAGGCAAGAGTAGCTGCCAGTTTTAAGAATCAACAAATTAATGATTTGGAGGCATAAAAGGGCTCCTAAAACCCACCCACACTTTTGGATCTAGTCATGCCGGCTTCCATTCTTCTGGCTAGTGCCTGCCAGAAGAAGAAGGACAGGGGTAAGTGTGAACAAGTGTGTGCATATGAGAAAGTGCATATATAGGTTTGGCTGAAAGTGTTGAGTGTAGCTATTTCCCCGGGCTGTGAGTAACCATAAGCTAAACCTGGGAGTGCATGTCACACTAGAGCAGGGGTGTCAAATACAATTTCATTGAGGGCCGCATCAGGGTTGTGTTTGAATTTGGGGGGGGGGGGCAGGTGGGCATGGTCAGGAGGGCCAGTGGCCAGCTAGATGTCACTCGTATCTAGACCACCTGTGGTGGCCCAAGCATTCTGCCAGCAAAAATGGGCTCCCAAGCTCCGTTTTTGGCTGCCACAGCCTCCTGCAATCCTCTGCCAGCGAAAATGGAGCTCGGGAGTGCTGCCCACAGTCCGTGCAAGCTCATTTTCCACTGTGATAGTTTCCTGCAACCTTCTGTCAGTGAAAACAGAACCCAGGAGGGCCACACATAGACCTCCCAAGCTCAATTTTTGCTGGCAGAGACACCGCAGGCCAATCCTTCACTGTTTCCAGGGCAGCCCCGCGGGCCAGATCTAAGCTGGATCCGGCCCCCGGGCCTTGACTTTGACACCCCTGTACTAGAGCAATACTGGATTTTTTTCTCACTTTGGATTTTTTTTTTCATCTTGAAAACCACCTTTTGGTATGATTTTATGATTTTACCTAGAAGTGTTGATCAGTCTTTCAGTATTATGGATTGCAAAAGGATTGCAGACCATAGGTTTGATATCCTTCCACCCGATAAGATTTCTGTCCATACAAAGGAAGAATACTATTACTGGATAAACTAAAAGCAATACGTTTTATTCCTGGAAGCCTTTCAGATTTTCAGGGCTTCAAGGGCTGCATAAGATGTCAATAGCAAGGTTCAAAAAACAACTTGGTATTTCTGTTTATTTTTATTCATGAGAGATTTACTTAAAAAAAATGTCAAGATTCAGTGACAGGCCAAAAAAGCAAACTTGTTAACTTGAACACAGTTGGGATTTAGATCCTTGAAATGAAGTGACTGCCAAGATGAAAGTGCAAAATAAGAAGTTTTCCATAGAAGTATAAAAAATGAATCTGTCTATGAATAAAAATAATTATATTTTAAAAATTTGGACTTTAAATACAATACACTCTCACAGGCATGCCATTCCTTTTCAATGCAAGAAATAATATGCAAAGTTTGGAAAAACAATATTAAGCAAAAGAAATCTGACACAGGAGAAAAAGGGGGGAAATCTAATTTATACCAACATAATTCATTATTATCTTCTCATCCATCATTTCCTTGCTAACCATCCTTGCTTCTACTTCATTTATATATCAACTGGCTCTCATTCTCTAGACTTTATTTTTGTCTCTTTTGAAGGATCTCAGCAACTCCATTTAACGGACTTTCCCAGTATTCATCTTCCTGTCAGCCAATTTTCCTTCATGAAATTTATCTTCATTTATTAGCCCTGTATGGCCAAACCACTTCTCTCATATTTCTCATACTGATCACTCACTTATGTGTTTAATCAATTCACACCCATTGCTTCTTGACCATATTTGTTCTCTTTTACCATACACACTTAAGTAATCTATTAAGGGACTGCCACATAGAAGAGGGGGGTCAACCTATTTTTTCAAAGCACTTGAAGGCAGAACAAGAAGCAATGGACAGAAACTAATCAAGGAAAGAACCAACTGCATTCAGTTTTGGTCGCCACAATGTAAAAAAGATGTGGAGACTCTAGAAAGAGTGCAGAGAAGAGCAGCAAAGATGATTAGGGGACTGGAGGCTAAAACATATGAAGAACAGTTACAGGAACTGGGTATGTCTAGTTTAAAGAAAAGAAGGATCAGGAGAAACATTATAGCAGTCTTCCAATATCTCAGGGGTTGCCGCAAAGAAGAGGAAGTCAAACTATTCTCCAAGGCACCTGAGGGTAGAACAAGAAGCAATGAGTGGAAACTAATCAAGGAGAGGAGCAACTTAGAACTGAGGAGAAATTTCCTGACCGAACAATTAATTAGTGGAACAACTTGCCTCCAGAAGTTGTGAATGTTCCAACATTGGATGTTTTTAAGAAGAGACTGGACAACCATTTATCTGAAGTGGTGTAGGGTTTCCTGCCTAGGGGAGCCGAGGAAGCCAGGATAGAGCCACAATAATGTAGCAGTGAGACAATGAGGGATACGCCCCCACGATGACCGCAGCCACGAGAGAGCGCCAACAGGAAAGACAAAACAATGGCGACCAAGTGGGAAGACGATAGAGCACCCGGGGGGAGCAACTCGGCCAGGTGGCAACAAATATAGCAGCGGCGGTGATGGCACACACCGGCGGCAGCGAAAGCCGCCTCAGAAGCTGTCCATAAGCCGCTATAGCGCGTTGGAAGACCGCGCTGAAGGCCATGCTTCCGCACAGCAATGCCAGTGGCTAGCCGCGCCAAGCAGCCTCCGTGACCGACCCTCGCGTCTAGACTCAAAGGTTTTCCGTCTAGACTATCCAGTTCTATCCCCGCCCACAAACCCACCGACAAGCAGCGGGTTTGGCAGTCATACCACAACGGAGGAACCCAGGAGGCAGATTCTCCCCTCCGCTCCGCACAGCTGAGACCTCCACTATCTTGAAAGGACCTACACATCCATGTTCTTAAGTAGCATGACCAATATTTCTTATACATTTATCCATGAATACTTTAATGGCTCAGTATTGAATATTCATATAGCGTTCTATTTACTGTCACACATGCTTTAGTTCCATGGTATATCTCTCTTACAAGGAGCAACTAATCTGCAATTCCAGGTTTACACAAAATATTCCATACTTCAAACCTATTCACTTTATCATGAGACCTCTCCAAATTTCTCAGTGATCCATTGAGGAGCAACATGGGCTTTAATTCAAAAAAAAAATTAAACAGCATTATTGCATTTTCCAAAATTTGTTTATAGTCATTTCTTGTATCCTTTGGATCAGAATTTTGCCCAAGTACTTCCCAGATATGGTTGGTAAATTATTCCCAATGGATTCCCATATTCGTTGCTGTCACAGTAACAGTATTTTTTTCAAACTGTCAGACACAGATGGTTTCTTAATATACACATTGATCGAATTACGCAGTAACTTGTACAAAACATATTCACATTTTTTCAGTTCTATCATTTATATCTGCGGTTTTACTATTTTTCAAAATTCTCAAAGCATTTATAATTAATTTCCTTTTCATCATTTGTTCCCCTTTGGAATTAAGAAAATAAGATTCCATTTCCATTCTACTTAGTTCCCTTCACTCTGTTGGAAGCTCCTTATATAACCCTTTTGATAACTTGCAAAACAATTTGGGATTGCTTTGGAACAATATTTTGGAATTTTTAAATTTATTAGTTTATATCAAAAGGTTAATTAAACAAATTTATAATTCTTGCTTTATAACTATGTATCTTTCTCTAAATCATTTCATTCACATCCTTTTTCATCAAACTATTGTTCTGCCCAACTCATGTCCCATACCAACAGATTCCTTATAGTAACAAATAGAGTGCATTCAGAAAGTATTCCCATCACTTTTGTCAATTTTGCTATGCTGCAGCTGGATTCTACAGTTGTTGAAATTTTATTATTAATTATTATTATTAAATTTATACCCCGCCCTTCTCCTTGTTAGGACCCAGGGCGGCGCACAGGCATTATTTAAAAACACAAAATACAATAAATATCAATTAAAAATGTATTAAATTAATAAACCCGTGCTAAAACCCAATGTTAAAACCCTTACCAAATTATAAATTATTTTTTTCTTAAAAAATCAGAAACGGGGGGCTATCCTAGGCCGGCTTGTTGGAATAGAGACGTCTTAAGACGTTGGCGGAAGAGGCGGAGGTCCGAGATAGTACGGAGGTCGGGGGGGTAGGTCGTTCCAGAGGGCCGGGTCTGCCACAGAGAAGGCCCTTCCCCTGGGTGTCGCCAACCGGCATTGCCCCGCTGACGACACTCGAAGAAGACTCTCTCTGTGGGAGCAGATCGGACAAAGGGATGTATGGGGCAGGAGGCGGTCTCGTATATAGCTAGGCCCCGAGCCATGGAGCGATTTAAAGATGGTCGTCAGCACCTTGAAGCGCACTCGAAAGGCCACAGGCAGCCAGTGCAGCTCGCGCAGGAGAGGTGTTACGTGGGTTTGCCTTGTGGCACCCATAATCACCCGTGTGGCCGCATTCTGTACTAACTGTAGCCTTCGAGTGCACCTCAAGGGGAGCCCCATGTAGAGAGCGTTACAGTAATCCAGCCGGGATGTCACAAGCGCTTGAGTGATTGTGCGAAGGGCTCCCCGGTCCAGTAAGGGGCGCAATTGGCGCATTAGGCGTACCTGATAGAACACCCCCCTGGCCACGGCCGCCACATGGTCCTCCCTGGACAGCCGGGAATCCAGGAGGATGCCCAAGTTGCGTGCCCTCTCCACGGGGGCCAGTTGTTCGCCCCCAATGGCCAGTGTTGGACTTATCTGGCTGAACCGGGGTGCCGGAAACCACAGCCACTCGGTCTTGGACGGGTTGAGCGTGAGTTTGTTACTACCCATCCAGATCCGTACGGCCTCCAGACACCGGGACAGCACCTCGACGGCATCGTTATTTATTTTTTCATTAATCTATACTCAGTAGCCCATAATGACAAATATCCCTGGGTGAGGCAGATCTCCATCCACATGGAAGATCAAGCTGAGGATTGTCTGAATCTTATTTTTTTTTTTGTTCGGGATGTGGAAAAAGGAAAGCAGGAATTTTGTTAAGGAAATTTTAAGGGGAGGGGAAAATATAAACTATAAACATTATTGGTAGGATCTAGACCACTTAAATTAAAAGGTTTTTTTTAAACCTGACATCACTACTTTTTTTAACTTTACGCATTATTTCCAATTGGGAAGAAAAAGGATGAAAGTGATAGTTGAAAACAGTGTTACATTAATGAAACAAAGTTTGCATTCATTTGCAATTCACAGTTGTAGAAAATATAGGTCCATATCAGCTGAGGGAACAAACCTCATAGACAATATCAGCAACAAAGATGAGAGATATAAGAGCAAAAGAAAACTTTATCTGAAGATCTTTTAAAATGTCTGTATTTCATCCACTGCAATATGAGCATCTCAGCCATTATGTATAAATAAATCTTCACAACTATATAATACTTTCTGAAGGCATTGTAAGTTAGCTAGAAGAAAAATCATAAGTTGAAATGACCTGGATAGCAGAAATTCAGACCATAAGAAAAAATAATAGCAACATTAGGAATTAAAAATGCAGGAGCCAAAAATTGTTTCTATTTTCATGATACACAATTGAGAATATATGTAGTTCAGGGCTGAACTGTGAACTTCTCAGTGCCTTCTGAGCTTATTGCTTGCAAATATTTCATTATTTTACTAGGTAACATGATCAGTACTAATCATCATCACTGATGATGTTACCTAGTTGGGTAATGAAATGTCTGCAAGCAATCAAGATCAGAGAGCACCAAGGACTCCACAATACAATTTCCCTTTTTGTGATATTTCTTTGATACAGAATATAGAGTAAAATAACCTACAAGCTGTGTATCTTTATGACTTTAAAAACCTTATTAAAACAAATGTTAAGATTCTTGTCCAATTTTAGTAAACTAGGTAGCGAGCAAACAATTCACAAACATATTCCCATTGGATGCAATTCTATCTTTCAAAGCTAGAAATTTACAAAATAAAATTGGACAGGTGTTTTAGAAGTTCACTAAATCAACTCTTAAGGAAATTAATATGTTTTCTTTTTGTTTAATTAATGAAATTATATTAATCATAATTAGCACTGAATACCACTTTCAGTAGTTGCTTCTTTCTGCTCCGGCTTTTCTTCCTTTATCTGTTCTTTGCTTGCATTTTTCTTTCGTTTTTTCATTTGGTCAATTAAAAGCTGAAATTCAGCTTTGTGTTTCTTTCCTGGAAAACAAAAGTGTAATGAAGATCCTTACTGATTTTATTTTAATTTGACATATTTTCATTGAAACTGAAGTTATTTAAACACAGCTTTAGAGTAAAATAAAGGAAACGTTAGGCAACATATATTTTGCTATTGTAAACAAATAATACTTATCCTTTCTTTTTGATGTACCACAAATAGTTAACATGGTTAAACTGGCATGGTTAAAATACATTTATTTGGCCAGTAATTTTAGTAGGAATTATTGCTAGAATAGTATAAAGAAATAGAAATACTGTATACTCTGTTCTGAACACAGAGAAAGATATACCAGACCATCAGAATTGATGAAAATGGAACACACATTGAACAAGAAACATGTTGCTCAGCCAAACTTTGCTTATTATGGTAGTGTAGGGTTCTATGTATAATTCTATTTTGTCAGACTTCTGGCAAGCATTGTTATCATCCACAACTTTCTGCAATATGTATGTCTTTTCATGAATGCAGCTTTTCATGTTGTTTCAATTTCATTTACCGGTACCTCTTGGACTGGCCACATTTTCACTCACTGTCACTTAGTGGAACTATGCCTCCTATTTGCATGGTAATTAAAATGTATTAATTGCATAATGCATTGATGCTATTATGTTTTAAGTCTAAGAAGGCAACAAGGCAAGAAAGTATGTCTTAATAAAATGTTACATCAAATCATTCAATATGCATCTTGTACAGTTCTGTCAGGAATCTAGTTCTAAAAATACAAAGACTATAAATTGCCAATGAGATGACTAATTGCTTTGAATACAAAGCTTTGATATATAGCCAGGATATAAAAATGCAAGAATGCAAGAAAGTAAGCCTTAATAAAATATGTTACATCAAATCATTCAACATGCATTTTGTATAATCCTGTCAGGAATCTTGTTCTAAAAATACAAATCACCAATGAGACAATTGCTTTGAAGACTCTGATATACAACCATGATGAAAAAACATCTGGCATTACCAGTTTAAATGAAAAATTAAGGGCACTGAAATAAAATTGGATTGGAGTACTTTCTTCATATGTGTGTACAACAATCCTATAAAACAGATAGACAGTTACAGAAGGATGGACAGAAGCCTAGACCAGAGGAATGAATTTGATTTGCCAGCCTTATATTTTTCAGATCTGACCATTTTTCACTCAAATAACAGGTGGTCTTCTAAGCACTGAAAAAGGCAAATTCTGTTTCACAAAGTTGTTGCACTTTATGGCTTCAGAACAAAATATTGAACTATTTCAAGGTATGATGGGCATTAATAGATGAGAAGAATTTTGAGGTTAGCATCCAGCCTTTGCAGTTTTATCTCTAAGGAATTCTGCCTTATGTTAAACCAGATCAAATTTCAGAGCAAAGCAAATTTCAATGCAAATGCATTTTATACATTTTTAAACATTCTTGTTTTTAGTCCTGCAGAAGTTCTTCTGCTACACGTTTCTTGAGCATACCATGATCTGGAAATATATCTGGCTCTGCCATTTTTCTTTGCTATTTTAAGATTTAAAAAGAGGGTTATTTTTATTTTTTATAGAGTGGATAATTTATCATTCAGACAGTCCTGAAAGCTTTCAGGGCTGTGCACTAAGTAACAAATTACAAGACTTCTGTAAAAAAATGTCTACACTATCAAGCTGTTTAATCTATATATTCCATACAGGTAATCCTCAATTTACAATTAGTAGCTTATCGATCATTCAAAGCTACAACAGACCCTCACCAGTTGTGAAGTTATGGCCATTGCAGCACTCCCATAGTGAATAAACTCAGGCACTTGGCAATCTGCCTGCTCTTAAGAGAGACTGCAAAAATTCTTCAGCAGCCTCCCCGCATACCTCTCCCCCATCCTACCCACCCACCCACCACAGGTTCCCATAGGACTTCTTCCCAGCCTGTAGGAGCCCACACCCTCATCACCACTCTGATCAGTCTTCATCTTTTACTACAGACCTCCTTCTGGAAACTCTGGAGATGACTTTGGGAAATGAGTGTAAGCAGCTCCAGCCCTTGGCATCCCTAGGCTGTGTGGTGCCATTCTGGGAGGCCACAGGGATGCTGAGGGGCAGAGTGGCTTACTCTTTCCCCAACACAATCTCAAGAGCTTCCATCTACAGAAATTAACTACCAATCAGTGATGGAGAGTGTGGAGGGAGGTTGAGACTCAGAAGGTGGGAAACCAAGGTCTGTGAGGATATGGGGGGAGTGGAGCACGGGTTGCCTTAGGGAATAGGGGAGGCTTGGGGTAAGTTGACCTGGATGTGTACTAGGCCTCCCAGGACTTCCCCCCACCTTCTGCTTGGCTTAACAACTATACTTACAAGAGCAGCAGGAGGGGGGAATTAATCAAATGGGAATGTATCAATGAATATCACAATGTGTGACTGAAATAGGCAGGCTCCATTTGGCAGTTCAAACCCCACCAGGCACAAGGTTGACTCAGCCTTCCATCCTTCCAAGGTGGATAAAATGAGGACCCAGATTGTTGAGGGCAATATGCTAAACCGCTTAGAGGCTGTAAAGCACTGTAAAGCGGTATATAGGCCTAAGTGCTATTGCTATTGCGATTGTAAGTCGAGGACTATCTGTATATCCATGATATTTCCTTATTGAAATAGCATATCCATCTTGTTTGCCTTTAAAATTTCAAGGCACAAATCTAAATGTTTGTCACCAAAAACACTTTATGAGTCATTAATATCTTGTCAGAAACAGGATATATGGTTTTAAAATATAAATACATCTACTATTTCATACACAATTGAAGAAATATATCATTTCATAGATAAATGAAGGAAAATAAAGGGAAATTATTAAAATAGTTTATGTGAATAATTTCTGGGTCTTCAATGATTCAAAACATTCTTAGCAATTATCGTTCAAGTCCATTAGTGAAGTGTTCCAAAGTAGTTACTGCATGTGATTTTCTTCTTGTGTCCTGTAAAAATAATGTTCCTTGACTTTGGGTTTTCCTACCTCCTTTTGAAATGGTTTTTAAAAATGGATAAGTAGTTTATCCCTTCTAGCGTCTATTTTTTTAAATTTCACCAAAACACAGTTAATAGATATCAAACAACAAGGAAGAGATATTTGTAAGTCTCAAGACACAAACTGATCAATTGGGGCCAGGGTTTTCTGAAATCCTTTTTCTGTTCATTAAGTGACTAAGGGTTCCTCTCTCTCTTGTCTAATTGTCCCCTATGCGGCATATCTTTCTCTTCTCACCCAAGGTCATTCATACATTCCATTACATCAACTTAGAAAAGGTTGTGTAGGGTTTCTTTCTTCTGACTATTCAACAACAGGAAAAAGCAATAGACAATTCTGCTAAATAAAAAGATTAGCTGAGAATGCTATGATTAATCATCATACATGCAAAATGTATTAAAACATGTCTGTGTTCCACAGACTTCTAGACAGCTTCAGGAATTTAAAAAGTGACCAATTCACATTTGTGACTAATTCCTACAAATATGTCCTTAATTCTTCCCTCTTATTCCACCAGCAAGCTGAAATAAGCTAATTATAAGACCTTTCTCCTGACCCCTGTGATCAATGAATACAGTCTTATATCATAAAGTTGCTCAGATTCCATCAAGTCTGGATTCTATGTGGGAAGGATCTAGATCAGCGATTGTCAACCTGTGGGTCGGGACCCCTTTGGGGGGTCAAACAACTCTTTCACGGGGGTCGCCTAAGACCATTGGAAAACACATATTTTTGAAAAAATACTGAAAACATAAAATAATTTTATGGTTGGGGGTCACCACAACATGAGGAACTGTATTAAAGGGTCGCGGCATTAGGAAGGTTGAGACCCACTGATCTAGATGCTTTCTACTCTGCCACTTATGGCCTGGATCTTTTCCCCTCCTGGTTTCTTCGCGGAACCTGGAATTTCAAGTAATTCAAGTAATTCCCAATTAGCAAGCTGTTAATAACTCCTTGAGGGAGGGTGTTGCTGGCAGCTTTAAGGGAGATTGTTGTGCATTTTTTTCCTTAAGCCCTTCCAAGACTTCTGGATGTTATATTACTACTGTCCAGTCTCCAACCTTTTTTCAAGTGAAGTTTGTTGAGAAGATGTTGAGGAAACAACTACAAAGTGATCTAGGTGAAGCAGATTATTTGGATACTTGTAAATCAAGCTTGGACAGTGGATGGAGTCAGCTTTGTCTGATCAAGAGGATACTTTTTGTTGGGCTCTATATAGACTAGTGTACCTGTCCTGATCCTTTTAGACTTCTCAGCTGCCTTCAATAGTATTCTGTACTGATTTGGAGATAGTACTTTCCAGTGCTTCCATTCCTTCCACAATGGAAGTTCCAATAAGTGGTGGTAGGACAGGAGACCTCAAGCTTGGTGGTTGCTCCCTTGTGCAGGGTACCACAAGAGTCAATCTTTTACATAAAGGGACTAGAAGAGATCATCTATCAATTCAAGGGTCAGTATCATCAATATGTTTTGTATACATCTGTGTCTTGGGCCTCTCTGGTGTCTACAGGCTGGATGGGAGAGAATAGGCTAAAACTGAATCCTAGCAAGACATAATTATTGTTTGTTCATCGAGGTGTTTGAACAGTCCCAGAGTCTCAAGTGTCCTGACCCAGTCCAAGTATGTACAAACAAAGATGTTAATTGTAAACTTTACTGATAGGTCTGTAAAATAAACAATCAAGCAGAAAAGAAAACTACAAACAAACATACAAACACACACACAATAAGGAAAACAAGTCTCAAGAGTACAGCAAGTGTGCCTTGAATAATAATAATAATAATAATAATTTAATTTTATATCCCGCTCTCTCTCCCCAAGGGGACTCGAGGCGGGAAGAAAGGTAAGGTCCAAGAAAGGTGAATTAGTTGAGTTTCAACTAATTGGTGTGTCCTTCATAGATAGCATTTCCTCCGACTGACCTTTTTCTGTCTCAGACAAATATCCTTCATGTATATGTTTGAACACATAGCTTATCTCAAGTATGCATCAAAATGTAAAAGTTCTCCTGAATCTGACCAACCACGTCTAGGAAGCTTTCATGAAGAACAGTGGCCAAGCAAAGTGCAAAGCCAAAACGCTGCAGAAGGTTTGCCAGCCAATCAAGGTACAAATCAAAGTCACAAGACTTCACATTGGGAGTAGAGGCACCCAGAGACTGGGTTAGTAGCCCAGACTCTTTATCTTCAGAGATGGGCAGCAGTTGTCTCTTCAGGCAGCAGTTCATCCAGCAACTCTGGAACTGGCTGTTCATTGTCTCCTTATTTGTGTCTGTGACACTGGGGTTATTTTGGGTTGTCCTCCACTCACAATTCCTGCATGAAGAGGGTCTGAAAGCCAGAACTTTACGACGATGACCCAATCCCTCATCACATCTTGTTTGGATTACTACAACATATTCTATTTGTGTGCTTTAGTTTTCCAAAATGCTAATGGCCTGGATACTGTCCAGCACTTTTCCTATAGGCTTCAGTGTAGAATTTAAAATGCTAGTTTAAACTTATAAAGCCCATGGTGAGAAAAGCAACTGGTGGTTCTCCACTTTGAGGAGGTGTGGAAGACCAAGACTCAGAAGTATTGCTTTTCTGTAGCAGTTCTAGACCTCTTGGAGAGCATCTTGCTGGAGCTTAGGTCTGCATGCCTGCCTGCCTAATTTAGACACTCCCCATCTTATTCTCAGCTAAAAGCATTAAAAAAAAACCCCATATAAAATATGCAGGTAGTCTTCGACTTACAACCACAACTGAGCCCAACATTTCTGTTGCTAAGTGTGACATATGTTAAGTGATTCTTGTTCCATTTTACAACCATTCTGGCCACAGTTGTTAAGTGAATCGCCACAGTTGTTAAGTTAGTATAACACAGCGGTTAAGTGAATCGGGCTTCCCCACTGACTTTGCTTGTCCGAAAGTCGCAAATGGTGATCACAGGACCCCAGGACACTGCAACCCTCAGAAATATGAGTCAGTTGTCTGAATTTTAAGCACGTGACCATGGGGATGCTGCAATGGTTGTAAGGGTGAAAAATGGTCCTAAGACCCTTTTTTCAGTGCCCTTTCAACTTTGAGCGGTCACTAAACAAAGGACTGTAAGTCGAGGGCTACCTGTACTACATCAGTAAAATAGGAGCAAGTTAAAGAAATAAAGATAGAATAAATTAAAAGTTAAAATGTGGGGGGGGATTGTCTTCAAGGTGCCAACTACCCTTGGGTTACATGCTTTGATCCAAGCTACGTTCTGATCTTTGCTGCCTTCCAATGGCAGCTGAAAATAGAACAGATTCCTCTAAAGAGCATAATGCCTGGTTTTGGGACTTTTGAGTTGAGGTTTTTACATTTTTAAAATGGATTGTATATATTTTAGTAGTTTGTAAAACCTGCTGAGAATCCTTCAGGCAGGAGGCAGGCAGGAACAAAAGCTATATTTTAGAAAAATAAAATTACCTAACGTATTAAAAACAGGAAAACAGTAATAGACTTCTGATTAAGAAATCAGATGGGTCTTCTTTGGAACAACCTTCCAAATTTAATGCAAGCTACTCCTTTGTCCTTACTCATTTTCTGCATATTGTATAATTTATATTACTTTATTACAGGCCTTTACATATAAAAAACAATAAAACCTGGCACATAAAAGAAGGCCTCCAAAGAAGAACTCAGTGGGAGAAAATAATCCTTCAATTACTTTCATCCTAAATTGTTCAGGATTTTAAATTACCTGCAATAAAACCAAGTGGAAACCATTGTAGGATTTCAGCAGGGATGTTATAAGCACCTATACACAGCCCATATTAATAAATGAGCTACTCCATTCTGGACTAAGTTCACCAATCTTATCTGTCCAGTTAAGCAGCATCACGAATTCCTCTTGCATATCTAGTCTTTGGCTATCTGTCAATAAAGACAGTTTGAGAAGAAGGGTGAAGAGATATTGATCGGGGAAACAATTATATAAGTATTAGAAAATACAGACCTCCAAGCTACATTGAGAATGACCCCAGAAGTGTAAACACCTGTCTCTATTACTGTATTTACTACCTCAGTATACTACATACTGAGGAGAGCTCCAGAGAATTGAGGGCAATAGATTTGGTCTCTTCCTCTCATATATTCCAACTAATAACAAGCTTGTTTTCAAGTTAACCTCAAGTGGTTTCAGTTAGCAATGAATTTCTTATTCTTTTGGTTCTCAAGTCACTACCTTGCTATTAATTACATTACCCATGTGTCCTTGGTTTTGGACTTATCGGTCCAGCGGCTTAAAAGAATAGAGATTGCTTCATAAACCACAGACACATTTATGTCCTCAAAGGGTCTGATCTCATCCTGGACACTTAAAAGACTTAGATATAAACTTCACAGGGGTCCAGCAAAGCCTCAGGTTAGCACTTGTAGATTTCTAAGTACTGACGTATTGAAATAGATGCAAGGATAAAAAGTATATTTTTATGCAGCCAAATTATATTTCAAAATTAATTTTAATTTTCTTTGCGCTGTCCAGAAGTTATGCAGGTAAACAAGCTAAAATCACAAAATATTGGTTTTTTTTTTCTCTTGTCCTTATAATATTCCTTGTGTTAAGGAAAATCAGTACAATTTGGCATTTCTTGTCAACATTGCACACAAATCTCTGGCTCAATGCAATGTATCTATTTCCAAACTGGAGACCGCACATTTACATTGACAAATAGATTACTACATATTCTGATAAAATGTCTTATTTGCATGTACATAAAAAGAGCACTTTTTATGGTTATGGTTCAATGCTTGTATTGTTATTACTAAAATGAGAAAAAATATTGCTACACCCAAAATTTCTCTTTGGGAACCCTGAATCTCATGGCATCTGAAGAAAGACCTACTTCTTGGCTTATGTAAGAATACATTTTTAATAAAGATAATGATTGTCCCATGGCCTACAGCTCCTGTACTATCCTAAACTCATTTCATCAAAATTCAAAACAGAATGACCAATTTCTATTTGGGATGTTTAATGCAATGGAATTAAGAGTTGAAATGTATATGTTAACCCAGAGGTAGGGAACTAGGGTCCCTTTATGACTAGTGACATTTTTACATGCTGACTCAAGAATTCTGGGAATTGAATTCCACAAGTCATAAAGGGGCTGTAGTTTTCCACCCCCTGGGCTAACCCAACCTCTGTAATGATAAAATCACATCACCCAAAACTTCATTTGGCTAAAAAACTTTCCAGGATGAAAAAGTTTGACCACCCTCAATTTAGTGGTGGTAGAGATATGTGCTGACTGCAAAGATTAGATTATACAGTTCAGAAAACAGCACAATTTTCCTTTGAATATTGAGACGTTCTCCCCATTCAAATCAGACTCTACATTCAAATTTTGACTCAGAAATTCTCATTTCTCTTTGTGGTTTTGAAGACACATTGATTTGCCAACAGACTAGACAGACTAGTCTACACAATCCAGGGAATTATTGTGTGTACTCTGACCAAAGCTTAGACTAGGATTTCTATTCCTTAAGCAGAGCTGTTTTTCATCATTTGATTCACACTTTAACTTCACATGCCAAGGATTAAAACTGGACCTGTCTCACATGATATATTGAAACATAAATCTTTATTTCAAAAATAAAGCACTCCACACACACATACTGTACATACATATCAATATTCCAGTTAATATTCCAGCAAAGTGATTTCAAAAAAGAACAATAAAATCTCATGGCTATTATGCTAAATATTTTTAAATGAAAGCGTAAAGAAATGTCTGCTACTTGCCCATTTAATTCTGAAAGAACCATAGAACAAGATATGAGGCATCAAAACTGCATCATCGGCATTACAGTACTCAGTCGCTTTAGAAACTAAGAACAATAAAAAGCTGAGTTAGAGACTCAGTAATGAGAGCATTAACAGTTCCAGTGATTTAAACAAAAACTTCTGTTGCAGATAAACCTCTGCAACTTCAGATCCTGTGACCTTCAATACAAGCAAAAAGATTTCAAAACATTGTAGTGTTAAAGCAGGGGTGTCAAACTCAAGGCCCAAGGAAGTGTAAGGGAAGTGTAATGAACATCGAACAGCAAGGATTGTCATCCAGAGGCAATTAAGGGTAATCCAATCCAAGATATGGAAAAATGGAGAGGGAACATGAAATATATCTACAATGGGAAACTATTGAGATAAAAAGACAGATCACAAATTAGGGGAATGTAAGGATATATAATTATATAAAGATAATGATGAGAATAGCGAGGAATTGTAACCAGGTCTACATCTCGGCCAAAATTAGGCTCTGTGTGTGTGTGTTAAAAAGCACAATGACTATATATGTATACTTTTCTGTTATATTGGGTTTTTTTACTAAAAAGGAGGAGAAAAACTAACTATGTATATCGAAAAGGAATTATAAATACCATCAACATAAAATGGAGCTCGCTCAGAAGCTGAAATACACCAAATAAATAAGATGAAGAGTGGGAAGTAGGGAGAAAGGTAAGGGAAGAAGAGAGAGATAGGAGAAGAGGGCAAGGAGGGGGGAAGAGGAGAAGAGAAAGGAGGAGGGGAAGGGGAGAGAGGGGAAGGGGAGAGGAAGAGGAAGTAGAGAAAGGAAGGATGACAGATGGAAGAAAGGAAGCAGGGAGGGGGAGGAGAGAGGGAGTAGGAAGTGATGGATAAAGTACAAATATGGTGTATGGAGAGCAGAAGAGCCAATAATTGGTTTTTGGTAAGATGAATTGATGTAAACATTTAATAATACAATATGAAGTTGGTTATGTATTCGTATGCATGTGATTATATGTTATGAAAATGAAAAAATAAAAAAACCTTAATGAAAAAAAAACCCTCAAGGCCCGCGGGCCAGATGCAGCCCACGGGGTGCTTAAACCTGGTCATGGGGCTGGCCTGAAAACAGCAAAGGCCGTACTGTCGGCCAGTACTGAAAACAGTACTGGCCGATGGTACCTCTGTTACCCCCCAGGCTCTGTTTTCACTGGCAGAGGTCTGCAGGAAGCCATTCAGGCCAAAAACAGGGTGTAATGGGAAGGAAGATTATGAAAGTAAGGGAGGGTCTTAGGGAAGTCTTGCCTTAGCACATGGCCACCACAGGTGCCCCCGACAGGAGTCCCATGTCATGCCCACCATGGCCACACCTACCCCTAGCATGCCAGGCATGGCCATGGCCATGCCCCCCCACCCCAGCCATGCTCCCCGGCCCTCCGAGGTCAAACACAACCCTGATGCATCCCTCAATGAAATTGAGTTTGATGCTCAATTGTGTTAAAGTTCTCCAAACATCTCAGTTGTATCACTGTTCATATGACTAACTATTAAGTACCTGCATTGACTCCCACCTCATACAAAAAGAATTAATATAAACGAGAGAGATAGCCAGTTTGGTCAAGTAATTAAGGCACTAGGCTAGAAACCAGAATATTAGTCCTGTCTTAGCCATGAAAGTTAGATGGGTGACCTTGTCACTCTCTTTAAGCCCAACCCACTTTACAGGGGTGTGGTTGTAGGGAAAATAGGAGGAGTAAAGAGTATTATGTACGTTCATTGCCTTGAGTTATTAATAAACTTAATAAAAGGTGAAATAAAATCTAATAATTAATTAAGTTAACAGATGTTACCTAGAACAACACTGCTCTGCACAATTCTCATTTTTTCAGTTTATGTTAAGTATACGACTGAAGCCATACTTGAGAAATTATACCCATAAAAAGTAACATTTATTGCAGTGAGTATGCTACTGTAAATATAAAGGCAAGGGTTCTGTTTTTCTAATTCATTATGAAAACTGAAAACAATAAACAATATGAATCCAAGTATAATGAAATAAAATATATGCACACATATGTACCAGAGAGTGAAAGAATCTTCTCTTAATTTATTCCCTCCCAAATTTTCCCCCTATTTTAAGATTGCTTTCATTTAGGGTAATTTTTAAACCCGTTTCTATTAAGGCAGACAAGAAATGAAATGAAAAGACTAGCTGACCATAATGTAAACTATAGTTTACTACTTGCTCATTTACTTCCATCTCTGATCATGCTAGAATAGCTATAAAGAGTTTGAAACAAACCTATTAAGCTGGCTTGTTTTCACCTATTATCATTATCATTAAGATTTTTGCAATTATAAATTGAAAACTTCAGATCCTAATCTAAAACAGAACCATAAGCTTCCAAAAGTAAAGGAACAAGGCAGCCCAGAAAAGACATTGGGCTCTAAAGATCATATTTTATGTCCAACATAGCTATAAACACATATGACTATGTACTTGAAGTATTTTGTTCACTCCAAAAATGTCATATAAAGGCACAACCTTTTTCCCTGGAAAGAAAATTTTGTGGATGGCAACAAGATTGTAACCATTTAGAATTCCTTGAAGCACAGAGAAAAATGTATATATAAATAAGCCTATGTAGGGAAAAAAATTAAGAACCATTATCATCCTTAAACATTGTCAAAAGATTACAAGTGAATGCTGACAAGGAAGTAGCAGAAAATTAGGAGAGAATCTAAAGCAGGGTTGTCAAACTCGTAGTGTCACAGTGGCGTCATGTGACGTATGACAACTTTTTTCCCCTTTGCTAAACTGGGTGTGGCCAGCATGTGATGGGCCGCGAGTTTGACATCCCTGATCAAAGGGAACTTCTGTGCTTAAGTGATTTCTGGCAAAATAACACATCTGGCACAATGACCCATTAGATTGATGTATTCTGGCTCCTTCCATGAGTAAGATTTATGCTGAAGTCTATCCTCAGCTAGAGAAGCTCAATTGGGCCAGTTACTACTTCTCAGCTTAGCCTTCTATAAACAATTCTTCTTGGGGGGATAAAATGAAAAATGCATGTACTACTGTTTAAGTTGTTTTAAAAAGATGGCATATATAAACCTAAGGAACAAATTAAGAGCAACAACCATAAAGCTGCTACCATTTTGTAAATGTTAATAAGGTAATATCTAATACATGGAGAGTTATATTGTGACAGAATCCAATAGCTGGGTGCTGTTATTCATCCTGTTAGGATATGTTTGGTGTTCTTTTACATAGCTGATCAGAAAAGATAACACACTTTTTGTTGTAGATTGGTCAGAGAGGTTGTTCGACTCAGGAAGGTTTCAAAACACAGCCGTTTATTTGGCTAAAATACACAAAAGAGAACAGCAGTAATAGGAATAGCAAAAGGTGCGGTAGTCAGGGTAGTCCCTGCTTGACAGCTATTTATATTGGAGCTGTCAAGCAGGGAGCCAATCAGGCGCGACTGGCTGTTGCCTGGCTGTTCAGGCTGAGGTCGAAGACTTGCAGCCGGTCGCAAGTCGAGGACCTCAACACTTTTCACACAGACAGAAACCTTCCCACAGAAAAATGAGACCTGATGTGCAGACAAATAGGAGGATGGAGCTAGAAAACTTATGAGAAGTTGAGGAAAGGAGGAGAAAAAATATAGTTGGTGCATCAATGCTTTGCCAGAACAAAAATAGAAAACCTAGTAATGCTTGACAAGGAGCACATGAATCAAGTATCTCTTTTACTGTGTTATTGCCACATATCAGAAAGACTGCAAGGAGGTGGGAGAATGAGAAACAGCCTCATACAAGAGACATGTGGAAATGCTTTAGGTAAATGCCATTTGACTTAAATCTCCCTTTTCCTTTCAAAACAGAATCTTAATCATAGGCATAAAATTCAGACATTTCAAGCAACTTTCCAAGATAGTTCCAAGTTAATGTTATTATTCATGAAGATGGACCAACAAAAAGAAGAGTAAACTTATTATAGTCGTGGAGAAAAATGTCATGGAGAAAACTATCACATATTTCAAAAGCTTGACACTGGATTTACACAGTGTTTTATCTTTATTTTACTCTAGCAGAAAGTGTTATGGCGTTATCATTTTATTGTTTTTTTAGATTATCTTTTAGATAACCAGTTGGGTCATCATTTCTGACATATTTCCTTATTTAGGCAGAGAAACAGAGAAGCCAAGGATGGACCAAAAAGCAGTGAGAATAGGAGTGACTTCCAACTTTCCCACTGAGTTTCTTCATGAAACGGAGCATCAAAAATCTTCCTTCCTTCCTCCCTCCCTCCCTCCCTTTCCAACAGGTAAGTAAGTAGCTGCTAATGGATGGGAGAGTGAGGGATTGTGAGACTGGCTAAAAAACTGCCACAAAAAGTTGAAAATGAAATGGGACCACTGAAGCAGCCAGTGCCTACAATTTTCACTTATTGGAAGTAATGGGCCCAGATTTTTGACTTGTTTTGTAAGTCAGCCATTTGAAGTACTTTGGTTCAAAGATTGTTGCCCTATAATGCAGTTATACAGTTAAAGGTCATGACAGTAATAGTATATAGATTTTCTTGGAGGATAAACCAAAGACTGTTTGTTACACAGACAGACAGACAGCTTTTGACAACAATCTTTCTCCAACTTTTTTGTTAGTTTGAGTATGAAATGCAGAAATTATAGCTATGTAATAGCTCTTTAAAATGAGACCATAATTGAAGGAAATTTTTTCTCCCTTAGTCCTCCCATGCCTACTACAAAATATAAGACAAAAGAAAAATCTTTTATATTTTCAGAATTAATACTGTTTACGGTTCTTCAAAGAGCCTAAAGAAATTTTCTTTAAAAATATTTCTCTGTCCTGGGGGATGAAACTGGAGGAGCGGAGGGGGCCACGGCCTCGCCCACTGGGGGTCAGGGAGGAGAACAAGAAGACACAATTGCCAAGAGACTTAGATCTAAAAAATGACTTTTTTTTTTTAATACAGTATAACTTTTGTTTGGATGTTTGTACACGATTGCTAGCATAGAATTTAGAATTTACAATGATGTATGCACTTCTCTTCACCTTGTAGTACTATTGAAATATGTGTTATCAATGTTTTGTTAAGAAGTCCCGGAGGGGGCCAACGATCTCGACGTGAAAGTTCTCAAAATATTTTATTATCTCATCTTACCCTACCCTACTCAAAAAAATTGTAAAACTCAATAAAACCTTTTCAATATAAAAAAAGAGCCTAAAGAAAGGAGAGAATGTGATAGTACTATTGAGCCATCAGCCTATCAAATTCAAAATCTTGGAGAATAAATATAATTAAAGGCAAAAATTATTAATGAAATAGATTTAGATACAAAGATGCTAAATAAAGAAGATTGCATGTACCACATACCACTATATATCCCCATTTACCACAGGATCTGAGAGAAACATGTAGATAGCAATCATTCTGCATAAGGAATTTTGGAAACCCTATTATCATCTAAACTTGGACTAGCAGATTTAGACTTACAATAGCTATACCTTTGGTGTTGTACTTCCCAAGAGCTCTTATGAGAAGCTCAGTCTTTCTGCCCATATAAATGCTACTTGTAGGAACGTTATTTATGAAGTTGAATAATCCAAATTTAATAAAAACAATTCATCTGGTTTACTTTGATACCCTTTATTTCAAAAGTTGGATATTATTTGAATTCCACCAACATCAAGGCTTTTTTTCCTGCCGTAAGCCATGCTTTGTTGATTTATAGCCTCTGAAATATGTCTGACAACTCAATAAAGTCAAGCAGTTTTTCCTGTATTTTTTTTTAACTCTTGAGATGATGTTTGATGCTTGTGGGATGCTTAATGCACCAATTTCCAAGGTTTTTTAGGACAATGCACCATCAAATGGAGGTGTATTTGGGAGTGCACCAAGGACTGCAGAATAGAAGACAAGGGCATGTGCTCCAAGGGCTACCAATTGTTCACCCCTGCCATAATGGAACGAATGCCAATATATTTATGTTCGCTGAAATACAAATACTGTTTTAGTTGATTTTTACAAGTTCTTTCTCCTCCTCATTATTTTAGAGTTCTATTAAAGCAATGTGATTAAATTAAAATATTCAGAGAAAAGAGAGCCTGCCATGACTCTTGATAATTGGATCCACAATGTTTGCTAACTCAAGTGGAATTAATCTTCCTGTAACTTAAATTCTTTATTTTATAACCGTACTTCTGAGGTAGCTAAGGGGACAATTAAGGTGTAGGGGGCTTTTGTTTTACTGCCTGTTTTTATTACTGATTTATGGTTTTATTGTTGTGAACCACACAGAGCTGCTTAACATGGGGACCCATTGAAATCTTTTAAATAAATAAAAATAAATAACAAGCGCATTGATCTTGAGCTATTTCTGTGTGATATGGTTTCAGTGCTATCCTTTCTCGCCTCAAATTTCTCAGTGCTGAACATACCCATTTCCTTCAGTCTCTTCATGAAACTTAATTTTAATCGTCAATTATCCACATTACTAGGAGCGTACAGAATGCTTGCTGAGAACTGCTTCAAGCTTGAAATTTCATAAAGCATCTTCTGTTAAGTGCAATTTAGGCTGTTTTAAGTGAGTTGTTCCAGGCATTTGGGGAAGTTTTTGAGCTCAAAACAGAGGCACCCCCAGTTGAGAAATTTGTCACAAGCTCAAAATGCTTCCAAATACTCAAGGCAGTGTGTTTTGTTCTCAAAGGACAGCTTTTGACTCAGAGAAGGATATTTTATGACATTTGGTGCTCAAGACATTTTGAAATGAAAACATTTTGAACACCCCTACTCGTTGCCCTTCTTTGAAATTGTTTGCCTGATGAATCATTGTTAAAGTGTGGTGCCCAGTACTGAATACAAGATTTGAGATTAGGTCTGACAAATGCACAATAGATTAAAAGCATCATCTCCTGTGATTTAGAAGCAATATTTCTATTGCATCTAAAATGGCATATATGCAGACATATCATCTTGTTGATTCATGTGCAGACTGTCAGGACAATTTCAAGATTCAAATAGTTATATTTTTTCCAAATGTCACTTTATAAATGGAAACCGATACCACAATACTAATTTTACAAATTTAAAATCAGAAGTACTGACAAAAGCTATTTAAGACAATGGTTCTCTTCAGATACAAACTAAGTCAGTGATTTTGTATTCTATGATTGACTTATTTATGTCCACCCAACTTTCCCTTATATATTCTAATTCTATAAAGTTACTTTCTCTTATACTGTATATCAAAGTCATGAGATAAATCCAAACAAACTATATACTTGTTCTCCAAAAAAGATTTGCAAGCTAACCATAGAGCTTGAGAATCCTATTAAGTGAGAAATGTGAAATTTCATATTAAAAAATGATATAGAAAAAAGGAAGGTTTGTATTTTAATACAAGGTCATTTTTAATATGTACATTTCTTAAGAGAGTATGAATTTCTTTTCAAACACAAATGAAATAATTTTGTTACTTACGATAATCGCTATGAATTTCATCTATTTCATTCTCTGTCTGGTGCTTTGTAAATATCATACTCTGCAACAATAGCACAAACATTATTTTTAAAGATTTATAGATGAAAGATGTAAAGCTAAAGCTGAAAGATTTTAAGACATAATTATCTTGGAACTAAAATAAACTTTTCTGCACATCAATATTGTTTTAGCATTTAATTTTTAGAGACTTATTTTAAGGATAAGTCTTCAGAAAAAAATCATGGAAAATTGGTGACACATACCCTGTTATTATGAGCAAAGCCCCAAAACTGCTGCTAAATTTGCAGAACAGCAAATTTATACCCTGGAATTTGCATTTTTGTCTGCAAGGAAAACCTTTTTCAGAATCTTATTCAAAAAGGAAAAAAAAAAATCCATGCTAGTGAAAATGACTTTGTCCATTCCACTACAGGTTTCACAACTGATTGCTTGAATGCAAGTAAATTTAGTCAATGGGTTCCACAGGATCGTCCTTTTTCCACTTTCCTTCTTAAGCAGTAACAGTGGCACACAGCCTCAAAACTGTCATGTTCAAAACTTTCAAACTTTGTTATGATCAGCTGCCACATGCAGTGGCAAAAAATATATCCTTAAATAGGATAAATAGGAATACAATACAATAATATAATACAATACAATAGCAGAGTTGGAAGGGACCTTGGAAGCCTTCAAGTCCAACCCCCTGCCTAGGCAGGAGCTCTATCCCATTTCAGACAAATGGCTATCCAACATCTTCTTATATAGACTTGCAGTGTTGGGGCATTCACAACTTCTGGAGGCAAGTTGTTCCACTAATTAATTGTTCTAACTGTCAAGAAATTTCTCCTCAGTTCTAAGTTGCTTCTCTCCTTGATTAGTTTCCACCCATTGCTTCTTGTTCTGCCCTCAGGTGCCTTGGTGAATAGTTTGACTCCCTCTTCTTTATGGCAACCCCTGAGATATTGGAACACTGCTATCATGTCTCCCCTCGTCCTTCTTTTCATTAAACTAGACATACCCAGTTCCTGTAACCGTTCTTCATATGTTTTAGTCTCCAGTCCCCTGATCATCTTGGTTGCTCTTCTCTGCACGCTTTCCAGAGTCTCCACATCTTTTCTACATCGTGGCGACCAAAACTGAATGCAGTATTCCAAGTGTGGCCTTACCAAGGCACTATACAGTGGCATTAACACTTCACGTGATCTAGATTCTATCCCTCTGTTTATGCAGCCTAGAACTGTGTTGGCTTTTTTGGCAGCTGCTGCACACTGCTGGCTCATATTTAAATGGTTGTCCACTAGGATTCCAAGATCCCTCTCACAGTTGCTACTACTGAGCAAGGTATCACCTATACTGTACCTGTGCATTTTGTTTTTCTTGCCTAAATGTAGAACCTTACTTTTTTCACAATTGAATTTCATTTTATTAGATAGTGCCCAATGTTCAAGTTTGTTAAAATCCTTCTGTATCTTAAGCCTATCTTCTGGAGTGTTGGCTATTCCTGCCAGCTTGGTGTCGTCTGCAAATTTGATGAGTTCCCCATTTATCCGCTCATCCAAATCATTGATGAAGATGTTGAAGAGTACTGGGCCTAAAACAGAGCCTTGGAGTACTCCACTGCATACTTCCCTCCATGTAGATGCAGTTCTATTGAGGACTACACGTTGAGTGCGGTTGGTCAGCCAGTTACAAATCCATCTGGTGGTGATGCTGTCTAACCCACATTCTTCTACTTTATCTAGTAGTAGGTTATGGTCTACCTTATCAAATGCCTTTGATAAGATTTATGACAAGATTTATGAAAAGCTATAACAGTCTCATTTCCATATTTAACCTCCTCAGATTATATTAAAACAAACTGAAAAATCATTCCCCAACTTCTCCGATAATGTTACCTCACCCAGAAAAGTTCAATGGGCCCATATGTTGCCCCAAAAACTAATGTTTTGGCTCCTGGCATAGAAACAATATGCCAGGCACTTCAGATTTCTAATACATTACTGCAGATTTCAAGAGTATAAATGGAATTGTTGCACAGAAAGGGAGAACTGACCTACTAGGGATCCATGTGCCCCAACAGCTATAGACTATATATACCTAGCTATCTGTATGATCACAGTACAATTGTGAAATCATTTGAGATAGGGGCATTTACAATATATGTATTTAACAAAGAGATTCACAAAGTGCAAAATTTATTTATTCAGTAAATATCAGTCATGGAGAAGTGGGGGATAGTCGGGATAGACTAATTACTAAATACTGTTTTATAAAAAATGAACTTAATCTTCCAGTTGCTCTACCAACCTGATATAAAGTCTAAGAAAAATGCAAATTAGTGATGTTTCACTTTGTATTATGCTAAATACATGATCATCACCATCATCTATATAAATAAAAATGTAACAAGAGTTTGTTCAAAACCGCTAATCTCCGAAACTATTGCACCGATCGCTTCCAAATTTTCACACAACGTTCCTTTCAAATACAGCACCAATGATATATATATAGATTGTGAAGATGTCATACCTGTGCCAGGTACATGCAACGGAAATGTAAAAAATTGTAAAAAAGGTAGATAGATGTATACAGAGAGAGAGAGCAGTGGGCCACAGGTATTATGTCATCCTTTATGACATAAAATACTCTCTCCATAAGATGCAAGGAGAAATACAGTAGTTAGGTAGGCAGCTATAGGGATAGAGGGAGGGAGGGAGAACTGCAGTAGGTAGTTGGGTAGGTAGGTAGAGGGACAGAGAGAGGGAGAAATACAGTAGGTAGGTAGGGAGAGGGATAGAGAGGGAGAAATACAGTAGGTAGTTAGGTAGAGGGAGAGATGGAGAAAGAGAGTAGGTAGGTAGGTTGGGGGTTATACGGTGGTTGTGTGTACATGTTTGTGTGTGCAGGTGTAGATCTAAAAACAGATTGGTTGGCCATTTAACCAGACTGGGCCACAGCAACGCGTGGCCGAGAATCGCTAGTAATTTATAAAATCAGATTAGGAAGAGACATTAGCAGATACCAAATTACCCATTTCTGCTATAAAAGCTTGGTGTGTCTCTCTACCTATATCACTAGCAGTTTAGAGATTAGTGGTTTATACTTAGTAAACCTTCTAAGCATCAGGAGAGAGATTAGGCTTGAATTCTAAATTACAAGTAAAAAATACACAGATTAAGTGAATATTCGTTCATTTATTCATTCATTTTGAAGGTAAGTTTCTAAACTTCCTTGCCATGCAATATGGATTTTTTGGTATCTCCATCAGCACACCAATGGCATCAGCAGCAATTTGATAGTTGGTTAACATTTTCCTTTTTAGGAAGGTCAACCATATATAAGCCCTGTTTTTGTTTTATTTCCTGCTGTTTTATGTTTCTATGTTTAAATAAATGGCTTTACTATTCTGCATAATCTAAAACTCTGTGGTTAAATGGGCAGGACATAAATGCTTTAAATGAAAAACAAAAAAAACCCTCAAAGCTTTAATTTGGTGGTAGCAATTAAATAGACGGAAGCAGTTTATCTAGGAGGCAGTTCAATATTGGTTGGTTTCTGACATTATTTCTCATCAATATAAACTTTAAAGATGGGCATACAATGCATATTTACTTGGCCTTTGCGGTGACATTTCAAAAGTCAACTTTTGGTTGGGAGATCATTGAACAGGCATATGAACAGAAAATAACACAGGCACAGATATATCAAGCAAAAGGGACACATGTATAACAAATATCTATCTACTGACTGCAGTACAGGCACTACAATGAGGATGGTTCTTGTGCAGAAGGCACAAGATGTTTTGAGCACAATAAGAGAGAGACTCCAAATGAAATCTTCACTCAAGCTTGAGTTTAGCAGGACATATTTCTGTTCAAAACTACGAATATCACATGCTAAAAAGCTTGTTCGGATTTGGCATCAAAATTATCCACACATATCTACCCACATGTATCTACTAATTTAACAGCATTATGCAAAAAAAAAAACCTTCACTATGGTTTTCTAATAAGTAGAAAAATGTATTCAAAGTTATCTTCAACAGGACTACAATTAAAGGTTATTAACTTACATTTTCTTTCGGTTTACTGGCATCAAGTTGTGTTTGAGTCTTTTCAATATTTTCCAGTTCTTTTACTATTTCCGCAACTGTTAGAATAAACAAACACCATTAATAGCAATCTAGCACTCCAGTAACTGTGAATATATCCCAGAATAAAATATTTTGAAGAGCACTCAATATTTGCAGTTGTTATGTAAAAACTGGAATTGGTGCATGAAAAAAATGCATTATAAATGAGGTTGTTTTACCATATGTAAATGGAATTAAAAACCAAACACATATACAGAAAAAGGTACGGTAAAACTAATAACTAACTAGGAGAAGGAAGACTGGTTCAGAGGGAATTGCTGAAAGAGGGAATTATTAGGAAAGATTTGTTTAAAATCACTATAAATGAATCCAGTGAGATTTCTCCAGAAATCCTTGATGGGGCGATGAGCTTTAAACTTTTCTCTCTGTAATCTGTATAGTATTTTCTTATAAGATCCAAGAGCAAAACAGAATGATATTCCAGAAGAAAGATGGATGGATAGACAGATAGATCTCCAAAACTATTTATCTCCAACACTATCAGCAGCTGAGGTTCAAGGGCTAAGAGACTTGAACACTGAAGCGTGCTGAATTAAGGTTCAAGGGCTAAGAGACTTGAACACTGAACTGTGCTGAACATTATCAGCATATTTTCTGGAATACCAACTTTTCTCCAAACAACACTTTTAATTTCTTAGCCACTGTTGATCAATACATCTCTATCTGGACATACTATTAGAGATATATCGCTTCATAGTGCTTTACAGCCCTCTCTAAATGGTTTACAGAGTCAGCATATTGCCCCCAATAAACTGGATCCTCATTTTGTAGATCTTGGAAAGATGGAAGGCTGAGTCAATCTTGAGTCTGACGATCGAACCCCTACAATCTTGAGGATCAAAACCCTGCAGAATTAGCCTACAGTACTACATTCTAACCACTGCATCATCATGAACGTTGTAAGTGATTAAGATTAATGCACTTTATAAGCAATTAAGTGATTAATATTCTGAGGAGTAGCAGGGTGCCTGTTATTTTAATGATTTGACAAATAATATGAAAGTCCACAATATTTACTTCCATATTCTTTTAAAGCAGGGATGTCAAACTCGCAGCCCATGGGCCAAATGTGTCACATGCTGGCTCCACCACTGCCCGGTTTAGCAAAGGGGGAAATAGTCCTGATACATCACACAATGACGCTGTGACGTGAGTTTGAGACCCCAGTTTTGAAGTATTGAAGAAGGTATTTCCTCTTAGGCTATGTGGCCACAATGCTGATTATTTAGATTTGGTTTCAGACCCAAATGCAACAATCCCATCAATATTACAAGAACACAATAGTGTGAACAACTGGTATTCAAAACTACTGGTCATCCTTTTTGTGACTTATCTATTAGTTCTCCTTGAGCTATTACTGCTTTTAGAATCAGCATGGTGATTTAATAATAATAATTATAATAATAATGTATTAAATGTTTATGATACTTGACTGATTTAGGTTGCAATGACACAGGAGCAGTACAATGTTATGAAATTTAGTATTATCATGGATTGCTAATGACAATAATCCAGAAATTATTTACTTTCATCAATATGTAGATAACTTTCAGTCAAAAAAGGAACAATAATGCTTCAATTATTCAGTTTGACCATATCTAGGCTGCACTCCATCCTTACACTGGACTGCCTTTTCAACATAATTTGCAATCTTAATGACATGTTGCCAATTAATAGTCAGCTCATACTATACTAATTATACTGGTTGTCAAAGTAACTCTGAACCCCGCCTTCATTTGTGCCAACCTGCTGACACTAAGAACAGAATTAAAAGTTGCACATGTGCAATTGCGCATCCAACACTATGAACAATTAGGAGCCTGTTTTTCATGGGCCACTTAGCTGTGAAACAGTAGATATCTATTATATTTCATCAACATAAGCATTCACTTCAATGCTAAAGACTCAAATGTTTACCAGAGCCAGTTAATGATTTAGGACTAGCTGTGCAAGGATTCTAATCTCACCCCCCTCTTCACACTTCCCCCCATTCTAGCTGGCAATTTCACCATACATTTCCCCAAAAGCAACTTTGAGTGGTACAGAAACAATCAGATAAAAACACTTATAATATAAAAAATACAGATATCTACATTAAGAAATAGTATTTCTTAATGTAGCTGCCTGCAGTCGGGCAGATCGAATCTCACCCGGTTCAGGGTTGACCCAGCCTTCCATCCTTCCAAGGTGGGCAAAATGAGGACCCAGATTGTTAGGGGGCAATATATGCTGACTCTGTAAACTGCTTAGAGAGGACTATAAAACCCTGTGAAGCGGTATATAAGTCTAGGTGCTATTGCCATTAAAAAAGCATACCTTATATAGGCTAATGCAGTCTCGTTTTAATATTACCAATATTTGTATATTTATCATATTATTTTATTTCGTAGTTTGATTTTTATTGTAGATCATTTGGGAAAATCTGCTCTACATGGCAGCTTAAAAATATTTTAAATATATTAGTAAGATAATAAGCTTCTCATAACTTTTGGTTCCTGCATTAAAAGTTGCTAGAGAGGTCACTGAAAAATCCAGTCTGCCAGACTATAATATTTTCTACAGAACAGTTTCTTAAATGATTTGCATGATGGATATATTTCAGAATAACAACATAGCTTCCTCAAGGACATTTATGACACTGTATATTAATTACGGAAAGATAAGATGCACTCCTGAAAGTTCACTAAAAACAAGGCAAAAATTATTTAGTTGCCAACAACTTTCATTTGTTGAATTTATGTAAAATGGTAGAGAAGTAGGATCATCAACAGCAGAATCCAAGAATTTAAAAACACCCCGTTCTGTTAGAAATATGGAAATAATAGTTACGGACATGATACTGTATACTAGGAGACATGATAGTATGTATAAAGTAAAAAATTGTGGATATAACCAGTATATTGTTGTTGCAAAGCTGAAACTATGATGTAAAATGAAGAAAACTCTATAATAAAAATACTTTAAAAATAATTGCATTGAGTACAGTGAAAATTAATGCAGGAAAATATGAACAGGATTATAGTTTAATTCAGCAAGTTCAGCTTTATACTGAATTCCATTAAGATTCTTGGAGTTGGAATCCACAGATGCTAACTCTTTGAAGCTGGCCTGACTGAGGCCATTTTGAGACTTCAGTGCTGACACACTGGAGAAAGGAGTTAGGGAGGGGGGAATAGAGATAGTTGGGGTGTTGTAGTCAAAACAAAATACTTTATCTTGGAAACCAAGGACATTCCTGCAGGTGTTTGGAAGGAGGGGGCTGGAATCACCTAGCAACTGGACAGTATCCTGATGGGACCATGTGATTGATTGTTTTGAGAAAGTAACAAACTTTTACTTTTAATTAGGTGAAAACTGCCGGAAGAGTTGGTTTTCACCAGCCTGTGCAAATATGATATATTCAATAAAGCTATTTGAGGAAATTGCCTGCCTCAGAGTTTTGTTTGCTATGGGTATGTTACTTGGAATCCTGTCAGTATCATGAAAATCATTTGTATTTCAAAATCTACACACTACTGCAGTTGCATTAATACTCCCTGTTTCAGATTTGTATATACTACTAGACAACCTGTGTCCCACTGGGTCGTTGTTTCAGAGACCTTACCTTATGCATATTAAACAGCATACTGTCCCCTTTATGTAGAAATGAGGGAATTATGGTAACTCCAAAATCCATCCAAACACAGCAATGGTGGGTTTCAGGTGGTACGGCCCGGTACGGGTGTACCAGTGATAGCTGGGAACAGCAGTTACCGTACTTCTCCTTTATGAACTAGTTAGGCCTTTGACTTCATCCAGCACAGCTCTTCTTGAGTTTATATCATGTTTCTCTACCTCTTGCTAAAATTTTAACAAATCAAATCACTTAGAACAGACTCTTCTGCTGTTGGCTCTGACTAACTGAAACAGCTTAATCACAGTCATGTGGTAAACAGTAAAATGTCTCCTTTTGCTGCAGACAAATACTGTGCCCTTTGGTCATATTTTTCCTACTGTAGCACTAAGTCACACTGAACCTTAGCAAAAAGGATGTCTTTGCTTTTAGCAATAATGGAATATGTATTTGTCAGAACTGAGTCAGCGATTCCCCTGCTAAGTTCTCTTTAGAGCACCTTCACACTTTTAAAGTGTGCCTAATAATTATGTCTGCATCTTATACCAATGGAACAAACATGGAACCACCTACTCCCATTTTTCAGATTACCCATTTCCTATTTTACTTTAGAAATACTGCAAAAACAGGGCTCTTCAGATAGCTATTCAGAGATGCTTGAAGATTTTGCCTCCCGAAAGGTGACATTGTGTGCTATTATGATTAGGCTGTTGGTTTTCTATGTTGCAATGTTATGCCATCATGAGCCATCCACTATCTTTTGAAATTGGCAGGCAGCAACTACACAGCCCCAATGAGAGAAACACATCAAATTCAAAATAAGATGCCTGAATTTCCACACGTGGACAAGAGACATCTGCAGCAATTAAAAATTAGAGATGAGTTTCATAATACACAGGAACATCACCTGTAAGTAATTTTAAGTGCTAGCCAATGTAGAGGACTATGCTAGCCTCGAAGAAAGAGTGCAAGAATGATTAAGCAAGCCTCCACTTAGCTATGTGAAGGAAGATGGAGAAACTCATTCACTGAAACTCAAGATAATCCTGTTTTTAGTGCAGAAGGAAACTTTTAAGATGTTCTTACTATACCTTGTAACAACAGCAATTCAATAGTAATAGAAATAGCCCTTAGTGTTTTATAGTGCTTTACAGCCCTCTCTAGGTAGTTTACAATGTCAGCATTATTTACATATTGCTCCCAATAATCTGGATCCTCATTTTACAGACTTCAGAAATTTGGATGGCTAAGTCAATCCTGAGTCGGTCAAGTTCAAACTCCACGCTGTGGCTAGAATTAGCCTGCAATACTGCATTCTAACCACTGCACCACCAGGGCTCCAGTATCTGTTTCTTCACCTGCCTTGCCTCAAGGGGCTGAATAAACAAAGGATCTTTTGTGAGAAGGCCCCATAACTTTGATATCACTACACGATTTGCCTAAATAGTGTTGATATATAAAGTAGTGTTTTTCAACCTTGCCAACATTAAGACATATGGACTTCAATTACGATGCTGTCTGAGGAATTCTGGAAGTTGAAGTGCCTACATCTTAAAGTTCTCAAGGTTGAAAAACACGAATATATGGGCATAAAAGAACTCGAATTCATATGCGCACAAACCGCTAACAATTCAAATTGTTGCCATGGTCGTGTAAGCTCAATACTTTCAATCATGGCAGACACTTCATGTAAAGCAAGTCTCATATAAAGCATTTCAAAGAATAATAATAGATTGGCAAGTTAAAGTTATATTAACTCAAAATGGTAAGTAAAACAAATGTTAGGAAGAAGCATATCTTAAGAAACAGCACTATTTAAAGGAAGCCCCTATCTGCATTTTCATTTTCTTACCTGATTTAGGATTTAGAGAATCACACTCTGAATTATACATGTGCACAAATTCTTGGTGTCGTTTAATAAGCTGTTGTTTTGTTCCTTGGGTGGACAATCCATGTTCTTTCAGTCTTTTCCTCAGATCACGGTCAGAAAGTAAACTGTAAACCAGTTTCGGCAATAACTTTCTTTTTTGTCCAGAACTAGGAGGTAAAATCATAAAAGGGAAACATGTAAAAATATTTCCTATAAGACAAAATGAACAAATGTACATATTTTACTCAATCCATGAGGCGCACATAAATGTTACAGGGCACAAATAGGTTGCAGGGTATATATTGCAAGTTTATTCCAGATATCGTGATTAATGTTATTTTACTTTGACTGTATTTATTTTATTTTTAACCCTCTGCAGCCCCTTGCCGTGTCCCATTTCTATCTCCAACATCAATACACTATTTCATTAAATTATTACTTATATCCCATTTTCCTTTTGGAGAGCGTTATTTTCTTATCCTTATTATAACAACTTAAGCCAAAGGGATAAGTCCAGCACTCAAGTAAATATTTTAAAAGCTAATAATCAAATATTTAATGAGGAATGGTACCCTTCTCTGTTATTATTATAGGGAACATAAGAAAGTAGTTGATCAAACTCATTCAGGATAACATCTCTTATTTCTAAACAAAAGAAAAGTTCCTGCTTATTTATTTCAAAAAGCATATTCAAAAACGCTAACAAAATATCAACAATCAGCAGGCCACAAAAATGCCATATATGTTGTTGTTGTTAGTTGCGAAGTTGTGTCCAACCCATTGCAACCCCATGGACAATGTTCCTCCAGGCCTACCATACCCCCGAGTCCATTTAAGTTCACGCCGACTGCTTCAGTGACTTCATCTAGCCACCTCATTCTCTGTCGTCCCCATCTTCTTCTGCCCTCAATTATTCCCAGCATTAGGCTCTTTTCCAGTGAGTCCTTCCTTCTCATTAGGTGGCCAAAGTATCTTCAGGATCTGGCCTTCTAAAGAGCAATCAGGGTTGATGTTCTCTAGGACTGACCAGTTTGATCACCTTGCAGTTACAGATTGAAAGTTTAACTAAATCCCCTCATCTTCAGGTATTTCACACATCTGGGGTCCTAGGACCAGTTGGCCTTGACAGGGTGTAAACAACTCCACTCGGCAGCCCAATACTTCTTGAGAGCAAACCTCCCTTTCAGTACACATGGGACTTCACCTCACCAGGTCACTTCCCCAACTCAAATGCCATGCCCCCCTCCTTCCCATTACTGTGATAGCCGATACCAAGCATGCAGCAAAGTCGAACCTCGTGCTGCAGATCCAACTGACAGCTACTTTAAAACTATGTTTTCTTCTGCTTTGTCTTAGAATCAACTCCCTACTGAGTGCAGAA
Source organism: Rhabdophis nuchalis (assembly GCA_039707465.1). Lineage (NCBI taxonomy): Eukaryota > Metazoa > Chordata > Lepidosauria > Squamata > Natricidae > Rhabdophis > Rhabdophis nuchalis. The sequence continues at coordinate 66,871,800 of CM077646.1, forward strand.
ATCCAGATTAAATCATCCATTACATTGCTGAGCAGCTTCTGCTTCAATACAGATTCTAGAATCACAATCCGCCTTTCTGTAACTTAAATGCATTACCCTGTATCCTGCATTGTGTGATGACATTATCCTTGACCTTCCTTTGGTGATCTCCTTTTAAATGCTCAAATAATTGCTATAATTGCCCTTCCGAGTTTGTTGAAAATTATGCACATCCAATGAGAGCTAGTTTGGTATAGAGATTAAGGCATCAGAATACAAAATGGAAGACCATGGGTTCTAGTGCTGCCTTAGGAACAAAGCCAGCTGGATGTCCTTAGGCCAATCACTTTCTCTTAGCCCTAGGAAGAAGACAATGGCAAACCACTTCTGAAAAACTTTGCCCAGAAAACCACAGGGACTTGTCCAGGCAGTCTCTGAGAATTAGACAGGATTTGGAAAGGAGGAGGGGGGATCATGTTACAACTAACTCAATATGTTGGTACTGAAATAAATTAGCATTTGGTGTCAATGTTACATTATGACTCACCATGGCTAAATCTTTTGTGAAAACAATCTCCTTAGGTACTGTTTCAAACAGTGTGATGCCTAAATAAAAATAATCCATTTGATACTAAACAACTCTATTTCCAGAGGGAAAGCACATTCTACACACATATAAATCATTACACCCACAAATAATCATGAAAATCAACAAATGCTCAAAAACCTGTCAAACTAAAGGTGCCAGCAATTATTCAGAGTGATAGGGAGAAATCTCTATGGAAATAAAATTACTTGCAAACATTTGTGATTATCTTTCTATGACAAAGGGCAAGCTAACAGTAAGTCAGTGATATTACACATTTCGTATTGCTTAAAATGCTTTGTTTTAAATTATTGGTTTATCATAGATAATAAAATACAGAGCAGTAAAACAAACAAAATGAAACAAAGCAAAACCATACATGAACCCTAACAACAACAAAAAAGAAAAGAAAAAAGGAGGAAAAAGAAGTCAATTAGATTTAACATTTAACATTCCCCCTGGCTAAGTGCTAAAAGAAAAAAACAATAAATTCTCCTCCCCTTTACATACTTATATACATACATACATGAGAAAAAAGAAGAGAAAGCAGTCAACAGGTTGTGTTAAACATTGTACTAATCTTCAAATTCCTCTGTTAAATGGTTTCCAATCTCTTATAAAGCTGTCTAGTCTTCTATCTCTAATCAAAGCAGTCAATTTTGCCATCTCTGCTAATTCAGTCAATTTCAAAATCCATTTTTCAACTGTCACCATCTCTTTTTCTTTCCAGTGTTTTTTGGCAAGTACAATCCTTGCAGCCATCACCATGTGAAGGAGTATAGCACCCCAAATTGTTTTTCAATTGACTTGTCCATCATATCTAAAAGAAAAGCTTCAGGTTTCATTAATACTTATGTCTTTTTTTAAAACAAAACTTGACTAGAGAAGGAAGAAGAGAGAAGAAATTACAGGACTCTCAAGTAAGCAAAACAAATGTATGTCACATGAGTCCTGTCTTCATTTTATGCTAGTAAGAATAGTGCACAAGCTTCAACTCAAAGATAAAGAAAGGGTTTTTCTAATATTATTTCAAGCTTGACTTTAAGGAAGAAGCTTAAAGGACTCATAAGCTGTGGAAAGATGAGTAGAATTTATTTCTACCTATTCGTGGAAAGGAGTTTTAATCAACTGGATGGCACTAGCAATTAATTTTTTTATTAAAAGTTTTACCAAGAGCACAAAAACTAACACAAACTATTAAAGAGTTAAAAAAATTTAAATGCAGAAAGAATAAAAAGAAGCTTCCAATTTCCTTGCAGTGAATGTAAGTATAATTGCAAAGTTATCTTACTATGATTATAAAAAAGCTCACTTTTCTATTATCCAGTTTTTTCTAATCATCAAAACCACAAATCTTAAATGCATTTTGTTCTGTTTCATGCAAACAATTTATAAAGCGTTTCCGGTCAACCATAAATGTAGATACTGGTTTTTTTCCCTCTAAGATAGCACTGGCAATTAAGGAAAGTAAATGATGTTTCATGAATGTTCCTTTCATCCAGTGGCCTAATGTTAATATACTCCAAAGGTTTGGGAGATCCTTCAAAACAGTATAAATATCGCATTGAAGACTGTGAAGCATAGATAACAGCCTTCCCACTTGTAGTTGCACTGAATCAGCAGCCTTTCCATTCAAAGAAGAGTTCTACTGAATATAACTCTGGACTCCCTAGTATTATATTCCAAATAATCCTAAAAATGGAATGGTAAGGAAAAGGAAGATAGAATCTGCCAGAGTGTGCTGCCCTGCTCTCTCGCTCTCGCTCGCTCGCTCTCTCTCTCTCTGACACACACCTATGTTTTAGTGACTTTATTAATATTACCCATCAATTCCCTTCACCAAAACCCCAGAACTGTCCCAATTAATACAATACAATAGCAGAGTTGGAAGGGACCTTGGAGTGGTAAAGTGGTCTTAACAGTTCAGGTGATCTTGATTCTATCCCTCTATTTATGTAGCCTAGAACTGTGTTGGCTATTTTGGCAGCTGCTGCATGCTGCTGGCTCATATTTAAATGGTTGTCTACTAGGGCTCCAAGATCCCTCTCACAATTACTACTATTGGGCAAGGTACCACCTATACCAGTGGTCGGCAAACCGCGGCTCGCGAGCCACAAGCGGCTCTTTGGCCCCTCGGGTGCGGCTCTTCCTCTCTCCCTCCCCCCCCCCGCCCGGAGGCAGCGGAGGGCCCGGCATGTCGGCTGGGGGGGCTGCGGCTGCCTCCCCCTGTAGTGAGTGAGCGGACAGGCGGGAGGAGCGCCCGGGGCTGCCAAGCCGGCTCCGGCAGCGCCCAGGCAGCCGCAGCCCCGGGCGCTCCCCCCGCCCGTTCGCTCGCTACAGGGGGAGGCAGCCGCAGCCCCCCCAGCCGACATGCCGGGCCCTCCGCTGCCTCTGGGCGGGGGGGGGAGGAAGAGAGGAAGAGCCGCACCCGAGGGGCCAAAGAGGGACCTAGTGGAAACGTGGCCGGCTGTCCTGCCCCATGCGCTCGGACGGCGGGAGCTGCGTGTCGCAGGCCTCGGGGCAGCAGCAGCAACAGAGGCCGCCGAGCCGCGCTTTCCGGGCTGGCCGCCGCCGCGCGGGCTGGGAGGGAGGTGGGCGTGCGGCGCCTGGACAGTCCCGGGGGCACTTGGGTGGCCGCGGCCTCAGGTGCCGCACGCCCACCTCCCTCGCTGCGGAAGGAGGCAGCCATGGCCTCCCCGGCTGGCATGCCGGGCTTTACACTGCTTCCGGGGGGGTGGGGGAAGGGAGGGAGAGAGGGAGGGAGAGACTGACATACAGAGAGAGACAGAGGGGGAGGGAGGAAGAGACAAACAGAGAGAGACACACAGAGAGAGAGAGGGAGAGAGGGAATCAGAGAGAGAGAGAGACACAGACACACACACACACACACACACACACAGAATGACAGATGGGTGGAGGGAGGAGAGAGAGATAAAGAGAGAGATAGACAGAGAGAGACAAAAAGAAAAAGAGAAAGAGAAAGAAAAATAGGAAGAAAAGAAAGTGGGGGGAGGGGGAGAGAGAGAGAGAGAGAGAGAGAGAGAGAAAGAAAGAAAGAAAGAAAGAAAGAAAGAAAGAAAGAAAGAAAGAAAGAAAGAAAGAAAGAAAGAAAGAAAGAAAGAAAGAAAGAATGAATTTTGGTTGCTAAGCAGGACCGTCATTAAGTGAGTTTCACCACATTTTCCAAGTTGGCCACACCCACCCGGTCACATGACCGCTTAGCCACTCCCACAAAACAGGCCACACCTTTTGGCTCTCAAAAGAAATTTCAATCGTGGTACTGTTGATATTTGGCTCTCTTGACTAATACGTTTGCCCACCACTGACCTATACCATACTTATGCATTTCAGGGTTTTTTGCCTAAATGTAGAACCTTACTCTTTTCACCATTGAATTTCATTTAATTAGATAGTGCCCAATGTTCAAGTTTGTCAAGATCCTTCTGTATCTTAAACCTATCTTCTGGAGTGTTGGCTATTCCTGCCAGCTTGGTGCCATCTGCAAATTTGATGAGTTCCCATTTATTCCCTCATCCAAATCATTGATGAAGATGTTGAAGAGTACTGGGCCTAAAACAGAGCCTTGGGGTACTCCACTGCATACTTCCCTCCATGTAGATGCAATTCCATTGAGGACTACACGTTGAGTGCAGTTGGTCAGCCGGTTACAAATCCATCTGATGGTGATGCTGTCTAACCCACATTCTTCTACTTTATCTAGTAGTAGGTTATGGTCTACCTTATCAAATGCCTTACTGAAATCCAAGTAAACTATATTGATGGCATTCCTCTGGTTCACTAATTTTGTCACTTTGTCAAAGAATGCAATAAGATTAGTCTGTCATGATCTGTTAAGTACAGCCCAGAGGTGGGTTGCTATCAGTTCGGCCCAGATCGGGCAAACTGGTAGTAGCAGTGGCGAGAGGCTCTGCCTACCCACCTGGACGCTTCTGCACATGCACAGAAGCATTGTGCACAAGCGGACCAGTAGTAGAAAATTTAGAAACACACCACTGGTCCAGCCATGAGCAGACCAATGTTAGTTCACAGAGCAATGGCCAAAGAGTCCGCAAGGTACTTCCAAGTCTCTCAAACAAAATAAATCCACCAGGTAAACTTAAATCCACACCACAAAAGAGCTTGCAAGGCAAGAAAAGTCCAGAGTTTATAAGGTACAAAACACAGTGTCAATCCAAAGCGAGACAGAAATCACAATGACCAGAAAACACACAGCTGGGAAACAAACACATTGTTCCCAGCAACACATCAATCTGTCTGCTGTGAATAATAGCCAGCTTCCGGTGCAGGCCATCAAGGTTTTCTCTTCTTGAGTAGTCTGGAAGAACATCTCTGCTCCTGCCTTTTCTCTGCCCTACATTTTCTTGGATGAGATACAGAAGGCAGTTGTTCCTCCTCCTCCTCCTCCTCCTCCTCACTCCTCTTCCTCACTGATCAGCTGCAGCTGCATGTTTTCCCAACCTGGAGTCTCAGCCAAATCCCTCATGGATGGCTACTTGAAGCCATCTGCCAGGAATCGGCTCATCCTCCCCTGAGCTGACATCTAAAGAGGTATCTTTAGAATCATCCAAAGGAGAGATCACACAGAGATAACAATGTCTCTGATTCTTACTATAGTCACACAAGGACTGACAAGGCGGGCATGCTCCAGATCCTCTCTATTAAACAGTATCATCTAATGGGACCCAAAGCTTGCCCTTTTTGTTGTAATTTTGCCCTATGAAATGGAATATCTCCTAAGATATGGATGATCCTGACCTTGCCAGCCTGTTATATGGCACTGAGGACCTGGTTCTTCCCCTGGGTACTGGGCCAGCTGGTTAGGCAAACACATTTTGATAATTATCAATGAAGATTCTCAGTCATCCAGATAAAGTTGTCTGAAGATTGAGTCATAGCAACTGGACTTATTTTTCTTGTTAGTTTGAGACATTTGACTGCTCATCCAAGGAGCTTCATCAGTCAGAGTAAGTTAGGTAGAGAAACTTAATTGATGCTTTGCAACACACTTTAGGGAGGAAACCAGAGGTTGGTGCAGGAAGTGTTTAATATTGTGGTTACATTACATGTTTTCTGAATCTCTCGGAGTTCCACATGCTGCTTTTAAATTATTTTATTATTATTTTGAATTATTTTTAGGATGTACCTCAATAAATGTTCAAATTACTTAACATTGAACTACAAAAATTAAATTAAGTGTACTAGATGTATATTCAACTTAGTTTATATTTTGTTCTTCAATTGGAAATGAATTCTGCATTAGGATAAAATAGCAAAGTTATTAATGAAAGATTATCTTCCAATATCTATCTCTAAATTTAGCAGTAAGCAATAAATTCCATGAGGGAAAAAGTCTTATACATTGTTCCTTTGTCAATTTCCTTCCCTGCAGATAAAATGTTAGCTTATTATCTCATCTAATCAACTAACTCTGTCACTTGTTACTGTAACTGTATCTTAAATGACATAATTTATGAATGTTTATTAACCTCGTGTAATATTAATTATTGTTTCAAAGCTGAACTTCTCAGAAAGTTGAAGATAAGTAAAAGCAAAGGCTTCCAAGCTTCCTAATTATTTGGCAGTAAGACAAATAGATGTGCTAACATAAAACCATTGCAATTTGTTAATACTCACAAACATTGCATTCAATTATGCCCTAGAATGATATATAAAGGAGTAGGTTACTAATAATATGTGATTGCACTCCCAAACTTACCTAGCAATTTGGCACTGGGGTACCATGTAGTACAAAAACTTATCTAATCCCTTTTTAAATCGCATTTATTATTTCCAACAGTCATGAATCACTCTTCTGCCACAGGCACACAATGCAATTTTTAGTGGACACCACAGATAGTGTTTCCTAGCAACAAGAACAGGCTCCACAGACAATTTGCAGAGTTCAATTAAAAAAGAAATCTTCGACACTGTTCACACTGTTTATGCTGTCTATTTAAATTTCAGTGGGAGTCATCTGATTTTTACCCCATAAGACAGAAAAAAAATCATTCACAACTAAACTCCATTCATGATTTTGTGAGCCTATTTAAATTATAGTAAAGCTCTCTATGGCAAGAATTCAATGCTGATACTCCATTCTAATCGGCAGAATTTAATTTTAGTCAGTCTCTTCATATAATCCTGCTTATATTTTCATTTTTTAAAAAAAGAAGAGGAGTAATTGATTCAAAATTACAGAAAACAAAATACTGGTGTAATACAGAACTGGACTATTTTACCCTTTACAGCCCAAAATAACTTTACAATAGCATAAACTAATAATTCAAGTATAATAAATTATAACATCTTTATAAAGATCATAATAAATAAGTAAAGTCAAAAACAGACTGCAGCCTATATTTTCTTCCCAAGTATGTTTTTCTGACATATTTTTTTTAATTTCCGATTCAATTGTTCTGACCTAGGCTTCCCGAGAGCATGAAGCAAACTCCTGGTCCCAACAAAAAACCCTTTTATTAATTTACTGTGAATTCTGCTCATTCACATCCAGCAAAGTCTTTCAAGGAAAGATTTACAGTCACAGACCTTATCTACAAAACTTGGCAAGGAGTCTCAGAGTCACAAGCCAATTAAGCAAACTACAGGTAATTTGTCTCCTGCAAACTCCACTCTCCTTTCACTCCTCTTTTATTTTCTCTGGGAGGGGCCATTCATTGTCCACCTGTGCCTTACTCCCAAATCGCCTCCTGTTCTTTAGCTCAGGGGTCCCCAACCTTTGCAACTTTAAGTCTGAAGGACTTCAGCTCCCAGACTTCTCCAGCCAGCTTTGCTGGCTGGAGAATTCTGGGAGCTGAAGTCCTTCAGACTTAAAGTTGCAAAGGTTGGGGACCCCTGCTTTAGCTGTTCCCTTCGACTGGCAACTCTGTCACTGGGAACAGGCTCCAGCTGTTCGTCTGCCTCACTGATTTCTGACTCTGAAGGCAGCTGATAACTGGCATACGGCTCTGGTCCCCTCCCTGCCTCGGACACAGAGCCCTCATCAAAGCCTTCCCCAGACTCCAGGACTGGCCCATGTTCCTCTCCAACTTCCTCACTGTCCGAATCTGCTGGCGGGCCACAACATCAATTAAAACTGTGCAGCCACCATACTTTTTTCAGTGTAGTATATAATATTGTTAAGAAACCAGTTTTAGCCTTCAAGTAATTTTCTTAATTGCTGTCTAGACCTCTCATATTGGAGATGAAACATAATGTTTGATTGGGAAAAATCTCTGATTTAGGGATGTACAACATTGTTCAAGTCCAAATCTGGGGACACAGCAGTTGGTATCTTGTGAATTATGTGTGTTTTTTATGCCAGATGCAAACTGATATGCAGTTGTTTTTGACAAAATGTTTTAGGTGTTTATTCTATTTTAGAAATTAAGATTGGAGATTGTCCCTTTCCAGGGCTCTACGGACAATTTATATTTTTGCAGCTCAAGAACTCTTTTTGAACTCCATATTTCCCATGGCAAAAACATCCAAAAGAGCTGGGAGCTGTTTCTTCCAAAGCACAAAATGTTTGGGGTTTTGTTTCTGTTTATTGTGGGAACAATAGTTCTGTTGTATGCACTCCTAGTCTAGAAACGTCTCCTCATAGTCTTGGTAGCGTCATGAAGAGACCAAGATAGTGTTCCTGGGTAAGATGATAGAAGTGGCTTGCTACTGCTTCTTCTGAAAGGTTGACTTACTACACCTTTGGCATTCTCTTCAAGGCTTAATCAGGCTCAAGCCTATTTCATTTCGATATTTAGCTCTTAGCCATGGCCTTGTTTTTCACAGAAGAGTCTATGTGACTCTATACTACGTAAAGATGTTCAGTTTAATTGGTGATGTCCTATTAATTCATTGTCTTTCTTTTGTCTGTTTATTGGGGGATCCTTAGAAGAGATGGGGGGGGGGGATAATTGCTCTGCAGTTTACAACAAAAAGCACAACAATATGAATTGACCTACCTAAGATCACTAATCTTATTTTTTTTTTAAACAGAAAAAAATCATTAAATCTAGCCCATGCTGTATTGTATGTTAGTCATATAATATGAAGGACAATCAAAGTAGAAGAGTCCTTAGCTCTTAGGTAAATATTAAGAGAGAAATTTAAAGTGTAAAGAATGTAGATACATCACAATTGGGGGAGGCAGGGGGGGGATCATCTGCATTTGATTGGATTTTGATCAAAAATACAAAGAATTGAAACACTGATGAGAAAACATTTCTTTTTTTTTAATAAAAAACCCCTTGCTTGTTGAGCTTGGTAAGTCTACATGTATCTACTACTATTTAGGCAGTTGCTTGGATGATTGACAGTTATGTCCCATATATATTTGTTGCTCTAGACCAGCTTTTCTCAATATTGATATCATGGAATAGCCCCTGAAATAATTCACAGGTCTTAGAAAACTCTTGCATAAATCACAAAAATGATTAAAATCTCACAATACAATTCAGTTCTAACCTACAAAATCCATATTTTACAATATTTGCAACAATAGCAATGTTGTCAGTGAGAAGATCACTTATAGCAGGGGTCCCCAACCCCTGGTCCGCGGTCCGTGGCTTGATAGGAACTGGGCCACAGGGCCGGAGAGGAGGAGGAGGGAGCAGCCCCCTGGGCAGAGCACGTGCCGGGGGCAGGAGAACGTAGGAGTGCCCGCTCACGCCGTTTGGGGCCCTAGAGGGGTAAGTGAGCCACCACCACCCCCGCATGCGCATGCACCGCCTGTTCCCCCTCCCTCCCCCTGCTCCTCTACGCCAACCGGTCCACAGAATTTTCTTTAAAATGAAACCGGTCCCTGGTGCAAAAAAGGTTGGGGACCCCTGACTTATAGCACATGAAAATTCTTACCATTGCATTCTAGCATTACAGAGCATGATTATTATTTTTTTAAGTTTATTTCTTGCAGAACAGCAGTTAAGAAAGACTGCTCTATGCAGTAATTTAATAAATTACTACCCTTATTTATTAGCTCAGGAACATTAAACTGAGAATGATTTAGGAGCGGTATGATATCAAATGCAAAGAATTACCAGACTGGAACCAGCATCCCTCTTCCTGAGTTCACGTTCTGTTGTACAGCCCCAGCAAATATGAAAATTTGAAACAATCTATTCTCCCCTTTCAACTAACTGCACCTTTTTTGGATGTATTTCGGGGAGGCTTTGCAGCAATATTGAGTGACCTGCTAGGCCCTTGGTACCATATTTCATTTATATTTGTATTGATTGTACTAAAACTGTGAGAGAGATAACTATATGCCAATCATGTTCTTCTGAAGATTCAACTGTATCATTCTGCTATGCACAGAATGAGTAATTACTCCATTATCATATTTGGAGGATATTACAAATGGTAACATCAAACCTCTAGATGAAACAAAAACAGCATCTACAAAGGACTCAAAGAAAGTGAATGGTTTAAACTGCCTCCTTGATTGACGTGTAACAAAGAAAAATCACCTGCTGGAAAACATTACTAAAGAGGCCATAACTTTGTTTCAGTTATTCTCCAGATACCAATTGCTCCACAGGGAAGGACTCGCATGTGTCCAATAAAGCCAAACAAATCTGAATAGATTGTTACTTTATTGATAATAACCAATGTAGTAATATTTTTTTAAGATCCAATCTGGGTCGGTCATCAAGACCAGAGATTTTGTCTCTGAACTTTCAGACTCATGCTGGATCCCATCTAATTTTATTGTTATATCTAAAAGCATTATTGAAAGACCACTAAATAAAACAAGAAAAACTGTCCCAATTTGGTACTGTTTTCTTGCTAAAGTAAGCATGGATAACATGTATTAGAACTCATAAACTCAAGAGCCTTACCTTCGGAGACTGTCTTTCTTCTCATCTCTTCTCAGGCAACTATCAAGGTGGTTATTTATATGTAGTTCTTGAACAGGAACCCCACAGACAGGACATTCCACTGAAATATTTAAACAAGGCCATATCACATTATAAGTTAAATTACAAAAATTTTCATTGGGGGAAAGGGGAATATTTGCTGTTATACAGTGTGCAGATATCTAGATCAATGGTGGGATTCAAAAAGTTTTACTACCGGTTCTGTTGGAGTTGCTTGGTGGGTGTGGCTTGGTGGGCGCGGGCGCGGAAGGATACTGTAAAATCTCCATTCCTTCCCCACTCCAGGTGAAGGACACTGCAAAATCCCCATTCCTTCCCAATTAGCTGGGACTCAGGAGGCAGAGAATAGATGGGGGTGGGGCCAGTCAGAGGTGGTATTTACCGGTTCTCCGAACTACTCAAAATTTCCGCTACCAGTTCTCCAGAACTAGTCAGAACCTGCTGAATACCACCTCTGATCTAGATGGATTCTTCTCAAGCCAGTGCCCTCCAGAAGTGGTGATAGAAGTTACAGTCAAACCTATCCAGAAGACACTAGATTCGGATTTATATAACTTCTAAGTTCATCATCATGCTAATGAAGCCAGCATCTTCAAAAAAAAGACATGACCCAATTTTTATAATGAAGTTAGTATGAACAGTTTTTCTTGCTAGGTATTACTAAAAAGAACAATGCAAATAGATTTCTGCCAGCCTGAACAAAGTGAACTCATATTCTTGATTCTCAGAAAAAAAACCTAAGATTGAAATTGCTTATCTTGCAGCTATCACGATTACTACCCCATTCATTTTTTTTATTATGAAGCAGTAGAAAGTGAAATGAAGATTTTTTTCTTTCATGTATAGCTTTATTCCCTGTTTCCACATACTTACACTCATAAGTCAGCAAAATTTCAATGTCAACTCCATCTAAGCAATAATATTGCTAGAGCAAACATGGTATTCCAAATCAAGTTAGCAAAGATGCTGATGTAAGATAAAAGCAAGTATATTAAAGTTATCATTGCATTTTATGTCTTTGATTCACCTTGCAATGCAAAGGTAGGAAAAATTAAGTGTATTACCTTTCCATAGATAAGTAATCTTATTTCAATCTTTTAAGATGAACCAAAGTAGAGTATGATAAATGTTAGAATTCCACCATAAATAATTTAAAACATGGTCCCATAATTTCCTATTGCTTTGGAACAAGGCCACCCGAGTAACAATTTCACTCAACAATTTCACTCAACTAGATGTTTATCAATTTTCACTGAGAAGAAAGCTCTTCTTCCTGCCTTACAATAATTACACTTGGCACTATGAACAACAACAAATTGAAATGTACCAGTTAAACAGCAGCATGTGTAACAAGCCATTCTGATATCAAATAACAACATAAGCACTGAGCCATCAAACAATTATGTAATTTGTATCAATCATATCACAACATCTGACTCAAGTAGGCCATCATTCCCCACCCCTCCCCCAAGACACCCATGGTGTCAAATCAAGATAATGAAAACTTTCTTTTTCTTATACTTAGCTAAACCATAGCATTAAAATCTGTGTAATAGATAAAACTTCAACTCATCTAAAACAGTGTTTTTTGAAGTGGGGCCTAAAACCCCTGGGGATCCCCCAAAGATCAAAATGATTTGCCAGTGCTATGTTAACAAATAATATAATATTAAAAGCCCATTAAACAATCGTCAGAAGAGTTAATGGCAGTGAATGCATCAATTTTACTTTTTAATGTTGGTAAATATTGATAAATATAACCTATATAAGCAAAAGCTATTTGGGAGATCCTCCATTAATATTTTAAAAAATGGGAAAAGATCATGAGGGGGGTGAAAAGTGATCATGGTAAAAGGCTTCTTCTTTCTTACCATGCTTCTAAAAAAAAAGAGAGAGAAGAAACACAGAGAAGCTAAGGTTATATCTGAAACAGCCCAAAAGGTCATCCTATGCACACACAGATGATGCAAGGCTTCACAAATGAACCACTGGCAGAAAAAAGCAACATTTTAAAATGTTATTAAAGTTTATTTTTTTAACATACTTTTAAATTCTTTATCATCTAGCTTCCCACCAATCAATTATGTTAGATAAGTTCATTTTCATCGGGTGGAGTGGAGGGGGGGGGGAATCAAATAATCAACTAATATATGCTTGGCTTCTCCAAAGATTTTTCTATAAGCTATATTCAGGGAACAGCACATAGATAGAAGAAATTCTGAAAGTATTAGAACATTTCATCTTCTACTTTTTTCTTAATATGATAAAAATCATTTATCTTTTGTATATGTTTTATAATTAATTAAAACTAATTTCCATAAAAACACAGTAGTAGGATGGATAGCCAAAATGCTCATATAACAAATTATATTGGTCATATGTTTTTTCTGGCCATTGGGGGGAAATAGCTTTATGCATTTTAACTAATGGTATTGCTGATTTATTGTTACTGTTTTATCTTTGGAACATTAGATTAAATTAGATTAGATTAGAAACAGATTATCATGCAGAAAATCTATTTGGTCATTAGGTATTGACAACTTGATGTCACATCATCAATTAATCAATGTGTAATGTTTTAATTTTTTTGTTTGTTTTTATTACTTATCCTACAGTACGTATTCTGAAGTCCTTTCATCTAACTCAGGGGTAATCAACCTTTTTATACCTACCGACCACTTTTGTATCTCTGTTAGTAGTAAAATTTTCTAATCGCCCACCAGTTCCACAGTAATGGTGATTTATAAAGTAGGGAAGTCAATTAAATTTAAAAAAGGAAAGTGCTTCAGTATTGGACAAAGAAATCTAGGGAAACATAAGTACTAATAGTCTTCTAGTTTCTTAACCTTGTGAACTTTAAGATGTGTAGACTTCAATTTCCAGCATTTCCCATCCCGCATTCTAGAGTGGCTTGGGAATTCTGGGAATTGAAGTCCTACACATCTTAAAGTTCACAAGGTTGAGAAACATGGCTCAAGTGTTTCATCCATTTCATCCACCCCCTGAAGAGAATCTTATTGTATGCAGTAGTGAATATCTAAGCTAACACAAAAATACCCACAGTTAACATCAGCGTAGAAGCAACAGTATGAATAAACTGATATATTAATATAAAGATGAAAATAATCAGAATCAAATATGTGACATAAACTAGCAAGTGTATAGAAAAATGAACGTGACATTTTGATGTATACAGCAAAATGCCTTACCTTTTGTGACAAATCTTGTTGCAGATGTGGAAGGCATTTCACAGTTTCTGATGCTTCCAGTGGGAGCTGTATTTGCTACTTCTTTACCACCAGCCTCATAACTTTCTTCTGAGCTACAGGGGTTCTCCTCTTGCTTTATTTTGCCTTTGTCAGCTGATATTACATGTCTATTTTCGTTGACTGCAAAGGTATCTGCACATTGCTTTTTCTGTTTTAAAAACAATCCATCTGGAGAATTCAAAATGTGACCTTGGAGAGGAGCTTTCTTAGGTAACAGAGTTGGAGAAGAAATTGATGGAGAATCCAAAACTGCCTGGAACAGCCTCTGTCTAGGAACAAAATACAGCGCTAGATCAATTTACAAAACTATTATGCCTTTTCTTTCTCAGGATTCTTTTCAACAGTTGAAAGGGAACAATAGTTAAAACCCAAGCACAATACCTTCTGGCTGAAGTTCTGCTGAAGATTAAGTGAAAGGATGATAATTAATGTAAGCATCCACAATCAACTAAATACTTATCCCCTTATTTGTAGCTAGCATTGGGAGCTGAGATACAAAACCCTTAAACTGCCTGCTATTTATTTATATAAAGAGAAGGAAAACTCATCAGTTATCCAAGAATGCTGTAACATTTTTAGAAGACAGAGTTTGACTACTCTAAATTCAGATCACTTGTTGAAATTAGAAAAGTGTGGGGTGAGAGGAGAAAAGGAGAATTAAATAGCTGGATCCCATAGTAGTTTTTTCACAATCAACAACTTTAGTACAATATTTTCAGACCAGTAAAGTGTACCTTTAATTCCAGAATTTCTATCACACAATACACTTTATTTTCTTCAACTTCTGTCCTTTTTTAATGCATTTTCCCAAAATATATTTCAAACAATAAATACTGATCAGTTAATTTAGTATATTTTCAAAACAATTAACACAGCACATCAGTTATTGGTTGAATATTTACAACTTTGTTTCTGCTATTATTTTTTCCTATGCATATCCCAGTAAATACAGTATAATTAACCACAATCCTCTAATTATGGTAGTCCTTTAAGCTCAAGAATTAATTACCATAATATAAAAACAGTCAGTTTTGTTTAAGGCTGATAGGAAAAGTTTGTACCTATGATTCTGTGTAATTTATGAACAGATGTAAAGAAGCTATAGAAAACACAAGGGAAGAGAAAGACATAATCCTTGGAGGAGAATCTGCATATATTTTAGGATGCACATAGCCTCTGGCTTATGTATTTCACACTTAATAAATAAACCTCTTATGAAAGATTTGGGCCACAAAATTCCTCCTAGGATGGTATGTTACATATTAATTTTAAGACTGAAATATTACTGAAAGTTGATTACAGAAATAAATAACAAATTCAGAACATTTTGATATAAAATGAAAGCAACATTAAAAAATAATTGAAATTCTATATAATTTCCACTCCCCGAACACATCTTAAAACTTTTATGGAGCTATTATCAATGCTCATTCAGACATAATGCAGTTAATTCATAGCAAAATGCTAGACCCAAGTATTAGTGATGTAATAAAAGCACTTTTGCAAAAGTACAAAAACTATTACTGAACTTTAAAAGTTATTAAGTCATATTGTTAATACTTGTTATTTCCTAGTTACAACAAGCTAACTGGTGACATCTAGTGGACACATACTAGGAGCAATTAATGACACCTCATAATATACCCCAAAAGTTAAAAAAAAAAAAAAAAGTTACCTCATGGAAGTAATTATGGTGAATGCAATATTATTTGACATGTTCAATTGGTCAAATTAAACAAAAAATTAAATTAATGCAGATCTTTTTATTACATTTACCAGAGCAAATGTCAAAATCTTCTAAGACACATAGCAAGCACTCATTTTTTTCCTCCTAGAGAGGAGGCAGAAAAGGTATCTTCAGTTCATAAAGCCACGGATCCATAAATATATAAGCAATGAAAATGTTCTATTGAGCCAAAATATAATTTCCACTCATGAAAATATACCGCAACCTTCAGGAAAACCAATTACAAGCTTAATCAATTTTTAAAAACAAAACTCTTGTCTACCAATGGCTCAGATCCACATAGAACAGTTCAGTTATAGATAGAAGAGAAAAGGCTGTGCTCCTTTCACTGAATTACTACACTAGAAAAATTAAGGGATGGTGTTATTCAATGTCTACTTGTAACCACTAGGTGAGGTTATTTGGATGCATAGGTCAGCTGTGATAAATACAACAGGTGATACTCTTATGGCTAGGCTCAGATCCTAACCAACCAAATGGTAATATTAAGGTCCTGTTGCAGTTTCTGGAGGTTGTTGGAGTCTCCATGCAGAAGACTGAACCCTAGCGAGGTTCAACCCTAGCGAGACTGAATAGCTAAGAATATGTGTACTAATAGAATCCAGAGATGTTCCAACTATAGGAATTAGTGAGAATTACTCTCCCAGGCCAATTTGGTACATGGTTTGGAGGACTTCCAGCTCCTGCTTAAACATGAAAAACAGAACGGAACAGAATAAAATAACAGAGTTGCAAAGGTCCTTGGAGGTCTTCTTGTCAAAGCCCCTGCTCAGGCACAAAACTTTATATACCATTTCAGTCAAATGGTTGTCCAATCTCTTCTTAAAAACATCCAGTGTTGGAATATTCACAACTTCTGGAGGTAAGTTATTCCACTGATTAATTGTTCTAACTGTCAGGAAATTTCTCCTCAGTTCTAAGTTGCTTCTCTCCTTGATTAGTTTCCACCCATTGCTTCTTGTTCTATCCTCAGGTGCCTTGGAGAATAGCTTGACTCTCTCTTCTTTGTAGCAACCCCTGAGATATTGGAACACTGCTATCAGGTCTCCCCTAGTCCTTCTTTTCATTAAACTAGACATACCCAGTTCCTGCAACCGTTCTTCATGTTTTAAGCTCCAGTCCCCTAATCATCTTTGTTGCTCTTCTTGGCATTCATTCTAAAGCACAGGTCTCAAACTCAGGGTGTCATGTTGGCATCACATGATGTTTCTCAATGTTTTTCCCATTCGTGTAACTGGGGTCATATATCTGGCCTGCGGGCCGCCTGCTTGACACCCTTGTTCCAGAGTCTCAACATCTTTTTTTACAGCATGGTGACATACAGCAAGCATCTAGAAGAGCATTGCATAGATTTGTTTGCCAATTGTGTCAATTCCTGGATGAGAAGGCCTTTCTCTAAGACATCCATAGAAATCTGCTAAATAAATAAATACAGTTGATAATTATACAAAGTCCACCCAGCAAATAGAAAATAAATCGCTTTCAACCTACTAGATGGATCAATGGGAAAATGAAATGGTGAGACTCCAAAGTCAAAGACGTAATATCTTCCCATCTGTATCACATATGTCCATGTTTTAATAGTCCCAAAGGTGCTTTTTCAAGGGGCAATTGGACTTTCTTATTTTAGTTTGAATTCAAACAGAAACAAGAAAGTCCAGTTGCCTCTTGAAAAAGCACCTTTGGGACAACTATGACATGGATGACTGAGAATATCCATAGCCATGTTTTTTAATACATTATTATGGCACCTCCTCAGAATGCAAAGATGCGAACAGTCACAAGATATACTTAAACTGTACTATTTATGCTAGTATTTAGCCAAAGATACTGTATTGGACAGCTATTGATTTGGTTCTTCTCCAAGTTAAAAACATATAGATTATCTGACCTATTTAAGATTTTTACATATCCATTAAAGAAATAAAAAAAATGGTGAAAGATATAATCCAATATCAAATTGGATGAGAACAGCACTACTTGACCTTAGCAATATTAGACAAAGCTTTAGATGATAAAATAAAAGTTCCAATAAATCATTTGTCAGACAACTTAGAACAAAGTAGCAACTAAAATATTAACATTGTGGGATTTAAAACATTATTTTCTAAATTATCATTGATTTTCAAGAAATAGAAGCATTCTGAGTTAAACACAATTTTGTCACATTTAAAGCAAGCTTCCCATATACCTTCTAAATATAAGCATAATTAAACAAATATATGAAACATAAATAGTGCAAAAGGATGAGAAGAAAACTACTAATGGATAAAAAGCAGTAATATAATGCCTTTAAAATGTTAACCATTTATAAATAACCACATGAATTATGAAATATTGTTAATATATTAATGCCAACTCAGTATATGCATGCCTGTGTCCCTTTATCTATCCATCTATAATTTATATTATATTGAACCTTCCAGAAACTCTAGGTGGTTTACAAAAATCTTGTTAAATATTAGAAATCTGAGTTACAACCAAACTTCAAATGACCTTGCAGAAGCCATCACAGTTATTTGAACAAAAATATAGTATTATTTAGTGATGACTAGCCTTTGGAAAAGTGCTATTAAAGAAGAAGAAAGTTTCATCTCTGAGTGGAGACCATTCCAAAGTGCGAAGGATATTCAGTAATAATATAATAATAATAAAAACGCCTCTTAGTAGTAATTACTCTATTTTTCAGAGTATAAGATGCATTTCCCCTCCCCCCCTAAAAGAGGGTGAAAATTTAGGTGCGTCTTATACACTGAATGTAGCCCCACTCACCCACCCACAGCCCCAACACTTTGGCCTCTGCCTCCCAGCAATTTACCTCTTTGCAGCAAATGAGGGCTTGCGGAGGTTTCAATAAGCTGTAGCAATCCTTCAGCCTTAAAACAACTGATCGGGAGAAATTGAAAATGAAACTTGCTGTTTGCTCCACGAGGCAAATTGCTGGGAGGCAGAGGCAGATTTTTTTTCTTGTACTAATAAGGATGTTTGCTGAAAGGAGGTAAGTCAACAACTATCAATGCCTATAGAATGTTCACATTTTTATTTTTAAAGACTGCTTTATTATTATTCTGGACAACTTAACAAAACAGCATCTGTACAAGTGTAGTCTGAAATATAACACTACAATGTATATTGTCTGTGCTGTTTGCTGTTTGTTGCAAGAAGGCAAATTGCTGGGAAGCAGAGGCAGATATTTTTCCCTTGTTTTCCTCCCCAAAAGCTAGGTGCATCTTATACCTCGGAGCATCTTATACTCCGAAAAATATGAGATAGGGTAATATGGGATGGTTAAATTTTTATTGAAAGAATGAATTCTGTTAACACTTTAGGCCCAAATCCTGTAGGGCTTTAGATACCACCAGTATTTTGAGCCAGTAATTAGATTACTGCAACAAGACAGACACAGATTTCAACAGATAATTAGAACTGCAGAAAAACAATTACTACCAACCTGCCTTCCATTGAGAACCTGTACACTGCACAAGTCAAAAAGAGAGCTGTGAAAATATTTACAGACCCCTCACATCCTGGACATAAATTATTTTGAATTCCTACTCTCAAAATGACAGCTATAGAGCACTAAACACCAAGACAAGTAGGCACAAGAATAATTCCCCCCCCCCCGAATACCATCACTCTGATAAACAAATAATTCCCTCAACTCTGTCAAACTATTCACTAAGGCTGCATTACTATTACTATTAGTCTTCTCATTGTTCCTATCACCCATCTCCTCCCATTTATGACTGCATGACTGTAACTTTGTTGCTTGTATCCTTACGATTTATATTGATATTTTTCGTGATTGCTTATTTGTATCTTATGACTATCATTAAGTGCTGTACCTTATGATTCTTGATGAATGTATCTTGTCTTTTTATGTACACTGAGAGCATATGCACCAAAGACAAATTCCTTGTGTGTCTAATCACACTTGGCCAATAAAAGATTCTATTCTATTCTAAACTATTGAACACTATCAATAGCTAGTGCACAGCCTGCCACGTAACTGCTATTTATCTGTGGTTGTTATTAACCTATAATGGGTTTTGATTCTAAGAGTAATAATACCTGTGGATGACGAGTTAGACTGAGTCCAGATGGCTATTGATTTGGACAGCAAAAAAAAGCAAACTGGGACCCTTGGGAGAATGCCAAGCCCTAAATCACACCCCAATTAACTAGGGCTAAGCAATAGAGAATCCCAGGAGTTTCAATAGGTTAAAAATAGCATACAAGAACTGTTTGGTAATCACTCGTTACATAATTATAAATTTGGCTCAACTATATAATATGGGGTTCTACTTTATTGAGAGATGGAGAAACACAGTTTTGTTTGTACTTTTTTCACACCATGTATTTTTAAGTACCACTATTACTTGCAGTGTTGCCGTTTTGTAAAACTGAAACATCCAAATCATGGTAACTTTTATCTTCAAAGAAATCTCCTCTGGTCCATTGATCATGAGCTTCCTTTTAGATGCATCATTTTTATTTTTACAGTGAGCAAAATGCACGTAGTATCCTACGTCCTACATAATATAGTCAATATTCACTGTGGGCATAATTAGGGTAATTGTGTTAACAATGAACGTTGACAATTTTATTTTCAGTTCTTTTCTAAATGTTTCCCATCGTAGAAGTGATTATTTTTATAGCAGCTGAACACTGAGCTCTTTTCCACAAACTATCTACTGTAAGTTCAATAATCTTTTCCTACTCAATCATTACTACCAGCCAGGTTCTATTAACGTACATTGTTAATTCATTTGGCCAGGATACAATTTACCCTTGTGGTTTTTTTAATGTTCACTTCCTGGATTTGGTATTCATTTTCAAGTGTATCCTTTTTTGTTTAGCTATCTGTTTATTAATAAATTAAAAACTGTTAAAACAAACAGCATAGACTTACAAAAGAATGTCAAACCCAGGAAGTTAACTAAAATCTTGAATTCAGAGACAAAGGTCTGCCCCACCTTTTTTTCATTACAGACAGATACAAATAATTCATTTGGCTCCCCTTAATTCCATTAAATTTTTGCTACGTATGCATTAACATTTTTTTTCATGTTGATTTTAAAATAACACCACATTTCAAAATTGTGTACATGGAGACCAGCTGTTTGTTTTTTTTAGTAGAAGAGGCAAATGTGCAAATAAATAGCCTCATCCATTACAGCCCTCATTTTACTAACTGGTGTCCTATTCAGTCTAGATTTAAAGAAATTCTTAAATATTAATGTTATAGCTCCTAGTCTTTTATTTCTTATTTTCATTCTGTATTGTCTGCTTATATAGCTCTTGTATAGCTTTGCTTTCCTTTTTTGTATTAATGCAGATAACATGTTCATTTTTTGTAATGACCACTCAGCTGAA
The DNA here is from genome assembly GCA_039707465.1 of Rhabdophis nuchalis. NCBI lineage: Eukaryota > Metazoa > Chordata > Lepidosauria > Squamata > Natricidae > Rhabdophis > Rhabdophis nuchalis. The sequence goes on from CM077646.1 coordinate 66,892,650, forward strand.
TACTCCACCCAAAGGAAAGAAAACATATTGTGTTTCCCTGAAAATAAGACAGGGTCTTATTTTATTTTGGCCCCCGAAATAAGCACTTGGCCTTATTTTTCGGGAGGTCTTATTATTTTTGAGGTGTAGGAGGCAGCGAGTGTGGTCACCTCATGGCTGCTGCTGTGTTGCAATATTTTCAGGGAGAGCTTATTTTAGCACATGCACTTAAAAGCCCAATTGGGCTTATTATCCAGGGAGGTCTTATTTTCAGAGAAACAGGATATCATGCTCAGTTTTAATCTACAGTCCCCCACCTGTATATCATCAGTGCTATACGGGTAAAATACGTCTTCCAAATGATAGGTTAACCAAAGAGAAAAATTAGGGAATTGTTGTGTTACTATGACTATTGTGCTAGGCTTCACAGAAAAGAATAGGAATGTACTAGTGCAAAATACTAGGTAATTGCCATAGTGTTCTGGCCATGTCGACTGCTGGCATACAGCCAATATCTCAGCTCCCAAGCTAAAAATGGCTTTCTATTTCCTTGTTCTAACAATTTCTTAGAAGTTGCATTATACTCGTGCTGTGACATTTGGTTTATTCGAGTTTATCTTCCTGATCTGGAATATTAAAGTTAGATGAACTTTTGACGTTGTAGGATTATGTGACCTTTAATCACTTATTCTGGAAAACATACATTTGTTTTCTTACTTAAACTTTCATTTTACCACTTCTCTATGAATTAAGATACAATTATATAGGCCTTCCTTCCCTGGCAATTTCCCATTTATATGTAAATAAAAATTGCTAACACCATGTCACCATTTTCAGTTGGTCCAGCAGCATGTGTATCTTATACTCTGCATAAATCCATAACCAATTCTTTAAGAAGCACATTTTTTGTATCTAAAAGTTTAACTATTAATGTGGAGGGGATTTTTCTATGTGAATAGTTAAGGCCACTTTAATTAATGGCTGTAATATTTATTTTGGAAGTTGGTACAGTGGTACCTCGGTTCACGAACTTAATTCGTGAAATGACTCTGGTCGTGATGCGATTTGATCGTGATGCGAGGCACAATTTCCCATAGGGTTCAATGTAAATCCGATTAATCCGTTCCGACCTTGTTTTTTGGTCGTAATTCTTGAACTGACTCTTTTCGCGAACCAAATTGGTCGTGAAGAGAGGCACAGTTTCCCATAGGGTTCAATGTAAATCCGGTTAATCCGTTCTGACCTTGTTTTTTGGTCTGTTTCTCTCCACGACCGTTCCTACAGGAAGTCGCAACCATGTTAAAGCCTATCGGCGTGGGCAGAAGGACGACATCATTAAAACAAACGTGGAAATAGCAGGTTTCTCTTTAAGGAATGTCACCACCCTCCCCTCCAAAGGCCGGGCGGGGAGCGCCGCTCTGGATCCGGGTGAGGAGGAGGACCAGCCTGGGGGCTTTTGAGGGATCGCTGCCCGCTCCAAAGCGCACCTCAGAGCAAGGGAGCCGGGGCGGGGACGGGAGATTGAAACAGCGTGCACGCACGCACACCTCTCCTGGGAGGAAGGAAGCCACTGCTCCAGCCCCAAAGTGAACCGGAGGGAGCTGGAAGAGAGCTCGGAGGTCCTCTAGTCCAGCCTCTGCTCAAGCAGGACTAGAGCCTCCGCTAGTCCAGATCAGGGGCTGTCTCCTTCTTTCTGAAAAGCCTCTTTGGAAAAGTCCAAACTCCCCCTTAAATACATTTTCCCTTTCAAATCCCATTCAAAGAACGTTCGCTATTTTGTAAAGAAAACAGACACCGGGGCACTGACACCGGGGCAAGGCAAGTAAACTTCCGAAGGGATTCTAATGGGATTAGAAAGGGAAAATGTATTTAAGGGGGAGTTTGGACTGGAATCTCTTTTTTCTTTCGTTCCTTGCTTGCCTGATTTATTTTCTTCTTTAGCGATTTTGACTTTGGGAAGGAAGCTAGACCAACATTTCCCCTTCCCCCTCTCCAGATCCGGGCCGGCAGAGAGAGAAAGAGAGAGAGATGGAGAGATCGGAAAGAAAGAAGTTGTTACAGACTTACTCGAAACTGGCTGCTTTAAGGGGCCTCCTTAAGAAAAATCCCCCCCCCCCGTCGTAAACAACCGCTCGAACTGAAAAGATTGCAAGGCTAAAGATTCGTTCACCCGGCGCTTTTGAGGGATCGCTGCCTGCTCCAAAGCACAGCTCAGAGCAAGGGAGCTGGGCAGGGAGCAGAGGCTGGACTAGAGGACCTCCGAGCTCTCTTCCAGCTCCCTCCGGTTCACTTTGGGGCTGGAGCAGTGGCTTCCTTCCTCCCAGGAGAGGTGTGCGTGCGTGCGCGCTGTTTCAATCTCCCGTCCCCGGGAGATTGATTCGTTCACTCGGCGCTTTTGAGGGATCGCTCTTCTGGGAGGAAGGAAGCCACTGCTCCAGCCCCAAAGTGAACCGGAGGGAGCTGGAAGAGAGCTCGGAGGTCCTCTAGTCCAGAGGTCCCCAACCTTTGCAACTTTAAGTCTGAAGGACTTCAGCTCCCAGAATTCTCCAGCCAGCTTTGCTGGGAGCTGAAGTCCTTCAGACTTAAAGTTGCAAAGGTTGGGGACCCCTGCTCTAGTCCAGCCTCTGCTCAAGCAGGACTAGAACCTCCGCTAGTCCAGATCAGGGGCTGTCTCCTTCTTTCTGAAAAGCCTCTGGGGATGGAGCTCCAGCGCGGCCGCTTTTGGCCTCTTCATGCATCTGGGGAAGTGGCGCGGAAGATTTTCAGAAAGAAGGAGACAGCCCCTGATCTGGACTAGCGGAGGCTCTAGCCCTGCTTGAGCAGAGGCTGGACTAGAGGACCTCCGAGCTCTCTTCCAGCTCCCTCCGGCAGAGGCGTAGCATGGGGGGTGCAGGGGGCGCACCGGGCGCAACATCTGGGGGGGGGGCGCTGAAGCTGGAGTCCGACCTGAAACTGGAGAAGCTTTGGTTTTGCGCTTTAAAAAGCCGAAAGCGGCGGCTTTCGGACTTTGGCGGGACTTCGCCCTTCATTATCCAGCGCCGAGTGAACGAATCTTTAGCCTTGCAATCTTTTCAGTTCGAGCGGTTGTTTACGATGGGGGGGGGGGGGATTTTTCTTAAAGAGGCCCCTTAAAGCAGCCAGTTTCGAGTAAGTATGTAACAACTTCTTTCTTTCCGATCTCTCCATCTCTCTCTTTCTCTCTCTGCCGGCCCGGATCTGGAGAGGGGGAAGGGGAAAGGTTGGTCTAGCTTCCTTCCCAAAGTCAAAATCGCTAAAGAAGAAGAAGAAAATAAATCAGGCAAGCAAGGAACGAAAGAAAAAAGAGATTCCAGTCCAAACTCCCCCTTAAATACATTTTCCCTTTCTAATCCCATTCAAAGAACGTTCGCTGTTTTGTAAAGAAAGAAATAGAGACCTACCAATCGCCCACTCACACACGTACCCGCTTTTTTCCTTAATTTATTTTGATTAGAAAGGGAAAATGTGAAAGATTCCAGTCCAAACTCCCCCTTAAATACATTTTCCCTTTCTAATCCCATTCAAAGAACGTTCGCTGTTTTGTAAGGTCTCTATTGGTAGGTCTCTATTTCTTTCTTTACAAAACAGCGAACGTTCTTTGAATGGGATTAGAAAGGGAAAATGTATTTAAGGGGGAGTTTGGACTGGAATCTCTTCTTTCTTTCGTTCCTTGCTTGCCTGATTTATTTTCTTCTTCTTTAGCAATTTTGACTTTGGGAAGGAAGCTTTGGGAAGGAAGCAGCTCCGCGGCCAGCTTCGGGAAGCGTCCCGACAAGCAGAAGCCCCGAGCCCAGAAAGAGACGGGCGAAAGTGATGCTGGCAGCCGCGCGCGGTGTGTGTGTGGAAGCGAAGGCAGGGGGGAAGGAGCTGCCTTCCCGGCCGGGCTCCGCAGCTGAGGGGCGATGGAGCAAACCGCGCAAACTACTCCATCGCCCCTCAGCTGCGGAGCCCGGCTGGGAAGGCAGCTCCTCCCCTCCCCCCGCCTTCGCTTCCACACACACACCCGTACCCCTCACAACATTCGTTCGTAGATAAAATGTCCGCGACTCCGGTACGTGAAGCGAGGCAGGGTTCGTGCAGCGGAGCACATTTTTTGGAAAATTTCTGGTCGTACAGCGAATTGGTCGTGAAGAGAGGCGTTCGTGAAGCGAGGTACCACTGTATATTGCTAATCATCTTTCACTAATTCTTCAAAAGGAATTTGGTTATTTAAAGTCCTTTTTGATGCATGAAGTGTTATTACCTCAAAGTTCCCTTCCCTCTCCATCATTTGCTCATATAAAGATGACCATATACTACCAGTTTTCGCATTTCTCTATGCTTCCGTCACATGGCAGATATTCAGATAAACAAATAGAAACTTCTTCAAGAACTACTATCCCATTTTGGTCTAAGATGCTTCCAAAATTAAAACATAACTATAAATACAGTGCTCTTTCCAGATAATTTTTTTTTTTTAGAATCTACATTTTCTCTTACAAACCTTTGACTTCCTTGAAGGAGTATCAAAGATTACTATTTATTCATGGTTTATTTTTAGTGCATCCCATCCCATCTTGAGCAATGGGAAACATTTTCACCCCACTTATTTTAACATATTTCTGTCCAAAGTAAAAGCTGTTTTGGGCTCGGTCTCCAGTGCAGTCTGTATTTTTCATCTGTTCAGATTGTCCCCACATATTCCGCAGTGCCTAGCAAATCTTTCCAGCCATATTTTTATTATCTTTTCCATAAACTTGTGTTTTACCTCTAATCCATCCACATATCTTCATTTTCTCATGATTATATGAGCAGTAAGATGATTTGGGAACAGATATCCATCATAATCATTAACTATAACTCTATATTATTTATAGGACTCTCTATACATTTTAACTACAACTTTTCTTTGATGTTAAAGAAATCTGATATTTTTTTCATATTCCAATCGAAAAGGGTGCAAGGAAGCGTAAGTAAGGAAGTAAGGAAAGTCCAGGAAGAAAAAAAACTTCTCTAGTACAAGTTGCAACATAGGTTTCTCTAGAACTGATACAAAAGCATTCAAAGTAAAGTAGAAAACTGATAAACCATGAACGGGAGACATAAAAAGGCAAGGTAAAGATTAAATCCGAGGATGCCTCCCAATTCATCTGATTGACAAATGAATTACAGAGTCATAACACCCTCTTCTGGTCAAGAGGCATAGAACACATTGTTGGTGACAGCTTTGGTAGCACAGAAAAGAGATAGAGTTCTTAAGATGACTTTAATTTATACATGACCTTGAAGGCCCAGGCAGAGGACCTTTAAAAAAAAAGGATAAGAAAATGCTGAGCCAATATAATTTTTTGAATTGTAAGCAGCCAGGTGTCATTGAATGAGATGGGTGGCTATAGAAATTAAATTAAAGGGAAAAGGAAAGGAGTCTGCGGATTTTACTCTACTAGTCATTGCCTCCTATAGGGGGCAGTGCTCATTCCATTTCAAGTCTAAGTATAATCTTTATTGTCATTGTACTTAAATTCAATGAAATTAAGCTAGCACTGCCCAAAGACATTTCTATGGTTACTGGTATGTGGCCAGCATGACATCATGGTGCGCTGATACCTTCCCACCGAAGTAGTACCTATTTATCTACTTGCATTTGCATGCTTTTGAACTGCTAGTCTTGCAGCTGGGTTGAGGATGGGAGCTTACCCTGTCACATGGAGCTCGGGACTCAAACCTGGGCTGCCAACTTTTCAGCCGACAAGCCCAGTGTCTTAATCACCGAGCCATGCACCACCGTATAGAAATTGAATAAATGAATATAAATAAATAAATAAAAGCATGTATTTTTATCAGCACAGTAGATAAAATTTTCCAGGGACTGCACCAGAATTCTAAACCATTCAAGGTTTAATCTGCAGTGAAACATGAGCTATTTTCTGTGTATTTGATTATGATTTTTTTTCTTTTTAAATATTTATATACTTTTTTTTTTTACAATACTTATTACCCAGCCCAATTTCAAAGGATTTCAAGTGTCATCAAAATGAAACAAAAGAAAAAAATAAATAAAACAGAACAAATAATTAAATCAAAGGCAGTTTCAAAGGACCAAATTTAACTACAAAAGAAATCTAAGATGAAAACCCAAGACAGGAACTTTACATCATTTAGTTGGAAATATATTGAAATTTTTAAAAAGTTTCAACTGAATTCCAAATGCAGTAATATGCCACACATACAGAATTTCTGGGATGAATTCTATAAGGTAGAGCTGATGCAGAGAATGACTGTAACAAATTCAGGTTTTTGGTTTTGATCCTTTATCCTTTTTCACTTTCATTTGCTCTATATTAAAACAATATTGATAAAAACTTAGAACCAATTCTTAAATTCCATATCAGGACATACAGAATATTTTGAGCTTTCCAATATTCTAGGTAGATAAATAACTGTATCACGCAAAGAGCTTAAGAAATAGTAGTCCTGCATATAACAACTATGTTTTACATAGGCAGATTTTCCTAACTATGTATTATGCATATATGTATATATGTATTTATTTATTTTATTCAATGTATTTGTTGCCCATCTCAGCACCAGGCGAATCTGGGTGGTTTACCACATTAAAAGTGATAAAATGTTACAATAATGCTGAATATAAAATTATAATTAAAATAAAGTATAAAATAATTATAATTATTAATGTCATTTTAAACCAGGAAAAGGAACTAGAATGTTTTTGTTCTTTTGGTACTTTTTTCCAGCAGCAAAATAGTAAATGTAAACAAAAACAAAAAATAAACAATAAACAAAGCAAATGCTTCTTCATACATTACATTGTGGCGCTGAGAGTGGCCAAACGCCATCATTGTGCTACTCTCATAGCATCCGCAGAAAACCGCCCTGCCGCCCTGTTTAGGGTGACCCGCTCCCTACTTCAACAAAGGGTGCGGGAAGCCCCGTTACACGGTAGAGCAGAGGAATTTGTGACTTTTCTGCAGGAGAAAACCGCTCAGATACAGAACGGGCTACCCTCCATTGATGGCCCAGTGGGATGCCACGAGACAGATCTTGTTTGGGAGGAGTTTGACTCCGTTACTTCCGATGATATGGACAGGTTACGTGGGCGACTGCGAGCCACCACATGTTTATTGGACCCGTGCCCCTCCTGGCTTGTACTGGCATCCTGGGAGGTGACACGAGGCTGGCTCCAAGAGGTTGTCAACGCATCCTTAAGTGAGGGTTCCTTGCCTGCTTCCCTAAAAGAAGCGATGGTGAGGCCCCTCCTTAAGAAGCCCTCTTTGGATCCAGCTCTTTTAAACAATTATCGTCCAGTCTCCAACCTTCCCTTTCTGGCGAAGGTTGTTGAGAGTGTGGTGGCACAACAGTTTCCCCGTCACCTGGAGGAAGTTGACTATCTAGATCCGCGCCAGTCCGGCTTTCGGCTCGGGCACAGCACCGAGACGGCATTGGTCGCGTTGGTTGATGATCTCTGGAGGGCCAGAGATGGGGGTTGTTCCTCCATCCTGGTCCTATTAGACCTCTCGGCGGCTTTCGATACCATCGACCATGGTATCCTATTGCATCGGCTGGGGGGGTTGGGAGTGGGAGGCGCCGTTTTACGGTGGTTCTCCTCCTACCTCTCTGGCCGATCGCAATTTGTGTTGACAGGGGGGCAGAGGTCGACCTCGAGACCACTCACTTGTGGGGTGCCTCAGGGGTCGGTCCTCTCGCCTCTCCTGTTTAACACATACATGAAGCCGCTGGGTGAGATCATCCGTGGTTTTGGGGTAGAATACCATCTATACGCTGATGATACTCAGTTGTATATATCTACCCCAAACCACCCCAACGATGCCGTAGCGGTGATGTGCCAGTGCCTGGAAGCCGTGCGGATCTGGATGGGAAGTAACGGCCTTAGGCTCAACCCGACCAAGACCGAGTGGCTGTGGTTTCCGGCTGCCCGATTCAACCAGCTCACTCCATCGCTGGCCATAGGAGGCGAACATCTTGCCCCTGTGGATGGGGCGCGCAATTTGGGTGTCCTCCTGGATTCCCGGCTGTCCATGGAAGATCAAGTGACAGCCGTGGCCAGGAGGGCGTTTTACCAGGTTCGCCTGGTTCGCCAATTGCGCCCCCTATTGGATCGGGACACCCTGCGCACAGTCACTCATGCGCTCGTGACATCCCGACTGGACTATTGTAACTCTCTCTACATGGGGCTCCCCTTGAGGTGCACCCGGAGACTTCAGCTAGTCCAGAACGCAGCCGCGCGAGCAATTATGGGAACCGCTAGGTTTACCCATGTAACACTGTTCTTGCGCGAGCTGCACTGGCTACCTGTCGTCTTCCGGGTGCGCTTCAAGGTGTTAATTATCATCTTTAAGGGGCTCCATGGCTCGGGACCTAGCTATCTGCGGGATCGGATCCTGCCTCATACATCCTCACGGCCGATTCACTCCCACAGAGAGGGACTTCTCCGGGTGCCGTCCACTAGACATTGTCAGCGGGCGACACCCAGGGGAAGGGCTATCTCTGTGGCGGGCCCAGCCCTCTGGAACGACCTTCCCCCCGATATCAGGACGACCACGGACCTCCGCTCCTTCCGTCTTAAATTAAAAACTCACTTTTTCTGTCTGACCGGCCTAGGATAAGTCTCTCTGCCTTTGGGGTTTTTACTGGGAAATTAGGACTGTTTAGTTTTAATGGGGAATTTTAGCGCAGGTTATGTTTAATTTGTTTTTAGAATTGTTTGTATGTATTTATTGTTTTTATTCTACCTGTGCACCGCCCCGAGTCCCTGTGGGGAGAGGGTGCGGTTTTATAAATATTAAATATTATTATTATTATTATTATTATAAACACCAATCACGCTTTTCTGAAATTAATGTTGTTTAGGATAGGCCAGGGTCTGCAAAGTTGGCTCTTTTAAGACTGGTGGACTTCAACTCCCAGATTTCCCCAGCCAGCAAAGCTGGCTGGGGAATTCTGGGAATTGAAGTCCACCAGTCTTAAAAGAGCCAACTTTGCAGACCCCTGGGATAGGCCAACTTTCGTTAAAACTAATAGCAAAAGGCAAAATGAATCATTGGAAATTCCTAATTTTACCATTCATTAAGTTTTTCCCAGTTCTGCTTCCACTAAACCCATTTTTTGAGAAAACAACATTACAACTTGTCATGACAAAATTCAGTCTTCATAATTACAGATAAGAGAAATTCCCAATGAGGATATGAGAAGTAGTATGGTTTCATTGTTGACAGAGTCCAGATTTGGAATCAAGAAGCTAGATGCTATTATCTCAAAATGAAAAAAAAATGCTTCATAATATGGAGATGTTAAGAATATCCGTGTAGTTTTCTTTACAAAATTATAGAAGTAGCCTTCTTTTGGGATGTTTGTTATATCTTGGAATTCACAGAGGGTTCCCTATGTAAATTCTAGCCAAGACTGACCCTACTTAATTTCCAAGATAATCCAAAATCTATTACATACAGATATGGAAAAGTTAAGTGCCATGGACAGTATACTGATCTCTATGAAGGACTCTTCTTTCTTGGGAAAGCCAGATTTTTAAGTTACAGTAGCAATAAATTGCCTTTATACAGTTTAAAACTGTTTATATGTTTCTAAGTTTGTCAGTCATCTTGCAAAATTTATGTTCAGAAAGGTAGAACCTAAGTCAAAAGACATTTAAAAGTGACATTTTGTCTGTTATAAAGACTATTCTTATCTCCTGTCAGGCGATTATATTCACCTTCATAAGGCAACTCTCTGTAGGGTGGATAGCTTCTATGAATAAAAGAAGGGAAGAAGGGAATTATTTGCAAAACTATGTCCTCCTACATCATGTCAAATGTAACTATATTCTAACCATATAGATCTGACCTGAATGAGTGGAGAGGAATGTGAAGAAGAAAATGGAAAATCAGCACAAAGCAACTCCTTAATTTCCATTCACAGAATGCAAGATTGAACAGACTTCATTAAATAAAGCAGGATATTGTTAGATACAATTCCATTAATTCTTCTTAACTTAGTTAACAATTATGGCACAATGTTTTAATATAAAACAAATAACTCACCAAAATATCACTAGCAAATAATTATCACAATATTGCCAGATATATAAATCCTGCAGCCTTTCTCAGGAAAAGGGAGTATTTGAAATTTTGAGAGCTGAAGAACGTTATCATAATTTTTAACCTTCAGTGGCATTATTATCACAAATTAACGTTACCTCACGTTTTCTCTATGGAATCTCCTAAGCCAAATTCATTCATTCACCTATTCTAATACCACAAATTGTAATATTTCAATGCAGAAAACTAAACCTAGGGCATGGTACATTAATAAACATTTTATGTTTTACTATATCCTACTATAATTTTATTCTGCTCTCCAATTCTACTTTTTCCTTCCCTGTATCTTAGAAATAGTTTCCTATCTATAACAGCACTGAATTGCAACCAGTCAATTTGATATGCTTTGTGTGACTGTTTTGTGTGTCCAAATTTACAACAGCATATGGACAAAATACTGCATATATTTCCTGCATATATTATTTCACACATCTGATACTGCATAAACATTTACCGGTAGATAAATATGTATAGCTGAGTATTAGTCCATGATTTTGGGTTGAATCACACCTGAGTCCCACTCTAAAATTTGCAAAATTATTCGGTACCTTGCAGAAATAAAGTTCTGTACCAGCTCATCTAATATCCGGTTATTTTTCAAGTCAGGTCCTGTGGCTACCTGTAAAACAAGAGAAATGTTCAAGATAGTACTTGTACACTTAGCTGTTACTAGCCTCTTAAATTCTCTGTATATTAATTCCCACATATGAAGACATAAACATGATACCTACATATATTTGTTGAAAATGCTTATACTGAAAAAAAGAAAGAAAAATGTCTAGAGTTTAATTTATAATTACTTTTTTTGCATACACTTATTCTTTTATGTAAGTGATAATCATCTTCCTTGAGCTTTTAGTTGCCTTGTATGGAGCCAAACCTCTGTTGTTTTTCAGAAAAACATCACAATATGTGATGTTGAAAATATAAAGACAGAAGCAAAATTACTTGCTCCAGATAAATACACAAAGTAATTTTCGAAACAAGCGGGGGAAGTCAAGAGAGATTGAAAGCAGAACACAGAGACTTCCAACTTCCCAGAAGAGTTTACAGCCAAATTCATCCATTTAGATATACTGTAGATCTTGAAATGAAAACATATCTTTCCAGGGCTTATTAAAACCTTTCATAACATCTTTCATACAGACTACTGTTTTAAATATTGTATTAAAACCTACCAACACATTTTCCCTGGTCATGTGGTTAGTATGGCTATACACCAAAGGGGTGCAAAACACTGTTACCTTCCCACTGAAATGGTACTTATTAATCTACTTGTATTTGCATGCTTTCGATCTGCCACCCTGGGTCCTTTTGGAGAAGGGCGGGATATAAATTGAATAAAATAAAATAAATAAAAATAAATAGTTGGACAGGAGCTGGGAGAGAATTTGTAATAGCAGGGCATTATTTGTTTTCAATCTTCAAATATTTGAAAACAACTTTTCTTCCAATAGTCCTGCACCTGATGGCCCTCATTGCTCAGTCAACAATCCTGAGTCCTATAGTCCACTTTTCAACACATGACCAGAACACCTAGCACGTCCCTTGTTGACTCAGGCAATTCAGTATAAGTTTCTGTAAATTAGGTCTCGCCATATTGTTTTTGGGAAAGTACAGTAATCCCTCGTTTTTCGCGGTTAATCGGGACCGGACCCTTCCGCAGAACCTGAAAAACCGTGAAGTAGGATTCTGTATATCTATACCGGAAACTTGAGTTGGTGGACATCGTTTAAAGCAAGCACTAGGGGGCGCTTGCCTCCTACCGATACATTTTTTTGCTATTGAAAAACCCGCGAAGCACTGAAGCCGCGGAAAATGAAGCCGCGGAAAACGAGGGATCACTGTACTCTTCTTCTGGCTCCTCTGATCTTCCTCAGAGCCTGCATGTCGACAGCCACATCAACAATGGTTTTAGAATTGTTTGTATATTTCTTATTGTTTTTATTCTGCCTGTGCACCGCCCCGAGTCCCCATGGGGAGAGGGAGCGGTTTATAAGTATTAAAATTATTATTATTATTATTATAGGGTCACACTGGAGGATTATCATAGAACTTCTAGGTTATTCAACATGCAGCCTGAATTTCAAATAGCTTATGCTGTAATGCTAATTTTGAAGTGAACACTATATGCAGTGGTGCTCAACAATCCTATGTCTCACCGATTTACCTCTAATATCCCACTGAAATTAAATTTAAAGAGATGTATAGAATTGTGTTTTCCAAAACAATGTTAGCTCACAAATTTGACAGGAACTATGTTTTTTAAACTTAAATTGTAAGCCAAATCAAGTTTTATAAATTTCAGTATCCACCCTTGTGAAAAATCTCATGCCTAAATATTATATGTGATTGGTTTTGGTAAAGCATGATAAAATGCCAATACAATAAATGTGTAGGCTGAACAATGGCAGAATGCTCTCAATCTTAATATTGAAACACTGATATTAGATATTAAACAGGTTTGCATTTCCTTATATTACCATGAGGGCAAACCTATGGCATGTGTGCCACATGTGGCACATGGAGCCATTTATTAGGGCACACGAGGCATTGCCCTGTCAGCTCCTTCTTTTTCACCTGTTTTTCACCCTCTGGAGACTTCAGGGAACAGACTTCCAGTTTGCGCGTTGAGGCGTTTTTCGCCCTCCGGACGCTTTCCTGAATACTCTGGAGTGCAAAAAAACGCCCCTACAGACCAAACGGAAGTCACTTCCAGGTTGCCCATAGGGCCGTTTTCCGCCCTCCGGAGGCTTCAGGGAATGCTTCAGAGGGCAAAAAACAACCATACGAGCAACCTGGAAGTTTGGGTACAGTGACTTCCAGATTGCCTGTACGGCCAGGTTGGCTGTACTCCAGAAAGCCTCTGGAGCCTGGGGAGGGCGAAAAATGGGTCTATCATGGACCAAAAGCAGGGGAAGGGCAGGGTTGCACACATATGGGTGTGAGCACACCCGCGTATGCCCCCCCCCCCGTGCTCCCCCCGCTTTTGGCACACGATCCAAAAAGGTTAGCCATCACTGCCCTATATAGTTAACAATTTCCTGATAATTATACAACTATTCCTATTCATATCTTGTAATCTAACAAATACTTTGACATTAGTTACTCCTGAATGAAAACTATTTTCTGGACCTATTTCAAACAAACTTGTCATATGGCTTGGCATTAGAACTGCCTCATTTAACCTGTGGTATGTCCTTTCCTCCAAGAAAGAAATGGGAAATACACACCCTGTTGGTTCTTTTGGACTTCACAATAGCTTTCATTACCATCAACCATGTTTATCTTCTGGAGAGTTTGTGAAAGTTGTATTGATTAAGACTATATTATTATGACCTTCATTCATACCTAGGCAATGTTTCATTTTCCATGTCATTTTATACATTTACATGAAACCTCTAAATCAGGCCAGTCTGATTTTCATCAGTATTCAATTAGCAGTCCAATTCTCTCTTTTTCCCCCCAAACCCAGGCAAAGCAATAAACATCTTTCCAAACATAATTTGTTTACCGTAATAATCCTGATGAAGGTTAGCAGATCCACACAAAGTATGTCGCTTAACCAACTGGTAAACAATCCTTTTGAGTTTTATTCTCTAAGCAATGGGTTATACTTAACTCCAAAACCTCAATTTATATAAACTATAGCTGCAAAAATATTAAGTAGACTAGGTATCAGGTGCATTTTCCCAGTTTTATTATTGTTATTTGCTTCTATTACAAATCTACAATATAGATTTTAATTTCCAAAACTCCTCTTAGGTTGTATGTGCAAACTTGGGTTCCTGATATCTGAATCATCAATTCTTCATACACTTACATACTCCATGCGTTTAGCTCAGGGTTTCCCAAACCCTGGTCCACAGACTTCTACTGGTTTGCAACCCATTGGGAATTGGGCCATGCAAGCGGCAGGCTAGCTCATGAAGCTTCATTTGTCCATGTGCAGGATTAGGTTGTATGTGCAAAAACATCCCATCCCATCCACCCACCCACCCACCGCTGCTGGTCCATAGAGCCAGAAGCTGGGGACCGTTGATTTAGATTCCTAGCTAGTGGTGAGAGATGAAGATTTGTAGTTGTTTGATGTCACAGTTTATCTTACTGGTTGCATTTGTTGTCTTATTGCATAATTGTTGCAAAAGGTCCCTATGCTTACTTCATACATGTAGTCTCTGACTTACAAACCATATTTGAGCCCATAATTTTGGTCATAGGTAATGACGGTCTGGCAGCCATAATCCTGGGGAACTCCACTGCCAACCAGACAAAATTCAGAAGGGCAGTCAGGGATGCTGCTGCATTGCAGGGAGGAAGATAAATGATCAACAATCCCCACTAAAGCCTATGCTCAACTAAAAAAAAAAAAGATATCACATCTGGTAATATCTGGGGCACAGTTATACATCAACCCTTCAAAGTAAACCAGGTGAGGAAACACTACAAGAAGTACAGGAATGAATTTCCTATGGTAAGAAGGCTCTCTGAGTTTGGTTGTTTTCTTGCAGATGTTTCATTATCCAAACTAGCACAGGTGATGTAACCTACTTTGGGCAATGAAACATCTGCAAGAAAACAGCTAGGCTCAGAGAACACCAAGGACCCTTCATTCCAACCTTAGCTACAAATATTCTCCTTTATTGGTATTACAGTAATACCTAATAACAACACCTTGAAAGGCTTGCGGTTTTTCCTTTGCCCCTTCTTTTACAAAACAGGCTCAAAAAGAACTATTTTGAGGTCCTTTTTTTACATCTTTTCCTTTCCTAGGACTAAACTGTCTCTTACCTTGCCTTATTTCCTCCTGCATACCTTCTGTAAAGTAAACATACTAAAAGTATGTAAACATACTTCCGCACTGTATGCTCAAAAGCCTAACCCAGCACAGGTGGCAGTAAGATGTAGAATTAAAAACATTTTAAACATGATAAAGGCACACCTACCATACAGCATATAGGGCACTGAGGTTTATAGGACAGCGACTTGCGAATACAGAGGGAACAATCTGTAGGGAAAAAACACACACAAAAACATAAGCAAAACAGAGCAATGTAAGAAAAGTGCAAATCATGAGATTTGATTTTCTTTAGGCAAAATGTGATTTATACCTTTCAAAATGTCTTTCATTTTATTAGCACAATTTAAAAAAATCTTTTCTCTGTATCCAAATGAGCGAGTAAATATTTCTCACAATAATTATACTCGCAAAGTACAGTGTAGGAAATTAGGTAAGGCAGACTAGCAAATGAAATGAATATCTTATTTATTTCAGATGTTTCTTTGCTGCTTCAATCACTATGACTGTACACAGCTTACAGAAGCGATATAAATTCAGCATTAGTGTAATAATTATAAAAACAAACTTAATCATAAGTCATTAATAGCAATAGCACTTAGACATATAGTGCTCCATAATGATTTACAGTCCTCTCTGAGCGGTTTACAAATGTCAGCATATTGCCCAATAATCCGGGTTCTCATTTTACTTACCTCAGAAGAACAGACGGCTAAGTCAACCTTGAGCTGGTCAGGTTCAAACTCCAGACTATGGGCAAAGTTTGCCTGCAATATTGCATTTTAACCAGTGCGCCACCAGGGCTCCTTATATTTATTTTATAAAATAATGTATAAAACTAGACCCTTCAAGCATACAAAACATTTTACAGTCAAAACACAGCACTGTAAATCATAACAATTTAATCATGTCAAATATCACCCACTGTTCTCAATGTTTTTTTCTTTAAATATTCTGTGTTTTTTCCCCCTTCTGCTGCCCTCCAGCTCCATTTAATTATCTTCTCATACACACCACGGCTAGGGGAAGCATTTTTGCCCTCTCCAGGCTCCAGAGGCTTTCCTTGAGCCTCCAGGAGCGCAAAAATGATCTCCCCTGGGCTCCAGAGGCCCTCTGGAGGCCGGAAACAGGCTAGTTTCAGGGCTTCCAGTAGGTGTGTAGCTTCTAAGACAAAACCCCAATTCATGCCGGGCTTCGAGACAAAGTTAAAAAAACATCCATTTATTAGGATTAACATGTTGGCTGAGCCTCCGGTGGAGCCAGAACTGAAAATCAGTTAATGGCGTCTGAACTTTACCCCCCTATGCCTCCTCCTGGTCATAAATCACATTAATCAATTAGCATTGAAATTAATATGCATACGCATTCACAGGTCATCTTGAGATTCCACTCAGACCACAGGAATGCTTGGAATTCACATTTCTCTATGTCAGCTTGATAGTCGTTATGGTGATAGTTTGCAAGCTGACAATAGGCCTGTTTTTCCAGAGCCTCCATGCAGGCCTTGTACTTACTTCGCATCCAAAATGGGCCGCATGGAAACTTCAGAGAGAGGCGGGTGGGGTCAATCAGTCCTTGCAACTACCAGTTCGGCAAACCAGGTTACATTTAACATCTGGTTCGCCCGAACCAGTCTGAACCGGCTGAATCCATCCCTGCCCCAGTTCCTTTCATTTTTCAATTGTTATTTTGCCTGTCTGTGGCCTCTAGAGATGGCATCTAGCCTATGCTTCACCATCTTCTCTAATATGCAACTTAATCCTCCTCCAGTCTGAAACTCAATCCTTCTGGAGACTACTCAAATCAGGTCAGCAACAAATACAAATTTACTATTTTTGGCAACTTAGGGCACTCCAGCTCCTTAAAAGTCAGACTCCATCTATTATCCTCTGCAACCACTTTTGCCTCTTCAATTGTTTGCCTGTCATCCTTACAGTCAACAGTCTGTTGACTCCAACAGCAACCAGATCATTCCAATCTCACTTATTTTTTTCTGTGGCCCCATTTTTCTTTCATTCCAAACTACCCTTATTGTTGTTGCTACTGCTGCTATTATTACTATTCAACTCACCTACTATCATCCTTTATAGAGAAAATTCTGCTGCCATCTAGAAGTTCTGATTTTTGCAAGGACTAGTCTTTATGCAACAAGTTAGCCATATAATTTTTGAGTTTTCAGACCAATATACTTAGAATGGCTGGGGAAAATCCTAATCTTTTCAGAACTGAATATCCCTAATGAAAGTACATCAAACCAAAGTACAGTTTTCTGTATAAAACAAAAAAACAAAACAGAATAACATAAAGTCCATGTCTCTGAAATTAGCCATTTTTTAAAAATCACATAACAAGTCATGGGTTAAAAAACTGAGTAGTATTAATGATACAAATAATCAACATGTATAATTATCACACAAGCAGCATAGAATATACTTCATTTGTCAAGAGAAACATTATCTTGGCCAGTAAATAATTTTGTAAAACTATTTTACAAAAAGTAATTAGCATTTAGGTCACAATTCAGCACATAACAGCCTTCAAATCAGGTAGTATGCCTGTTGCCGTTGAAAATCCATTAATTTCACTGTTTTTCTCTAAGTAGATATAATTGCTGTAAATGCAAAATACATAGTACAAAGAATTTGAATTATATTCCTCACTAGCATAAACATTCTATTTAAGCTCTGTTCAGTAGTCTTTCCCTGAGCCAAGAGTAACCACTCTCACTCTCTACATCATCAATAGGTGAGTTGTTCTATCAATATTTTCATCCAAGGCTCAGAGGAATGTTCCAATAGTATTTGGATTTCAAATATCTCAATTATTTCTGTAACCAATTCTATTTTAAATCATCAAATAAGTATTTGACTCAAAAAATTATGAGTGACCTCTAATGTTTATTACATATTTTGAAGTTATTCTTCTTCACTGTTATTTCTTTAGTCAGTTGTCAAATTCTGTGAGTTATATCAGAAGTCCCCAACCTGTGGGCCACAGCCCACTACCTGGCCACGGCCTCTTCACAACTGGGCCTCATGAGTGGCCAGCAAGTGCACATGCCTGTAGTGCTCACAGCCCCACTCACATGAGCGTTGCAGGCACTTGTCATCCCACTCATACAAGCAATGGGTGCTTATGTGTGCCCACACATGCACACATGTACCTGGCCCTCCCACAAAACTATCCCCCCTTTCCCCTCTCCACCTGCTCCGGACCACCAACCTGGAAAAGTATGGGAATTCTGAGTTATATTATAATGAAGTACCGTCAGGTACAAAGAATTAATCAGGACCATTAGTTAGGTTGCAGAATAGATTTATTCAAGCTTATACACAAGAATCTGGTCAACTACTGTATTTTTCAGAGTATAAGACACGCCAGAGTATAAGATGCACCCAGGTTTTGAAGAGGCAATTTTTTTAAAAAGTAGGTAGATACATAGAGGGATAGAGAGAGAGAAATACAGTAGGTAGGTAGGGAGAGAGAGAGAGAGAGAGAGAAATACAGTAGGTAGATAGGTAGGGAGAGAGAGTGTGTAGATAGGTAGATAGGTAGGTAGAGGGATCGAGAGAGAGAAATAGAGATAGAGAAATACAGTGGTAGGGAGGGAGAGAGAGAGAGAGAGAGAGAGAGAGAGAGAGAGAGAGAGAGAGAGAGAGAGAGAGAGTAGGTAGGTAGGTATATAGAGGGGGGAGAGAAATACAGTAGATAGGTAGGGAAAGAGAGAGTGTAGATAGGTAGGTATATGGAGAGAGAGAGAGAGAGAGAGAGAGAGAGAGAGAGAGAGAGAGAGAGAGAGAGAGAGAAATACAGTAGATAGGTAGGGTAGGGAAAGAGAGAGGGTAGGTAGGTAGGTAGGTAGGTAGGTAGGTAGGTAGGTAGGTAGGTGTTTCCAGGTGTATTTACCCATGTGCTGGAGAAGGAAATCACTGACCACCTTTGGAACAAATCTTTGTTTCTGCAGGCACAGTACTTGACCAACCTAATTCTCATCAACTACTCTAATTAAACAACTTTCCAAAAGGAAAAAAAGCACCCTTTTTGCACTCTGCAAACCTCACCCAAACGGCCCGTTTTTAACTAAAATGGGCCCTTTTTTTTCCAAATAAAAGGCATGAAGAGCTTTGGGGGGGGGCTTGAAGAGTGCTCGGGGGGGGACAAAACGAGGAAAAAACGGCCCATTTTTTCTTGAAAACGGGACAATTTTTGGTCAAAAAATTGCATGCATAGCCTTATGGAGGCTTATAGAGTGCTGCTGGGGGCTGGGAGGCAAAAACACCCTGTTGTTTGCTCATTTCTGCCCTCCCCAGCCCCCAGGAGCTCTCAGGAAGCCTCCATAAGGGTATGAGTATGGCCATTTTGGTGAAGGGGCGGGGTTTCAGGAGGCAAAAAATGCTATATTCGATGTATAAGACCTACCCAGATTTTCAGCCTCTTTTTAGAAGAAAAAAGGTGCGTCTTATACTGTGAAAAATACGGTAAATTTCAATCCTAACTTAGTTCCAGGATCAATGAAATTCAGGAGAGGTTGGATTTAAGAGCGCTTGTGGGAATGCACAAATCTAAGTTGATGATGCATTTAACTCCATCCCGCCCCCTCAAATCTGCTCTTCTACATTTTCAAGCAGACTAGAAATTTAAACACAATCTCCATTATTCTGCTGGAACTCCTACTATGTTTCCTCATCATGATTTCTAAGACGTATGAGCAAATAATGTTGAGAACATATGCTAAAAGTACAGATAGCCTTCCACTTATGACAGATCGCTTGGCAACCATCTGAATTTACAAGAGACTTCTTGCCCCAAAAGATAGTTAAGACCTGGTTTTGAAGTTCCAACAATTATACCTTCTGCGGTCATATGACCACATTTTGGGCCCTCGACAACTGATTCGCATTTATGGTGTTTGATTAAAACAATGAGTTTGCTTAACAACCACTGCATTTTCTTTACAAAGCTCATGTTCACTTAATGACTGCCACAAAAAAGTTTGTAAAACTGAGTCCGATCTCATGATGACCCCCTTTACAATTTTCAGGATTTACAACCATATTGGGTAGGTTCCATTATGGTTATAAGTCACGACTACTTGCATATCTAGAATGTAGCTAAAGTAAGCAGGCATTGATATTGGGGACAAGCATACAGGAAGATGCTGGAGGCAGATAATTACTTACTGTCAATAACAAAGGTATCCATTCATACTACACAGGAGAAGGCAATAGTAATCTCACCAAGTAAACCAAATGGATAGAAAATATAAAATGATTGATGATATAGAGCTGGATGATGGGCCGTAGGCCAGACAACTCTCAACATGCTACTCAGAAAGAGCTGTGGATCCCTCCATACTAATGGTGTTTATAACATGGCTAGATTAAAGCTTTCGGGACATCTAGTAGCTGATATTGCCATGCAGGAAAAGAAAATGTGAAGCTGCAAACAGCATCTCAGGAAGGAATTTAAGAATTTCAGACAGCTGTTAGAAGAGACAAGAGGCACTATTATACAACATCCATAAAGACATCAAAGAGGAAAATAGACATGGAAAAACAAGGAAACGATTCCAAAAGATTTCTAAACTCAGAGGGAGGTTTCAGCCAATGGACAGATAGCAATTGATTCAAAGATCAAAGAAAGCATATGCTGACATTTTATATAGCAAGATGTCAACATCCAAGACACTTTGAAAATATTCCCTACTTACAAGACCCTAGTGCGAGAAGATGAATAGATCAACTAGCTCCTCTAGTCATTACTAAATTGAAGCCCATACAATCAATAGAATATCAATGGAAATATGGCGAGAAATAGAAGAATAATCAGTGGAGGTTTTAACTGGGTCCGTTTGGAGAAGGGCGGGGTATAAATTCAATAAAATCAAAATCAAACTGAGCTGGAAGCAGCAAATGTGGAGAACAATTCAGTGGCCAGTAAATTGGAAGAGGTCAGTCTACATATCTATACCAAAGAAAGCTTAACTGATAGTGTAAACTACAACACAACATCCTTTATTTCATATGTTAGCAAGATATTTAGGATCATTCAACACAGAATAGATTTCTACATGGAAAGAGAGAAAGAAAAGTGTCAGCCAGATCATTGACTTGGCTTTAGAAAATGTAGAGCTTATAAAGCTATAAAACTATTAAGACAGAGTGTAAAACAAGATTTTTTTCCAGGCTCCCTAGCCACCTAAAGCCCATCATTTATATCCACAAATATTGATTGGCTGACTTTTCTTTGATATGACTCACCTCACGCTCTAACTCACATTTACAACATGCTTTACTATATGAACTCTCTGAGGAATTAATTGTACAATTTAGTTGGAGAACCAAAGCATATACTGTTGTTTATTTATCCTCAACTATCGTAAACGTCTGAAATTGCCATTGGCTGGAAGGATTGAACCTGGCAAATGTTTTCCTCTGGTTCCATTTTCATACAGTTTCCATACTATTAAACATTCCCATGAAAATGCTGGGGGAGCGGGAAGACTCCCATCTGGTGAGCTGGCATCACAGGTACACTGAGACAATCTAGACACTGAACACTGGTTCCCTATAAGCTTCTGGGTATAATTCAAGCTGCATTACGCCTTTCTGTTCTTATGAGTACTTCAGTTGGCTGTCAAAATTTAAGAATGTAATAAAGGAAGCTAAAAACACAGCTTAAGATAAATACTAAAATTATTCAACAGTTAAAAGCCAGGCGTTAGATATGTCTTCATCATAGCAAATAATGAGAGACCAAATATATAATTATATGAAAATCTAAAAAAAGACAGGAGGAAGGAAAAAATTTCTATACTTACAATTATGTGAACACTGTGGAATTATCATCGCAGTGTTGAAGTAATCAAAGCATATCCCACAACGCAACAAGTTATCAACCTCCTGAAACACATTTTTAAAATTACAGTATTTATATACAGAGTAAGCTGAAAAGTCATTTTGCAAAATTACTTACTGGGGAAAAAATTACAAATTGAATGTAATTCCTATTATTTTTCTGTAAGAAGGTCACAGCATTAAAAACCTGTTCTCTCCAATTCCAATGACTACAGTCAACACTGGGAATATGGGAGTGTAGTTTAATAATATCGATAGAGCATTATGTTACTTAAGATTACATTATATGAAATATTTAAGTTAATTTAAGAACATGTCCAAGGAATTAAATGTACAGATAAGAATGAAAAAACCCAACCATGGTCACTCTATTTTTTTATACCAACACCCTAGAAATTCCATCTGCCATCTGAAACCGTATCAGTAACAGGGAGAACCTAATTTCAATGGCTTAAGTTTCTTCCTCTAGTCCAGAGGTTCTCAGCCTGTGGTCTATGTGGGGGGCGGGGAGCAAAATTGTTACAGAGGGTCCACAAAGGCTTGGAGAAATGTTATGGTTTAAATCTTAGGTCCATGGCCACAAAAGGTATTTAAAAAGGGTCCGTGATAAAGAAAAGATTGAGAACTGCTGCCTTATTCTATTTTGGATTTTGGTCATGCAGATTTTGACTTCAGTGTGATCAAACCAAACTTTCCCACAGCCCCCGCCTCCACACCGAGTTCAATCTCTTCCAGAATTTTGCAATACATCAACATTTTAAAAATCAGATGAAATCTTATAGGTGATCTAATAGATTTTGCACTAATTCAGTGTGGCTATTTGTAGACACCATCAATTTTCTGTCTGTAATGTCTAAAGTATGAAGTTATTGTAGGGTAAAGGTTCTCAAGAGTATCTAAATATAACTTTTATTTATAACTTTCAAACTGATACTCTTAGCAACAAAGAGCATCCCTTTTCAGACATTTTCATCTCACAGTCATTATGAATCTAAGTATGCTTATCTCTAACACCTACAGTTTTAGAAGATACAATGAGAAGGTTTTCTTCCCAAGTGAGATTGGATTTCTTCCCATCCAAACAAAAGCCTTTACCTACGTACTCTTATGTATGCACAAGGATATTAAGCCCAGCAGGCCATGCGGCCTCAGAGACAGAAATGGAAATGTAATCAGTGTCTTTCATCCACATGCAGCATCATTGCATGTTGGAAGGAACTGCATAGTCAATATAGCTAAACCTAGAATTGGCACACAATCAATCAGCCAAACAAATATAATTAAATGACCAGTCAGCTAAACAACTATTTATTTATTCTATTTGTATAACCATCTGTGTCAGATTATTGACTCGTATTTGATCAAATATCAACTAATATTTCAATAATGCTGTTGTTCAGAAGCATGGAATCGTCATTTTCTAAATGGAAAGTACAGAATTCCAGACAAATCTACATTTCTCCCACCGACTACATGGAAACTGACACCAACCACCTCCAAGGAGCAGCAAGAGTAATTATTTGTGGGAAAATGGCATTGCTTAGGCTATAGTGTGTTTTGACTAGGATTTGGTAGAATATGAGAAGCTGCTTTATAGTATCAGTTGTCTACTACACAAGCTGGGCTCCTAATACCCTAAAAACGTGATCCACGCCCTGGATCGTTAAAAAATGGTGCCAATTGAAGTTGTATATGTGATTGAAGGAAAAAATATTTAAAACATCAGAAATGTGTATTTTAACTCATTTCATTAATTCATTTGTAACAGTATGCAAAATTACTACGTCCAACAGAGCAATGCAAAGCATTTGAAAAAAAAATGTTCAAGAGTATGAACAAAATGCTTCTCTTTGAACTATTCATATGCCATATCTTTTGCAAAGCTTGCACAAATGCTCTAAAAGCTGTTCCCAGCTCCATCTGGGAAAAATATGAACCAGCAGCAATTTAACTCAGCCACAAAAAGTAATATTATGTCAGCGGTCTAACTGCAAATGGAACAGGGAAGAATACATATTGGCCAATACAGCTTGAACCAATTAGATCACAAGACTATCTACAATGACTGTAAGGCACACTCCAAGGTTTCAGACAGAAGGCTTTCTGAACCCTGTCAGTAAATGCTACAAAGACATCATGAAGCTGAGCAGATGAGATTAACTGTTTTATTACATATTTAGCAATATTAGATTGCATGGCTATTAATACTGCCTTCAACATTCCTCCACAGCTGCTTGAATTATGTGCATCAATTATAAAATGTACTAATAGAAACCACAATTGTCAATGAGGTTTCACAATTCATCCGCATACAAAAAGGCAGTGTCAAAAGACAAATAAAATCTCCAGAGAGCTGCAAAAGTACAAACTATTTTTTGAAATAATACCTGAAGGCAACGATCCCTCCAAAATACTTCAATAAAAAAGGAGGGAGAGTGGAGATTCAGAATAGACCTAGAAAACTCAGCAGCCAGGCTGATTTCTTGAACAGGGTAACCATGTGACACAGAAATTAGTTTAATTAATAAAATAATCAATCAATTCAAATGTGGGGCTGCTTTCAGGCTGCAGATGCAATCGACTTTTATTTTTTTTATGTCCTTGATGTAACAAATTAAATCTCTATTTGTATTTGGGGTTTTAATTCTTCTTGCTTTGAGGCCTGATAAATCCTCCTTTTATGCTTTAAAGTTTGCTGCTTCTGTTTTGATTTGATACAGGCTTCATTTAGATTTTATGGTATCACACCCCAACAACTCTCTGCTTATGTAAATCACATTATGTAACTAGTTAATATTTTACTAAGGAATACTAGCAGAACTAAAAAGCTGAGATGCCAAAAATTACTGTTGTAGTTGAGTGAGTGTTCAGTACTTGGGATGGGAGATTTGGGGGGGGGGGATAGGGGGGGGAGTGTAATATTATAGCTCCAGACTAGTCTGGAAAAACGCAGAAACCAACCACTTCCAGAATATTTTCAAGCAATATTTGTTTAAGAAGATAACCACAACTCAGGAACAAATGAAAACGGATTTTGCCTTTTTCAATCTTTATTCACTGAAGATATAAGCCTGCCAGACTTTTGGAAAAGACACTAACTCAGCAATACCTACAAGGAGGAATGGTTAGTGAAGATGTTGGAACTTGCTGAGATGGCCAAAATGACTTCTTTGATGAGAGAAAAGAAAATATTTACATTTATTGCTGACTGGAATCCTCTTTTGGCATTAAGCAGAGACAAAATGAAGTTATGATGTATGGTTTTTGATGATTAGACAAGATTATAAAAAAGAGTCACGTTGTCACTTTAGGGAAAGAGGTAAATTTACAATTAAACTAATAATCGCTGAAAAGATCAGAAGCCACTTCTCTGTATTTTTTTTCTTTTTCTATTTTTCTTCTTCTTGCACTTGTAGCTTTTCCTTTTGATTTCTTTCTTTTTGCTTCCTTCTTTTATATTAGTTTGCATTAGGATTTTTCCTTCTTTCTTGAAGCTTTTAGCAGAAGCGACGTCGAAGTTCTAGTTTAGCTCTTTCGCAGAAGGAAAAGGCGTATTGTACACATTCCCAAGCACTTTTCTCATTAAACCATCACCCCTTCCAGGATTAGGGACACCCCGGTTAAGGCCCTAATTCACGCCATTAACGCAGCCCGCGCCTTAAATTGGGCTCCCTTCCGCCTCTACTTACTTCCAGCGGGAGAAGGTGCTTGGGCCACCGCAATTCACTCGCCGGCAAAGACATCACGTTCAGCTGCAACTACCCAAACTTTTATTTCTCCCGCCCCGCCGGGCTCGAAATTACCCGCGCGGTCCTTCTTTCGGCGTCCTGGAGGAGCGCGCGGCAAGCGGAACATTTCCGGGATTCTCGCTGAGGCTGTTGGGTATCGTAGTTTTTCTTTTCCTTTCCCGCTCATAAAATACGGTGTGACAGTTCTGGTTAATTGTCCTTGGTGTTAGGAAGTTTCTCTTCAATTCCAGGTTGCTTCTCTCCTTGATTAGTTTCCATCTATTGTTTCTTGTCCTGCCCTCAGGTGCTTTGGAAAATAAGTTGACCTCCTCTTCTTTGTGATCCCAAATACTGCTTTCAGAGTAACAGAATAACGGAACACTTTGAAGGGACCTCGGAGGTCTTCTAATCCAACCCCCTGTTTAAGTAAGAGATCCTATCCCATCCAAGGATTAACTAGGGTCAATCTATAACTATCATGCCCCCCCCCCTCCTTCTTTTCTCTGGACTAGCCTAACCCAAATCCTCCAACTGTTCTTCATATGTTTTAGTCTCCAGGGTCTTTAATCATCCTAGTTGCTCTTCTCTGCACTCTTTCTAAGATTACTTATTAGACATTATTTATTATTATGGTATGATTATAGCAGCTCTTTTACATTATAGAGTAAATTGGAAAAAGGGACTTGGTTTGAGTGTCATCATTGCTGCACATTCTGGACTCCATGGATGTTCCTAAAGAAGCTATCACTGAGATTCACAAGGCAGTTAGAAACAAATGAGGAAGATTTAGGATGGCCACAGGGATGAAAATAGCTGGACAATTATAAAATGCTTAATCCACATATTAATATTAAGTATGCTGAATATAGTTGCTGGCCAATGACGTTTCACAATCGATATGATACACCAACTGTTCTGACTTCTAGAACTAATTTGCTCCTTCAGTGTTTGCTCATTCTGAATATTATAGTGAGTTCAACTGATAATAACTGGAAGAGCTTTTAAAAAAGGTACAAAAGTTATTCCTCTTGTTTCTTTGCCATCATGTGGAAACTGAGAACATTAGTTTGGTCTTATTTAAGAATCGAAAATCAGAGCAAACCTCTGCATCCAACTCTATCCTTTTAGAAGGAAAACAAGCTACAATTTCTGGTTTGTACTGTAACAAAATCACAACAGGTGCTTCTATTACAGACTGTTCTCACAACCACAATCGAGCCCAAAATTTATGTTGCTAAGTGAGAAGTTTGATAAATGAGTTTTGCCCCTTTTTACGACTTTTTTTTGATATATTTGTTTAGTGAGTGAAGCCAATCACTGCGATTGTTGAATTAGTAATGCAGTTTGTTAAGTGAATCTGGCTTCCCCATGGACTTTGCTGGTCAGAATGTTGCAAAATGTAATCATGTGGCTCCGGGACACTACAACGTCATAGATATGAATCGTGCATCAAGCATCTGAATGCAAATCACATGACCATGGGGATATTGCAATGGTCGTAAGTGTGGAAAAAAGTATACATTTTTAGTGCCATTGCAACTTCAAACAGTCACTAAACAAACTGTTGTAGGTCGAGAATTACTATTTGCTTTGCCATTTTTGTGGGACTAATAAGAACAATATCATTTTGTTCCCTCCTGGTAAATCTGTATTCTTTATAGAATAGCCTTTATTGTCATTGTACATCATGTATACAACAAAATTGGTTTTAGCCTCACTGGTGCTGGCTGGGGGATTCTGGGAGATGAAGTCCACAGGACTTAAAGTCACCAAGGTTGAGAAACACTGGATAAAGAATAATCTCTATGCAAGTAATTAAGGGGGGAGAGGGGGTTCACCACAATGTACAACAGTATTCATGTGGAAGTAAAAGGAAGAACTACAGGACCATAATCAATGTCTTTAATTGAATACCTTTCCCTCTCCCCAATCCTAATTGCTTCTAGATTTTTTACACCTCAGAATTATTATATTTCTTATTCATTATGTATTCACTTTTTCAAAGATCCATCCTCATAAAGCACAACCAATGACACAATCAAATGCAAACAGATATGAACATACAAAAACAGCATTTTCAGAAGTGAGCTAATGAAGCCAAGTTTGAGAATCCTGACACCAGATGTCTTTTTTTTTTTAATAGAAAAAACAGAACTGACAGAACCCAGCTGTAGTTTTGATCAGTTCAATATAGAGTGGCACTATCTTGACCCTTTACACAGTTGTAAGGTTGTCCACATTAAATATGTATATAACAAACTTATTTTCCTCCTAAATTGCAGGAGTCCTGCAAAGATTGAAATAATTTTGTTTTGGAAAAGTATAGTCCCACCATGTCAGTAATGAATGTACAGTATGCTTTGACCGAAATAACTCTGAATAATTAATATAAATAATTTCCCTCAACCATTGCATCCTGAGCACATTTTGCTCTACTGATTATGCCATTAGAGACATAACAAACCCCTTCCCGTTAAGCACTTTAGTATATTTTGCCTTTATTGCTTATGTGCTTGAGAGCATGTATTTATTCTCACATACAGTATCTTGTTCACTGAGTGAATATTTACTTACACCAATACAATCCCTAGGCAGTAAATCACACCATTTAGTACATTATCTTTTTAGCCATAAATAGCCAGGAAAAAAAAAGTGTACTCTTATTGGTCTATTAGAAACCATAAAGAGTTTTCAATTTTATTTTATTATGGTAAACTAATCATAAAAAGAATAGTACAAATACAAACAACAACATTAAAGAATGAACAGAATCTGAAATGATAAGCTTCGCAATAAAAATAGCCTGGAAATTGAGTCATGAATGAAAGCATTTAAAAATTGTCCATTATGCCTGCAAATATCATGCTCTGATTAAACATTTAAATTATAGGCATCACAATGAGAGCCAGCTTGATGTAAATGAGTAATGTGCTGGCATAGAAACCAGGAGACTGTGAGTACAAGTCCTGCCTTAGCCATGAAGCCACCTGGGTGACTTGAACTAATGACTCACTCTCAGCCCAATTCACCTCACAGGATTGTTATTGTGGGGAAGTAAGAGGGAGGAACAAGCATTAGGTATGTTCAACACCTTTTGTAACTTATAAAAGATAATGAAAGTGGCATTTTAAAATCTAATAATAATCTAATAAAAATAATAATTAATTAATTAATTCCAATTTTTTTCGAGTACTAGATAACTGGGGATGTTCCAGGTTGCTCAGATAATGGGAATGAGCCATGTTCCATACTAACATACTAACTTGAACTGGGTTACCACCTGGATAGAGAAGCTGGCCAGAATGTGTATATATGGGGTTTTAGGGCCATGGCATGGCTGCTGTTCTGCTGGCATGAGCCAGCCACTGGAGTGAATTAAAAGGATTCATGTACACATAAAAAGGTTATGTTTCACCTTAGTTTAAAATACCATCTGGATCTGTATAAAGTGTGTTTTCACAACATTAATAATCGAAATAGTCAGTTCTGAGTAGCTATTTATAAAGCTTTTTCAGAATTGTTTTTTTAAACTTTGACTTATCTCAGGGCACATCGTGACAGTTTATTCAAATTAAACATTTTTAATTTGCTTTAGGACTTCCAGATATGATTGCTGCTTCAATGGTGATTAGATATTTTTGAGTAATTAATGGTGGCTCTAAAGCCAATAACTCTTTCTTATAGGAAGTTGAAGGAGGCTGGTGGAATTAATTATTAATTATCTACAGTATCATGGAATTACAAGTTTCGAAGTCATGCCTGATAAACCAATAGAGTGTTGCACTAAATAATGTGAAATTGATTTCGTATGATCTCAAAATGAGATCAATATAACAGAAATGTTGTTTCATCTATACTGGCTATTTCAGAGAATGCTCAATAAGGGTTGATTAAGGACATCCTGTTGCTGCAAATGTAATTCGTGTTGTGTGCCCCTGATAGTGCATTTGGACTGACATCAATAGAACCATGAGACAATTACTATATGTCAAATATGCCAATGTTCTTCCTTTCTGAACCAGAGGTGGGTTCCTATTGGTTTGGAGCAGTTCGGCCGAGTAGGTAGTAACTTGGCCGCCCACACACATGAACCATTTCTATTGTTGGCGGCGCGGTCTTGAATTTTAGTTCTGCACATGTGCAGAACAATCTCCATTGCAGAAATGTAATTTCCCCCACCCCCCTTTTCTAACATTCTGCACATGCACAAACTGTTATAGGTGTAAATGGGTACACATGCAGAGTGCGCGTTTGCCCACCAAATGTTTTGAACACCAAACTGGCAGTAATGCTGGAAGCAACCCACCCCTGGTCTGAACCCCTGAATATGGAATCGAGATATCAGAAATTGTGAGGTTTTGAGGAACAGGGGTTGGCTGAAAGAATTAATATACAACACTAGAAGTAGAAAACTATGCCTCATTTGCAGCATGGATTGTTGATAAATACTATCTACAACATTTGAATTATTTCTTTATGTGATAGGTTCAAGTAAGAAAACTTTACTTTCTTGACAGATCTCCCAGCTTCTGTCTGGGAGCTCAAAAGGACACACATGATGCTCCCTTTTCCTGTTTTTGCAACTGCAACAACTTGGCCAAACAAGCTGGGCTGAACGAGAATGATTTGCCCAGTTACCCAGCAAATGTTTGGGGCTGGTGATAGACTTGAACCTGGATTTCCCCAATGCAAACCCAACATCTTAACCATGAGATTGCATTTACTCTCACTATACCACACTGACTGACATATATCAGTCCATAAGACAAACTGAAAGGTTCAATTATTTCAGAAGACAGCAAAAACTGGTTTCTGGAAATGTCTTTCCAAATGTATCACTCTACTATAAACATCCTATCATCCACAAATCCACCGGTATATGCATAAAGACAAAGCCCAAGGAAATCCTTCAGATACATTGGGAATTATTTGCAAATCCCAGAGCTCCCTATCAGATTTGGGGTTTATACCAGGGGTGGGCTGCTGGGGGTTTGCACAGGTTCGGGCGATCGTTTAGCGAGGATTCTGCCCAGTTTGACAAACCCCCAAATGTCACCCCTGGCTGGCCATGCCCACACTACCACATCCCTCCCACCATGCCACATCCCTCCCAGGAGTCTCCATGTAGCCCATTTATCATGCCAGGTAAGTGCAGAGTCTGCACAGAGGCTTGGGGAGGGAGAAAACGGGCCTACTGGAAGTCCAGAAATGGGTCTGTTTCCGGCTTCCGGAGGGCCTCAGGAGCCCTGGGGAAGCAGTGTTTGCCCTCCCAGAGGCTTGAGGAAAGCCTCCGGAGCCTGGGGAGGGTGAACAATGTCCCTCTACCATGGTGCAGGAGGCCAGCTAGGCCATGGCCACCATGGCCACGCCCACCCAGCAATGGGACAGCGAACCCGTTTGCTGTAATTTTTGAAGCCCATCCCTGGTTTATACCCTTCTGTATTACTATAAAAATATTATGTCTTGCCCGTAATGTTTTCTCCACACAGCTAAGATTAATGATCTGCCCATTAGACCCATGACACTAATATGAATTGTAGAAAGAATAACTGAGCTGCTTTTTCAGGATTATTCCTTAGATGTAATGGCATGCATTGGAATAAGTCAGCCATTCCAGAAAGGTGTCTGGGGCACATCTCGGCTTCAGTTTGGTTGAAAGGACAATTCCAAAAATAGTATTCCTTAGTCCATAAACATGAATACAAACTTAATCATGTAAGTATTAGCAGAATACCTACTATCCAAAATAAAAATCGACTTCATTTTAATCAATCAATCAATCAATTTGACTAGTCTGCATAAATATAATAATTTCTGCCTATAATAATTTCCTATATTCCCCAAATCACTCAATATTATTTACAGAGGAACAGCTAGGATAGAATAAGCACAGCATACCATATAGAGACCAACAGTGCACAGAGTACACCGAGACGGCATTGGTCACGTTGGTTGATGATCTCTGGAGGGCCAGAGATGGGGGTTGTTCCTCCATCCTGGTCCTATTAGACCTCTCGGCGGCTTTCGATACCATCGACCATGGTATCCTATTGCATCGGCTGGGGGGGGTTGGGAGTGGGAGGCACCGTCTTACGATGGTTCTCCTCCTACCTCTCTGGCCGATCGCAATTTGTGTTGGCAGGGGGGCAGAGGTCGACCTCGAGACCACTCACTTGTGGGGTGCCTCAGGGGTCGGTCCTCTCGCCTCTCCTGTTTAACACATACATGAAGCCGCTGGGTGAGATCATCCGTGGTTTTGGGGTAGAATACCATCTATACGCTGATGATACTCAGTTGTATATATCTACCCCAAACCACCCCAACGATGCCGTAGCGGTAATGTGCCAGTGCCTGGAAGCCATGCGGATCTGGATGGGAAGTAACGGACTTAGGCTCAACCCGACCAAGACCGAGTGGCTGTGGTTTCCGGCTGCCCGATTCAACCAGCTTATTCCATCGCTGGCCATAGGGGGCGAACATCTTGCCCCTGTGGATGGGGCGCGCAATTTGGGTGTCCTCCTGGATTCCCGGCTGTCTATGGAAGATCAAGTGACAGCCGTGGCCAGGAGGGCGTTTCACCAGGTCCGCCTGGTCCGCCAATTGCGCCCCCTATTGGATCGGGACGCCCTGCGCACAGTCACTCATGCGCTCGTGACATCCCGACTGGACTATTGTAACTCTCTCTACATGGGGCTCCCCTTGAGGTGCACCCGGAGACTTCAGCTAGTCCAGAATGCAGCCGCGCGAGCAATTATGGGAACCGCTAGGTTTACCCATGTAACACCGCTCTTGCGCGAGCTGCACTGGCTACCTGTCGTCTTCCGGGTGCGCTTCAAGGTGTTAATTATCATCTTTAAAGCGCTCCATGGCTCGGGACCTAGCTATCTGCGGGATCGGTTCCTGCCTCATACATCCTCGCGGCCGATTCGCTCCCACAGAGAGGGACTCCTCCGGGTGCCGTCCACTAGACACTGTCAGCGGGCGACACCCAGGGGAAGGGCTATCTCTGTGGCGGGCCCGGCCCTCTGGAACGACCTCCCCCCCCGATATCAGGACGACCACGGACCTCCGCTCCTTCCGTCTTAAATTAAAGACTCACTTTTTCTGTCTGGCCGGCCTAGGATGAGTCTTTCTGCCTCTGGGGTTTTATGGGGAATTAGTATTATTTAGTTTTAATGGGAATTTTAGCGCAGGTTATATTTAATTTGTTTTTAGAATTGTTGTATGTATTTGGTTTTTATTCTACCTGTGCACCGCCCCGAGTCCCTGTGGGGAGAGGGTGCGGTTTTATAAATTAAAATTATTATTATTATTATTATTATTATTATTGATAGGAATGTAAACAGTACCAAACTTAGAAGTGAAGCAAAATACTTTCTTTTTTTCATTTTTAAGTAGAATCTAAGATCATGCCCAGAGAGAGTAACAATAAGCAACATGTCAAACCCACAAAACAAAACAAATCTTTAAAAATTAACAGCAGAAACAGTAGCTTATTTTCTGGATAAGTGGGGAAATCTGAAGCCTGAGACTTCCCCACTTATCCAGAATATCACTCTTCCTTCTGTCTGGGAAAAGTCTGCTGGTGTATATGTGTGCGGTACACCCAGTGTGTCCTCAATATTATAGATCAGTAACTGGAATTCAGAATATTATTCTTAACTGTTTGAAGTTGAGGTTGTGGAACAGGGTGTAAAAGGGCCACTCAAACCTGATTTATCTTTGGAAAACTCAATTTTCTGGCATAGTTATTACAAATTGAGCACAAAACAGTTTTACTGTTTTGTCAGTAAAGTCTTCTTCTCTCAATGGTTCTGTGTGATGACTTGCTGCCATTGATCAGTTGCTAAGCCTCAAGAGATTCAGAGTAAGTTTCAGGGAAAAGTTGGAATTCGTTTGTTTCAGATCACTGTTCAATTCTGATCAATGCTGTCTACTCTTTTTAATGTTTTTTTCTGGGACAAAAATGAGCTCAGCTCTAAGAGTATTGCTCTTTGGAGTTTTCTCAGCTTTTACTTCTGAGCACCACTTTCAAATGTCAGCTTCTTCTCATCCCCACTACTTGAAATTGTTTTAATTTTGACTTAGCTAGTTTTCCTCAGTGCTAACTTTTTCTTTGTTTATTATTGAACTCCTCAGAAGTTTCTGTGTAACTCAAAAATACGAAGATGGCTAAATACATGCCTCTCTGCACGAGTATTCAATAAAACACATTTTATTATTTATTTCTTAGCACATTATAGAATCCTAGCCAACGGAAGTGAAGCATATCACTCAGCCTAAAGAAAAAGCACTTTCCACCCAAGGGCAGCCAGACCTCGGGAGGTATAATGCAATGGTAACCTTATTCTATCGTATTGTAGTGCCATGTTTGACTCATGCAGGTGACAAGTCATAATCCAGATTCTGTACAAAGGAAACTCTATTGAATTTCATTATGATTTCATATGAAATAGGAGCCATAAAAATGCTTAAGTAATTTTAAAGACTTCAGTGCTACCATTTGGGGAAAAAATTCCAGGGGATTTTATCAAAGCAAGATAAAATACAGAAATAGAATTGAGCAAGAGCAAGCTTTTTGAATACATTTGAATATATTAAAAATTCTGGGGGAAAATGTCAGAAACATCTTTGCCTTTTGCCAAAATCAATAATGCTAGTTCCAACTACCATGTTTCGCCAAAAATAAGACGGGATGTTATTTTCTTTTGACCCCAAAATAACTGCTTGGCCTTATTTTCAGGGAGCTCTTATTATTTTTGAGGTACAGGAGGCAGAGTTTGATCACCTCATGGCTGCTGCTATGTTGCAATATTTTTGAGGAGGGCTTATTTTCAGAGGAGGGCTTACTTTACTGCATGCGTTCAAAAGCCTGATTGTGCTTATTATCCAGGGAGGTCTTATTTTCAGGGAAACAGGGTAAGTATCTCTCTACAAATGCTAACATCTAGTTACCTGTACGCACTAAGTAGGATGTTTAGTGAAAGATTGTCTCAAACCTGCACGAATTGAGAAAACATATTCTCTCACTGGCATTACCCTGCCTAGGATTAGGAGAGAAATAACAGCAGATCAGAGGTGGTATTCAGCAGGTTCAGACTAGTTCTGGAAAACCAGTAGCGGAATTTTTGAGTAGTTTGGAGAATCGGTAAATAGCAGCTCTGACTGACCCTGTCCCCATCTATTCTCTGCCTCCTGAGTCTCAGCTGATCGGGAGGGAATGGGGATTTTGCAGTATCCTTCCCCTGCCATGCCCACCAAGCCATGCCCACCAAGCCATGTCCATAGAACCGGTAGTAAAAAAAATTGAATCCCACCACTGCAGCAGATGCCGAGAGAACCAAGCAAGAGAATGATTCCCCCTCATCCTCTGAACAGGCATAAAATGCCTCAAGCCTCCTGACTCAAATCTAGGAACATCTTTATGGAAGAACAAACATTCTTGAAGGTACACTAAAACAACATTGAATTAAAAGGTGGAAGAAGGAGACCATCGAGCAAGGAATAACATTAAAGGAGGAGATGGCTGAAGGATCTGACCTTCTTTACACTAATTGGAAGAACTTGTATATTTTGAGAGTTGGAGTGCCTAAATGTAATATGCTCAAGTGGAGGCTTAGTGGATAACTACATGCTGTGTGCATGGAGAGAGACACAAAACCTGGCCCATCTGCTGATAGGTCAGCTAATACCAAAAACATGTATCAATGATTTCCTATTTTTGGCCGAAGACAAAGCCAGGAAGGTGGCTTCATTCTAGCAGTTTAAAGTGTGATCTACACACAGAAGAAGAAGAATTAGGTCACCTCCATGATATTGTCCTACTAGGCTTCTTTTCCAGAGGTGACACTTCATTTGGAACAGCAACAGCATTCCACGTGCCAGAGATGTCTTTCCGATAATCCATTCCATAATGAAGATATTTAGTGTAACAAAGTTTATGGAGAATGATTAGACATTGATTGTAAATTCTTTCCATTGTTGATTTAATGTGTGATTTCTATGGGGATAGCGGATATTTATTAGGTTGGAATTATTGCTTGCAATGATATTTGTGATTAATACTTTGCTCTGTGGTTCGGTATGAGTAAGTGCTATCCTTGTTCATTGCTTCAATCCCAGCACACACAGAGATGAAACATCTTGATTCATATGGTGACCCAGCTAGAACAATATTTTCTTAGCACTGTGACTTAATAAGTGTGCATGAAAAATTTGATGGCTACCGCTTCAACACAGTGTTTAATTCTAGGAAAGTCACCAACATTGTTAAACCAGCCATAGAATGCAGTAAGCTGAGATACAGTCATGCTTGCTTTTCAATTAACCATTCAGAATAGCTTGATCCGTGTTGTGCAAACATATACCAAGTATCATTATCAGGTGACAATGATTCAGAAAACTACTCGGATGCTATTCAATTGTTGTCAGGTATTTCCAGGGTGTTCAATTATCAGTTGCTACATGCCCTTTATTTCAGTTGCTACATGCCCCTTATTACCTTGCAAGTCTATACTTCCTCACTGTGTTTGAATCATTTCAGTTTTCTATTTAAAATTGGAGCAATTTGGCACTTGATTTGGACTTTCCTTTAGTTGGTTTAGTGAGTTTTTCAAGCACCCCAATTTGATACTCTATTTCCGTGATGGTGAACCTATGGCATGTGTGCCACAGGTGACATGCAGAGCCCTCTCTGTGGGCACATGAGCTGTCGCCCCAGCTCAGCTCCACTGTGCTTGTGTGCACCTCCTGCCGGCCAGTGATTTTCAGGGTTCTGCTGTGCATATGGGGGGAGGGTGATGCGGTAGGCGCACGTGCTTGCGTGGGGGGATGTGTGCATGTGCGAGGGGTGAGGGGTTGCATGCACATGTGGGGGGCTGGAGGAGCATGGGGTAGCGCACGCACATGTGAGCACACACACACACATGGCCCATTTTTGGTCTTAGGAGGCTGCAGGGAGGCCTACTAGGCCCGAAATGGAGCACAGGGGGTCGCAACCGCATGTGCATGGGGTGTGGGGGCACGGGGGTATCATGCATGCATTGCATTATGGGTGTGGGCACATGGGTGTGCTTCACGCGCTCATGTGCTTTTGGCACGCAACAACAAAAGGTTAGCCATCACTGATCTGTTTCATAAGAATAGGATCACCATTTGATTAGGATATCAGTTCTAAAAAAAGTTGATGTTAAAAACATTGGTGATGGTATCCTTGGATCATAAACAACATAACAAAAACTTATGTCAGTTGCTCAGGGAGAAATTTTGCCTTCCCCCAAATCTCTGCTTCTTTTTTATATAGTGAAAATGTGATTTATTTAACTTATTAGACTTATAAATTGCCTCATTCCTGAAGCTTTATGTGATATAAAAAAGTCAAAGTTCAAAGAACAAGATAATAAAAATAATAAAACTCTATGCAATAGCATACAATAGTGGAAATGGGCTTATTCTACCATAACACCAAAGGCCTTCCAGAAAAGCCAGGTTTTAACTGTTCTCCAAGAGGACATATATGTGGCGGCTATTCATACTTCAGGGGGGAAACTTGATCCAGGTCTGGAGAGCCTGTTGAAGACATCCAGATCCCTTTCCAACATACATCCTAATGGAGAGGACCTTCAGTTGGTCCTCCTATTCACCTGGATCAGATGCACAGAATTTATTTGGGAATACCAGGAATGGATTGCTACCCATTCGGTATGTGCACAATTTTGCTCTGCGTACATGCACAGCTGCCCATAAACAGGTCTGCGCATGCGCAGAACATTTAAAAAAAGGGGGGGGGGAACATGCCACGCCGACTGGGGAACCAGCTTGGAGGCGTGGCAGGCCTGGATTGCTGCCAGTTCCAGCAACCCAGGCCAGCAAACCACTACCAGTCTGAACCAGTAGAAACCCAACTCTGATACATACCCCAGTCCCAAATTAGTCCTGCTAGGAAATATATAACCAGCACTTTGAACTGTACTCAGGAACAGACTGGTAACAAAAGCAGTTCCCATAGCAGCAGTGTTATGTAATAATATTATGATTGCCCAACCAACCCGCAAGCAGCTGTATCTGTCAACAGTTGAAGTGGCTGAAGTGGTCTTCAAGGGCAGTCCCATGTACAGTAAATGACAGTAATCCAATGGCAAATAAGAGTAATCATCTTCAAAGCATCCCGTATAAGTACATCTGCCGCTGGGGAACCAGCTAAAACTGGGTAAAGACTTTCTGGCTTTGATCTCCAATTCCTTCTTCAGCAGGAATCCAGATTATCAGCCCACTTTTTCAGGGTAGAGCCAACTCCATATAAAACCAAAATCTGCATTACCCAGAATTAGTTGGTTACTAAACCAAGCCCACTCCATCTTGCTTGAGTTGAGTCTGGGACTGCTTCTCCCCAGCATGTTTTGTCAGCCTTCGGACTAAGTCAAGATTTCCACTGCATCAGCCATCCATTATTTTATATATATTACCTCTGCCAGTGCCTTCATATACTGTAGGTCAGTGGTGTCCAAACTTTTTTCAAAGAGGGCCAGATTGGATGAAGTGAACATGGTGGAGGGCCGAACATTTTTCCGAACATTCTTTGAACCATTACAATTAAATGCAAATAAATTATTTTATGCCAAGTTAATTGCAAATGACATACTTTTCATTTCATAACATTAAGATCAACTGACAGTTGAGTTTTCACAATGTATTGAAAATAAATTAAAAAAAACTTACCTACCTCTTTCTCTCTTTCTTCCTCTCTCTCTCTCCATTTCTCTCGCTCTTTCTCTCTTTCTCTCTCTCTCTCTTTTTCTCTTTCTTTCTGTCTCTCTTTCTTTCTCTCTCTCTCTTTCTTCCTCTCTCGCTCTCTCTCCATTTCTCTCACTTTCTCTCTTTCTTTCTCTCTCTCTTTTTCTCTTTCTTTCTGTCTCCCTTTCTCTCTCACTCTCTCTCTCTCTTTCTCTCTCTTTCTTCCTCTCTCTCTCTCTCCATTTCTCTCTCTCTCTTTCTCTTTCTTTCTGTCTCTTTCTCTCTGTCTCTTTCTTTCTCTTTCCTTCTCTTTCTCTTTCTTTCTCTCTTTCTCTTTCTCTCTTTCTCTCTGTCATTCTGTGTGTGTGTCTGTCTGTCTGTCTGTCTCTCACTCACTTAATCAGTCTCTATCTATCTGTCTCTCCCTCCCTCTCTCTGTCTCTCCCTGTCTCTGTGTGTGTCACTCTCTCTGATTCTCTCCCTCCCTCCCTCTCTCTGTATGTCTGTCTCTCTCTCTTTCCCCGTCTGTCTCGGATTCAATTCGATTCCGATTCATTCTCTATCTGTGTCTCTCTCCATCTCTCTCCCTCCCTCTCTTTCTCTCTGTCTCTCTGTCTTTCCCTCCCTCCCCTTCTGTCTCTCTCTGTGTCTGTCAGTCACTCCCTCGCCACTTGCAGCGGGCGAGGGAGCAGGCGGGGTGAGCACCCAAGGCTACCGTCATCTTAAGCACCACCGAGGCTGTCGCCCGGCAGGGGCGTCAGGCAGGGAAGCCGGTCGCGGCTCCATCGCGGCTCCCTCCGGCAGGCACCATGGCTTACGTTCTGAGGCCGCATGTCCGTCTTCCCTGCCTGACGCCCCTGCCGGGCGACCTTGTGCGGCGGGAGCTGCATGTTCTGGGGCTGCGTGGCTGGGAGGGAGGTGAACGCGCCAAGCGGACGTTCTGGGGCTGCGCGTTCACCTCCCTCCCAGCTTCGCAGCCCCAGAACGTGCAGCGATGGAGGCACGACCGGCTTCCCTGACTGACGCCCCTGCCGAGCGACAGCCTCGGTGGTGCTTAAGATGACGGTAGCCTTGGGTGCTCACCCCGCCTGCTCCCTCGCCCACTGCGGGAGGAGGCGTCCGTAACCTCCGTCCACCTCCCTCCCAGCCACACAGCCCCAGAGACACAGGGAGGAAGGGAGAGCCACATTTACACAGAGCAGGGAGGGCTGTTGGAGGGCCGTATTAAACTGACTCCCGGGCCGCAAATGGCCCCCGGGCCTGACTTTGGACATGCCTGCTGTAGGTGTTAACAATAAGGAGAGAAGCAAGGCAGATTGTATTACAGTGTCTGCATAATTGACCTCTCTCCTCCTACAACCAGCAACTAGGCCTGCCCGCTCAAGACGGAGCAGAACCTACATAAAATGATGCCTCCAACTTCCAGTCTTTGCAGAATTCCTAAAATGATGCTTTAGTCAACAAAATAAAGGCTGTTGAGAGATGTAGGACAAGAACAGTTGCATTCCTGCCCTTCATGCCTCACCACACATCATCACTCACAATGCAGTTTCTGCTCCATATTCTAACCTGAATCCTGACTGCCAAGAGTCCAGATGGTTCATTTCTTCCAAAACCTAAAGATGATGGCTTGATTAAAGGAAAACCCCTCAAGGAAGAAGTAGACAAGGCAGCTGAAATTTTCCTTCTGGCAATGAGATGTTAACCACAGCCAGCTCTCAGCCCCTCCCTTGTTGCTTTGACTAGCTAGCAGTAAGATCAGATTCACAAGTGATGGGCTTCGCATCATAAAGGTCTTTATTCATTACCTTGGCAGTAGTTGATAACTTAAAGCAAAGATGTTGGAAAGTAACTGTGCCAGTTGAGAGGAGGTCTCAAGCAGGGAATTAGCTTAGACCCATTATATAAACACAAGAAGGCAACGTCTGACCCACACACACGCAACGTCTGACCCCCACACACGCTTTGTATCTGGTTTTTCCCAGGCAAAAGATACCAGACTGGGGAGATTCCTGTATTATAGGCAGAGAATAATAAAGAAGCTAGTTTGAACTCTGTATGGGTGGGCCTGGTTGTTTGTGCCTGACAAATATGAAGAATTTCATTTACAAAATAACTGGTGAATAATCATCTCTCACACTTAGTGGAGCCTCCTCCACATCTTTCCCAGCAAGCTCCAGATTATATGACTGAACAGCACAACCAACATTTCCTAGATACAGCAAGGTCAGAGAAATAATCCCACTTCACTTTTCTTGTCACTACAGAGTAGGCTTGAACCTGAGCTCCAATACAAGACATTAAAAAGCCCCTTTGCCTTTAACACAAGCGACTTCTAAAGATGACATTAATGTAAACATTTTGTAAACATAATGTAAATATTAATGTAAACATAATAGAAACAAAAAAACAGCCAATGTTGCAGTGTTATATTTTGTACCATCTAATTTTAATAATCAACATGTTATATAGGTGGGTAGGATTTTAGCATGATAAAAAGCTGCCAAAATCAAGTGAATGGAACGCTTTCTGTTTGTTTCATGTGGAAATTTTAAAAAGTCATTTTAAAAAATCTACTTCTCCCCAATCATGTTAAGGATAAAGAATGAAACAATGCCTGTCTGTACCTCACATGAAAAAGTATTTAATCAGTACCCAAGACAGCAAAAACGGTGGATGGCTCTTCCTTGAGCTGACAAAGCGCTGAAGCTGTGCAATACTTTCAGGAAATTCTGGAGCCATATGTTTTAATATACAGTCTGTTTTCAGTTGTTTCAGCAGTTCCTGAAATCACTGCACAACTTTACCACTTTATTGGCTCATGGAAGGATGACACCATCCATCATTTATGGTAACACCGGTATGCAGTCTGTTTGAAAATACAAGATCTGACTTAAGTTAACAGAATAACAGAATTGAAAAGGACATTGGAGGTCTTCTAGTTCAACCCATATCTGACAAATGATTGTCCAAGTTCTTAAAAACCTCCAGTGTTGGAGCACCTACAACTTCTGAGGTAAGGCATTCCACTGGTTAATTATTTTTACTGTTAGGAAATTTGTCCTTAGTTCTAGGTTGGTTCTCTCCTTGATTAGTTTCCATCCATTTCTTCTTGTCCTGCCTTTAAGTTGACTCCCTCTTCTTTGTGGCAGCCCCTTAGATATTGGAATACTGCTATCCTATCATCTTTAGCCTTTCTTTTCATTAAACTAGACATACCCAATCCCTGCAACCATTCTTCGTATGGTTTAGCCTTTAGTCTCCTAATCATCTTTGTTGCTCTTCTCTGTATTCTTTTTAGAGTCTCAAAATATTTTTTATATTCTGATGACCAAAATTGGGTGCAATATTCCAATATTCTTTCCAAGGTATTATTAAGTGGTATTATAAATTAATCTGACACTAAAACAATGTAATAAATTCAGATTAAAGATCAAGTTAGGGAACAAAACACTTTCTGAACCTACAAACTGCCAGTAATTTTAACCTTATTTTTCAACTTTTCACTTTCCAACTTCATTTGTTCTTTTTCCAAGAAGCATAAACAATAAACTCTTCTCAAATATGTGTCTTATAAAAGTCACAAAAATATATCTAAATTCAATGAAATTCTATTAATATATACTTTTAATGAGATTCATCATTCTTTTAAACAATGATTGATGTCATTAAATATAAACTTTGAATGTTAATATATAATTTCTTTTTAAAAATAATGGTATAATTGGAGCACGTTCAGAAATTGCAGTTGACAGAAGTCAACTTGATTAGCTGAAGACTGAGAAACTACTAAGAATTAAGTCAAAAAGAAGAAATAGAAAAAAATCCATATTGGGAAAGATCAAAATGTAACTACGTATACTCCCATATAAAATAAATTCTAGTGAGTAGATTTGTAGCAATTATTAGATTTCACCATATTTGAAACCCCACTAAAAGTTCTAGATATAATTATGAGAGAAATAGTCAGAACAAAAATATAAAACATAGTGGCACAATATCTGGTGACCTTCAGTGGAACTGTGGTAATTAATCAATACTATTTTTTAATTGCAACATTTAATGTACAATGATTTAAAAAAAAATCCTTCTGAATTGCTCATTAGAAATCCCACCAGGAATTTAGAAAGTAGGTTAACCAACTTCTCAAGAAACTTAGAGTTACCATTTAATATGTTGGACCTATCCATCTCCTGGCTTGAAAATC
This sequence comes from Rhabdophis nuchalis, assembly GCA_039707465.1. Classification (NCBI taxonomy): domain Eukaryota; kingdom Metazoa; phylum Chordata; class Lepidosauria; order Squamata; family Natricidae; genus Rhabdophis; species Rhabdophis nuchalis. Next base: position 66,935,081 of record CM077646.1, read on the forward strand.
CATCTCCTGTAGAAGAATATGAGTGTCTTGTTGAGAAATATTACTTCAGATTTTATTTCTGCCCATTTACTAGAAATCCATTTTTTTAAATGGACACCTTAGACCTTCAACATTCCAAGAGGCTATTAAAGGTGGCATGAGGTAAAAACTGTGGTTAAGAAGGTATACTTTTATGGTGAAGGGTAAGTTAAGAAAAAATGTATTATTGGAACACACACATACACAACACTCACACACAAATAGAGGACCTGGAATCTACCAAATGATACTCCAATTCATAATGTTTCTTAGAAACAAGGTCCAAACATCAGCATACACCAGGGAGCTGAAAAACTCCCTAGGTAAACAAGCTTCATAATGATGTTTTGCAAAGGTGGATTTTTGGTTAGGAGCTTTCTTCTAGGACTTTTTTCTTGACCTTGTAAATATGACAGGAACTAGATCCAGTTCCTCACTTTACATAATCCTTTCAAGCCCAAAGTAATAATTCCTGCCTTTAAAACAAGGCTCCATAATCATCTTGAGCTGAAAAGAAAGGGATGTTACACATCCCAATCCAAGAAGGATGAAACTGGTAAAGAACTGCAAGGGTTTGGCCCATGCAGTAGTTGCCTGAGGTAGACATCATCAGGGAGAAAGACAATAATGTCACTGCGCAACACACTGCAGACCTTCCACAGTCAGTTGAGGGCAGATGCTTCAATTCCATCAATGTTTCACTTCTCATTAATGGCTATTTCCAGCACTGCTGCCCCCTTATAAAACCTAGTTCTCTCCAACAATAAAATGTTTGCCTAAACCAGGAGTATCAAACTCACATTGTCATGGCGGTGTCATGTGATGTATCAGGACGCTTTCCCCCCTTTGCTAAACCAGGTGTGGGCATGGCCAGAGCATGCTGCATCCAGCCCATGGGCTGGGAGTTTGACAGCCCTGGCCTAGACTAAAAACAATCCAGTTTCCTTCCTATCATCCCAAGTTGCTAACAACAAACTGGAGCCTAGAATTTCCCACTCTGCAGTCCAAAATTCCTACAAAAGATCTTACCTTGCTATGGTGTCTCATTTTTATTTTTGTAAATAATTGTTGCTTCAACAAAATGTGCCATCTTCCACAAAAACTTTTAAGGATAGATTTTTTGCCCAAGATTTTGCTGCAGATCAAGAGAAGCCCTGTTTCTGAGGAGGACCTCTTCCAATATCTGACGTCACCATCTTATACAAGTGCATCTTTATTTTGCTATTGGCCGAGCCTGCTGCATCGATTTTCCAGAACAGGTGATACCTTCATTCTGCAGGACAGCTTATCTTCAAACTTTGCTTTAGTCTCTAAGATAGAATGCCTTTATTCTTTGTTGTTTTCACTCTCTAGAACTGGGCCCAACCATTCTTTTAGAAACGTTTTACCTCTCAAGAATGCTTTTTGAGTAGGATAAAGGATGTTCTAAGTCAAAAGGTTCTTCTTCCAAGAAAGAGTTCTTAAAAGAGTGATATATTTGATATTTCTGGTGTTTGGCAATTATAGTTTACATACCATGTTGAACAACAGATAGAGGTGATAATTCAACACTATGACCAATGCATCGTTGAAGGACTACACTAAGTTACAGAATGTGGCAGATTAAAATCCATATTCTCTTTTGTGAAACTTCACTGACTGCCATTTATTTCTTTGTATACCAGATAATTGCTATGGTGGGAAAAGAAGTGTGTCTTCTACTTGCCTTAAATAATTCAGCCATCCTTGAATCATCTATATTGTATAAGACTGAATGGCGAAGGTATTAGAGTAAGATGTTTTACACCATTTCATACAAATTCTATAACTGATACCACCGTCTCAAAATCTCTATAGGTGCATAAGAAATGTGGCTTTGTGGTTTCAAGCTCTGAAAGCTCCTTCTTTTATTATATTGTTCATTTTTCTTCCATTTGTCTCAGATAATGACAGTAAACAAATAATAAACAGTAATAAAAAATTCATTTTCCAACAAATGTACACCTTTATAAAAGATTTTAGTAGAACTGGTTGAGGTCTATTCAGTTTCAGGCAGTAGGTTCCAGCTGTGGGAAATGTCTAATCAACAAATTAACATCACAGAGCTGAGCTTTTTAACCTGCAGTTCAGGAAGAGATAGCTTATTTAAGCAATTTCTCCACCCTATGGGGGCACAAGAAACAACAACAGGTTACACATTGGACATTGTATGACAGAACTTTATATGAATGAGAAAACAGCAACTAGTGATCTTCACAGCATCCCTCTTTCTCTCAGTCACATAGTTCACTTAGAGACCATTTCACTAGAACTGATTGTCACTAAATGAGGACTAGTGTTAGATTATGGATTAAATGTTTCTGCTTTGATTGTCCATTTTTCTCCTAAGGGAAATACATTTTGAACGGCCTGTTCCTTCTTCGCCCAGGAAAATAAAATCGAAGGAGAATTTTCTGAATTGCTTTTCAAAGGTCAGGACTTTCTGTGCTACCCTGATTAGCTTCCACTAGTTACAAAATAGCAAGTCCCACTCAATTTACTGATCTTTATGTCTCTTTATGTTATGACATTTTCCCATTGTACTGACAACAACAGGAATGAAAATTACTAACAAAACAATAAATTGGATTATGAGGGCTACATTCAATAGCATGCACTCATGCTTGTTCTCCTTTTTTTTCCTCACTAGCCTGTAATATGCTGTGAAGATCAACATCCCAATTTTCTAGAGCAAATTTGGAGAGCATATGAGGGCATGTTGAGAAAACGGGATTCGTGTTTTCTGATACGAATGATAACTTGACACCCAGATTTTATTTTTCTTTGTGGCAAATAAGCCTGGAGGAAATAAGAATAAATAAATAAAGGCAGATTATTCTTTCCTTTCCTACTTCATGCTGCAGATTAAATATTAACACTTCTTTACATTGAAAACTTAAAGACTGATCTTCAACCAGCTGAAATCTCAATGTCTTCCAGAAGACACCAGTTTACTCTTAGATGCCTTTTCATGGATTGCAGTTATGCCACAACAAACCTGTCGAGTTTTATTTTTAACAGGTTGCTTGGAAAGTTTTATTACTTTGGAGGTGAGGTGAGGTGAGGTGAGGTAAGGTAAGGTGGAGAAGGGATGGGAATTGAAGGGGGAGGGGAGGGGAGAGGAGAGGAAATATAAAAACATGATTATGAAATTTCCTAGGGAAGAGTTGTAGTAATTAATTTCTGAATTTCTAATTCATTACTCCCTTGTTCCTTTTAAGGACTTATTTTTTAATTTCACAGCCACTAGATGACATGCCAGTTCTGACTCTTCCAAATATCCCTTTGTAAACAAATAAGATTAAAAGAATATTTTCACAAAAGGCATTTACTGCTCCATAAATCATAAATATAGATTAACTTTATTTAGTTCATACATTCAGAAAAATTAAATTACAGGAATACTAATTGTTCCACAGCCGCAGAAATAGCTCTCATTAAAAAAATGCATTAGTCATCAGCAGTGGTAAGAACATCAAAGACTGTTCCATAGTCTCCTTTGGCTCTTTTTCATTTTCTCCATTATTTTTTCACCTTCTACAGTAAATAAATCTTTTGAACTCAACTCTTGACCATTCAGTAAAAATCTCTAAAATGGATGGACAGGTCTTGTTTCCTGAGGCTTCATCCTCATGGAAACTGTATTGAGGGCTTCTCTACAGAACAAGTGAAAAGTGGGGCAGAGTGAAACAAATGATGCTCTTTTCTCTTTTAAGGGCATTTGCTCTACAGAGAGTTGGTCTCTGACAGAAAGTCACTTGAAGAGACTAGAAGCATTTGAAATGTGGATTTACAGGCAACTGTTACATATAAGCTGGGTTGATAAAATCAGGAAAGAGAAGCAGAATAAGCCGCCTGGGAAAGCCAAGAGAGATCATCAAAGCCATTAAAAAGCAAAAGTTATAATATTTTCGACGTGATGAGACACCCAGAAAAATACGCCATACTTCATTTAGTCCTCCAAGGAAAGATAGAAGGCAAAGGAGGTCTAGGCAGAAGGGGAACATCATGGCTTCACAATTTAAGGGACTGGTTTGGACAAAACTCAACAGCACTTTTTCGTGCAGATGTTAATAAAAATAGGATTGCCAACATGATTGTCAACGTCCGATGACTAATATGACAGCAGGAGGAGGAGGAGGAGGACAACTACTACTACTACTATTACTACTACTACTACTAGAAGAAAAAGAAGAAGGAAGAGGAGGAGGGGGGCATCTTTTCTCTCTCCTGCTTTATTATATACCTTGTATCTTCTTTGTTACCTCACATCCTTTTGAAAAATAAAAAACGAATCTAAAATAAAATAGCCTCCATTCACACCCACCAGGGCAACCATCCCAAGACATTTGCTACGATGGAAATTAACCATGGAAGTTCCCAAAAGTTTTTAAGGTTTCTCATTAAAAAGCCTTTCAATGTGAGCATGCAAATGTCTGATTAATTCTTTATAGGACAAACATCAGCTAATTTGTCCTACAAACTGTTCATAGCATAGTTCTGTTCATTGCTGGAAAACAGTGGTATGTACAGTATCACATTATAAGATGAACAGATGGGAGGTCCAGTGACTACCTAAGCATGATGTGACTTGGCAACTCAGTATGTCTTGAGATTTGAGTCCAGTGGCTCCACCTCTATGGTTCTATCTGCCGTTCCTGGTAGAAAGCTATGAATGAATAGCCAAGGTTTTGATATTAGAATGCTATGGGGAAAACAGTGGTGTCTTTCATCAGGTTAAATGCCTGGCAGTAAAAGTAAGCTGAGATTATTGAAAATATCATGCTTTCAGTGATGGAGAATCGCTTTAATGCAAGCAATAAAATCTAGTGCTATTGATGAAGGGAAACAGTTCAAAGGAAGCAGAATCTTTCCCAGCTTTTGGCTTCGTTAAAAAGATGGCACTCAATTTCCAAGAGAAGTTGAGTCCCGATTAAGCGTTCTTCAGATCTGGCATTTAATTTCCCTAGGCTTACTTAATCAGCTTGTCAAAATGCATTGGTGCAAGAATAAGAAATTCAGAAGATGCATCCAGGTTAAAGATACAAAATATAAAAGGAAAAAGAAGAAAAAGAAAAAAAATTGGCAATCATTTAAAAACATGCAATTATTTGTAAACCCCTTCACCTTTAAAAAGTCGTTTTCTAACACTTCAGTCAGAAAAAAGGCACTTTGCTTTAAGCCTTATTTTTTAATAGCACTGGCTGAATACCCATGCTATGCAACTATGTGATCGTGCTTGATAAAGCGACATTTACAGCTTGAAAATTAATGAGTAGTTACCATCAACCTCTCCTCTCCCCTTCTCTTCCTCAGGCTTGCCCCACAGAAGCCTCCTGTATCCTATCCCCTTCTATCCCTCAGCCTGGCCCCACAGAAAGCTCCTCTATACTATCCCCTTCTCTCCCTCAGGTTTGCCCCACAGAAGCCCCACCTATCTTGTCACCTTCTCTTCCTCAGGTTTGCCCCACAGAAGCCCCACCTATCTTATCACCTTCTCTTCCTCAGGTTTGCCCCACAGAAGCCCCACCTATCTAATCACCTTCTCTCCCTTTTCATGCAGAGGACAGTAGGTTTTGAATGGTTGAGAAGTCTTCTCAGAGCTAGTACCCAGCTCGGAACACCCTCTTGAGTGAGTGCAGATTTTGTCTTTTTGACATCAGCATGACATTTTATTCTCCAACACCTTTTAATACATTTATTCATAAATATTTTCTAACCCTGCTACTATACTATATATAGATACAATCCTTCCTGATTTTTTAAGTATGAGTTTCAAGTAGCTGTTAAGTGGCTCTGAAAATGGGGACTAGATATTTGGGACAAACTGAATTATACTTCTCCATCGTGCATATTTGGGTTGTTGGTTCTTCCCCCCCTCGCCCCCAGTCTATTCTTATTAATATTTATGTGGAAAACTCCAGGTAATCTTGATTGTCATTTTTTTTTTCTCTGAGCACACTGGCCCATATTAAAAATGAAATTCTGTTGCCTGCTCTATTGCCTGCTCAAAAATGCAAACAATTGCATAACTGGGAACAATGATATCTTTTCTTGTGAATAAGATATGTTTTTGGCTGAAAGCCTCTTGTAAAATAAACAACAATAAAAATCCTTTCCTTTCTTTGTGTTTGATTGGCAAGAGTCATTCGGCAGTCCTGAAAGTTTAATGGGGGGAAGGAACCGAAATTGCTTACAATTTCAACAGCAAAAGGCAGTAACAACATTTAAATAACTTTTTCTCAGTCACTGAAAATGTTTGGAGTTCTTTGCACTGACGATCTCCTCCCAATTTAATTTATTTTGGCAAGTTCAGACTAAAAAGTGAGCGCACAAAGATTTTGCTTTCAACCATCTCTTGAAATAGCAAATATCAAGTGTCCACAGTATGAAAGTCTAATTATTTAATGAAACAGGGTTTCTTGAACATATAAGCAAATAGTATAGTGACTATTAACTATTATGCATAATTTGCTGATAATAATATCATTATGTAACCCACACTAGCCAAGTGCTCCATTACCAAAGCAGCAACCTAACCTCCCATAAGAGCAGCTCTGTTAGAACATTATTCAACAGTTATAAGCACACTGCAGCAACATGGAACACCAGAAGGAGGAAACAGACCTCCGGTCCAACATCTTCCAGCGAAGTGGATACCAGTGCAAACTTTATTAAGAAGTTGACTACACAATGCATTAAACAGAGCCAGTACAACCTATGAAAAGGGTAATATTCAAAACAAATCTGAGAGAACAAACTGCTATAACCACTTGGCATCATTGTAGTGCACAAACAGGCTAAAGCAGAGGTGTGATTCAGTCAGTTCGGACCGGTTCAAGCAAACCAGTTGTTAACTTTTTACGCAGTTTGGAGAACCAGCTAATCACACCACTGGTTGCCCCACCCAACCCCCACCTCGCTCCACCTTACTCCACTCTGCTCCATCACTCTTTATCTTGCCTTTCCCACCTAGGCCACTCGTCTAGAGTCATGCCCGCAGCATCCTCACTGCTGCTCTCTGCTACCCTTACCTCGACCATGCAGCCCAACTGTTCTCTGCCTGGTGAGTCTTCTTCATTTCTTGCCTAGCTACCTCCCACGCAGTACCCGCACCCCAGCCTGCTTGCCTGGCTTCCCCGTGGCCTCTCACACAGTCCCCATGGCCCAGCCCATTTGCCTGTCTTGCCTGCTGCCTTCCCCACAGTCCCTGCACCCCAGCCAGCTTGCCTGCCGCCACCACCACTGCCTTCTCATTGCCTGCCCGCTGGCAAAAAAATGGATGCTGTAGAGACAGATTTCCTAAATTACCATTCTGAGCCCAATCCCTTGGGCTGACAAAATAAAAGCCCATCTAAAGATTGCGACTGTCTGCCAAGGCTGCTGGCAAAAGGAGGCTGGGGCGGGGGGGAAGAGAAGAGCCAATGGAATGCATGGCTGAGGCGGAGGAGCAGTCCTCCTTAATAAGCTCCAAACCGCTGCTGCTGCTCCAAGCTTGGGTTCCCCACAGGAGCACTGGTAGTCCGGTACTTCTTTCCTGCCCAGTCAGCCCACGGTCCCCTCTCTCTCTAGGCACCAATTCCCCCAGCGCCCATGTGCACAATCCTCCAATATTTTAAAGAATTAGAGCCGCAGGGAGGCGGTGCGTGGAATGGCTTGAAAATGGAGCAGTGATAGGCAGTGGTGGTGATTGGTGGCGATGACAGCAATGGGCAGTGGCAATTCTCACAACCTGGAACAGCTGATTGTCAGTATTCCGGGAGGCTGATCCAATTAGCTGCTTGTGGTAAATCAGGCTTTGTTGAAACTCACCAGGCTTTTGCTGTTTGCTGCAAGGAGACAAATTGCTGGGAGACAGAGGCAGATTTTTTTTGTTGTTTTCCTCCCGAAAAGCTAGTTGCATTTCATACTCCGAAAAATATGGTATGTAGAATATTATACATACAGTGTGTTTGCGTGTGTTTGTGTATACACACATATATACATATACGTTCATATTCATATACAAACATACAGTATATACCTCCTTAAGACTTTTAGGTCCTTCTCTCCCTTCCCCCCTCTCTCTCTTTTTTACATTATTTAATAATGTTTGGTGGAGGTGGGGAGAACCCTGAAACTTGTCATTACTTTCCAGAGCACAATTTTGGAAAGAAGCTGCTGTTTCCCCTAATATATTTCAACTTTGTGGAATTGTGCCAGGATCTCTTTTAAAAGCATAGTCTCCAAAAACAAGCGATTCAGAACATAACGTTATGATAGAGGAAACCTGTAGTAGAAGTAAACTGGTATGTTTTATGAATTAATTATCACTTCCCAGCAGATCAGCTGGGTTTTTTAAAAGAGAGTAGAACAAATCCAGCATAAAGCTCCATGAGCAAAGGCTACCATTTTGACATTTAATAATTGAAAAATACACATTTTACTTGAACATTAGAGTTCTTCTAAAGCTGTCATTTCTAAAACATTCTGAACTGCTCCTTAGATTTGTTATTCCTCAGTTGTTCTCTGCCAAGATCGTTATTTCTGTCATCAGTTGCCATCATCTAGATCCATTCAGGCATTAGCTTAATTGAAAGCAAAGGGACTTCATTTGCAGTTTCTTGGAATCCATTATGAAGTTCCTGTCTGCAATTATGGTGGCAGCCTCTGGCCAACCTTCCCTGGGTTCAGAAGCTAAGCAGAATTGGGTCTGGTTAGTACTTGGATGGGAAAGCACCAAGATATTCTAGGACATAGCCTAGATTGGAAAGTGGAAAAGTATCCTGGAAGAATGCGAAAGCAAATGACTTTCTACTGTTGCCAAGAAAATTCCATGGAATGCATCAATACAATTGTACTGAACTTAAATGAAAACCAGTGCTTTTTAATGTTTTGTAACAACTTCCATCTTCTTTTTTGTGCTTCTTCATAAAACTGTGTCAGCGTTTTGTCTTATTATTTAATCCCTACAGTTGCTTTTCTTTCTTTGTTCTGGTATCCCTTCCTTCATGGCTTGGGCCCAGGTTATCTGAGGGACCATCTCTTGCTGGTTAAATCTACCTGACTCATCAGAGCAGGGAGGCAGGGAATGTTGCAGGTCCCATCCTCTAGGGCAGGGGTCCCCAACCCCCGGTCTGCGGACCGGTGCCGGTCCGTGGCTTGATAGGAACCGGGCCGCAGGGCCGGAGAGGAGGAAGGACGGGGCAGCCCCCTGGGTGGGGCAGCCCCCGGGGGCAGGAGAGCACAGGTGTGGCCGCTCACGCCATTGGAGGCCCTAGAGGGGTGAGTGAGCCGACTCACCCCCCCCCCCCGCATGCGCATGCGCCGCCTGTTCCCCCTCTCCCCCCCTCCCGCTCCTCCTCTGTGCCGGCCGGTCCGCGGAATTTTCTTTAAAATGAAACCGGTCCCTGGTGCAAAAAAGGTTGGGGACCCCTGCTCTAGGGAGATACACCTGGTGGAACCCAGAAGAAGGGCCTTCTTGTGGTGTCCCCCTCTCTCTGGAACATCATTCCCACAGAGATTAGAATGGCTCCCACTCTAGCACTCTTCTGGAAGGCGCTGAAGACCTGTTTCTGCCAGCGGAGCCTGGGGAATCCAGAGCGGGATGGAGCCCATTAAATGGCTCATGTGAGGTGCTGTTGCCAGGGCGGGGGTGGTGGTGATTTGAGTATATTAATTTATTGTATCACTTATTTTATTATTTTTATATGGGATTTTATATTCTGCAAGCCACATTGAGTCGCCTTGTGCAAATAGGCAGCAATATAAATTAAATGAATGAATGAATGAATCCCAGCCATCAGCATTCCTTGATGAAGTAGTCCTGACTTTCATCTAAATGATGGTCTCCTTTGATGAAGAAGTTGGAACTTTCACCAACCTTGTGTAACTTGTGTAAATATGTTTTTAGATGCATTGGTTACCAGTTGGCTTCAAGATGCAGTTTTCACCTTTAAAGACTTTCATAGTAAAGGATCTAGATATCTGCAGGGCCATCTTCTCCCAACATGCCATAAGATTAAGTAGGGTGGGTTCATCACAGGTACCTTCTCTTAAGTACTGCCATCTATGAAAACCATGGAAGTATCTTCCAGAATATCTTGCTCATCCCCTCTAAAATATCACTAAAAGTCTCCTGGTTTTAGAAAATCCTTTAAAACATGGGTGTTCCATCACACCAGAGGAATCAGAATGTATATACTCACCATGTGACTCTTACTAGCTAGCAACAGTTAAATCAAAGGCAAAGAAACTAGTAAAAACAGTAAGACACAATAAAGTAAAACATACTGTGCTAAGCACCAGACGTGTAATTCATATAATAATAGCAGGCTCGTATATCATCCTGTCCCAAAGCCCAAAGGCAGAACAAAAGGTCTCTGGGTTCTTACTGGCCAGACTGGAACTAACTGAATATTATGGGGTCTCCCTCTGGTGTTTTAATTTTGGAGCCATTGATTGTAGCATTCCCAATGTTTTACTTTGGGACAGAGTTATTATTATTTATATTGTTAATTGTTTGCTTCAGATTTGAACTTATCAAGATAGAAATGAACAGACAAACTTTGTTAGATATAGATAGACAAGAGATAGATAGATAGATAGATAGATAGATAGATAGATAGATAGATAGATAGATAGATAGATAGATAGATAGATAGATAATAAGACAGACAGACAAAATTTTAAGAACAATTAAAATTACAGCCCATTAAAACCAGATAAAACAATTTGAAAATACAGACTGGGGCGAGAAGCATAAATTAGGCCAAGCTGGCCTGATAGAACAGATGAGTTTTTAATTTTTGGCAGAAAGCACGGAGGTCTGTAGTTGTTCTAATATCCAGGGGTAGGTCATTTCAGAGGGTCGGGCCCATCACAAAGAAGGCCCTTCCCCTGGGCGTCGCCCACTGGCACTGCCTGGTGGACGGCACCCGGAGAAGTCCCTCTCTGTGTGAGCGAATCGGCCGGAAGGGATGTATGGGGCAGGATGGGGCCACACCTAGAGAGTAGGTTTGAAACCCACCACTGGAGTGTAGATAGGTAGGTAGAGGGATAGAGAGAGAGAAATGGAGAGAGAAATAGAGAGAGAGAAAAATACAGTAGATAGGTAGGGAGAGAGAGTAGGTAGGTAAGATGTTTCAAGGTATATTTACTCATGTGCTGGAGAAGGAAATCACTAACCATTGAAACAAATCTTTGTTTCTGCAGGCACAGTACTTGACCAACGTAATTCTCATCAATCACTCTAATTGAACAGCTTTCCGAAAGGGAAAAAAACCATCCTTTTTGCACTGTGCAAACCTCCCCCAAACGGCCCATTTTTTGCGAAAATGGGCCCGTTTTTTTCAAATAAAAGGCATGAATATCCTTGGGGGGGCTTGCAGAGTGCTCCTGCAGGGGGGGGGGCAAAATGAGGAAAAATGGCCTGTTTTTTTCTTGAAAACGGGCCATTTTTTGGTCAAATAAATAGCATGCATAGCCTTATGGAGGCTTATAGAGTGCTGCTGGGGGCTGGGGGGGCCCAAAAATGCCATGTTTCTTGCTCATTTCTGCCCTCCCCAGCCCCCAGGAGCTCTCTGGAAGCCTCCATAAGGGTATGCGCATGGCCATTTTGGTGAAGGGGCGGGGTTTCAGGAAGCAAAAAATGCTGTATTCCATGTATAAGACGCATCCAGATATTCAGCCTCTTTTTAGAGGAAAAAGGGTGCATCTTATAATCAGAAAAATACGGTATTGTTTTAAGAAACTGAAAATGTTTATAATCAGCAGGATCCAAGAAAAACATATTATGCCTAATTACAGTCATGAGGCTTTGGAATTCATATTAAGATTTTCAAACATAGATGCAGTAAGAACCAGTAATTTCATATTTCTAAATTATCCTTGAACTGTGTTCTCACATCTTAGTGCCAAATACTCCTTTTTCTTTCCTTACCAAACAGAAATATTTGTCTTAAATTTTATTTGTTGTTTTCGCTAGGTTGCCCCACCAAAGTATCTTCTAAATAGCTTGTTAGTATTCAGAGCCGAGAAAACAGAAATTATATTACTCAATGTTTTTTGGTTCATTATGTTGACCTGACATTACTAGCAGGCTCATTAATTGGGTTTATTTCCTCAGCAGGTGATAAGAAGAATGAATGATGTACAAAATAAAATTACCTAAATAGCTGAATAATTTAATTCAAAGCTTTGAAACTTGATGGCATTATTTCCCAGCTTTCAATCTACTATTGGACTAAACATTCAGGGATAATGATATCCTAACTATAGAGTGATATGTACCAATCTTGACCTGGAGTTGCCTTAGACTGCTGATATCATTCACTAGTGATTTTGGAAATTTGTTTGAAATCCATATACCTTGAGGGGAAAAATATCCCACATCTTCTTTATAGTTTACATGAAGTACATTTAATAACATCTGGGACCTCATTATTCATGGAATGTTAGTAAAATATACTGTTGACAATGCCATAGGAAAGTCACTGTGGATTTTAAACTGACATTTGCCTATATGATATTGTATAGTTCTGGTCAAAACAGCAATTCACTGGAATCCTAAACTGGGACCATGGTGGTTCGTTCAGACTTGAGATAACAGGCCTAACTTTAGATTGAGACAGTTCTAACATATAGCTGATTTGGGGTTCTATGAAATGATTGTCGTTTCCACATGTAAATGGATGTTAGATTTTTAGGGGGAATTTTTAGCACAGGCTCTGATTTAATTCTTTTTACCTATTTATTGTATTTCTATTATTGTTGGTTTTAAATTCCTGTGCACCGCCCTGGGTCCATTTCGATGGAGAAGGCGCGGTATATAAATTGAAATAAATGAAAATGAAATGAAATGAAATTGTCAATTGTATTATTTATTGCAAATATATTTTCACTGTCACAGAAAGGTTGTGGCCCTCTTTCAAGTGTGTGTGTGTGTGTGTGTGTGTGTGTATGCGAAATACCACTCACACATCATCACGAAATCTCCAGAACCGTAAAGAATACAAACTTGAAATTTGGCATGTATGTTCCCCTTGGCTTTTAGGTGCTCACTAAGAAAGGATTTTTTGAAATGACCATCAGATCATTAGTATTTCTTATATTATTATTATTATTAACACGCTCTGATTCTAAGGAGTTAGACATTCTACTCCCCCTCCCCACATAGGAGAGGATCAATGGGGCCAGCCTGAAGGAGAGAAGTGGAAAAGAAGAGGCTTCTGTGGGGCAAGCCTGGGGGAGATTGTAGCTGCTCATTAATTTTCAAGCTTTAAGTGTTGATTTGTCAAGCCTAATCACATAGTTTCATAATGAAGCACAGATATCCAGCTAGTATCTTGATAAGCCTTGGGTCCTTGGATTATTATTTGAAAAAGAACGCTAATTTCTTTATAGGGTATAGGATCTCCTGCCTGAGCAGGGGGTTAGCCTAGAAGAACTCCAAGGTCCCATCCAACTCTATTACTCAGTTATTCTTTGTTTCAGATGGTAAATCATTTTGGCTTGGTCCTGCAAGAACAAACAGTAGATCTACAGAGATTAGCCCTGTGTGTTTTATTGGCGTAGAATTCCTTAGCCAAGCAGCAGACAAGCTTTTGAGACATAGTAGAAGCTTGAAATGAAATTTCCTTTCCTTTCCTTTCTTCAAGAGGAGAAACCCTTAGCTCTGCAGAACCTATTAAGCAACAACTTTCAGAATCTTTTACTATTGGCTATTGTGGCTGGTGATGGTGGAACTTCTCTGAACATCCTTATAAAGGCACAAAATTAAGAGTGTTTGATTTGTTTAGGTTTTGTATCATCAAATCATGACTTGCAGTGGCTCTCCAGGTTTCTTGGCAAGAAATTGCCAGTGTCTAATCAATCAAATTGAGCCTTTTTTGAGTAAAGCCTATCAATCTATGAACCTTGGCTGTTCCACCTCCAGATCATCCAGAGTTAACCAATTCAACCAGACTTACAAAGCATTTACCTTCAGATTTAATTTTGTCAAAGGGCACATTTCTTTCTATTTACAACTAATCAGTGGTCTCATTTGCAAAGCCCAAGTTTTGAACTAAGCAATAGATGCACTTCCGGACCAAATACTTAAGAAATCTCCCTGTTCATATGAAGAAAATTAACAGTCATCTTTTCAGGCATATTTCAGAGATAATTAGTCATTTTGGTCTAGTGGTTGCGGCACTAGGCTAGAAAGCAGGAGACCATAAGTTCAGGTCCTGCCTAAGCCATGAAAGTCAGCTGGGTGACTTTGGGTCAATCGTTTTCCTTAGGCCCAACTGACCACATAGGATTGCTGTTGTGGGGAAAATAGGAGGAGAAAGATGGACATATTCCACCGCCTTAAGTTATTTTTAAAAATAACTAGCTTGCTCGGGTAGTTATTTTAGGAGGAAAATGTCTGAACCAAACTGTAAAGTCCTTGACTTACAACTGGCCACAAGTCCTCGACTTACGACCAGGCGGCCGGCAACAAATGGACAGCCATGATTGGCTATGGAGCACCTGGCTCAAAGAGGGAATTTTGCAGTTTCCCTATTGGTTGCTCTGCTTGACAGCTCCTGTATAAATAGCTGTCAAGCAGATAGTGGTGCTGAATTACTTGTTCTCTTGTTAGCTTGCTGTTTAAAATAAAAGTTACTTGTTTCACGGTTACCTCGTGGAGTCCTCACTTCTGTTAACCAGTTCACAACACAAACGTAATTTCTAATGTTTGATTTTCCGCCTTACCAGAAGGAGCCCCCTTGTAGAGTACTGTGAAGCCATTACCTTAGCAACTCCACTGTGCTGTACAGAAGAAGCCAGTATGGCACAACAGGGTGTATCTTAACAGAACACATACCCCAAGAGGTGTTAGGGGTGTCTTATCCCCACAATAATTTTCTCCAGAGGGTAAGTCATTTATGTACCAAATTTGGTTGAAATTGGTCAAGGCATTCCAAAGTTATCCTGGAATACACATACAGAGACACACCCCTTTATATATATATAGATAGATTAAGGCTGATACAAATAAATAAACAATCAGCCGATTGTTGCACTATGCTAGCTGTTATGTGTTATGTTATTCACTGAAGAATAGCAGCTAGCAATGGTAGCAATTAGTCACTAGGATGAATATTAGCTTTCAGGAAGCATTTATTTTTCATTTGAAAGATTCTGTGGAATTTGTATTTTGCCACCCTGCTCATTTTCAACTCAGCTCCGCTGAACCAAGTGAAGAGCAGAACATCCATTTTATGGAACAATGATCCCTAGGTAAGTATTCCAGAGAAAAACATTTGTATTCCCTACAGAAAAGGATATAAATTGGGATCCAAGAGTTCTGGGATATTACCATAAATATAAAATATGAAAAATAATAACAGAGGATCTATGTGAAAGTGAAGAGCTCATAAAATATGTAGCTATGTTGATTCAAAGGGTTTTTAATTAAAACCAGAAATTATTTCCATTCTTTGGTCTCCTCTAGAAAGCGAATGTGATCCACTGAGCTGAACAGAAAAGGATACAACTAAGTCATTATCGACTGTGTTACAAAGCAATATAAATTCCAAAACTAGAGATAGATTAAAAGTAAAAATGTCTTTCTGAACAAACATTAAAACTCCAGAGATATTATTTAATATTTATTCAGAAAACAGAATAAAATCAATATTGGCCACAAATCCAGGACCAATATCTTTGTTTGTATCAACAACCCCAGGAAACTGTTTATATTTATGTAGTCATCAGCTATGATCCAAATTAAGAAAAAGAGTCAGGGGAGAAAATGGAAGATATTGACTTAATTTGCTTGATAATAAATGTAGATTTGGAACAGAATTAAAATTTATGCACACCATGTCACTGATAAAAATGTGGTCATAAATGATAAAGCTCTAAAAACTACACAACATTGTAGCAATTATGTAACCATGAACAGGTTGGCAAATTGGTTTAATGTGTGTAGGGCTAGGATTGAACCCTTAGTCCATGTTCTCTCCCTCTCCTTTTTCATTAATACTTTATCTGTTGTCAAGGAAACCAGAAACATTAGCAGCTTTTGTATTCTAGAGATCCAGAGAAGTCTCTGGAGCAGCCAGTGTAAACATATATCCGAAGCACAAATTATCTGAAGTACTCTGAGATATTTGTGGCACCATTTCTTCAGCTGTAATATGGCAATGTAACAGGTAACCATTTCCAACTGGAAAGATTAAAAGCTGATTTTTTTTTCAGATAATAAACTTCTGTTATACTTGAGAGCAGCGGTGGGATTTACTTACCTTCCCTTCCGGTTCGCAAATGTGAGCATACGCACCACGTCTGCGCATGCACACTGCCTTCTGCACATGTGCAGTGTTTGCTCATTATGTCAGGGTAAGTGGGCAGGCCTCCCGCAGCCGTCGCTACCGGTTCGCCCAAATCCGAGTGAACCAGCTGAATACCATCTCTGCTTGAGGGCTATAGTGTAGTGGTTAAGACATCCGTTGGAAACTAGGAGAAGATGAGTTCTAGTCCCCGTAGGCACAAAGCCTAAGTCAGGAGTCCCCAATTCCCGGTCCATGGCCAGCTACTGACCGCACCATGTCAGAAACTGAGCCACACAAACAAGTGAAGCCCCATCCGCAGAATGCAGGCAGCATGCAAACCCACACCCCTTTTGGTCCACAGAAAAACCTGTCTCCACAGAACTGGTCCCTAGAGCCTAAAAAGTTGGGGATCATTGGCTTAAGTCACTGCTTGTCATTAGGCCAGGAAGGAAGGAAAGGCAAATCACTTCTGGAAACCTTGCCAAGGAAACTGCAGGAACTTGTTTAGCCTCCAAAAATGGGGAAACGATTGAATGGTGAAAAAAATATTTCAGATGAAGAGGGTCGTCTAAGCAGATGACATCCATCATACTAAGTGCTAGTATCTCTGGCCTAATTCTAAAGTTTTCAACTAGATATTAATCAAATTGGATGCAAATATTATATTACAGTCTTTCCATGGTACTCAAATGCTTTGAAGTTTAATGAACTTTGTCCTGGTACTTGTCTGTTTGGTACCTGACACACAAGCTAAAACTTATCAGTATCGGTTGCTTCATGTATTTACATTATTCCTTATGGGGGTGGGGGGAAATTGTTTGTTACTCATAGTTTTTGGTACTCGCCATGCCTCCCAGAATCAATTAATGACCAATACCAAGGTATCACTGTATTTCATTTTATTTTATTTGCAATAATGGTAAAATAACAAAATTCAATTACAGTGGTAAGTATAGGAGTAAACAAAAGCAGCAATTTTTTCAGCATGACACAAATAATTGAATATTTCAAAATTGAGTCAATTACCAAATAGAGCTAGTAAACGATCCATAGGCATAGATTCCTGCTGGAAATTTAAACGTAATAGGACTTGCTCAGTAAAGTTTCCTTATAAGAAAAATAGTTTAGAATATAGCTGATATTTCCAGTCTGAGAACACTTTTTTTTAATGTTATTTGAATTTAACTTTACCACATTTGTGTGGTGTAATGTTTCTGTCTATTTTTCAACACATTGCATGTAATGACAGAGGAACTACAAAATTAATGCTGACATTTTAAACCTAAATTTTCCTAATGATGTTAAATGTGTATTATCAAAGTGAGATACTATTCAGTGATTGGCATTTTTATATTAAATGCAGAAAGAAGAAGCATTAGCACATCTTGCCTTAATTGAAGTAAACAGAACTCTGCTGATGAGAGGCTTGCTATCTAGCAGGGAGGAAAGTTCTTGCTTATAATAATAAATAATAATAATAAATTTAATTCGTTGACCGCTCCCTCTCCCCAAAGGGACTCGGGGCGGTGCACAGGGGAATTAAAAAACATACAAACATAAATACATCATAAATATGTAAAAATCAAATTAAACAAATAATCCCTGTGCTAAAAACCCAAAATGCTAAAAACTAAACCCCTTAAAAACCAATTAAAACAATAAACAGATGACTAACCTAGGCCGGCCAAGCAGAAAAAGTGCGTTTTTAATTTTTGATGGAAGGAGCGGAGGTCCGTAGTTGTTCTAATTTTGGGGGGAAGGTCGTTCCATAGGGTCGGGCCCGCCACAGAGAAGGCCCTTCGCCTGGGCGCCGCCCGCTGGCATAGCCTAGTGGATGGCACCCGGAGAAGTCCCTCTCTGTGGGATGGACCTGAAAGGATGGACCTGGATTTTTTAACCAATAAATTGACAAATGTTCTGTCACTTTCTTTCTAATTCAAGTGACTGGAAAAATGGTAAAGCTCTGTGTGTGTGTGTGAGTGTATAAATGTCACTCAGTCAACTATCTTTAAAGCGCTCCATGGCTCGGGGCCTAGTTATATGCGAGACCGCCTCCTGCCCCATACATCCCTTAGACCGATACGCTCCCACAGAGAGGGCCTTCTCAGGGTGCCGTCGGCCGGACAATGCCGACTGGCGACACCCAGGGGAAGAGCCTTCTCTGTGGCGGGCCCAGCCCTTTGGAATGACCTACCCCCTGAATTACGTACCATCACCGACCTCCGCCTCTTCCGCCAATGTCTTAAGACATATTTGTTCCAACAAGCCGGCCTAGCCTAACCTCCCATGGGGACTTTTAGGTAGTTTTAAATTGGGTTTTTAAAATTTGGTTTTAGCGCAGGATAGGTTTATTTAATAGTTTTTTAAATTATATTTATTGTATTTTGTATGTTTTTAAATTTTCCTGTGCGCCGCCCTGGGTCCTTTGTGGAGAAGGGCGGGATATAAATTTAAATAAATAAATAAATAAATAAATCAGTCAGACAGCAGGCAATCACTTTGGCCATTGCAGAAAAAGGAATGAAAATGCAGAAAGGGTTTTATTTTTTTTAAAGGGGCTTCAGTTCCAGATTACACCAAAATGGCAACTATTTTAAGACTGCAATGCAAAAAGTCACTTGAAACAATTTTCCACTGTGTTTCTGGAACTGAAAGTTCCAGCCAATATGGGCAATGGCAAAGAGTGATAAAGAGTGATGGGAGTTGTGGTTCTACAGCTGATGTTAAACAATAAACAATTATCTCTTTAAAGAAGAGTGTACATGATTTAATACATTTTCTTCAACATATCATAATCTGCCCAAAGTCTATAGCACAGCCACCTTAGTGTGGATGGATCATTCCAAGGCCAGGAGGAAAGAAGGATAGAGAGCAGGTTATCCAGACATAGCCAGGGGGTATCTAGTGCAGTCAAAAGCTCCCAGAAGCAGCCCAGCCCAGCCTCACTGCTGATATGCTACCCAAGGTCAGCCATGATGCTGCTTTTGTTCCTCGTCTGATTTTCCTAAAGGAGGAAGAAAAGAGACAGCCAGGGTGAGAAAGTCATTTCTCGTTTGTTTCAAAAAGAAAACTTTGATCACTTGCTGCAAAGAATTCCAAGTGTCTCCAATCTGTCAGCTTCGTTTCTTTTTGTTTTGCCACGGGTACCATATATCAACATTTTAACCTGACACATTTCCCAGTTGGGATCTAGAGATCAATGTTCCCATGACTGGAACTTTTAAAAAAGAAGTCTTAACCTGAAAAACTTCATCTCGATATTAATTGCTGCCCTTTGAAAGAGATTGACAAATGTATCGAGGAAAATGTTCTTTGGTGAGGGGCCTGTTAACAGGGGAATATGAATCTCCAAGAGATCAGCATAGTGAACATAGGCAAGGCATAGATTGAAATAAGAGAGAGCATTAGGGTTTTCTTCTGCTGCCTTACCACATGTACGTGGAAATAATTGTTGGTAGTGAGGGAAGTTACCCGTTCTGGAAGATGAAATACTTTGAGAAATATTTAAAAAGGCCCAATATTATATTTCCCTAAAGGTGAAACATGTTTTTTAAAGACAGAAAGCAGATCCCTGCCCCCAGCAGATACTTAGTGCCCATTAAGAAAAGACTGGGCCAGCCTATCTACAAGGCAAAAGACCTTCAGCTCCAAGATGATGGGATTAAGACATGACCCTCCAGGACAAAGCTATTAAGCCACAATAGGAATTGCCCAACACCTTTTCAGAACACAAGCCTCTTCATTATATCATCAACCTCCAAGCTTCAACCAAACCTGGAAGCTCAGATGAACATGACCCCATAGGAATCTGACAACAGCCAATAGAATGAATGTTCTTACAAAGGAACATGAAGTTCAAGTGCCCAAGAGAAGGTATAAAAGTCCCTCACTCTCAACTCCATTTATTTAGCTACACCAGAGAACCATGTGTTTGGTGGTTCTGCTTCAACATTAAACCATCTTTCCAATCAGCCTCCATGTTTCCAGTGTCTTCCTCCCAGCTTGGAACTGAACCAGATGGATATTTCTTCCAAGAGTAGCATTCCTGCCAATCACTAATTCTGGGTGAAGGAGGAAAGGATGGAGGAAGGATTCTATTTCTATCTTACTCCAATCCATTCAACTCTCAGTAACAGAAGGAAATCCAGTAATGTCTGCACTGAATTTGCCCAACCACCAACATTTTATGCCAGTAATATTGCCCAACCTCACTGCTAGGGTATAGTAAAGTTCAACTGTGGCGACAGTACAGTTTTTGTCAACATAATCTCTACTATGAGTTATTATTACAAATAAAATATTAAAATATATAATGGTGGTAGTGGTCAAAAGTAGGAAAGAATTTAGTAGAGGTTTCCCCCCCCCCCCAAAAAAACCCCAGTTGTCTCCAGTTCTTCATGACCTGATAAGAATTATTTCATTAGAATAGCCTGTCAATGAATTAATTTTCTGCATAACACTTAGGTACCTATGGAGATTATTTTATATTATATGCCTTTATAACTATATACCTCTGCCTTTATCACTAAAAGCCTTCAGGAATGACAAGCATACAAGCAAAGTAAGTCAGTGACTAAGAATTTTTATTGCATCACACTTTTCTGCTATTACACTTGTTTTCCTCTGCAGTTTCCTCTGCAGTTAGCAGGCTTCGTTTTTGCTTTATTATTATTTTTTCTTGAAAATGATGAATTTTGCTGGATGCACACAGGGATTAGTCTAGCCGCTCATCATGCTTGCATTATTTTAATAATCTGGGAGCTTGGATGAGACTTGAAGTCTGTGGAAAATAAGAAGAAATAATCCCTGAATTTTCTTTGATTTAAAACTTTACTTCAGCTGAACTCTTCTCAGCTGAACTCTCCTCAGCTGAACCTTTCTCTTTTCTAGCAATATAGTACAGTGTGGATGAAGTTTTGTTCCATGCTAAAAGAGAGAGAGAGAGAGAGACAGAGACAGAAACAGAGACACGAAAGGATATTGAACAAAAAATTATGGGGTTTTATTTTGGGGTGGGATATCATCTGTACGCTGTACGCTGATGATACTCAGCTGTACATATCCACCCCACACCACCCCAACGATGCCGCCGAGGTGTTGTCCCGGTGTTTGGAGGTTGTACGGATCTGGATGGGTAGTAACAAACTCAAACTCAACCCGTCCAAGTTGAGTGGCTGTGGTTTCCGGCACCCCGGTTCAGCCAGGTAACTCCAACTCTGGCCATTGGGGGCAAAACACTGGCCCCCGTGGAGAGGGCGCGCAATTTGGGTGTCCTCCTGGATTCCCGGCTGTCCATGGAGGACCATGTGGCGGCCGTGGTCAGGGGGGCGTTCTATCAGGTACGCCTGATGCGCCAATTGCACCCCTTACTGGATCGGGCTGCCCTTCGCACAGTCACTCAAGCACTCGTGACATCCCGACTTGACTACTGTAACGCTCTCTACATGGGGGTTCCCTTGAGGTGCACTCAAAAGCTACAGCTAGTCCAGAATGCGGCCGCGCGGGTGATTATGGGAGCCTTTAGGTACTCCCACATAACACCTCTCCTGCACGAGCTGCACTGGCTGCCTGTGGCCTTTCGGGTGGGCTTCAAGGTTTTGACGACCATCTTCAAAGCGCTCCATGGCTCGGGGCCTAGTTATATGCGAGACCGTCTTCTGCCCCATACATCCCTTTGTCCGATCTGCTCCCAGAGAGAGGGTCTTCTCAGGGTGCCGTCGGCCGGGCAATGCCAGGGGAAGGGCCTTCTCTGTGGTGGGCCCTACCCTCTGGAACGACTTACCCCCCGAACTACGTACCATCTCAGACCTCCGCCTCTTCCGCCAGTGTCTTAAGACGTACCTTTTCCAACAAGCCGGCCTAGCATAACCTCCTGTTTGGACCGTTTTTAGATAGTTTTAATTTGGGGGATTTTATACTATTTTAGCACAGGGTATATTTAATAGTTTTTTAAAATTTTGTACTTTTGTTATATTTGTTATGTTTTAAATTTCCTGTGCACCGCCGTGGGTCCTTTTTGGAGAAGGTGCGGGGTATAAATTTGAATAAACTAAACTAAACTAATAATAATTTAATAAATCTATATAAATAAAAATGTAAAATAGTTTGTGCAAAGCCGCTAATCTCTGAAACTACTGCACCATTCGGCACCAAATTTTCACATAATGTTCCCAACATTCTGTACATTTTGTGTGGCTGGCAGACGTGTGTCATGTGCAAGCAGCACAAATGTAAAAGGTACGCACTTCTCAGGTTTTCACCTCCCTGTAGCGCCTCCCATCCAGCTGCTTCTTATGATGCGTCATGCACATGCCCCTCACATTTCCAACGGTCATTTCCTCAGCAACCGAATAAGACTCTAATGTTCCACACTATAGGTAGGTAGGTAGGTAGGTAGGTAGGTAGGTAGAGGGATAGATAGAGAGGGAGAAATACAGTAGGTAGGTAGGTTGGGGGCTATATGGTGGTTGTGTGTACATGTTTGTGTGTGCAGGTGTACATCTACACACATGTTGGTTGGCCATTTAACCAGACTGGGCCACAGCAACGCGTGGCTGGGTATAGCTAGTAAAAATATAAATAAACTCAGTCGGTACTTTATAGTTGCTGTGATACCACATACAATCTATATCAGGAAGTTTCTGAAAACTTGAACAAAACAAAAGATTTCCTCTAAGACCTTGATGGCGAACAAATGGCATGCAGTGGAACTCCAAGCCCTCTCTGTGAGCAGCCATGCCATCACCAGGTGCTCTTCTGGTTTCCGGTATGCTGATCTTCACAAGCGCCAGAGTGCTGGAAAATGCCACCAAAAATCCCCCCCCCCCCAAATGGCCAAAAACAAGGCATGCGTATGCCAGCTAGCTGGTCCTCGGGTTTCTGGTTCTCCAGTGCATGCAAAGACCAGCTGGCCAGTGTGCATGCACATGTTGGAAACCCAAAGACCAGCTGGCTGGCATATGCACCAGCCAGCTGGGCTTCAGGTTTCCAGCATTCTGCACGCATACTCCAGTTTGGGCACTCGGTGCCGAAAACATTCACCATCACTGCTCTAAGATTTCCTTCTTTAAGTTCCTCTAAATAGTTACTGTGAAGATGAATCCCAAGAAACAGTGAGATTTCTGACAGCTATACTTAGGAATGTGGCTAAACATCATTACATATCATTACTCTAAAAGATCCCTGTTTCCTAATCATGCTACCACAGGAAGGTTGCAGAAGGCATTCTTGATTCAATACTAGTACAGGCATTTTCATACTGGAAGATGACTTCTTTAATTCTGATCAAGTTCTTTCCATATGTGTGACATTTCATAAATAACACTGTGTTTAAACTATTTTAGATCTCAGTTCATTCCAGTCTGAAAAATCTCCTTGAGCTAACTAACACCAGCTTCTTCTTTAAGAAGCAATTCACCTTTATTGGCTTTCCTGGATCTCTATTTCCCTCACTCCTGAAAACCAAAAAGGAGATAGATTTTTTTTATACTATGAAAAGACTTTGGGCCGATTGCACTGAAGTGTGTGTGGAAGGAGTTTGCAAATGCTTGTTGCGGATCACACTAGTGCAAGACAAATTGCAAGCGGCTTAAAATGTCAGAACAGGTAAAGGTTCCCCTCGCACATATGTACTAGACCAGGGGTGTCCAAACTTGGGAACTTTAAGACTGGTGGACTTCAACTCCCAGAATTCCCCAGCCAGCCAAACTTGGGAACTTTAAGACTAGGGGACTTCAACTCCCAGAATTCCCCAGCAGACCAAACTTGGGAACTTTAAGACTGGTGGACTTCAACTCCCAGAATTCCCCAGCCGGCCAAACTTGGGAACTTTAAGACTGGGGGACTTCAACTCCCAGAATTCTCCAGCCGGCCAAACTTGGGAACATTAAGACTGGGGGACTTCAACTCCCAGAATTCCCCAGCCGGCCAAACATGGGAACTTTAAGACGGGTGGACTTCAACTCCCAGAATTCCCCAGCAGACCAAACTTGGGAACTTTAAGACTGGTGGACTTCAACTCCCAGAATTCCCCAGCCGGCCAAACTTGGGAACTTTAAGACTGGGGGACTTCAACTCCCAGAATTCTCCAGCCGGCCAAACTTGGGAACATTAAGACTGGGGGACTTCAACTCCCAGAATTCCCCAGCCGGCCAAACATGGGAACTTTAAGACGGGTGGACTTCAACTCCCAGAATTCCCCAGCCGGCCAAACTTGGGAACTTTAAGACTGGTGGACTTCAACTCCCAGAAGGCTGGCTGGCTGGGGAATTCTGGGAGTTGAAGTCCACCAGTCTTAAAGTTCCCAAGTTTGGACACCCCTGTACTAGATGTTCCCAACTCTAGGGGGCGGTGCTCATCTCCATTTTAAAGCCAAAGAGCCAGCATTGTCTGAAGACATCTCTGTGGTCATGTGGCTGGCATGACTAAATGCTGAAGGTGTATGGAACGCTGTTACCTTCCCACCAAAGGGGGTTCCTATTTTTCTACTTGCATTTTTACGTGCTTTCAAACTGCTAGGTTGGCAGAAGCTGGGACATGTAGCAGGGGCTCACTCTGTTATGTGCCACTAGGGATGTTAGAATAGGTGGTTCCTATGATCAGAAACTCTTTCCCTTCTGCTTGTCCCAAGAGTCCAGAATCCATTGGGAAAGTTCTTGTGAATTCCTGTACTGAGCAGGGGATTTGACCCAATGACTTCAGGTGTGCAAATTACAGAATTCATCACTTGCAGAAAATTGGCTGTTGATGGGAATGTAAATGTGAATTGCAAAAGACTGAGAAGGGGGAGATTCTGCAACATTTAGTAAGTGTCTTTTATTGATTTGTCCTCTCTTATGCACAGATGTTAGAATACAAATAAATAAATGCAACATGGCGTTTGCACAGCAAGGACACAAAAAATGCAAGCACATGAATGTCTCAGCATGGCTGTTTTCGATATGCGCATCTGCTTATTTCTTAGAAGAGGGATTATAAAAATAGTGGCAATGATACCAGTTGAGGTTAAGATTTTACACAGATGAGATGTAGTAATGACAGTGTAAATAGCAAGTATATAAATTGTGTAGAAGCTCAGTGGGTCTGATTGTTCGGATCTGGGGAAATGGGTTGCAAAAGTCAACAATATCTTTGGATAGGTAGCAAGTCATTTACCTTTGTGCCAAACCCTCAAGATTTGTGATTATATCCCTCAAATGCTTCCAACACAGATTTAAATACTTTGTGACAAGAAAAGCTTTTTTGGAACACTTTTCCAGAGAGGATTTTTAAAAATGTGCTTTACTCATGATCCTTTTTTTAAAGGATCAGTGAAGGTCTGGAAAGCTCCTTGGGGATCACTAGTCCGACAAATTGCAGGAATCCATAAGTACAGTATTCACAACAGATTGCCTTCCAACTTCAGTTAAAACACTGCCAACAAGGGAAAGTACATCTCCATCCTTGGGGTAATCTCTACCATTGTGGAACAGCTATTATCAAGAAATTCTTCCTGATGTCTAATTAAGATCTGTCACTTTCTCGTGTAAACCCATTATTTATGTTCTTGTTTTCTGGAACACTGAGCATGTCTATCTCCTCTTCTGCATGACAGTTTTTCAGATACTTAAAGACAACTCTGAGATGCTCCTTTGACTTCTTTCCTCCAGGCTAAATGTACCAATTTCTCCAAATACTCCTCATACATTTTTTCCTTCTTCTAGGACTCTTGGTTGCCCTTGAGCCTAGATGTTTCAGCAGCACATATGTCTGGTTAATAATATTTATTATAACTCTCCCAAAATAATGTCTTCCAGAAATATTGAGATAATGCCATCATCCCCAGCCAACATGGTGGGGCTAAGCAAGCGCATTAAAAAATTCATTTCAGCTATACTCTCCATGAATTACTAGATGCATAACTTGCAGCAACTCAGGTACATTTTCTTTCATCACAGGAATCTTGAGATAATTAAAAATTAATGAGATTCTTTCCAAGCATTCCTTTTAATTTGGTTAATATTATCTGTATTATTTTAGTAAATTAACATACAATCAGAAATGGCAAGAATTGGCGTAGCTTATTTAATCGCAACAACATGATGTGGTATCCATGTCGTGTCATTTTAGGGGACCTGACAGTTTTCTTATTGTTTCAGCTGCTCTGCATATATCTATTGCTTTCTCTCAAATCCAGTCCTAACCTGCTCAGAATAGCTTTATAAAAAAATGCTTTAAAAATACCTCCAGGTCTCCAGAACCTTGTCATAATTTATGTCTTAGACAACTGAAGACCTCAGTCAATTCAAGGGCGGGGATGACACCCTATCATGTTCTTGACCAGCCATACAGGTTTACACCCCAGCTTTTCAATTTGTGCCATTATCATTAACAAATACATAAAGGCAAAGGTAGTATTCAGCTGGTTCTCACCAGTTCTGGAGAACCGGTAGCAGAAATTTTGAGTAATTCAGAGAACTGGTAAATACCACCTCTGACTGGCCCTGCCCCCATCTATTCTCTGCCTTCTAAGGCCCAGCTGATCGGGAGGGAATGGGGATTTTGCAGTATCCTTTCCCTGCCATGCCCACCAAGCCATGCCCACAGAACCGGTAGTAAAATTTTTTGAATCCCACCACTGTATAAAATGTTTCTTTTTCAAACACATTCTTGATTCTTCAAAGCATCGGCCTGTTTTCAAAATGCTCCATTTCAAGAGAAAGTATGTCTTACCATTTAAAAAAAATCATGTACAGAATAATTCACACTCACTGACGAAGCTTCTTGAATGAGGTGAAACGCCTTCAAAGAAAAACTAGAAATTCCAGTTGCCTCCTGAAAAAGCACTTTTGGGACAGCATGGTCCACAGTTCCTACCTTATGTCACCTTGAAATTCCATCCTTTCGTGCTGGGTAAGATACAAAAATAAATTACCAACAGGGATTTTAACAACATTATTAAGCAGATTAAGGTGATGTCCTCATTTGGGACCGAAAGGGGGAGGGGAGGAAATTTTTAATAATTGAATGCATTATTATATTTTACCTGCTAAGGAAAGAAAGTAGCAGATGTGGCAATTTCTGTCCACTAACTTTGGTGGAAGATGCATTTACTATTTTTTCTGAAGAAGCAAAGTAACAAAGAATGATTTGACTGAACTTGGTCTCAAAGAAACATAAACTCTTAGATAAATTTTCCACTTTGCTGCAGGTGATGAAAAACCATCTCCTTTGATAGCTATGCAAAATAGAACTACCAGATCTGAAATGTAAAAATCTACCAATCACTGGTTAGTAGCAAAAAGTTGATTAGCTGAACTACTTTCCTGACATCCAGTGCATATGTATTTTATTTTTTTAGCTGTATGGAGTGTCCTTGTTGAATAAAAAGGCAAGTTGCAAACCAAATAATAGCAATATTTTTAATAGTATTAGTATTAAAAACAATATTGAATCCTTGGCTGTAAAGTAAACATTAGAGCAAATATACGGTAGTCACTAAAATCTGTATGTTTCTTTAAAACATACATGGCACGGGACCTAGCTATCTGTGGGATCGGATCCTGCCCCATACATCCCTGCGGCCGATTTGCTCCCACAGAGAGGGGCTTCTCCGGGTGCCGTCCACTAGGCTATGCCAGCGGGCGACGCCCAGGGGAAGGGCCTTCTCTGTGGCGGGCCCGGCCCTCTGGAATGACCTTCCCCCCGAAATCAGAACAACCACGGACCTCCGCTCCTTCCGTCAAAAATTGAAAACACACTTTTTCTGCTTGGCCGGCCTAGGTTAGTCTTCCGTCTTTTGATAGGGTTTTTAGGGGTTTTTTAGTATAATTTAAATTGAGGGGATTTTAGCGCAGGGACAATTTCGGTTTAATTCGTTTTTATCCATCGTATTTGTTTTATGTATATATTTTTTATAGTATTTTAATTTTTCCCTGTGCACTGCTCCGAGTCCCGTTGGGGAGAGGATGCGGTTATATAAATAAAAATTTGATTGATTGATTGAAAACAGGGGTCTCCAACCTTTGCAACTTTAAGTCTGAAGGACTTCAGCTCCCAGACCTCTGCAGCCAGCTTTGCTGGCTGGAGAAGTCTGGGAGCTGAAGTCCTTCAGACTTAAAGTTGCAAAGGTTGGAGACCCCTGCTTTAAAAGATAAAGGTTCCCCTCACACATGCTTGCTAGTCATTCCTGACTCTAGGGGGCTGTGCTCATCTCCATTTCAAACCCGAAGAGCCAGTGCTGTACGAAGACGTCTCCGTGGTCATGTGGCACATGGAATGCTGTTACCTTCTTACCAAAGGTGGTTCCTATTTTATACATGCTTTTGGATGTCTAGGTTGACAGAGGCTGGGACAAGTAACGGGAGCTCACTCCATTACACGGTGCTAGGGATTCGAACCGCCGAACTTCCGGCCTTTCTGATCGACAAGCTCAGGGTCTTAGCCACTGAGCTACCACATCACGTCTATGTTTTTTTACAAGCATCTTATTATTATTATCTTAATACTCTGAGGTTGTTGGCATAGGTAACTTCTGCAGGGTGGAGAATTTGGAATATTTTGCCTTCTGAGCTACATGGTGTTCCTATCTTTGCAATCTTCAAGAAAGTACTTAAGATCTTTTCATTTCACAGGGCAATCAAGAGCCAATAGCAATAGTTTATTTAATAAAATATGGGATAGTAATGTGTTTTTCTTTTTGTTTTTAATCTTGCAAACTAGCTTGAGTCCTGAGAAGGAGGTGCTATGTGTGTTTGTATAAGGTTAGATAAATAAATAACACTTTGTAGATGTGGAAATCCAAAATACCACGACACCAAGTAAGATTATTTGATGTTATAGGATGGGAGAAAACAGAAAAGTGAATGGCAGGACCAAGCAGTGTCTTGGATTTGATTCCAGAATGTACCTTTTGAATGCATGTCTGTTAACATTTGAATTCTTACAAATGTCATGACCTTTTCCAAAATCACATGGCAGCTGAAGAAGGCAGACATGCAGAAGATGCAGCTGCTTTAAAGTGTTACATTTCCTGTCCTGCAAGTTCTGAATTATGTTTGAAGTACTAGTCACTCCTATTAAGTAAAAAGTAATGACAATAGCAGTGCCAGCTGGATCCTGTAGGAAGCTCCCCCACCCCCAAATAAAATGAAATAATATCCATAAGAAACATCATAGAGAACTTACCAGAGATTGTAGCAAATGAAAAGGAGATACATCTGGAGCACCATATGAAATTGATATACTGTATAATATTGACATACTATATAATAACCAGAACAGATTGCCAATCCCAAATACAATGCACGGCATTAGTTTGAAGCACCATGAACCCCTTCCTATGATTTCTTTTTTTTTTTCTATTTTATTAAGTTCTGTCCTTGGATATAAACTGCCATCTGAAAGTCAGATTGCCTCCAAGGCTTATTAAATAAAGTCCTTGTACAAACACTTCGCTTTCTCATGAACAACCTGCATATAAGTGTAACAAAGGAAATCCAGATGTAGCTTTAAAAAGTCACTCTTGAAAACACTTGAGAATATATTGAAATGATCAAAGACAAGTGAAAGAAAGCACATTTGGCTCTGAGATTCAATTAATTAACTTCACACACACAGCTTCTGTAACAAATAAGCCATCTTACATCCAATTGTCATAATTTGATCATTTTGCTAATATCAGTAGGTAATTGAATTGCTCTGTTATTTAGGAAAAAAAACAAGAGTGTTGTAACACCAGTTAATTGCAACGCTCACTGGATAGGATGTTAGTTTTTGCCAAAAAAAAATAAAACATAAAGTCTTCAAAATTTATTGCATATTCTATTAGTATTGATAATATTTCTACTTCTGCTCTGACTCATTCTTGAATATGATCATCTTCTACTTACTAAATTCACTGGACCCGAGTAGAACATTCTGGGAATGTAAATTTACCTTGGTAAAGAACTACAGCATCAGTGTGATTTACTGTCAGTTAATATGTGTCTCCTGTATCACATTATGGATTCTAAAGATTCCTTGCTCCATTAATCAAAAGCAGATTCAGTATGGAATGTCCTTGTTATGAAGGTCATTTGCAGCTAGTAGCAGCAGGAGATCTTTATACAAATCCATCGGACTGAATTGACTGGCTATTATCTAGACAAGGGGTTGTCATGGTGTCATCACATGATGTATTGGAACTCTTCCCCCACCCCCTTCACTAAACTAGGCAGGGACAGGGGCAGAGCCAGCATGTGATGCATCTGGCCCATGGGCCACGAGTTTGACAACCCTGATCTAGACACTCTCACAAACCATTTGTTGTTGTTAGTAAAAATGGATGTATAGCAATTTTAGGATTTGCTTTGAACTTCAGATACATGAAGTATTTGAGTCTGTATAAGGTAATTCCTAACATGATAAAGTCATTGCACTAATAATTTCTTCTTCTTCTTCTTCTTCTTCTTCTTCTTCTTCTTCTTCTTCTTCTTCTTCTTCTTCTTCTTCTTCTTCTTCTTCTTCTTCTTCTTCTTCTTCTTCTCCTTCTCCTTCTCCTTCTCCTTCTCCTCCTCCTCCTCCTCCCCCTCCCCCCCATTATGTCACCTGGCAACCCTTAACTTACTGAGGTGAGATTTTGACTGTTAGCAAAGATATTGCTATTTCTATTTGGCATTTATTTTGCAATCCAGATTTGAAAGTGTTTCATTTTAGTTTGGGAAACTAACTACAATTTTGAGGGGAAACTTAAAAATCCCACAGGCTATATGTCTCATCTGAAATACACAGAGAGACATCCAAACATATAATTGATTTATTTCTAAAGCTATAGTGCCGTATCTGACATAAAATAAATAGTGACTATTATAATCTTTCCTTCCCATCATAAACAATATACAAAATCACATGTATTAGGGAAAAGATGTCAGCCTTGTTGTATTTACAGGGAGATCTTGATAAATTATGTGCATCCTGTCTGCAGTTCTAAGTGCCTCCTCAAAGTCAAGAGATCATTTTGCAATCAAATGGCCCTGGGATGAAAAAGAGATTACCTCCTGCTAGGGAACAAATCAAGAGACCACAGCAACCACATAAAGTAATATATTAATCAAATGTCAAAGGTAAAATAGGAGAGTGAAAGTTAAACAGGAGGTTCATCTCTGCTCCTTCTCTACTACAGCGTTCTCGATCGAACAGATCCATCTTGGATTCAATTTTTATTGCCACCTCTTGAATGGCATTTCAAACAGGAGACAGCTTTCTTGGCCTGCTCTTTTTTTAATTTTTTTTTTCCTTTTCTGATGTGGTTTGCCCCTTCATCATCTGGTTGGAGAACTGAAAGGACTGATATTGGGTGGCAATAACAAGGTGGTGCAGTGACTAAGACGCTGCTGCTGCAGTAGTGGCTAAAATATTTTCCACTAATGGAATCATTTTAGTTGAGCTTTCCAAGTTAATCGGTGGCTTTAAGATGGAGGTTGACGCTATATCTCAGAAATGTTTACAGTGATGGCATGCAGCTCTATTGTATAGAAACACTAGGAAACATGGTCTTTTCAGAAGGCACTACATAAGAGAATCTTTGATTGTAAACTGGGAGAAGATCAAGAAATTGCACTATTTTAGAATACCAGTCTGGGTATCAATTACTGAAGCATTCACTTACGCAATAATATACAAAAAGGAACGAACAATCAGATATTCGGATTTATTGAACTCAAGGGGTGATCTTAAAACTATTCAGGAATTAAAACAAGAAGGAATGGATATTAATTGGTATACATACACGCAAATACATTCAAGTTATAAGGAAGATCAAAAAAAAGGAGGAGTTTACGACAAAATGATGGAATTAGATAAAATCTTAACAGGTGTCGACGAAAAAATAATTTAAAAACTCTATGCCTACTTATTAGAGTTTAAACTCCAGGAAGAGCAAGTGAAAGGAACAATGATAACATGGGGGGGGGGGGGAACTTTGGGCATGAGATCGACTTAGATAAGTGGCAAAAACTGTGGACACAAAACTATAAAATGACGATGTCAACAGCTTACAAAGAGAACTTGTATAAGATGTTCTACAGGTGGCACTTATCACCATCGAGAATCACAAAAATGAATAAGAACAAATCCCAAAAATGCTGGAAATGCCATCAGACGCCTGGTACTTACTACCATATGTGGTGGACCTGTTCGGAGGCTAAAAATTATTGGAGTATGATCCACACATGGCTGGAGAAAATGACAGAAAAACATATAGATTTTAAACCCGAACTCTTTCTGCTTGGAATTATGTTAGAAATATTTGATAAGAATTTGAAATACCTAATTGTAAATATTTTGACAGCCGCTAGAATCGTGTTTGTAAAAAATTGGAGAAATGATAAATTACCATCACAGAAAGAAGTTATTTATAAAATTATGGAATGTGCAGAGATGAGTAAATTAATGTTTGAAATTAGAGAGCAAGAGAGCGAACAATTCTATGAAATATGGAATAAATTTTATCAATGGCTGGAAAAAAGGGAAAACTAAGGGATATAACAATACATATTATATTAATATATAACTTGAAGAAATTTTTGTCTTTAGAAGGGCAAAATAATTTATTTTAGAATGATAAAGTTACCTCTAGAGACAATGGAAAACAATGGTATAACGTGGGAAGATTTTCTGTTCTTATTCTGTTGGTTTTTTTAAATTTAATATCTTGTTTATATATTGAAGAGTTAGGGGATAAAGATTGATTTCATAAATGGAAATGTTACTGTATGATACAAGTGATATATATATAGATTAATATCTTTGCGAGATTAAGCACTGGCGCACAGAACGTTTGTCTGAACGACATGTTGTACAAAGCACGAAATGAATGATGTTTCTTTTTATTTATTTTCAATAATAAAAATAAAAAACTTTAAAAAAAAGAGATGTTTACAGTCCTTTCAATACAGACTTCTTTCCCAACTTTTCTTTCTTAGTGATATTTTTGAAAGAAGTCTGATTATCATTCTCGTTCCAATCCAAACCAGACTGTTTCTAAAATCCTTTTCTAATATTAGTCCATCGCATCCTAAATCTAATTAAAATGTGCTGCTTTTGGTTGACATCTGACTTCACGTTATTGGAGACTCTCCATCTTTTATGTTTCTAAGTGCCTTTTAGATTTCAGTTTAGCATTCAGTATTTCATTTTTTCCATCATAGCATGATGGTCTCATGAACGGCTTTGATTCTGGCCTCATTTTAGTACATCAGAGCGGGTTTCTGATGGGTGCTAGCAGGTTATGGGATGATGGGATCTTCCAAGCATTATGCAGACCAGGTGGCTATATATGAGTGGATTGTTGTTTCATTTGGCTGGTTTTCTTAATATCCCTTGTCTGGCCTTCAGGTGATTTGGCTATCAGCTTGTTTTAGTTCACCCCTCAAAGGGTCAGCAATAGCTATAGAAGTGGGGCAATGTGGCTGAAATACCAATCGATGGTTGGTAAGATGGCATGGAAATGGAAATGGACTTGGCAAAGAGAAGTTTGGTCATTCATCTCACATGAGTACGATCACCATGTGGCACAAGATACCATCAGCATACCGAATATCCAGTTTACTTCTTCACTCCAGGCTAAACATGTGATGTTGTGGAGGCTCTATGTTAGACTTCAAGACAACCCTTGCTTGATGTAATGATTCTGGGTCTCAGGGCTCTCTAGTTTGCTCTCTTATCTAGAATCAGATTCTTCTTGTTGTGCCATATCCGGCGATCGTGTTGGCAATCCTATTTTTATCAACAGCTGCACAAGAAGTGCTGTTGAGTTCTGTCCAAACCAGTCACTTAGATTTTCAAGCCATGATGTTCTTCTGCCTGGACCTAGTTTGCCTTCAATCTTTCCTTGGAAGATTAAGTGAAGTATGCCGTATTTTTCTGGATGTCGCATCACATGTCCAATCAGATTCAGATTGCACTACTTCAAATAAATTGATTGACTGACTGACTAAACTCTTAGATTTTCTCCATGAAGATCTGCTCCAATCAGAACCAGTGCCCAATTGTGCATCCTCCCAGACTTTTCAACAAAGAGCCATAGCCAGGAGGAGGGCTTTTGGACAATTCTGTGGCCTGACAAATAATATAATATATAATAATAAGTTGGGATTTATTAACCGCACCCTCTCCCCACAGGGACCCGGGGCGGTGCACAGGCATAATTAAAAACAATATACAATAATACAAATATTTCTTAAAATCGAATTAAATAAATCTACCCGTGCTAAAAACATAAATTAAAAACCCATTTAAAATTTATAATTAAAAGACAGAGAGAACTATTCAAGGCCGGCCAGTCGAAAGAGATGGGTCTTCAATTTTACACGGAAGGAGCGGAGGTCGGTGGTCGTTCTAATATCAGGGGGAAGGTCGTTCCAGAGGGCCGGGCCCGCCACAGAGAGCGCCCTTCCCCTGGGTGTCGCCCGCTGACAAAGTCTAGTGGACGGCACCCGGAGAAGCCCCTCTCTGTGGGAGCGAATCGAGAAAGGAGACTCTGCATCCCAAAACAGTTCTCGGGAGGAGAGGGAAAAGCAGAGAATTAGCTTCCATTCAATAAATACATGAGGGAAAAGGATTAATTTCACACTCTATAACAGAGATGTAATCCCAATTAAATTTATGTGAAAGTGCTTGATGACAAATGAATGCAAAAATCTGATTATCAACAAAGATTTTATTGCTTTTTACTAGAGCAATACAAGTATTGACAGCTTTATTATAATATGCAGTCTTTAGTTAATAGGCATAGATTTATTAGGCTTTCCAAGTCTCTCCATATTCCAGAGCTCCAGCATATCATTATGTCTTGTTTATGAGGCACCTTATCTATCCTTGCCCAGTGGAAAGCAAGGCAGTGAACCAAGATTATTTTGGGCAATGAGGTTCTTCTTTGTAGATCTATCTGTATTAACTCTGCCTCACTAGATTACAAAACTGCAGCAATAAACAAAGAGTATTTTCTGAAGCATGCTGTGCATTTCCTCTTTGGGGTAGCAAATAGCTTTGCTTAAGCAAATCACCACATGCTTTGGTCATGCATCTCTTCAGCTTACAAATCAAATACTTATAAACAGAGGAAGCCCTTAAACCCAAGTAGTTGCTTTTAATCATTCTAGTTTAATTACAAAGTAGTCCTGTCACGTTTAAGGACTGCCATTTGTCACTGAAATGAATTTGAAAGGAAGCCCTCCTCAAGGCTTCTTAGGCAATTTGTCTGGGTTGAGCTACAGTTCTTAGTAGGAAACCCTTACTGGGATTCATACTCTAGATCCATGATGGTGAGCCTATGGCACCACTGTGCATGCATGCACACCTCCCTCCAGGCAACTGGTTTTCGGGTCTCTGCCGCACATGCGTAAGGGTGGGGCGCATGTGGGGGAAGCAGGGGAGTGCAGGAGGGGAGGTTACATGCGCATTGCATTATGGGAACTTTTGGCAACAACAAAAAGGTTAGCCATCACTGCTCTAGATATATGGGAGGGGGGTGGGGTTTCCAGCCTTATATTGTCATATTTCTTTTTGGGACGCTCTACGTCTTCTACTCCTTTCAAAAGTGTTTAGTTGAACAATAAGTACAGCAACATGCTGCTTCATTGTGGTTTCATTCCTAAAATGAAGAAAAAGGTTCCCGGCATGCAGTATGATGAGTTTAGGCAGAACCATGAGACAGCAAGGAAGCCAGGAATAGAAGCCTAAATGATGAAGCAAGACATTTAAAAGCATTAGTGCTAACAGTTGGGGCACGCCTTGTTTGAAGTTGATCTCAGACAGCAAAATGTGTTGACTAACAGAGATATCTACAGACTCCTTTTGTGATCTTATTCTTAAATTCGCTTATATAAAATAAAGGTTTTTCTTTCTCCAAATGACCAGTTTAAACGTTGAGTTGGTGATGTTGGAAGAAAAATCCATCTGGTTCAGTTCCAAACCACAAGAAAGACACTGGACTTGAGATAAAATGGAGGCTGGAAGCTGATTGGAAAGAAAGGTTCTCTTTATTGGTGAAGCAGAACCCACCAATCACATATGATTCTGGGACAGCTGACAAAATGGAGTTAAATGTGGATGGGTTTTTATACTTTCTCTGGGCTTTGTATCTGAGCTTCCTGTTCCTGTGCAAGAATATGTCCTTTAATAGCCCGCCCCCCCCCAGGGGAGCTGCAGGAGAAGGTTGGCGGACGGCGGTGGAAGCGCCCCCCCCCCAGGGAGCTGCAGGAGATGGCAGGAGATGGTGGACGGCGGACGGTGGTGAGAGCGCCCCCCCCCGAGGGAGCTGCAGGAAGAATGGCGGATGGTGGACGGTGGTGAGAGCGCCCCCCCCCTAGGGAGCTGCAGGAAGAATGGCGGATGGCATTCCTCGGGGGAGCTGCAGGAGCTGCAGGAGCTGCAGGAGAAGGGTGGCGGACGGCAGTGAGAGTGCCGGGAGTGGCGGTGAGAGCGCCGGGAAACCAGTGGCGAAGGCAGCGATGGTGGAATGGCGGTGAGAGCGCCAAGGAGGAGAAGGCCGGTATGCCGGGGCAGCGGTGGATGCCGGCCGGGTCGCTGGATGCCGGGCTGGTCGGAGAGGCTTTTTAAGCCCTTGTAAGACCTTGAAGATCTTTGAACCTTCCTCTCTTGTGGTCCTTGTGAGGCCTGTAAGATCTTATAGATCCATAACCTTTAAGACCTTTGGTTTGAAGCAGCCGCATTGAGACTCTGAACTTATCCCTCATCGATGCACTGGTGCACTTTATATTCACTCTCCTAGGTGTCACCTACTATGTACTTTAATTCTTTTAATTCCATCTATGTCATCTTATGAATTGTATTGTCCCAACGATGCTCGTTTTTATCCATGACCCATTTTTATATGTTTATATTTTATAATCATTTTGTACTCTAGAACCGATTTGCTACGACTGCGAGAGTCCCCGCTCTCGCAGGTTTGGCCCTCCGCTCTAATGAGGGCCCGCCTTGATGAAGGATTTATTAATCTGGAGAGGTGGGCGAAGCGCGGCCTTAGGGGTTTTTTAGTTTTTAGATTACTGTCTATTTTAGGGGGTACCAGGGAGGGGGGAGGGTATAAACAGTTAGGAAGAGAGGGCCAGGCCAGCAGCCGATGGAGGGCAGCGGAAGGATCCATGAGGGGGGGGGAAACACGAGTCGTCCCTAGGGAGGGCATTTCCATCCCGACGGTCGTGGGGAGAGGCAGGTCCGAGGGGAGGCAAGCTCCATCCTCCCGGTTGGGGACACGTGGCCGTTGGTTGCATACGGTCAGGTGTCACAACCCCTGCAGGCTGGGTGGTCAGGGAATACAGAGCCAGGGCCTGAGGCTGATGTTTTGTAACGCCAGGTCCATTGTCAACAAAGCCCCCCTCATCCATGACCTCGTGTCAGAGGGGGAGCCGAACCTGGCAGGAATAGCGGAGACCTGGTTGGGCCACGAGGGTGGACTCCCCCTCGTTGAAATGTGCCCACCAGGTTACCGCGCTTTTCATCAGCCTCGGGCCCTAGGCAGGGGTGGTGGGGTAGCGGTTATTGTAAAGGAAGGTCTTGAGCCGAGAGAGACCGTTGTGCCTCAGACCACCGGTTGTGAGTCCCTCTGTGTGAAGTGGGGCCTAGGGAGGCAGTTGGGCTTGCTGGTTGTATACCTGGCTCCCCGCTATGTAGCAGCAGCCCTGCCCGAGCTCCTGGAGGTGATCGCTACGGTGGCAGTTGAGACCCCCAGACTTTTAGTCATGGGGGACTTTAACTTGCCATCGGTGGGCGAATCATCCGAGGTAGCTCGGGAGTTCATGGCTTCCATGACGGCCATGGACCTGACCCAATTAATTCAAGGCCCCACTCACGAGGGTGGACATACACCGGATCTCATCTTTGTCTCTGGCCAATGGAAGAGTGATCTGGGTATAGGGGATATAGTCATCACGCCCTTGTCATGGTCAGATCACTCACTTCTCCAGCTCGACTTTCCAACCGCTACTCCCCTCCGCGGGGAGGCGGAACCTGAGTCATCTATCTGGTTCCGCCCCAGGTGCCTGATGGACCCTGATGGGTTCCAGGCGGCGCTTGGGCCACTTCCTGTACCCCTGACCCACGCCCCGATGGAGGACCTCGTGGCCGCATGGAATACTGCGACCACGGGGGCCTTGGATCGGGTCGCGCCCTTGCGGCCTCTCTTGCGGCGGCGAGCCACCCTGGCTCCTTGGTTTACCGAGGAGCTGAGGGGGATGAAACGCCACAAGAGATGCCTAGAGAGAAGATGGAGGTCTACCCGATCTGAATCTGACCGGACACAGGTAAGAGCCCATTTACGGACTTACATTGTGGCGCTGAGAGTGGCCAAACGTCATCATTGTGCCACTCTCATAGCATCCGCAGACAACCGCCTTGCCGCCCTGTTTAGGGTGACCCGCTCCCTCCTTCAACAGAGGGTGCGGGAAGCCCCGCTACAGGGTAGAGCAGAGGAATTTGTGACTTTTCTGCAGGAGAAAATCGCTCAGATACAGAAGGAGTTAGCCCCCATTAATGGTCCAGTGGGATGCCACGAGATAGATCTTTTTTGGGAGGAGTTTGACTCCGTTACTTCCGAGGATATGGACAGGTTACGTGGGCGACTGCGAGCCACCACATGTTTATTGGACCCGTGTTGCTCCTGGCTTGTACTGACATCCTGGGAGGTGACACGAGGCTGGCTCCAAGAGGTTGTCAACGCATCCTTAAGTGAGGGTTCCTTGCCTGCCTCCCTAAAAGAGGCCATGGTGAGGCCCCTCTTTAAGAAGCCCTCTTTGGATCCAGCTTTATCAACCAACTATCGTCCAGTCTCCAACCTTCCCTTTTTGGCGAGTTGAGAGTGTGGTGGCACAACAGTTTCCCCGTCACCTGGAGGAAGTTGACTATCTAGACCCGCGCCAGTCCGGCTTTCGGCCCGGGCATAGCACCGAGACGGCATTGGTCGCGTTGGTCGATGATCTCTGGAGGGCCAGAGATGGGGGTTGTTCCTCCATCCTGGTCCTATTAGACCTCTCGGCGGCTTTTGATACCATCGACCATGGTATCCTATTGCATCGGCTGGGGGGGTTGGGGGTGGGAGGCACCGTTTTACGGTGGTTCTCCTCCTACCTCTCTGGCCGATCGCAATTTGTGTTGACAGGAGAGCAGAGGTCGACCTCGAGACCCCTCACATGTGGGGTGCCTCAGGGGTCGGTCCTCTCGCCTCTCCTGTTTAACACATATATGAAGCCGCTGGGTGAGATCATCTGTGGTTTTGGGGTAGAGTACCATCTCTACGCTGATGATACTCAGCTGTATATATCTACCCCAAACCACCCCAACGATGCCGTAGCGGTGATGTGCCAGTGCCTGGAAGCCGTACGGATCTGGATGGGAAGAAACGGACTCAAGCTCAACCCGACCAAGACCGAGTGGTTGTGGTTTCCGGCTGCCCGATTCAACCAGCTGACTCCATCGCTGGCCATTGGGGGCGAACATCTTGCCCCAGTGGATGGGGTGCGCAACTTGGGTGTCCTCCTGGATGCCCGGCTGTCCATGGAAGATCATGTGACAGCCGTGGCCAGGAGGGCGTTTTACCAGGTTCGCCTGGTTCGCCAATTGCACCCCCTATTGGATCGGGACGCCCTTCGCACAGTCACTCACGCGCTCATGACATCCCGACTGGACTATTGTAACTCTCTCTACATGGGGCTCCCCTTGAGGTGCACTCGGAGACTTCAGCTAGTCCAGAATGCAAGGTGTACCCACGTAACACCGCTCTTGCGCGAGCTGCACTGGCTGCCTGTCGTCTTCCGGGTGCACTTCAAGGTTCTAGTTATCATCTTTAAAGCGCTCCATGGCTCGGGACCTAGCTATTTGCAGGATCGGATCCTGCCGCACACATCCACACGGCCGATTCGCTCCCACAGAGAGGGACTTCTCCGGGTGCCGTCCACTAGACTTTGTCAGCGGGCGACGCCCAGGGGAAGGGCTCTCTCTGTGGTGGGCCCAGCCCTCTGGAATGACCTTCCCCCCGACATTAGAACTACCATGGACCTCCGCTCCTTCCGTCTAAAACTAAAAACATATCTGTTCTGCTTGGCCGGCCTAGGATAGTCTCTCTTCGATGGGGTTGCTAGAAATTTTAGATGGGGATTTTAGTTTTTTAATTGGAATTTTTAGCGCAGGGAAATATTTAATTTGTTTTTAACTATATGTATGTATTTATTGTTTTATTAGCCCTGTGCACCCCTCCGAGTCCCTTCGGGGAGAGGGAGCGGTCAACAAATTTAATAAATTATTATTATTATTATTATTAATATTCTATTAGCTGTTGTCAGATTCTTATAGGGTCATGGCTGGCTCTATAGGCAAAAGGGGAAGTGAAAATCCTAGGTGCTTCTCTGAACTAATTTTGTCAACCTTTTGTTTGTTGCTTATCTAGAGTTTCAGCCTGACCCAGTCTTTCTGAATAGATTACCAGCTCTGCATTTCTAAAAGCTGGCATCCTCAGTTTCAGCTTGGGGCAGGGAAACTGGGCCTGATTTCTGCCTCACATAAGAGCTTTTCCTTTCTCGTTTAGAGGAAATATTCTATCCTGCCTTTTTAATATCCCCCCAAATATTTAATTCTTCCTCCCACAGTGGACTACATAGTATTGTAAAAAAGGTGCTGCAAATGAAGACCAATTTGAGGTAATGGTTAAGGAACTAAGTTAGAAAATAGGAGAGTGTAGTTTCTAGCCCCACCCTTACTCATGGAAAGTAATGAGTTGAGTTACTTTCTGAGCCCAACCTACCTTACACGGTGTGGGAAAATGTACACAGGGAACATCGTATACAATGTTTTGAGCTATAAAAAATAAAGACATCAATTTAATAATAATAATTATAGGCCAACAGGGATTATGAGTGGCACCACTACATGGAAAGAAAACATAGAAAGTGGTTACACATAGCGATGTCCTGACATATCACCAAGAGGTGGCCTGGAGCAATGGATTTCCTTTGAGTTAGCAGAAAATTGTACCACCATGAAAAAATTTGCTATCCCCAAGGCTGTTTTTTTCCCTTCTAACTTTGTTCTCTCCTCTAGTCCTTGAGGTGGGAGACGGAGAGACACATAACACACATACACACAGAGCCATCCAAAGTAATGGATGGCAAAGCTTCATAGAGCTGATGGGTCTTGAGGTTTTTTTTAAATTAGTGTCAAAATAAGTCACAGGAAAAACTACTGGACTAAAGAAAAGTTGAACGAAGGTTGCGATAGTGTACATGGCAATAAAAACAGATGCTGTTTTTTGTGTCCTGATTAGGTGCAACTGAGAAAAGACTATAGGGACCTACATAAGTATTTGATACCTGCAGGAACACAGCAATACACACACACACACACACAAATACAGAGTCACAAATTTTTAGCCAATATGGCCTTAGTGAAAGCTCATTCCTTTTCCAAAAACCCCAACCTCCTTTGAACAATATTTCCTCTTCTGAGCAAACCCACAGTAAGCAAATTGCGGAGCTACCCCAGGATAAAAAAAATACACCTGTAAACAAAATCTTCCTTGTATTCAAAGAAACAGTGACCTGAGCAAAGGGGCCCAGCCACACAGAAATTAGACTTCTTGCTTCTCAATCCTTCATGTACTCTTGCAGAGACAATTGGTACTCTTTTCTGCACCCTCACATGGTGCCCATGGGCAACAGAAACATCTTTAGGTTCAATCTTTCATCTCTCCCTTTTGGATTCATCCATCAAGTTAGGTGGGTTGTAACTGAGACAGTAATTTAGCTTCGAAATGCCTTCTGGCTTTTTCTGCAGGAAAAAAAGAATGGGGTTTAAGGGACAAAGGACAAAGCTGGTCAGGATTTGTTCTTTATTTCTATGTTAGGCTTTCTGCATTGTGTTTTGGGAGCAAGGACTGTAATAGAATTTTTTATTGGCCAAGTGGGATTGTACACAAAAGGAGTTTGTCTCCGGTATATAAGCTCTCAGTGTACACACAAGCAACAGGTGATAAATCATGATCATAATCATAAAATACAATCATAGTAAATCATAAGATACAACATTCAGTGATGGTCACAGGATACTAAATAAGCAATAAATATAAATCATAGTAGGATACTAAATAAAAACAATCAATATAAATCCTAAGATACAAGCAACAAAGTTACAGTCATAAGAAGATAAAGAAATAGGTGATAGGAAAGTTGAAAAGGATAAACAGCCCTACTTCATAGTTTAACAGTGTTCTGAGAATTAATTGTTTAGCAAAATGATGGCATGGGTGGGGGCAACTGTCCTTATGTCTAGTTATGTTGCTGCACAATGCCCTGTCGCGTCATCTTGGGGGAAGAAGTAGAAACAGTTTGTGTCCAGGGTGTTAGAGGTATGTAGATAATATGGAAACATGAAGAGAATTTTATTTAT
This sequence comes from Rhabdophis nuchalis, assembly GCA_039707465.1. Lineage (NCBI taxonomy): Eukaryota > Metazoa > Chordata > Lepidosauria > Squamata > Natricidae > Rhabdophis > Rhabdophis nuchalis. The sequence goes on from CM077646.1 coordinate 66,977,812, forward strand.
TTATATATCAAATTTCTTAACTACCCATCTCTCTCATAGCAAAAGCCCATTCAGAACTATTAGTCTTTTTTCTCTCTCTTGCAGGAATCTAATCTGGGTCAGATACTGGGACCGGAGGTTTAGTCTTCTGAGCTTTTGAATTTGTACTGGAGTCCATCCTCAGGGAACTTCTCTCTGATGGACTGTGGTGTTTGGGCTGCTCTATACGTCATATTTATGTGGTGGTTGGTTGGGGTGGCTTCCTATTGGTTGATTGGTGTGTTGATGGACGGCTATTGGCTGTTGTTTTGCTTTCTCTTTGAGTTAGCCATCTTTTAATACAGGGCTGTCAAACTCCCAGCCCATGGGGCGGATACATCACACACTGGCCACGCCCATGGCTGGTTTAGTGAAGAGAGAAAAAGTCCCAATACATCACATGATGACGACATGACAATGTGAGTTTGACACCCCTGCTTTAATACCACATAACATGAGGTATACAATAGTTTTATTTTTGTTTATTTTGGGGCCTTCAAATATTGCCTCTGGTGATAGGCTGGACAGGGGCCTGGAATGTTCTTGACAGGATTTCAGACATTTGCCCTTGTCTCTTTTCTAGGGCTGAGAGAGAGCGATTGGCCCAAGGTCATTCAGCTGGCTTTGTGTCCAAGGCAGATTTAGAGAGAGAGAGAGAAAAAACCTTCTCCATTTCTAGCCTGGTGCCTTAACCAGTACACCAAACTGGCTCTCCTTTTTTTTTAAAAAAAAAGTTTTATTTATTTTTGATAAAACAAAAATACAAAAAGGAAAAATCATCATTCTACATTATATCCTTTGGAAAGTATGTCGACTGGTTACAGATAACTCTTGTGCATTTCTAGAACCATTATTATTCATGAATAATCTCGTTTTATAGATTTTAAATCAAAAGATTCATTATATATCTTAATATCATTACACCAGAATTCTCCTCTAACATTCCATATTTGGTCTATCTTCTTCTTCAGATATATCTTACTTAAACATAACCACATAATGGCATCCATTGTCTATTCCAAACATACATGCATATATACATACATCTATATAGATATATCATCTATATATGATAATAATATATAGATGATATATCTATATAGATATATCATCTATATATGATAATAATATGATAATAATATAATTATTCCGTTACTCTTATTATAACTCATTGTTTATTAGCTGGTAGTTCTTCAATGACAATCTAAAACAGTCTTAAGTTTGCTAAAATTCTCCCCCATTTTTTTTATGTCCAACCTCATACTCATGCATTTCTACACATACATAGATACATAGATATATATCATTAAGCTATAGCATTATTATTAGTTACTCTTATTGTAGATAATTATTTACTAACTAATAATCCTTCAATGATATTCTAAAACAATCTATGTAGTTATTAATCATCAAACTGGCTCTCCCTTATATGATGATAAAACGTGTTGTGTTATATTTATATTATATTGTTCCCTCGACTGAAACAGAAGACTCTAATGAAACTGTGCAAAACAAGACAGATGCTTCTGGCAATGCCCGAGGGCTAAAGGCTCAGTGGAACAGAGCTGTTTCAGATGCTTTTTGAAATGCCATTCAGGAACTGCGTGAGTCTCCGAGAGTTCCTGAATGAAGAACCTTGACACAAAAGTTATGGTCTCAGAACCTCCAGGGTTGGAAACTGTGCAGAGGGAGGCCAATCAGGCACCGGCAGCAGCTTCACATAATCAGGCAGAGGAGACTCTAGACAGAATATTAGCATCCAATTCCTAAGGGCCTAAGAATGCATTAGCAGCTATAGAGGGCTGAGCAAATGTGATCAGGACATCACCTTGAGAAGAGAGAGCAGTGATGCCATATTCAAGCCACCTCATCACCTGGGCTGATGTAAGAGCAGCTTCCAGTCCTTTTCCCTCTATTGCAGAATTTCCCTCTATTGCAGACCTGTGTTCCTGATACGCTTGTGTCTTGATCAGCGTAAGGCTCCCACAGAGAGGGTCTTCTCAGGGTGCCGTCGGCCGGGCAATGCCGGTTGGTGACACCCAGGGGAAGGGCCTTCTCTGTGGCGGGCCCTACCCTCTGGAACGACCTGCCCCCCGAACTACGCACCATCTCAGACCTCCGTCTTTTCCGCCAGCGTCTTAAAACGCACCTATTTCAACAAGCCAGCCTAGCATAACCTTCCGTTCCTGACTGTTATTAGCTATATTTTAATTAGGGGGATTTTATATTATTTTAGCACAGGGTATGGGTTTAATAGGTTTTTAAAAATGGTATTTTTGTATATTTGTATTGTTTTTTAAATTTTCCTGTGCGCTGCCCTGGGTCCTTTTCTAGGAGAAGGTGCGGGTTATAAATTCGAATAAATTTTTAAAAAAATGTCCTCCAGGTATTCGTTTGTTTGCTTGCTTGCTTACTAAATTTCTAAACTGCCCATCTCACCTGTGATCTGAAATCTGCACCAGCTCCTAGAATTCTCTGCATTTGAACACTGGCCTTCTATGGCCCAGCTTCTGCTTCTGCCTCTCTCTTACCTGTAGGTTACTAACAAATTGCAAATTGTTATGGCTCAGATTGCAACATAAATTACAGTCTTCTTGAACTTTCTAAGGCTTATATGCTTTCTGATCAATTACTCCTCACTTTTATCAAAATGTTTTAAGACTTGACAGTAAAACCTTTCGAAATTGTATTTGGTTGTTCCTCTGTTTTGCATTGGCTGGCGCAGGATAAGCAAAGCCCTGCTGTTTGTTCCATGTCTCTGTCACCATCAATGAGTGGAGGCCTTTTTAGATGTTCCTACCAAATAGTGTATTCAGTCCTGGCAAAGTGGTAACTGTTTATCCCATTGCTATAGCCAGAGAAGAATGTATAGGTGACTAACTGATAACCCAGTGTTGCCCAGTATTTATTTATCCCAATCCTGTATTAGACAGGAATGGTGATATCAAGTGACAGTGTAAGTACGGAATGGGCTGTCTTCCCTCCTTCCATGAACGTTGCCGCAATTCCTGCAGAGGTGACGGCAAGAGCTACTTATCCCTGTGCCCTGATATCAGTGACAATTAAATTAGTTTAAAATGTTTTCCCTGTGCCCCCCGAAGCGTAATTTCTAATGTTGGATTTCCCCCCCTTACCAGAGGAGCCCCCTTGTAGAGTACCGTGAAGTTTCAAAGCAGTACAGTAGAAGCCATTTTAAGGCACATCAGGCTATATCTTAACAAACGCACACCCTGAGGGGTGTCTTACCCCTATAGTATTTTTTTTCCAGAGAGTAAGTCATCTGTGTACCAAGTTTTGTTAAAATTGCTCAAGGCATTCCAGAGTTATGCTGGAACACACACACACACAGCCATGATAGATAGATAGATAGATAGATAGATAGATAGATAGAGAGAGAGAGAGAGAGAGAGAGAGAGAGAGAGAGAGAGAGAGAGAGAGAGAGAGAGAGAGAGAGAGAGAGAGAGAGAGAGAGAGAGAGAGAATCAATACTTTCAACTGGGCTCATAAGTCCCTGGTTGCCAAGTCAGCAATTTTAGGACAGATGCTACCCTGCAATGACAAGTCTAACCTGCCAGGACTGTTGCCTCCACATTCTACTCCAGCTGCAACCCTCATTATCACCAACACCTGTTTCATTTCAAGCATGTTTCAGTAATATAAGTGGGTAGTAATGAAGAGATAAGTAACTGTCACTAAAGCTCCTGGATTCAGATAGGATCTCAAATGATGTACCAAAGAAAGTTGGATGAAGTGCTTGCTTCAGCAACATGCATACTAAAATTGAAACAATACAAAGAGGACTGAGCAAGTTGGATGAAGACCACCAGGTCACCATTTCCACTTGCTGTTTAAATGGTAATTATAAAAGTCCCTTGATCAGAGGGAATCCTTCATTGGGAAGCATGATCCTATTCAGATTAATGGGACTGATGTTCTCAGACAGATCTACAGAACGTGGTCTTGAAAGGATTTTTATTTTGCCCTATCCAGACCTTGGCAGTCTCCAGAAATGTTACCTGCCTGATTTAGTTTGTGACCTGCCTGCTTAGCTCGTAGTGTTAATGTACATCTAACTACTATTGACATGCTAATGGACCTCATACCAGGTCACAAGCTGACCTCACCTAGCAGTTCCATATAGATGTTAAATAACATGGGGACAACAATGAAAATATTAGTGTATTCTGCTCCACCAAGCAATTGCTTCTTAAAACGTCCCCCTCTTTCTTCTGGCAATATCCCAAATAAACTACTCTACTGTTACAGATGCTTTCTTATCTCGAACAATCACTTCCACAAGTCTTTATTCATTTTAGATCTGACACCGGATCAGTGATGGCGAACCTATGGCAGGTGTCCCCAAAGTGGCATGCAGAGCTATGTTGCCTGCCATGTGAGTCATCGCCCAGCTCAGCTCCATGCATGTGTACCTCCCGCTGACCAGCTGATTTTTGGGTCTCTACCATGCATATGCGTGGCGCGTGCGTGAGACACGTGAGCATATGTGGGGGGCAGGAGGATGCATGTGCATGCATAGGGTGCAGGGGGAGCGCGGCACACACACTTGTGGGTATAACGGAAACCTGGTTGGGCCACGAAGGGGGTATACCCCTCGTGGACATGTGCCCACCAGGTTACCGCGCCTTCCATCAGCCAAGGGCCCTAGGGAGGGGTGGGGGGGGTGGCGATTATCGTAAAGGAAGGTCTTGAGCCGAAGGAGACCACAGTCCCTCAGACAACCGGGTGTGAATCTCTCTGCATGAGATGGGGCCTAGGGAGGCAGTTGGGCATGTTAGTTGTATACCTGGCTCCTCGCTATGCAACAACAGCCCTGCCCGAGCTCCTAGAGGTGATAGCCGAGGTGGCAGTTGAGACCCCCAGACTGGTAGTCATGGGGGACTTTAACTTGCCGTCGGCAGGCGAAGCCTCTGGAGCAGCTCGGGAGTTCATGGCCTCCATGACGGCCATGGACTTGACCCAGGTAGTTTTAGGCCCCACTCACGAGGGGGGAAACACACTGGATCTCATCTTTGTCTCGGGACAGTGGAGTTGTGATCTGGGAATAAAGGACCTAGCCATCACTCCCTTGTCATGGACAGATCACGCTCTCCTTCGGCTGGACTTTCCAATCGCTACACCTCACCGCGGGGAGGCGGAACCGGATATTCCTATATGGTTCCGCCCCAGGCTTCTAATGGACCCGGAAAGGGTCCAGAGGGAGCTTGGGCCAATTCCTGTGACCCTGCCCCGCGACTCGACTGAGGACCTAGTGGCCGCATGGTTAAGTGCGGCCACGGGGGCCTTGGTCCGAGTCGCGCCCTTGCGGCCTCTCTTGCGGCGACGAATCACCCAGGCTCCTTGGTTTACCGAGGAGCTTCGGGGGATGAAACGCCACAAGAGACGCCTAGAGAGCAGATGGAGATCCTCTCGCTCCAAAGCCGACCGAACACTAGTGAGAGCTCATATTAGGGCTTACTTAGTGGCGATAAGGGTGGCCAAACGTGAGTATTGTGCCACCCTTATTGCATCCGCAGATAATCGCCCTGCCGCCCTGTTTGGGGTGACCTGCTCCCTCCTTCATCAGAGGCCGCGGGAAGCCCCTCTGCAAGGGCGAGCAGAGGAATTTGGGATTTATCTGCAGGAGAAAATCACTCGGATTCGAAATGAGCTACCCTCCATCAACAGTGGTCCTGTGGGACTGTCCGAGACTAGTCTTGAGGCTCCTTCTTGGGAGGAGTTTGACTTTGTTACCACCGAGGATATGGACAGGTTGTCAAGGAAACTTAGGGCGACCACATGTTTATTGGACCCGTGTCCCTCCTGGCTTGTACTGGCATCCTGGGAGACGACACGAGGCTGGCTCCAGGGCATTGTCAACGCATCTTTGAGTGAGGGGTCCTTGCCTGCCATCTTGAAAGAGGCGGTAGTGAGGCCCCTCCTCAAGAAGCCGTCCCCGGACCCAGCTTTATTAGAGAACTATCGTCCGGTCTCCAACCTTCACTTTTTGGTGAAGGTTGTTGAGAGTGTGGTAGCCCAACAGTTTCCGCGACACCTGGAGGAAGTTGATTATCTAGACCCATGCCAGTCCGGCTTCCGACCCGGTCACAGCACCGAGACGGCATTGGTCGCGTTGGTTGATGATCTCTGGAGGGTGCGGGATAGAGGTTATTCCTCTATCCTAGTCCTATTAGACCTCTCGGCGGCTTTTGATACCATTGACCATGGTATCCTATTGCACCGACTGGGGGGGTTGGGGCTGGGAGGCACCATTTTGCGGTGGTTCTCGTCCTACCTCTCTGGTCGGTCGCAATATGTGTTGACGGGAGGGCAGAGGTCGACCTCGAGGCCTCTCTTATGTGGGGTTCCTCAGGGGTCGGTCCTCTCGCCCCTCCTTTTCAACACATATATGAAGCCGCTGGGTGAGATCATCCGTGGTTTTGGGGTGGAGTACCACCTGTACGCTGATGACACCCAGCTGTACATATCCACCCCAAACACCCCAACGATGCCGCCGAAGTGCTGTCCCGGTGTTTGGAGGCCGTACGGATCTGGATGGGTGGTAACAAACTCAAGCTCAACCCTGCCAAGACTGAGTGGCTGTGGTTTCCGGCACCCCGGTTCAGCCAGATTACTCCAACTCTGGCCATTGGGGGTGAAACACTGGCCCCCGTGGAGAGGGCGCGCAATTTGGGTGTCCTCCTGGATTCCCGGCTGTCCATGGAGGACCATGTGGTGGCCGTGGCCAGGGGGGCGTTTCATCAAGTACGCCTGATGCGCCAATTGCGCCCCTTACTGGACCGGGCTGCCCTTCGCACAGTCACTCAAGCTCTCGTGACGTCCCGACTCGACTACTGTAATGCTCTCTACATGGGGCTTCCCTTGAGGTGCACTCAAAAGCTACAGCTAGTCCAAAACGCAGCCGCGCGGGTGATTATGGGAGCCACTAGATGCTCCCATATAACACCAATCCTGCGCGAGCTGCATTGGCTTCCTGTAGTCTTTCGAGTGCGCTTCAAGGTTTTGACAACTATCTTTAAAGCGCTCCATGGCTCGGGGCCTAATTATATGCGAGACCGCCTCCTGCCCCATACATCCCTTAGACCGATACGCTCCCACAGAGAGGGCCTTCTCAGGGTGCCGTCGGCCGGACAATGCCGACTGGTGACACCCAGGGGAAGAGCCTTCTCTGTGGCGGGGCCAGCCCTCTGGAATGACCTACCCCCTGAATTACGTACCATCACCGACCTCCGCCTCTTCCGCCAATGTCTTAAGACATATTTGTTTCAACAAGCCGGCCTAGCCTAACCTCCCATGGGGACTTTTAGGTAGTTTTAAATTGGGTTTTTAAATTTTGGTTTTAGTGCAGGATAGGTTTATTTAATAGTTTTTTAAATTATATTTATTGTATTTTGTATGTTTTTTAAATTTCCTGTGCGCCGCCCTGCGTCCTTTGTGGAGAAGGGCGGGATACAAATTTAAATAAATAAATAAATACACATACACAGCCCCTTTTTGTCTTAGGAGGCTGCAGAGAGGCCTACTAGATCCAACACAGGGCACAGGGGAGTGCGGCTTTTGGCATGCGTTGACCCAAAGGTTAGCCACCACTGTACTAGATAGTGATAGAATCACCATTTTAAAAAATTGTAAGATTTATCTAATGTCATCTGTCTGCCTGCCTGCCTGCCTGCCTGCCTGCCTGCCTGCCTGCCTGTCTGGGATGTACATTTTAATCCTATCAAAGATAGCATCTGAAAACCAACCAGTACAAGAACAGATTCTACTACATCTATTACAAGACATTGTATAGTCCAGGGGTGGGCAAACTTTGCAACTTTAAGTCTGAAGGACTTCAGCTCCCAGAATTCTCCAGCCAGCAAAGCTGGTATAGTCTATTTGAGATCAAATAAATTCTACCTTCAGCAGTTCTTTCTGCCTATATTTCTTTTTGGAATCCAAGACATGGTTTTTTTAAAAGCAATTTTCTCTACTGCATCTTCTGTGGCTTTAGAGGTAATACTAATGTATTTTTTCCATTAATATTTTACAATGCTTGGACAATGTGCAAACATAACTGCTGCTTTCAACAAATCCAAATATTCCCAATACTTACATGAGTAAAACAAAAATAAAACCCTAGAAACTCAGTAAATAGAAATCAGTGTGTTTTTCCTTCATGATTTGCATGTTTACAATTCTCAAGTATTTGGAAATGCATGAATTAATAAATATACATTTACACAAAATCAGCACGGGTCTAATCTCATAGTTATTCCATCCAATTAGAATTTAATTCATTTGTGCAAATACTCTGTGTTATAAAATGAAAGTGTATAAGCAGCAATTGCCTTGCTGCAGACACACCCACACTAAAAATTGTATTTATGCAGTCCCTTCTTTAAAGACATTAGCAAAAGGAGGATGGGCTAATTATATACATTAAGCTACCTTGTCCCAAAGATGCTTTTTCAAAAGGCGACTGGTTTTTGTTCAAACTGAAGAAACTTCCTGGATGAGAAGTGAAACGTCTTCAAGGAAAAAACAAAGTCCTGTTGCCTTTTGAAAAAGCTCCTTTGGGACAACCATGACCTGGATGACTGAGAATCTCCATGGATATTAATCTGCCTTATAAGTATGGCTAGTTCACAATATTTATTGGCGATAGACAAGCATGTTTCTGAGCTCCACTTTGTAGTCTAAACCTGGGCCTTTTTTGCCTCAGTGGCATAAATATGCTCATCCCTCTCCAGCATGGCAGTGGGAGGTTGGGCCATGTGATGGACTTGTGGATTTGGGGGCAAGATCTTGAACTTTCAACTAGGTGGAGGAAACCGGGAAGCTTTCAGATTTGGGTTTTCCCAGATGTGCCAACTCTTAATAAATTGGAACTTCGAGCAATACTTTACCTTGGACTCTGATTTGTTTTTAGATGCTATTTGAAACCCTGACAGAAAGCTCTGGGATTTGATAAGGAAGCATCATTAGATCCACAGCATTATGTGTGTCTCTAAAACTGGGTTCATACTTCACACTATTGTTAGTTGAACGCACCATTTGGCTAGGTTTAACCCTTTAATAAAACGGGCTAAACCCAAAGCAGCAAACTGCATGATAGTTTGCCATGTTGTGGGAATGTGACTGAAGTGACAAGACACTGTTATTTTGTTCAATAGTAGTCCTGCGCAAATTTTTATCCAACACTTGAGGATGATGGAAAGCTGTCCAGGAACTTACAACAGGTATGGAAGAAAAATGATACTGTCATTTTTCTTAACTGACAAACCTCCATGTGGCCTAATCCTCAATCCACTTCAGAAAACTCACATAAACACAAGCACAGTACAGTAGCCTGAATTTTTCTAAACCAGTTTTGATTTGCAGGCTGGCAATAAAGCATTGAAAAATGGATCCTTTTATTTCAATCATATGGTGTGGCTTCACCTCTTCAAAAAGCATTCTCATCTGCAGGGGTAAGTAGAAAAAGGAAGCAAAGCAGCTTAAATATTTTCCTTTAATATAAAACAGCACTGGTTCATTAGATTATCATGCAGGGAATATGGCCAATTTTACTTAGGCAATGGGCCCTACCAGCCGGTGGGGGAAATAAAAACAATATTTCTAAGTATTCCTTGGGTCAACTTGCTGATTTTGCAATTCAAGTCCAATGAATAGTTCTTTCATTATTCCTTCCAACATTGCTCATTCATCAAGTTTCCGAAGCTATCGCCTTTCCCAACCACATAAGATGTGACATGAGATGACGCCGCATGAGACTAGAATAACGGGGGATTTTTAATCAAATTAAATTCTGTACTAACAGAAATCATATGTAACCAGTGGAATTATAAACCTGGCCATAAGTCAGCAAGCTTTAAAAAGTTGGTGTTTTTTTCTGTATTTTCATTATTGATAAGTATAAGAAATTTTGGAAGAACATTGTGGATTAGAGAAGTGGAAAAACTTATTCATATTTGGGAACCCAAACTATCATTGAGATTTAGAGAGAGAGAATCGATATCCTCAATTCTTGACATAACACTCAAAATGTTCCATTGAGATCATTCAAATTATGCTGTCTTGACCAAAACAGTGTTAGCTGGAATTCTGGGAGCTTCAAGCCTCCTTTAGAGCAATAGGTTGGAAAGAGTTGATGTCAATGGAAACAATAAGAGAATGTTTTGCTGTCTAGATATATACAATATATACAATAGCAGAGTTGGAAGGGACCTTGGATGTCTTCTAGTCCAACCCCTACCTAGGCAAGAACCTTATACCATTTCAGACAAATGGCTATCCAACATCCACTTAAAGACTTCCAGTGTTGGGGCATTCACAACTTCTGGAGGCAAGCTGTTCCACTGACTAATTGTTCTAACTGTCAGGAAATTTCTCCTCAGTTTTAAGTTGCTTCTCTCCTTGATTAGTTTCCACCCATTGTTTCTTGTTCTGCTCTCAGGTGCCTTGGTGAATAGTTTCACTCCCTCTTCTTTATGGCAACCCGAGATATTGGAACACTGCTATCATGTCTCCCCTAGTCCTTCTTTTCATTAAACTAGACATACCCAGTTCCTGTAACCATTCTTCATATGTTTTAGATGTTTGGGGATGGGTGCAGGGGTGAAATTAACTTACCTGTTCACAAATGTGAGCACACACACCATCTCTGTGAATGCACAGAGCGTCAAAAAGAAGACATAATGATGTCCAGGTGAGTGAGTGGAGCCTTTCACAACCACCACTACCAGGTCCCCTGAACTGGATAGAACCAGCTGAATTGCACCACTTGATGGGTGTAATGTATGCTTAGGGATTTAGATTTGTCTACCGTGTTGCTCTGAATGGGAGCCCCTTTGGTGTAATGATTAAGGCATCAGGCTAGAAACCAGGAGTCTGGAAGTTCTAGTTCTACTTTAGGCATAAAGCCAGTTGTGTTACTTGGGGACACTCACTCTCTTATAGGAAAAAAGGAGGCAAGGGCAAACCATTTCTGAAAAACCTTGCCAACAAAACTACAGGAATTTGTCCAACAAGTCTCCAAGAATTAGACACAATTGAACGGAAGGGGAAAAATGCTCTGGATATTACAGTCTGTTCTCAAGGATTACTGCTTTGGCATAATGGTTTTTATACTTAGCCGGAATGAGGATTTCCAAAAGTTTGTTGTATGATTTTCTAAAATACAGGAAACAATTATAAATAAGGGGTCCTTGGTGCTCTCTGAGTTGGTTGTTTGCTTGCAGACATTTCATTTCCTGAGTAGGTAACATCACCAATGCTACAATGGAATGTCCCAGTCATTTAATTTAATGACAAAACATTTGCAAACAAACCATCACCAAAGTTCAGAGAGCACCAAAGATTCCAAAGCCCCACCCTGAACTTCATATATTCTTTCTATTGAAATTACAAATGTATTGTTCTCTATTTTCAAGGCACAAGAGTTTTCATCCATAAAGTCTTCTCCTGAGTTTAGGAATAAAACAGTAAGGAACCTCCAAAAATACCAGTCAATTCTTGGGCATCATGCAAAATCTTTTGATAAAGCACTCAGGGTGATTTTCTATTTAAGCAACTCTAACAAACACAATCAATAAGCTTTTGTGGCAGAGTATATTCCACTGCCAGATAGCTCATACTATCAGACTTTTCTATCCCTTTTTCTTGTAATTTGATCTTGTAGTCCCTCTCCTCTGGAGTAAATAAAAACACATGGGATCTATTATCTAACGTGAGCATACTTCAGAAGCTTAAGCTTTCCATCAGATGAACTGTTTAGGAGTTCATGGCCCAATGGCAAATATGGACTTTACCCAAGACATCAAGTGCCCGATACTTTTGACAGTGACACACTAGGTGTTGGGCTTTTTTTTAATCATGGGGCAGTGGCAACATGATCTGAATTTGGTAAATTTTAACATCACAATCAAGCCATCATTTTACTGCTTTAGATTTCTCTTTATTGTTCCCTACTTGGGGGATTTCTTGAGGCTCATCTGCACAGTTCATCTAATGCTTTAGTTGCTTCTTGGAACATGGGTTTCGATCTTAAATCATAATCTCCTGTATATGGATCCCAGGGGATTCCTTGGTTTTCAGAAGAGCTCAAGGAGATGAAATGATAGAAGAAACACTTGAGTGTGACTGAAGAAAGATAAGGAGCCAGATTAATCTAGGAATTTAAGCATTTGAGCAATAGCACAAACCTAAGGCTGAACTCTACCTTGCATATACTGTTGAGGTGATTGAGACATGGTCTAGTGTCCCCCCCACTTAAATTGTGACAACTGTGAGCCACTAAAGGAACTGGACAGAGTCCTGGGGGCTGTGAGTATTTATTAGATCTATATCCCTCCTAACTGATCATTGCCTCCCAGGAAACAATATATGGATGGATTCAGCGTGATGAATTCATCCTTGAGTGAGTGAATGGCATAGATTAAGTGGTTCCTCCTTCACTTACAGAGAACATACAGCTTGTTCCTAAAGAAATCATTTTGAATGATTGCTGTAACTGTAAATGTGTGATTGTTTTATCCTTGATACAGAATGTGTTTTATTTCCTTATTCATGGATGCCATCAAGGTTCTGTCTTAGTGTCAGAAACTGGGTGAGTGGATGGGAATGAATAGATTTAGGCTCAACTCTAGCAAAGTCAAGTGGCTGTACAGATAGCAGTAACACTTAGACTTACATACTGCTTCACAGTGTAAGCTGTGCCGTTTACACAGTTAGCATATTGCTCCCAAACAATCTGGGCCCTCATTTTACCCACCTCAGAAGGATGGAAGGCTGAGTCAACCTTGAATCTGGTGAGATTCGAACTGCCAAATTGCAGGCAGCCAGCAGTCAGCAGAAGTAGCCTGCAGTACTACATTCTAACCACTGTGCCACAGCTTAGACTTAGATAGTTTGTTGTTAGTTCTGGGTGGTGTAGCCTTCCTCCAGACAGACATGATGTGCAACAGTCCAAGAGCCCTGGTGGCAGAGCTAGTAAAGCCTATTCACAGGCAGTTACTGTATACCTTGTTTTCCTTTCATCTGGACAAGAGGCTGTCCTTGATGACCACTCAAAGCTACAGCTGATGCAGATTGCAGGAAGAGTAGTTGTGAGTGTACCTGGGTATACCCATGTCACACTACTTCTGAGTGAGCCAATTTGGTTATCAGTGGGCTTCGATTTTAGGTGCAGTTCCAGGTGCTGGTGGTAATCCATAAATCACTCCCTGGTATTGGACCTTTGTGGGACCATTTCTCTCCAGTTCCTCTGCCCAACATATAAGATTTGAAAGGCTTGGTATGCTATCAATCAATTAAACATCACAGCCTTTGAAACCCAGGAGCTGTGTCTTCTCTGTCATTGCACTTGCCTCCTCCTCAGAAAAATTGATTTGGCCCTGACAAATCTGCTTCTTCCTGCAGCCATTGGACCAGATATAAAAATTTTAATTGCACATCTTCTCCCAATATGTTTTATTTTATTAAATTTTATTATTTTATAATTTTCCTTTGTATGTTATCTCTTTAATCCTTGTTTGCTGTCCGGAATGATCTGGTGAGTCACTCTGGACAGATACACCAAAGAAAAGAATCAGTACATAATACATAAATATTTTCCGTGTGCTTTACTATAACACAACTATTTTTTTCTCACTTGTACTGATGTCAAGGCAGATATAGTCTCCATCTGATATTTTCTACCTAAATATGGAATGTAAATGAAAGTGAATATATCATTCCTAGAATTTACTATTTGATCATCGTCATCGTCATCATAAATTAATACTATTCACTTTGACCCAACTCTGAATTCTTTTTCTTAGCTTGGTGGTTTGGAAACTTGATTGATATTTCCTTTACAAACCTAGTTAAAAAGTGGCATTCTCAGCTTTCCCACAAGAATGGGTCACAACGATATCTGTGGGCAGTGTCTACATGACCCCGATCCTGTTGGTCTCCCAAAGGTCTATAAAACTTGCTTTTCTCCCAGACATCAGGGCTTGGTAATGGAGCCAATCCAGAGGTGGGTTCCTACTGGTTCAGATTGGTTCGGCCAAACCGGTAGTGGTTTGGTGGCCTGGGTTGCTGGAACCAGCAGCGACCCAGGCCTGCCACACCCCCAAACTGGTTCTCCCAGTGGCGCCCTAGGCACCACCATCTTGGGTTTTGCTTCTGCGCATGTGCAGAGCAATTTTTATTGCACTGTGCATGCACACAGTGTGCATCAAGTGTGTGCGTGCACGACGTGGCCATAAGCAAACCAGCAGAAGTGACTGCTGGAACCCACCTGAGTCAAACATTGGTGATTTATGAGTGGAGATTATGTATATAGTGTTTCACCTTTGGTACTTTGGGCTTTTATATTGATCTGTATTTATATTTGATTTTTATTGTATTGTGGCTGCCTAGAGTTATTTGCTTAAGATAGGCAACCACGTAACTTTCCTAAATAAATATATTTCCAAAATACTGAATATTACCAGACACTTACTCAAAAGGCAACTTGGAGAAATAGTGAGGACTTACATAGTAAGGATCTAGTGATCTTATAGATTATTTATAGCCTCTCAGAGCAATGGGGTAGACTCTCTGAAGACTAAGCCAAGTTGGATTCTGACATCTGGAAATAAATGTTAGGAATCAGTAAGATTTACTTCCCAGCAAAGAATTGTAGTACTGATTGAGTCTTTAAAATCTTACTATTTGCTTCATAAAAAAACTCCAAGTACATTACATGATGTCAGCCTCCGCTTTGCTGTTTGCTTCGGCTGCCATATGAAACGGGGAGGGAGGGGCTTTGCTGTGAGGGTATTGGGACTGTATGGTACAGGAGAGTGAATTGCAGAAAGGAGTACTTTATCGCCATCTACTTCGCATACCAGTGGCTGGAGCCGTGCGATGGTCAAGGTCAATGGTCCTACATGACATCCTGATGATGCTCCTTGAAGATGCAACCCACATGACACCTGAGGGCTTTGCACATTGGACAATGGGGTGGGGGTTACTGGGAAAAGGGGGTTGGACATATATTGATATGTATGCATTCACGCCTAAATGCTTCAGACCTTGCTTAGCATCTATGCTATTCATTTCATAACCAGTAAAAGTACTTTTAATTCCATCCAAAATGGAGTTGAGGGGTTTCTTTCTTGGTTATCGTTAGAAGCAAACCTGACACATGATTTCTTCACACACTAACTGCAGTTGGGTTCATACACCATGCCAAGCTGAAGTTTGTTTGGCTATACAAGTCTAAGTCCTATTGTTATTGCTATAGTATATGAATAAACCACAGTTCACTAGAGTTATCTGATACCATGCTACAAGGCTTTAAAGTACAAAAATAGGTTCACCTTACATGCTAAAACACAAGCAAGCGATATTTTGATTCTGTGTGTTTTCTGTATGCATGTATACAATTATATATCCTAAAATCACTTCAGGGGCAAGTAGCAAGGGGAAGGAATCACTAGGAAACTGTGATTGACTGACTTTAGTTTGGTAGAACTTGAATCCAAGTATTCTGAACTACAATTCTTACTGCTGACTACACACATTATGAGAGTTATGTCTGGAAGGTCCAGAACTCATAAGTCTGTTATTAAAGTGGTATTTATGTGCATTGGCATGCCTGTAAATACTCCCTTCAGCAACTGTGATGCTTATAATGTTATGTCTTTTTTTAATGGTATTGTAATTATAAAAAGGGGAACTGGCATACTGTAAAGCACAGGTAACCAAAGGAATTCTCACACAATTAAAAGAATGGCTAACTAGGGGTGGTGTCAAAATCTGCAAGATGGCATGTATGGGCCTGTGACCTAAGCCCCACTCCTTTTGTGTAAGTGTGTGCATCTTGCAAGGTTTGACCCCAGCTACGCAGGTATCATATGGCTGGCTGCTTTTCAATGCTTTAATTGGAAACATGCCCACTTATTTTACCAAAGACTCCCATTCAAAAGAAAGCTAAACTAGAGATTTGGTAGCATTCTGGGTTTCTGAAGAAAGTACACCTGTCTGTAAACCCTCTAGAAATATGGAAGTTTTGTGGCAAGCATACAGCCATTTTGTAAGTGCACTCATTTATTTTATTTATGTATTTATTAGTTTGTCAAACATGTACAAGAAAGCAGGTATAAGAATGAACATGGACATGAACAAAGGAAGTGAATACAAATAAATGAGGACAGTAGGACAGGGGCGATAGGCACGCTGGTGCGCT
This sequence comes from Rhabdophis nuchalis, assembly GCA_039707465.1. Classification (NCBI taxonomy): domain Eukaryota; kingdom Metazoa; phylum Chordata; class Lepidosauria; order Squamata; family Natricidae; genus Rhabdophis; species Rhabdophis nuchalis. Next base: position 66,994,049 of record CM077646.1, read on the forward strand.
TATGCATGCTCCCTTTAGGAATTCCCTCATAGTAATCAGGTGAGATCCACGGTAGACAGTTTAAGGTTGAAGCTATGGGGGTTTGAGGATGTAACAATGGAGTCAGGTAGAGCATTCCAGGTGTTGGCCACTCCGCTGCTGAAATCGTATTTTCTGCAATCTAGTCTGGAGCAGTTTACCTTGAGTTTGTATCGATTGTTTGCTTGTATATATATATATATATTTTTTATATTGAAAAAGTTTTATTGAGTTTACATTTTTTGTGGGGTAGGGTAAGGGTTACATAGAAATTTTGAGAGTGGTCACGTCAAAGTCGTCGGCTCCTCCGGAACCTCAAATTACATTATTAAAAAGAAAGAAAAGAAACATTTCACATAACACTACAAGCTGGGAGCAAGTACATATTCCTAAATTTTTCAGTTATATACTGTCAGTCAATTGCAAAAATCCAGATTACAAATATCATACAATATTACTCAAAAAAAAACCAGGGCAAAGTTATTTTTTAGATCTAAATCTCTTGGCAATTGTATCTTCCCCCTTCTCCCCCGGGCCCCCAGCGGGCGGGGCCATGGCTCCCCCTGCCCCCCCTGGATCTTCTCCCAGGACAGAGGAATGTTTTTTAAGAAAGGCTTCCGCCTCAGCAACTGTTTTAATCTTTACTCTACCTCCTTCCCAGAACACCAGCATCCCTTCGGGTATCACCCACTTGAACCAGATCCCATGATCAAACAATGTTTTAGACAAGAAGGAAAATTTCCTTCTGGCTTCTCTAATTTTTCTTGGAATCTGCTTCAAGATGGTAATCTCCTTTTGTTGGTAAATCATAGGACTCCCTCTTTGCGCCTTCAAGATTTCCTCTCTGGTTGACCTTCTAACAAATTTTACATGTATCTCTCTGGGTACTTCATTCATCCTAGCATATGCAGAATTTATTCTATAGACTAGGTCAATGTCCCCTCTGATCTCATCTTTAGGTTTATGTAAATAGTCTGCAATAATTGTACTCATAAGATCAGGGAGACATTCACCATCCATCTCAGAAACATTCTGGAATCTCAAAAAATATGTCATCCTTTCCAAATCTATCCTAGTCACATGCGCATTTATTTCCACAACCTCATTAGAAACATTTTTAATCTCTCCCTTAGCCCCCTCCAGCCCCCCTTTCAATTCTTCATTCTTCTGTGTATTCTCAAGCACTTGTTTTCGAGTGTCCAATAATTCCTTTTTAAAGTTGACATTTTCTGCCCTCTGGGCCTTAATTTCTGATACCAAATTTTGTATAACAGATTCAAGGGCAGTCATTCTTTGTTCAAGGCTTGCGAGCGTTGCTTCTTGTGCCATGTTTAGCTGTTAAAATCCGTGCCAGTAAAATGGCGTTTTTAGGGTGGGGCTGGTGAGGCAGATCAGGAGTCCAAAGTTCTCAAAGTTGTACAGCTGCCAAATTCAGAAACCAACAGAGAAACGCTTTTCCAACTCCATAGGTATAATAACGAAGGCAATCCAGAAAGGAAAACACAAATCCAAAAAAAGAAAATTCTTCATCAATAATTAGAGGAAGTCCAAGTCGCAAAGAGACACTGGTAATTTTCCATAGGTCATAGTCAGTCGGGGACAAAGAGAAGCCATTTTCCGCCCAAACTCAGAGCCCGAGGGAGAAAGCGGTTAAAAAGCAAAAAAGAAACTGTTTCAGCCAGACCTCGAGACATAATTGCAAACAAGCCACAAAGTACTTTCCCTTGTTAAAGACCATCCGGATTAAAAGTTTCCGATTCCTCACAACGAGGCATTTCCGAGTGCCGCTTTTAGTCCAAGGGGGTTTTTTTAGAAACAAACACCGCCCTCCAGTCCCATTCAGCCCGGCTGACAGTACACAAAAAAAAAGTTTTAAACGCTCACTCTCCGCTCGCAGCTGAGGTCCCGAAAAGCCTCCCGACTCTTCCGATCTTCTCTCTTCATGGAATTAAATGGTGCCGCCATCCTTTGGCGAAGGGAAAACCCCCCGCAGCATGTCCTCTTCCGCCTAAGCCGAGGAGCAGGGTCGCTCTCCCCACTGCCGTGGGGGGGGGCTTCCCTGTCGAGCCGGCTTTACGGGAGAAGCCCCAAACAAGGGGCTTCTCGCCCCCGTGGGGGGGCAGGAAAAGGATCAAAGCGGCGAGCGAACCCTAAGTTCGCCCGTCGCCGCCGGAGCCGGAACCGGAAATGGTATTGTAATTATAAAAAGGGGAACTGGCATACTGTAAAGCACAGGTAACCAAAGGAATTCTCACACAATTAAAAGAATGGCTAACTAGGGGTGGTGTCAAAATCTGCAAGATGGCATGTATGGGCCTGTGACCTAAGCCCCACTCCTTTTGTGTAAGTGTGTGCATCTTGCAAGGTTTGACCCCAGCTACGCAGGTATCATATGGCTGGCTGCTTTTCAATGCTTTAATTGGAAACATGCCCACTTATTTTACCAAAGACTCCCATTCAAAAGAAAGCTAAACTAGAGATTTGGTAGCATTCTGGGTTTCTGAAGAAAGTACACCTGTCTGTAAACCCTCTAGAAATATGGAAGTTTTGTGGCAAGCATACAGCCATTTTGTAAGTGCACTCATTTATTTTATTTATGTATTTATTAGTTTGTCAAACATGTACAAGAAAGCAGGTATAAGAATGAACATGGACATGAACAAAGGAAGTGAATACAAATAAATGAGGACAGTAGGACAGGGGCGATAGGCACGCTGGTGCGCTTATGCATGCTCCCTTTAGGAATTCCCTCATAGTAATCAGGTGAGATCCACGGTAGACAGTTTAAGGTTGAAGCTATGGGGGTTTGAGGATGTAACAATGGAGTCAGGTAGAGCATTCCAGGTGTTGGCCACTCCGCTGCTGAAGTCGTATTTTCTGCAATCTAGTCTGGAGCAGTTTACCTTGAGTTTGTATCGATTGTTTGCTTGTATATTTTTGAGGTTGAAGCTGAAGAAGTTATTGACAGATAAGACATTGTAGTAGACACTTTTGTGTACTGTGCTTTGATAATACAGTTCCAGATTGTCCAAACCCAAAATTTCGAGCCTGCTGGGCATATTTTCACTCAGGGCATATTTTCCCAATTTCAGGCATACCCCCAACAATCAAAAACATTGGAATTATTTCTTTTTTGTGTCTTCCCAATATTGTTAGGGTTAGAATCCAAAGAGTTTGAGACTTTATAGGTTAAATTGTGGAAGGAAATTGAGAACTGCTACTGTACGGAAGGGAGCACATCTGAAGAAGTTTGGAAGCTATAATATAATGATCCTATTAATAAGAATGTTGGCTTGGATATCTTGGCTAATCTTCCAGAACACATTATGACCTGTAAAATCTCCAGATGGTGAGATTTTAGTTTCAGAGTTCCATTAGAAAATGGATACCTCGATCGGCATCCAAGTCAGCAAGAGAAGCTCAAATGGCTGAACCCTTAATAACATTTGGAATCAAAGCAATTTTCCCTCTTCAGACAAATTTATCCTGGCGAGGAAAAGAATAAACACTTTTGACAGGAGAATCTCCATGATCTCGTCATACGTTTCCTGTGAAGACTGATGTAATTTGAAGAATGTGCATCTATTTCAGATGGCTGCCACATCCATAAATTTGTTTTTCATCTTTCACAGGGTACGTTTGTTATTGTTGACACAAAGGTCATTTTAATAGCATCAGGCTGGCTGACTTGAAGTCTCATGGGAATCTGACTGATTTGTGAATGAATATGGAAGAAGTACCATTGAGCAGGAGGGGAGATCAAAAGCCCAATCAACCACTGCATTATTTCAAACAATAGAACTGAGCAAAAAGACTTGTTTAACCCTTCTCACCTGGTATTTGAATTCTCATAATCCCTAGCCAAAAGAATATTCAAGGGTGTAATCTTACCATTTTAACTGGAGGAATACTTTGATTGATTGAACAGAAAAGAAAAGAAGAGAACAACAGAGTTGGAAGGGATCTTGGAGGTCTTCTAGTCCAACCCCCTGCTCAAGCAAGAAACTCTATACCCGTGATGGTGAACCTATGGCATGCTTGCCCAAAGTAGCACACAAAGCCATGTCACCCAGCACGCGCAGTCTTGCTTGTTTGTCTTCCGGGTTTCTGGCACACATGCACAGGCGACAATCAGCTGTCCTTCACACACATGGCAATGCTGGAAATTGGTGTGTGGATGCATGCCGGCCAGCTGATTGTCGAGTGTGCATGCATGCCAGAACCCAGACATTCGGCTTTCTGAAATGCAATCCCTTTGCGTGGCAGTGCCAAAAACCAGCATGTGCATGCGCTCCGGCCCGCTGATTGTTGGGGGCGCATCTGTGCTAAAACCTAGAAGTTCGGCTTTTCTGGAGCACGACCCTGACGAGCATGTGTGTGTGCAACGACCTTTTTGGCACTCGGTGCTGAAAAGATTTGCCATCACTGCCCTATAGCATGTCAAATAAATGATTGTCTAATACAATAAATACCAAATGAGACATTGACTGAACCAGCCAAAATATGGCTTTAGACTATTCCGTGAATGGATAAACCATTATTAAACGTATTTCACTTTTTCTATGCAAGAGGTTTTTTCTTCAGAACCTTCTTTTAAAGAAGCAGCATTGTAGCTCCTTCTGTTTGTTTGTAATTTCAACTTTGAAAAGAAATCATAGAGTTTCCCAGTTCTCTCATGCAGCTCCTTGTTCTTCTCCAGTTGAAAATATGAAGCATTGACCCTTCAATACACAAGAGCTGCTGGGTTCCTTACAAACTGAGCTGCTTAACTTGCCAAAACAGAAAAGTTGGTAATGGCCCTCAAATGCTTGCCAAATTGGAGGAAAGGCCTATCTCTCTGTATATATAACCAGGGGTGGGCTGCTATGGGTTTGCCCAGGTTCGGGAGAGCCCGTAGCGAATGTTTTGGCTGGTTTGGAGAATCTCCAAATCCCACCCCTGGCTGGCCCTGCCCACCCTGCCCCTCCCCTCCCCTCCCAGGAGCCTCCACCTGGTCTGTTTTGGATGTGAGGTAAGTGCAGGACCCACACAGAGGCTTAGGGAGGGGGCAAAACGAGCCTCCTGGAAGGGAGAGGTAGTTTTCACCCTCCCAGAGGCTCAAGGAAAGCCCCTGGAGTCTAGGGAAGGTGAAAACGGTCCTCCCACCATGGTGACTAGGCCATGCCCACCATGGTCACGCCCACCCAGCAACCGAGCAGAGAACCTGTTGCTGAAAGTTTTGAAGCCCACCCCTGAATATAACCATAACTAACGAATATTTATTTATTTAATATGTTCCGCTACTGTGAAGATGGTTCTGACGGAGCTGTAGGTCAACCAAGATTTTTCACTGGCTGGAAATCCCACTTTTCCTAGTTTTCTCCCTTGCTTCCTGATCATAGGGGGGGGGCATTGCTAATGGGGTGGGGGTTTCCCTCAGAGTAGGCAAGCACAGCGAGGGGCAGGGGAACAAATACTGGCTGGAATGCTGGGTTTTCTGCTCCTTTCCTCTTTTTCTGTGCTTGAGGAGCAGCACTGAGGGCCCTGAGGCTGCAGCATCCAACTATTACCGTGGACAAAGGAGTGAGGCTGGTACTACAGTATGTGGAAGATGCCCTTAGACCTTTATTCTGAAATCTGCAAATAAGACTTTTCGTCCTTTCCTCTGGCTACATCCTGAAAACAGAAAAGAAATATATATGGATGCTAACCACAGAAACATTCAGGGTTAAATCCACATTATTTCTATTTGCATCTCTGAACAACTTACATAAAAGCGTATCTATTTATCTGCTTCCACTGATAAGTATCTGGCTTCTAGGAATAGTTAGCCAAGGGAAGGGACTATGATTAGAGAGCTGCATTAGCGTATACAATTATCCATTTACAGTCTGTTTTCTTGACTGATTTGTATCAATTAAAAACATAGTTCTACTGAGCCAAGGCCAACATTTCCATTATTTATTGACTGACTGGTCCCATTTCTTTCCAAGATAATCTAAGGACATTCAGGTAAAAAGAATTATTATCAAGAAACCCAGGAGGTATGTTGAGCCAGAAAAGATAAGGTTTGCTATGCTACCCCCATAGCTAAGCAAACCTCTCCCCATAGCTAAGCAAGCCAGAGCAGGGGTTTGGACTAGAAGACCTCCAAGGTCCCTTCCAATTCTGTTATTCTGTTATTCTCTCCATAACATAGGCATGCTAGAAATCCATGGGATCCAACAGATTCCAAGTCAGGGACTGTGCTTGTGGTGGGAGAAACTGCAGTAGAAATATCTAAAGATAAATAGTTGCGTTGGCAGAAATTACAACAAAACATTTAATGCTAACATTACAACTAACACTTCAAAAAATGTTAAATGTGATGACTCAGTGGTCCTTACTAGATGATATAATATGGGAATTCTTTCCTATGCAAAAGTTTATACTGTTTATAAAACATACATCCCTTCGGCTGATTCGCTCCCACAGAGAGGGACTTCTCCGGGTGCTATCCACTAGGCAATGTCAATGGGCGACGCCCAGGGGAAGGGCCTTCTCTGTGGTGGGCCCAACCCTCTGGAACGACCTACCCCCCGAACTCAGAACTACCACGGACCTCTGCTCCTTCCGCCAAAAGTTAAAGACCTATTTTTTCCATCAGGCCGGCCTGGCCTAATTTACCTCACCTAGCCTGCAGACTGAAGTCTAAATTGTTTTAAATCGGGATTTTAAGGGGATATAGTTTTAAGATTTTAGCACAGGGTGATAACTATTTAATTTGGGTTTTAAATATTTATATTTGTCATGTATATATGTTTTTTAACTTCTTGTGCACCACCCCGAGTCCCTTCAGGGAGAGGGTGCAGTTTATAAATTGAAACAAACAAGCAAATAAAAAAATAAATAAATGCTATTATATAAGGAGGGAGAAAGAAGAGTATTTTGCAATATACAAAGAGGCTCATGTTCAGTGCCACAAGTGAAAAATTTAACAGCTCTCAAGGAATATGCTTTTCTTTTTGGTTCTTCTATTCCAGGATACACAACCGTGTTTGCTCTTAGAGCCACTGTTGAACGCCCAAAAATGCATTCAACCGTTCTATGCATCAATGGTTTTCTCAATCTTTTCTTCACCACAGATCCCCTTTAAATACCTTTTGTGGCCATGGACCACCAAGACTTAACTCAAGATTTAAATCATCACATTTCTTCAAGCCTTTGCAGATCCCCTGTGATGACCTCATGCGCCCCGCCCAGGAGTGTGCGGCCCACAGACTGGGAACCACTGGGCAGTAAAGGAGAAAATATTTACAAATTACTGACAGGAATATTGACAAGCAAACATGAAAAGCAGGCACAGGGAATATTTTTAGCGCTTTAGTACAGAGGTGAAATGCTACAGGTTCAGGCCGGTTCACCCAAACCAGTAGTTAAAAAAATGCTTTAAAAAAAATTCCAATGATCCCATGGCACAGCTGATTATCACAGCTGATTGTTGGAACCTTTTTAAAAACTTTTTTTTGGCATTTTTTTACTACCTGTTCAGGCGAATAGGTAGTAAAAAATGCTTTAAAAAGTAAAAAAATAAGTTCAGCTGTGCGACAATCAGCCGCACGATTTATAGTCTACTTTCTAGCAAAAAAATACCCTCACTGTTCTACGTACCTCTGCAGACTCAGAAAAGGCTTCTTAGCAGCTGGGTGCACATGCATGCGAAGTGCGCGCGCAAGAAGTCAACTGGAAGCAGACCTCAGAGCATTGAACCCCTGGTTCAGTACCTGATTTCCTCAGGCTTTGAGGGCAACAGCTGTTTGGAGATGAAGAACCTGACCTTCAGTGGAAATGAGTATGTCACTGGCGTCAGAAAAACAAAATCCCACATATTTCACCATTAGCCTCTCTGAAGCAATGGATTTGTTCTCTCCATTTGGCACATAATCTTCCTTCGCAGGTTCATTTTATATATTACCATTTACCCACTAATGCTGCCAAGCAGAATTTCCATGAATACATATTCAGTTTCAAGGAGGGTTAGCTTTTATCCATACCCAGTTAACTCAGGCCAGAGTTAGAATGACCTGATTTTAAGAGCTAACCACTATATTATATTCCTTTTTCTTACAAATTAGCATCCTATTTTCATTGACTGCTGTCTGTTATTTATAGATATATATTTTTCCTGGAAGTACCTCATAGTTCGGAGTTTTCGGTAATATAATTAACTGAGAAGATCTGAAATACATGTAATATTTATGAAATCTGAGGCAGGCCTTCTATTGGCAAGAGATAAATATGAAGAGGAGGTCTCATGGCCTGAATATCACAAGGACTTTTTTTCTTTTTTTTCTTTTTTAAAGGAAATAAATATATTAATCCAATTTTAATTCCACTGATATATTGACTAAAATATGCACAACCATTGGATATATAGTAACTTTACAGGATTCATACAAGGATTTGACAAAGCGTTTATCATCCTGGGAAGGGTGATAAGAAAGTTACCATTTCTTTTCTTACTTCAGTTATAAGCTTGATAAAAAAAAAAATCTTTTTACTTGCTATGAGAGAACACAAATAACCACTATAAAAAGTGCTTAGAGATATACTATGGTAGGTTAAGTCGTCTCTTGGACAATGCCCAGGTTCACAGAACATATTAAGTTGAAAAGAGTTGGGTTAGTTCCAGAGGTGGTATTCAGCCAGTTCTCTTCAGTTTGGGAGAACTGGTAGCCGCGACTGGGCGAGGCTCCGCCTAACTTCCCCGACATAATATGCAATCTTCTGTGCATGTGCAGAAGGCGGTGTGCATGCGCAGACACAGCATGCGTGAGCAAAGTGCACATGTGCATTCACATTTGTGAACCAGTAGGGAAGCTAAGTGAATCCCACCACTGGTTAGTTCATCTGTGGCTGACAATATCGTGCAAATAAAAATGTTTTCATTGGAAATACCAAATCATGGAGGGGTGTGCTTGGATAATACAGCCAAAGTGTTCATATTTAATCCACTTAACTTGATTTTATCCATATATCAAATCATAAATTAGTGAAGAACATAATCACTTCATAATCACACAGCACAAGAAGCCAAACTTGTTTACAAATTATAGTTATATATTATGCAAAAATGTAAAAATAGGCTCTTTTTAGCTTTTAAATGCCGTCTACGGGAGAACTGATGAGGAAGCAAGATATACTGCCTTAAGCTTTGCAGAGACCAGTGGCTCTGCCCTGGTCAACTTCTTGAGTGACATGTCACACAAAACCTTCAAATCGATAGCACCATTCTGTGTTGTGAACAGCCATTGAACAGTGTGTTCTGACAGCTACTCAGAATGACATCCCAGTTTAATCAAAATAAGGGGGAAAGTAGCCTTTTCAGATATGCCAAACTACTTATGTCCCATATAGATATTAAATGCATAATTTGTAACTATGGACACTTACACATAAACTTTATGTTGTTCCTAGACCAAATCTATGCATTGGTGGGAATTCCATCACTGGAAGTTCCTAAGAAGAAATTGGACAGCCATTTGTCTGAAATGGTGTAGGGCCGTGATGGCGAATCTGTGGCACCCAGAGCCCTCTCTGTGGGCATGCAAGCCATCGCTCCAGCTCAGCTCCACCATGTGCCTCCCACTGGCCAGCTGGTTTTCAGGTCTCTGCCATGCATGCACCGGGGCAGGGCATGTGTAGGAGACATGTGCACATGCATGAGGGTGCATGTGGGGGTGCCTACATGCACAGGGCACATGCAAGGGCGTCATGCATGCATGTGCAGGGGATAAGGGACATGTGCAGGGAGGCAGGGTGCAGCAAGGGGGGTCATACACACATGGTTGCGCATGGGCTTTCGGCACTCGGCGTCAAAAAGGTTAACCATCACTGTTGTAGGGTCACCTGCTTGACTCGTGGGTTACACTAGAAGACCTCCAAGGAACCTTCCCAACTCTGTTATTCTATATTATGTATTCTACTCTGAAATGATCTCTATCTGGAAACTGAGCCAATTTGTGGCCAGCTTAGCCACAGTGCAAGGCAAACCACTCTGAAGCTGTTTTTTAATCTAGATTTCCTGAAGCTAAGGGGAATGGGATTTCTGTTGCTGGGAGACCCAGTGAAACTTACTGGAGCAGTGATTTTCTCATCTGGGTCTTAATGTTTCTAAATTGCAGGTCATTTTCAGATTGCTTTTGAGGGATTAAGGAGAGGGAATGATAGCAGTGTGGGAGCCCTCTTTGCCTGTCTGCATTCTTCAGACATACAGCCACTCAAATTAATATACTTGACAAGCACAGCTGAATTCCAGACAAAGCTACATACAGACACGTCCATCATGTTATTCTCTGTCAGGGTAAGTCATATTATGCAAACAGGAGAAAAGGGAATGGTAAGCCAAGGAAATCAAATCCTTGAGATAAGGAAGGAAAGAAAGAAAATATAGCTAAATCTAGTTTACCCCAGCCTATTTATTATGCTTTTCATGTTTTTCAGTTCTTGCAAACCATCCTTGCTTCCACCATACCAATACACTACAATATATCTTTAAATTTCTTCCTCCTCCTCTTCTTCCTTCTCCTCTTCTTTTCTTCTTCCTCTTCTTCTTCCTCTTCTTTTCTTTTTATTCTTCTCTTCTCCTTCTCTCTCTCCATGTGTCTCTATCTGTCTGTCTCTCCCTCTCTTTGTCTCTCTCTGTCTCTTTTTTTTAAGGATCTCATCAACAATTTCCAACTGCAACTTTCTAAGTCCTTATCTTCCTCTTGATCCTTTTTTTGCCCTTCATTGGTGTTGCATTTCAATCTTATGTCATTTGTTACCTGATTTGCAGCCTACTTCCCCAAAATTACAACATGCAAGTTGCTCAAAGGTATGCTGGGCAACAGAGTATTGACTGTTCACACTACAAAGGCAAAAATACTTTCTGCAGTAAACAGCAGGTGTAGAGTGAAAGCTGGCACTTTTATGTGCCAGTTGAAGGCTAACAGAAAGATCGAAGGAGTCCATAAAGGACCTTCATCTGTCTAAAGCATGAAATGCAGTCAGAACCCCTTTTTAGTGATCCCTTTTTACCAGTCAACTCTAGCATCAATAGAAAATAAATTCATATTACAAAGGATACAAGGTTGACCTTTCCAAACAAGGGTGCAACCTTGAGATTGAACAAACTTCTCCATATCTATCCCAGCTACAGCTGGCTGAACAAGCACAGAGTTATCTTACAGTGGTGAACCAAGGAATGGCAGCATTTTTAACAAAACACTTTGCATAGCCTCACTAGGAAAGTACTATTTTAATCTCTAGACCAGCGGTATCAAACTCAAGGCCCAGGGGCTGGATTCTACCTACAGGGTGTTTAGATCTGGCCCATTGGGCTGCCCTGGAAACAGCGAAGGAATGGCCTGCAGTGCCTCTGCCAATGAAAACAGAGCTCGGGACGGTTGCATGCAGCCCCCCTGAACTCCATTTTCGCTGGCAGAGGGTTGGAGGAGGCCTTCACAGCCAGAAACGGCACTTGGGAGCCCATTTTCACTGGCAGAGTGCTTGAGCCACCACAGGCGTCCCTGACGCAGGTGATGTCAAGATGGCCACCCCCACCCTCAGAGAGAGAGAAGGGATACTGGGAGTTATATACAACTCTGCAGAAATGAGGAGAAATGTCATCCATCCTGCTCAGAAAATGTCGTGTTCTGTTTCACAGGACTCAGTGTGAGCTATATCACATCCATATTTTTTTTTGATTTGTCCTCATTAAGGACAAACAGTCGGTCCATCTGTTCCCTTTTTAAACAATTCTAGAATGGGTCTGCTTTGGCTGAGAACTGCCCCACTTACTAAAACTACATTTTAGGCATCCATTAAATTTGCTAATTGAACCCTGGATTTTGTTGTTAATTTCTAAAAGTATTACTGATGAATCTGCTGCTTATATCAAGGACATGAGGAACTTCAGCTATTTATTATCGCCTAATAAATCTCCAGGTTTGGGCAAGATTAAATAACTACATCAGCAACTCATTCTATCTGATTTCTATTTATCTTTCTTCCACAACCTACTTTTTATTATGGGATGTTATTAGTAATATCTGGACAATTCCTGGAGCCCAGTCGTATTGAGGTGGTAGAGAAATTGCATAAAACTAAATAAATAAAACCCAGCTTGGGGTCAGCTTTCAGAGTTCCCAGCTAACGGAGCACAACCCTTATTATTTTTATTAATTTGGTGCCCTTTTTACAAAAAAACTGGTTTTTTTCTTAAATGAGTTGTGTGCTTCACAATTGATGAAATACTGTACATATCTTAACTAGCATATCTTAACTAGCATATCTTAACTAGCATAAGATCATCCAAAATATCAAGTTATCAAAATATCACTGTTGAATGTTGGCACTGAAATCAAATATTAGGGCAAATTTTAGGTAGGAGGCACAATTAAATCAGGCCAGTCTATCTACCTTTAACCCTTAAGAGGGGTGGGGGTTCTCAGGGGTTTGGGAGAACCTCTAGCTAAGATTCTGTGCAGTTTTGGAGAACTCCCAAATCCCACTTCTGGCTGGCCCCCACCCACCTCTCCCCTCCCAGAAGTCCCCATGCAGCCTGTTTTAAATGCAGGTAAGTGCAGGACGCATACGGAGGTTCAGGGATGGCAAAAAATGGGGCTACTGGAAGTTCGGGAAGGCCAGAAATGGGCCTGTTTCCAGCATCCCTGAGGGCCTCTGGAGACTGGGGAAGCTGTTTTGCCCTCCTGAGGCTCAAGGAAAGCTTCCGGAGCCTGGGGAGGGCAACCCCGCCCCACCATGGTGCAGGAGACTGACTAGACCATGCCCACCATGGTCACACCCATCCAGCAACCGAGCAGAGAACCCCTTGCTAAAAAAAATTGAAGCCCGCCCCGATTAGGGAACAATTTTTGCATCCCTTGGTTCCCCAAAATTGTAATCCTAAGGAGCAGACTGTACCACCTGAAACATGTGCAACTAAGGTTCAGTCCTCAAACAATATGCATGCCTGGCTTTAGGGAAAAAAATCAGATTCCTAGATGCTTAAAGCCCATTTTGGTCTTAGTAGCAATCAGCACAACTAGTTATCTTTCTCATCTGTAAGTTTCCAGTGTTATTTGTTTATGAAATTGCTTTTAAAAGCCCATGGTATTTAAGTATGAATTCCAAACTAGAAGGCTTTAAAAGAGACAGAGCATGAACCCATCCAGGAAACGGACAGGTGTGCGTTGTTTCTGGGCTTAGATCCAAAGCATGTATTTCAGCAGCGCTGCCAATGACAACAATGAATCGAGACATCAAGACATTTCAGTCTGTGTATAAGGACCAAAGGACAAAAAGACAACCACTTATTCACCAACACAACACACTGGAATCTCCTGCGCGCACTATAACTGCAGCGTAGAGTCCAGATGAGGCTTTTGTGCCATCCTAGGTCTTGACCTTCTGAACTTAATGCCCCCTTTAAGGTGAGCTTCCCAGGCAGCACAAAAACATTGTAAATAATATTATCGAAATGTTCTTGTGGAACAATGGAGTGAACGTGGATGTTTACTGTTTTTAATATCTTGGCAGTCAAAGCAGCTTTCAAATTATGTAAATGTTCTTCTCAACCACTGATTTGCATAAAGAGATTCACTATGCATATAAATGCGGATTGTCAAGCACATGATTTCCCATCCAGTTGGAATCACATTAAGAAATACACAAGGCTGGGCTAGGAAGTACTTAGCCAGTGATAAATGCACGTAGGCTACAGCAAAACCATGCATGATCTCTTATGATACTCTTTCTGATACCTTAGTGAGGCAATAAATAATATGATAAAGCTGTACAGCTGCTTAACAAACTGTAAATGCTTAATTACCAGATTCTTTTTCAGGGTGCTAAGTAAATCCTAACATACACACCCCTCCTTTATTAGTGTTTTTAAGGGCTTTGAAGGCCTGACTCTTCAACCAGGCCTTGGGTAAGAGTGAAGTCCAACTTGAAATATGTGAGTTTGTTACTTTTTGTCCCCAACCGGTTTTTGTCATCCATGTCATTTTTTCTCTTCATTTTTGTCCATTCTTCTTTTATTATCCAAATTAATGATTTGGACAAGGGGATAGATGGGGAACTCATCAAATTTGCAGATGACACCAAGCTGGCCGGAATAGCCAACACTCCAGAAGATAGGGTTAAGATACAGAAGGATCTTGACAGACTTGAACATTGGGTGCTATCTAACAAAATGAAATTCAATGGTGAGAAAAGTAAGGTTATACATTTAGGTACGAAAAATGAAATGCAGGGTACAGTATATGTGGTACCTCACTCAATAGTAGTAACTGTGAGAGGGATCTTGGAGTCCTAGTGGACAATTGTTTAAATATCAGCCAGCAGTGTGCTGCAGCTGCCAAAAAAGCCAACACAGTTCCAGGGATAGAATCAAAATCACATGAAGTGTAAATACTACTTTATAATGCCTTGGTAAAACCACACTTGGACTACTGCATTCAGTTTTGGGTGCCACAATATATTTATATATTATATTTATTAAATTTCTATCCCGCCCTATCTCCCAGAGGGACTCAGGGCGGCACACAGGAACTTAAAAATCCACAAATACAAACAATACAAAAATACTACAAAAATTAAAACTACAATTAAATAATTTAGCCCATGCTAAAAAGGAGACAATTCATTTAAAACCCAATTCTAAAATAACATAATTGTAGCAGCTATGCCAGGCCAGCCATATGGAAGAAATATGTTTTTAGAGTCCAGCGGAAGAGGCGAAGGTCGGCGATAGTACGGAGGTCTGGGGGGAGGTCATTCCAGAGAGTGGGGCCTGCCACAGAGAAGGCTCTTCCCCTGGGCGTCGCCAGCCGGCATTGTCCAGCGGACAGCACCCTAAGGAGGCTCTCCCTGTGGGAGCGGACAGGTCGAGTGGAGGTATGTGGTAGTAGGCGGTCCTGCAAGTAACCAGGCCCACTGCCATGGAGCGCTTGAAAGATGGTCACTAAGACCTTAAAATGCACCCGGAAGGCTACCGGCAGCCAGTGCCGCTCACGCAGGAGAGGTGTCACATTTGCAAGCTCCCAAGATCCCCCGCGCGGCCGCATTCTGTACCAACTGGAGCCTCCGGGTGCATCTCAAGGGGAGCCCCATGTAGAGACCGTTGCAGTAGTCCAGGCGAGAAATGACAAGAGTTTGAGTGACTGTCTGTAGGGCACCACGATCCAGAAAGGGGCGCAACTGGCGTATCAGGTGGAGCTGATAGAAGCCCCCCCTGGCCACGGCCGTCAGGTGTTCATCTAAGGACAGCCGGGAATCCAGGAGGACACCCAAGTTGCGGGCCCTTTCTGCGGGGGCTAGCAGTTCCCCCCCGATAGCCAGAGATGGAACTAACTGGCTATGTTGCGGCGCCGGAAATCACAGCCACTTGGTCTTGGACGGGTTGAGTCGGAGCCCGTTCCTCCCCATCCAGACCCGCACGACCTCCAAACACTGGGACATCACATCGGCAGCATCATTGGGGTGGTTAGGGGTAGAAATGTACAGCTGGGTGTCATCAGCGTACAGATGGAATTATACCCCAAAACCATGGATGATCTTGCCCAGCGGCTTCATGTAGATGTTGAATAGAAGGGGTGAGAGGACCGACCCCTGGGGCACCCCATAGGTAAGGGGCCTCGACGTCGACCTCTGCCCCCCTGCCAACACAAACTGTGACCGGTCGGAGAGGTAGAAGGAGAACCACCGTAATACGGTGCCTCCCAATGTAAAAAATATGTTGAGACTCTAGAAAGAGTGCACAGAAGGGCAACAAAGATTATTGGGTGACTGGAAGCTAAAACATATGAAGAACAGTTGCGGGAATTGGGTGTGTCTAGTCTGATGAAAAGAAGAGCTGGGGTGACATGATAGCAGTGTTCCAATATCTCAGGGGCTGCCACAAAGAAGAGGTGATCAAGCTATTCTCCGAAGCACCTGAGGGCAGGACAAGAAGCAATGAATGGAAACTAACCAAGGAGAGAAGCAATCTAGAACCAAGGAGACATTTCCTGACAGTTAGAACAAGTAATCAGTGGAACAGCTTGCCTCCAGAAGTTGTGAATGCCCCAACACTGGAAGTCTTTAAGAGGATGTTGGATAGCCATTTGTCTGAAATGGTATAGGGCTCCTGCCTAAGCAGGAGGTTGGACTAGAAGACCTCCAACGTCCCTTCCAAGTCTGCTTTCTATTCTATTTTATTCTATTCTATTCTATTCTATTCTATTCTATTCTGTTCTGTTCTGTTCTATTTTTGCTTTTTTGTATATTTTGTATATTGTTTTATTGTGGTTTTAAATAATGTCTGTGCGCCGCCCTGGGTCCTAACAAGGAGAAGGGCAGGGTATAAATTCAATAAAATAAAAAATAAAAATAAATTTTATTTTGTTAAAAATGTTTTTGGTTGTGAACCACCTAGAGCTGTTAGAAATTGGGTGGCATATAAATGTAAACAATAATAACGCTGATGAACAGGCATAATTCCTGAATTTGCTTCATTGAAGGATTGTGCCTCAAATAACAAACAAACAAAAACCATCCAGGCATGGCATGAAAGGGATTTCAACAGTTGAGTGGGTGTCTATAGCACAATTGCTGCTAATCTCATTCACAAATATTAAAATTATAAAGTTGATAATCAATGCCTGGGCAGATTCTATATCCCACATCCCACAATTAAGCCAACTGTGCAACTCCCAAATATTAAAAAAACAATTAATCAATTAATTTTTGTTTAATGTTGGATTGCAAACACAGCATAGCCTTGTTTGGCAGTGGAGAGGCACTTTAAACCATCCAAAATCACATCCTGGAACATGTAAAATGAGAGGCGATTTAGAAACCATTTAGATTCTCAAGTGATTGTTTTTCTCTTTTCCTTTTTAAAAACATCTTTCATTCCCTGGGAGCCCAACCCGAAACATTTCCCCGTGTTTCCAGCTATGTTTACATCCAACGTAGAGTCACAATGTCAAACTGCAGTGTCTGAGCGTGACTGACAACTTGCTTTTTAATCTAGCTAATTTTCCACCTTAGAACCTCCAAGTCTTAATAAACATTAATTATAGAGTTAGCTTCAACTCAGGGTGTGGAGGAACAAAAATATTGTGTTCACGGAGCAGAACAAAAATAGACATTGATTTGCCATTCATGGGACTGGTGAATCTTCTTGCTGCTGTTTCCAACAGTTTCACTGATCCAACACAAATTCTAAGGTTTCCATTAATTAAAATTTGCCCAATAGTGTAGCAGCTGGTGAAAAATGTGGAGCTTTTCAGCTATAGTGCATAGTTACAGGAACAGCTCCAGAGGGGGGTTTCTATTGTTCGGACCAGTTCAGCTGAGTAGGTAGTAACTCGACCGCCCACGCACCCGAACCGATTCTATTGTTGGCGACGCCATCTTGATTTTTGGTTCTGCGCATGCACAGAACACTCTCCACTGCAGAAATGTACATTTTCCCCTTTTCTAACGTTCTGCGCATGTGCAGAACTTTTTTGGTATAAATGTGCACATGCGCAGAGCACGTTTGGCATGCGCGCGAGTGAAGTGAGTGAAACAATTTTTTTTGCACTGAACCAGCAGAAATTCTGGTAGCAACCTCTGTACAGCTCCTTATCTTTATAGTTATTTTGTACCACTATAAATTTCTAATAAATGTGGGGATTGTCCTTCAAACATTATGGCCATAGGAATCATCGTTCATTCCAAGGAACTCAACATTGACATGAGGTCATGTGATGAGGTTTCAGCATGTTGTGATGAGGTTTCAGCATGGCTTTGAAACTCTTTTAATATATGGGTTTTTTCTAAGACCAACTTAAAGATCAACTGGAAGCAGCAAATCGTGGTGAAAATGATATACATATTGAATTATGTGGTATGGATTATATGTAATGGTAACATGGTACCCTCCAGATGTGTTGCTTAGATTTCAAGTCCTAGAATTCTCAGTCAACATGAAAATAAAATATTTGATAGAGCCAATTGGAGAACCTTATATGATCTTTATATGCATTTGCAAATCACTTGAAGCTATGGCTTGCTTAACCACAGTTTATAAATATGTGCAATTGGCTACATTTATACACTTATCAAGTAGACTTTAGAGAAAAATGCATAATGCTGCCACAACTTCCTGAAAGATAGGGAAAAAGAGGGTTTACTACAGTAAAGGTCTAGTCTAGCCTAATGAAGAGAAGGACTAGGGGTGGCATTATAACACTGTTGCAATATTTGATAGGCTGTCACAAAGAGGATATCCAGAGGTGGTATTCAGCAGATTCTGACCAGTTCTGGAGAATCGGTAGTGGAATTTTTGAATAGTTCAGAGAACCGATAAATACCTCTGACTGGCCCGCCTCCATCTATTCTCTGCCTTCCGACTCCTAACTGATAGGGAGAGAATGGAGATTTTACAGTATCCTTCCCTTGGAGTAGGGAGGGAATGGAGATTTTACAGTATCCTTCCCCTGGAGTGGGGAGGGAATGGAGATTTTACAGTATCCTTCCCCTGGAGTGGGGAGGGAATGGAGATTTTACAGTATCCTTCCCCTGGAGTGGGGAGGGAATGGAGATTTTACAGTATCCTTCCCCTGGAGTGGGGAGGGAATGGAGATTTTACAGTATCCTTCCCCTGGAGTGGGGAGGGAATGGAGATTTTACAGTATCCTTCCCCTGGAGTGGGGAGGGAATGGAGATTTTACAGTATCCTTCCCCTGGAGTGGGAAGGGAATGGAGATTTTACAGTATCCTTCCCCTGGAGTGGGGAGGGAATGGAGATTTTACAGTATCCTTCCCCTGCCATGCCTACCAAACCATGCCCACAGAACCGGTAGTAAAAAAATTTGCATCCCACCCACCACTGGGGATATCTTATTTTCCAAAACACCTGAGGGCAGGGCAAGAAATAATGAATGGAAAAGTTTTCAAGGAGAGATCTAACTAATTAAGAAGAAATTTCCTGAAAGTGAGAACAATGAACAACAGTGAAATGTCTTGCTTCCAGGCATTATGGGTGTTCCATCACTGAAGCTTTTAAGGAAGAGATTAGAGAGCCACTTGTCTTGAATGGTATAGGGTCTCCTGCTTTGGGAGGGGGTTGAACTAGAAGACCTGCAAGGTCTCTTCCAACTTTGTTATTCTGTATTCTCTGAGTTTTACAATATGCTTGGACCTTAACTGTTACTTTAGTTCAGTGATAGTCAACCTGGTCCCTACTGCCCACTAGTGGGCATTCCAGTTTTCATGGTGGGCGGTAGGGGTTTTGTCCAATACTGAAGCACTTTCCTTTTTTTAATTTAATTGACTTCCCTACTTTATAAATCACCACTACTGTGGAGCCGGTGGGCAGTTACAAAATTTTACTACTAACAGAGATACAAAAGTGGGTGGTAGGTATAAAAAGGTTGACTACCCCTGCTTTAGTTCATCCATTTTCTGAATTTTCTAATACATTGCATCAAAAATTAATTAATAGCTGGGCTTAGAAAATACATGTCCCCTCATAGGGCAACAGATTGAAACACCAGACATTGTTAGGAACTGAAACAAACAAACAAAAAATAAAAGTTAGCAAAAAAAAAGATAATTGGAATATGAATATATGAACATTCCTCATATAGACTAGCTCTACCTATTACATTAGCTGTTACTTAACTAGATGTGTTAACTAAGCCACTATTAACTGAATTTATACAATACACTAAGCCATATACCAACCAACCACATTATTGTTTTGTGCAATATATGTGAATCCAATCATTGGATCAGACAAACTAGCCAACTTCTACCTGTGCAGCAGCAAATCATTCAGGTTTCAATGCAAATGGTGAAATGTTGGATAGTGAGGCAATCTAATCAATATGGGATCTGTTAAGTAACTAATAGCTAAGGCAAAAATAAGGAAATAGCTTGGCTTCATACCTAGGAATTTTTCCTGGGATGGTTTGGAAAGTTGTTTGCCAAATTCCTTTATCACTGCTATATGTAATATCTTAAGCTACAAAAAATACTATATATTTTATGTAATAGTAATACCCCTATATTACTACTTTAAATCAAACAAGGCCTATCCCAGAAACTTTGGATGTTAGTCATAAGAGTTGCTCGTAGAAGAAAACTTTGTTCCCAGACCTTTGCAGCTGCTATAAACGTGTGTTTATTGCCATCTTTTGGCTGCAAGGAGAAATCACCAGTTTGAATAAAAAACTTTTAATGTTGCAAATGCTTTCAGTATTTTCAGGTGCTGCAGGAAAGAGGGAAAGGAATGGGTACAATAAAAGTCCATTTCCATAATTTAATCTAAATTTAATTTAACTTAAGTAGCTAAATTTTGATTTAATTAGATCAGTCTTAAAATGATGACAAAACTGACTCCAAATCTATTTGAACAAAGTGACCTTAAAGCAAAATATAGAATATTTTTTTCTGTTTATGTTATTATCACTTGTAGATTATATTAAGCACAGAGGAATCACATTCTTGCAAAGAATAATTCCATTTAATAGCTGCTAAAAAAAACCAACCACTTTAAAAAAGATTGACAAGATTTGTGCAACATTTGCATGTATTAATTTGATATTATAGTGATCCCTCGTTTTTCGCGGCTTCATGTTTCGCGGCTTCAGTGCTTCGCGGGTTTTTCAAAAATACAGAATAGAAAAAAAATGCATCGGTAGGAGGCAAGCGCCCCCTAGTGCTTGCTTTAAACGATGTCCACCAACTCAAGTTTCCGGTGCGAATCCTACTTCGCGGTTTTTCAGTTTTCGCGGAAGGTTCCGGTCCCCATTAACCGCGAAAAACGAGGGATCACTGTATACATTTGGCTTTTGAAATAATTTAACTAGGAATGCAATACATTTCACCCTAAGAGAAAATTTCAATCAGATGATCCAGATGAATGTTGAATATTACTTTTCCTCCTTTTCAGAGATTTTCATATTTTTTTTAAATTTTTATTTTAATAAACACTATAACAAAAATAACATATACAATACAATATTTCATCCAGTGCTATACAATGGAAAGGAAGGTTTGGTTCTTCAAAAATAGGTATCTTCAAATGTCTTTAAGTCCTCCAAAATCCGCGTTCTCTGGGTACAGGTGTCGAAGCATCCAAAGTCCCAAGTGCATAGTCCACAAATGGCTTCCAAGTCTTCCAAAAAACATCCTTTTTATAAACACCCTCTCTAAATTTAATTTCACATGTCATTTTATCATTTAAGGCTAATTTCCACATTTCATAATACCACTCTTCTATTTTAATATTCATCTCCACTTTCCAGTATCTTGCTATTATAATTCTACCCATTATAATCATAATTCTAATCAATTCTTTCTCATACTGTGTTAATTCTAATTCCTTAATTATCAATAATAATATAGTTTCCAATCTCAATGTTATTCTTTTCTTCATTATTTCAAATATCGTTTCCTCCAATTTCTGCCAAAACTTTTTAACTTTATCACATTTATACCACATATGTTCGTACGTTCCCAATTCCATATTACACCTCCAACATTTATTACTTGTTTTTTTATCCATCAATGATAACCTCAATGGAGTCAAATACCATTTCCAAACCACCTTAAAGTTATGCTCTTTAATCCTTATGGATAGAATCCTCATGATTCGACTCTTCCAATTCACCTTCCAATCCACGTCTGATATTTTAATCTTAAATTCATCCTCCCAGTTCATCTTCATTGCCATTTGTGGTTTCTCGTTAAAATTTATAATCTTATATATCTTACTAACGAGTCCCTTTAACCCAATTTCGTCCTTAATAATTTGAGATACTAAGTTTTCAAATTCAGTTTCGTTTCTACCTATTTTACATTTTCCCCTTACATTCATAGTCCATTTTTCTATCTGTATTTTTTCAAACCAATTTAAACCCAATTTTTCCATTATTTCTTTTCTTCTACTTTCATTTCCTAAAGCTTTTAACCAATCTATTATACTTTCTATATTTTCCTCTTCCAATACTTTTTCACGGTTTTTGTTGGTTTTAATCGGCCAATTTCCAATTGTCTTTCCCAAAAAGGTTATATCTGGGATTAATATTTTAACAAATTTATTCCATATTTTACTCAATCCCTTTAACCAATAACTATTGATTACCTTTTTTGATTTTGCTTTATCTAAAAACCATACAGAACCAAATCTCTTAATATCTTTTAACTCTAAATCTCCCCAGTGTCCATCTCCACCTTTAAGTATTTTTACCACAGTTCTAATACTATAGGCCCAATAATAATTAAGTAGATTGGGAATTCCCAATCCACCTTCCTTTTGGTTTTGATACCACATTTTCTTCATTAACCTAGGTCTTTTCCCACCATTACAGAATTTATCTAATTTCTTCTGATATCCTTCCATATCTTTCTCTGTCAAGTTTAATGGTAGAATCTCAAATAAAAAAATGAATTTTGGTAGCAACATCATCTTACACATTGCAATTCTGCCAAACCAAGACAACTTTATCTCTTTATATTTGTCTATCTTTTTCTCTACTTCATTCAACATCACATCGTAATTAATTTTTTTCAGTTCCTTAACTTTAAGTGAAAGTGTTATTTCCAAATATTTCAATGTATTTTTAATTCTTATCCCGAATTGTTCTTGCATGTTCTCCCACTCTTTACCACTTTTATCCATTAATAGTTCAGATTTTGACCAATTTACTTTCAAACCTGTCATTTCTTCAAATTCTTTCAAGTGTTTATTTATCTTCCTCAGGTCCTTCTCTATATCCTTCAGAATAATCAAAGTATCATCTGCGTACAAATTTATCTTATATCCCTTGTACCCTTTCAATTCTTCGTCTTCTTCTATCATTTTAGTCAATATTTCCATAACCAATAAAAATAATATTGGAGACAAGGGACATCCTTGTCTCGTACCTGCTTCCTGAGTAATCTCTCCCGTCATTATTCCATTAACCTTCACTTTTGCACTACTTTTTTGATACAATTTTGAAATAACATGTATAAATCTATTACCAAAGCCTAATGCCTCAATAATTGCTTTAATAGTTTCCCATTGTACAGAATCAAATGCTTTAAAGATATCTAGTGATACTATTCCTATTTTATCCCCATTATGTTCAGCTACATCTATAATATTTAATACTCTTCTAACTATGTCGCTCATATATCTACCTTTAACAAAACCTACTTGATTATAACTTATATATTTATCTATAAACCTACTTAATCTCTTACTTATAATGGTAGTAAATATTTTTGCATCCTGATTAATTAAAGAAATGGGTCGATAGGACTCAATCCGCTCTACATCTTTATCTGGTTTAGGAATTATTGATATTACTGTTCTATTCCATGAGGTCGGAACTTCACCACCGTATAAAATTCTATTGAATAATTTTTGTAGTTTTGGTACTATTATTTCTTTAAAATCCTTGTAAAACTCAGCAGGAAGTCCATCTTCACCTGGAGCCTTTCCTAATTTTATCTCTTGTATTATTTCCTTAATCTCTTCCTGTGTTATATCCCCTTCCATCAAATCCTTGTAGGTTTGATCTATTTTCACTACATACTTTTAAAGATGATTTTCCAATTTTTCCAAATCAATTGATTTTTTAAAATATAATTTTTGAAAGAAAGTCTTAACTACTTCACATTTCTCCGCTGTCTTATAACATCTTGTGCCATTTTCATCTATCAAAGAGCCAATTTCCCTCTTCTCCCTTTTATTTTTCGCCATCCTTGCTAATAACTTAGATTTTTTATTACTAAATTCAAAAAAGTTCCTATTTAAATATCTTATATTTTTTTTAACCAATTCCACATCATCTTTAATCAATCTATTTTTTAATAAATTTAATTCCTCCCAGCACTTTTTATCCTGGGAGAGATTTTCATTTTTATATCAGACACGGACTGTGATGCCCTTAAAAGGTTGAAGTATCTTCTGTCCTGTAGGATGTTCTTCTCAACCCAAAATGGTATATTTGCTGTTAGATTTCATAATTACATTTTTATTACGGTTATTATCCCCTACCTATTTATTTTGTTTGTGTAAGTTTCTAAAGAGGACTCTGGGCTGCTTACAAAATACAAAAATAATAAAAACATTAACAACGGAAATGGAGGCAACTGAACTAGAATAATCGTAACAACTAGGGGTCTCACAAACACATTAGCTTCAGGCCTGAGACCAAAGCTATAGGTCTTAAGGGCTTTTCAAATTCTCAGGAGGGAACTTTCCATATCTGTGTGTATGAGGGACGGAAAGATGCTTTTCCCTCCGAGCACAAATGGTGACAGCAACGAGATGCTTCATTGGGCCTGCTAAGCTGACAACAGTTAAACTTCACTGGTCCTGTTAAGATGACATTTAATAGAAGGGTCCTGGAGTGCACCCACTCTGCCAGAACATACTAGGTAGGCAGAAACAGTTGGAGATAAACAATCCTTCAGGTATCTGGGCCCCATGTCATGAAAGCCTTTAAAGGTAACTGCCAAAATTGTTGTTTGATTGAGTTATACCTGGAAACCAAATGGCAACCAATGCAGTTCAAATATCAGCACTGATCCATGGGCAGATTGAAACACACCCATTACTGCTTGTGACCACGCATTTTGAACCAGCTGTTGGTTCTGGATGGTCTTCAAGGAAAGCCTCATGTACAGCAAGTTGTTGTAATGAGCTGAATCACAAGATGAACCTCTTCAAGGTTCTTGTGGACCACAGCTGCCAGCTGTTCTTTGAATTATTGGAATGGAATGGGAGAAGAGAAGGAGTAAAGTAGGATAGAATAAAATAGACGGGAAGGGAAGAGGGAAGGGGAGCGGAGAGGAGAGGAGAGGAGGAAGGAGAAGAGAAGACAATAAAATAGAAGGGAAGAGGAGAGGAGAGTAAAGAAAGAGTAAAGTAGAATAGAATAAAATAGAAGGGAAGGGAAGAGGAGAGGAGAGGAAGAGTAAAGTAGAATAGAATAAAATAGAAGGGAAGGAAAGAGGAGAGGAGAGGAAGAGTAAAGTAGAATAGAATAAAATAGAAGGGAAGGGAAGGGAAGAGGAGAGGAGAGGAAGAGTAAAGTAGAATAGAATAAAATAGAAGGGAAGAGGAGAGGAGAGGAGAATAAAGAAAGAGTAAAGTAGAATAGAATAAAATAGAAGGGAAGGGAAAGTAAGAGGAGAGGAGAGGAAGAGTAAAGTAGAATAGAATAAAATAGAAGGGAAGGGAAGGGAAGAGCAGAGGGGAGGGGAGAGAAGGGAAGGATAGGATGGGATGGGAGGAGAGAAAGAGTAAAGTAGAATAGAATAATATAGAAGGGAAGGGAAGGGAAAAGGGGAGAGGAGAAGAGGATGGGATGGGATGGGGCTGGTCACTGTAATAATAATGATTCTGTCTGAAGTCATCAAGTGTCTCTCTATTCACAAATATCACACTAATCCACATCTTTCTTTTTTTTTATCACCAGTACTATTTGTTTGGCACACATACCAATGCAAGCCACTTTTGCTGGAGAAGACTGAGATGCCAAAACTGCTTTTCAAGGAGCAGTTTCTTCAAAGAATGTCCAACCAATGAATGGTTTTGATGAGTCATTTTGCCAGTCTTTAGGTTCTTTTAAAACTGAGGATAACCGAAGCCATTGCAGTAACATCTAGAATTCATTTACATGTTGAACTGTACCATGTAATTGCTGATGCCATATGACAAGTCTTTCATGTGCATTAAGTCAACTGCAATTGGGCTATTTTCACCCCAGGATACATGAATATCCAGAAATATTCAGAAGTGATGCCTCATCATATGGCTATAAATTTCACAGACATAATGTGTAAGTAGGAAAGGGGAACAATCTATATGTAAAACATTAATTTTTAATACAAAAATATTTTATTAAAATGATGTCGTTAGAAGGAAATCAATTCACAAAAAAGAAACATTGTGAATGCAAAGTTATCTAATATCTCTTATTCAGTTTTTTAAATATGTGGTAATACTAAGACGAAGGACAAAGCAAATTCATACATAAATGCAATCTGTTCTATTTTTGAGATGGATAATCTCAAAGGGTTCCCAGGCTTATGAACGGGTTATTGCCTATTCATAAGACCTTCATTCTCAACCCACATAACTAATAAAGTGTGCAGTCAACTCATTAGAATTCCAATTTTTATACTGTGCCTTTCTTTGCTGGTGCTCTCTGGTTCTCATTTTGAACTTTGGATTCCTAGCAATAAAACCTTAACAGCTTTTTCCAGCCTTCGGCAATTAAAAGCTGGGCTTTAGGACCCCTTTTGAGCGGAGCTTGCTTCTTGAGGTTTCTGATAAATACTTATGTGATTAAGGGTTATCTCTCCAAGGTTGTATCTTGTATGGGAAAGAGGCTGAGCTAGAAAGGATGCACAAAAAGGATATAGTTCATGTATTCTGTATGGACTCTTAACTCTGTTCCCATGACAACTCAAACTTTCTTTCTTTCATTTTTGCTGACAGCTAACAATTCTGGCTTTCTGGTCATGCTCGATAAGCAAAAGGTTGTTACTGGAACAGACGACATTCAATAGGATGAAGAAGCATAGACGAACTACAAGCTACCTCAGTACCTCGATTTCTGTTTATTAAAGGAATTGTTACTCTAAATCAGTGGTGGCGAACCTATGGCGAACCTATGGCACGCATGTCAGAGGTGGCATGCAGAGCCCTCTCTGTAGGCATGCACGCTGTCGTCCCAGCTCTGTTTCGGATCTCTGCTGCTCATGCACGTGTGTCTCCCGCTGGCCAACTGATCCTCGGGTTTCTGCCATGCATGCGTGAGATGTGGGGCATGCGTGGCACATGCATGGCACGTGCACAAATGCATCCAGGCCTCACAGTTTGGGCATATGCACGCACTTTGGGTACTCAATGCCTAAAAGGTTTGCCCTCGCTGCTCTAAATCCTTGTGGTACAACTGATTTGTCTTTTTAGTATCTTTCTCCTTCAAGTTGTCTCTAATAGGTTGTACAACACAATAGCAGTTTCTTCTATAGGCAAGATAGCGGCATCACATGCACTGTCCTGAGCTAGTCTTAAAAATACGTAATTATTCATTCATGCACAAACCTGCATCTTACTTTTCTGCCAACAGAGGGCAGTCAGGTCACATTTAAAAACATAAAAAGGCAATTAAAACCTACATTGAAAAACTTTAAAACCAAAGACCACCGCGTTCCAAACACCACTCTTTGGAAATTAATTTGTGACAAACAAATTTACCACAAGATGGCAGCACATTACTTTCTACTGCCCTGCCTTGCCAAGCTTAAACTTCATAAGAGCATTTGCGTTCTTCTTTTTTCCAAATAATTTTATTAGAGATTACAATTTAAAAGAACAAAAACTATACAGATTACAAAAAAATTAAAAGGAAAAGAAAAAATAATGTCAAAAATAATATCATCTCTCTTTTTCACTCTTCATCCCAACAAATATATACAACATAAGTAACTAATAGGTAAGGCACTATCTTTGTTATAATTAAGATATAAGGCAATATCTTGATTATAACAACATATACTCATTTCATTTTATATCTCATCTCTTAACAACATCCAAAATCCTTGTTATTAATTCCTTATCAAGAAAATTCCAGTGATGTTCAGATTATCTATCTTTTTTTATCCTCTCCCAATATTTCAGAAGTTTAGCAAGTATCTTTTGTCCATCCAGTAAGAGGAGTGTATACTTTTTTTTATCACTTCTCAAAAAATTCTTCAAAAGTTTGGTAGATTTCTTTTGTAGGGTGGAAAGTTATCACCCATCCCTCTCCCAGAAAAATGAAATATCCTAGGAAATATTGAAAAGACAGAATATTACATTCCCCCTGGATGTGAAAAAGAGAGGAACATGTTTTAAAGACAGAATAGCTCCCTGCAGCTTCTTGCCCCTACCTCCTTTGTCAATAAGCCATTAAAGTCTGAGCTAGTCCACTTTACATAATAAAGGTAATATCAGCTTTTCACAGAAACTCACCACATGGCATCTGAGAACTCAACCAAACTTGGAATTCAAAACACAGCCTAGAGAGTTGCCCCTGCATGGCCCCATGGGAGTCTGACAACCAATCAGCATACATTTCTTACACAGGAAAAGGAAACAAAGGACCCGCCCTGAGTCCTTTGTGGA
Organism: Rhabdophis nuchalis; assembly: GCA_039707465.1. Lineage (NCBI taxonomy): Eukaryota > Metazoa > Chordata > Lepidosauria > Squamata > Natricidae > Rhabdophis > Rhabdophis nuchalis. The sequence goes on from CM077646.1 coordinate 67,022,217, forward strand.
GAAGGGCGGGATACAAATTTAAATAATAATAAATAAATAAACAGAGAGGTGGGGCTGAACATGTTATAAAAAGCTTAGCAAGCCCATTCCTTGGCCCTTCTCTTCTTTTTGCCCCAACATTGAAGCATGTGAATACCTTTTCTGTTCAGGACTCAAGCCAGGTGGTCCTGTCCACCATTAAACCATCTTTCTAAGCAGCCTCCATGTCTCCTGTGTCTTTCCCCCCCACTTGGAGCTGAACCCAGAAGGACATTTCTTTCAACAGTACATCTAGTAAAAATTATCCATCTCTCTTTTCTGATTTGATAGTTCTATATCTCCTTTAGGCATTGAAGCATTGCCCTTTTTCATTTGAAAGTGCAGTACATTACCATATTTTTTGGAGTATAAGATGCACCGGAGTATAAAACGCACCCAGGTATTGAAGAGGCAATTTTTTTAAAAAAGTAGGTAGGTAGATAGAGGGATAGAGAGGGAGAGAAAGAAAGAGAAATACAGTAGATAGGTAGGAAGAGAGAGTGTAGGTAGAGGGGGAGAGAGAGAGAGGGAGAGAGAGAGAGAGAGAGAGAGAGAGAGAGAGAGAGAGAGAGAGAGAGAGAGAGAGAGAGAGAGAGAGAGAGAGAGAGAGAGAGAGAGAGAGAGAGAGAGAGAGAGAAATAGATAGGTAGGGAGAGAGAGTAGGTAGGTAGGTAGATAGGTAGATGTTTCCAGGTGTATTTACCCATGTGTTGGAGAAGGAAATCACTGACCACATTTGGAACCAATCTTTGTTTCTGCAGGCACAGTACTTGACCAATGTAATTCTCATCAATCACTCTAACTAAACAGCTTTCCAGCACTGTGCAAACCTCCCCCAAATGGCCCGTTTTTCATGAAAATGGGCCCTTTTTTTCAAATAAAAGGCATGAATAGCCTTGGGGGGGCTTGCAGAGTGCTGCCGGGGGGGGCAAAATGAGGAAAAATGTTTTTTCATGAAAACAGCCCGTTTTTTGGTCAAAAAATAGCATGCATAGCCTTATGGAGGCTTATAGAGTGCTGCTGGGGTTTCGGGGGGGGCAAAAATGGCCTGTTTTTTGCTCATTTCTGCCCTCCCCAGCCCCCAAGAGCTCTCTGGAAGCCTCCATAAGGGTATGTGCATGGCCATTTTGGTGAAGGGGGTGGGGTTTCAGGAGGCAAAAAATGCTGTATTTGATGTATAAGACACACCCACATTTTCAGCCTCTTTTTAGAGGAAAAAAGGTACATCTTATACTCTGAAAAATACGGTATTTTTCTGCATCTTTCTCTTTACCTGTGATATTTTTATTCAGATTCAGAATAATCTCACATTTAGAGTATCTTGCTCTTATTCCATTCCGTCCTTAACAGTCTACCTATCATTTCTGAGAGTTTCAAAGAAAGCATCATAGTTTTTCATAGTTTTCCATTAAAAAGAACATTTCCTTCCATTCTTGTGTTATTTATTTAAATGTATATATCTTCCATCTTATTCTGAAAAGCAATTCTGGGTGGCTTACAATTAAAATTGTAATCCTCTATTGTTGTTTTGCATTCTTACTGTTTTGTATTTTTGTTTTTTATTGTCGTTTTGTATTGTTTTATTTTATTTATTTATTTTATTAAATTTATACCCCGCCCTTCTCCTACAAAAGGACCCAGGGCGGCGCACAGGAAAATTAAAAATCACAACATACATAAATAGACCATTATTAAAACTCAATTAAATTTAAATTACCCTGTGCTAAAAATGTATTAAAATCCTCTAATTAAAATGTATAACTAATAAAAGTCCATATCGGGTGGTTATGCTAGGCCAGCTTGTTGGAATAAATGCATTTTAAGATGCCGGCGGAAAAGGCGGAGGTCCGTGGTAGTGCGGAGTTCAGGGGGCAGATCGTTCCAGAGGGTTGGGCCTGCCACAGAGAAGGCCCTTCCCCTGGGTGTCGCCAACTGGCATTGCCCAGCCGACGGCACCCAGAGAAGGCCCTCTCTATGGGAGTGGATCGGTCGGAGGGATGTATGGGGCAGAAGACGGTCTCGCATATAGCTAGGCCTCTAGCTGCCTCCTGCCTTCAAAATAAAGTCCCATTATCTTATTTTTACTGAGGACAAGTTAACCAATGGCATTTTCTCATGGAAGGAATTCTTCCAAAATTGTAATTTCAAATCCATCTGAGCTCATGTAACATTCCATTGTTACAATTTCTAAAATCCATCTTCTAAGCAATCTTTTGCTGTTTAATCTGGAAAACAATATTTTGCAAAGAGTTTTAATACTATTTCTTTGCCTTTCTCTTTGGAAAAGGCAACTTACCTAAGGCACTATAACTTGTTGCTCTGAAGGGACTTAGTCCTTCTAAAGCAACCACAAAAGCAAATCCAAAATGATGAAGAATTAAGACTCAGTCGAACTTAAAGTCCTTTTAAAAGGCTGTGTTAATGACTATGAATGAAGATTGTTCCTCACTTGATTCCCAGCCACAACCAAACTGTGAAACAGCAATTCATGTGATTTATTCACAAGGAGCCCAAGTCCAGAGTCACTTGGGCTCTCTCAAGATCTCTCTTTACTTCAGGGAGATATTGGTGGCGTGGATCCTGCGTCCAGCTGTCAAATCCATTGTAACACCGTTCTGTTTCAAAAAATTATGGTTGAAGGACAGACGGCTATCTTGCAGCACAGCTCTCATCCAGAACTCCCTGTTTGAATTTATTTTTAATGCTAGAAAGAGAGAGTGAGAAAATGGATGTGGACATTTGAAAGTCTCCTATGCTAGCGAAATCTATGTGAATGTTAATTCAAATACACACCTTTCACTTTTTTAGTCATCTGTATTTGCACATGAGCAATATCTGTGGTAGTGCTGATTCTGCTTATTTTCCTCTTTTCTTGGCAGACCAATACTAAACAAATGCCATCTGTGAAGCTGACATCTCTCAGGTATTTGTTCCGTTGCCAAGGAGTTGGGATAAATAGCATGAACCAAATTACCAAAAGAAAGGAGGACTGCAGATCTTGGCAAGCCACTTGTTTATTTCCTTCTATTATAACACCCGGCAATCATGGGCACCCTGAATGGAGAGGCTTAGCTTGATACACTTATGCCAATCAAGGGAACATAATATTATCTTAAGCATTCTATCCTAAAGATTTCAGCAAGGGTTCAAATCATAAAATGTGGAAGATACAACAATGAAATATAATAATGACTAATAGGCCTCTGCAATGCATTGGATAAGTTGGATGGAGGGTGTTTGCAGTATGTGGGTGAATAAATACAGTAATTCGTTAAATCAATCTCAAGTATGTGTGTTTGTTTGTTTGTGTGTGTGAGAGAGAGAGGGGGGAGGGAGGGAGGGAGAGAGAGAGAGAGAATAAAGTAAAATAATAAAATAAAAGGTGCTTCCCATCAATGTACTGACACCCTGCAATTTTAGTTAATTGAAAATGATAACCCCTGATTCTTTTTCTGATAGAGAGAAAAACGTCTCCCTCATCATTTTCTCTATGCCATGCATGATTTTATATGTTTAGTCATGTATTTACCTAGTTGCCTTTTTTTTTCCAAGTCAGAGACTTAATTTTCCATTGTGGTTACTCTTCTATATTTTTTTCTCATCTCTATGATACTCTTTTTCCAAAGTGGCATCCAGTATGATACCGCATTCCAGATGTTGATGTTCCACATGTTAGCAGTTTTATTTTCCTAATGATGTCTAACACATATTTTTTCTTTCACATTTTCCATTCACTGAATAGATACCTATATTAATCTATGGTTAGTTAGTTTCAGTAGAAATTTTCTGAAGGTGAGAATAATTAATTAGTGAAACAGATTGCCTTCAGAAGTTTTGGATGCTTCATTGCTGCAGGTTTTTAAGAAGAGATGGGACAACAGTTTGTTTGGAATGGCAGAGGGTCTCCTGCTTGATCCGGAAGTTGGACTAGAGGTCCTCCAAGGTCCCTTCAACTGTGTTATTCTGTATTCATGGTAAAACTAATGGAATTAGCAAAGATGGTGAAGATGACTACTTTGATTAAAGAAAAAACTCTGTCTAGCTTTGTTTCTACCTGAAAAATCAGTCTTGGACTTTTTGCTTGAAGCCATAAGAAAAGAAACTAATTTTGGGATTTATCATAGATTCATAGAATCATGGGGCTAGAAGGGCAATTTTCCAAAGCACCTGAAGGCAGGACAAGAATCAGTGGATGGAAACTAATCAAGGAGAGAAGGAATCTAGAACTAAGGAGAAATTTCCTGGCTATGAGAACAATTAATTACCGGAAGCACTTGCCTCCAAAAAGTGTGGGTTTTCCAACACTGGAGGGTTTATAAGAAGAGACTGAATAACCATTTGGGCTCATTCGTGACTGCTGTGTGATGATCATCACAGAGACCTGGCTTCATCCACTTGTACCGGATGCGTCTGTGGAGCTAACTAACTGCACCACACACCGCTTTGACAGAGACAACAACTCTAGTAGAAGCAAGGGTGGAGGATTGTGTATTTACACACATAATAGCTGGTGTACTAACAGTAGAGTTGCTTATACACATTGTTCTGCAGACGTGGAATTCTCAACTGTCATTTGTCGGCCATTTTATTTACCTAGAGAGATTTCTGCTATAGTTGTCACCTGATGCAAATGTTAGCACAACGCTCAAACCAATTTCATTGTAATTTTTTATTTTATTACAATGACAATAAAGATTATTATTGTTGTTGTTGTTGTTGTTGTTGTTGTTGTTGTTATTTGTCTGAAATGGTACAGGGTTTCCTCCTTGAGCAGAGAGAAGACCTCCAAGTTCCCCTCCAACTCTGCTATTCTAGGTCGTCAAGCACCTCTCTCTCACACACACTCTCTCTCTCTCTCTCTCTCACACACACACACACACACATTATTCCTTTAGAGAGTAAACTTTTCTGTTAGGAGTATACTCCTAGTGTTGGGTAGGCAATATATTTAAGCCATGATAACAAATGGTCTTTGTTACTTTAAATGTTTGAATGTAATTAGCAGCTGTAATTAACTCAGCAATAAGAGGAAGCCAGGAAAGCTCTCTCTCTCTGCTCGCTGTGACTGACTGATTGACTGACTGACTGAACAAAGAAGAATCATGGATTGCAACTGTAAACAATTGTTTGTGAGTAAAGGACTGTGTTTGATTCAATATCTACTATCCCTGCTTGTGAAGCAGTAGTTTAGTTTTCCATCACAAGTAAAGCTGCTTGTTTTTACTATCAATGTCTGAGACTCTACTCGTGTGTCTACTAGCAACGATTCTCTAGCTGCACATTCTGCTGCACAACTTTCTGTCTCCTAAAGGAGATATCCCCAACATTTTTGATACTATAACAAAGTAGGCAGAAATATGTTTTCATAACCAGCCCCTACTTTCAACAAACAATTCTCTCAACATCCACTGACTTTTCTGACATTTGCACATCTTTAAACAGTTATCACTCATTTTCCTATCTTTAGGAAACATTCTACTAAGGCACACCAGTTCAATTACTGGCTCCTCCTACCCCTTGGTATTGATGTATAACCTGCAACTATTCACTCAGTTTTCCAAGTACCTTGGTTTTTTTCTGATACATACTCCTTGTTGTATTGTACATTCTATCTAACATTTGCTTTAAATAATTTCAGTTTTCAGCCAACAACATGACATGCATACAAAAGCACATGTACTTTTACAATCCCAACCCATACATACATCTAATGGACCCTACACTTTATTTCTTATAGAGTTTATAATTTGGTGAGATAGGGCAGTTTTTACAAGCCTTCATGCAAAAATGTGTGCAAGGATTTAATTAGGTGAAAGTCATCCATTGCTAAGTCACATTCTGGAATCATTTTAGCTTGTTAAAGGACTGTATTGGCAAAAAGAGAACAACACAGTCTTAGACATGCAGTTTATGTTTTTATACCATTTTCTGAGGCAGAGACCTAAGAGGACATATGACACTATACGAACAGAGGTGGATTGTTCCCAGTTCGGCCTGGATCGGCTGAACCCATAATAGCAGCGGTGGGAGGCTCCACCCATCCGCCCAGATGCTACTGTACATGCACAGAACTGTTGTGAGCATGTGTGAGCGGGCACATGAGCATGAGTGAACTAGTAGCACCGGGATTTGAAACCAACCTGTGTATACAAACTCTATGGAATATCCTTCCCTGGAAGGGGAGGCATTTTTCTGGGCTTCTGAAGGGGTCAAAACATGGCTCTAAAACCTTGGGTGGGGAGCCCAAAGAACTGTGCGGTTGTGGGGTTGGTTAATGCCAAGAGAGTCCTCTCTTTCCTTTTGTTAATCAAATTTTATCAGAGATAATTATTCTTGCCTCCTTTTAAAAAAAATACATTTTTTTAATTCTTAACTCAAAATTTTAACTCTAACATTTTAATATTGTATATACTGTTCTATATTTTGATGTTTTATTGCATATTGCCCAGTATCTCTCTTTGAGAAAGAGTTTATATTTATATACAATATAAACAAAGAAAACAAATAAATAAATTTCAAAAGCTCTAAAAGGATCCAATAACGGTTAACACTATTGGTTTAACTGAAAGAGTCATATTAGAAGTTTGTTACAATAAGGCAGGGGTGAAATCTACTTACGTTCGCTACCAGTTTGCATTTGCTACCTCTACGCATGTACAGGGCATTCTGCATATGTGGAGAGCGTAAAAAAACGGATGTGATGACATTTGGGTGGGTGGGTGGGCGGAGCCTGCTACCGAGCGCTTCTGAAAGGTAAGTAGAACAGCGAGGAGGGAATCCCCTGTGCCATGCAATTTAGATTAGCTAGAAAGCAGGAAATCCTGCTTTCTAGCTAATATAAATCATGTCACAGCTGATCATCGGAAATAATAATAATAATAATAATAATAATAATAATAATAATAATAATAATAATAATAATAATAATAATAATAATAATACTTTAATTTGATTGACCGCTCCCTCTCCCCATAGGGACTTGGAGCGGTGCACAGGGAAAAACTAAAACAATAAATACAGACATATTAAAAACAAATTAAAAAATACCTGTGCTAAAATACCCATTTACCTACTAAAATTCCCACTTAAAAAACTAAAACCCCATAGAGAGAGACTACCCTAGGCCGGCAAAGCTGAAAAGATGTGTTTTTAATTTTAGATGGAAGGAGCGGAAGTCCGTGGTCGTTCTAATATCGGGGGGAAGGTCATTCCAGAGGGCTGGGCCCGCCACAGAGAGAGCCCTTCCCCTGGGTGTCGCCCGCTGACAGAGTCTAGTGGACGGCACCCGGAGAAGTCCCTCTCTGTGGGAGAGAATCGGCCGTGAGGATGTATGAGGCAGGATCCGATCCCGCAGATAGCTAGGTCCCGAGCCATGGAGCGCTTTAAAGATGATGACTAATACCTTGAAGCGCACCCGGAAGACAATAGGCAGCCAGTGCAGCTCGCGCAGGAGCGGTGTTATGTGGGCAAACCTAGAGGTTCCCAAAATTGCCCGCGCGGCTGCGTTCTGGACCATCTGAAGTCTCCGGGTGCACCTCAAGGGGAGCCCCATGTAGAGAGAGTTGCAATAGTCCAGTCAGGATGTCACGAGAGCATGAGTGACTGTGCGAAGGGCGTCCCGATCCAATAGGGGGCGCAACTGGCGAACCAGGCGAACCTGGTAAAACGCCCTCCTAGCCACGGCTGTCACTTGATCTTCTATGGACAGCCGGGCATCTAGGAGGATACCCAAGTTGCGCGCCCCATCCACAGGGGCAAGATGTTCGCCCCCTATGGCCAGCGATGGCGTCAGCTGGTTGAATCGGGCAGCCGGAAACCACAGCCACTCGGTCTTGGTTGGGTTGAGCTTGAGTCCGTTACTTCCCATCCAGATCCGTACGGCTTCCAGGCACTGGCACATCACCGCTACGGCATTGTTGGGTGGTTTGGGGTAGATATATACAGCTGAGTGTCATCAGCGTAGAGATGGTACTCTACCCCAAAACCACGGATGATCTCACCCAGCGGCTTCATATATGTGTTGAACATGTAAATACTGCCTTTACTATCTATATAAATAAAAATGTAAAATAGTTTGTGCAAAGCTACTAATCTCAGAAAGTACTACACCAATCGGCACCAAATTTTCACACAATATTCCCAAGGACTTCTGATGCAATGTTTCCAAGGACTACGTACGTACATTTTGTGTGACTGGCACACATGTGTCATGTGCAAGCAGCACAAACGTAAAAGGTATACAGTTCTCAGGTTTTCACCTCCCTGTAGCTCCTCCCACCCAGCTGCTTCTTATGATGCTTCATGCACACACCCCTCACATTTCCAACAGTCATTTCTTCAGCAACCGAATAAGCCTCCAATGTTCCCTCACAGCATGGAGGCCTACTAGGCCCAAAACTAGGCATTGGGGGGGGGGGGGGTAGCACACTCCCAGGTGGCCCATTTTTGGTCCCAGGAGGCTGTATGGACGCCTACTATGCCCAAAATAAGGCATGGGGGGGTAGCACACTCCCATGTGGCCCATTTTTGGTTCCAGGAGGCTGTATAGACACCTACTAGGCCCAAAACTAGGCACGGGGGGTAGAACATTCCCATGTGGCCCATTTTTGGTCCCAGGAGGCTGCATAGTAGGTAGGTAGAGGGATAGAGAGAGGGGGGGGAATACAGTAGGTTGGTAGATAGGTAGGTAGGTAGGTAGGTAGATATGTAGGTAGGTAAGTAGGTAGGTAGAGGGATAGAGAGAGATAGGGAAAATACAGTAGGTAGGTAGATAGGTAGAGGTATAGAGAGAGAGAGAGGGAGAAATACAGTAGGTAGGTAGGTAGAGGGATAAAGAGAGAGACGGAGAAATACTGTAGGTAGGTAGGTAGGTAGGTAGGTAGGTAGGTATGTAGGTATGTAGGTAGGTAGGTAGGTAGAGGGATAGAGAGAGAGAGGGAAAATACAGTAGGTAGGTGGGTAGGTAGGTAGAGGGATAGAGAGATACAGGGAAAAATACAGTAGGTAGGTAGGTAGAGGGATAGAGAGAGATAGGGAAAATACAGTAGGTAGATAGGTAGGGGCATAGAGAGAGAGAGAGAACTGGTTCAGGTGAATCAGTCCGACCGGTAGCATTTCACCCCTACAATAAGGTAACTAAGAATTGTATTACATCACCAAACTGAGGTGTCATTTTAACAGATAATTCCCATGCGAGGTGACACTGAAAATGTACTGTGCCATATACAATTAATAAGAATGAAGGCACTCATACTTACAGTGCAACAATTACTTGGATCGTGCAATTGAAAGGACTCCCATGCATTTTGGGCATAATAAAGTTCTACATTGCATATTATAAGGGTAGAGAATCAGAGCTTAGCCGCAGCCTGCCATTGGAAGTAATTGCTTTCATTTGCTAATTGTAGGATTGGACCTTCTCGCACCCCATTATATCAAGCAGTTACCCATAATGCTTTGAAAGAACAAGTATGTACCTATCACTAATTTTTTTCTTTGAAAGCATATTACTGTTTTTATTACTGTTTACATTCCATATGGCACCAATATTGATTTTTGATAATGCAGAAAGCAGCTTTGTTGCTATGCAATTGTACAGCAGCCTATATCTTTTTAGTTTTCAAATGAAAATATACTCAGTAGATGATAATTGCAGTTACAAAAAAGCAAGGAGAAGTGATGCTCATGTATGTTAAATAAATTTAAAATGCCTGCTACAAACTAGATATCGTCAAATTCAATCGGAGTATAACTCATTTCACGATTTACGATCAAGATTACACATCTGCAATTACTTATCTAGGAGTAAGTGTTGTTAAATGGAGTCAGTTTTATGCGAAAGCATCTAAGTCTGGATAACCTTATAATGCATAGAGGTTCTCCCAAGCATTCAAATAAATTGATATGTTTGCCACACACATATGATGCTCAGTCCATTATTCTGAAATGTTCTGAAATCCAACAGGATGAAATATGTCATAATTATTTTAAATAACTATCAAGTGCATCAGCCAATTTCAATTTTTATTTATTCATTTAGTACACTATTAAATGAATGAATTTACTGTATTTTTTAGACTATAAGACAGTCTGGAGTATAAGACGCACCTTAATTTTTGGGGAGGAAAATAAGAAGAAGAAAAATTCTGCCTCTGCCTACCAGCATCCATGGTATTCAGCTGATACATGGTAATAAGGTCAGCCAATAAATAGGCATAGCAACTAAGTCAGCCAATGAGGGCTATTTGGATTCTGAAATTTGTTGTGTGAACAACAAGGAGCCAGGAAGGAGCCAGGCTTAACTGAGAACTGAAAGTGAAACTGCTTGTGTTCTGCTTGTATTTACTGCTACCTTGGAAAACCTGCTTTTGATAATGTATTGTATATTACTATCATTTTGAATTCTGCTGAATCTATTACTTTGCTTTTTGAATATGATTACTGCTGCAAACTCTGACCAGCCAGGTCAACTTTAGTACTTACTGCAGCCTGATTCAGCACAGCTGATTGGCGGGTGGATTGGACTGCTGGAATACCCTCAATCAGCTGTTCTAGGCTGCAGGGATTGCCACATACCATCGTTGCCTCCATGTGTTGCGTTTTTGGCCTCTGGTGGGGGTGGGTGGGGCTACATTCAGTGTATAAGATGCACGCAAATTTTCACCCTCTTTTTTGAGGGGGAAAGGTGCATCTTATACTCTGAAAAATGTGATATTTAGAATGACTGTACAGGGTGGTTTCTTTGTGATCGACTTCTTTTAGTCACTTTGTGTTTCAGTAAGTATCATTTATAGTTCTTTCAGGCTTTGGTGCCCCTTTGTTCAGATTACATTGCTGTAACACGATTTTGTTCCGATCTGAGAAAAACAAATAGCTAGATTGACATCTCTAATTCAAGTGTGTTGTTAAATGTGAAAAGCTGAAATAGAAAAAAGAAAAGATTGTGTGACATTTGGTTATAGAGGGCTGCTACATAAGCCCATCATGAAAAGGTGCAGCTATTTTAAAGCTTTGTTACATTTTGGTCCAGTATACTCTTCAGTACTTTTTAGAATTAAATCCAAAATACTGCTAGCAATGTGAAAGCATTACTGACATCCTATAATCACAGTATATTATTCAAATATTTCATAACTAATCCATGGGATTACCATAGCAGGGATGAACTGTCGGATCCTGCCCCATAGATCTCCACATATTGAAATGGTTTCCCTTGGGACTGAGAACTGTAGTCCTCCCAAAGCCAAACTATGCAGGAAAGCTCCATGATTCGTGCATGTTTCAAACACTAAACCTCCTGTGAAGTCCATAGTGCTTTTTGAATTTATTTTCTTGCAGATGTTTCATTACCTAACTAGGTAACATCACGAGTGTGGGTAAATATGGGGTTCCCTCCCTATTTATATACAGTACTTTGGTGGGGGCATATTTTTCTCTATGGTAGTTTCTTGATTACAGTATTGTTCTCTGCTTATTTGTCTGGTATTAATCCTTGCTTATCTGGGTGTTGGCTGCTAAAAAAATGCATCCAGGATTTTTATTCCTTCTTAGATGTTTTTTATTGCCTCTTTTGAATGGTGTTTAAATATGGTTTACTCTTGTGTGTTTATTGATGACTGATTTGTCTGAATGCCAAGCTGCCAGGAATTCCCTACACTTTTCCAGGTATTTAGCTTGGTATAGGATGCCCAGTTTTCCAGTTGAAATTATAATTGAATCTGTACATGTGTTGTGAGCTTAAGGAGTTTTAATTGTGTCTTCTGACCGCTACTTGGTATTCATGGCTGCACACCGCTAGTCTTTTGCCTGTCTGTCCTACATAATGGCTGTTAGGAATACAACATTCAGTACAACATACAGTACAACACACAGTAAAACACACAGTGTAAGAACTGTTCATCCCTGAGCTGCATATATTCTCTTCAATTTAAGCCTCCTGTTTCACGAAAAGAAAGTACTAAGAATGAGATAGGGCCAATGAAGCCTTCTGCGCTCTCCCTTCACGCGACAGTAATCATACAACATTCAGAAGTGATGCAAACCAAACATTTAAAATAAACAACCATATCCTGAGCCCTGTGCTCTGCCTATACAATAAGCACTGCAGTGGTTTCCTCAAATATACAGTAAACCGCGACTTTTCACCAGAATTGAGTCCAGAATTGCAGTCATTAGTCATTGCAGTTGTAAATCGAGGCACCACATGAATGGAAACCATTTTTGCAATGTTCATAGAGCAAGTCACTGAGAACCAAGTGGTCATTAAGCAAATCCAAAAAAACATGGGTGTTTTTTGACCAGAAAATAGTAAAAAAAAAAAAGTTGATCAAAACTGTGTGACATTGCAATCAGTCATAAAAGTGAGCCAGTTGCCAAGCACCAGAAATGCAATCATGTGACCATAGGGGTGTGTGTGCAGCAGTTGTACTATCAAGGATGTGTGAAAAGTAGCTTTTTTGAATTCCGCTATAACTTTGAAGGTTTGATAAGCAAACAGTTGTAAATTCATTGTAGCTGATGGCTACAATTTTTATGAGCAGTTCATTTTTAAAAGGGACCATATTACACAGGGGTCTATAGAGATTCTCAATCATCTAAGTCATGGTTGTCCCAAAGGTGCTTTTTCAGGACTTTGTTTTTTTCTTTTGAAGACGTTTTGCTTCTCATCCAAGAAGCTTCTTCAGCTCTGAAGCTGAAAAAGCTTCTTGGGTGAGAAGCAAAACATCTTCAAAAGAAAAAAAACAAAGTCCAATTGCCTCCTGAAAAAGCACCTTTGGGACAACCATATTCTATGCTTATCCAACCCATGAGTGAAGCAACAAAATGAATGAACTATAATACTCTGCTGCATAGGCCTTCTATGAACTCAAGTTTTTTAAAAAAAAACTTTCTTAAAATGTCTAAAATGGTATTCTCTTTAAGGCTTATTTTTAAGGCCATTTAAGTGGGGGGAGGGGGAAAGGCAGGGATTGAACAACATTTGCTGAAATATCAGTCTTGAATTCTAAATCCTCCTTGATGGGTTGACCAACATGAGTTTGAAACATGCAATTTCTACAGTCAAATGCACTGCAATAGGTCACATAAAGCTAGGGTAGACAATAATAGCCTTACTTTTATGACACTAGAAGTTGAGGCTCCAGAATGTAACAGAATTTGACAAACTCAACAGCTTTGAAGATGACAATAGAAAAGTAATCATCCTATTTCTAAATAGATTTCTGTTAAAAGTTTGTTTTAAAACTAGCTATAGAGGAATAAAATATTGAGGTGGCTATTCTTCAGAATTCATGCCTCGTCCATTTTCCCATTTGCCTCACTTTTTCCAATATCATTACAGTATTACTTTTCATGTTCTTCATCAAAACTTCCATTCCTTCTCAGCTATAAATATTGATTCTGGGATTTATTTCTGAAAGAATATGAGAAACTGGCATAACGACTGCTTCAATTATTTAAGTTATTAAAAGTGTACATTCTTGGGTGTTCGTGAAGTTGGATGTCGATTTTATTCATTTTATCTGCTTTACATCTACCCAAGTATTTGTATTTTTATAAATAAATACATGTGCTACAGAACATAGTGACTATTAAATCATGACCGGAATAATATTTTGAGAAAAGGTAAACTGTTTATTCAACAGGATGAGTCTGTACCCAACCAGTGGTTTGATCTACATGGCATTATAGCATACATAACATAGGATCCAATCAGATACTCTAACTGAATGGACTTTTTTTTTTAAATCATACATTACAGAGACGATATTCATAAGAGGGACAACAATCATTATATAGGGCAGCCAACCAGCAGTTTCCTAGAGTTTTCTGGCAACAACAAGAAGCAGCCACTCAGAAGCATACTGGATTCAGGAGGCCTATCGCCATACTATGAAAAATGCAGCACTGATAATATAGTCCAAAATATCAGATTTTCCAAAACAAAAGGGGAATTGTTTAGTCTAAAAAAAGAAAAGAAAAGTGCACAGTCCTTATATTATTAAAGAATCTTTTAACATTTACATAGTTTGCTTATAACAGTTTCTGTACATCAATAATATAAGGGCAGGTGGAATTGCTTCTAAGTCAGCACCATAACATATTTCACTTGGCTGAACAAAAAGAGTGCCTTCACAGGTTATAAGATACGAGAACAGGCTAGGAGAAGAAATAAGTCATTTCCCGCGTTGTAAGCTAAAGTAACTCCAACTAAGCATGACATACAGTTATGGGAAGAGTCAGTTACTTTGCCTTGGTGGACAGCATCAAGTCCATCACTCCTAGTTCTTATATAAAAATGTGTGGTCTTGCATTTTCTTCATACAATTTCTATAAATTATACAAATCCCATCCTCTCTTCCTCAGAAAGGGACAACTCGCCACAGCCAACTCACCATGGCCAACTCACTGTGGGACAATTCAACAATTCAATTATTTAAAATAATTTTTTTAATGTTTTAACTTTTTTAAAATTAACATTTCATGTTGTCCCTCCTTTTGCACCCTTTCTTTAATGATTCTATTCCACCGTTTCTTTGATATTAGTGTAACTCTTATCTCACAGTGAGTTGTCCCTGGGAAGTTGGCTGTGGCAAATTGGCCAGGGTGAGTTGGTTAAGGTGAATTTTCCTAGCTTTCTATATAATGTCTGGGTTTGGTTCAATGTCTGCCAACAGGAATATTCCCATTATTTATCATTAAGGACAGAGACAGTGTCATTATTTAGCTACAGGGTATTCTCAACAGAAATAGCATATTTACTTAGCATTCTCATCAAATAGCATTGGGAGGGGGGACTAAAGAATTAGTCAGTAAAAGAAACTTTATTTTCCCCCTTTAAAAGTGAGTTAACATGTGTTTCCCACTTCCCTTTCTCTTACACACATACACACCAACACATTTTCTTCCCATTTGTACTTGTATGCATTTTACATTCTCCCTTGAAATCTTTGCTGGGTTGGGTCAAGCCATGCCCAAATGTGTCTGAAAACATAGAGATGAATCTATCAAGAATTTCCCTTGCGCGTGACAATCAGGAAATGGCACTTCTGCAGAACAAAATATGTTTAAAAGAGAAATTGCTGCCAGCTGAAGCCTATGCAACAGGGACACAAGAATTTCCTATCAGGAAGTGTGGTCACTTCATCAGCTTCATTCCAAGTCTTGATATTTAAAACTACGAAGAGTTAAAGGACTCTTTCGCAATTCCTAATAGTCAACACCAATTTGACAAGACAGAATAGGTTTTTTTTTCCTTAAAAATTAAAGACAATCCTTGTTCTTATAAGAAAACGGAAGAAACTTTACAAGAGATTATTTTGATATGTCCATCTCTTCCAAGCACATTTAATCCAAAGATTTGTTCCGGTGCTCAAAAGGCACTTAAAGAGGTTTTTTTTTAAAAAAAACAACAACCTCTAACAACCAATATAAAATAGAAACAAAAATAATTTAACAAAAGGTATAATGTATCCTATCTTTAAGGAGAAAAGTAAACCTTCAGATAATTCTTCGGCTCTCATCATTTTCAAAAATATGTGTCACACACACAAATGTAATCAAATCATCTCTTCTCCATAAATCAAACTAAGAAAAAAATATTACTGGCAATGAAAATAGAACAGTTTGCCAAATGGCTCTCCCTTCCCCACCTGTCCCACTTTGCAATATCCAACCTATGCAAAAACTACATTTGTTGGTTCATAATAAACTAGGGAAGAGGCCCCCAATTCTTTGGGGCACCAGGGACCAGTTCCAGGGAGAGAGCTTTTTCTGTGGATCGGAGGAGGCGTGGTTTCGTGTGCTGCCTGCATCCTGCAGATAGGGCTTCGTTTGTTCGCGTGGCCCTTTTTCTTGCGTGGCATGCCACGGACCAGTGCCAATCCACGGACCGGGGTTAGGAACCCCTGAACAAGGGACTGTTCCTATGCTAAGGAAGGCTCAGGGACACGTAGGTAATTTGGGAGGGGGGAGTAAAAGAATTTCATAAATGAAAAACTAGCACGGTTAACTAATCATGGCATTAAAAATGCCTACTACATTAGCAGACATATAGATAAACACCATTTATCATTATATTATTATATTGAGGAACAATATTAGAATAACTACATACATTCCTTTCACGCTATATATGAGAAGGTCAAAATTCCTTCAGGATTGGAGGTTGTTCTCATTTTTACTGATGCATTTCTAATATACTGAATTATCTATTAAGTGCAAGGATCTGGAGTCACAGGGCCGCAATTAAAATTTAGCATGAAGAAGAAACATTACAGTTCAGCAGATATTTTTCATACTGGAAGCAAGTACAGCAATATATAAACAGGCTCGAACAGGCAAGGGGCAGATTCATGAAATGAAGCGTGTTCACAGATGGGATACAGAAAATGAGATTCACAAAATGTCATGGATGTTCACGTCATAGATGAAAAGGCTATTTCATAGAATATGTTCCTCTTCTATGCAATTTATGAAAACAGATGGTATAAGGAATCAGAGGATAAATACACCTATATTTTCCTCCTTTGGCAACACGGATTGCAATGCTTACAAATTAAATTTTGGCTGAAAGCATACAAAGAGTTAAACGTACAGCAAGGCAAATCCAAGGTCACTAATTACCCAGAAGTCACTAAAATTGTCCTCTAATGAGAAATGGAAAAACATTTACTTTCGTTTCAAGAGCTGGCCATTGCAAAATAAATTCAAGAGATACCAAGCAGTGGGACATGCAGATGTAACCGAGTGTGCAGTTTCAGTAAGATTTATCCATGTTAAAAAAAATATAAGTGTACTGATTGAAAGGAAACAAAACTATCCTTAGTTGAAGGGCTGGTATTAGAGACATCTGATCATAAATGCTGATTTTAAAAAAGCAGCAAGTAGAGCCTTGAGTTCAGTGAAAAGAAAAGAAAAAAGGCAAGCATGCAAATTGCTAGAATTCTTGGTTGTTGTTTTGGGGTTTTTTGCTTTCTTTTTTGCCTATATTAAAGTATAGAGACCAATTTTATTTCTGTAGGCCCCAAATCACTGTATATTGTTTCATAGTACAATAGAGAAAGTACAAATTGTCATCCTATCAGTTCAGATATATGCCCAGCTCAGTCAAGTATGGATCATGCTGTCCATGCAGGGGGATATGGCCCAGAAAACCCCTTATATGCTGCTAAGGAACTTTAAAGAAATATAATTTTATTAAAACCCTCCTTGCCTGTTTTAATCCAGATTAAAACAGATTTTTCGCCCCAGAGGAATCATTAGCAAAAGGGAGATGAGAGAATAAAATATTTCAACCACTATATAAGGTAGCCTATTTATTTATTGTTATCAACCAAAGGTTAAAGTCCTCTTCTGTTTTGAAAACAGTGGGAGTTGAGTTTCTTTTGTACACATGTAATACTGTGCTACAACATGAAGTACATACATAACATCCTAGATTTCCCTTTTATATAAGGGGAAATTGTATCACTTTTTACTGTTTGCATTCACATCTGGCGTACTTCTTCAACCAGAAAATGACAAGTTTCCATATTCCAATGAAGCAGTCTTTAAGAGATGAATTTGAAGACAGAAATCCACCCATCTATGAGAACCGAATTGATCATCATCATCACCACCAAACAAATTCAGTATTTCCAGGACAACTAATGTTTCTTTTCATTTGTAACTCTAAAGCCAAACCGCACTGATATGAAAATTCAGTTCACAAACTGATCAATAGTCTATTGCTTGATGTATAGTTGCTGTGTAATTCACACACACAGGCAAACACACACTCTAGCAGATACCTAAGGGTGAGGTAAGTCTATTAAATTGTTACTGGGCTACATAAAGTTTCATATATATTTCTAGACAGGCTTGGATATTCCAGTGGTAATTACATAAGATGACAATGGGTAGTACCAAATATTTTCAGCAATGTTGTTATATATGTAAATCCTTAAACCACTTCTACAATCCCAAATATCGTCTTTTTTTTTTTTTTTACAAGAGTCACATTTTCCCTGTCTTTCCTTCTAAGGATATCATTTGTACAATCATACTGCTTCCTTCTCAAAAGAAATGAAGATCAGAATGATCCATCATTTTCCCAAAGAATTCTCCTTTTGCGAGAGCGAGAGCTACATTGTGCCAGATTTATCTGAAGAACTGTTAGGAAAGAGCTTCTCTGTGGGTGTCACCGCAGGACTCCCCATTCCTGAGCTGCTACTGCTACTGGATCGATGCTGGACAACAGGTCTGATGGGACGCATGGGCGGGGGCCTCAGCTGAGCTCCTGCAAGTCGGGCCGAGAGAGCAGGTTTAAATGTCGTCATCATTTCAGTGGTTGAGCTGCTGCTCCGCCTCATAGCGGCATCGGGGTCTCTGATCATGATGGTATGAAGGGGACTGGCAGGTTCGGAACTGACCGAACCAATTTGCGGGTTCTTCATTGGTTCAAGAGTGTCCAGGACAACATCGGGGGCTTGTTTCACAGTATTTTGCCTTTCAAGCTCACGCAGCTCATTCAGGGCTGTGCTCATGGTCTTTTCGATGTCCTGTAAAGACAGAAATACAAACAGAATGTGACGATTCCTTGAATGAGATGATGATCTAGCTCCTTTTCTTATTTACTTGAGGCAGAAGGTTTGATACAGATAACATTGAGTGGGACAATGACTCATTAAATAATTTGCATGGGATTGATGACAGTAACCAAGTCTCTGGGTGCCCCTAAAACTACAGCATATGCATTTCATAATCATACAACGGTCTAGGAGTTCAACCCTCCTCCGGGCTGGTTTTCCAGCTACGAATTGTAAGAGCTGAAGCCCAAGAGACCTGAAATGCAAAGGCTGGAAAGGGTTCACTACACTGAGACACACTGAGAATATGAAAAGATATTTTTGGATCCCATTTTGTAGGTAACTCTCAAAATTTCTAAATAAAAATATGACATTTTAGATATACTCCAATTAAGGACACAGTAGAATTGATAAACAAGTAGATGTAATATCAAGGGAACATGGCTAGCATACCTGGAGGCTGCATTTCTGATTCCAATGGATGTGAGCTCTTTCAACTATAACTTAATTTCCACAATGTAATTCCACTTCTTTCAGTTTTGGTATGTCAGAATATCAGATTAGCCATTCTGTTTAAAACTGAGGTGGTAGCACCACCTTTCTTATCTAATTAATATTGTTTTGTTTCCTGATGTATCTTCTTTGGATGGAAGGTCTTTAGCATGCTGTGTATTTGCATCTTACATGAAGCTATCTCTTCTTCTATGTATTTATTTTTTTATTAAATTTATATAGCCTCTCATGTCACACAAAGTGACTCTGCGGGTGGCATACAATAAAACGAACAATTAAAGCAGAATATAAAAATGAATTAAAACCAGTGGTGGGATTCAGCCAGTTCGCACCAGTTTGACAGAACCGGTTGTTAACTTTCTAAGCAGTCTGGTGAACTGGTTGTTGGAATAATTAGGACAGAGAAACCATTAGGTGGTTAAGTTATTTGAACCCCACCACTGATTAAAACCATTAATTAATTAACATAAATAAAAACAAGGTTGTGAGAGGGTTAATAAGATGCTATACAGCATCAGGCGGGTCCATGGCTACTCCCTGGCTACTCATTCTGAGGGCTTTCCAGAAGACATACTGGTTGGGCTGACCTCATCTTGGGGAGTGGGGTGGGGGTGGGAATGGATGTTCCAGAGGGCAGAAGAGGCTTGTCTCCTGGATCCTGTCAGATGGAACTTCTCAGCAGACAAGGCCTGAAACATGCTTATCCCAGTAGAAGTACCAGTAGAAGTAATTGGGGAGAAGTGTTCTCTGCCATTGGAGCCTAATAACTGCCACTAAGAGGGGAAGAGGACAGGGGAGTGAAACACTGACAAAAGAAATGAGAGTGAGAAATAAATAAATAAATGAACAAGAGAAAAACATGATAAATCTTTGTCAGGGTACCAGCTACAGTCCCTTTCTGAAGCATATGGATTTGGCTACAGCCATCTATGCATTAATCATGTCCCATTTCAATGTCTACAAGGCATGGTAATTGGTTGCTGCCCTTGAAGAACAATAGGGGCTGCCCTTGTAGAGTGTCCAAAAACCACAGCTGGTACAAATTATTGGGAGCCAGATTGGCTTTCTTGTGTACATTTTATGAGCCATAGTATACCAATTTTAAATCAACTGCCCTGACTTCTAATTAGTTTCATTTATAAGTGATTTCTCCCCCCCCCCCCCCGATTCCTGCTGTGCTGCTTCATCACGGGAGGGGGCAGCTGTTCCTGGGAGGGATGAGTAAAGAATGCAGAGCGTGAATGCCAAGAGTGCATATTCTCAGCAGGGTTGCCCATGGCATGAAGGTCATCCCAGCTGCCCAGCTAAAGCAAGCAGGAACCTCTATTGGGCAGCTGCAATATAGAAAGATGTCAGAGGCAGATGATCACTTCAGCGACAATGGCAAAGGCATCAATCCCCGCTGCGCAGGAGAAGATAATGGGAAACCACTCCTGTAGTTTTACCAAGAAAACCACATGGATAGAAAATATAAAATATAAAACAATATACTGATAGATGGTGCTACTGAGGAAAAAGATCTTTTGGAGTACTAATGGGGTTTAGGAAATGGCAGTGGCAAATCGTTCAAAAAAAGCTTGGGAAGAAAACTGCAGGGAGTTCTATCCAGGAAGTGCCCAGAAGTCAAAACTGACTTGAAGGCACAACAACAACCACGAATATTAATGTAGAAATAGGGATGAGTAGAATAGCATAGTCTGTGTCCCCAATAGGGTGATTTGTTAAACCACAACAGGAATATTACAATCTACATCAGTGGTAGTCAACCTGGTTCCTACCGCCCACTAGTAGACGTTCCAGCTTTCATGGTGGGCGGTAGGGGTTTTGTCCAATACTGAAGCACTTTCCTTTTTTTAATTTAATTGACTTCCCTATTTATAAATCACCATTACTGTGGAGCCGGTGGGTGGTTAGAAAATTTTACTACTAAGAGATATAAAAGTGGGCAGTAGGTTTAAAAAGGTTAACTACCCCTGACCTACATCGTATTATAGAAATAAATGAAATACCCTTGAATGCACATTCCAAAGAATACGAGAATTTCATGCAAATGAATCAATGGATGTTTTGCTGGCAACTAGAAAAAATATTATTTTGTCATGCCTGTAATATCCTTAGCACCCAGCTAGGACACAGCTTCTGCACCATTTTGTAGACCAAAAATTGAATAATGGATGGGTGGGTAGGTGGATGGGTGAGTAGATAGATATGATAGATAAATGATAGATAGATAGATAGATAGATAGATAGATAGATAGATAGATAGATAGATAGATAGATAGATAGATAGATACCGTATTTTTTGGAGTATAAGACGCACTAGAGTATAAGTCGCACCAAGGTTTTGAAGAGGCTTTTTTTTTAAAGTAGGTAGATAGAGGGATAGAGAGAGAGAAAGAGAGAAATACAGTAGGTATGTGGGGAGAATGAGTAGTAAGGTAGATAAAGTGATAGAGAGAGAGAAATAGAGAGAGAGAGAAATACAGTAGGTAGGGAGGGTGGGAAAGAGTAGATAGGTAGGTAGAAGGAAAGAGAGAAAGAAATACAGGAGAGAGAGAGAGGAGGGAGGGGGGGAGGGAGGGAGGAGGCAGGTAGGTAGATGTTCCCAGATGTACTTATCCATGTGCTGGAGATGTAATTCTCATCAATCAGTTTAAGAGCTTTCCAAAAGGAAAAAAAAAAGTTTTTGCACTCTGCAAACTTCCCCAAAACGGCCCGTTTTCACAAAAATGGGCCCGGTCCCCCCCCCCCAAAGCATGAATAGCCTTTGGGGGGCTTGCAGAGTGTTCCGCGAGAGGGGGGGGAAAGGAGCAAAAAATGGCCCGGGTTTTTTGCAAAAACTGACCCTTTTTGTAAAAAAAAAAGATGCATAGCCTTTAGGATGTTTATAGAGTGCTGCTTGGGGCTGGGGAGGCAAAAAAGGGACATTTTCCTGTCATTTCTGCCCTCCCCAGCCTCCAGGAGCTCTCTAAAAGCCTCCATAAGGCTCTGCACAGCCATTTTGGTGAAAGGGTGGGGCTTTGAGAGGCAAAAATTGCTGTATTCAGTGTATAAGACGCATCCAGAGTTTCAACCACTTTTCTGAGGCAAAAATACGATAGATGGATGGATGGATGGATGGATGGATGGATGGACAGACTATTTATATTTAAAGAAAGATTGTGTGTGTGTGTGTGTGTGTTTGTGTTTGTGTGTTCATGTTCCAAGCTTTTGGGAAACAATATATTTAACAATATACAATATATACCTTGTTAAAAAGATAGCTTAGCTTTGACAGATGAACTTTCACAGCAACTAATGAATAATGAATTATATCACATTCAGCAGATGAAACACACTTATACCACCTCTTAAAAGAAGTCAGACTTGAATTGTGAATAACACTGTTTACTAAGTAAACTCCACTGTGCACAGAAGTATTGATGGCAATAGCTTTTTCTTATATGATTCTTTTGTCTCTCCTCATTCTTGTCATATTTCGTTTCAGTGCATGATCCCTAAATTCTAACATTGTGGATTTATCCCATCCCATATTTGATTTTGTGCAGTCTGATTCCTCTTAGCTTCAATTTATTCTAAAGAGACCCAAACATTTTACTTTTGCTTGTAAGAGACCATTTTTTAACCTTACTAATTGTTTTGGCTAGACTTTTTAATTAAACTACTGAAGTGATAGATTGCTTCTACTTTTTATGATCAATAATAAAAGAGCAGGCAGTCAAGAAATATGGCTTAGACTAGCACTTGGTAGAGCAACAATGAAGAGCTTGGAAAAGACATTAAGATGCCATGATGGATTTGTATCTATGAAAACTGGGGAAATGCAAGCCATTGTATTCCCTGGGACATTAGGGCCATGATGGCAAACCTATGGCACACCTGCCACAGATGGCACCCAGAGCCCTCTCTGTGGGCATGCAAGCCGTCGCTCCAGCTCAGCTTCACCATGCATGCACATGTACCTCCTACCAGCCAGCTGATTTTCGGGTCTCTGCTGCAAATGTGCGGGGCTGTAGCGCATGTGGAAGATGTGTGTGCATGCATGGGGAGGTCACACACACATGCACGGAGTGGGGGAGCACCGGAGTGTAGCGCCTCCCATAGCCCATTTTTTGTCCCAGGAGGCTGCAAAAAGGCCTACTAGGTCCAAAATGGAGTAAAGGGAGGTCGCATGTGAGCAGGGGGCAGGGGGAGCACAGGGGGTCATGTGTGCATGCACACAGGGTAGTGTCATGTGTGCATTGAATTATGGGTGTGGCGAGTTTGCTTTTAGCACATGACAACAAAAAGGTTAGCCATCACTGCTGTAGGGAAATGAAAAGTGGGAAGCAGGATAATATTGATGCTTTTGAACCTCAGTGTTGAAAAAGACTCCTAAGGATATTATGGACAGCCAAGGAAACAAACAAATGGATTGAATAATTCCTCCTGAGGTAAAAATGGCCAGGCTCAAATTACCATACTTTGGACACATTATGCAAAAACCTACGTAGTTCTCTGAAGAAGGTGGAAGGAAAGAAAAGCAGACAATGACAAGCAGCAAGATAGAGAGATGCCTTTATAGCAGAAAAGGTTTAGGTTTAGGTTTTTAGGTTTTATTGGTTTTTTTATACCGCCCTACTCCCGAAGGACTCAGGGCGGTATACAGCCAGAGTAAAACAAATATATAAAAGTTTTAAAAGACATATTAAACAATTTGGCCTAACAATGAAAAAACCCAACGAACCCTGATTAAAATTAATAAAAATTAATAATTTAAAAATCATTTTTATGCCAGCCCGGCTTGTTGGGAAAAAAAGGTTTTGAGGTCACAGCGGAAGGTGTGTAAGTCAGGGATAGTTCTTAATTCCGGGGACAATTCGTTCCAGAGGACCTGGTGCTCCCAAGGAGAAGGCTCTTCCCCTGGGTGTCACCAGTCGACATTGTCTAGCCGACGGCACCATGAGGAGACCCTCTCTATGGGAGCGTACTGGCTGGTGGGAGGCTCTTGGTGGCAGAAGGCGATCTCATAAGTACCCAGGTCCTAAGCCATGGAGCACTTTAAAGATAGTAACCAACACCTTGAATCGCACCTGGAAAATCACCGGAAGCCAGTGCAGCTTGCACAGGAGGGGTGTTACATGAGAGTGTCACGTCGCCCCCATAATTACCCGTGCGGCCGCATTCTGAACCAGTTGGAGCCTCCGGGTGCTCTTCAAGGGGAGCCCCATGTAGAGAGCATTGTAGTAGTCCAGACAGGAAGAGAGAAGGGCATGAGTGATTGTGCATAGGGCATCCCGATCTAGGAAGGGACGCAACTGGTAGATCAGGCGAACCTGATTAAAAAGCCCCCCTGGCGACAGCCGTCATATGATCTTCCAAGGACAGCCATGCATCCAGGAGGACACCCAAGTGGCGAACCCTTTCTGTGGGGGGTTCAGGTCTCACGCCCCATAGCCAGCGATGGAACCAGCTGACTGTAATGGGACGCTGGGAACCACAGCCATTTGGTCTTGGAGGGGTTGAGCCTGAGCCCAAGAATGGATCAAGTTGGATCAAGTTAGGAGCAGGTAGTCATGGAGGAAATGTATCTTTGTACGAGGTGGCTTAAAGAGTCAACACCAACTAGTTAGCACATAATCAGTCAATCATTCCAGTCATTCTTTCTGTAGTTCACCTCTTGAAGCCAAAACGGAGCTCCAAATGCAATGTATCATACATTTCTATAATGACATCACAGATTGGCAGTTTTATTTTTAATCCCCTTCTGAACTGTTCCTGCCATGGAACTGGTATTTGTGCCCTGTGCTTTTTTCGTTTAACAGCAGTTGCACACTAGGCTGACATTTACACCTACCTCAAATATCCCTTTCCTGAATAGTCTTTATTCTATCGGAACCCGCAAAGACATGTGATATTTAACTTTGTGCATGTCACCATGAATCACTATTCTTATTTCTGTAATATTCATCAGAACAAAATACTCAAGATACATTTTATGTAATTTTGGGAAAGGTCATTGATAGACTGGCATTTCAGAACAGTTTTATGACTCTATCTCTATGCATGCTTACAGGAGAATGAAATGCTGTCAACCTTAGCAGAATTTGTTTTCAAGACTATGCATGATTCTGCACTCTAGAATAGTTGAATTCAGTGAAATACTATAGGAGATTTAGAATATCAGGTTGCACTCCAACATTAAATATCAGTGAGAAATGGTTAAATTTAACCAGGATAGTCTAATTCCAATCTTCCTTAGCCTTTTGGCCTCCAAAGAATTCTGAATCAAAAGATACCAGGTTGGGGATCATTAGGATGATCTGAAATTTGACTGCTTTTCAGGAATTGTTATGCATTTATAAAGAAATGTATATGAACTTTTTTTTTTCATATTTCTTTTCAATTATATTTTTGTTTGCTTTTCTCTATTGTTAACAATGCTTTACTTACCTTTTGTTACTCTACACCTTTTCTTTAACATTGTACTGCTTCTCCTCTCCAATGTATATTTTTGGTACTTCCCTCCCCCTGCTAATTAATAAGAGGCTCTTTATTTTATGACAAAGAGAAGAAGTTGGAAGAATCATCCTTTTCTTTGGAGTTCTCCCTACCTGTTACAGAATTTTGAAACGCTCGAGGTGTAATTGCTTCTCAGCTTGCTTCCCTGCCAACTTGAGAAGAAGCAGCCTACACAAACAATTACCAATTTTTGTTTAAATGATTTTTAGAGCTTTGGACAGAGCCCTACTCGTAGGCATGAAATGCTTACTGCTGTTCAATTAAATGGGGGAGGGGGAAGCTCCCTTTCCCCTATAAAAAGAAAATGGCAGTACTAAAACTAAATCCAGTGATCTACAAATCACTAGTGGCTTTATTTAAAAATGGAACACCGCTATCCATTAGGTTTTCTGTAATGGAAAGTGTCACAGTACTAAGCAAAAAAGCTAAGAAGTGACAGCATAATCACTCAATCAACAACCCACACAGAAAAAGTCGAAAGATGTCAGCCCGAAAATCAACAGGTCCGCTAACCTTTGAGCAACCCGTGCAGCTAAAAGAAAAGAGCCGCTCAGCTGAACCTGCACATACACGGCCATTTATTTTATGTTCAGCCCATAAATTCTACCTACTAAAAGGCTTACTTGCCATTTCAGATTTTTAAAAATGCTCAGCAAAGATTATTTCTCTCTGCCATTTCTTCCTCCTTGATATAAATCAGCAATCTTCTGATATACTGTATAAGGAAAAATATTTGAGCTGGAAAACCTTTTCACCTCAATAGATCTGCACAGCCTGTTGCTTGAGTCTTTTTCATGTGATAAATAGAGAGAATGTCCTTTGTGTTTAGCTCAGTTCCAGATGGCCTCATGGAGATATTGTACTTTCTTCAGAGAGGGTTTAAAAAACAACCACACTTCTTAGTCTAACCTATAGAACTGGCATTTTCTGATCCAAATCAGGAATCAAATCAGTCCATCTTAATATTAACCAGGTCCAATCCTACTTGATCAACCAAGCTTCAACTGGATGTGATGTGGCTGGCAGCAGATTTGGACAATGAGGGGGTTGGGGAGGAACATGGGCCAGTCCTGGAGTCTGAGGAAGGCTCTGATGAGGGCTCTGCATCGGAGGAAGAGAGACGGCCAGAGGCTTATGCCAGTTATCAGCTGCCTTCAGGGTCAGACATCAGTAAGGCAGATGAACAGCTGCAGCCTGTTCCTAGTGTGTGCATATGCAGAGTTGCCAGACAAAGGGAACAGCTAAAGAACAGAGGTAGACTTGGGAGTAAGGCCAGATGATGAATGGCCTCTCCCAGAGGAAATAAAAGAGGAGTGAAAGGGAAGTGGAGTTTGCAGGAGACAATTAGTTCACTTAATTGGTTCATGATTCTCTGAGACTCCTTGCCAAGTTGTGCAGATATTGACCTGTCAGCTCTCCAAGCCAAATAAGGTCTGTGACTGTAAATCCTCCCTTGAAAGACTTTGCTGGATGTGAATGAGCAGAATTCACAATAAATTAATAAAAAGGTTTTTTGTTCTGACAAGGAGTTTGGTTCATGCTCTCCAGAACTTTTGGCCAGGGCAGGATGCTATGACATAATCTTCACACACATACATACATACACATGCACTAACCCAAGGGCTCACAGTTGTACAACAAAATTGATTTTCATCAGGACTGCAAAAACAAAGTTTGAGCACATATTCTGTTATTTAAACTCTCCCTATCCCTCTAAAAAAAACCACCCTGTTGATTAGCAGTGTTCTGGGGATGCAGAAGAACAGTGAGAGCACGTATTAGAGAGGCTACTCTTAACCAGGAGTATATTCTTAACTTCCTCTGAAGGCAGCAATTTCACTAGGCATATGAAAATAGTAATTAAAAAAAACACTTCTATTGTGAAAGACAGGAATGTACCATAAGTAATAAACCATTTGTTGTTGGAGAATTCTTGATGCACATTATTTGAGTTCAGAAACTAATAACCCTTAAACCAAGCCATTATAGATTTGATTTTTTAAAAAATACATTGCTAAGTATCTGATGTATCTAGAATTTCTATAATATGCAAATTTCTACATAGCTTTCCTCTTACCTCTGCCAGTGCTTCAGCTTCTAGTGATTTCTGATCGCCAAGACTACTATGCCGAGTTGAGCTACAAGTAGACCTCAGTTGATGGCCATCGCTCAATGTCTTTCTGTCTGGATAATTGATACTGCCAGCGCTTCCAAACGTTGCCATCCTACGTTTCTCGGGGCTTTCGATCCTACCTCTGTTCAATGGCAGCATGTGAGGACTACTAGGACAAGCTGCTGCTCGAGGAGGAGTATCTATTCCTGGACCAAAACCTCTTGGGGGGCTATGTGTGTCACCACCACTTCGACGGCGAGGGATTGCTGCTCCATCAGATCTTAACCTCACCCTGGAATATAAGACCAACACGTTTGTGAAATCATTGCTCCATGTTTCCAAATTCAGCTGGACTGATAAGTAAATGTTCATAGAGCTGTTTTAAAGAGGGGAATGTAGTGACTGCCTTGAAATGTCAAGTTGAAGAATCAAATCTCTTAACCTTTCCTACGTGGGCTAGTACAGGGCTCTCCCTTATGTTGTTTAACATCTGGATATTTGAAACTGCCGGGCTATCTTCTATTAGTTTAAGGTAATGGATCATCAATAAATAAGCAATGCATATTTCTTATCCTGACCTGTGATGATTTTTTTTTTACTCACTATCTAGGCTGTTAGGGAATGGATGGGATGAAAGAAGCTTAGACTGATTTCCATGAAAACAAAACTGTTTGACCAGAAACCATCTGGCTCATTATCAGCTGCAGATTAGTCCCAGAGGTCTTAGAATATTCATGACTGGGAGAGGCATGGTAACAAGGTCAGCCAATGAATAGACATAGCAACATAGCGGGCGACACCCAGGGGAAGGGCTCTCTCTGTGGCGGGCCCGGCCCTCTGGAACGACCTTCCCCCCGACATTAGGACGACCACGGACCTCCGCTCCTTCCGTCTTAAATTAAAAACACATCTTTTCTGTCTGGCCAGCCTAGGGTAGTCTCTCTGTCTCTGGGGTTTTATTGGGAAGTTTTTTAGTATAGCTTAGTTTTAATGGGGAATTTTAGCACAGGTTTAGGTTTAATTTGTTTTTTAAAGAAATGTTTGTATATATTTATTGTTTTTTATTCTTCCTGTGCACCGCCCCGAGTCCCTATGGGGAGAGGGAGCGGTTTACAAATATTAAATATTATTATTATTATTATTAACTAAGTCAGCCAATGGAAGATTAAACAGATCTGAGTCTGTGCTGAGAATCGAAACTGAAACTATCCTGTCTGTTCTGAACTCTGAAATGAAACTAACTGTTCTCTCCTGGTTGTGTTCTGCTTGTACCTTCTACCACATTGAAAGAATCTACTGTTGGTATTGTACATTTATTCATCTGCTAATATGTATATAAAGAAGTTAATGAATCCAGCTGAATCAGTTATCTGTGTGTGCTTTCTGGATTTGATTTTTCTGCAACAAACTCTGACAAGAGGAAGTCACACATCTTCTGAAGGAACAGATCTGTGATCTGGGAATTCTGCCTTCATGGCTTCTGCTTCTTCAACAGATAACATCCATGATCAGAGATGCCTTCACCCTACTCTGTCTGGAGGGGCAGTACTACTATTTTTTGAACAGAGATCCCTGGTCACATAAGTCTTGCTCATGTTACTTCCAGGCTAGATGTCTGCAGTAAGTGCTAAGCATGGTTGCCTCTGAAGATAACTCAAAAATTCAGCTTGTATAAAATAGGATAGCTAATGACTGCAAGAGGTGGGAGCTATTTTAACAGACATTGACATTGAGGCTTTATTGATTAGCCCTTGGGCCATATCAGTGCAAAGTTCCAAAAACACATTCTTGCTAAAATTTGATAAAAGCAATATTAAATGGAATTTGATAAAATACAATTTAAAATGGAATTGGAATAAAATGCAATTTAAAATGAAATTGGAATTAAAAAACAGTCTTAAATAACATTGGAATAGAATACAATAATATAAGATATAGATAAAATATGATAAAATTATATTTTGGTATTCCCCCTGCAAACTATCCCAATCAGTCCCACATATGCAGATCTCAACTGAACCATTTTGTTTAAGTACTGTGCTGTGTTAAATGTTATTCTCCAGTTCTGGCCACACATAAGGTAAGCTGTTTTGATATGGGGATCCCAATGGGTCATTTGTTTGATATATAGACCAAGGTACCTGTCTTTCGCCCCCTTATTAAAGCAACGAATAGGATGTGAGCCAGGTATTCTACCTCTGCCGCTCCACAAATGTAGAGATACTCATTGTAGGGTATAGAATGGAATCTCCCATATTTGACCATTGTGTCAAGCTGTTCAAATCTCACTCACATAAATATCTCCCTAAGATGTTTTGGCAGTTGTAACTTCAAATAGCTGTCTACTTGAAAAGTATGTTTGTATTTACTCAGCCATTTCAAGTTACCCACCTTACTAAGGATAGTTACATCATTTTGTGCTTCTATATCCTTAATTTTTTGGGCAGCTCATTTTTTGAGTTGTTCTACTGTTACGTAAGAGACAGGAAGGCCACAGCTTCTTACAAAATTTGTTAGATTGGTGATCCAGGAGATTTGTGATTGTAATTTTATTTTATAGATGTAACTTGGGGATATTTTAAAAGAATTACATCAGTATTGTGGGCACTGCATTGGTAGCCTAGTTTTTTCCAGGTTTATTTCAAAGCAAATGCCTGCAAGGGACTGGTACAAGCAACTTTTGGGACAGACAGTCTGTTCTGAGAAGAATCCATACTTTTATGACCCTCTATGATCAAATCAGGATGACGTGCCTCACATTTCTGCCCCTGAAGAAGTTACAATTATGAGAGTGAAGAAGAAGCCATCTTTTCAATGGCTGCTATAATGTTATACAATGGCTTGAACCCTGTGGCTCACTTCTAACCTTTACAAAACAATGGATACTATCATTCTTCACTATATCTTTTGAGTTTAATGTTTTTGCAGGTGCTAATAATTTTAATAATTTCACGTTATCATAATTTTTAAAATTATTTTTGTTGCTTACACCATAATAAAAAGCCTAAAGTCTACTGGTTGATAGTGGACACAGTGAAATAAATCAATATGTCTACTTCTTCCGGTTTAAACGTGATGTTAATTGTGCAAGTCAGCTCATAACTTTTCTATAATCTACGTATTCAGATTGTCTTGCCTGTAGCCAGAAAATAATGGGGAAGAGAGATAATTGCATCCAAATGAGAATAAAATATTGGGGGATTTTACCGTCCCATTACTCCTCCAAATCCATAGTCTGGAAGATGATCTGTTGGAGACTGTATGTCGTTCTTAGATGAGGCTTTATCATCCAGCAGAGGTCCACTGCTAGCTTCACTGTCTGCCTTCTGGCTAAGGCTGTCGGAAAAGGCATCATCCCTGTAAATAACAAAAATCTCTCTTAGGCTGAGTTTAATGCTTCATACTTAGGAAGGAAAAACTTGTTCATTAATTTGTGCCAGTGGGTAGCTAAAACAGCAATGATTTGCTGTGGTTAACCTGTACAATAACAGTTAAAGGAACTAGGTATGTCTAGCCTAACAAAGAGAAGGAGTAGGGGTGACATGATAGCTGTCTTCCAATACTTGAAGGGCTGTCACAGAGAAGAGGGGATCGACTTGTTCTCTGAAGCCCCAGAAAGCAGGACAAAAAGGAACTCATTAAAATCAAACCTGGAACTAAGAAAAAATTTCCTGACAGTGAAAACAGTTAATCAATGGATAGCTTGCCTCCCAGAGTTGTGAGTGTGCTCCATCACTGGAGGTTTTAAAGAAGACATTGTTAAGCCATTGTACAGGATGTTATAAGGCCAAGATGGCAAACCTCTGGCACATGTGGCAGAGGTGGCACGTAGAGCCCTCTCTGTGGGGACATGCACCATCGCTAGCTGCTCTTCTGGTTTCCAGTGTGTGCACGCGCACTAGGCAGCTGATCTTTGTGCGTGCTGGAGCCCCAGAAACCTGAAGACCAGCTGGTCGGTGTGCGCATGCACTCCGGCCAGCTGGCCTTCAAGTTTCTGGGACTCCAGCTCACATGCGCATGTACACACACGTTCCAGTTTGGACACTCAATGCCAAAAAATGTATAAGGTCTCCTGCCTTAGATAGGCTGTTGGACTAGAAGACTTCCAAGATCCCTTCCAGTCCTATGATTCTAGTTGATTATTTAGGGGTATTGTATATCAGGGATATCAGAAAAGCTTGGTTTCTACCCTGTTAGCCACTTATCTTTGAAAACTTTACATAAATCCCCTGTACACAATATACAAGCCTAATCATACTTTCTTTTTCATCTCTTGCATAAGTCTTCCCTTATCTTATGGCTGGATGACAATAAAGTTTACACATTGTATCCTGTAGGATTGGAGCATATAAATGCAAAGCTACCTGATTTACTCTAATTTTACAACTGTTTTAAAGGAAGTTTGATGTAGCGGTTTAAGTATGAGGCTAAAAATCAGGAGACAGTGAGTTCTAGTCCTGCCTTAGGCAAAAAGCTAGCTATGGGACCTTGGATCATTCGCTTTTTCTCAGCTGTAGAAAGGAGGCAGTGGCAAGCCACTTCTGAAAAATTTTGCCAAAACTTCAAGCGCTTGTCCAGACAGTCTTGATAACTGGAGATTTTTGAACAAAAAGAAAGAAAGAAAGAAGAAGCTCTAAAGCACTTGTAAATCATTATTTGGTATAACTGCTATTTTTTTTTCCTCACTGGGTAACAATCAATATCTAGCACACGTCCCTGAAGAATAAGTCAAAAAGATGGGTGAACAATAGCAGCCACTACTAGAATCTAATGAATCGGATTTAGAAAAAGAAAACTCTTGGTCAGCCTGCATTTTTAAGGAAAAATCTTCCTTAGCTCTTTCAAAGAAAAGGATTCCACCACTGTCATCACACATATACTGTATTTTTATATTTCAGTGAATGTTGCTTTTTCTTTTTCTTTTTAAACAATTGCCTGCATCACACTGACACACTGTTTCAAACATCAATGCGGTTAGCTGTCAACAATGGAATTAGTTGCCAATAATGTGCCCACAGAGATCATCTATATCACAACTATTTGGTGGGGGAGAAGGTCTAATGGAGAGCAAGAGATGAAATGGATGACGAAATGATGTTGCAATGACGCATGTAGGAAATGCTGGGGGTTTTGTTCTGACATCCTAAGACACAGTTTGTCATTTCTCATCTTCACCATTAGTAGTAGATGTCTAGGATCTGTGCTTAAAGGGGTAAGGGGGAGAATAACACAGAGCCTTCAAGCTTCATTGAATTTCAGCTCTCCAGTTGAAATTCTGCCCCAGAGCCCCAGTCAAGATTTGCTTTAGAACTTCTTGTTACATAATTAGAATTATTGCCTGTAAAATTAGAATAAATTCTGAAGAGCAGAAATTATATTTTACCCTGGAGACATGTTATACTTTGCAGATAGAACAGAAATATCTATTCCTAACCTCATTTCATTACCACTTGAATATGTGTCCTCTCCGGTTACTCTAGGTATCAAAATAGATTATTACTCAATCACAATAGTGATTTTGGAAACTAAAACTACCCATTGTGATGCAAATAAAGAACCTAAAAAGGTGGTCTAGAATTCTTTTCAGTTCTGTTTTTGAGTAAGATAATTTGACTCTGAGGTTGGTTGTAATTTTGAGAATCGTTTATTACATTACATTTACATTATAAATCACTGTGTATTGCAGATATCTGTGTTTTTTTTTTTTTATTAAACAATTTTTGTTTTTATTTTTAAACAAACACAAATAAGTATAACAAAAAACAAAAAAACATAAAGTCCATCTTCCATTACAAATTGTAGAAAATGTGTCAGTTGGTTACATACTGTACATCTCTTCCATAGTCATAATCATATCAAATCACATATTTTAGTTCAAATATATTTATATATATTACAATTATTATACCTCAACCTTCATTTGACTATCTTGTTTCCAGCCATTGATAAAATTTATTCCAAATTTCATAAAATTGTTCATTGTCTTGTTCTCTAATTTCAAATGTTAATTTATTCATCTCTGCACATTCCATAATTTTATAGATAATTTCTTGCTCTGATGGTAATTTGTCATTTCTCCAATTTTTAGCAAAGACGATTCTAGCGGCTGTCAAAATATTCACAATTAGGTATCTCAAATTTTTGTCGAATGTTTCTAAATTAAGTCCAAGCAGGAAGAGTTCGGGTTTGAAATCTATTTGTTTTCCTGTTATTTTACCCAACCATGTGTGGATCATATTCCAATAATTTTGGGCCTCCGAGCAAGTCCACCACATATGGTAGTAAGTACCAGGCGTCTGATGGCATTTCCAGCATTTTTGAGATTTGTTCTTGCTCATTTTTGAGATTCTTGAGGGTGATAGATGCCACCTGTAGAACATCTTGTATAGGTTCTCTTTATAGGCTGTTGACATTGTCATTTTGTAATTCTGTGTCCACAATTTTTGCCACTTATCTAGGTCGATCCCATGCCCGAAGTTTTTCCCCCATATTATCATTGTTTCTTTCACTTGCTCTTCTTGGAGTTTAAACTCTAATAAGTAGGCATAGAGTTTTTTAATTGTTTTTTCATCGACGCCTGTTAATATTTTGTCTAATTCTGTCATTTTGTCGTAAACCCCTCCTTTTTTTTGGTCTTCCTTATATCTTGAGTATATTTGTGTGTATGTATACCAATTAATATCCATTCCTTCTTGTTTTAGTTCCTGAATAGTCTTAAGATCACCCCTTGAGTTTAATAAATCCGAATATCTAATTGTTCGTTCCCTTTTGTGTATTATTGCGTATGTAAATGCTTCCGTAATTGATACCCAGACTGGTATTTTGAGATAATGCAATTTCTTGATCTTCTCCCAATTTACAATCAGAAATTCCCTTACGTAGTGCCTTCTGAAAATGCCATGTTTCCTGGTGGTTCGGTACCATAGAGCTGCGTGCCATCCTGATGGCAAATCATGTCCCTCTAATGCTAATAATCTTGTATTTCTTAGTGTAATCCAGTCTTTAATCCACATCAGATTCGCAGCTTGATGATATAGTTCCCAATCAGGCAATCCCATACCTCCCCTTATTTTGGTATCTTGTAAAATTTTTAATTTTATTCTAGCTTTTTTCCCTTGCCATAGGAACTTTAAGACCATTTTCCTTAATTTTTCGAAAAAGTCCTTGCCCAATCTAATTGGGATTGTCTGGAATAAGTATAGTACCTTAGGCAAAATATTCATTTTTATCGTGGCTATTCTCCCTAGTAATGATAGTTGTAAATTCTGCCATCTCGTAAGATCTGCTTCTATTTGTTGCATGAGCTTAGAGTAATTCTCCTTTTTAAGGGTGCTGCATCTCGACGTCAAAAGGATTCCTAAATATTTAAGCTTGTTTGTGATTTGAATTTTCAAGATTTCTGTTAATTCTTCTTTCTGTCTTCTTGTCATATTCTTTGTTAAGATTTGTGTCTTGTCTTTATTTATTTTCAGACCTGTTATTTTCCCATATTCCTCAATTTTCCCTATCAGTTTGGACGCGGTTGTAAGTGGTTCTTCGAGGATAAAAACTAGGTCGTCTGCAAAAGCTTGTAATTTATATTGTTCTTTCCTAATTGTCATTCCCTTTATTTCTTTGTCTTCTCTTATCTTTCTATTTAACACTTCTAGCGTTAATACGAAAAGTAAAGGTGATAGTGGGCAACCTTGTCTTGTGCCTCTTCTTATCTGGATGTTATCTGAAAGCTCTCCATTTATTATTATCTTGGCTGTTTGGTTGTGATATATAGTGCTTATAACATGTATAAAGTTTTGACCAAATTCCATTTGTTCTAGCTGCTGCAACATAAACTTCCAATTCACGTTATCAAAGGCTTTTTGTGCATCGAGAAATATCAAAGCCATTTGTTTTTCAGAATGTGCTTCATAATATTCCAACGTATTCAAAATTATTCTCATGTTGTCTTTAATTTGTCTCTTTGGTAAAAATCCATTTTGATCTGGATGTATAAAATTGTTTAAGTATTTTTTGAGCCTTTCTGCTAGTATTGATGCAAATAATTTATAATCCGAGTTTAACAATGAAATTGGTCGGTAATTCTTTACCTGCAGGAGATCTGTTCCTTCCTTTGGTATCAGTGAAATATAGGCTTCTGACCAAGAATTCGGCATTTTGCTACCAGACATAATTTCATTCATCAATTCTAATAAAGGAAAGGATAGTACTTCCTCCAAGGTTTTATAAAACTCTCCTGGGAGGCCATCCGGTCCCGGGGCTTTCCCATTTTTTTGTCTTTTAATAGCTTCAGTTAGTTCCATCATCGTTATCTTTGCATTTAGTATATTTCTGCTATCATCCGCTATAACCGGGAGATTTGCCTCTTGTAAGTAGTTTTTAACATCCTGTTCTAGTGTATTTTCTTTTTCGTATAATTTCATATAATATTCCTGAGCAATTTTTTTTTCTCCTCATTTGAGTAATGTATTTGTCCTTGTTCATTTTTTAATTGTTGAATCTTCCTTGTCTCTCTCTCTTTCTTTAGTTTGTATGCCAACCATCTTCCAGGTTTATTTGCGTTTTCAAAATAATTCTGTTTTGCAGATCTTATCTTCTGAGCCAATTCTTCTTTTTCTGAAATATCTATTTTATGTTTAATCAGATCCATCTTCATTCTAATATCTTTTCTCTGTGGTAGTTTCTGTAGTTCTTTTTCCAGTGTTTTATATTCATTCTCTAATCTTTTCTGTAGCCCTCTTTTCTCTTTATTTCTTCTTCTTGTATAATCTATTATTAAACCTCTAGTAACTGCTTTCATTGCATCCCATGTATTCTGAATAGATGTATCTTCTTTTTTGTTTTCTTTAAAGTAACACCTCAGTTCTTTTTCCATTTTACTTGTAAAGTTTTTCTCTTTCAATATTACATTATTTAATGTCCATCTGGATCTAATCTTTGACCCTTTCCACTTGATTATCATTGGATTGTGGTCTGCCCAGGTACTGGCTTCTATTTCCACTTCTTGAACTAGGTCACTTAACTCTGAAGAGAGCCAAATCATGTCTATCCTTGAAAATGATAGGTGTCTATAAGAATAGTACGTGTATTGTTCTTTGTTTGGATTTCTTTCTCTCCATATGTCTTTTAAATTCATTTCATCTGCCATCTTGAAAAAGGACTTCGGTAATATTTTTCTTTTTATTTTAGACGTCCTAGTTGCTTTATAATCTCTACTTTGGTTTGGAATTCCATTAAAATCTCCTATCATACAAATGTCCGCATATTCTAACTCCAAAGTCTTTTCATGTAGTTTCTTAAAGAATTCATCCTGTTTCTCATTTGGTGCATAGATTGCTATTAAGAGTATTTTTTTGTTGTTGTCCGTGATTTCAATCATCAAGATCCTTCCATCTTCATCTGCATAGATTTGTTTGGTTGGTATGCTATCTTTAACGTAGATGACCACACCTCTTTTGTTAAGGTCTGCCAATGAGGAGAAAAATTTCCCAAGTTTGGGTTGTATTAATAAGTACGCATCTTTCTTTCGAATATGTGTCTCTTGTAAACAAATAATTTGTGTTTTTATTTTTCCTAGTTTCTGGAATATTTTTTTTCTTTTAACTGGGGAGTTAAGTCCATTTATATTAATTGAGAAAATTGAGTTTTGTTCCATATCTTATGTTTTGTATTGAGGATTTATAGCTCTAGTTGTTCTTATTTCTCTCTGTTCTCTGGTTTCCAGTCCTGGTATAGCCTCATCTTCTGTGGCCACTCCGCCTACTGCGCCTTCTAATGGTCCCTCTGATCTTATTAGCAATGAATGCTCTTTCTCCGTCGTTCCATTGACATGTCTTCTGTAAAACTCTTCTGCTTTTTGTATAGTATCTAGTCTATATCTCTGTCCTTCCCATGTAAATATCAAACCTTCCGGTATGAGCCATCTAAACTGGGTTCCTTTTCTTATCAAAAATGTAGATAGAAACTGGTATCCTCTTCTCTTTTCCCTCACTTTTCTTGGGATTTGCTTTAACACTGTGATTTCCTTTGCTCTATATTCCAGTTTTTTGTCTCTTGTTTTCTGTAGTATTCGAAATCTCAGGATCTTTTTGGTGAACCTTACATGTATTTCTCTTGGTAAAGCATTTCTGGTTGCATACCTCGTATTCACTCTGAACGCATCATCTATTCCATCCCGTATTAATTCCTGTGGAGTTTCTAATATCTCTGTTAACATTTCTGATATTATTATAGGGAGGTCCTCTCCTTTCTCCTCAATTACATTTTGGAACCTTAGAAAATATTCCGCCTTGTCTGTTTCCCATCCTAGTCCCGTATTCTCTTTTTCCATATTGCTCAGCCTGGCACCAAACTCTTCCTCTTTTTCATCTTTTTTGTCCAATCTTCCTTTCATCTCGTTTATGGATTTTTCTTGTTTTTCCATAGCTTCTTCCTGTTTTATCATCCATTGCTGTATCTTTTCCATTTTCCCTTCTGTCAAGGCTGTTTTAGCTTCAATATTCTCTATTTTCTTATCGAGTGCTTCTAGTTTTGCCTCTAACCTCCGCTCTGTATTTTCCATTTTTGCCTCTAATCTTTGTTCTATATTTTCAATTTTCCGCTCCATACTCTCTCTAAACATCCGTATCTCTTGCATAAGTGTATCAAGTGTTGCACCCTTCTCTGTTTCTTGTTTTTCTTTTCCTTGGTGGAGCATTGTTTGTATATTTTTTTGTCCCCCTGTTAAGGAGGATGTTGGGGTCCCTATTGATGAGCCAACCGGGGTTGTCTTTCTACTCATGTTTAGATTCTATCCTTTCTCTTTTGCTTTCTTCCTTAGAACCCTCTTTAATTTAACGGTATAAATTTAGTAAATTTAGTAAATTTGATAAATTTTAGAAAGGATATCAAAAGTTAGTATATTGGTAATGCTTTATATCAAAGAGAGGAACAGAGTAAAGTAGAATAGAATTGACAGGGGTGTTCTTGATTATACTCCTAGAGCCTAGATTCCATCAAGATTTGTGGGCTTCTTCTGCATATGAATGATCACATAACATATTATCACATAAAACTGGAACACAATGTAGTGTATATCTTCGTTGCTTCTGCTGCTAGTCCTGATCTTTTATATTTGCATATCTATGTACTACTAAAATTCTTAGGTATGTTTGATTGAAACCTTCAGTTGGAAAGTATAGGGCAATAGTTATTGAACCAAGGTAACTCAATGGGCTAATTGATAGACTCCTGTCAGAATGAAATTTGCAAAAGTTGTGGCCGCTTCAGCATACCATGTCTTTTGACTACGCTTCCCAGAAACCTGGAGGTTGTATGGTGTAAGGGGAGATGGGACAGCCAAATCCCCACTCTCTTTGCCACCTCCATCTGGCATCTGCATTCACTTGAGTGACGATTGGCTGCTTTAGAACTGAAGCCAAAATTTGAAATCCCTTAAAAGCGGTGGGTGAGGGAATTACAAAGGAGCAACTCAAATATCTGATGGCAAGATAGGGCTAGCTGAATGCAACTGATAGTCAACAAACAAGCCCCTTTCCTCCTTGGAGGGAAGGAGTCCTTGGGACACATGGGATGAAGAGGGGGGAAATTTTCCTTGTGGTCTACAGCTCGCTTTGTTCTCTCCCCCCCCCCAGGAAACTGACAGACAGTTCTGCAGGTGAATGAAGGAGAAAGAGTGATTTATGAGCTTTCTGCCAGCTTCCCACAAGCCATGTCAATGGGGAAATCACTCCTATTCCCACTGCTCTTTTGTTCTCCCATAGTCACTCCGCTTCTCTGTTTAGATAAGGAAATATTTCTGAAAGGATTACCCCATGGGTCACACTAATAGTTCAAGAAGTGAGATAGATTTTTTGCCTGAAATGCAGCTTATAGCAAACAAACATGTATATGTTGGAAAGAAAGCTAAGGAAAGAAGAAAATCAACATATAAAATAACAGCAATAGCCCAGCTCAGGCAAAAATCATAAATGATATACCAATTTCCCATTTTCCTTATAAGAGCAAAAACTATACTTCATATAGCTAAGTGTATATTTAGCCTCTTGAAAGTAATTCATATAGTTTTATCTTTTTTTACAGAATAGAAATACAAACTGTTGTACTCTAAAAAAAAATTTACTTACATATCTTGTACCACAATATATTGATGTGGTATGAGGCCATCTACACCATTATGGCGACCTTCCCACCAGTCTTCAGATGCCCGATGGTACAAGAGAAGGGAAGCTCCTTTTTTGAAGGATAACTCACGTGGGGATCGCCCAGTATAGTCAAACTTGGCAATAGCTTCAATCTGTTCCACTTCTATAAAGTTGGGTGAACAGCAGTAGAAGAAAGATCAAAGTACGGAGAGTGATTAAAACTCACTATAGTTTGTCTAATGCAGTAACATATTCCTGGAACGGCATGAATGTTTCTTATCTAAAGGTATTTCTGTGAAGGATTTTTTTGCTACTTTCCTTAGGAAACAGAATATTGTCACCTTAATGTTAAGGTATTACATTGTAATTTAAGTGAAAGTGGGAAAGAAGGGAGGGGTAGTATCTGAGAGCTGAGATAAAAATTGCCTAGATTTTGATAAATTGAGGGAGGGGAAATCTTAGAGTCCCAGGAAATATGAAGTTAGCTTAAATCCATCAGGAGACAAGGAGGCGAGTTGAACTTCAACTTGGTGGCACACAATCAAAGCAATCATCACTTCTGATGAAATTCTAATAAAACTTGTTTATCAGAGGCAAAAATAGGAGAAGCATACAGATCCTGAGTAAAAATTGTCTTTCAAGTTATCTCTTTTTAAAAGCTATAATCTATCTCCAGCCAAAAGCAGTATAAAAATAAAAATACCCAAGTTTATTGATGCCATTAGACCTAGCCTCCAAAATACATCTCTATAGTCTGAAGAAATTTATACAGGACTATCTAATGTTAGCAATAAACAGTGCTGCATAGTATGAAGCATCATCTTTTTAATAAACTCCTGGCTGTCTGCCATTCAAGCCAGAATGTTGAATAACATGAACCTTAATCAAATCCAGCAGAACAATTTTAATGTTCTTGTCTGTTTAAAGGCAGAAAGTAACAGACTTCTTATGAAACAGATTTCATATTTTATCATCTTAGTACAGTAATACTGAGAAACAGCCCTCAGTCTAAATTAGCTGGGCCTTTATATTTTTTGCTAAAATGCTCTTTAACATCAGCTGGACATTATATGAGAATTGAAGCATTTGG
This sequence comes from Rhabdophis nuchalis, assembly GCA_039707465.1. Taxonomy (NCBI): domain Eukaryota; kingdom Metazoa; phylum Chordata; class Lepidosauria; order Squamata; family Natricidae; genus Rhabdophis; species Rhabdophis nuchalis. Next base: position 67,063,155 of record CM077646.1, read on the forward strand.
GAACAGTTACCTTACAACATCTGCCTTTGTGTGGTTCAAATGAAGCAACCTTTAGTCGTAATATATAGTGTCAAGATGACTTCCAAAAATAGCCACACAATCTTGATAAAATATCTAACTCCCCATCAGAACGCTGGACCAGATATGTGGAATTAGACTCAGAGAGGTTATATAAATTCTTAAAATAAAACAGCTCTTCCTCTCCATGCTTGTGTTATGGTTAATCACCCAGAAACTCCAATCAAAACTATTAACATAACCATTCAGGCATAAAATTGCCTAAATGGAAGCTTGCTTGCTTCAACTTTTTCAGTCAGGAGAGGCTGTTTGTCACCCACACTGAAAAATGAAGGTTGACATCACCCTGCTCCTTTCAAACATTCATCTTCAATTCGCTGACTTATCCTTTTCTCCTCTTATGCCCTTAGTTCCAATAAATAATTATGTCAATTTTTCCATAATTTGTACTGGTAAGGTACGGGATTTGGATATTTGCATCACTAAAGAGAAAGAATTAATGGAACTAAAAGCCGTAAAAACAAATGAAACAGAGGCATGCTAAGTTCAAGTAAAATACAGGGTTCTATCACAAGGTTTCCTAAATGGTAAAATAAGCCAACATTTGTTTCTAGGCATATTACTTTATGCTGATGTCTAAATCAATTTGGGGAGGGGGGAATGTGATCAAATAGCTATATTATGTGTGCAGATTCAGAAAAATTGTGTCCTGAAATTTAGCATTCAATAGTAAATGGACATAAGGCAAAGGTAAAGGTTTCCCTCACACATATATGCTAGTCATTCCTGACTCTAGGAGGCATTGCTCATCTCCGTTTCAAAGCTGAAGAGCCAGCGCTGTCCGAAGACATCTCCGTGATCATGTGGCCGGCATGACTAAATGACGAAGGTGCATGGAACACTGTTACCTTCCCACCAAAGGTGGTCCCTATTTTTCTACTTGCATTTTTACATGCTTTCGAACTGCTAGGTTGGCAGAAGCTGGGACAAGTAATGGGAGCTCACTCTGTTACATAGTGCTAGGGATTCAACCTGCCCAACTGCCAACCTTTCTAATTGACAAGCTTAGTGTCTTAGCTACTGTGTCCCTAAAAATGGACATAAATAGATATAAATATAACATGGAATGAGGGAATAGAATTCCTCAGGTTTTTGTCATTTAATCCTGTATCAATATTTCAACTTAAAATAATTTTTGTGAGACAGGGAAAGATGTGTCAAAAATAAAAATAAAAAAAAATCCTGTGCTGTTTCCAAATCTGCTGAGTCTGGTAAAGTTCCCCAAGACCAAATGTCTGGGGAATGTCACCATGTTAGCATTATGCACACAACTCTTATGATAATAATACCTTTATACAATAGTTCAAATAAATCCAGGAAATAAAAAAGTAGACTGTATACTTAAGGTATGTTTGACTGAGAAATCTTATAGTTTTCACTTGACACAACTGAAAAATCTGACAAGGGCTATCAGTTTCAAAATGCTGTCAGTTATATCTTTCCCTTCATTTAAAAATTGCTTTATATTTTTTTCTTCCTGGGAAACATATTATCAACTGGAAATCTAAGTACAGGTAATTCTCAATCTACAACCACAATTGAGCCCAAAGTTTATGTTGCTAAGTGAAAATTTTGTTTACATGAATTTTGCCTCATTTTACGACTTATCACATTTGTGAAGTGAATCACTGCAGTTGTTAAATTAGTACCACGGTTGTTGAGTGAATCTGATTTCCCCACTGCTTGTCAGAAGGTCGCAAAAGGTGATCACATGACCCCGGGACACTGCAACTGTCCTAAATGTGAGTTCAGTTGTCAAATATCCAAATCAAAATCCCATGAGCGTGGGGATGCAGCAGTGGTCATGAGTCTGAAAAATGGTTGTAAGTCACTTTTTTCAGTGCTGCTGTAAGTTGCTACGTAAAATAAACTGGAGGCGTCACTTTCATGTCGAACCGAATTTTAACTTATTAAGCAGGCTGACAGAATAACTTCCATATTGCCTTGGAATTCAGTCGTGACAGCAGTAGCAAAATCCCATCCCTACTTCAACCACACATATTTCAAGGAATTTTATCAGTACCTATTGGCAGTGTCAAACAGAGAGAGACATCCTCCCCTGCAAACAGCCATGTGTTAATCTAGGGAAATTTGGTTAATTGTTGAATGCATGCTAGCATTTCACCATGTAAACATCGGTAGCTTTTTGTAGACACAACTGTCCATGTCTGGGTTCTACACTCACCATCATCGCTGGTGTGTGGCTCCGTGCCATTGTCATGATCTCCTTCATCAATAGTGCCTGGTTCACTGTGTGGGCTGTCACTGGAATCAAAAGTGGAATAAATAAATGCACTGAGGTTTTTAAAATGGGAATAAAAGGGAAAAGAGATGTGGGCTCCTTACTAACAAGTAAAAGCAGGAAACTTCAATTTGCTCTGAACAATTTCAGAATTGCAAATCTGGAACATCTCAGGCTTTATTTAAAAAAATGCGGTACGGGTCTGCATACCCATGATAATGTTTTCATTATATTATATATATATACTAATCCTAGCATGAGTCATCCAAGATATTCTTTATTCTTTAGATATATATATATATATATTTTCAAAAGAATATCTTGGATGAATCATGCTAGGATTAGTCTGCAATACCATTTTACCTTCAACAAATCTACTACTATATTTCTGCTTCCACTGTATTTCCGTTGTTGAATATCTTGCTGTTTACTGCTCCTCCTATCCTTTTCTTTCTCCATGTAGTAAGAGGAGCCCAATTAAGCAGTTTTTCGTTGTAACAACACAGCAACAATGATGGGTGGCACTACCAGTAGCCAAATATAATGCCATCTTGCCCATTATGCTTCACTCGAGAAATGACACAAACATTGGCGTAGTTGGGTGAGTTCTGAAAATGCCAAACAGTCCTAAGCCACCATTTAAGCTGTCATGATTTAACTGCCATGGAGGGAAAATATTTTCAGTTTTCCCCCCAATGGTGGCAAGCTGAATGTCTTGTTGGGAAAATAAACAGTTCTTTTGCAGAAATAAGCACATGCGTGAGAGTTGATTGATGTCTGGCAGTAGTGGCAGCTGATGGCAGCATCTATACAATGAGAGTTTTGATCCTGAAGAAGAGGGCTGTTGCAACGTACTCCAGTTCAAAGTGATTGGTAAGAGCCCTTCATTAAACAGTTGTTGATAGTAATCTGTTTACTTGTTCTGCTCCAAGTGAATTAAAGAGCTTCCCCCATCTTACAGTAGGACCTGGGCCTGGTTCCTATGAAATGGAATAACTCGCCATGGACATCCCACCGCAGCTATTTTGCTGCAGCCAACTCACCATGGCCACCTTGCCAAGGGACAATTCCATGCGGAAAAACTCAACACCAATAAATGTTATCCACCACTGTTTCTTCAACATTCTTTCCATTGAGAAAAATGGAAATAATATCAAAGAAACAGTAGTGGACAGCATTTATCATTTTGAGTTATCCTGCATGGAATTGTCCAGGGAGAGTTGTCCCATGGTGAGTTGGCCGTGGTGAGTTGTCCCATGGCAATATGACTGTGGCAAGATGACAGTGGCGAGATAGCCATGGCACATTGGTTGTGGCAAAATGACCACAACAAGTTGGCCATTGCGAGTTGTCCTAGACCCTGGTTTCTATTGTCTTGTATTTTATGCACTGATTTAAAAAAGTTCTTTAAAGGTATAAGAGCTAATTCAAACAAAACTCTAAAATAATTTGGTTGGAAGTTGTTTATTCTTTGTTTACATATTTCTGTCTCATGGCAACAAGTGTAATATATTTGTTCAAAGAATGAAAACTAGGATTGAAGTATAATCCTACATTCTCCTATTATCCAGAAGCTGAAGTACTAATTATGTAGCAGAAGACTGGTTATCGATTAATGGGCCCATGCCAAGAAACTGACATAGCTATTGCCTGCTAGCTACATTCCCACCTTAGCAGGATGGGAACATCTGTTTTGTGTTTGAGAAGAAATTTTAAGCTGACATAATAGGGAACACAGTCTTTGTGGACTTGTCCCATTTTATATAACAGATCTAATGGAAACAGACATTCATTGATCTGTTCCTTAGATTTTAGTCTGTCACAAAAGCCCATTAAGAATGCACTGGTGCCTGGAAAGTAGGAGCTAGACAGCATGAGATAAACTGTCATCACCATCTGCTCCTGCTGTTATTTGTTCCCATTCCTGCTAACAATTGTTTTAAGAAAAGGCTGCTTTGTGCTTTTTCACACAAAGTTTTACTACCATCCTAAGTGGCTTCTGTCACCAGTCAGGATTGCCCTTCTTTTCAAGAGCAGCCATCTTAAGTTCGCTGTTGCTGTAGAAACCAGAAGGGGGGAGTTCAGGATGGAAGTCACTTTCTGGAGGAAAGTGTCCGAGATAGTTGCCCCAGATAGTTGGGCAAAGACCATGTAGATCAGAGTGTCAAACTTAATTTCTTTGAGGGCTGAATCAGGGTTATGTTTAACCTTAGGGGGCAGGGGTGGGTGTGGCCAAGGTAGATATGGCCAGCTCAATGTCACTTGTACTGGGGGCACCTGCCAATGAAAACAGGCTCCTGAGCTCCATTTTCAGCTGCGACGACCTCTTGCAACCCTTTGCCAATGAAAATGGAGCTCAAGAAGGCCACATACAGCCCTCTCAAGCTCTGTTTTCACTGGCAGATGCACTGCAAGCCGGTCCTTCACTGTTTCCAGGGTGGCCCTGCGGGCCAGGTCTAAGCATCCTGTGGGCCAGATCAAGCCATGGCCCTTGGTTTGACACCCCTGATGTAGATGATTTCATGAAAAACTGCTGGAAACCTATTGAATCTGAAACAGTTGGCAGCTACAAGTAAAGTTTCCTTCAAGTCATGGTTAACTCCTTATGCCTTTGTGGACATATTTACACAAATTTTATTATCTACAACATGGAAGTGATGAGGATCTTTCAGAATGAATGGCCAAGGTTTAGTTTTCTAGTGTCCTGATTAATTAGGATACTAAAAAATTAGAGTACAGAGATTCAGCCAAAAGGCTCAGCACCACTTAATTGACTTGAGCCGTGAAAACCTACATATACTAGAATATGAATGTGGTTTACCATTTCCTCCTTTCAGGATGTATTATTGAGTTTCTGAGATTTCTCTACAGTTATACAGAGTTGTGCATGGAAGTAAATAAGTAATAAAAGGTGAAGATAAAGGAGTCTCTGCTGATTTCTACTCTACTAGTCTTTGCCGACTATAGGGGGAAGTGCTCATCTCTGTTTCCATGCCATTGAGTCACTGGTGTCAGAAGACATTTCCACAGTCATGTGGCCATTATGATGTCATGCAGCATTGCTATTTTCCCACCATGTAGTACCATTTGATCTACTTGCATTTGTATGCTTTCAAACTGCTAGTTTGGCAGGAGCTGGGAGAAGGACAGGAAATCACCCCGTTGCATGAAGCTTTGGTCTTGAACCTGAGCTGCCGGCTTTCCAGCCAACAAGCCTAGCATCTTAATCACTGAGCCACCTTGTCATAATAAGGACAAAATGGGCTTTAGGCTGGTCTTAGCTTCATTGTGGTTTTAAATATTTTCAGTTCTTTTTCAGTTTCTCTCTCTCAAGATTGCTTCATTCATCTAGACTTACCTGAGAGCAAGTCCCACTAAATTCAACTGGGCTTTTTTCTGAGTAGACATGTATAGGATTTAATTGTTAGCTTTGGGAATAATTATCAGTTTAGTGTAATTGCTAAGCCCATCAAGACAATGAACTGTTAAACAAGGGTGAACTGTAAAATAAATGCTTTTAAGAACCTTCACTGTTTGCTCTAATGCAAGCAATGACTTCATGATGAACCCAATAATTAAAATCTAACCCATCCCTTGGCAGCCTGGTGCATTCTGTAAATTTTGGACTTCAACTCCCATGAACTGCAACCAGTAAGAGTTGTGGCATAAACAAGAGAGACTAAAGAAAGACCTGATTTCACCTAAGGGCAGAGTGCCATATAGCCAGGAAACAATCTTTAAATAGTAACTTTTATTCAAAATAATGCAAAGTTGATGGAAAAGATGACTCCAGTTAATGGATATAAGATAAAAAGAGGATTACGTTTATTCTGTCTAAAGGAGAGTTAGGAAACATATGACTGACCTATTATCCCCAGCAACCCAACTGTGGTGTCCTAAGCCTCACCAGAGTGTGGACAAAAAGAGAAAATGAGGTTTCCACCTGAAAAGTCTTGTCACTTGTATCTAAACAAATCTTACTAATGCATCAAAATGTGGGCTAAAGATTACAATTCTTGATAGATGGATTTATATATTTGGATCACTGTATTTCCTCGTGTTGGAATCAATACTACAAGTACTAAAAAAGCAAAATCGGGGAAACAAAAAAGGTGGCAAAAGACAGGTAGCTTCTTCAAAAAACAAGATAGAACTCCACATTCAAAGAACATAAACTAATATCAATTGATTGAGAACAAGGGCAGCAGGGAGTAATAGACCCAACCCATGCTCTGATTATGGGCTATTAAAAAAGAAGTTGGGTTTCTCCCATGGAAAGAAGAATGTTGGATTGAGTGAAACTGGTTCCAAGCAATGTCCTTTTATGTTCTCAAAAGACTTGAAAATGAATTAGGCTAACTTCCATTCAGTTCATACACTCCATTAGCACATCATTATTTGAAATCTTCCTGGGCAACTCAAGAGATTTAGAAATAAAAATAATTATTCCTTACAGTTCATACATGCATAACAATCCATTCCAGTCTGGGCAGAGAAATAGCCCCGTATCATCTTACTATTTAAATTAAGAACATCTGAAATAAGCATCCCACACTTTAAAAAGAAGAAATTCCTAACCTTCTTAAGATGCTAAAGGCATATATTTCATTCCTAAGTTTCTTACCAGTACTCTTCGCCACCAGTCATGCATTTTTCATAAACGGGTCCTTCCAGTTCCCTGAGGGCAGGGAAGATGGCCTCGTGATTGATTATGATGGTTTTGATGACCTCATTGACATGCGCCTGGCAGGACACTGGATCCTGCCCATCTGGAATATGCATCAAAGTTGGTCCAAAGCAGATGGCTAGATTGTAGGGATCCATCATGTTCTCATCACTGTATTGCGACAAGCTGCAAATACAAGTAACCCACAGCTACAACGCCAAGCTTCAAGTACTACACACATAGTTCTCTACAGGCATTTCCTCCAGCTGGTCAAAAGGCAACAATTACAAGTAATGATGGTCAAGGGGCACCTCTCCCTTTTGCCCAGTGCTAGGTTTGCGGAAAAAGAGAACACGGAAAGGGGAAAGTATTGACCAGGGAAGGCTGTTACAGATCCATTCAAAGTAAATAGTTAAAAGAAATGCTCACTGGTTAAGGAAAGCAAAGAGGTATCTCATTACAATGATGACAGCTCGTGGCAAGGTGATAACGATTTGTTGGATCTGGTGCACTCTTTCGGCAGTGTTTTCAATTTCTGTAACATACAAATGAAACGTGTGTTCAGATTCAACCTCTCATTTATTTACCGTATTTTTCAAACTATAAGACGTACCGGAGTATAAGAGGCACCAAGATTTCAAAGAGGTAAACAAGAAAAACAAAGTGTTTGCCGTCCCTTGTCCCTAGGAGCACTCTGCAGACCTCCCAAACCCTTGCAAAAATTGGTCATTTAGTGGGTTTGGAAGGCCTGCAGAGTGTTCCTGAAGACTGGGGAGGGCAAAAACACAGTTTTTGTGAAAAACTGGCTCAGTTTTTGCCTACCAAACCCCTCACGCATCAGTTTTTGCCCTCCCCAGCCCCTAGGAGCACTCTGCAGACCTCCAAACCCTCTGCACACCCCATTGTTGTGAAAAGAAGCCTGTTTTTGTCAAAAATAGGATGTGCAGGGCAAGGTTTCCAGAGGCCAAAAATGGCTATATTCGGTGTATAAAACGCACCAACATTTCCACCCTCTTTTAGGGAGGTGAGTGTGTTTTATATTCTGAAAAGTACGGTATTTATTCGGACATGCATCCCAACATTTATCTACTGTACCCTGGACTTGAAGCAGTTCACAGTAACAGAAATGATAACAAGTCAAGCAGTTGGCTGAGTTTCTTACAGACACAATCAAAGACAAACAACTTGGGAGTCAATCTCCCAAAACAATCTGCTATTCTGCAGGACAGACACTTCCTTCTCTTTGAACATCAAGCGGCCTTTCCTCAAACAAGTAGGAAATATTTGAAAACTGTTCAATAAAGATGTACCCTGTTTCCCTGAAAATAAGACCTTCCTGAATAATAAGCCCAATTGGGCTGTTGAGCACATGAGCTAAACTAAGCCCCCCCCCAAAATAACCCCCCCCAAATATTGCAACACAGCAGCAGCCATGAGGTGACCATGCTCACTGCCTCCTACACCTCAAAAATAATCAGACATTCCTGAAAATAAGGCCAAGCACTTATTTTGGGGGTCAAAAGAAAATAAGACCCTGCCTTATTTTCTGGGAAACAGTGTAGTAATCCAAGAGCAGAATTGAGAAGAGATGTTGTGTACATTCACTACATTATCAGGTGACAAAATTAGCATTAGAACTGACCAAAGGAAGTTTGGATCCAAGACCAGCAATTCCTCTTCAAAGCAAACAAACTGACTGGACAGACAGTGGGGATGGTGGTACTTCTTCTGTTGGTCACTACAGGTAGTCTTTGACTTATAATTGATTGCTTAGTGACCAAGCTATGACAGACCTCCCCTATAGGGCTACATGTAACCTGGATTTGAAGTCACAATTCTCCCCCTTTGGTCACATGATTGTACAAGCTCAGCAACCGGCTTGATTTTATGGCCATATTCAGCATCCCAAGTCATATGCTTATGATTTATAATGTTTTGGTCAGAAATCGCCATTTACTTCCTGTTTCTGGCAAAACAAAATCCCACCCATTGTGGACAATGGATATACTTAATGGCTGTGATGTTTCCTTAACCACTGCTGCAAAAAAAAAGAGTAATAAAGTCAGATGCAGTCACATGGTGACCTGCTTAACAACCAACATGACTTATGACTATACTTCTGAGCTCAATTATGGTCATAAGTCAAAACTACTGGGTACTAAATATAATTTACAGACTAATGTTGCTTCAGAGGTTATTTTATTATTTAAGACTTGTGGTGCTGCAGTGATTAGAATGAAGTATTGCAGGCTAATTCTGCTGACTGCCAACTGCCAGCAGTTCTGCAGTTCAGCAGTCTCACTGGCTCAAGGTTGATTCAGCCTTCCATCCTTCCAAGGTTGGTAAAATGAGGCCCCAGATTGTTGGAGGGAATATATTGACTCTGTAAACAGCTTAGAGAGGGTTGTAAAGCACTGTGAAATGGTATATAAGTCTAAGAGCTATTGCTATTTATATGTTACGACAAAAATGTCTTAAAAGCACCTGATATGAGGGAATTGCACCTGCCAGATACAAAATAAATTGGTTCAACAAGTGTTGTTTACAACCAGCTTTTAGATACTGAGGTTTTGATTTATTTTAAAGCAATGTTTCCCATCACTCTGCAACTATAAGAAGTATGGACTTCACTCTCAGAATTCCTCAGCCAGACTTTTTTAAAAAAGCAATGCACTTATTTCTCTCTCTCTCTCTCTCTTTTAAACAAGGTTTTGGGAATAGTATACAATTTCTTCAAGATTTGTGTATAAATTCTCCTGATAGGACTTAGCAAGAGAGGATACAAGGTCTAGATAGCTCAGTCAGCTATACCCATAAAGTTTAGTACTGTGTGTATGGAGTTTTTAGAAGCAGGACAGGAGCCTTTTAAAAATTTTATTTAATCAGCAGGACTATAAAAAGGGCACATAGCATAGAAATAAACCAAAGAATATGCACAATTTCAAAATGTATTTTTGTGGAACTAGAACTTTCACATTTGGAATGAGGAGTGATTTGGTTTTCCTACCCATCCCAATTTTTGGAATATTTCTTTCTTCTTCTTTGTAATATGCATGAATAAATCTTAACTATCTCCATAAGTAAGGAACTTGCAAAATTCAGAAAATATAACAGGAATTGTAATGAATAAAAGCCATCCAGTCATTTAATCACAGCAGGTAGGTTTTGACTGCTGCAAGTGATTGGTGAAATGACTTATGAGATTGCCTTGTGAGACAATGAATATATACTGAAGTTTCAGTAGCCTTATTGTTAGCTTCTGCAGAGTATATCTAAAACTGAACTCAATAATAGCTGTCATGTCTTTATATACTGCTTATGTTCACTGAAGCAGAATGCCACAAATAATTGCTAACTGCAGTAGGATAACAGTTGATCCGTCATCTCTATTTAAATTATTTGTGTGCCTATAAATTTCTTTTGTCTCTCTAATAATTCTATGGGAATTGCCTGTTGCATCTTGCCAGGAGGCTAATGTTCTCCAGGTTTATTTTAAAGTATTGCCCTTGTGATTAGTATATTTATAAACCTAATATTGCTTTCAGGTTCTTTAATTCTGCAGTGGATGGGATGCCCAGTTGATCCAACACAGCCATGGGCATCTTAATTGTAGAGAGGAGACCATTACTTCAGTGCTGCATTACATGACCATCCACAACCAAAGGCATCTATTAGGTTACCAAGGAACATTGCTGACAAAGTAAATGATCTACTGATGGCCTGTGGGCTAGATCTGTCATGCACAGGCCACGCCCATCCCATTCCCAGAAGGGGGAAAACATCACGAAATGTCACGTGACGGCAACGTGACATGGCAAGTTTGACACCCGTGATCTAGCAGATCAGAAAAAAATGCAACATCTCCTTGATGATCTTTTAAGTAATGAATGCACTATACAGTATGCAACTGAAGTAAGGATTAAGAAGAGTGTGCAAACTTTAAACCTCATGTGTGACCATTATCACTAAAAAAATACTAGATAAAAACAGTGCAGGATTAAGACAAAGAAAGTGAATAAGATAAGAAAAATGTTCCTCTTTAATAAGGATGATTTCCCAAGCTACAACCAATGGAGTGTACAAAATAAATTGCAAGTAAGAGGATAGTTAAATGAGATTGTAGATTAGTTCAAGTGTGCTTTTTTCTACAGGCCTTACTGTTCAGAAATCAGAACTTTTTTCTGTATTAATAAAAATTCTAAACAAAGGAAAAAGATATTTAATATGAGAAAGGTCAAGTTTCATTTTGTTTGTAAATTTGTTTCCACAATATGTATGAACAGAACAATCGGCAAGATATTCAGTAATATAAACAAGATATTACAAATAATACTTAAAAACAATATGGCACACTACAATGCAATTAAATTGGTCCTTGAATTCATACTGCTGATATTGCTTACAAGACTGCAGTTTTTATAAAATTCCCACAATTTTTTTTCTACTGAAAGGATATTTTAGCTTCTTGCTTATAATAAAGCAAATAGGAAGGGGAGCTGCATTCTCAACCACACAGTACATTATAAATTACATGGCAATATAGATATGCAAATACCCTGCAATGTACGTAACACAATATTCTGCCAAGTGATTGTGCTTACATTAGTAATAAAATTGGTTTTTTGTCGTACCGCACATTACTCTTAGCCATGTTCATAACCACTTTTTATGCAATAAACTATAGAAGATTGGTTGGCAATAACGCAAAGCTATAAATCAGGGATGTCAAACTTAAGGCCCAGAGACCAGATCCAGCCCTTGGGGTGCTTAGATCTGGCCTGTGGGGTCACCCTGGAAACAACAAAGGCCTGCTGTGTCTCTGCCAGTGAAAACGGAGCTATGGAGGGCTGTAGGTGGCCATCCCGAGTTTTGTTTTCATTGGCAGAGGATTGCAGGAGGCCATTGCAACCGAAAATGGAGCTTGTGGGAACCGCATGCAGTTCTCCTGAGCTCCATTTTTGCTGACAGGGTTGCAGGAGGCCGTCACACCTGAAAACAGAGCTTGCAAGGGCCGCAAGTGGCCCTCCCGAGCTCTGTTTTTGCTGGCAGAGGTTGCAGGAGGCTGCCACAGCTGAAAACAGAGTTCAGGAGCCCATTTTTGCTGGCCGAGTGCTCAGGTCAGCACAGGCGCCCTCAACATATGTGACGTTGAGCTGGCCATGCATACCCTGGCCATGCCACCCCCCCAGGTCAAACACATCCCTGATGCAGTCCACAATGAAATCAAGTCTTTAAAAAGATGTTAGACAGCCATTTGTCTGAAATGGTATAAGGTTCCTGCCCATGCAGGGGGTTGGACTAGAAGACCTACAAGGTCCCTTCCAACTCTGCTATTGTATTGTAATCTGTGGAACAGAAGTTGCCTCCAGAAGTTGTGAATGCCCCAACAGTGCAAGTCTTGTTGGATAGCCATTTGTCTTAAATGGTATAGGGTTTCCTGCCTAGGCAGGGGGTTGGACTAGATGACCTCCAAGGTCCCTTCCAACTCTGCTATTGTATATTGTAAGTTTGACGCTCTTATTATAAATCATGGCTTGCTTTGCATAAGTACCTTTACCACCATATGGCAATAATATGCAAAAATCAAGAAACTGACATAAATCAATTACTTACTTATAGTAGATATCAAATCCTGAAATCTTTCCTTAGGAAAGAGTGGATTTTCCAGTCCCCGGAAATACAATTTTAAGACCCCAGCAACAGAATTAATATCACGTTCATTTTGATCATCAGCAAGGGGATCTTCACCTGAGGTAAAAGGTTTATTTATAACATTAGATTCCAATTCTAGATTATACAGAAAACACAACACATCATAGTAATAAAAAGTTGTTACAAAAATTAGGAAATCAGCTTCCCTGAATAACTCCTCCCTGTTGTTGCTCTTGTCATCACATTATCATCATAATCCTGCCGAACTATAATGCTATAGTATAGGATAATAATGTGGACTTGCAAACACGTCACTCTATAGTCTTTCAGGGTAAAAATCGTTATAGAAAGCACACATGAAACAAGAAAACAGTACAAATAAGAAATGGGGAAAAATTTCCACAAGCACCATTTATTATACTTTTCTTCTTCAACCTTGCAAAGCATGTTTCTTCTGCATCCAGATACCAATGTCTTTTGTTCTTTAAACCTCTCACCTTTTTCTTTTTAAGAATTCATCAACTATGCTCAATCATGATTTCCTCAAACTTCCTCACTTTTCTTCATGTGTTTGCTATGCAATTCCACCTTCATTTTTTCTCTTTATATGACTTAATCCCTTCAGTGTATTTCTCTCATACTGGTCACTTACTCAACTTTCGTGTTGACTCCACATTCATTCAGCACCCATTCATTCTTGACCTTATGTTTTCTCGTTTCATTATGCACGTAAGTATGCCATTCCACATTCAATTTAAGTAAAGGTAAAGGTTCCCCTCGCACATAGGTGCTAGTCATTGCCGACTGTAGGGGGCAGTGCTCAGCACTGTTTCAAAGACGAAGAGCCAATGCTGTCCGAAGACATCTCCATGGTCATGTCGCTGGCATGACTAAATGCCGAAGGGCACAGAACGCTGTTACCTTCCCACCAAAGGCGGTTCCTATTTTTCTACTTGCATTTGTATGTGCTTTTGAACTGCTAAGTAGGAGGACGCTGGGACAAGTAACAGGAGCTCACTCTGCTACGCAGCGCTAGGGATTCAAACCGCTGAACTGCCGAACTTTCTGATCGACAAGCTCAGTGTCTTAGCCACTGAGCCACTGTATTTCCCAACATTTTCCAATTTAACCATGTCTTATTTCTGTGTGATAAAAGAATAATGCCCTTCCAACCAAAAGTTCTCCCTTGTCATAGATTTCATTGCCTCCAACAGACCCCTAACTTTTCTGTTTTGACCCCCCCCCCCTTACTCTGACTAACACAAGACTGGCTGCCTGCCACTAACTCTCTTGGCTGCTTGCCTGAATGACTCTGAACAGATACGAAGCTTCCTAACTCGACTAGACACAAACCTGAAAATCAACACGAATAAACATGAACCTAGAAATCCAATGTTGTTCTCTGCAAGGACTTTCTTAGCAAAGACTTCCTTTTAAACCCTCTTGGGAGGGGCCAGTCATTAGGCAGATGGGACTAATTCAAGTCCTACTAGTTCGCTTCTGATGCAATTGAAGCCTCCTTTTTTCAGCCCTTCTCACTCTAGCATCAGGGACAAAATGGCCTTGATCCTCCCCAATACTCCAAGACCCAGGTGCCTCCTGATGACCAGCCGGCCTCTCTGCTCTCTCAAGGTCGCCCTCCTCCTCCAGAGCAGATTCATAGGACTCCTCACTAGAGGAGTCCATCAGCAGCTCATCCGGAGCCGGCTGGGCCACAACACTTTTCTATCAACATTTTTACATCTTTCTCCAAAGATTTTTCTATCTTCAATCAACTTTCTATCAATTTCTACAAAATTCCTTTATTTTCTAATGTTTCTACTTTGATTTTGCTATATTAAACTTCAAACTCTTACTCTTGTGACTCATATAAGAAATCTAATATTAAGTGCAAAGTATTTGGGTTCTTAGTCAATGAGGTTGAATCATCTGCATGCAAAAATTGACAGACATTTGTATCTCCTAATATTATTTGTGATGTAATCCTGTCTTTAATAAAGAATGGGCAGCAAATCATAAAATTCTTTAGTTTTATGAAGCAGTGTAACAAAATCTTGCAACACATCCCAAATGCTTATATAAAACAATGCTAACTATGTCCCAAGGTGCTTTTTCAAAAGACAGTAGGACTTTGTTTTTTCTTGAAGACATTTTGCTTCTCATCCAAGAAGCTTCTTCAGAACTGAAAAAGCTTCTTGGATGAGAAGTAAAATGTCTTCAAGAAAAAACAAAAAACTGAACTGCCCTTTAAAAAAGCACCTTTGGGGCAACCATGACCTGGATGACTGATCTCCATAGACAAGTATAATTATGGGATGGAGGAAGTTCAAAAGAAGTGGCTTATGTCCATGATCACAGAATGCATATGTATTCTAATAAGTACATGTAAAATAAAACAACAGTAAATCACTTTGCAAGAATAACCAACTAATTACATACCTCTTTCAAATGAGTTTTTGATATCATTGACTTCAACCTGAGATCCAGGAACTCTAAAAATACCCTGCTGTTGTAAACCTGAAGTGAAAAAATACATATTTTCAAAAGAAAGCTTTGTAAACTAATTGGAATCAATTCCCAATCATTTTAGTTACCTTCACATTTAGGTCTTCCAAATATATATTTTACTTATAGGATATCAATAACAGTCGGAGGTGGGGGGAGTCCTTTTACTACACAAATAGGTTCATTGACCCAAATCTACTTATAGATCACCCCTTATCGTTTTTATATGTAATCTTCTTGCTCATATATCCATAAATAAATCATTGAATTCCCGGTAATCCTATGTATGCAATTTGATATATTCAAGCAAATAAGATAAACTCAGATGGTGAGAAGGCTTAGGCAGTCAAATCTGGTTTAGAATTCCCTTGCCTTGACAGAAAGGAAATCAGAATGATTCTGCAAACTCTTGCGTGGAAACAATTGACTATAACTCTGCCCATTCTACTACAGCTTCAATACAACCTGTTGCTGATTTATTCCCTGTTAATGGGGAGAAGGAGAGGAGGATTTATGGTGACAGACAAGAATTTAAGTAAGCCCAATATGGCCTAAAGCAATGATGATGAACCTATGACATGAATGTCACAAGTGACATGTCATATCAATTTTGGTGACTCGCATAGAGGCTGCATGAGAATTTTGTATATGCTTGTGTAGCATCCAGACTAAAGGTAGTATTCTGCTGGTTTGGACTGGTTTGCCTGAAACGATAATGGAAATCACAGGTGAGCCCACCCGCCCCGGCTCTATGTTGTCCCATTTAGGCACTATTTTTAGCCAAAGCACATGCGCAGAAGGCTGAGAGCATGTGTGGACATTTGCAAACCAGTAGTAAGTGAATACCATCCGATCCAGACCACCCGGAAGTTGTGCAAGAGGACTTTGCTCTCACGCAGTCTTCGAAGCCTCTGAAAATTGTGCAAGAATGTTCTTGTGTGACTTTTTGGAAGCTCTAGAGCAGAGGTTCCCAAACTTGGCAACTTTAAGACTTGTGGACTTCAACTCCCAGAATTCTCCAGCCAGCAGAGTTGGCTGGAGATTTCTGGGAGTTGAAGTCCACAAGTGTTAAAGTTGCCAAGTTTGGGAACCTCTGCTCTAGAGGCTGCATCAATTCTCATGCAGGCTCTCAAAAGGGCAGAAAATTCTTGTAGATTTTTGGAGGTTCCAGAGACCATAACAAGAATGTGATGTGTTCTCCCACAGCGTCTTGAGCCTCCAAAGAGCACAAGAATGGGGCATGCTTTCCTGTTCTTATCTAGCCGGCAAGGCCACATAAGAGCATTTTCCAAAGTTTCCAGATATCTAGAGCTGCCTTAGATAAGATAAATTGAAACATATTTACAATTATATAAGCATTTATTAATTAAATGTATATGCCACCCATATCACTATCCAAAGTGACTCTTTGTTATAAATTGTTTGTGTTTTGGGGGGGAGGAGTTGACATGTCAACAGAATGAAATTAGGCATTTTCTGAATTTTTGACACACCAAACCTAAAAGATTCATCATTACTGATCTAAACCCTGCTACTGTCTAGCTCATACTAGAACAAAATGAAAAATAAAAATCAGCCATCAGGAGTGGAGGAAAAAGTAATAGTTCACTGGATTTCAGTCAAAAATGTCCAGACAAATAATTTGGTCAATGAGCACAATTCCATATCCAACTATTTGTCATTCCGAAAGTATTTTGTTTTCTGGTTAAGACAAGCATTCATTAATTAAATATAACAATGGCTGAATCCCATGTAATTTTCAAATAAGCTGACATATCATTTTGCATTTTAGCAGAGACACATTCTTGTGTTGGAAACCTTAAAAGAAAATCTTGAGGCCAATGTAGAGGGGAGCAATTCAACTTACCATATAAATTAATATAACGGATGCAACTTTCAACCACAAGTGGAATTGCCTGTCCCGAATCCTTGGGAAAGAA
This sequence comes from Rhabdophis nuchalis, assembly GCA_039707465.1. Taxonomy (NCBI): domain Eukaryota; kingdom Metazoa; phylum Chordata; class Lepidosauria; order Squamata; family Natricidae; genus Rhabdophis; species Rhabdophis nuchalis. The sequence continues at coordinate 67,080,238 of CM077646.1, forward strand.
ATAGCATTTTTTTTAAAAAAAATGAATATATTGATTTAGGTATATTGATCTGAAGAGAACAGTGGTTTCATGAAGCACACTCAAGCAAAATTGCAGGTTGAAAAATGAGCTCTGTTAGTTCAGTCACTGAGTTAGCAAGAAATTAAAATATGTAAGCTATCAAACAGTAATCTGCAACATCCTTTATACTGTCCACTGTAAGAAAGTTAATTTGGCAATGTTCCCAAGAAGCCGAATCTTGATTATCAAATTGAGGCATCTGGATCAAAGTTATGAGCCAAACCAGACCTTGGCTAAGCTACACTAATGCTTTCCATTTAGCATACTAAATCTTCCAACAATTTTTTGCCTTTCCACAAAACCAGTTTTAAAGAGCTCTGCAGAACCTTGTATATTTATCTATGTGTATGAATGGGTTTGGGAAAGTTATCCTCTCGTGAACTTTGGCTTTTTGTATTCATTCTTCTTTCTCCTTCAACGAAGGGATCTCTTAAATAGGTCCCTTGAACCCACAGCATCTTCTTATAATAAGAAACACATGTATTTTTCTAGATAGGGGGCCTCTAGTCAGTACCTGATTTCTTGTTCGAGCATTTCTTCTTCCTCTGATAAGCAAATAAAGCAGCAAAGTAGGGGAGAAAAGAAAAGGTTAAGCAAGAGTAAGAACAGTTAGGGTAAGCATATTTTCCAGAGGCTATGAAAGCTCAAATGCAATGGCAGCTTAGAAGGAACTACAGTAGTTCAGGCTCCGTCCAACACCCATAAAACTGCTTGGTATGCAATTACTCTGCTTCGGCAATGGACTCTCAGATTCTTCTTGCTATTTTCCCTTTTTCACACATGGCGTTCTTCCTACACTTCTATCACCCAGTTCATTTTATTTAGGTAACTCTCTTGGCCAAACCTGAAATTCTTGTCTTTTGCATGTAGGGGAATATCTCAGTTCGATGGCCATAGAGAGCCATAGTGGTGCAGTAGTTAGAGTGCAGTACTGCAGGCTACTCATGCTGATCACCGGCTGCCAGAGGTTTGGCAGATTGAATCTCACCAGGCTCAAGGTTGACTCAGCCTTCCATCCTTACGAGGTGGATAAAATGTGGACCCAGATCGTTGGGGGGGGGGCAATATGCTGACTCTGTAAACCGCTTAGAGAGGGCTGTAAAAGCACTATGAAGCGGTATATAAGTCCAAGTGCTATTGCTATTGTTGCTTTAGGGATCTGCGTTTCTTAAAATGCTTTCCCCCCTCCTCTTTCTGGGCTGTCTTGACTTCCTTTTGCATGTGAAAATGTTTTTACTTTTTTGTTTTGATGTTAATTTCAATATTAAACGTGTTTAATGCTGTAGGTTTACCTCTTTTATTGTATGGGCTGCAGATTATTCATTTTTTAAAAAAAGAAAAAGCTTAGGGTTGTCCAAATTATTTTGAGTCCTATCTGCAGTTCCAAGATGCATTCCCAATGTGGCACTTCTATTGGAAGCAGACCAGGCCATGCCACTGTGGCAAGACTGAATTGTGGTATTTAATCATCTGTAGTTTTTTTGTTCATTTTGCTTGATTCTTTCTGTTCAATTTAGTGGCTACTGATTATAAGTAAATGGGTCAGAATGGACCTCTTCCTGAATTGCGCAATATTCCTGAATTTTAGCAAATCTAAGGAGACAATAAAGCAATTGAGACCAATAGGCTCAGTTATTATGCTTCGAGAATTTAGATTCCTATCAGATTCCCTCTCATCTCTAATCTCAGAAGTATTAGAAATTAAAAGCATTCTCACTAGCATTTACTTCACTATATTTTTCTAAGCTTGCTAAATGGGATAAAAATTAGGACCATTTCAGCAAAGGTTCCTGTGGCACCACTTTCCCAGCCCCAGATGAAGACTTACTTATTAATGTAGATTTTTAAAGGAGTTTATATTTCATGATCTAACACTCTTGTTTTATAGGCAAGTTTTAATTATCACGTTATTTCTTAACCAATTACTGCTGTAGTTTAAATTTTATATTTGCTTTAGGAGTTGCCTGGATAAGCTACATGAAGAGCAGATACACGAATTTGGTAAATACTGAATAAAACCCAGGAATTCATGTAAACGCCACTTTTTATTTTAACTTTGATTCACAGGAAATATTTTTCTGAGAGAGGAAATCACATTACATTTAAATTTCAGGATGTCTGTATAAACCCCAAGCTTCAAAGAACCAGGGTAGTTCAGCCTGTAGTAACAAGATATGATAGGCTACAAATTAGCCTGCTGGCAGGAACAAAGGATGCTACCCTAACATTTTGTTCCAGAAACATCTTTCTTATTACCTCACCCCTTCCCTTTGCATAAACAAAAGTACAGAACTCCAAGAGTGAAGTGTTTCCCTTACTAGTTCACGTGTGGCACCAGCAGGCTTTGTCCCTGAGAGAGAGAGGGAGAGAGAGATAGCATACCAACCATTTTCATGGTGTGATGTTCAGCGCATGGGAAAGGCCAGGTCCAAGGAAAGGAAACAGGTCAGTGGTTAGAAGAGGAAAACGCTACCATTACATCCACAGTGTTCACAGACTCTTACTGTTAAACAGCCAATACCTTAATGAATGTTTCCATATTGCCGTTAAAGAGTTTATGATTATAAACTGAGAGAGGCCTAGGTCTCCTCATTTTCTGTGGCTTAGGGGGAAGACAGGGGGGCCTGGGAAAATGGAACAAAAGAAATCATAAAACATCAGTGTGAATACAACGGCAGGGAAAGAGCTCCAAGACTGCAAACGGGAGACCCAGGGAAGCCTCTGTGAAGGAGAGCCCATTGCTTCCATGGACCTTGATATATCCTTTTCAAAAGTATGCCATTTAAATGCCAAAGACAAGAAGAGCTCCCCTGAATCTTAAGGATACAACGCCTAGCTTCCTTACTTTGGAGGGAGAAGTTTGGCAAATTGCTTACATGTTGCTAATAGGAAACTTCTATTTACAATGTAGTTCACTTTAAGCGGGGCAAAACAATATTTAAAATAAGATGGGAGGTAAAGGCAAATGTTCTCTTCCCTGAATAGATTCTAAGGTCTTATGCCATCAGGATCCTAGCTTTTAAAATTTCTACACAAGCTTCATCTTTTCTCAATCCACAATTATTCTTATTCTATACAAAGGGCCTACCTAGTATATTCTGACAAATTAAAAAGGTTTATTAGAATTGCCTCTCCAAATTTAAAAAAAATCCATGTACATACAATTAAAATGACTCTTATACTACAATTTGAACTGACGAAGCACTTCATAATCCTGAATTCTTGTAAATTTAGAATAAAAAAATCCACATCTGGTTTCTAAAAGCTATCTATTCTTCCATTATTAAAACAGTTCAAAATTTCTTTGCCAATCCTGCATAGGGCATTAAACAATGAAGCTTTATTGTTGTTGTTGTTGTTTTAAAATTCTTTCTGATTCTTTTGCTGCATTGGGTGTCAGACCTCACAATCTATTGTTCTTCCTTTTTCATTATGATTGCAAAGTGAGCTAAAAAGAAGAGCTGCATTTATTTGGGAGTTCTGGAGTCATTTGCTTGTATCTCCTTCCTTGGCAGAAAACATACAGACCTTTGAATGGGTCTACACGCTGGGCCAGAATGAGCAGCTTTGAACAGCACTTCAAGGCATGTGCTGTGCATATTAAGAGAAGAGGAAGCATAACAAACAGCAACAAAGAAAATGATCTTACTATCCTCAAATCTTGGAGCAGGAGTCAACTTTTATAGCTTAAAAAATGTTCAAAAAGAAACTAAGAAAGTAAGCAAGATTGTAAAACTAGCACGTTCTTTTCATATAGCATTTTTTCATATAAGAGAGTACTAGGGAGCCCTAAAAGGTAAAGTAAAAGTTCCCCTTGCACATATGTGCTAATCACTCCCAACTCTAGGGGGAGGTGTTCATCTCCGTTTCAAAGCCAAAGAGCCAGCACTGTCCGAAGACGTCTCTGTGGTCATGTGGCCGACATGACTAAAGGCCGAAAGTGCATGGAACGCTGTTACCTTCCCACCAAAGCTGGTTCCTATTTTTCTACATGCATTTTTACATGCTTTCAAACTGCTAGGTTGGCAGAAGCTGGGATAAGTAACGGGAACTCACTCCATTATGCGGTGCTAGAGATTTGAACCGCTGAACTGCCGACTTTTCTGATCGACAAGCTCAGTGTCTTAGCTACTGAGCATACTCAATTTCTTTGGGAAGGAATCATACTGCACTTAAATTTCAGTGTGTTCAGATAAATCTCTCTTTGGATCCAATCTGTGGGTCAGAAATTATTATTACTTCTCTATGCTGATTTTATACCTCCTCTCAAGAATGTAGTACTCAAGGCTCCCAAGAAAACACCAAATAAATGCTGGCTTGGTTTTTTTGTCCTATTTCTCAGTATCTTCATCTAGCTGGTTGAAGTGTCCTAGCGCTCTGTATTTTGATTAGGGATTAGGGGCAGGTACCTTGACTCAACATTTTGATTTTGTTAGTATAAAAGCACATTAAGAAATGTGCAAACCACAGTCCGAGACCTGGATCCATTTACATCAAGACATTAACTACCAGTACTTTTAGTGCCTGATAGAATATATTCTCCATGAATATTTGGGATTTCAGTAGAAGTGGTTCTGGTGAAGGGAAGCCTAGAGGAGCAGTGCTTATGAGAAACAACTTATTAAGACCTGAAACAAACTGAGATGACTGGGTCCCGTCCGTCCCCCCCTTAGATCCAAATTATTTAACTTGATCCAGTTGGTCTTCTCAACATCACCAGAAGAAACTAGCTGGAATTGTTTGGCCTTTTTAGACAATAGTGTTCCAGTCAGGGGTGGGTTCCGGCACATGCACGTATTCACGTATGCACGTATGCCTGCTCAGTACAACTAAAATTGCTCTGTGCATGCACAGAAGCAAAAAACAAGATGGCACCGCCGCTGGGAGAACTGGTTTGGAGCGTGGCAGGCCTGAGTCACTGCCGGTTCCAGCGACCCAGGCTGCCAAGCTACTATTGGTTCGACTGAACCAGTCCAAACTGGTGGGAACCCACCACTGGTTCCAGTTTAGGTAAAACGAAGTAGGTAAATTTTAATTTCCCTACATTTCTATCAAAATAACTCAGCTACTAGGAGGGTTTTCTGCAGGGTTTCTGCATTCAGGAAATTAAATATCTTGTATTCATTATAAACTTAAGAGTCTGTACATATTTCCTTGCACCTTCTTCTACCATATATTTGGTAACTATTATCCTCTCTCTCTCTCTCTTCTATCTTTCAGTGAGAAAATTTAGAATTAGTCCACCTGCTAGGTCTAGCCAAACTGTTTTTCTGTACTTGAATGATTACTTTTTTTATGCCCACGTATTATGTAGATCAAAGAAATTTGGAAATCTTTCCTTTAGCTGAAAATATAAATGATCATTTGAGTTAATGATTCCCCATTATTGCTGTATTTGCATGAGAATGTGAGCTAATCAATCCCTAATTTAGCAGTAGCTATTACTATACAGTCCTGAATGCATAAATCAGCTGTGGGTAGGTTAACTCCTATGAAACCCATTCAATTCTTCAATAACGGCTTTTTTTATCACTACAGCCAACTGCTTCTAAATTACCTTTCAATACTTAACTGAATTGTAAGTTGCTTTCCTACCAATTTTCTGAGAGCAGCTCACTTTTGTCAATATCTTTTGTCAATTGTGCTTATTTTTCCCCCCTAAATTTCTTCTGTCTCCCCACCCCCCTTGCTCTCCTTTCTTGGGACGGCGAAATTCCTAATGCCTATTTTTCACCCTCTTTATTATAGAGAAAAGAATGATTTAGAAAACATCATATATAATGATCTGGAAATTAATCCCATATCTGGGGATTTAAATTTACTTTAAAATTTTATTTATTACATGTATTTACATAACCACCCATTTCACACACTGTGACTCCAGGCACAGCTTTAGGAATTTGTCCCAGAGCATAAATTAACTAGCAAAGGAAAGAATCCCAGTTTGGCTAAATATGCTGGTCACTGTTACAAGTAGATGAATAAATGCTGATACATCCAAGAAGCCTCTGCAGTACTCTCTGCTGACAGAGCCTTGCGTGATTTCAGAGCCAGTCAGCTGGAAATTGCCACTGCAGCAAATACAAGAGGCTTTTTCCGTTGTCCTTCTAATTAATCTATTTGAGTAACGCAGCCAGAAGTAAGCCACTCATGCAGGGAGAGAGTTGCCATTTTCTCCCCCTATAGCTCATGCTTGGAAGGTTTTTATAAATTTGAAGCAGATGGATTTTAAATAGTTCAGTCCTCCTTATAGAACAGGGGTGTCAAACTCGTGTTGTCATGGTGGCATCACATGACGTATCGTGACTTTTTCCCCCTTTCGCTAAGACAGGCATGGGCGTGGCCAGCGCATGACACATCTAGTCTGTGGGCCATGAGTTTGACAGCCCTGTTAATAGAAGGAGAAGCACCAATCACCAGAATAAAATAGAAAAATAAAGAGTTCCACTTACCTAGTTGTTCCACATTCAGCTCTTTCACCTGTGAAAGGGAGGAAAGAAACTGAATGTTAATTTCAGCCTTACTATTTATTTACATATAGGAGTAAATATGACTTCAGCAACAGAGTGATCAACGCCTGGAATGCTCTACCTGAGTCCATTGTTACATCCTCAAACCCTCACAGCTTCAACCTTAAACTGTCTACCATGGACCTCAACCCATTCCTAAGAGGTCCGTAATGGGGGCGTGCATAAGCTCACCAGCGTGCCTACTGTCCCTGTCATACTGTCCTCATCTATTTGTATTCACCTCTTTGGTTGATCTCTATGTTTATATTTATACTTGCTATCTTGTACATGTTTGACAAACTCAAAAGTACAAATACAAAATACAAGTACTTTTTTGGGGGGGAGGGAAATCAGTATAATCCTATAGCCCAGTGTTTATGAAACTTGGCAAGTTTAAGGTGTGTGGACTTCAGCTCCCAGAATTCCCCAACCTGCATAGGAAGGCCACAAATTTTAAAGTTGCCAAGGTTTTTTTTGGGGGGGGGAGGGGGACAACCCTGCAGGAGCCCATATAATCCCGCATTTTGCAGGATAAAAACTATGCCTAGATCAGATCAGATTTTAAAACATCCATGGAATTTTAATTTTTGTATTTTCGTTGCCTTGTTTTAATTGTTAAATAGTCTGTTCAACGATGTTTTTATTCTTCTCATATACTATTGTAATGTCTTTCAGAAGGAAGAGTGCTGCCATCATTACCATCCACATATATTCCAAAGAGTTTGAAATTTAAGAGCTTTGTATGTTCCCCTCCCAACGATGTAGTGTTTAAGCGTAATTGTTTTCCCCAGATTTCTTTCCAGGGTCAACTTTCGTTTTATGCTAACTCTATGGCGAACTGTTTTGCCTTCTCTTTATTTTTATTTTTTTAATAATGTCTAAGAAACAGGTGGCTTTTTTTTTTTTTTGAGGAATTGCAGTGCATGGGCAAGAGACATTTACCCTTTAAATGTCACAGAGGCCTCCATGGCTACCAACTGAAGAAAAGGTGTTGCTAATAGAAACATTTTTCTGTGGTTTCAAACTGCAAAGGAGTTATTTTTCAGAAAGCTGGAATTGGGGACCAGGGACTTCCCTTCCCTGTGTACTGTAATTGTCTCCCCAATGCCTCCAGCAGAAACAAATTAGAAGACAACCTTGTGCTGCATATTTACTATAATATGTAATTTGGCCACAAATAAAACATTTTTCTAAGAACAGATTGGGGGTGTTGCCTTCAGAATACAAGCCTGTTTGGTTTAGTAGAGTATCCTCTAATGACACCAGCAATTCTAGAAAGATTAAGTATAGATGCCAGAGACTGAATCTGGACTCTTTAAAGGTAGTCCTTGAGTTACGACAGTAATTGTGACCAGAATTTCCATCACTAAACCATGTCACATGGCTTCATTGTTTAGTAACAGGAACCCCAGCAGTCCCAGTTGTGATTGTTAACCAAATTCCATTGGCCACTCGGTGAGGACCCACCCTGATCCAAGCCATTAACCAGCTTGGTCCCTTCCAGCCCTAAGCTTTGGTAAGATAAAGACTACCTCCTTTACTTCCTCTTCAACTTCCCCTGTGCACCTGTCTCCTCCTCCCACCCCCCACTTTTCTGCCCTATTGGCTGCCCTGTCTCCGCTGGCTGCTCTCACATCCAAGCATCTGCTGCTGAGTAGTACAACCCTAACACCGCAGTCAGCCATCCCAAGACCCTCGTGCAAAGCCCTAGCCAGTGCTCCTATCCTATGCTCTGCAGGCCTTTGGCTTTTCATCTACTGCTAAGGTGCACCCAAGCCTGGCGTTATGCAAGGCAGCTGCTAGCCACACCAGGTCTCCTTACGGAGGCCAATGCACGTTTCTCCAAAGCACGGGCTGCCTCTTCGTGATGCTTCAGAAAGTTTTTGTGGCCTTCAAAAGCCTCGTGAGAACAGCACACATGATTTGGAGCCAGCAGCTGCCTCGCATAGGGTCAAGCCAAGTGCTAAACAACTGGAGGAAGAAGACAATAAAGGTTAGCAGAACCTGTAAAACACAGGGTGGCAGTAGCCTTGCGCTTTGGCATTTGGGTGGCTAGCGGTGACATAAGAACATAAGAACATAAGAATAGCCTTGCTGGAACAGGCCACAGCCCATCCGGTCCAGCATTCTGTCTCACACAGTGGCTCACCATTTGCTTCAGGGTCTTCCCAAGCAGATGTCTTCACCTGCTTATGATTCCCTGCAAATGGCATTGAGAGATATCCTGCCTATCTCTCCAACCCAGAGGGTGTCCTTAGGCATCCATAATGATAGCCATGGATACCCTTGTTCTTCATGAACTCGTCTAATCCTTTCTTAAAGGTGTCGAGGCTGACAGCTGTCACCACTTCTTCCTGTCCCATTCCTCCCTGCAGCATTGGGGAGTAGCTGAGATTGCTAATGACCTCAGACCTCTACTTCAACCCAGTGTTACTGCTGCTGTGCAAGGTGGCCCAAAAGGTAGAAAGGGAGGGAGTGGCAGGTGGGGTGGGGTGGGGTGGATATTCCCAACAAAATATTTATTCAAAATAAACCTTTTCAGATCAAAACAGTTTCAAGTGTTACAGGATTCAATCTGGGTCAGTCACTGGGATCATAGGTTTTGTCATCCGAGATTTTCGAGTCATCTTGGAGCCCATCTTCAGGGAACTTCTCTCTAGGCTAGAGAGAGAACATAGACTCCAATCCAAAAGCTCAAAAGACAAAACCTCCCATTGATCAACCTAGATTGGATCCTGCAACATTATCCTGAGACATGTATATTTGCCTTCATCCGTGAGCTTGAAGTATATTTGTTCTATTCACATCTCTGCTCCCTCCCCCCCCCCCCCAAGAAACTCAGCATGGCATATATCCTTATACCACTAAAATAGGCTATATTGAAAGCAAGTGAATTCGTTCAAAATCACCCAATGATTATCATGGCACTTTCGCTGGATGGAGAGCCACAACTTGCTTCCCAAGTAACCTTTAGATTCCAGCCTTGTTTGGTGAGACTTGTTTGGTTGTTGTTAATTTGGAGAAACGTATGTGTAAAGATGGGAGATGTTCACCACTTCAAACCTCCTGCTCCCATTCTCACCTTTAAAATCCCCACAAAGTCTGAGAAACGGCCCAAAATACAGCCAGCTTGTTATCAAATATTGAGGCACTTTTTAACTATTTTCAGATTAAAAGAAAGTTTGATTATCTGAAAGAGGCCTCTTGTTCCCTTTCCCATCCTTATTTTTTTGGGAGGGAAATACCATAACATTAAGTTTCAATTATTCCAAGTAAAATATCACAAAATGACCCTAATTGGCAATGGACTATATTTGGTTGTTATAAACTTGTTGTATGCATTTCATGGGGTGCTACTTCTAGTCTTAATCACTACATTGCACCACACTTAATCTTAACTACACTACACTTAAAACACACTGCACTGCACTACCATTCATCATTACACCTTAATCATTACAAGGCAATAGTTCTGTCCCACATTATGTAAAAAAATCTGATCTGACCTTAAGGAAGGAAGCAATGAAGTGTTAAGGGAGCAGAAAAGAGTTCTAATAAAGTGGAAAATGTGAGAAACTCTGAATAACCCTACCTTGATTTTATTTAATATAACATTCTGACAGGCTTTCATCATTCTAACTGAAGAAGCTGTCTCTAGCTCAGGGCTGGAAGTTTTAGGTACTCAGGCAACACCAAGAAATCCATACTTCAAGATTCTGCTACTTAACCTTGCCTATCTTGAGCAGAGCTGACTTATTAAATATTATAGGACACCTACTATGGTTGTGTTTATTTTCTGGATGCTGTCTCTTTAATTTATATGCTTATATTATATAAAATTTACACGTACACTGGAAGAACAAAGACATTTTGATTAAATGATAGCCCAGGTTGAAATGAGTAGGATTTACTTTAATGAGAAACTTTGTTGGGCAGAGACAACATAGTTCTTGTCAAGGCAAAATAGCACCATGAATTTCTTTAACAAGGTGCTTTGTCACTTTATAACCTCAACTGGCATTTCCAATAGCTGGAATGAGTACTGCATTTTTGCAGCAGCTTTTGCTTCTGGCAACTCTGGGCAAGGCTATTAGAAATAGATAGCAAGTGTTCATGGTCATGCGGAGCACATGCTGAAGGCTGGAACTGAAAAATCAGAGCTTACAGTTTATAGAGAAATGGGGAAAACCTTGGATGCTTTTTAGTAAAGGAATAAACTTCAAGGAATGTAAATGTGTGTTTTTAGAAACACATTAAACTGTTCATGATGAGGAACAAAAGTAAAGAGAAACGAATTCAAGAATTAATAGTCCACAATCAATTAAATATTGGATTAGGATGCAGATCTTGATTCATGAGGATGTGAAAAGGCAAGTGCTTGCAGTTTTAATTGACACATCGTGCTCTTAAGAACTGCTGTATCATCAATTAACTAGTATTGTAATCTTAGCAAGTCTTGTCTAAATTATGGGAGAAACCCACTTAGGTCAACATAAAACTAACTGTAGTCCTGCCTCTCATTTGTCAAATGCATGCCTTAGGGAAGGACTCCCTTGAATTCCAAAGCAGTGTACATCTAATGAAATCCTCACTGTTGCTGCTACGAGACACAGGCTTAATCACATGAAACTGGATATGCAAGTAACAATCCTTGATCTCTTAAGACTGAACCTTTCTGGAAATTACCAACTTCAATGGCAAAGAACGAAATTTCCAAGACAGAACTGAAAGCATTAACAAGTTGCTATTGTTGCCCATATTTGACTCCTTGAGATGGAGTTGAACTTAAGGAAAAAAATCTAAGTAACAACAATCAAGCTCTAATTATGAGTTGAGACATAGAATTATATGATGATGATGATGATGATGATGATGATGATGATGATGATGATGATGATGATGATGATGATGATGATGACAGGAGTACATAACTTATGATTGTTCATTTAACAAAGGTTCACAGTTACAATGTGTTCAGAAAACACAACTTGACCCTTTCTCAAAGTAATGACCCTCACACTTCCTCCAAGATTTTGTGGTCACAATTTGAGAGCTAGGCAACTAGCTCACATTGATGGCACTTACAGCATTTTAAGATTATAAGATCATGATTTTCAACCTTCTCAGTTGATTTCAGACAAGCAAAGCCAATGTGGGAAGCATGAGTTATTAATGTAAACAAATGGTTGTAAAATTGGACTTGGTCACCTGATAACTCGCTTAGCAACCAAAATTCCAGTCCCAATCAGTGGAACAACTTGCCTCCAAAAGTTGTAAATGCTGCAACACTGGAAGTTTTTAAGAAGAGATTGGACAAACATTTGTCTAAAATGGTGTAGTTTCCTACTTGAGCAGAGGGTTGGACTAGAAGACCTCTAAGATCCCTTTCAACTCTGTTGTTATGTTATTAACACTACTAAATGTCTGGTATTTAATAACACTTAATATCAATCAGCCTTTATTTGTTTAAAGATCCCTTCCAACTCTGTTATTCTGTACCACTTATAATTTAGGCAAGTTTATAAAGAATCAGCTTCTCTGTTTGGGGAAAGGTAGGCTTAGAACAATAAAGAATTAAAGATTAAAGGAAAAGAAATGAGTAAACAGCTGAAGGGATCGCTTACAAACACATACGCCATATAACATTAAGTCTCATTAATCCTGATTATTTGAATGAAGAAAACCAAAGCTACTGAATCCCCTCTCCCAATGATGAACCATTGATTTTTCTGGACAAATATGTGCCTACAATTTGTCCTATAATCAAACATTCTCTCAAAGCCAACTCCTGTGGGGAAAAAGTGTAACTAGAGTGAAGTAAATTAGTTTTTCTGGAATATGTGCAGAGATCAAGAAGGTCATTGTAGTTTCATAGTCAGTTCCACCAACTTGTCTAAAGATTTTCCCTTAAGCATAAATCTTCAGCGATGAAAGGGCCTCTGCATTAATTTTTCAATTCTCCTTGACAGCTTTCAAGCAGAGTGACAGAAGTAACCCACTTGCAAATAATACACCATTTTCAGTGCCAATGTACATATAACGCTATTAAAACACTGAAACAGCTCAAAATTCTATACTTAGTACCATCCATTTCTACTGCCCTTCATTTTTACTGCTTGACTCCGGAAAATAACTACTGCCTTAGACTACTCTTCCCATGCATCAGTATATTATCCCTCCTGGTGCTGCTGTTGACTATTATTTTCAAAACTTCAAAATCTCCTTCAGACTATTACTTTCAAAACTTTGAAATATCCTTCAAAAAACATTGATACACTTTTTAAGCTCAGTGTTTGCATTTGACAAACTTTAGTTCCAGATAAAATGACCAATTGTTAAAAACATAGTGAATGTGTTTTAAGAGAATATATTAGCAGGGCTTGGGTTTTTCCATCAGGCAAAAAATAAATAACTGTTATCACTTTGCTAGGCAAAATCATGAATTACAGGGTCCCTTTCTCCTGGGGGAAGGGTTGAACTGTTAGAGCCTATCAATCAAAAGCAACTCATGGGTATAATGGGGGCAGAAGGGATAACATTCATTGACCTTTAACAGAGGTCCCCAACCTTTCCAGCTTGATGGTCCAATGAGGGGAGGAGAGAATGGTTCCATGAGGACAGCAGGTGCAAGTGTGAGTGGGCACAGGTCCATTTGCACAAATGGTGGACTTGTGTGGCCCAGTTCTGGATGGACCGTGGCCTGGTAGGGGGTCACAGCCTGGGGATTGAGGACCCCTGTTCTATAAGATTACTTATAGTTATTTGATAATACCCAGTTATCTAAACTAGGTAACAACCAGTATCAACATTGATTCGTGAATATAGCCTATATTTTAAATATTCCAAAGTACTGATACCAGGACAAACATGTTTGGTGGGCACATTTAGTCATGCATTTATGTTATGAATACGATTTTAATGTTACTCCATTCTGGACTAGTATCGCCCCAATCCCTGGCCCCATATTTAACTACCAAAACAGCCTTGAGGTACAAACAAAGCAGACACAAGCTACTTTTGTATTGTGGAGGAGACAGGAGGGAGTCCCAGACTGTCCCCTTAGTTCTTTCAATTCCCATTGCTATCCCCTGATTATTGTGTGCTTGGCTGGTCTTATTTTCACCCTGCCCTTACCTGGTGCTCTCTTTCCCCAAATCCAGGCCAACCATTCTGGGATACCCACCCTGGCAGGAATCCAGGCAAGTGGCATCATGGGATACTGGAATTGCTTTATAATACCACATGTTGACCCCTGGAATTGGAAAAGCCTGGAAAATATTGGCAAAGTGCAGCACGAGGAACAAAGAAGGAAAATTGGCTGTTTTGCATTTAACAACCACCAGATAATACTTCTGGTTACAACAGCAGATGCAAGAGAAAGAACCAAAGCAGATGACATTTAAAAAATCTATGATCTAATTTGAAACCTATAGTGGCAAGAAATGCAATGGTTAAACATTCCTATAACTTACCTTCTCCTAGAGTCTGCTTCAGTAAGTCATGCTTAGCTTGCAGCTTAGTAATAAGATTACTGCCATTCAAATATTCTTTAAATTTCTGAAAAAGAGAAAAAACAAATCCATACAACTATAAGCAAGATGGACAAAGAATTCTGATAGGGCATACTTTGAGCTAAAGATAGTCCTCAATTAACAACAGCAATTGAGACCAGAGTTGCCATCATTAAGCAACTATGACATCACATAATCATGCCTTAGCATAAGCAATTCCAGTTGTTCCATTTGTCACCATTAAGCAAATCATCACAGTTCATTAACAAGGATGTCAATATGGTTGCCATTTGCAATCTCCTTCAGGCTTCCCAATTGACTTTATTTGTTGGAAGCCGGCAATAAAGGCTAAAAATGAAAAACACATGACCCGAGAGATGCTGAGACAGCGAGAACTCCAAGGACTGGTCAAAAATACCACTCATTCAGCACATCACAGTTTTGAATGGTTAGTGAAAGAGTGGTTGTTAAACAAGGACTCCCTCCCTCCCTCCCTCCCTCCCTCCCTCCCTCCCTCCCTCTCTCTCTCTCTCTCTCTCTCTCTCTCTCTCTCTCCATATAGGTATACATAGTCGTTTTCTTCTTGGTATTCTCAGTATTCTAAATAGGAAAGAAAAAACAAATTTCTAAGTCATAAGGAATCAGAGTTTGGTTTCCCATAGGATTTTTTAAATGAAGCTTTCTAGTTTACCCTCTCTGTGAAATGTAGGTAACACTCCCATTTATATTCTAAGGGGAAAAAACTTTGTATTCACCCATGTAATTCTATAGGTGCTAGGAACAAAGGGAAAGCATATGGTGTGGAAAGGAGAAAAGTGTGTATTACTTGAAGGAACCGAAATAAGGAGACTCAAAAATGAATACACACAGCACTAACTACAAAATGCAAATTCCAGTAACTCCTCTAAATTAAATAAGTGTTATTTGTTATAATGATATAGTATGTATTAGTGAAAATAATTCCATGGGTTGAACCTTACATTCTAATTGTCAATAGATGGCAGATAGATTTAAGTGCTCTTATTTCTAAGCATTTTGCTGAAATATGTAATGAATTACAAACTTTGGCAAGATTTTTAGGTGAATAGCTCACATTTGCTAAATATTATAAATTGTAGTGTGTATATGTAGTAACATCAGGTACAACTAATGTAAGGACTAAAATAAACTCTACTTGGATGTTATTGAAGTTAAAATGCTCTCTCCAAATGATAACAACCTCTTGTAGATAGTTGTACAAGCTGCATGACTGTACATAAAAGCATTACTACATAGAGCTCTATTGTATACACATTGTCTTCTTCTAAGTCAAGGCCTTCCATTCTTAGGATGATAAGACACAAGATCAACAAAACTATATGGGCTTCTAACTGACAGATACAGTAGTTGCCTTAGAGCAAGAATGTCTACACAAGAATGAAATTACTTGAGGAATATTGATGGAGGAGGATCTTAACAAGTTTCAACCTGAGTTGTCACATTGTGCTATGAGGCTAGGGGAAAAGTTATTTGTGCTACTTAGCTGCCATAATCTGTAGATATCTCCTGCTTTGCCTTCATAACCAGAGTAGCAAGAGTCAATCTTACAGAGTTCTTCTTTATTTTAAAAAGATTTCCACCAGTGAAAATCAACAATTGTTATGAAAGGTTTCTAAAAAGACGTGAATCTTAGAATTTCCAATTCTAACTAGAGCAAATCTAGTAGTATGTGGCCAGCAGAATTTACAAAATTCTTCTCAGCTGACTTGAACAATGGAAGAAAAGTATTGTCAGGAACGTGGTAGAATATAGTCTAATTTAAAGGGATATGTTTAAGCAAACTTTGGACATTTGAAATTAAAGGTCCCAGGAGATTACTGTGGCAAGCCACTTCCATACTGTGAAGAAAACAACATGGATATGTCCTGTAACTGACTGGAAATCAACCTGAGGGGGATTATACTGTACTGTATATGTTTTTTAAAATCCTATATTTTTAGGGAAGGACATATATATTACATCTTTACTTCAAAGCCTTGAGGACTATTGTTAAAAATCCTCCTTCAAACAAGGCACATGCAATTCTCAGAACTATTGTACATTAAAAGAACATTCATGCATACTTGAGAAGGGAAGGCTAATTTGATATGCAAATGCTATAAAAATATAATATGGACATTCCAATCTTAATATGCAACTATAACTTTATGATATGAATATTTCACTAATGTGTTTTTAAAAGTACTGGGCTCAAAATAGACAGAAATTGTTCCTCACAGTAAAGTAGAACATTTCAGTTTCTTGTTGGTTGGCTCTTCTCTTGGCAATGTTTATTTTACTCATGTAAGTCTCGGAAGCAGCTGATTTGATGGATTCAGTTGAGCGGCTGTGCTGGAAAGCATCTGAGACATCAAAATCTTCCACGGTCAGCATATCTTGCAGTGTCTGCATTGTGGCATCCAATGTTTTTCGCACCTGCGGAAAATGGATGTATAGAAAAGCGGAGTGAAAGATGCACTTCAGCACTATAAATGAATAACTTTTGTTACACTGACATTGTCTTCTTTAACAAATGCTTTCCAGAATTAGGCTGTTAGTTTAACAGGATGTTCTCGCTTACAAATGAAAAACATCTATGTATGACTCAGAGATAAGTACGTTACTGTATCTTAAGCTTTATGGGGGGAAAATATCATCTCTGCATGCCGCTCGAAAAAGTCATAGCATCATGCAACCAGGAAGAAAAATCAAACAGAACTCTTAAGAAATTCTTTCAATCCTAAGGATTTAAAAATGAACTAGAAAGACGCGGTGTTTAACTTTGTACCATGCAGAGGTTGTGTCATCTTCTTTACACTTAGAGTCACTGAAACATAAAATTTAATCAGATGTGCCTGATCTTTTCCAAATAATTGTATACCACTGGATTTATAACTCTAGAGTTGTGATGGCATGCAGGTGGTATGCAGAGTTATATTTGCCGGCACAGTAGTCCTTGGCAGCTCTCAGCACTGGCACACATGCCCGTGCCAGCCACCTGATTTTCGGCCTTCTAGTTGGGCCATTGGAGGCCATTTTTGCCCTCCTCGGGCTTCAGGAAAGCCTCCGGAACCTGGGGAGGGTGAAAATTCCCCCCGCCATGCATGGTTGGAGGTGCCTTGTGCATGAGCAGGTGGGTAGGCACACGCAATAGCTGGTCTAGATAGTCACTTATCTGAAATAGTATAGGTCCGTGATGGCACATGTGCTACAGGGGGCACACAGAATCCTCTTTGCCAGCACGTGAGCCGTCATCCCAGCTCAGTTCCACTGCACATGCGCGTGCCCCTCCCACCGGCCACCTAGTTTCTGAGCCTCTGGCTCACATGGGTGTGGTGGAAGGCCACATGTGGAGGTCACACATGCACATGGGGGGCAGGGGGGTTACACACACAAGTGCAGGGGGTAACACATGCATGCATGGGGGCACACGCACCAGGGGGGTGATGCCCACGCATTGCACTATGGGTGCATGCGCTTTCGGCACACAACAACAAAAAGGTTAGCCATCACTACCCTAGAGACATCCAGTCATAAAGAATCCCTTCATTAATGTTCACATTACATCAAATAGAAAAGTTTCGTATCCATAAACTGTTTCCTACATTACTTTTTGTTCTTGAAATTTCATATCTGCTTCTTTTTTAGGATCAAATAAATTCCATTCAATCATATTTCTGTCTGTCTTCTCCTTTTTCTAGACTCATTTATATATTTGTTTTGCAATACAATCTTCATTAATTCTCTTGAAAAACTCCTCAATATACAGTACATGTTTTTACTGGTGACTTTATTTTTGCAAAGGCCCCTTGTCTTTCATCAATAGATTTGCAGGAGCTCTTCCCAAGACTATTTGAATGTTTTACATAGTCCTAATACCTATGACTAATTAAATTTGTAAAGCCTCTGAACTCACAAGCAGAAATTTCTTGAGTAACAACAGCCTCAAAATGATCCACAATTATTTCTAGTTCAAACAATTAATAAAAAGCAGAATGTGTAGCAATACGATTACCAGAACCTCTTGAAAACCATAGTAGATTAGTAGAATCATAGTAATGGAAATGGACGTAACTCTAATGGCAAACAAAATTTCACAATGCTCGGCCACAGAACACACTATTACCCTGACAATATTGCATGGACAATATTGCACGAAATCCTTGTTTCCAATCTTCCTAAGATCAATAGGTTATGAAAATGATTTTACAAATATGAGTTAAATAGTAAGTCATTTAATTCAATGGTTCAATTATTACTCTTTGGAAATGATAAGTAAGATACAGTTTTGTCTCCTGGGATTTTAATTCAATTTTGTTAACCTAAGAAGGTGTAGACGTGGACATTCCTTTGCCTTGCACCATTGATATCCCTTATTCTTAATAGAGGGCCTCACATCTATTGTGAAGACACATCACCTTAACCATACAAGATTATCACAGGAGGGGATAAGGCTTTGGCAGAGGGAGATAGCAATTCTTTTTAAAAACAGAAAAGAAAAAAATAGTTTAGTAAAACATAGCTTAAAACTAATATTAAAATATATTAATGAAAAGTAGATCAAAAGCGGTTCAGAAGAGAGTCAGGTCTAACTAAACAAATAACCATTTGTGCAGATATTCCAAAATAGGAATAAAGCGACAGTTGTGCCTTGTGCTCATCAGCAGATTAACTGTTGTATTTTTTACAACTTCTTGA
Organism: Rhabdophis nuchalis; assembly: GCA_039707465.1. Taxonomy (NCBI): domain Eukaryota; kingdom Metazoa; phylum Chordata; class Lepidosauria; order Squamata; family Natricidae; genus Rhabdophis; species Rhabdophis nuchalis. Next base: position 67,099,034 of record CM077646.1, read on the forward strand.
CACTTTTTAAAGAAAGCGCCCTACGATACATATTACAATAGTCACAGATTCTGGACTGAAAACTATGTCTTGATCAAGAAGGTATTAACTATCCAAATGACTTTCAGAATCACTTCAAACAGAAGCATTAGCATAACCAGAGTGAATGGTGCTTGTTTACTTACAGTTAAAAACAATTACAGCTCTCACCTCTTCATTCTCTATTTTGAGTGTGGTTAGTCTAGACTGTAGCTGATGATATCGCATGAGCAACTCCGTCTGAACTGGCTGCTGGGCACTTACTTGACATACCTGTAGAAAGAAAACATAAGCCTCTGCAAATTCAAGCTAAAGGAGAATATTGCAGGAAAAAAAATATTCAGTTAAAATGTTTTTTTTAAGTAACAGAATAATTTATTTTAGACTCTCACAATGTAACTGAATCATGTATAAAATAATGACAGTAATGGCCATTTATGCTGGGATGCCAAATCCACTCTAATATTTCAAAATATTTCAAGATGTTGACTCCTTACATAGTATTCCAAAAGCAGGATCTGAATTAATCACCCTATGAAAGGCCTAAATATTAACTAATATTAAATAAATAAATATTTAATTTATTTCAATGGTGGAAAGAATTCTCAATGCACAGTGAACAATGAGTGTTCTGGTATACTATGTATCTAAAAAGTTCTAAGTGAAATGGAAAATAGCACTAGTCTAAGCATACTGCGAAAATATGGTCCTTGTTCTGAAGCAGGTAGGAAATGATGGCCCCTTTATAACTTGTGGACTTCAACTCCCAGAATTCCTGAGCCAACTGGCTTAGTAATTCTGGGAGTTGAAGTCCACAAGTCATAAAAGGGCCATCGTTCCCCACCCTTGTTCTAAAAAAAAAAAAAAAAAAGAATTCCATTAACTACAACACCATTTCAAAGCTAACAAATGAAATACAAATGCCATTGAAGCTAAGCTCATTCATTCTAATACACAAGAAGCATTACATCTGAAGGAAAATTGCATTATGAAGCAACATGAACCATTTCTAATTACATACCTCATCCCCCATGTGAGGCTGGTAGTCAAACTTCAGTGGAGGACAGAAGACCTGGTTGCACATGTCCATAACTGTATGTTTGTCACTTCGTGCATCCAGGTTGTCTACAGCATTTTCAATTATGTCCAACCCCTCATGGCGTGAGGTTTCTAGATTGTATTCAGCAGAAAGATATGTTCTGAATGTCCGTGCTAGACTAGCATGGAATCCCAAGTCACAGCACTAAGGAAGAATAAGACAACAAGCTTAAACAACAGCGCATACAAATTATTTCTAAATAGAATAACAGTTTCTTCACTTGAAGAAATACTAAGTAGCTATGTGTTATTTATTTGTTTGTTCAAAAGAATATCCAATCATTTCATTTAAGGGCTCAAAGCTCTTAACAAACCAGTGAGACAAGTTGGGCTGAGAGTGAGTGACTGGCGAAAAATCACCCAAAAGGCTGCTATAGCTAGAAGTGGAACTTTCATAGAATTTAGACTTACCTGGAACCAAACCAATATCTTAACTACACTATGGCATAGAAATGTTATTGCAACGTTTCGACAAGATCTCACTTGTCATCATCAGGCAGGCTTCTGTCTGAACAGAAGCCTGCCTGATGATGACAAGTGAGATCTTGTCGAAACGTTGCAATAACATTTCTATGCCTTATACACGGGAAAATCCCCGAAGCCAGCTATGCCAGCATACCTACACCCGTGAAAATCTACGAAAACACACACACACACACACACACACACACACACACACACACACATATATATATATATATATATATATATATATATAAGAGAAAATTTTCACAGCTCCTGTTTAAGGGTCCCTTTAAGGGGAGGAGACTTAACGTCATCCCTCTCTGCCCTTCGACTCAACCTAGAGATCATCCAGACAGAGAACCAAATTAGTTTGCTGCTGTGTGAAATTTTTTAGATATGTGTTAGATTTTTAAGGGCTGAAAATAAAGAGACCAGGATGGATCAATTTCAGGCTTATTAGCCTTCTTCAGCTGGCCATACTCTTTCTACTGGGATTTTTTTAGATCCCAGTAGAAAGAGTATGGCCAGCTGAAGAAGGCTAATAAGCCTGAAATGGATCCATCCTGGTCTTTATTTTCAGCCCTTAAAAATCTAACATACATACATACATACATACATACATACATACATACATACATACATACACATATATATATATAATATATATGGTTCTATGTTGGGAAAAAGAACAATAGCACTGACTTCAGACTTATGATATACCGTTGTTTTTTTGAGTATAAGACGCACCTTTTTACCCCCCAAAAGAGGGCAAAAATCTGGGTGCGTCTTATACTCCGAATGTAGGTCCACCCACCCGCTCCGTGCATCACATTTTTGGGTAATTCCATGCGGCGAGCCTGATTCCCGAAGCAGCCCAGGGAATGGCATTCAAAGCCTTCTCAATGAAAGCATTTTTGGCCGGCAGCACCACGATCCCCTCTCGATTCAAAAAAGGGCGCATGCAGAGGCCAAACAACTGTGTTGTGTTTCAGGTGGCAGGCGGTTCCAGCACGCGCTGCCACCTGAAAATGCTTTCATTCCTAGTTCCCCAGTGCACATTGCAGAGCCACGTGCCCTCCTCCTCCTCTACAGACTTGATTTCCGTTTTCTCTTGGCCAGCATTGGCAGCCGGAGGAGGCAGGGAGAAAAGCGAGAGGGCAGCGCGGTTGGGCGAAGGTGCAGGCACGGAGACAGATTAGAAGCAGCCAGCCATTTGCCGGCTTTCCAGCTCAGCTGCTGGCCACCCGGAGTGCGCAGGCAGCAAAGGAATCCTCGCATAAGATGTGGCAGATGGGGCAGGGCAGCGGATGGGGTGGGGCGGGGCACACATCTTACTTGAGTCTGGCAGCTCCACCACCTCCCTCTCTCAGCCGCTCTGTGCAGGGAAACATCTGGCGCAGTAAAGAAAAACTTCATAAGAAGGTTTGTGCAAGGTTTCCCCTGCAAAGACCAGCTGAGAGATGCAACAGAGCTGCCAGACTCTATTAAGATGCGCATATTGCGATGGGGCACAATTTGGCGGTGGCAGGTGGGGCAGAGGATGGGGTGCCCGGCATCCCTGACAGTGGCAAAGAAGCACCGGACTCTCCCCTCCCCTCTCTCGTTGGGGCAGGGGTGGTGAAGGCGCCTTCCAGACCTGAAACCAGGAAGGAGAAACTTCGCCCGGCGCACTGCCTGTGCTGTCCTGTCACCCTGGAGAGGGGGCGTGAAACCGTGATCGCTGGCAGCGTGGGCAGTGGGCTCCAAGAAGTGGCTGCCAGGGCACCCCATCCACTGCATTGATTTATCTGATCTTATGCCTCATTGCAACTCAAAAGTGCAAGACTTAGCATTTGATTAAGTATTTCTATCAACCAAAATGATCTATTGCAGTGGTAGTCAACCTGGTTCCTACCTCCCACTAGTGGGCATTCCAGCTTTCAGGGTGGGCCGTAGGGGTTTTGTCCGATACTAAAGCACTTTCCTTTTTTTAATTTAATTGACTTCCCTACTTTATAAATCACCATTACTGTGGAACTGGCGGGCGGTTAGAAAATTTTACTACTAACAGAGATACAAAAGTGGGTGGTAGGTATAAAAAGGTTGACTACCCCTGATCTATTACAACTCTTCTGTAGCCAGCAACATCCAGAGACTATGGTGGGAACCATGTTGGCCTTCATAAAACACCCAGTCAGTCATAACATTATTGTATCTATATTTATTTATTTATTTATTCATCTATCCATCCATTCATTTTGCCCATAAGATAAGCAGCAGGAAATATGACAGTGTAACAAGAGCATCATTGTTATAATGTAAAATGTTTCCTAGGCATTACAGGGCCTTCTGATATTTTACTCTGGGAAACAGAACAATTTTATAAACAAACAACAGGTGGTTTTAGTAGAGAAATGTGGTTAGAAAAAACGTATCCGGGTTTTTACAAACTTGTCCTGAGTTTAATAGATCTATAGGCTTCAAAGGACTTTTCATTGGCATTCTTGGATTAGCCTTCTCTTCCTCTTGAATGTTTGCATAGGCCCTTCATTTCCACCAAATTTAGCCTGTATTACCACAGTTGAAAATAGCGATAGCACCACTAACCACATACTTCCGATCTGACAAGGCCTCAAGTCCTGCAGTACCTAATTTAAAAGGTATCACTTTACAGCCAAGACCAAAGTAGACTAAACTCCCCACATCAAGAAAGACTTTTTCAGCCACACAAATGTCTGCCTTGAGTAATTTTCAAAGCCGCAAACTAAATGCCAAATTTTTCAAATGAAGAGCATGAGGCAGAAATGTAGCTGTTTATAAAATGAAGAAAAATAAGAGGGTCATTTAGCTAAGCAGTTGTCTTCTGAACCTTTAAATCAGTGTTTCTCAACCATGGCAACTTTAAGTCCTGTGGACTTCAACTCCCAGAATCCCTCAGCCAGCACAGCTGGGAGATTGAAGTCCACAGGACTTAAAGTTGTCATGGTTGCCATGGTTGAGAAACACTGATTTAAATATTAAACTCGGGCACGAAAAGCTGTTACACACCCCATGTTTTGAGTTCTTGTCACAACACAAGCCAAGCTTGATAGTTGAATCCATTGTTACTTTTCTTTTACTTCAATTTTGGGTATTCATACAGGTAGTCCTCAACTTGCAACAGTTTGTTTAGTGACCGTTCAATGTTAAAACAGCACTGAACATAGTGACATGACCGTTTTTCACACTTATAACCATTGTAGTATCGCCATGGTCACCTGATCAAAATTTGGATGCTTGACAACTGACTCATATTTATGATGGTTGCACTGTCCCGGGTCATGTGATCAACTTTTGTAACCTTCTGACAAGCAAAGTCAATGAGGGAAGCCAGATTCACTTAACAACCGTGTTACTAATTTAACAACTGCAGTAATTCAAATGGGACAGGAAAAGTCATAAAATGGGGCAAAACTCACTTAACAAATTTCTCACTTAACAACATAAACTTTGGACTCAACTGTGGTAGTAAATTGAAGATTATCTGTAAGGACAGGATAAGATGTTTTTCCCATCAGTCTAAAATAGAAACTGAATATTACATGCTCCTCTGTTACATTCAAAAAACATGTTGCTTTTTGAAACCTGCGACATTCAATCAATAGGGGGGGGGGGGGGGAAGAATAGTTCTTGACAACAATTTCCCCTAGGAAGGATTTTTCCTCTTGGCTTCACACATAGGTACAATTCTTTTCACCCGAAGTTCTGAGATGCACTGACTCTACAGAAAGAAAATAATTTCCCATGAACTTAGCTATTTATTTATCCATCCTTCCTACAGCAATCTAATCTGCCAGGCTTTGACTTTATCTAAACAATCCTGAAACTAAAGGTGTCTTTAATACACAATGTACAATGAAATACATTCTGTTGATGCACTGTTTCCATCTAGCACACAGGATTAGGAAAGACTTCTCTGTAGGCTATTGTCAGAGTACGTATGTGCACCTTTTCAATGATGTGCTACTGGTTGTACCCAAACAGTAATACCAGGACCAGGAATACATTAATATCTAAGTACCTTTCATATCAAGCTTTGGATTCAGAGGCAAAAAAAAAAAAAAGGTACTTTGCAGTATGTCCAATCTCATAGCTCACTTCGATTATGGATAGCACAAACTATAATTAAACATGGTCTGAATTCAGCTGATAAGTCATCTATCTAAACGTGTGGGGGAGGGGTTGATTTGTATAGCTCACCAGTATTCCAAGCTCTGCTTTTAAAGCCTGTTGTAATGCTAATAGGGGATATATCATACTGGCTATGGATTATGGGAATTAAAACCCAAGACATTAAGGCAGCAGCAGGTAGGGGAAAAGCTAATCTACATCCATCATTTGTAATTCAAAATATGCATGCTATAAAATTACAAGTAACTCCTTGCCTTTTAGGAGGGCAAGGAGAAACCAACTACTGAAAGTTTACAGAAATTGCCCTTCTTATATTCGTTGTGACTTCTGGATGCATAGAGCATCTCTATTTTACACCCATTTTGTTTGTTCTTCTTATGATTCATGCAGATCCTTTTAGCCAAACCAGGTACTTTTGCTCACCATAGCCACTAAGACTATATTTATGTCTAATTTTACAAATGGAAAACAAACAATGGTGGGTGGGTCCTTTTGGTTTGCCTGACTAAACATCGTGTTTATGTCAGTGGAGAAGAACTTGTGAAAAGTCGTTTTCCTTATAAATGTAAGAAAAGCTGACATCCAAGCCTCTATTCTGATAGCAGCGTCAAACATTTGCAGTAGAAATGGGGCATAGTAGTAGGTTCAAATGGATTATTAGAACCCCATTGGTTCTGCATTTCAGAAGCAATATATTATTGAATTAATAATTCTTAAGAATATAATTCTCAATTTTTGCAAAGTAATGTTAATGTGGGTAATATTAAAAGATGACCCTCACCTGCTGCGTAAGACATAACTCTCAACTGCTGTCTGAAGTGATCAAGACAACGCATTCCACTGCAATATGCAGAGTCAAAAATGCTGAGATACATACATTGATAATGTAAGTATCCTGTTTCTCTGAAAATAAGACCTCCGCAGATAATAAGACCAATTGGGCTTTTGAGCGCAAGTACTAAAATAAGACCTTCCCTGAAAATATTGCAACGCAGCAGCAGCCATGAGGTGACCACGTTCGCCGTCTCCTGCACCTCAAAAATAATAATACCTCCCCGAAAATAAGGCCAAGCACTTATTTTGGGGGTCAAAAGAAAATGAGACCTTGTCTTATTTTCTACAGTAGTAGAAGTTCTTATTGACTACCTAAGGCAGGGGTCCCCAACCCCCAGTCTGTGGACTGATCCCCGTCAGAGAGATGCTAGAAACCAGCTCTGCAAACCAGTGAAGCTCCATCCGCAGGATGAAGGCAGCACATGAAACCACATCCCATCCGGGTCGTGGAAAAACCTCTCTCCATAGAACTGTCCCTGGTGCCCAAAAGGTGGAGCACCGCTAACCTAAGGTATGAAATATTCCTTATATTTTGACACTGTCTATAATGTTGTTCTGACACACACTATTCATATGTGAATAACAGGCTGAAGTGCCTTTTCTTCAGGAAAGCTGAACTTAACAGCAATAGCACTTAAGAATTATATACCGCTTCATGTTGCAAGAGGTTTACAAAGTCAGCATATTGCCCCCAACAATCTGGGTCCTCATTTTATCAACCTTGAAAGGATGGAAGGCTGATTAAGATACACAAACTTAATAACATTTTATATGCAGGCAAACCACATATAATTAGCCAAATTTACTTATAATGCATCAAATATGGCTTGGGTTAGGCCCCTAAAGGAAATTTTCTGTACAGATAAGAAAAGACTTCTGCTGGCTTCTGGGTCCAGAATGTGAAAACCCAGCTCCTTTGAGAAATCCATAATATTGAGAAGGAAGGAAAGAAGGAAGGAAGGAAGGAAGGAAGGAAGGAAGGAAGGAAGGAAGGAAGGAAGGAAGGAAGGAAGGAAGGAAGGAAGGAAGGAAGGAACAGTTGATGAGCAGTGAGGTAGACAGAGTCAATTAAAATGACATTTGGTACACTACTGAGAAGCCTAAAGGGCTAGGGTGGGAACAGTTCCTCTTGGAGGATGTCAACGTATGTGGCTGATAAGAATCATAAAAGACTACATGATGCATAACATTCAATGGTACAATTAATATGATTTAAGAGGAATAATTAAAGGAAAATAATTTTCAGCCATTTAAAACACTGCAAAGATTTGAGATTAAACATCATTGTTTTTATTACTTTTTAATGACTTGTGTTTATTTAGAGTCCAATTTGTATTTCACCAGCAAGATGATAGCCCTTGTTGCAAGCTATAATTGGATTCAGTGCATGTTTAAAGTTGGCTGAAATCTTATTTGAAATGCCTGATCAAACCAAAGCACAACCGTGTATAGTACTCTAATTCTGAGCTATCTGCAGACTTTCAATGAGGTACAAAATAAAGGGGTTTAGATGCACAAACTCCAGAGGTCCCTACTTTCCAACAATCAGTGAGACAACTCATATTATTTTTCACTGTGGATTTTAAGTATTTTTTGGTAGTTTTGTGGGCAGTTCACAAACTAAAGTTTGATTTACAACACTGAGAAATAGTACCTGGCATTAGGAGTTGTGGTTATCATTCTTAACTCCTGTGTCTATCTTATCAGCCCTATTTTAAAACTTCTACTCTTTAATTTTTCTTCCAATACATAACAATTATCATCACCAGTGTTAGGACATTATTATCACTTCTCTCTGTTCTTGCCCGACAGCATTTATATGTGCTGAACTCAATCTTCATCTGCCTTGTCTTATATTCCTCTCTCACTTCACTGTAATCAGTTGGGGAGGGGGGAGAGTCATAGTCAGTATAAAATATTTTAATAAATAACATGTATAAATGAAGATAGAACTGTGCAGCTCCAAAGATCTATGACCCCCCTTTAAATTCATCAGTAGCTGAAAAACCCTGCATGTCTGAATATCTTTCTGCTTCCACTGCTTTTAAGAAACCACTGGAAGGGGGAAAGCATCAAGATATGAATCCATAGACAAATAGGTCCTGTATGCGGAATACATTAGCAATTGGTCATAAATCAAGACCCTATCACTGCATGTCCACAGTCTAAAATGCAACCATTTTCATTGGAAAGGTGAATGACATTGCTGTAAAAGAGAATCCCTTTGATACTCACATCAATTAGATCAGAAACATCATGGATGTAGTATTTACCGACTGCTGCATTTGTGGCTGCTAGGTTCAGCAAATAATCATTTCTAGCTTTAGTGCACTTGAGCTTGTTTTCAGAATATTTTGCTTGCCTCTGAAAAATGGAAGACAAAATTCAAACAAAATGTATTCAGTTTCCCAATCCTTGTCCCCCCACCCTCAAAATAAATTTCAAGCTCTTAGAACATAAAAATATCCCATTAGATCAGACTGCAGCATACCTAGTCCAGCATTCTGTGGTCAACCACAGGTCAGAGGGAAGCCGCCAATCAAGGCGTGGGAATAACAACTCCTTTCTGCTGTGGTTTATTGATGCCATCCCATCCCTGATCTTGAGGTTATATATAGCCATAATGACTGGTAGCCATTGATGGCTTTATGCTCTATGAATTTTTAAAGAGTAGCACTCTGTACTGATGTGCTAGTTACAATTTAAAGGGGGAAGGGGGGCACAGGATAATTTACAACTGCTATTTCTTCTGAATATTTCCAAGTAGAGTTAACCACCAGACAGGCAGGTTTCAAACTTTGTACAATATATATAAAGTACAGCTTGAACATTTCTCACCACATCAAGAAATGTTTGGCAATCCCTCCCGCATCAAGTAGTAAGCAAGGGTTCAAGCCAGGGGTGAAATTCAACAGGATTTGACAGGTTCTGGAGAACTGGTAGTGGAAATTTTTAGTTCAGAGAACTGGCAAATACCACCTCTGGCTGGCCCCAGAGTGGGCTGGGAATGCAGATTTTGCAGTATCCTTTTCCTTGAGTGTGGTGGGAATGGAGATTTTGTAGTATCTGCATTAGATCTCTGGACCATAGTTCATACAAACATGGGACATGAAAACCAATCAGAGCAACTGAAAAATAGTCTTAGTGTAGAGCATGACAGAGTCATCAAACAACAGCTTTGCTAACAACCAAATGCTAACTTTGTTTAATTCATGTTGCTAAAAGTTGAGAAAGAAATATTTGTTAATTAAATCCACAATGAGTAGCAAGCTTCAGATTAACAATGTCTTAGAATTCAGAAGCAGACAGGTAGACACAAAGTTAAAAATTCCTTACCCAAATGGGTACTAAAAATTATTTGTGGAAATATCTTAAACATTTACCATAGTACCACCCAATAGTATGTCTGAGTTCACACCACATACTATATTATTGTTTGTTTTCAGGTAGTAAACCACTCAATTTGAAACCATGATTTGCTACTGCTCCTCCTAACTGCAACTATGGCTTAGCATGACGTAGGCATTACAATGAAAAGACAAACACCAACATATAAAGAAAAATTAAAAAAAATCATTATTAAGAATAAAATGAACAAGAAGAAAACAATTAATGCAGATTGGAAGTGAACATGTAGATAAAGAAAGAGAATGTTTAACCAGAAACCAATAAAAAAGTAACAGCAACAGGTTTCAGCAAACACTCTCCTTCCGGCTGAAACAGTAAGTTGTAAAAATGTGAATTGCGGCATGCTAATTCTGCAAGAAATCAAATTTAACCCCCAGTAAAAGCCATGTGGCATCAATCGATAGAGCGTTTAAATCTCAGGTCCTTGGATCCAGTCAGAATATTATTTTATTTCTGTAGCTATGACATTTACATCCAACAGACTGTAATTCCCATAATTAAAAAGTTGTACGACCATATTAATGTTAAATCATTATTGCACATTATTTCTGTAATGAGTACATGGATCAATGGTGATTTTATATCCAGGAGGTTTGCAATCACTGATGTGAATGATGTTTTATATGATCTACCACTTATGTTCTGTCTCAAAAAATAAATTATCCCAACCACTGCCTTATGAAGGCTTCATAGGCAATCTCGAAACAGATAAAAAATAAGTTGCTTGAAAAGGGGATTAGACCCAATATCCCCTTTTTTGTGTTAGTGTCAGACATGTTAGTTTGCTTAAGTTAATATAAATGCATTTGGTTCTCATTGTTAAGCAATACACCATACTTTTCTTAATGTGGTAAACACAGCAGAAGTTCCAGTTTGGGTAACTGTTAATATACATATGTCTTTAAAGAATCTTCTAGCATTTCCCCCCTTTTTTGCCATTGTAAAATGACATCCAAAAATGAGGCTTGGGGGACTACTATAAGTGCTATTAAATGTAAAGTTGATAACTGGATGAAAGAAGCCACTGCAATCTACATAAGTACAAACATCAGATGACATCTATGTGATGCCACTAAATAAATGGTTTATCAGTGGCTCTTCTAAAAAAAACAAACCACATTCTACTCTTCTCATTAATTAGTTAGCACATAATGATACCATAATACTGTTCATTAAATCAAACTGTATTGCCAATCAGGATAACTTCAACTAGGGGAATGGAAGTCCTAAGGGGGGGGGGGGGTTGGAATAGTGGTTACATTGTCAGGCTACAAATTGGAAGACTATGAGTTCTAATCCCACTTTAGGCACAAAGTCTTGGATCAGTCACTCTCTCTCTGCCCTAGGAAGAAGGCAAATCACTTTCAAACAAACTGCAGTACTAGGCAGGCGGTTACTAGACCTTCTATCACTGAATAATTAATTAGTTTAATTCTCATTTGGGATAATTGAATAAATGATGTAAAATGTAATAAGAGTGATACTATTCTTTTCAAAATGATATTGAATATATAGACATTGTGAGTGTGTGTGTGTGTGTGTGTGTGTGTGTGTGTGTGTGTGTGTGAGAGAGAGAGAGAGAGAGAGAGAGAGAGAGAGAGAGAGAGAGAGAGAGAGAGAGAGAGAGAGAGAGAGAGAGAGAGAGAGAGAGAGAGACTGTTTTGAATTTTAAGATTACTTTAAGAATATTTGATTTTAAGAATACAAATATTTTGAATATCCAGCCTCAATAGTTCTGTCTAGAATGACATTCGTAGAGATAAAGGGATCTATGGAACAGTTAATTAGCAGGGCATATGTGCTACCATTACAGATAGAATCCTGAACATTCTCATTTCAGATCATTTTAGGTAGAAATGATTCAGAGTAGTAGATGGGATGGGATGGGATGGGATGGGATGGGATGGGATGGGATGGGATGGAATGGAATGGAATGGAATAGAATAGAATAGAATAGAATTTCTGTAATCCAATCTGCTTCTTACAATGGTAGGTTTTTGTTTTGGGGGGTATTTTCAGGAAATTTTAAGATAGGAAAACATTTACAAATATTATTCTCATTCAGGAATATGCAAAGCTATCTGACCAATAGTTTCCCTAATCTCTTTATGGAAGACTAGGCAGACAGCTGTGAAAAAATGATCCCTTGCTCTGTGTATAGACATAACCTTTTCACTGTGATTGGCCATTAGCAAGATGGCACCCTAGAGCAGCTCACCCCAGAGCTGCTTATTCTAATTTGATGAAACAGATAAATTGGAATTGAATTCCAAATATTATGAGCCACTGGGGAGTTCCAACCCATTTTGTAGGCATCAACATGAGGAAGACTGCTACAGAGCAACATCCATATCACGATACAGAACAAACTTAATTCAGAACCCCAACTTAGACTCTCACATACTGGCCTGGTTGCAGTTTTCTCCAACTAGTTGACTTCTGATCATGGTACAAAAATTACCAGTTTAGATAGCACATTTACTGTAAGCAACTCTTCCTGTTTTCACTATTAATCCACCTTGGAAGAGGTTGTGTTATGAATCTGCTCTCTCTTGCAGTAAGGTGCTTGTTTAATGGCATTTTAATTATGATATAAATGTAGGTAGTTATTTTTGTTATTAATGTAATTGTTACTCTGTTGCTTTAACTGTAATTACAGATATTGGGTGTACAAGCTGCTCAGAATCAATATCAGTTCCAGCAGCACATAAGCCCAGTAAACTAAATATCAAAATCAAAAAGAAGGGAGCAAGCTACATATACAAATTATTTATATTAAGTAAAGGCATTTTAAAATCCTGTTTCATTTTTCAGTGTGAAGATAATTGTAATCCTTTAAAATAGTTTCTGTAACACTAAGATTTTCAAGTATATTTCTTCTTTATTGCTAATATACCTGATTCAAAGAGAAAGCATTGTGAATTATAATTTATTAGACATATTAGCAGATTAATATCAGCCTTAGATTATTATTTTGTCTGCAATGTCATTGCCATAAAGGCATCTGATTTTTTTTCTTTTTACAATCCTGTAAACTCTTAATTTGGGGTAGACTCAGGACGACTGAGTGGAGCTGTGTGTTTACTGGCCAGATACCCTTCCTGGTGCCTATGTGGAAACTCCGCAGCAGATATTTTCTCTTTGCACTCTGAGAGAGAAAGATCTGCTGCTACTAGTATTGAACTCTTAACTTTCACCACTAGGCCACTCCACCACTCCTAGAAAGACATCTGATAAGCTTTAAAAATGCCCCAAATTTATCTTTAGGAAAACTGACTAAAATATCCAGACACTTCTTGTATGGTCACAATAAAGAAAGTAGCTCGACCATAAAATTTCAGCCTTCTTGATACTTTTGAAAGCATTTACACTAGGACAGTTCTACAGACCTGTCTCTAATCTTAATTTCAAGTAATTATAACATTGAACAGAATATTGACTACTGAACAGAATATAAGACTATCCCACATCTCCCACCCTCTGTGGGGTTGAAGCTTTTACTGTATGTGGAGAGCAGGGAGAAACTTCACTAGAGATAGAAGATCCAAGGAGAAGCCAGACATAGCTGAAAGTTCATAACTCTGAGAAAATATTCTAATTGATATTTAGAATACAGCATATGGCCATGCATGCTCCACAACCCAGCACAAGATTCTTCTTTCGCTCTTCAATCTTGAAAGACAATCAGTGGCTCTCTCAAGGTTAACTGTGGGTGGCAACATGGGAGGGAAAGTGCACATTAACATATGGTGTTTCCTATTCCTTTGGTTGGAGAGGCAAGGATGGTAATAGTTAGGCAATAACTGAAATATTGCTCACATCTAGCTAATAGGGGGAAAGAGTTTCCAAACTGAGAATGCCCCTCAAGTCCAAGGTTCATGGTTTTTTTTTTAATGGTCAACTGCACATCTGTTACTCTGACTAAATCTGGATTGCTGGAATGCTGCCTGCCTGCCTGAATTCTTCCGTGCATTTTCACTTAAGATCTTGAGCCTGCTATATATTAGCTGCTCTCTTTACTGCCTGTTAGCGGTGGAAAAGTGCCAGAAAGACAGCACGTAGCTGGAGCTTTGAGTCAGGCAGGCACCATTCAACAGGAAGGAGCGCCTGGGGGCAAATTGTGGAGCATTTCCACAGAGAGGGGTACATTACCTCATCAAGGCCTGATGTGCTGAACCGTTAAGGAGAGTTGAAAAGAACAACCTGTCAGGGAGGAAACCTTCAGAGAGAGAGAGAGAGAGATACAAAAGAAAAAAGAAAAAGAAAAAAGATTCCAACAGAAGCAAAACAGCTTTTAAGGTTTTTCTTAGGCCAAAGTGCCTAGAACCAACAATCATTTGTTATTATTATTTGTTAGATTTATATCCAAGCTTTCCTTGAAAAGCACAAAACGACCCTTACACCTACTTCTAATTTTATCTCCCCCAAACCCTATGAGATTAGTTAGGCTGACAGAGAGAAGAAAAAATAGCATAAAGCCACACAATAAATGTCCGTGACCAAAGGGAGAGCTGAATTTGTCTTTCTGCAGTAGCAAGCTAACATCTTAACCAGTATGTTACATTGGCTGTTCTAGACACTTTGCTGCCTGTGGTCAATTGCATGTAGTTTATGATAATCCAATTAACTACGTGTATTTGTTAGTTTATTTGTTTGTTTTTCACACTTCTTAACCACCCATGTTCCCCAAGGCAGTGTACAATTTAATCAATTAACTACATGTATTTATTAGTTTATTTGTTTGTTTTTCACACTTCTTAACCACCCATGTTCCTCAGGGCAGTGTACAATTTAATCAATAAGGATTTACATAGGACATTTCATCTGCTGTGTTGTAGAACACTGTATTATATATTCACATAAATGTTTCCCCAACCACTGCAATATAGTCCATAATGCACTGGACACCACTCTTTATTACTCTCCTTTAATCTCTGTGTCTACAGGAGATTTTCATCATCCAAGATCAATAGTGAAATGGGTGAGATCAAAACTATAAATATTTGATACTCACCCACATCCCAACAATATATTCCTCTGTTCATTTGCTGGTACCCGGCCACATGGAAAGCATGTCATCCTACTCACCTTTTCCTTCATCTTCTCAATCTTCTTAACAGAGCTGCGGCGCTGAGGCCTATCTTCATGCCGCAGCAAGTTCACACTGATGTCCCCTGCTTTGTTGAACTGCTTCTCTTCCTGCTTCTCAGCTTCCTTTAGCTTGCTTTCAGCACTGATGCTCTCAGCATGATACATGTGATAGGTCTTCATCACCTAAGATGAAGAAAGAATAACCTTTGGCACATGGAATGCGTCTTTCATTCAAAAGTTAATGGAGGTGTATTAATTGTGGCTAGCTAATACAATAAGTGCTCCAAATCTGTGATGGTACAAGAAATAAAGAGACCCCAGAATTTTTTTAATACTATCATTAGGATTTAATAATTGCATTATGGTCCTTAAAGGGACCCTATTTTTCTATATAGATTATGTAGATGTTTTTGGGGTGTATGTGTATGAAAGAGAAAGTGGGGAGGAACTTTTTTTTTAATTACCTATATGTTTTTAACTTCAGATGTGTATCAGATAAATATGGTCAAAGATTTCAATCAGATTCTAAATCCCTTATTAGTCTGGAATATTGCTCAACCTGAACCTAACTCATACATGAAAAATACTGCAAACTTTTACACTGGGTTTTAATGTGGTGGATGTGGTGAATTTTAAAACTTTCACAACAGAGGCATGTCTTTTCTTCACTTCCACATTAAGGTAGTTCTTGACTGGATTTTTTTCCTGCTATCTTGAGTATTACTTGGATGAATTAATAAATATAAGATAGACATTACTCATCATTAACATATGTACAGTACAGTGGTGTGTGTGTGTGTGTAAATTATTAGATACTATAAAAGACAATGCCATTCTTGTATATTTAAATATATTATTCATAAAGGATCTTTTTCTAAAATAGATAAACAACTGGAAGGTCATTTACCCTTATAAATAGACATTCTGTGAATTGCTTATTTGTTTGAATATATACAGCTAACTGCTTATGTTCATAGGAAGTAAATTCAGAAAATTAAACAAGAAATGTGGATAAAATGTTAAGAATTTTTTTTAGTATACATGCAAGGCAAAGTACATCAGAATTATATGCTTTTATGAATATTAAACAGGAACTTAATTCTCTTTTATACTTGAAACAGAATAGCCATATAAAGCAAAGATTTAGCAAGTGAGATCAAAGACATGGTAAATTGCTAACCATTATCTCTACTATTAAAGACATCAAGGATAAAGTATTTAACTATTCTGACTCAATAAATCAGCTTTTTAAAAAATACCCTTGATTTTGTAATACTGAGTTCAATATAATTGAGTAAAATTAATCATTTTCATAGAAAACAGCACTTCCTAAGATTTCATATGAACAAGTGGTTAAAAGAAATTCTAGATATTGTTAAATCTATAAAAACAAGAAAAGTCCTGATGCAAATTGTTATCCCATTTAGTAGCATAATAATGTTTCTTTGTCCCACTATTATTAAAGGTTTAGCATTATAACTTTTTTAAATAACGTTTTTCATCCTTCTTCAGTGAAGTTTCCATAACTGATTTTTTTAAAGACAAATAAGGATCCAGCTGTTTGTGCAATCTATCCTTTTTTTTGTTAAATGCTAATGTGCAAATATTGATTGCAATTCTGACATGTAGACTGCAGAGATTATTATCTTCAGTCATTTATCTTGCAAAATCTGGTTTTATCAAAGGTCATTACTAAGTATACGGACCCTTATTCACATGATAAACTTACATTCTCTGACAAGCCTAGTTTGAAACTGCAGGAGAATAATTTAGAAAGGTAGGTTGTGGGTAAGGGACAATATTAATACTTTAAATCAGTTTAGGGCCCATCATCATTAACCTTTTTCTAAACTGTTTTTTATATAAACAATTAAAAAGTATCATTAATGTGCCTTGTCACAGGTTCCATTTGAATTGTTCTCGCCCAAGCAGGACAGATGAATATTGTACAGGTTTCATCTTTTAAAAAATGCCATTTATTTCTCCACAGATGAACAGAAAGTGCTTAAATTTTATAAACATAAAAACTAAATCCTATATTTATAATTAATTTAATGAACACACCAGGTATTTTCCTATAAGGCTCCTATCTTATTTACAGAGTTTTCAATGTTTCTCTTATCTTGAGGGACTGAATTTAAATAATAAGTAATCTCTGCTTTTATTTCTGACTCTGCTGCTTTAATTCTGGGAAATATCTTTTTAATCTTTTCTCTCATTTTCACAATACTCTTTACATAGTCTCAGCCTATCCATTCATGGTATGGAAGGCCAATTTCTCCTGAACATTATATGTGGGTGAGTCACTTGGAAGTAGAGTTCACCTCAATTTATCTCAGAGTGTAGACTGGTTCTCTTTTCCTTGCACATAGCTCTCGGCTGACTCTGCCTATTTGTGTCAGTCCCATAATAATTCAGCTCTCGTCCTTGCTGTCCAATGTTGTTTTCTTCTTGGACAAGCCTTCTTTAGACAAACTGATACACTTTATCTCCTTCTCTAACAGGCTCCACTCTCCAGCAGTGTCAGCAAGTCAGCAATACACATGCATACCCTCCAGCCTTCCTTGCCTCTGACTTAACAACTAAAAAGTAGATGGAGGATATACAGAGTTTCCTGTTTTTGTCTAAATAGCTGTAAATGTATTGTCTAGGAAGAACGTATATCTTCGCAGGCTTTGGTACCTTTCAAACATATAACACAAATACAAAGATTGTACTTTTACAATCTATTATAGCTTCCCTCTGTACACATATGGGAAGAAGAAATTCACCATCTTCTACGTGGATATTTGCTATTTATAAGAACTCCGAGAGGTGGTGGCTCAGTGGCTAAGTCACTAAGTTTGTCGATCAGAAAGGTCGGCAGTTCAGCGGTTCGAATCCCTAGCACCGCGTAACAGAGTGAGCCCATTACTTGTACCAGCTTCTGCCAACCTAGCAGTTCGAAAGCATGTAAAAATGCAAGTAAAAAAATAGGAACCAACTTTGGTGGGGAGGTAACAGTGTTCCGTGAGTCTTCGATATTTAGTCATGCCAGCCACATGACCACGGAGACGTCTTCGGACAGTGCTGGCTCTTTGGCTTTGAAAAGGAGATGAGCACTGCCCCTTAGAGTCGGGAACAACTAGCACATATGTGCAAGGGGAGCCTTTACTTTACTTAAGAACTCCAGAATAAAAGGTTATTAACAAACCAGTGGCTCACCGGTTTAAGGAATATTATAATTATTTATTTTACAGATTTTTTGTGCCATGCCAGTCTTGGTGATGCACAATCAGTACAAATAAGAAAAGAAGATGTAAGATTAGTCTAGACATTCAGACTCTAGTAACATCAACATTAGTCAACTGTGATACACTTTATGTGAAATTGACTTGGTCAACCAGAAACTTCCCTTTAAAAAATGGCACACATCAAGTTATTAATTGAGGCTGTATGGGCTATGTAATTTCACTATTATAGGGAACATGGCATCATTTTCCCTGGCTGCTATCCAAAGTTGGTTGAAAGTAATAGATTTAATCTTTAAAGCCTTAGAAGAGCATTAAGTTATCCATGATTCTCAGAATACATGTGATTCTTGAATCCATTATTTTGGAGTAAACAAAGGGAGTAATCAATCTTCCCAAAATGTTTTTTCCCAAATTGAATTAGAATCTACAATAAATGGAGGCATAATTTCCTACTATTTTTTTCAGCAAAGTTTGTAAGGCTCATTAGCCTTTTTAAATACTTTAACAAGCTTTATTTTCAAAACAACAGCAGCGGTAGCAAGATGTCTTATTAATGTATTCCACCCAGTAGAGAAGACAATTAGGAATACAATAAAATTAAAGTAAAAATACAAATGGTGACCATTTTTAAATAACTCCAAACAAATTTTGCAAGTGCATTTTTTTAATGCTGCAGTAGCTTTTGGCAGAACCCTTCACTAAAAAAAAGAATCCAAACCAGGACATCTTTGGCTTAGAGCACCTCATGTTATGTAACTATCTACTCACTTGTCAACTGGAATTCAATCAATGTTCTAAAAGGCTTGGCTGGATGTGCCTTAGCTGACATTTGGACTCTGCTCTGGGGTATTTTCATTTTAGATTAGACCAGTATTTCTAAATCTTGTCAACTTGAAAATGTATGGGCTTCAACTCACAGAACTCTCCAGCCAGAGAAAGATGGCTGGGAAATTTTGGGAGTTGAAGTCCACACATTTTCAAGTTGACAAGAAGCACTGGATTAGAAAGTTGATTTAAATTATAATCTATTACATTATTGCAGTGTCTTATAAAGTAGGCACATATATTAGTGTTCTACAATCCACACAATTATTATTTTCCTGCAAGAGTTATAAGTACAGTTTTAATACTCATCTATTTTTAAGAAGATATTGCTTTTTGTCTCATTTGATGTGCATTCCCATTAGTTCTCTGCCATAAATATAAACATCAACTACAGGGGTGAAATTAACTTACCTTTGCTACCGGTTCACAAATGTGAGCACATGTACCACCTCCGCACATGCACAAGATCTTCAATTTCCAATGATCAGCTGTGACACATGATTTAAATTAGCTAGAAAGCAGGACGAATCTGACGATTCTAGCTAATATAAATCACACATCACGACTGATCATTGGAAATACTGGTTCGCCCAAACTGGTAACAAGAAAAATATTACTGTATTGCTACTAAGTACCAGAACATCAGAAAGGTTATAATGGAAACAGAATTGGCCCAATGAGAAAAACATTCTAGAAAAATAAATCCAAAAAATAAGATAAAATCACCACTTCCCATCTTTTACTGTAATAGATGATGCAATTTCACACTGATTCACGAATCATATTTAAGAAAATCTGTTTTAAGGATTGAAATTCAATTCTGGTATAAATAGCATCCTTTTCCCTGATGCATCCTAATTACTTGAAATATATCTGGAAATTTTCAAAAATGATCATACTAACTGCATTAGTAGACCACACACACGCACACATATATACACATACATGTCATCATGTATATTTATTCCTAAATGTTATGACACAAGTCCCAGGGTAAAATTACTCACAGTGTAGAGTTCATTCGTAACCTTCAAGAGTTCTTCATGCATCTGAAGACCAATTTCCTTACTCTGCAACACAAAATGAAATCAAAAAGCTGAATATATGGTAAGTTCCCAAGATCTGCTGTAAAGAAAAAAAACTGAGTAAACATGTACTTTCAACATTCTTGAAGCTGCAGATAGATAAGGATTAGTTTTCATCCTATTAAAAAGTGATCCGTAACCAGCCATGTAAATGTTCACAGGTTATAGCAGTGGTGGGCAATCAATTTTCCCAAGGAGTCATATGAGAAACTGGTCGTCTTCTGGAGGGATGCCACATCACCCCCACTGATACTCCCCTGATGGCCCATTCCCCATAACATCAATGTCTCAGCCCACCACCAATGCCCCTGATTTATTTATTTATTTATTTTTTTCGAATTTATACCCCGCCCTTCTCCTTGTTAGGACCCAGGGCGGCGCACATGCATTATTAAAACCACAATAAAAACAATATACATCATTAAAACATATTAAATTAATAAACCTGTGCTAAAACCCATTTAAAACCCTGCCAAATTGCAATTTATACATAAAAAGTCAGAAACGGGGGGCTATGTTAGGCCGGCTTGTTGGAATAAATACGTCTTAAGACGTTGGCGGAAGAGGCGGAGGTCCGAGGTAGTGCGAAGGTCGGGGGGTAGGTCGTTCCAGAGGGCCGGGCCCGCCACAGAGAAGGCCCTTCCCCTGGGTGTCGCCAACCGGCATTGCCCAGCCGACGGTACCCAGAGAAGACCCTCTCTGTGGGAGCAGATCGGACGAAGGGATGTATGGGGCAGGAGGCTGATGCTGCCAATGCTGCAGGCATGACAGGGAGAGCTGAAGAACTACATGTGCTCTATGAGCCATAAAATGGCCAGGATTGTAGTTTAAGTGGAACATTGGAGAAGTCATTAAACTTTAAGCATTCAAATCTTTCCATCAATGATAAATAGAATGCCTGAAATATATAAATGCTTTTAGAAAAAAAGTGGACATTTTATTTCTGTCATATGGGATCCAGATTCTTTGTCAAAATTATCAGTGGTACTTGACGTATAAAACAATTTTCTGGTTAAAAAATAGTGCAGCTTCACTAGAGGACACTACAGGTTAAGTCTGATCATTGTAAAAGTTACCTTAAAAGACTTGTTTAGGTTCTTCACAGTACCTAAGAACATTCCTGCCATAATGAGTTAAGTATAACTGTAATGATTAGGATGAGCAGAAATAAAACATCAGGAAGAAGACGTGAAGGCAAAGGAAGAATATAGATGAGCAAAAGATACAGGTCTGGCATAAATACAACAATACATACATACCGGTATAAACAGAATAAAATACATCAAAAATCATGTATTTTAGAATGCATATACAAACTTCATTTTTCACGCCTTGATGTTAGCTAGTTTGATAATACCAACTTCAGAAAACAACAAGAATCCAAGAGTTTTATTGTACTATTGGGTGATGGTGACAAAAGGCAAGTACATCATTTGCGCAATAGATGACTTTGGGTAAGTTGAAACTTTTCTGAGTAGATCAATTGATAGCAAAAGACAGGATTCACAGCTCCTTTCTCCCCAGTCCTAAAAGAGTGGGAAGTGTCATGTTATAACCCAAAGCACATGATAAAATCACATGTATAAGCTGTGTGTGTGTGTGTGTGTGTGTTGCACTACATATTACTGTGTACATCAATGCATATTACTGATACTGACACCCACAAAAGCAACATTTCTGTTTTGACCAATCAAGGTCCTAACTTCATTCAAGAAGCCAAAAATTATAATTATAATACACACACACACAATTTCTGCTTTGACCAACCAAAATCCTAGCTTCATTCAAGAAACCAAAAACGTTCTACCATGCTTCCACCAAAATATAGATCTATAAAATACTTATTGACATTGCTTGGGTTTAAACTTCTTTAAATCAACCCATCCTTGCTTATTCTCATCTAAATGCTTTATCCATATTTGACAAATATTATCCTTGCATGAGAGCTTAATATAGACAGATCTGATTTCTAGACTTGCAATAAGTAAACTGAATGAGTTGCCCAGAGTTATTGACTTGGGTGGCACATACGTATGTTGGCAAATAAAATAAATATAGTAACAAGACTGGCTAAAATTCAGACTCCTATACATTTTTCCATGCCTTTTTTTTTTTTTTGACAGATTGAACAGAACAAACAAAAACATTGATATTTCATTCCACATTGAAAAATATGTTCTGTTTATATAAATCCAGTAATCTGTATTCTGAATTAGAGGTTATTTTATCTTTGCTTGTCTGTTCACTAACACTAGCAAAGATAGCATAATCCCCAGTCATGCTAATGGAGGATGAAGGGAATTCATACATGAGAGAATGAAGCTTGCAATTCCATTATGTATCCCTACCTAAAAGAAAAAAGGAAAACATTTGCATGAGCTCTTAAACTGCAAGCAGATGGAAAAAGGCCTCCTCCTGTTATCTCTGTTCAAACACTTAGCTTGCAACTGCTGTTCAGTGGCCAAGAAAATAAGACACCACGCAGATATCATACCCAAAATCTCAATATTTATTATGGATGGTGTTTCAACTCCCCCCCCCTCCACATTAAACTGTTTAAATTACAAATGTTCTTTCCTCTTTTGAGTGCTTTTAACCCATGCCATGAGCACATTGCTCACATGTACACCTATGTATGTGACTTTTAATGAAGAAAAGTGGAAAGCCAACATAAAAACAAAACAAGCCAATATACATCTGTCCTTTATCTTTCTCACTCACATTTAAGTCCTTTGTTGTTGATAGCTTTTACATGAAGAAGCCACAGTAGAAACAGGGGAACCCAGAGTGAGATGGAGCCCATTAAATGGCTCCTGTGATCTGCTGTCGCTGGTGTGTTTGTGGGGGGGATTTTATTATATTAATGTATCTAATTCTTTTATTAGTTTTATTGTTTTTTAATATGGTTTTAAAATATGTAAGCCGCCTTGAGTCGCCATGAGTGAATAGGCGGCAATATACATTTATCTCTCTCTCTCTCTCTCTCTCTCTCTCTCTCTCTCTCTCTCTCTCTCTCTCTCTCTCTCTCTCTCTCTCTCTCTCCCTATCTATCTATCTATCTATCTATCTATCTATCTATTATTTATTTATTTAATCTGGTCTCTACTCTGAAATTCTCAATGCTTGGACTAGGACACGAGAAGGGAAAGATCATGGACTAAGAAAGGCTCAACCAGTTCTTTTGTGCTTTCTACCAAGCAGTTCAGCTTGTTAATTGCAGCATGTTAATTCATATGAAACAGAGTTATTTTTTTCAGTGGGGTGTGTGTGTGTGTTAAATAATTTAATGTCTAGTCCTTTTTTCATATTTTTCACAGAAAACTACAGATCTTTTCTTGGCTGAAAACAAAATAGAACAGACTTTTATGATAATTCAAGATTACAACAGTGGGAAGCACCATCTTTCCTAAACATTACCTTTAGAACTATTCACAATCATCTTTTTTTGGATAATTCATTATAGATTTTCTAACAATGGCAAATACCATGCAAGTACTATAAGCCACAGTTTCGCCACATAAGTGTATGTGCATGTGTGCATCCATGCCAAGAGGCCCCTTTCTGTCAAAAAAGACCTGAATCTGAAATCCATTACATAAATATGGCTTGCTAACAAGAAAGATAAGTGATCTGTCACTACTCCAGAGATAAGATGTTACCAAGGCACTACTCCAAAACAATGTGAGCATTACAATCAATGGAATAAGGAGGCTGTGGCTGAAATCTTTCACTATTTGCATGGTCACACACATCTATCCCTGTTACTGAATATATGTTTTGGAGAAAAAAGGTCCTTCAATCTACATGAAAAGTATCAATGCCTAGTCAAAATGTATAGTTTAATCAAGCCAGTCATATATTTTTTTCATTTATCATCATTCACTGGGCTATTGAAAATAAACACAATGCTTGTCACATATCAGCAAGTAAGCTAGGGCAACTTAAAATTGGGAGAAGCACACAATATATTTCTCCATAAATATGTTGTGCTTTAGGCTCTACTAGATCTGGAGAAATTCAATTATTGACTCTCAGAAGGATTGCATGTCCCTGTTTCAGACTTAAGCCAATCTGAGAGTCCTTTTAGACTCTCATAAAGCAGGTGAAAGCTGTGAGCAGAGTGTTTTGCACAAGGGCATCTGGTGTGCCAGTTGCATGGTTCCTGGACTGGAAGGACCTTCAGAAATTCATTCATGCCCTGTTTTGCCTCACATTTGAACTACTGTAATGCACTCTTCATGAGGCTGCTTTGAAGACCATTCAGAAGTTACAGCTAGTCCAGAACACAGCAGAACAGCAATGAGGGATGTGCTGTATTAGACACATATAAGCTTGCTGATTTTTCACCGGTTGACCATTTCAGTGTGTACCCATGCGCTTTAAAGCCCTTCATGGGACAGGCTATTGGAAGGGCCACTTATCTCCAGTGATCTCTGCCCATCCAGTTTGGTCCAGCAGAGGACACCTTGTTTGACCGTGAGTATGACAGTTTCTTTGCAAATAATTTTTCAGGGCCTTTTTTGGTTTTCTATAAAAGGATAATGTTAGGAAGAGAAAGACAGTAATTGTGGCACATAAATATTTTCATTGCAAAGATCCAAGATTTTTCCTAGTTTGTAACTTCCAATGTTCAGTTTTCAAATGTACTCTGCCATAAATCTTTCCTAAGAAAATTTACTACTTGCACTAGGGAGGACTTGAGTTTTATGTAGCAACAAACCACAACCACTGGAGGACAAGTGCCCTTTGTCATGATAGCTTTACATGACCATTGCAACAAGGAAATCAGTGTCACTTCTAAACAATATAAAGAAGTTGAGAGACAGGTTTATACCTCCCTGAGCCACACCATCAAAAGAAAAGAAAATGCTGTTTCAGTATACCAGCTCAGGGTAACTAATGGAAAAGCCTTAAGCCTGAAAATAAATCATGTCTTTCAGGCAAAGGTTTTTATAACAAATGCCCCAGCTTTTGAAAGATGAGGCCTTCTGACCCATCAGCAACCCAATCCTGAACGCCAAATAATAATAATAAAACCCCAGACCTGAATCATAAATCCAAAGTCAGCCAGTAGAACTTCCTAACTACTAGGGTATGCAGTTCTGGTTTGACCCGTGCGTTTACACAGGATGTTATTCCACTCAGAACAGTAACATAATGCAATCACTGTATTATTAGAGAAGGGTATCTCTAGCAAAAATAGTGTTATGATATCATAAAACAGGTTGTGCTTTATGGCTGCTGAAGGAAAGCAAGCCAGGAAATTCTACCAGGAACAGAACTCTGATTGTGAAGAAGGGGAAAAAATATTTTTGTTAGGTAACAGGAGCTAAAGTATTTTGCAGAGTTATGGTCAATTATGGAATTATCTAAGGAATAGCTAATCTTTTTCCCCCTATTATTTCTACTCAACCCACCAGATCTAGCAGAAAGGTCATGCTCCAGGGCCCCTTTATTCAACAATATCACCTTGTTGGACCTGGAGACATACCATATCTGTGGCAGTGCCTGCCTCATGGAACAGAATTCTCCTAAATATCCAGATAGCCCTATTCTAGTAGCCTTTCATAAGACACTGAAGATCATGCAGTCAAGCAGCACATAAATGTAACATAAATTTAATTGATGGTGGCAATGATGATGATGATGATGGTCTGGCTGCTCCTCAGTAGTTTAAGCAAACACTATTGTTAATGGCATTTCAAGATTGGAAGGTATCATTTAGCTTAAGCTTAATAGGTTGCTGTTTTTAATTGTTAGCGTTTTAATACATCGTTGAAAGTTACCAGCGTGGGATGGGCAGCCATATAAATTGAGCAAATAAAAAATAAATTATTAATTGGACTACTTTCAGAAACAAACAAAATATGACTGTTTAAATAATAGAAATAGTGGAATATATGAATTAAAATGGATATGGTTCTCAACACAGTTTCCATGAGTAACTCAACTACACTTACTAAATTCCTTGTCCCCGGCTTACTGTTTATATTGCCCTTGAGTGTCCATGTGCATGTATGCAAAAAAGTATTCAAGCTTTCTTAATTCCAAGAATGGCTTCGGCTCTATACGATCCCATTTTTGTAAAAGCATATAATGTCCCCTCAAAATTCCAATCTTAGTCATTGTCTGTCCACTGCAGGATAAAGACCTCTTCTGCATGTTTCCAACCAATATGGTCCTGAGCTTTCTTTTGCCAATTGGAACAGCAATACTTGTTGATGTCATCAATCCATCTTGTTTTAGATCTCTTTCATGGACACTTTTTATCACGTGGGATCCATTCTATGTCTGCCTTGGTCTACCTGCCATCTATTTCTTTTTGTTATGTAACCAGCCCTTTTCCATTTCAATTCTAGTACAGGCCAATATTTCACAGCTCTTTGTCAGAACTAAATGAACCATTTTTCCCTCTGAGTCATTCATATTTTACTTGAATAAATCTTTTCAAGACTTTTGCTAGAAGTATTTTGTGCCAGAAATATCAATGGAAAATTTATAGCTCATTTTACCCCTTCTGAAAGTATTAATCCCTACAAGATCACATTTCATTAGATTGCACTCCATCATTTAATCTCTGGGAGTTTCTTATATGTTACATCTTTCCTCTTTTGTAAAACCACAGGAATCAGGAAATGATTGTTCTATATTGTTATACCAGTGCTAATGAGAAGAGCTAGGGGCTATCGATTAACCAGCTGCCATGATAAGGACAAGACAAGAATTATCACATGTTCCCAGGCCCTTATCACAAGATTCGTAACTTTGGGTGATTGGATGCCTTCTCCATCTGTAACAGACCACCAATGTAACCATTACCCTTACTTACTCAATATATTCAATCATACTTGATTTATTTTTAAACAAGAGGGTGGGGGGGGTACCTTAAAGTCTTATTTCATTGTACTTCTGCCATACAGCTATTAACATTAGGCTGGAACAGACATTTCCCAAGTAATTTCAGACTTCTTCCATTAAGCTTTGGTTCGCAACAAAGCCTTATACAATACCATGGTTTTGCTATTAGCATTTAGGGCATTCTGTACTCAATTTCTACATCCTTTTCATTTAGTTTAGCATTAACAATAGTATGAATGATTCTCTTTTCTAGTGTATCATCCATTCATTGCACATCTCAATTAAAACACAGGTAGTCATTGACTTACAACCATTCATTTGGTGACTATGTTCATGCGATCAAAATTTGAATACTTGGCAACTGGCTCATATTTCATTGCTAAGTGAGACAATTCTTAATTGAGTTTGGCCCATTTTATGACCTTTCTTGCCATAGTTGTCAAGGGAATCATTGCAGTTCTTAAGATAGTACCTCGGTTGTTAAATTAATCTGGCTTCCCCATTGCTTGTCAGGTCGCAAAAGATGATCACATGACCCCAGGACTCTGTAACCATCACAAATATGAGCCAATGGGCAAGCATCTCAATTTTGATCATATGAACATGGGGATGCTACAACAGTCTAAGGGTCAGCAATGGTCACTTTTTTCAGTGTCACTGTAATTTCTAACAGTCACTAACCCTAACCGTGTTCTCTTTTGCATAAGAGAAGTATATTGCATCTGATAATTTAAATTGTATGTTCCATCCTAAAAAAAATCTTACAGAATGCGTTCATGTTGTATTCCCAAGAACCAAGGCAAATGAGATCTTCCAACCATCACAAAACCAGTAGCGATTCTTATATGAATCAATTATGAACGTGTTTATATCTTTCACTGTTTATGGTAACTGTTTTTATTTACACAGTGAAAATACCCATTTGCAATGGAAAAATTCAGCATCTATTACCATTTCTCCCTCACTAGATGTCACAACCTGTTAATAACTCAAAGGAGGAAATTAAAAGTGACATTTTTGAAACCAAATGTTATTCCTATTTACAATCAGGGAAAATTTCAACAGCTGCAAAACAATTAGGACTGTTCCTAATCTTTAAGGAGCCAACCATTTCATAGCACGTATTATTAAAATGGATTTGAGAGCAGCCTCTGCAAATTGGATAAAATCCTGGAAAATTTATTTCAAGAAATAATCTTCCATTAACTGAAGCAGGGACAGAGGCCTTATTCAGGCAATCATTTTGAAGTGTCAGGTGACTTCCATCCCCTACAATCTTCACATGATATACTAATCCTGTTTGTGTGCTGTATTCTTATCAAGCTAGTTCAGGTTAATCATCCTGGCTTAAAATACAGTGGACAGATCATTAAAGCTACATGGGGTATAATTTCAAATGTAAAAAGGCTAATTGTTCCCAGAATGTAGTAATTGATAAAAATTATCTCTTTTTTACAAAATCAAGACTTTTTTGTCATAGGTATCTACTTTGGTCTGCTTATGGTTTGAAAGATGGAAAATCCTGTCCTTATTGGCCAGCAGGGCCTGCTGGTATTTTAATGTCAAGCAGTAATGCCATTATGTCCAGAGATGATATTCTTCTGGTTTGGACCGGTTCACTCAAACTGGTAGTGGAAATCATGGGAGGCCCACCCTGGCTCTATGGCATCCCATTTAGGCCCTTTTTTAGCCAAAAACACATGTACGGAAGGCTTAGCACATGCGTGTGCACTCACATTTGCAAACCGGTATGAAAGGTAAGTAAATACCACTCCTGATGATATCAGATATGTGCTTTCTTTTTTTTGAGCCCTACCAAAATATAACAAAAACAGGCAATCCTTGTTTAACATTTAGTGTGCATTTGCAGTTATGATGGTGATGAAAAAATAGCTTGGCAAACAATCCTGGCATTTAAAAGCTTTGCATGTCTATAAAGCAGAGGAAGGCTGAAGTAAGATCGTAAGCACAACCATGATTTCACTTAGCAAACGCTTCACTTAACGGCTGGTTTGCTAGTCTCAGTTGTTAAACTAAGACATGGATGTCAAACTCGCCACATCACATTGCTGTCATGTGACCTTTCGTGACATTTTTCCATTCATGGGGTGGGCATGGCTTGCTTGTGATGCATCTGACCCACTGGCCGCCAGTTTGGCATCCCTGAACTAGGAGCGTCTGTAATTGGGAAGCAATGATTTGGAGTAATGTAAACTTGATTAAGGAAACGAAAGAGTAGGTTTGTCAGTCAGTATAAGGTACAGTTTATACCTAGGTAAATTTCTCCAATAAGAGCTTATTCCAACAACAACCAAGACTTCGGCTGTGGCTTTAATTAATTATTTCCAGAGACATGTGAACTCTACTGATATCTCAAGAGAACATAATCTCAGATGCACATGAAAAAAAGAATAATGTGGCTTCAGCCTGATTAAAAGCAGGTGTTACATACAGCAAGCTGCAGATGGAGTCAGGCCTACTGTTACTTGCTTTTCAGTGTAGTTAGCAGAAATATTGTTAATACAGATCTAACCGACAAACCAGAAAATCTGCAATTGCAAACTATTTTCCCAAAAATTACTATTGAAATGGTACCCATAATTATGCCTATAAATGTGCTGCAAAATAAATGCACTTATCTAGCCATGCATTTTAAATATAGCTTTAGCCAGCTAACAAAAATAGAGATGAAAACACATGATGTATTTTTAACAGTTTTAAAACAGTTCAAAAATGATTGAGACATCTCACAGCTACCTGACAACACAAAACAAGCTATCCATACCAAGTTCCACTAACATTCCAATCCCATTGCTGAGGAAAAAGCCAAGTCTTCATGGACTTCTGAGAACTATGAGATTTGGGGCCATCTGATCTCATATGGGAGGCTGTTCCATTAGTGGGCACAATGTACAATGATATAATTTACCTGGACTTCAGTAAGGCATTTGATAAAGTAGACCATAACCTACTATTAGATAAAGTAGAAAATTGTGGGTTAGACAGCAGCACCACCAAATGGATTTGCAACTGGCTGACCAACCACACTCAACGTGTAGTTCCTCAATGGAACTGCATCTACATGGAAGGAAGTATGCAGTGGAGTCCCCCAAGGCTCTGTTTTAGGCCCAGTACTCTTTAACATCTTCATCAACGATTTGGATGAGGGGATAAATGGGGAACTTATCAAATTCGCAGACGACACCAAGCTGGCAGGAATAGCCAACACTCCAGAAGATAGGCTTAAGATACAGAAGGATCTAGACAAACTTGAACATTGGGCACTGTCTAATAAAATGAAATTCAATTGTGAAAAAAGTAAGGTCCTACATATAGGCAAGAAAAACCAAATGCACAAGTACAGTATAGGTGCTACCTTGCTCAATAGTAGCAACTGTGAGAGGGATCTTGGAATCCTAGTGGACAACCATTTAAATATGAGCCAGCAGTGTGCAGCAGCTGCCAAAAAAGCCAACACAGTTCTAGGCTGCATCAACAGAGGGATAGAATCTAGATCACATGAAGTGTTAATGCCACTGTATAGTGCCTTGGTAAGGCCACACTTGGAATACTGCATACAGTTTTGGTCGCCACGATGTAGAAAAGATGTGGAGACTCTGGAAAGAGTGCAGAGAAGAGCAACCAAGATGATTAGAGGACTGGAGACTAAGACATATGAAGAACGGCTGCAGGAGCTGGGTATGTCTAGTTTGATGAAGAGAAGGACCAGGGGAGACATGATAGCAGTGTTCCGATATCTCAGAGGGTGCCACAAAGAAGAGGGAGTCAAACTTTTCTCCAAGGCACCTGGGGGCAGGACAAGAAGCAATGGGTGGAAACTAACCAAGGAGGGAAGCAACTTAGAATTAAGGAGAAATTTCCTGACAGTAAGAACAATTAACCTCTGGAACAGCTTGCCTACAGCAGTTGTGAATGCCCCAACCCTGGAAGTCTTTAAAAAGATGTTAGACAGCCATTTGTCTGAAATGGTATAAGGTTCCTGCCCATGCAGGGGGTTGGACTAGAAGACCTACAAGGTCCCTTCCAACTCTGCTATTGTATTGTATTGTACACCTCCTGGGTCCCATTAAATGACATCGTTCCACAGAAGCCAAATCAGATGAAAAGGCAGCAACCATCAGAGACAAGCGGTCTCACAAGTCACCTCTTCCTATTCCATGCAGGGCTTTAAAGCTGACGGCTAACATATTCAAGTACAACTGGAAGCCTATGGGGTACTAATGTAGCACATACGGCAGTGCGATTATGGAGGAGTGCTGTGGTGTATGGCATACCCTGCTGTATTCCTGACTAACTGCAGCTTCTGAATGCTTCTCAAGGTCACCCCCAAGAAGAGTGTGCAGCTATTGTGACTAAGGCAGTGATGGCGAACCTATGGCACGCGTGCCACAGGTGACATGCGGAGCCATTTGTCAGGGCACGCAAGGCGATGGGGGGCTGGCCAGCTGAATTTTTTCATGCTTTTTTCACCCTATGAAGCCTTTGGAGCCTAGGGAGGGCAAAAAGAAACCCCCCCTCGCCCCCAAAGGCCCTCCAGAGGCTTCATGAACTTCCCTAAAGTCTCCGGAGCGATCAAAATGACGCTGCAAGCAATCGGAGGTCACTTCCGGTTTTGGCGGTGCATCATTTTGAGTGCTCCGGAGGCTTCCCAGTCACTCATGCCCTCGTGACATCTCGACTGGACTATTGTAACTCTCTCTACATGGGGCTCCCCTTGAGGTGCACCCGGAGGCTTCAGTTAGTTCAGAATGCAGCCGCGCGAGCAATTATGGGAACCACCAGGTTCACCCACGTTACACCGCTCTTGCGCGAGCTGCACTGGCTACCTGTCGTCTTCCAGGTGCGCTTCAAGGTATTAATCATCATCTTTAAAGCGCTCCATGGCTCGGGACCTAGCTACCTGCGGGATCGGATCCTGCCTCATACATCCTCACGGCCGATTCGCTCCCACAGAGAGGGACTGCTCCGGGTG
The DNA here is from genome assembly GCA_039707465.1 of Rhabdophis nuchalis. Lineage (NCBI taxonomy): Eukaryota > Metazoa > Chordata > Lepidosauria > Squamata > Natricidae > Rhabdophis > Rhabdophis nuchalis. The sequence goes on from CM077646.1 coordinate 67,131,091, forward strand.
CCATCCACTAGACTCTGTCAGCGGGCGACGCCCAGGGGAAGGACTCTCTCTGTGGCGGGCCCGGCCCTCTGGAACGACCTTCCCCCCGATATTAGAACGACCACGGACCTCCGCTCCTTCCGCCTGAAATTGAAGACTCATCTTTTCCGCCTGGCCGGCCTAGGGTAGTCTCTCTGTCTATGAGAGACTACCCTTTATATGCGAGACCGCCTCCTGCCCCATACATCCCTTAGACCGATACGCTCCCACAGAGAGGGCCTTCTCAGGGTGCCGTCGGCCGGACAATGCCGACTGGCGACACCCAGGGGAAGAGCCTTCTCTGTGGCGGGCCCAGCCCTTTGGAATGACCTACCCCTGAATTACGTACCATCACCGACCTCCGCCTCTTCCGCCAATGTCTTAAGACATATTTGTTTCAACAAGCCGGCCTAGCCTAACCTCCCATGGGGACTTTTAGGTAGTTTTAAATTGGGTTTTTAAAATTTGGTTTTAGCGCAGGATAGGTTATTTAATAGTTTTTTAAATTATATTTATTGTATTTTGTATGTTTTTAAATTTTCCTGTGCGCCGCCCTGGGTCCTTCTTGGAGAAGGGCGGGATATAAATTTAAATAAATAAAATAAATAAATAAAAATATGGGTTTTTTAAATGTATACTATATTTATTGGGTATTTTTAGTTAATGGGATTTTAGCACAGGATTGATTGAGTTTAATTCGTTTTAATTTGTATGTATTTTGTATATTTTTCGCTTTTAATTTCCCTGTGCACCGCCCCGAGTCCCTGTGGGGAGAGGGTGCGGTCAATAAATTCAACTTATTATTATTATTATTATTATTATTATTATTATTATTATTATTATTATTATTATTATTATTATTATTATTATTATTCAGCAACCTTCAGGAGGCTTCCCTGAAGTCTCCGGAGCACTCAAAATGACGCTGCAAGCAATTGGAGGTCACTTCCGGTTTCGGTGGTGCATCATTTTGAGTGCTTCGGAGGCTTCCCAGTCCCTCCGGAGGCTTCAGCGACCTTCAGGGGGTTTCCCTAAAGCTTCCGGAGCACTCAAAATGATGCGCCGCCAAAACCGGAAGTGACCTCCAATTGCTTGCAGTGTCATTTTGAGTGCTCCCGAGGCTTCAGGGAAGTTCATAAAGCCTCCGGAGAGCCTGGTGGGGGGAGAGGGAGGCTCTTTTCGCCCTCCCCAGGCTCCTATAAAGCCTCTGGAGCCTGAGGAGGGCGAAAAGAGCATATAAAAAATGGGGGGGGATCCGTAGTGCGTGCATGCACACTGGGGGTCACCAGCACATAACCCCCCCCTGCGCTCCCCCCCTTATGGCACGCGAGCCTAAAAAGGTTCGCCATCACTGGACTAAGGCATGAGTGATCCTGACTAATGCTATCTAATTCAGGAACAAGTACAACTGATGCAGTTCAAACTGAAGACGTTTCTTGGATGAGAAGTGAAACATTTTTGAAGCAAAACTAAGAAAGTTCAAGTGCTTTTTGGAAAAGCACCTTTGGGACAACCCTGTCTGGGGAAACGCTGCCTCATTCAGAGTTAACAATGCAAAATGTCCAGATCCAAGAGTCTCCAAAACCCACAGCTACTCAAGTCTTATTGGGCTAGAGCCAGAGGTGCTATTGAGCCAGTTCTGACTGGTTCTGGAGAACTGCTAGTGGAAATTTTAAGTAGTTTGGAGAACTGGCAAATGGGCTGGCCCTGCCCCCACTGCCTCCCAGCTGATCTTCTTTTGTTGTCCTGAACAGGAGAACGGAGATGGAAATTAGGTGGAGTGGAGAGGGAATAGGGATTTTGTAGTATCCTTCTCCTGCCACACACACCAAGCCATGCCATGCCCACAAAGCCACACTCACAGAACCAGTAGTACAAAATTTTGAATCCTACCACTGGGTAGAGCTGAATTCTGTTATTCCCTATCTTAGAAGCTCAATGCTTTCAGGTACTCAGAAAGAACCTTGACAGCATTGCTTGGGTGACTTGGGAGAGGAATGCAACTAAATATCATCAATATATTGATGATACTTGACCTGTACTGATGACTTCACCCAATGTTAAAAGTAGGAATGGGGACAGACTCGGGTTTTTGAGGCATCATTGAGGCACTCTGTAAAACACAGATCTAAGCCTAGATTAGCAACAACTGGAACCAGCCACAGAAGAAGGAAGAGAATCTTCATAAAACTATGCTCCTCACTCTGATCCTCCTATACTAATCAGGGATACCATAATTGATAAGCTGCCAAAAGTTAAAGGACTTTCTAGGTGGAGATACCATCTCCATCACAAAGCCTCCAAAGATCATCTGCAAGGAAGATCGATGGCATCTCAGGAGTATAATAGGACCCGAAAAATGTTTAATAATCCATTTCCTCCAGGGCCCTTTTTGAAATTGTCAAGGCAGTTAGATCCAGTGATTGCATTTTAACAGCAGACAAACCACTGCTTCCCATAAAGGAGTCAGAACTGTTTTAATGGCCAGGGATGGTGCAGTGGTTAGAGTGCAGTACTGCAGGCTACTTCTGCTGATCACCAGCTGCCAGCAATTTGCCAGTTCCAATCTCACCAGGCTCAAATTGGGGGCAATATGCTGACTCTGTAAACCGCTTAGAGAGGACTGTAAAGCACTGTGAAGTGGTATATAAGTCTAAGTGCTATTGCTATTACTATTCCCACAAGGAAATATTTCCCACCAAGGGTGTCCAAGTTCATGTCATTTCTTGAAAGATCTAAAACATGAACTTTAGTTTGGTTAAAACTCTGCCCAGATCATTGGGCACAACAGCTTCTCATGCAGTTCCATAACTCCAAGCAAATCCAAACGTCTTTATTCAACAGATGCCTAGAAAAGTCCACACAGACCACCTTCAGTGGTCCTCATGGTCTCTCCTTACCCAGGACTTACCTGCAATAGACTCCCAACAGTAAGAGCAGAGAAAAAAGGTCCCTAAGATAAACTTATTGGATAAATCCCTCCTCCATGGGTGAGGGGGAGCTACCTAGAACTCCAAGGCTAATTGGCCACAATTGAACTCAACATTTCTGTTACTAAGCATGACAGTTGTTAAATGAATCACTTTTAAGCCCCATTTTACCATCTTTCTTGCCACAGTTGTTAAGTGAATCAATTCACTTGACTTTGCTCTTCAGAAGTCACATGACTCCAGGACACTGCAATCATCATAAATACATGCCAGTTGCCAAGCCTTTAAATTCTGATCATGTGACCATGGGGATGCTGCAGCGATTGTAAGTGTGATAAAGAAACATGAGTCACTTTTTTCAACCCCATTATAACTTCAAGCAGGCACTAAATGAATGGTTGTAAGTTGAGGGCTACCAGTAATGACGTTATCTCTTAACTCCCAATCACATTCCTACTGCCTCAAGACAATAAAAGGAAATCTCTCTCTCCCTCCCCCTCTCTCTGTCTCTGTCTCTCTGTCTCTCTGTCTCTCTCTCTCTCTCTCTCTCACTCACACACACACACACACACACACAGAGTCTATCAAATAATTGATATTTTGACTCAGGTCTGTGGAAGCCATCAACTCCCGAACTGCCTCTAATTCCCATTCAAGAGAAAGTTTGGGTTAAAGCCTTCAAACTGTTAGGCATAAATTCAGCCACAACACCAAGCAGCTTACGTAGGAAAGAATCCGGGCTGCTTCAGTTTCATTTCTCTAGACCGACCTAATATAAGTCAGGTATTTAATATAACACTGCATTATGTTCCTCTCAGGATTGCCATAAGTTTGTCTGCCTCCTAACAAAGCTAAATAAATGGAATTGGTATGAGCCAGCCTAAAACATGACATTTTGCATATTTTATACCCATCCAGAACAGGATCTCTTGCATTCACCCTCACAACTTTTTGGTTTAACTTGCCCAGATAAATGCAGGCAACTCTGATGCTCTTCCAGTCATGTCCGACTCTTGGTGATGTTATATGCAAGTGCTCTCCAGGCTACCCTGCTTCTTTCAGTTGTTTATCTTTGTATCAGTTTTGATGTTATCAAACCAGTGTGTTCTTTGCTTGCCCCTTCTTCTCATTCCACTAACCATTCCTAGCATCACTGACTTCTCCAATGAATTTACATGCACAACAGGGCCAAACTAAATCAGACGTAGTCTTGTGATTTTGGCTTCTAATGATGTGTCTTATTTTATATGATTCAGCATCTCTCTGTTGGTTGCTCTGGCTGTCCATGGTAAATCTACTATTACAATAGAATACAGATTATTACAAAACAGAGAAGGAGAAAACGATAAGTGTTAGCTTATTATAATTTTAGCTGTCACTTTTCCCCCCATGTTAAGGAGAAATTTCCTGACAGAACAAATTTAATCAGTGGAACAACTTGCCTCCAGAAGTTGTGAATGCTCCAACACTGGGAGTTTTTAAGAAGAGATTGGATAACCATTTGTCTGAAATAGTATAGGGTTTCCTGCCTAGGCAGGGGGTTGGACTAGAAGACCTCCAAGATCCCTTCCAACTCTGCCATTCTATTATATGTCAACACCAGCAAATCCTTGTAAATAATAATAATAATAGTTTAATTTCTTGACCGCTCCTCTCCCCATAGGGACTCGGAGCGGTGCACAGGGAAACTAAAAACCATAAATATACAATCAAGAACATCTTAAAAACAAATTAAATAGTACCTGTGCTAAAATACCCAATCTAAACTAAAATTCCCACTATACACTAAAACCCCATAGAGAGAGACTATCCCAGACCGGCCAAGCAGAAAAAATATGTTTTTAATTTCAGACGGAAGGAGCGGAGGTCCGTGGTCGTTCTAATGTCGGGGGGAAGGTCATTCCAGAGGGCAGGGCCCGCCACAGAGAGAGCCCTTCCCCTGGGCGTCGCCCGCTGACAAAGTCTAGTGGACGGCACCCGGAGAAGTCCCTCTCTGTGGGAGCGAATCGGCCGTGAGGAAGTATGGGGCAGGATCCGATCCCGCAAATAGCTAGGTCCCGAGCCATGGAGCGCTTTAAAGATGATAATTAGTACCTTGAAGCGCACCCGGAAGACGACAGGCAGCCAGTGCAGCTCGCGCAGGAGAGGTGTTACATGGGTAAACCTAGAGGTACCCAGGATTGCCCGCGCGGCTGCGTTCTGGACCATCTGCAGTCTCCGGGTGCACCTCAAGGGAAGCCCCATGTAGAGAGAGTTACAATAGTCCAGTCGAGATGTCACGAGAGCATGAGTGACTGTGCGAAGGGCGTCCCGATCCAATAGGGGGCGCAACTGGCGAACCAGGCGAACCTGGTAAAACGCCCTCCTAGCCACGGCTGTCACTTGATCTTCCATGGACAGCCGGGCATCTAGGAGGACACCCAAGTTGCGCGCCCCATCCACAGGGGCAAGATGTTCGCCCCCTATGGCCAGCGATGGAGTTAGCTGGTTGAATCGGGCAGCCGGAAACCACAGCCACTCGGTCTTGGTCGGGTTGAGTCTGAGTCCGTTACTTCCCATCCAGATCCGTACGGCTTCCAGGCACTGGCACATCACCGCTACGGCATCGTTGGGGTGGTTTGGGGTAGATATATACAGCTGCGTATCATCAGCGTAGAGATGATACTCTACCCCAAAACCACGGATGATCTCGCCCAGCGGCTTCATGTATGTGTTGAACAGGAGAGGCGAGAGGACCGACCCCTGAGGAACCCCACATGTGAGGGGTCTCGAGGTCGACCTCTGCTCTCCTGCCAACACAAATTGCGATCGGCCAGAGAGGTAGGAGGAGAACCACCGTAAAACGGTGCCTCCCACCCCCAACCCCCCCAACCGATGCAATAGGATACCATGGTCGATGGTATCGAAAGCCGCTGAGAGGTCTAATAGGACCAGGATGGAGGAACAACCCCCATCCTTGGCCCTCCAGAGATCATCGACCAACGCGACCAATGCCGTCTCGGTGCTATGCCCGGGCCGAAAGCCGGACTGGCGCGGATCTAGATACTCAACTTCCTCCAGGTGACGGGGAAACTGTTGTGCCACCACACTCTCAACAACCTTCGCCAAAAAGGGAAGGTTGGAGACTGGACGATAGTTGTTCAAAAGAGCTGGATCCAAAGAGGGCTTCTTGAGGAGGGGCCTCACCATAGCCTCTTTTAGGGAGGCAGGCAAGGAACCCTCACTCAAGGATGCGTTGATAACCTCTTGGAGCCAGCCTCGTGTCACCTCCCAGGATGCCAGTACAAGCCAGGAGGGACACGGGTCCAATAAACATGTGGTGGCTCGCAGTCGCCCACGTAACCTGTCCATATCCTCGGAAGCAACGGAGTCAAACTCCTCCCAAACAAGATCTGTCTCGTGGCATCTCACTGGGCCATCAATGGAGGGTAGCCCGTTCTGTATCTGAGCGATTTTCTCCTGCAGAAAAATCACAAATTCCTCTGCTCTACCCTGTAGCGGGGCTTCCCGCACCCTCTGTTGAAGGAGGGAGCGGGTCACCCTAAACAGGGCGGCAGGGTGGTTTTCTGCGGATGCTATGAGGGTGGCACAATGATGACGTTTGGCCACTCTCAGCGCCACAATGTAAGTCCGTAAATGGGCTCTTACCTGTGTTCGGTCAGATTCAGAACGGGTATTCCTCCATCTTCTCTCTAGGCATCTCTTGCGGCGTTTCATCACCCTCAGCTCCTCGGTAAACCAGGGAGCCGTGGTGACTCGCGGCCGCAAGAGAGGCCGCAAGGGCGCGACCCGATCCAAGGCTCCCGTGGTCGCAATATTCCATGCGACCACAAGGTCCTCGATCGGGGCGCGGGTCGGGGGTACAGGAAAAGGCCCAAGCGCCGTCTGGAACCCATCCGGGTCCATCAGGCGCCTGGGGCGGAACCAAATTGGAGACCCGGGTTCCGCCTCCCCGCGGAGGGGGGTGGCGGTTGGAAAGTCGAGCCGGAGAAGTGAGTGGTCTGACCATGACAAGGGCGTGATGACTATGTCCCCTAAACCCAGATCACTCTTCCACTGGCCAGAGACAAAGATAAGATCCGGTGTGTGTCCACCCTCGTGGGTGGGGCCTAAAATTAGTTGGGTCAGGTCCATGGCCGTCATGGAAGCCATGAACTCCCGAGCTACCCCGGATGATTCGCCCACCGATGGCAGATTAAAGTCCCCCATGACTAAAAGTCTGGGGGTCTCCACTGCCACCGTAGCGATCACCTCAAGGAGCTCGGGCAGGGCTGCTGCTACATAGCGGGGAGCCAGGTATATAACCAGCACGCCCAACTGCCTCCTTAGGCCCCACTTCACGCAGAGGGACTCACAACCGGTAGTCTGTGGCACAGTGGTCTCTCTCGGCTCAAGACTTTCCTTTACAATAACCGCTACCCCACCGCCCCTGCCAAGGGCCCGAGGCTGATGAAAAGCACGGTAGCCTGGTGGGCACATTTCGACGAGGGGGAGTCCACCCTCGTGGCCCAACCAGGTTTCCGCTATTCCTGCCAGGTCCGGCCCCTCCTCTGACACAAGGTCATGTACGAGGGGGGCTTTGTTGACCACGGACCTGGCATTGCAAAACATCAGCCTCAAGCCCTGGCTCTGTACTTCCCGACCACCTAGCAAGCGGGGGTTGTGGCACTTCACCGTATATAACCAACGGTTCTGTGCCCTCAACCGGGAGGATAGAGATTGTCTCCCCTCGGACCTGCGTCTCCCCACGACCATCTGGATGGAATTGCCCTCTAACGGGATGACTCGTGTTTCCCCCCTGCTCACGGCTCCCTCCGCCACCCGGCTAGGGAAATGTTATACATTTTAGGAGTTCTGAATAGAAACAGAAGTCCTTTAATAGAACAAGACATGTCCAGGCAGATCTCCTTATTAGTAGGCAAAGAGTGGACAATTCAGCCTTCAAAGCTTCTTTCTTCTCTCCCCAGCATCATTTTGTTCAATTCTCATTTAGTCTCTCTGTTCTCACCCATAACCTTCAGAGAAAAGGTCCAATCAGCATTCATTCTCATTCTTCCATATATATGATATGCAGGGGTGGTATTAACTTACTTTCACTACCGGTTCGCAAATGTGAGCATGCGTGTGGCTTGCATGCATGCATGCAACTTGACAACGTGCCTAAATAGGACAGCAGAGAGCCAATTCCCACTATTGGTTCAGGTGAACTGGTCCAAACTGGCTGAATACCACCTCTGATGATATGCAAACACAAAATTGAATTGTTTTTAGGTGTGATCCTTCTTTTGCCAGAGAAGATACAGTAAACAACGCATTTACCTTTTTAAACAGCCGAATAACATCCTCACTTATCTGGGAAAGTCTGACAATGACATTATTCATGAAGATATCGTTCAGCGTGGCATGGTCTCTGCTCTCTCTTCGGGTCTGTGTCAACACTAGATACCAGCAGTTCACAGGCGAAAGGAGGTGTTGGTCCTTCCTATAAGCAGAGGGGAAGGAAAAGGGGAAAAAGATTTTTTTAAAAAACTCAGTCCACCCATTGAGGGCATTTTCTTTGATCTCAATAGTCAGGATGTTTGGTGAATATATTCTGCTTTCACTAAGTTTGCCAAAAGAACCAGGAGAGCCTTAATTCACCCTTTCTGTGAACTGTGCTTTTTTTCTGGATGGCTGCCTCAGCCTACTACAGATCATTAGCCAATATGATGTTACAATTCATAAGTGAAAAAGAAAGTACAGAATAATAATATCAAGTTGATATTTAGGAGTGAACAATAATTGTGCTCTTTCACAGTAGCAATCCAATCTTATAGACCCATGATGGTGAACCTATTGCACACATGTCACAGGGGGCAAGCAGAGCCATATTTGCCAGCCCGGCAGCCCTCAGCTCTGGCACGCTGGCCAGCTGATTTTCAGCCTTCTGGAGGGCATGGGGAGACCGTTTTCACCCTTCAGGAAAGCCTCTGGAGCCTGGGGAGGGCAAAAACTCCCTCCATGAGCGGCACATGAGCGGGCTGCATGAGCAGGGTCATGCACGCATGCACAGGTGGGGGGTTGTGTGCATTCACATATGGGTGGCACGCATGTGCACACACACACTTTTAGCACGCCTTTAGAAAAAGGTTAGCCATCACTGTTATAGACCTTTAATTTGAAAAAAACTCCCATATTTTTTCCCCAAGCACAATTCACTTCCTATATGCATACGAAGTTCTAATGACTGAGGAATTCATATGATTGTAGTCTAGGTGATCCTTGACTTGAAACCACAACTGAGCTTGGAATTTTGGTTGTAGGTCATTATTATCATGAAGTGGGTAACCAGGAGGCCTGATTCAATTTTACAACCATTTTTTTACAATGAGTGTTAAGCAAATCACATGGTTGTTAAGCAAATGAATCCAGTACATCCAGTGGCGATATCTGGCAAAAAAAAAAAAAAGTCACAAATCACAGTCATGTAACCACAGAACACTGCAACCAGTGATAAATGCAAGCAAGTTGCCAAGTGCCTGAAATGTTTCATGTGACCACAGGGGTGAGCATGGCTGTCATAACTTCAAGAATGGGCCATAAGTAACTTTTTTTAAAGTCCATTGTAACTTCTACCAATCATCAAGTGACCAGTCATTAAGTGAGGACTACCTCTAACTAGAAGGATCAGGAAAAAATTCTGCTACAAGATTGAATTATGTAACATACACATTTCAAAAACCTCATTTCAGACAAAGTTCTCTTTATGCCAGAGGTGTCAAACTCAAGCCAATGGCCCACATCCAGCCTGCAGGTGTTGTGGCCCACCAGCAGCCAGCAGAGCTGGCAGCAAATTTAGACAGTGAGGTGGTTGGGGAGGAACATGAGCCAGTCCTGGAGTCTGGGGGAGGCTCTGATGAGGGCTCTGTGTTGGAGGCAGAGAGGGGGCCAGGGCCATCTGACAGTTATCAGTTGAGGCAGACATCAGTGAGGCAGATAAGCAGCTGGAGCCTGTTCCCAGGGTGCGCATGCGCAGAGTCCCAGATGAAAAGAACAGCTAAAGAACAAGGGTTGACTTGGGAGTAAGGCCACAGGTGGACTATGAATGGCCCCTCCCATAGGGAATAAAAGAGGAGAGAAAGGGGACGGGTGTTTGCAGGAGACAATTAGTTCATTCCTGCATTCTTGCCAAGTACTACGGCATCTGAAAAATATCGGCCTGGCCAATCTCCAAGCCTGATAAATGTTGGTAATTATGAACTATCTTGAAAGACTGTGGGCCCGGACTTCCCTGGAGAGGAATTCACTATAAATCAAATAAAAGAGGTTCATTGGGATAAGGACTTCGTGCTTCTGGGGACGCCTAGGTCAGAACAGTAGGGTGCTTAAATCTGGCCAATGAAGCCGGCCTGGAAATATCAAAGGACCGGCCTGCAGTGTCTCTGGCGGCTAAAATAACCTGCGTGCGCCCCCCAAAAAACAGGCTGAAAAACAGGCCCAAAAAGTGCGGCCAGAGTGCTGTATGAGGCCACTGAAGGTGAAAACGAGACACAGAGGGACACATGCACCCCCTCGTGCCCCATTTTGGCAGCAAGTTGTTGCAGGAGGCATCCAACCCCACCAGCCCCATCGCCACCCACCCACCCCACCAGCCCACAGAGAACTACAATGCTGATCCAGCCCTCAAAGAAATCCAGTTTGACACCCCTGCTTTATGTGGAAAAGGAATAGGCCACATCATAAATCTCTACATTTCATCACACAATACAATATGGTAGCAGTAATGTTTTCAAAATATAAGACAACTAATTTACCATGATACAGTCTGCTGAATCATAAGTTTTTTCCTGTTTTTATGGACGATGTATGTATGCTTAGGGCTCTCCTGTTTCATCAACCCAATTCCTTTTTGAGGAAGTCATGCTGAGAAACAATGGCTGCCACAAATCCTTGAAAATTAATAGCAGGGCATTATTATTTAATGAGGGAAGGAAAATAAGTCACAAACAGCACTCTTATACTTTCTTCTCCTAAATATTGAAGAAGACACTTTGAAACTTGCTCCAAATTTCTCTCCATTAACTGCATTTATTAACAAAATACCCTTAAAATTTTGAACATTGTCCAAATACAATACTCTGTTCTAAAATACTAAGGATAGTTGATGTTTTATGGAATTGCTTACAGAGAAGGGATGGGTTATGGAAAGAAGAGATATCTGTGTCCTCAGAGAGGTTCACAAGGTGAACCAAACTTTTTTTTTACTTGAGGGTGAAGGTTCATTCTCCAAGCTTGTGGATTGTTTCGAACATTTCATTACTAGACTAGGTAACAACTTCAGCGGAGTTTAGGGGGTGTCAATGTTCTTTGATTATAAAAGCTTCAGGTATGGGTGTGTCAAGTGAGGGTCTTGTAATGGGTCAGATGTGAGTCATCAGTGAGAAGCCTTGTGATGGGGAGGTTACATCAGGTGAGGGTCATTGGGAGGTGAACTGCTGGTTGGGGAGCTTTGCGTGGGTTGGTTGAGGGTCGGTGCTGTCTCTGGTTGGCTGTGCGGTTGATTTGGATTCTGAGGGGTTTGTGGGTCGATGTATTTATTGATGGAATTGCTTGTGAAGTACCAGGCTTCGATCAACTCACAAGCATGGCAAGTGGTGGCATGGCCAATGATTTTTGTGTTGCTCCAATCAAACTGGTGCTGGTTGGTGTGGGTGTGGGTAGAGATTAAACATTTGGGGTCGTGGCATTTGACTGCCAGCTGGTATTCGTGGATCCTGGTTTTTAACTGATGTGATGTTTGTCCCACATAGAATTGGTTGCAATGATTACAGTTGATTTTGTAGATTACATTGTTTTTTTTCATCCTTCTGTCTTGCCTTTAGCTCTGGCTATTTGCCACTAGTGTTTATACTTGTGAAAGAAGAAGTTCTTCATATATTTCTTTTTATTTATTTCACCCTTTCAGCTGCAAGTGTTTCATTTAGTGATCACTCAAAGTTATAACAGTACTGGAAAAAGTGGCTTATGACCGCTTTTCACTAACAACCGTTGCAGCATCCCCATCATCGCATGATCAAAATTCAGACACTTGGCCAATGACTCATATTTATGACAACTGCAATGTCACCTTTTGCGATTTTCTGACGAGCAAAGTCACTGGAGAAGCCAGTTTCACTTAACAACCGAATTACTAGCTTAACTGCAGGGATTCACTTAACAATTGTGACAAAAGATAATAATAATAATAATAATAATAATAATAATTTAATTTATAGACCGCTCCTCTCCCCATAGGGACTCGGAGCGGTGCACAGGGAAACTAAAACCACAATACAATATACAAATACAGTTAAGAAAAAATTAAATATGAGCCTGTGCTAAAATCCCCTTAATCTACTAAAATACCCAATTAAAAACAGCTAAACCCTGTAGAGAGAGGCTAACCAAGGCCGGCCAAACGGAAAAGATGAGTCTTCAATTTCAGACGGAAGGAGCGGAAGTCCGTGGTTGTTCTAATGTCGGGGGGAAGGTCGTTCCAGAGGGCTGGGCCCGCCACAGAGAGAGCCCTTCCCCTGGGCGTCGCCCGCTGACAGAGTCTAGTGGACGGCACCCGGAGAAGTCCCTCTCTGTGGGAGCGAATCGGCCGTGAGGATGTATGCGGCAGGATCCGATCCCGCAGATAGCTAGGTCCCGAGCCATGGAGCGCTTTAAAAATGTCATAAAATGGGGCAAAACTCAATAAATGTCTCACTTAACAGAAATGTTGGGCTCAATTGTGGTCGTAAGTTGAGGATTACCTGTATATATTTATGCTGCACTTTTCCTGAAATCATAGTTTTTATGCTGCTTTCTAGAACTTGACCTCAGGCAACATATCTTTGCGCTACTTATTATTTCTTACCTGGATAGAATTTGGCTCTTCTGGGAAGCCTATTGACATAACTTTGCAGGATCGGATATTTGCAGGATCGGATCCTGCCGCACACATCCACACGGCCGATTCGCTCCCACAGAGAGGGACTTCTCTGGGTGCCGTCCACTAGACTTTGTCAGCGGGCGACGCCCAGGGGAAGGGCTCTCTCTATGGCGGGCCCAGCCCTCTGGAACGACCTTCCCCCCGACATTAGAACTACCACGGACCTCCGCTCCTTCCGTCTAAAACTAAAAACATATCTGTTCTGCTTGGCCGGCCTAGGATAGTCTCTCTTCAATGGGGTTGCCAGAAATTTTAGATGGGGATTTTAGTTTTTTAATTGGAATTTTTAGCGCAGGGAAATATTTAATTTGTTTTTAACTATATGTATGTATTTATTGTTTTATTAGCCCTGTGCACCGCTCCGAGTCCCTTCGGGGAGAGGGAGCGGTCAACAAATTTAATAAATTATTATTAATTATTATTATTATTATTATTATTATAACTGTAGCCAGCATCCCAAGTTTATATCGAGCTGCATCCAACTGCTACCCATAAGCATTCACAATTTCTGCATGCATAATATTTGGGTCACTGGTGATGGAAGGCCTCTCAGAATGCTAAGAAATAATTCCTTGTTGGGTTTCCCTTATTTTCAAACAAGATAAACAAGCAGACTGTGGTCTTATTATAGGAATACCAAGAATCCTCAAATAATATTCTTTGTGTTGATCCTGTTAGCATGCCTCATTTTTGCTGAACTACAGTGCATATGTTCTGTTCACAGTATCCCATTGCAAAGACATCTGAAGACATTCTGGTTTCAGAGCACACAGCTTTATCTGCATACACTGTATAATATCATATATTTACCCAGATGGTATAAGTCAATGAAATATAGTAAAATATATTAGGAATTTCCATAGTCATTTAAATAACGTTCCCAAATCTTGATCAACTTACTTTAAAAGGGGCCATTTTAAGGTTTTGACAATCCAGTTGTTTTGAGTATTCAATCAGCTGAGGGACCCTGGAAGAACATCTGGGAATAACTGAATAACTGGTTTTGTGGTGAAAGTAAATTAACTCAGAGACCAGATTTTCAGAATCTAGCTTTATTTATCCCAGGAGGTCCGATCTGCACTATAAACATATAGACATCAACTAGGTAGAAGTTAGAAAATAATAAAAACATTGACTCTTTGTTGCTATCTACTAGTTGTCCTGATGACTTCAACCCGGATCTGATAGTCATAATCTACAGACATGTAGATCAGGATTGGCCTTCAAAATTTATGCAAGGTGACCAATGCTGGAGTAAGTCTGGTGAATTCAAACTTAATCACCAGGGAAAGAAAAGATACAAATGAGCAGGGTGCTGAGAAATATTATTAATGCGTAAAGCAAATAAATGATTCAGCTTTGTTAAGCTCATATTCTGATTTCCCTTTGAAACCATTATGTTCAATAATATATTACTTCTATTTAAAATTGATGAACCACTTTAGAAGCTTCAGCAGCAGCACAATTACTCCCATTCGTTCTACTCTTTGAGGCCTCTGAAAACAGGGAAAGTATCATGAATTCACTACTACAGCAGGGTTTTATCACAGAGAAGACACTCTTAGATAGCAAAATGAAGGAACAACCCTGCCTTTGACCTCAAGTGGCATGTTATAAAAATCAAAATATTTTAGGAAACAAACTATAGTCCATAAACTAGGGACGTTTGGCCCTAATCTGCTTAATCCACAAGACGTTCAACCGTCAAAGCAAGTATGAGTTAATTTCTCTTGAGGCCATGCTGTAGAGCAGGGGTCCCCAACCTTTGCAACTTTAAGTCTGAAGGACTTCAGCTCCCAGACTTCTCCAGCCAGCAAAGCTGGCTGGAGAATTCTGGGAGCTGAAGTCCTTCAGACTTAAAGTTGCAAAGGTTGGGGACCCCTGCTGTAGAGTATCAAGGTTACAGAAAAATACAACAAAATGAATTTTAGATCTAAGCAGTAAGCTAAAGGTTGTTGATCTATTCTATACATAAGAATACAGTGCTGACTATAGACAGAGCACATTCCTGTGGATCATGCATAAGAGCGTCCATTGCTGATTAGTTGATTTGCAAGCTTCCTTAATTGTAATGCAAAGCAACCATCAGCTCTCCTTATGCATATAATTAAACTACATGAAGCTGGTATTTTGTTTCCTCAACAGGAGATGACAAACTAATATTTTTCTATATCTATTACAGCAGGCTAAGAAGTAGGTAAAAGTCTATGCATAGAGGCTATATATGTGTGTGTGTTTAATGTTTTCTAGATCACTCTCTTCACCAGGTTGATTCAGAGTCTTGGGAACTCGACTCTAGAGCACGGGTGTCAAACTCGATCATGTCACGTGACATAGATCATGTCACGTGACATATTGCGATGTTTTTTGCCTTCGCAGAGCCAGGGTGGGCGTGGCCTGCACATGATGCATCCGGCACCCAGACCACAAGTTTGACACCCCTGTTCTACAGGGCACTAGACTGGGTTAAAATATTCTAGATTAAGTCCTCATTCCCATCTATTAGCTGTAGTAAGAAAGTATAAAGCAGAGAGGGGTATGGCAGCATTTGAGAAAGTTTTTTTCTTCCAAGTACCTTTCTCATGTACTCAAGATAGTAGGAATTCAGTACCACTAGACTGCTCAAAATACATCAATTCACTGAAATAACATTCTCAAAGCTAGCAAGCCTCCTACATTATTCCTACTTACTACTCCTACTACTTTCATCAAACATATTTCTTTTAAAATATCAGTCGCAATCGTCAAGTGACCACTTCATTTTTAAAGATATTTTAAACTAACCTGGAAATATTTTAGAACCAGGCAACCGAACAGTAATTGTTGGAATAAACATAATAAACTTATTTGCAGCAGCAATGCAGAAACTTCAATTAACCAGACTTCCCTTTAGCTCCTCCACTTTGAGTGTCACAAGGGGGGAAAGCACTTAGGCCTGCATATAAAACCTAGGTCATTAGCACAGTAGAGATGGATGGAGGAAGAAACAGCCAATGGCAAGAGTATCCACATGAATTGTTCTGCTCTTTCATTGCCTTTTTCTTTCTCTTCAGTAACAATATATTTGAGATAATATGATCACAAGCAAAATGATGAGATGGATTTTTCATGTTCAAACATTTAGCACCTTTAAGGACAATATACCAAAAAAAAAAACCAGCAGGACTGTCTTCTATTATGCTTTTAAAATACTGATTGATTCTCTTGTCCTTTCTTCCTTAAAGCAACAGATCTTTGTCCAGCCCCTTAGAACTATTGTTGTTTGGAAGATTGTCTCTGAATCCAAAATATCTTCCTTACACAAGCAATAAAGAAGAAAGTTAGAGAAACACATCAATACACAAATACTTTGGGTTAAACCAGCTTCAGAACAGGCCTGTGATTTAAACAGCACCAATAATTAATGATCAGGAAGAAGGAATAAAACCACTATTAAGAGCGGGTTTATATTTACATTTCTTTTTAAAACTACAAAATAAAATTCAAGATGCAAACAATAGTTCAATGCCTTTTCCCTGCCCTTCAAACACATTAGTCTGGAAGAGCCAACACCCTCCAGCTGCTTTTGTTTGGGGACTTAGAAATAATTAGTTCAACATTTGCAGTATGTTCCAGGGGCTTGCTCAATCCATTCACCAGATGTTGCTCTCAGCTCCATCTGGCTGCCAAAATGAATGGAAGAGCCATAATGAGCTAGCGTTGCTCTTTAACTGCAACAACAGCCACCAACTTCATGGGTTTCATAAGGATTTCAAGCCCATTAAGTTTTGGACCCTTCTTTCTTTTCATCTTAGCCTCTCCTAACCTCATTATTAATGCCCTTAGAAAAAGATATATACACAAATATGTTTTTCTTTTTAAAGCAAGAAAAATATGCAGTGTGCAAACAGGAAAAAAAAAAAAAAGCAAGACCAGTTCTGAGGTTTAGGCAACTGGCTGGCACAATATGAATTGTAATCCTCTAAATTAATGATTGTTTTAAGCACCTGGATATTCCCAGTCTTCTCAGATTTGACAGCTTTCCCAACTAAAAATGACAACAGTCATTAATCCTTTAATAAGTCAGTATAGACATTGCTCAGTTAGATAGTCTGTCTTTTGTAAAAGGCAGCTTTGTGTATGTTATTATTTTAAAATACTGAATTGTTTAGTATTTTGTCTTGAATTTCCCATCACCCATAAAGTCCAATCAAAACCATTTTGGCCCTCCCTGCAACATCATTTAGATAAGCACAAAAAAATGGTTATGTAATTTCTGGGAATTTTACCAGATTTTATCTAATTTCAATTATAGTAGTGGTAGTAGTAGTAGTAGTAGTAGTAGTAGTAGTAGTAGTAGTAGTAGTAGTAGTAGTAGTAGTAACAACAACAACAACAACAACCACAGTTCATCAGAAAAGGCTTATAGCTCATGTGGTTAAAAGCACTGAAATTTGTGTTGTTATTACTTAAAAAATGTTTTTATAAAATAATGTCCTGTTGTTACATGGTTACAGACAAATGTTTTAGAATGTATACAGGGACTGATGATTTTTGTTGAAAATATGGACAGCATGAATGATCATTTTGTCATGCCTGGTTGACTTGTAAAAATGCTAGAAAGGATTCAAGTACTTAGAACAATATAAATTTTTTTAAAGATAAACATTCAACAGAAACCAAAACTTTTCTTGCTTGAATTAATGAAAACTCAGTTTGAAAAGAGCCGAGGAAGATTATTTTTATATATGATTACTGTTGCAAGTTGGGGGGAGGGGCTCAACAGTTAATATTCTGGCCTATTTGCTAGAAAGCTGGCAGGCCAGGTTCGAGTCCCAAGACCCTTGCAATGGGGTAAGCTCCTGTCCTCCCGCCAACCTAGAAGTTCAAAAGCATGCAAATGCAAGTAGATAAATAGGAACCAGCTTCAGTGGCATGGAAACAGTGCTCCGTGATGTCATGCTGGTTACATGACCATTGAAATGACTTCGTACAGCGCTGGTTCAATGATCTTGAAATGGAGATGAGCACTGCTTCTTATGGGCAGCAACGATTACCGAAATAAAATCCGCAGGGACTCCTTTATCTTTACTGCTGCAAGAGTGATATATGCACAGAAATGGAAAGATTGTGAAATATCTTCAATGAAGGAATAGTTGGTAAAAACAACTGAACTAACACAGATGACAAAATTAACTTGTTTGATTAGATAAAGATGACTACATTTATCAGTGACTGGAAATCTTTAGGAACATTTGGGGAAGGGGGGATAAACTTGTGATTTAAGATTTAAGATTAAAAGGGATAGTTTATGGGGGAGAAAGAAATTATAATGTAATCTTGGAAAAGGAGGGTAAAATATAAATGCTTTTACAACAATTCACAAAATGATCAAAAATACTTCTTCATAATCTTTTTCTCTCTATTTTTTTACTTAACTATTTTTCCTCATTTTCTTGTTTCTTTTCTAATGTTTGTATAGATATACTGTATGCCATACATCAATTGTGTATAGATTCTGAATATTACTAAGTCAGTTAGAATGTTGCCTTTAAAATTTGAATTTGAATTTTATTGAATTTTTATACCGCACCTTCTCCCCAGCGGGACTCAGGGCGGTGTACAGGCAAACAGTAAAAGTCAGTTAGTATAAAATTAATGATAAAAACAAGTAAAATGCTATTAAAAATGTATTAAACAGTACGCCTAATTTTCAAATTTTGATAAAAACCCTATCTAAAAGCAAGTTGAAAACTACGCCAGGCCGGCCACACGAAATAAATGGGTCTTCAAAGCCCGGCAGAAAAGGTGCAGGTCCGTGATCGTGCGAAGGTCAGGGATAGGTCATTCCAGAGGGCAGGAGCAGCCACAGAGAAGGCTCTGCCCCTGGGTGTCCCCAGCCAACATTGCCTAGCCGACGGCACCCTGAGGAGGCCCTCTCTGTGGGAGCGGACTGGTCAGTGGGAGGTATTAGGCAACAGGAGGTGGTCTTGCAAATAGCCAGGTTCCATGCCATGGAGCGCTCTAAAGGTGGTTACTAACACCTTGAAGCACACGTGGAAGGCCACAGGCAGCCAGTGCAGCTCGTGCAGGAGAGGTGTCACATGGGAGCATCTAGAAGCTCCCAGAACCCCCGCGCGGCCGCGTTCTGAACTAACTGGAGCCTCCGGGTGCACCTCAAGGGAAGCCCCATGTAGAGAGCACTTTAGTAGTCCAGACAGGAGATTACGAGGGCTTGAGTGACCGTGCGTAAAGCGTCACGATCCAGAAAGGGGCGCAATTGGCATATCAGGCGAACCTGATAAAAAGCCCCCCTGGCCACGGCTGTCAAATGATCTTCCAACGTCAGCCGAGAGTCCAGGAGGATGCCCAAGTTGCGGGCCCTCTCTGTGAGAGCCAGTGATTCACCCCCAATAGCCAGAGATGGCACCACCTGGCTATATCATGACACCGGAAGCCACAGTCACTCGGTCTTGGATGGGTTGAGTCGGAGCCTGTTTCTCCCCATCCAGACTTGCACAGCCTCCAGACACTGGGACACCACGTCCACGGCATCGTTGGGGTGGTCTGGGGTAGAGATGGACAGCTGAGTGTCATCAGCATACTGATGGAACTCTACCCCGAAACCACGGATGATCTCACCCAACGGCTTCATATAGATGTTGAACAGGAGAGGCGAGAGGACCGACCTCTGTGGTACCCCATAAGTGAGGCACCTTGATGTCGACCTCTGCCCTCCTGCCAACACAAATTGCGACTGGTTGGAGAGGTAGGAGGAGAACCACCGTAAAACGATGCCTCCCACCCCCAACCCCGCGACTCGACTGAGGACCTAGTGGCCGCATGGCTGAGTGCGGCCGCGGGGGCCTTAGACCGAGTCGCGCCCTTGCGGCCTCTCTTGCAGTGACGAATCACCCAGGCTCCTTGGTTCACCAAGGAGCTGAGGGAGATGAAATGCCACAAGAGACGCCTAGAGAGCAGATGGAGATCTTCTCGCTCCGACGCCAACCGAACACTAGTGAGAACCTATATTAGGACTTACTTAGTGGCGATAAGGGTGGCCAAATGTGAGTATTGTGCCACCCTTATTGCATCCGCAGATAACCGCCCTGCCGCCCTGTTTGGGGTGACCCGCTCCCTCCTTCACCAGAGGCCGCGGGAAGCCTCTCTGCAGGGACGAGCAGAGGAATTTGGGATTTATCTGCAGGATAAAATCACTCGGATTCGGAATGAATTACCCTCCATCGAGAGTGGTCCAGTCGGACTGTCCGAGGCTGTTCTTGAGACACCATCCTGGGAGGAGTTTGACTTTGTTACTACCGAGGATATGGACAGGTTGTCAAAGAGACTTAAGGCTACCACATGTTTATTGGACCCGTGTCCCTCCTGGCTTGTACTGGCATCCTGGGAGACGACACGATGCTGGCTCCAGGATATTGTGAACGCTTCTTTGAGTGAGGGGTCCTTGCCTACCATCTTGAAAGAGGCGGTGGTGAGGCTCCTCCTCAAGAAGCCTTCCCTGGACCCAGCATTATTGGAAAATTACCGTCCGGTCTCCAACCTTCACTTTTTAGCGAAGGTTGTAGAGAGTGTGGTGGCCCAACAGTTTCCGCGACACCTGGAGAAAATTGATTATCTAGACCCACGCCAGTCCGGCTTCCGACCCGGTCACAGCACCGAGACGGCATTGGTCGCGTTGGTTGATGATCTCTCGAGGGCACGGGATAGAGGATGTTCCTCTATCCTAGTCCTTTTAGACCTCTCAGCGGCTTTTGATACCATCGACCATGGTATCCTATTGCACCGACTGGGGGGGTTGGGGCTGGGAGGCACCGTTTTACGGTGGTTCTCGTTCTACCTCTCTGGTCGGTCGCAATATGTGTTGGCAGGGGGGCAGAGGTCGGCCTCGAGGCCCTTCTTATGCGGGGTTCCTCAGGGGTCAGTCCTCTCACCCCTCCTGTTCAACACATATATGAAGCCGCTGGGCGAGATCATCCGTGGTTTTGAGGTGGGATATCATCTGTACGCTGACGATACCCAGCTGTACATATCCACCCCAGACCACCCCAACGATGCCGCCAAGGTGTTCTCCTGGTGTTTGGAGGTCGTACGGATCTGGATGGGTAGTAACAAACTCAAGCTCAACCCGTCCAAGACTGAGTGGCTGTGGTTTCCGGCACCCCGGTTCAGCCAGATTACTCCAACTCTGGCCATTGGGGGCGAAACACTGGCCCCCATGGAGAGGGCATGCAATTTGGGTGTCCTCCTGGACTCCCGGCTGTCCATGGAGGACCATGTGGTGGCCGTGGCCAGGGGGGCATTCCATCAGGTACGCCTGATGCGCCAATTGCGCCCCTTACTGGACCGGGCTGCCCTTCGCACAGTCACTCAAGCACTCGTGACATCCCGACTCGACTACTGTAATGCTCCCTACATGGGGCTTCCCTTGAGGTGCACTCGAAAGCTACAGCTAGTCCAGAATGCAGCCACGCGGGTGATTACGGGAGTTACCAGACACTCCCATATAACACCGATCCTGCGCGAGCTGCACTGGCTTCCTGTGGTCTTTCGGGTGCACTTCAAGGTTTTGACGACCATCTTCAAAGCGCTCCATGGCTCGGGACCTAGTTATATGCGAGACCGTCTCCTGCCCCATACATCTCTTCGATCGATCCGCTCCTACAGAGAGGGCCTTCTCAGGGTGCCGTTGGCTGGGCAATGCCGACTGGCGACACTTAGGGGAAGGGCCTTCTCTGTGGCGGGCCCTGCCCTTTGGAATGACCTACCCCCTGAACTTCGCACCATCTCGGACCTCCGCCTCTTCCGCCAGTGTCTAAAGACACATTTCTTTCACCAAGCCGGCCTAGCGTAACCTCCGCTGTGACTACTTTAGACAGTTTTAATTTTGGGGATTTTAATTGGATTTTAGCGCAGGATGGGTATTTAATATATTTTTTAAATTTTGTATTTTGACATTTGCATGTGTTTTTTAAATTCCTGTGCGCCGCCCTGGGACCTCTTCGGAGAAGGGCGGGTTATAAATATAATTAAAATAAAAAATAAAATAAATAAAATAAAACCCCTCCAGCTGGCGCAACATAATACCATGGTCGATGGTATCAAAAGCCGCTGAGAGATCTAATAGGACCAGGATAGAGGAATAACCCCTATCCCTGGCCCTCCAGAGATCATCCACCAACGCTACCAATGCTGTCTCTGTGCTGTGCCCGGGCCAGAAGCCAGACTGGCACGAGTCCAGATAGACAGTTTCCTCCAGATCCTGAGGGAGCTATCGCACCACCACACTCTCAACAACCTTCGTAAGAAATCGAAGGTTGGAGACAGGACAGTAGTTGGCTAACACAGCTGGGTCCAGGGAGGGCTTCTTGAGGAGGGGTCTCACCACTGCCTCTTTCAAGGTGGCCAGCAGAAACCCCTCACTCAAAGAAGCGTTAACAATTTCCTGAAGCCAGCCTCGTGTAACCTCCCGGAGGCCAGTACCAGCCAGGAGGGACACGGGTCCAGTAAACATGTGGTGGCGTTCAGCCGCCCCAGCAACCTGTCCATGTCCTCAGGAGTCACAGGATCAAACTATTCCCAGATGACAGACTCAGGCCACCGTCAGCCCGTCTGAACTAGTCCAGTCGGAAGCCAACTCATCGTGGATCTGATCGATTTTATCGTGCAGATAACACCCAAATTCCTATGCACGACCCTGTAAGGGGGCATCCCGCGCCCTCTGGTGAAGAAGGGAATGGGTCACCCTAAACAGGGCGGCAGGGCAGTTATCTGCAGACGCGATAAGAGCGGATAAATAATTACATTTCGCCACTTTTATCGCCACTAGGTAGGTCTTCAAATGCGACCTTACCAGTGTCTGGTCAGATTCGGAACAGGTGGCCCTCCAACCACTCTCTAGGCATCTCTTCCGACGCTTCATCACCCTCAGCTCCTCAGAGAAACAGGGAGCCAGGGTGGTTCGGCGCCGGGTGAGAGGCCGCAGGGGCACGACCCAGTCCAGGGCCCCCATGGCCACATTATTCCAAGCGGCCACTAGGTCCTCAGTCGAGCCGCGGGTCAGAGTCTCAGGTATTGGCCCAAGTTCCCTCTGGAACCTCTTAGGGTCCATCAGGTTCCTGGGGCGGAACCATCTCACCAATTCTGGTTCCGCCTCCCCGCGTTGGGGTGCAGCGGTTGGGAAGCCTAGCCAAAGGAGAGAGTGATCTGACCATGACAGGGATTCAACGGCTCTTTCCCCTAAACCCAGATCACTCAGCCACTGGCCAGAGACAAAAATTAAGTCCAGCGTGTGTCCCCCAGTGTGGGTGGGGTCATGAACTAGCTGGGTCAGGTCCATGGCGGTCATGGAGGCCATGAACTCCCAAGCCGTCTCAGATGCTTCACCTATCGACGGCAGGTTGAAGTCCCCCATGACTAACAGCCCGGGGGTAACAACCCCATCTCGGCTATCACATTGAGAAGCTCGGGTAGGGCTGCTGATAACTAGCAGGGAGCCAGGTACACAATCAGCAAGCCCATCTGCCTCCCATGACCCCACTTCACACATAGAGACTCACAGCCGGCTGTCTGTGGCACAGTGGTCTCCCATGATATGATAACCGCCACCCCCCCCCCCCTCCCGACCCTGGGCTTGTGGCTGGTGAAATGCACGGTAGCCCGGTGGGCACATTTCAATGAGGGGGACCCCCTCTTGGCCCAACCAGGTCTCCGTGATCGCCGCCAGGTCCGCCCCCCCTCCTTAACCATATCATGAATGAGGGGGGCTTTATTTACTACGGACCTGGCATTACACAACATCAGCTGGAGACCCAGGCCCTGAGACTTTAAGCCCCCTGGATTGCAAGTGGAGCCATGAGGACCGGAGCACGCCACCGCTCGTAAACAGTGGGTGCGCCTCCCTTTATAAGATACGGCCCTCTGCTCCCGCCATACCTGCCCCTCCCACATATCGTCCTGATGAAATAGCCCTCTGTTAAATTGACCCTCATCCCCCCCCCCCATTTCTAGGCCCTACGCCCTCCCCGTCGGGACCACCTGCCGGCCTGGGAATAATCCCGGGTGGGTATTCTCCTTGGCCCACCACCCTATTCTTAGTTTGACCCCCCCCTCCCTGGAACCCCTTAAAACCTGAATTAAAAACCTAGTTAAAAATCCCCTTAACTTCCGCTTTGAAGAAAGGTATTAGCTAAATTCCAGTTTGGACTACTAGAGAAGGTGCTGGCTAGAAACCAGGAGACTGTGAATTCTAGTCCCACCTTAGGCACAAAAGCTGACTTGGTAAGTTTGGGCCTCTCAGCACAATTCACTTCACATGGTTATTGTTATAGAGAAAAATAGGAGGCAGATATTTTGGCCATGTTGAGTTCATAGTTAAATAAAGACAGGCTAAAATTGTAATAATATGCCCTTCTTAAGTTATATCTAAGTCTTCATTTGGACCCAGAAAGCAAATTAAGAATAACTCAGATGAAGAACTTGCCAATCATTATCCTCTTTTGATTAAGCAGAGAATAACCTCCCCTTTATTATTAAGCTCAATAATGAATTGAGCTAGTGAAATCAAATCCATCTCCAGATTAATTCCACTCACATACTTTTCTGTCAGCGTTCCATCCTGCAGTCATCTTCATTGTTTTATTCTTGGCATTGCTATGGTTCCAAATTGACAGTTTTCCTCTAAGAATCTGCATTGCACTAAAATACTGCAAAGAGACCGATTAGACACAACTGCTCCTTGATTGCCTCCTGTAAACAAAATGGTCTGTTTGGAGTGACCTTGTCACGCTTATCCCAGGAATAGGTAAACACCTAGATTTTTCAGACTTGGATCCCTTATTCATCATCTTCATGATTGAAGGCTCACAGACTCACTTATCTGATGATATTACCTAGTCAGGTAATCAAATATCTACAAGAAAACAACCAAGCTTGGAGAGCAACAAGGACCTCACAGTTCAACCCTGAATAACAGACATTATTTTTATTAATATGTTTACTATATCAGCAGATGTCATTTCTTGGAAGAAAAACATGTGCTTCCAAGTTTTTTGTGTCTCTGGGTTTTTCTTCTTCTTGATCGTTTGGCTTAATCAAACAACAGTTTCATCTGTTTCTAATGCCCCAAACCAGACACCACCTCTCTTGCATAATACTACCATTACTTGGCAATTTGTAGCCAGATTTCAAGAACATGACCTTGGAAGACTCCAGGAGGCACAGAAAAAGAGTGGGTGGAGGCCACATCCAACCAAGCACCACATTAGTTCCATTACAGTGTTATTGTTCTTCAGTTTTCAGCAGTGTAATCTTACTGGGCTCCAAAGTGTGCAAAGAAGTACTCAGGAGCAGGGAAAATGCATTATGGAAACTGCCGATTCTTTACTTATATTTTCCAGTATCCAGTTTCCTCATAACCCTCTAACAATTGCCCGGAAATCAACAAACATTATTCTCATTAGTCAACAAACAAGCAAGGCATTAAAATGCTTTATTCTGTGCTCTTTCTGAAAGCTTGTATCTGTTGCTACCCTACTGGAAATGGAAAATATGCCTAGAGAAAGGGCAAAATTTCAATCATTTGAATATCTTCTTTTGCAGTATGGCAGTATTTTTTTTTATCCTTAGCAACTTGAAAATGTGTGCCAGCAAGGACACAGCCAGCTGGGGAATTCTGGGAGTTGAAACCTACTCATCATAAAGTCCCTGAGATTCAGAAACATATTATAAATAACATGTTTTATTACTTCCATCCAGACTATATTAGTTTTCACATTCAGGTATACCAATCTCAACCAACTGTAATTATTATCATTTTACAGAGCACTGAATGAATTATAAAATTGCAACCATCCTTGACATCACAGCTATACAGTCTTTCCTTACATAAGAAGCTAATATTTGGCATAAGTAAAAACTACAGTGCAGCTAGTCCTTAACTTACAACTGTTTGTTCAATGACCATTTGAGCTTACAATGGCATTGAATGAAGGAACTTATCCCTGCCCAAAGTTATGGCCATTGCAGTGCCCCCATAATCACATGAACAAAATTTAGGTGCTTGGAATTCCACCTATCCTTACAACTGATTTCAGGAATGGCGTAGAATCCCACCTACCTATCACCTTCCCATGAGTCTCTTCAGACCTTGGGTCTGCTTCCCACCTCCTGGCTCCCACATCCTCCTCCCCTGTCACAGCTTGGTAAATTGGTAAATTTCCTTCAGGAAGCAGCCAGTACACCTCTCAGCCTCCCTGTAAAGTGGAGGCTATGTGGTGCTATCCCGGAAGCAAGCACCATTTTGGAACAGCAACAATTCAATGGATTGTTGCTCCCAAAATGGCAGCTGCTTTGGGGATGGTGTCACCCATTGTGTAGAAGGCTGGACTTATCAAAAAGATAAGTGACTTTAGCTAAGAAGTATACATTTCATAAATAATGACATGCTGATTTCCCTTGTGTATTTTAGCATAGCACTGATGTTCCATAAGAGACTTGGAAGCAATTAAATTTGGAATAACCAGGGTTGCATTATCTGCTGCTGTGGCTTAGAGGTGGAGCTCTCACCTCCCAATCAGGAGGTTGTGAGTTCAATGCTAGGTAGAGGCAGATGTAGGGTCTCCTGCTTGGGCAGGGGGTTGGCCCAGATGACCTGCAAGGTCCCTTCCAACTCTGTTAATCTGTTAAATCATCAACTAACCAATGCAAAAAGATATATTTTCAGCAGGAAGCTAAACTATTTTTATTTATTTTATTTATTTTATTAAATTTATATCCCGCCCTTCTCCTACAAAAGGACCCAGGGTGGCACACAGGAAATTAAAAGTCAATACAAATATACAAATACACCATTTACTAAAACCCTTATTAAATTTAAGTTACTCTGTGCTAAAAACTAGAAGATCTCTAATGTCCCTTCCAACTCTGTTATTCTGAATACCAACAAAATGAACAATAGAGAATGAATGAGATTTCAAAAAAAATGTAACACAAACACATTCGGAGCAAAGTTGAATAAAATAGAGCTAAGGACTATTTCCCAAACATCACATAGTTGAAGGTTTGAAACTTGAGGTGGGTGTCATTGAAGTATAAGATGGTTTGGACCAGCAAATAACCAATAATTGCATTTTAGGAAGACTGTTGCAAAGGAAACATAAAACTTCAACTAGTGAGCTGCAAAAGAATCCACAGTATGAATTTATTTTTTCTTATAACATGGACATGTAGAGTTCATTTGGAGTTCAGAATCTTAAAGATAACATCAGAAAATGATACACACTAAAAAAATATCAGTCGCACTTTCCCAAAGCAGACACCAGAGTAAAACTGGAAATCAAAGGGAATACCTAATAAAAGAATCCTGAAATACTAATGAAGAGAAAAGTGTCTATTTACATTCCTGGACATTACTGTCTAGATTCTGTAAGACAAAATAACTTTGGAAAATAAAGGCATCTGCAATAAATATTATGCCAGTTAATATAAACATACATACAGAACCTCCACAGAGAAATTTCACTGAAGGGATTAAGGTAAAGGTAAAGATTCCCCTTGCACATATGTGCTAGTCATTCCCAACTCTAGGGGGCGATGCTTATTTCTGTTTCAAAGCTGAAGAGCCAGTGCTGTCCAAAGACGTCTCTGTGGTCATATGGCCAATATGACTAAATGCCGAAAGTGCATGCAATGCTGTTACCTTCCCACCAAAGGTGGTTCCTATTTTTCTACTTGCATTGTTTTACATGCTTTCAAACTGCCTAGATTGGCAGAAGGGGACAAGGAACAGGAGGGTGCGGCACTAGGGATTCAAACCACCAAACTGGTGACTTTTTTGATTGACAAGCTCAGTGTCTTAGCCACTGAGCCCTTATGAAGGAATTATACAATACAATACAATACAATAGCAGAGTTGGTAGGGACCTTGTAGGTCTTCTAGTCCAACCCCCTGCGTGGGCAGGAACCTTATACCATTTCAGACAAGTGGCTGTCAATCATCTTTTTAAAGACTTCCAGGGTTGGGGCATTCACAACTTCTGGAGGCAAGCTGTTCCAGAGGTTAATTGTTCTAACTGTCAGGAAATTTCTCCTTAGTTCTAAGTTGCTTCTCTCCTTGATTAGTTTCCACCCTTTGCTTCTTGTCCTGCCCTCAGATGCCTTGGAGAATAGTTTGACTCCCTCTTCTTTGTGGCACCCCCTGAGATATCGGAACACTGCTATCATGTCTCCCCTGGTCCTTCTCTTCATCAAACTAGACATACCCAGCTCCTGCAACCGTTCTTCATATGTTTTAGTCTCCAGTCCCCTAATCATCTTGGTTGCTCTTCTCTGCACTCTTTCCAGAGTCTCCACGTCTTTTCTACATCGTGGCGACCAAAACTGTATGCAGTATTCCAAGTGTGGCCTTACCAAGGCACTATACAGTGGCATTAACACTTCACGTGATCTAGATTCTATCCCTCTGTTTATGCAGCCTAGAACTGTGTTGGCTTTTTTGGCAGCTGCTGCACACTGCTGGCTCATATTTAAATGGTTGTCCAAGATCCCTCTCACAGTTGCTACTATTGAGCAAGGTACCACCTATACTGTACTTGTGCATTTTGTTTTTCTTGCCTAAATGTAGAACCTTACTTTTTTCACAATTGAATTTCATTTTATTAGATAGTGCCCAATGTTCAAGTTTGTCAAGATCCTTCTGTATCTTAAGCCTATCTTCTGGAGTGTTGGCTATTCCTGCCAGCTTGGTGTCGTCTGCAAATTTGATGAGTTCCCCATTTATCCCCTCATCCAAATCATTGATGAAGATGTTGAAGAGTACTGGGCCTAAAACAGAGCCTTGGGGGACTCCACTGCATACTTCCTTCCATGTAGATGCAGTTCCATTGAGGACCACACGGTGAGTGCGGTTGGTCAGCCAGTTGCGAATCCATTTGGTGGTGATGCTGTCTAACCCACATTTTTCTACTTTATCTAATAGTAGGTTATGGTCTACTTTATCAAATGCCTTACTGAAGTCCAAGTAAATTATATCGACAGCATTCCTCTGGTCCACTAATTTTGTCACTGTCAAAGAATGCAATTAGATTCGTCTGGCATGATCTGTTTTTGACAAACCCATGTTGGCTTTTGGCTATTACTTTGTTTGCTTCTAGGTGTTCACTTATTTGTTGCTTAATTATCTTTTCCAGAATCTTTCCTGGTATTGAGGTCAGGCTGATGGGTCTATAGTTTCCTGGATCTATTTTTTTTCCTTTTTTGAAGATGGGAACCACATCAGCTCTTTTCCAGTCTTGTGGCAGTTCCCTGGTGCTCCAGGATCTCTGAAAGATATAGTTCAGTGGTTCTGAGATCTTGTCTGCCAGTTCCTTCAGAACCCTGGGGTGTAATCCATCCGGTCCTGGTGATTTGAACTCGTCCAGGGCAGACAGATGCTCACTTACCATTTTCTTCCCTATTTCAACTTGTGTTCCTAATCTGATTTTTGTGATGCTGTTTTTGATTGGTTGGACTGTTTTATCCCTTTGTGTAAAGACAGATGCAAAAAAAGAGTTAAATAGTTCTGCTTTCTCCCTGTTGCTTATCATCTTCTTGCCATTTTCTCCCAGCAGTGGACCAATTGTTTCCTTAACTTTTTTCTTGTTTTTAACATGTTGGAAGAAGCTTTTTTTGTTATTTTTTACTTTTTTGGCAAGCCTTTCTTCATTGCGAGCCTTAGCTTTTCTCACTTCATCTTTACAGGCTCAGGCTATTTGCTGATATTTTGCCTTAGTTATGTCCCCCTCTTTCCACTTTTTATATTTATCCTTTTTATCTTTCAATTTGTCAGACAGTTCTTTATCCAGCCATGATGGTTTCTTTTGGGAACTGTTATTTTTCGTCTTCATTGGTATTGCGCTGGACTGGGCTTTTATAATCTCATTTTTCAAAATTTCCCAAGCTTCTTGAGTTGTTTTTCCCTTGAGGATTCTCATCCATGGAATCCTTCCCAAGCTCTCTCTAAGTTTATTGAAATTAGCTCTCTTAAAGTCTAAGACTCTAGTTTGACTTTGTTCTACTACTTTTGTTTGCATAATGTTGAATTCCAGTATTTCATGATCGCTTGCCCCCAAAGTTCCTGTAGCTTCTACACCTTCTATCATTTCCTCTCTGTTAGTGAGAATTAAGTCCAATATTGCTGATCCCCTTGTTCCCTTCTCTACCTTTTGGGAAACAAAGTTGTCTGCTAGGTTTGTTAGGAACCTGTTGGATCTTCCACTTGGTGCAGAGTTTGTTTCCCAATTGATGTCAGGGTAGTTAAAATCTCCCATTACAATTGTAGTGTGCTTCCTGCATACCTTAGTTAGCTGGTTAGCAAAAAGTTCATCCACTTCCTCTGCTTGGTTGGGTGGCCTGTAGTATAGACCTATGACAATATCATTCCCCCCCAAACCTTTAATATTGACCCAAATACATTCAAGATAGTTCTCATCATTGTTGTGCTCTATTTCTGTAGAGATGTAATTATTTCTTATATATAGTGCAACTCCACCTCCTCTTTTATTTGGTCTATTTCTTTTAAATAATTTAAATCCTTCTAGCTGTATGTTCCATTTGTGGGTTTCATCCCACCAAGTTTCTGTAATGGCAACAATATCGTATCTGCCCTCATTTACTTGAATTTCTAATTCACCCTGTTTATTCCTCATACTCTGTGCATTGGTGTATAGACAGTTGAGTCCATTATACTAATATAAATAATCATGTAAGTTCAATTTGTGCAAACCTTATCCCCATAAAGTATCTAACACATCCTACATCAAATACAACCATGTTTCTTTACTTTGTCCTGTTGAAGACATCAAAAAACAACAATGACTGGACCTTAACCCATTCAGACATTCCAATATTCTGAGAAGCTTCATCAATTGTTGAAATTTCTTTTGCCCAGCAATATTGTAAAAGAGTCTGTCATGTTGAGATAGCAACCAAGGGCACATTCTTAAGCGATCTTCTGGGACAGCCAAAATCAGCAAATACACTACACACTTACTTGAATTGATGGTGTTCTCTGGAACTACGAATCTTGGAAGAAAATCTTTCTGCTAATTTTTCCAGATTCCTGGAATATTCCAGCTCAATCTCAGCCTTTTTGCGGAAAAACTCCTGAAGATCTTGCAAAAGTTGCAATCGGGATTCAGACTGTTGTTCTAGGCATTTGAACTGCTCCACCAATTGGATACGAATTTCTGCAAGCATCAGAGAACAAAAAGAATGTATGAATACCCAGGAACAGCAACAACCTTGCATTCAATTTAGCTCATTTTATGCCAAAAACAGAGCTAAGCAATCAAGTCTGCAGTGTAGGAGTCATAGAAATAAGCAGTGGTGGGTTACGATCGGTACACCCCAGTACGCCCCAGTACGGGTGTACTGGTGCCTGCTGGGAGCACCGGGTACCATTCCAGTATGGCGCCCTGGAGGGCACACCTGCCTGCCCGCCATGCTTACTTGTATTTGAGCTCTTCGGGGCTTCCACACACACGCACAAAGAGTACGATACTGACACTACGCCGAGCATCTGAGGCATCGTGGAACACAGCAGGCAGTAAGTACGCATGTGCGCACTGTGTGCGTTTGCATGCAAGCTGCAGACGCTCATGTGGTGGACGCCGGGCCCCATTGCACCATACCGGTTGCACTGAGATCCGGAACCCACCACTGAAATACAGGTAGCCCTCAATTTATGACCACAATTGAGCCCAAAATTTCCATTGCTAAACAAGGCAGTTGTTAACTGAGTTTTACCCCATTTTATGAATTTCTTGCCACAGTTGTTAAGTAAATCACTGCAGATGATAAGTTAGTAACACTGTTGTTAAGTGACTCTGGCTTTCCCATAGATTTGCTGCTCAGAAGGTCCCAAAAGGTGATCATATGT
The DNA here is from genome assembly GCA_039707465.1 of Rhabdophis nuchalis. Taxonomy (NCBI): domain Eukaryota; kingdom Metazoa; phylum Chordata; class Lepidosauria; order Squamata; family Natricidae; genus Rhabdophis; species Rhabdophis nuchalis. The sequence continues at coordinate 67,162,907 of CM077646.1, forward strand.
CCCTGAGACATTGCAAGCATCCAACATATGCCAGTTGCCAAGCACCTGAATTTGGATTAGGTGCCCATGAGGATATATATGGTTCGTAAATGTGAAAAACGGTTATAAGTCCCTTTTTCTGGTGACTTTGTAATTTGAACGGACACTAAATGAATGGCTTTATATCAAGACTACCTATATTGAGCATTCTCTCTTTAAGAGCAATGATCCATGATTATTCATTCTGTAAAAATGAGTGTTTTTGCTCAAACATTTTGGAGTATATAAAAAAGAATCATTTGCGTTATATGGAACAAAATATAAAGTGACAGCAAAAGATCTTATAAACCTAAATGAACTGATTCTTAGTAATTTAGAAATCTCTTGTTCTTATACCATAATAGGTCAGGTAGTTAGAACAAAGAAAACGATCTTGCTCTGCAGTTGTCCCATGGTTGCAAACTAAGTCTTCTCTCTGTGTCTCTGAGATGAGACCCTTTGTAGACCTCTGGCTTACCTCATCTTACAGCTGTGATTGTGAACCTATGGCAGGCATGCCACAGGTGGCACACAGAGCCCTCTCAGCAGGCATGCACATTTGTGCACACCTCCCAGCAGTCAGCTGATTTTTGGGTCTCTGCAACATGCGCGGGTCGGGTCGCATGCAGGAGACATGTGGGCATGTGCAGAAGCATGCATGGGGATATGGCATGCCCCCATGAACAATTTTGGTGCCAGGAGGCTGCAGGGAGGCCTACTAGGCCCAAAATGGGGCACAGGCGTCACATGCATGGGGGGAACATGGGGGGCATACATGCATGTGCAGGGGTGGGGCACACAGGTGGATGTCGCACATGCATTATGGCTGCGGGCGCCCCCACATTTTCAGCATGCAATGACAATAGCCATTACTGCCCTAGAGCCTACTCAAAGAAATCTCCTCTCTGAATGCATAATCTTCATTACATGTTCATGCAGGATCTGTTACTTCTGACTGGTCCCTTTGCTTATCTACAGACTGGTCGTCACAAGTGCGGACCCTAAATGTCTGTTTCAACAGGCTTTGCACAACATTTATGTGAAAAATTTCTTCTGCGAATGCTCCTTTTGTCACTGTTTTGACATTCATTTCCCATAATGTGTGAAACGGGGCCTTGTTAACATTGCCTCCTATCGCTTTTCCAGCTTTCTTGACATTCTTTGCCTGGCCTTGTTGATCGTCTTGCCCTAACCGTATCTCATCCCTACCTTCAGCCTCGCTCTTGTCATTCGCTTCTGTCATTTCTGTGTGCTCCGTAGGATTTTCCCAGCCTCATTTCAACCCCTTTAAAAATGTATTCTGCACTCAACACATTTAAATGACTATGTTCAAATCAATGCTTTTCATTACAGCCAGTTGCAATATAGGTAATAAAATACAAATGATAACATAAAATGTAATAGCTTTATACCAAAACATGTTTCCCCATATCTGCACAAAAGCTGACCTCACACTTTCTCTTACATTATGCGTGCCCAGATGAACATGAATGAGCAGGATACATAATTAAACAGACTGACTTCACATAAGTACATAAATACACAATTGGATTAAAATATTCACGCTGAATAATGGAGGGACAATCTTCCCTTCCTGCACTGATAAGAAAAGAACAATTGGGCTAGGATTGAAGTATGCATGGTGGAATTAGAGGGAGAAAGCATTTTCATTGCCTTGAAAAGCAGAATGAAGTGATGGAAAAATCTCTTCCGAATGTGTGGCATATTAAAACAGGCTGCCCTAATCTCTTTTGATATAGAGGGTTACAAAATTAATAAAAGCCATGCAATCAAGCCATCTGAGTTTACAAGGTTTCCAATATCCACTATCACGTTGAAGAAGAAAACAATGGAAAAACACTCTTCCAGAGAAAAAAATGGCAGAAGGAAAACAGCTCCACAAAAAAAGGGGGCAACAATAGAGAGCCAATGAGTAAACAGGTTCTTTAAACTTCTCTCTGGATAAAGACAGGACAGCATATCACCTGCAAGTTACTCCTTGCAAGGAGACCAGAAAATTATGGTCTCCCACAGATTTTGAGCACTGGAGATGAGGAAACAGCCATTTTGCTAAACTGGACTTGGCACCTTTAAAAGGATGCTGAGTTCACATTTCTTTTCTAAACACATTTGGAAACTGCCTATTAGCCATTTCTCTGTGGTTTTCCGACTGTGATTCAAGGTGTTGGTTACTATCTTTAAAGCGCTCCATGGCTTAGGACCGGGGCACTTATGAGATCGCCTTCTGCCACTGAGAGCCTCCTACCAGCCAGTACGGTCCCATAGAGAGGGCCTCCTCATGGTGCCGTTGGCTAAACAATGTCGACTGGCGACACCCGGGGGGAGAGCCTTCTCCGTGGGAGGACCTGTCCTCTGGAACAAATTGCCCCCGGAATTAAGAACTATCCCTGACTTACGCACCTTCCGCCGTGCTCTCAAAACCTTTTTTTCCAACAAGCCGGGCTGGCATAAAAATGGATTTTTAAATACAAATTTTTATTAATTTTAATTGGGGTTTGTTTGGTTTTTTAATTTTAATAGAGGCCAAATTATTTAATATGCTTTTAATACTGTTTTTAACTTTTATATATCTGTTTTACTTTGGCTGTACACCGCCCTGAGTCCTTCGGAAGTAGGGCGGTATAAAAAACTAATAAACCTAAACCTATTAGAACCTTTGGATCAACAAATCTGAAAACACTGGGTGAATCTGCCTTAATGAAAGAAAAATGTAATTACAAGCTAAAGTGCAATAAAAAATAAAATAGTAACAAAAATAATGGATCTTTTTGTTTTTTAATCGTAAAGTTATAATCAGGTTGGGAGTTCAGATAAATTAAGATTCTCTGTGAGGGAGGTGGGCACTTTGTAAGAGAGGGAGGGAGGAGAGGGAGCGAGAATTTGAAAGAAGATTTTGGAATTGGTTATAAAGAATCTTTCTATGGGAAAGTTGAGTTGCTTTGACTTTTTTTTTAAAGACATAAAAGAGATAAAAGTTTAAAAATTGGACACCAGAGGGAACTACAGATTTGATCAATCTCTTTAATCACCCATCCCAGGCTAGTTTATTTTTAACTAAAGAAGAAGAATACATAAATCTGATTAACAGCTACAGAATTACATAAAATACCACAACATCCGAAATACTGAAGTATACGGTACCTTTGAAAAATAGAATTAGAAATTATTATCAACTATGTCAATAGCGATGTTAGCTTCTATGGATATACTGTATCTAACTGATGTTTAAGAAGAAATGGTAACAGAGGAATAAGTGTTAATCAGAAGACAAAGGAGCTGTGATTGAAAGTGGATGACAGACTACAAGAATGACATGAAAAAGGTTGTTTTATTAGATATACAAAAGAAATTGGTTGATGCTTTAAAAATAAAAAGGAATTACAAATAATAAACCAAGAGAAGGATCTGAATAATTGTTTACTTTAAATATATGCAAGAGATTGGTCTTGTGAGAAGAGATAAAAAAAGAAATGAAAAGAAATCAATTTCTAGGACATTACTTGAATAGACAAAAGATTAGAGCAGAAGATTAGTGTCAGAAGTAAAAGGAAGGAATATAAAGTTGGTTTATTTGATTAAGATTAAAACAGATATTTGCCATTTCTGACAATCCTTAATGGACTTTTGCTGATACTAGGACTAAAATGACAATACATTATGGATATGTTTACATATAAACAATTGTGCATAGTTTGAAGAGATCATTGGTTGTTAATTGAGAGGAGGTAAAAAGTTACTAAAATTGTTCTTAATTGTGATGAAAGATAGAAGTAACTTGTTTATTTCTTTTTTTCTTTAATATAGTTGTACTATTCTTTCAATTCTTTGTATTCTCTACATGTTTTCCTTAGTACTTTTTATTTATTTATCTATTCATTCATTCTTTCTTTCTTTCCTCCAAAGTTACTGAGGGTAAAACAAGAAGCAAAGGGGGAAAGCTCATTAAAGAGAGATCCAACTAGAACTAAGGAGAAACTTTCTGATAGCAAAAACAATTAACCAATGGAATAGTTTGCTTTCTAGAATTGTGCATGAAGCATCACTGGAGGTTTTCAAGAAAAGACTTAGATGATATAAAGACTTCTGCAGGGGATTGAACTAGAAACCTCCAAAGTCCCTTTTTTTAGTTTGTATTAGTTTTTATTATTGCAATTATCTATTTATATATCAATCAAATTTATATAGCTGCTCATCTCACCAAAGCCAATTCCACACTATTTGTACATATCATTGGTGCTGCATTTGTAAGGAACGTTGTGTGAAAATTTGGTGGCGATTGGTGCAGTAGTTTCTGAGATTAGCGGTTTTGAACAAACTCATAGTTAACTTTTTATTTATATAGATACTATAAAAGTGAAAATTTAAACCCTAGGAAGAGGAGGATGATAAAAATGATCAACTCAACAAGGGAGCCATCTTAGCTGGTCCCTGTCATTTGGGAACCCCAGGCCCATCAACATAGCCAAGACCTCAAGGCTTTTCAGAATGCCAAAAGGGATCGAGCTAGTGTAACTTTGGAAGGAATAATGTTCCATAAGATGCACAAAGAAGGCATATCTCTTGGGACCTATCAAATGAAGTTTCTTGGCCAATGATGCCTACTCTGCAGGATTAGTTGGTTTCGTGCCATGAAAGGCTTTAGAGCAGGGATGTCCAAACTTGGGAACTTTAAGACTTGTGGACTTCAACTCCCAGAATTCCCCAGCCAGCTATGCTGGCTGGGGAATTCTGGGAGTTGAAGTCCACAAGTCTTAAAGTTCCCAAGTTTGGACATCCCTGCTTTAGAGATTAAAATCAGTGCTTTCAATTGAACCTGGAAGCAAACGGACAACAAATGTAATTCATGGAGCAGAGGTATGGCACATAAGAGTTCACACAGCTGTCTGCACTATAGCACTCTGCTTCCACATACTGTATAATTTATAAATTAAATTATAATCTCAAATAAAATTATTTTTTTTAAAAAGGGGGGGAAATCTTTAAATAAAGAATATTTATAAAGAGCCTTTATTCTGCTTCCCAGCAGAGTGTGGTTAGCCAACATCTCTTAGCGCTGGCTACTTCTCTAGATAAAAGCTCTTTAATGCTGCTATGTAGAAGAGCCCTCAGCCTCTGTGAAATGACTACTGAGTGGCTTTTCGTCTCTGCCTTTACTGCATTCATGGATAGCAGATGTGGAAGAGATAAATTATGTAATTTGCAAGCATTGTATGGAAAGCAATTTTCTGTGTTTCCACTTAGCTCAGGGTGCTGGAGGGGAAGAGCACACTTACAGGTCCTAAGTGCTGAAAGTTTCAAGACTCCTGCTTCAATTTTGCTTCATCAAATAGCCATGCATGTTGCACAGACTAGCAGCATCCCATACAGATGTGCTAAGGGTTTGCAACTTGTGTTAACAGCAACTATACCTTTATATCCATTTTACTGTTCATACTTTCCAGATCTCTATACTTTGACTCAAGTTTAAAAGTTAACCTGAAATAGTCATCAGATTGAATCTTAAACTTAGGTTCCCGTTCCTGTTGGAGGCACATTTTAAGGCACTTTCAGTTTGGAAGGATTAGCTGGTGATGATGTCACCATCTGGGGGGGACAGGGGAGGGGACGGGCTATTAATGTTCCCATCAAGGAGCTGGAGCAAATAATGGGAGCTTGTGTCTTAATCACATGAACCACCACACTCCTTCAAGCTAAGGTGAACTGGAAATACCTCTTTTCCTACTTTCTCTCATGTCATTTCTGCTCTATTCCCTCCCATACATTTAGCACCAAATATCAGGAACCAAATTTAGGATGACAGTTGGAAGAGACCTTGGAGGTCTTCTAGTCCAACCACCTGCCTAGGCAGGAAACCCTACACCACTTCAGACAAATTGTTATCCAATATCTTTTTTAAAACTTCCAGTATTGGAGAATTCACAACTTCCAGAGGCAAGCTGTTCCACTGATTAATTGTTCTGTCAGGAAATTTCTCCTTGGTTCTAGGTTGCTTCTCTCCTTGATTGGTTTCCACCCATTGCTTCTTGTTCTACCCTCAGGTGCTTTGGAGAATAGCTTGACTCCCTCTTCTTTGTGGCAACCCCTGAGATATTGGAACACTGCTGTCATGTCACCCCTAGTCCTTCTTTTCATCAAACTAGATATTACGCAATTCCAGCAACCATTCTTTATATGTTTTAGCCTCCAGTCCCCTAATCATCTTTGTTGCTCTTCTCTGCACTTTTTCTAGACATCTTTTTTACATTGTGGTGACCAAAACTAGACACAGCATCCCAAGTGTGGCCTTACCAAGGTATTATACGTAAGATCTTGATTCTATCCCTCTGTTTATGCAGCCTAGAACTGTGTTGGCTTTTTTGGCAACTGCTGCACACTGCTGGTTCATATTTAAATGTTGTCCACTAGGATTCCAAGATCTCTCTCAGAGTTACTTTTATTGAGCAAGGTACCACCTATACTGTACCTGTGCATTTTATTTTTCTTGCCTAAACTAGAACCTTACTTTTTTCACTATTAATTTCATTTTGTTAGATAGTGTCCAATGTTCAAGTCTGTCAAGATCCTTCTGTATCTTAAATATATCTTCTGGAGTGTCCGCTATTCCTGCCAGCTTGGTGTAATCTGCAAATTTGATGAGTTCCCCATCTAGCCCCTCATCCAAATTATTGATGAAGATGTTGAAGAGTACTGGGCCTTGGGGTACCCCACTGCACACTTCCCTCCATGTAGATGCAGTTCTATTGAGGACTATACGTTGAGTGCAGTTGGTCAGCCAGTTACGAATCCATATGGTGGTGATGCTGTCTAACCCACAGTTAGACAAAGGCCATTTAATGTCTTTATTGTTAGAAATCTAACATACTAACAATGAGCCACAGTGGCACAGTGCAGTGGTGGGTTTCTGCAGGTTCCCACCTACTCACGAGAGCCGGTTGGTGAAATTTAGAGAACCGGTGAGAGGGGGTTCCACCGGCGTACCTGGAAGTAAATCTGGCCCACCGCTGCCAGTGACCCAATGGGAAGGGAAGGGAAGGGAAGGAAGGAAGGAAGGAAGGAAGGAAGGAAGGAAGGAAGGAAGGAAGGAAGGAAGGAAGGAAGGAAGAAAGAAAGAAAGAAAGAAAGAAAGAAAGAAAGAAAGAAAGAAAGAAAGAAAGAAAGAAAGAAAGAAAGAAAGAAAGAAAGAAAGAAAGAAAGAAAGAAAGAAAGAAAGAAAGAAAGAATTTATCATCACAATTGAGTCCAAAATTTTGGTTGTTAAGCAAGAGCGTTGTTAAATGAGTTTCACCACATTTTAAAAGGTGGCCACTCCCACCCTGTCACTGACTGCCAAGCCACGCCCACAAAATAGGCCACACCTACAGAATAGGTTCTAAAAAAACTTGAAACCCACCACTGGCACAGTGGTTAGACTGCAGTACTGCATGCTACTTCTGCTAACTGTCGGCTGACTGCAATTTGGTAGTTCAAATCTCACCAGGCTCAAGGTTGATTCAGCCTTCCATGGGGGTAGGGATGGTAAAATGAGGACCCAAATTGTTGGAGGCAATATGCTGACTCTGTAAACTGCTTAGAGAGGGTTGTAAAGCACTCTTTCTTTTTCTTTCTTTTTTCATTTCCGCTATAATTTTGCACCAGTGAGGCTAAAGCCAATTTTGTTGTATTTATTTTGTACAATGACAATAAAGACTATACTATACTATAAAGTGGTATGTAAGTCTAACTGCTATTGCTATTGCTAAACTAACATTCTTCTCTTTGCCCCTCAATACTGCAGATCAGTGGTGTCTGCCAGCTGTATGTCAATTATTAATTAAAATGAACAGATAAAAATATGACTTAACCAAATCTCATAAAACTGATCTTATAATTCAGGGATAAATGTTTTATTAAATTGCCCCCAATAAATGTTTTTATTCAATTAGTTTCACTAATTCAATCATTTCATTATACATTGTCAATGCATACAATACAATCCCATAAACCTGGTGAGGTTTATTTATGATAATTTACTTATTTACTTTATTTCTATTTTGCTACAATACAGAGACTTTCAGTAGCTTATATAGGTTAATAAAAACCAAGTGAAGCATCTATTGCACAACTCCATAAAAAGAAGTAATGCAATATTAGCCAAACATCAGCCACAATGAAAACAGAAAATAAAAATGGCATGATAGAAAACCGTAAAAGGCTCTTTGGAGCAATTCTATCTTTAAAAGCTTCTGAAACATGAACACAGAGGGGGAGAACCTGATCTCTACCAGGAAACAATTCCACAGTGTTGACGCTGTCACAGAAAAGCATTGACTTCTCATTTCAGGCCCACTTGCACCTCTGATAATGTGGGATTAGTGACTGTTTCCCTCTGTTGATCTAATTGGTCAGGTCAGAACTTGTTGAAGTTGGCACTCCTGGTGAAAAACAATAAAGAGCTTTAAAGATTACAATTAGAACCTTAGATTGTACCAAGGAACCAACTGGCAACCTATGATGTACTGGGTCCTAAGAACTTGAGACCATCAGATCAACTTTACCTTTATGCTTTGTTTTTATCGTGATCATTAGGGACTACATGCAGCAAGAATTGCTGAATGTCTTTAGGAGGCCTTCACAGGCAGGCGTTCTGTTGAGAGTAAGGGAGATGATCTTGACAGAGATACGCAAACTCATTGCCAAGGCAACAAGGGATAAAACATTTTTGTTAAGTCCACAATGTCCAGACAACATTTGGAAGTGGCTAATGCAGCCAGGTTCTAATTCACTGAGGAGAAGATACACGTAGCGACTGTTCAGAGTTACAACAGTCACACACAACAATGTGTGACAGTTCAAAGTTACAACAGCATTGAAAAAAGGGACTTATGACCATTTTTCACACTTAAGATCGTTGCAGCATCCCCATGGTTACATGATTTACATTTGAATGCTGGAACAACTGACTCACATTTATGATGGTTGCAATATATCGGGGTCACATGATCTCCTTTTGTGACCTTCTGACAAGCAAACATTGGGCGCGATCTAACCAAATGTAATTCAATGGTGAGAAAAGCAAGGTTCTACATTTAGGCAAGTCAATGGGAAAACCAGATTCACTTAACAACCGTGTTACTAATTTAACAACGGCAGTGATTCACTTAACAAATGTGGCCAGGAAAGTTGTAAAATGGGGCAAACCTCACTTAACAAATTTCATTTAACAGCATACATTTTGGGCTCAATCGCGGTCATTCAGTTGAAGACCACCAGTGTAACATAAACTTGCAAGTGTTTATAGCCAACCTCAACAAGAGTCATTTTAACATTTCTATGAAGTTCATTTCTTGGGCTGATTTATTGGGGCTGATTCTTCCTCTCTGGAGGCACCTGCAGTCCAGAACACTCTTGCCTTGAAATTCAGAAGGCACTTTATGAACATTCACCTCTTCATCCATCCTCCCCAGAAGTCGTATTGGAAGAATGCATCTTTTTTTCTCCTTTCCCTTACTTTGTAATGAACATAGTTTACTGATTTTGTGTATATAACTCTGCCTAGAAAAAGTAATCTCATTATAGTATTTGTTAGAATAAATCCTGCTGAATAGATCTAAAAGCAGATAGTCACTTGCCAGGTCAAACCTTCCCTATGAAAATTGGCACCAGTCATATAGGGTCTCCTCAATTGTATGAAGATCTTTATTGTTGACTGTGCCAAGACACCCCGCTCCTTTCCCTCCCTTTCCTCAAGGCTTTTGTCTTCCCTTGTGTTGGAGTTACCTGCTGATGGGAAATATGCATCAAGATGGTGTAAAAAGGAAAAGTGGGGCTGCTATGACTACCCTAGCCAGCACCATTCCTTATTTACATAATTCCAGTTTGGAACAGATTTGCCTCTATCTTGTGTTCCATTTCTTTTCTCTCATTTCGCTGTGGTAATTTATGAGCAGCCCGAAGACCTGAACTGATTACCTTGTGCTAAGGAAAGTCACTGACAAGGAATATTGGGCATTTGGAAATGTGTCCATTGTTCTTTTGGGGCTCCTAAATGCTGGACTTCGTGACTTTGTAAAGTTATCACTTTTCTGGCCCTTGAGTGGAGTGCCAGAAATGTGTAGTGGAGCCATAGTGAATAAATACACTTGGGTGTTGTGAGCCACTAGAGAAAAAGAGGTGGCTTGAGAAAAATGGCAGGGCTTAGATACAGCTAAATATTCTAGATTCCATAGAAAGAGAAAAGTAGTGACAGCAATAGATGCTATGACTACACCTTTTGCAAACTGATAAAACGAAGGAGGCGCCCTTGGAGAAACTATATGATGGTAGTTAGCAAAACATGATATGGCATGGCTAGTCTAGTGAAGAGAAGGATCAGGGGAGACATCATAGCAGTGTTCCAATATTTGAGGGGCTGCCACAGAGAGGAGGGGGTCAAGCTGTTTTCCAAAGCACCTGAAGGCCAGACAAGGAATAATGGATGGAAACTGACCAAGGAAAGATTCAACCTAGAAATAAGGAGGAATTTTCTGACAGTGAGAACAATCAACCAATGGAACAGCTTTGCCTTCAGAGGTTGTGGGTGCTTCAACACTTGAGACTTTCAAGAAGAGATTGGAGTGCCATTTATTAGAAATGGTGTAGGTCTCCTGCTTGAGTGGGGGGTTGGACTAAATGACCTATAAAGTTCCTTCCAACCCTGTTAATCTGTTATCTGTTATCTAAACCCAGGACAGAAGGAAAATATTAGAAAAAAACTCAGACTAGTTCTAACTTAACCGTCTTGAATATAAGACGGAAGGAAGGGAAACATGCTCAACCTTCTGAGATTCTGTTATCTAACTCAGGGGTCCCCAACCCCCGGTCCGTGGACCGGTGCTGGTCCGCGGCTTCATAAGAACCGGGCCGCAGGGCCGGAGAGGAGGAGGAGGGAGGAGCCCCCTGGGCAGAGGATGGCCAAGAGCGCCTTCAACAGCTCCTTCCAACGGGGTGACGGCGCACTTTCCGGGGCTTCCCGGAGGGGCCAGCATGTCAGTGAGGAGGTTACGGCTGCCTCATCCCGGGCGGGCGGGCGGGCGGAGGACCCGAGCTGCGGCTACCTTAAGCACCATCCGGGCGCGCACGCCCACCTCTCTTCCAGCCGCGTGTGGCGCCCGGATGGCCTCGGCGACACTTAAGGTAGCAGCAGCTCGGGTCATCCGTCCGCTCGCTCGCCCGTTGCGGGATAACTTCCCCTCTGCTGCTTGGGGGGGGAGGGAGGGAGAGAATGACAGACACACAGAATGACAGACTTAGAGAGGCAGAAATAGAGAGAGAGAGGAAGAGAGGTAATCACACACACACACACAGAGTGACAGAGGTGGGTGGAGGGAGGAGAGCGACAGATACAGAGAGAGAGAGAGAGAGAGAGAGAGAGAGAGAGAGAGAGAGAGAGAGAGAGAGAGAGAGAGAGAGAGAGAAACAGAAAGAGAAAGAAAGAAAAATAGAAAAAGATGAACGGTGGGAGGGAGGGAGTGAAGGAAAGAAGGGGGAGGGAGGAGGAAGGGAGGGGTAAAAGAAGGAAGAAGGAAGGAAGGAAGGAAGGAAGGAAAGGGAGGGAAGGAAGGAAGGAAGAAAGGGATGGAGGGTAGGAGGGAGGGAGGGAGGGAAGGAAGGAAGGAAAGGGATGGAGGGTAGGAGGGAGGGAAGGAAGGAAGGAAAGGGATGGAGGGTAGGAGGGAGGGAAGGAAGGAAGGGAGGAAGGGGGAGGGAGGGAGGCAATGGAAGGAAGGAAGGAAGGAAAGGAAAGGAAAGGAAAGGAAAGGAAATAATCTATTTTCCTATTTCCTTCCACCTCAAGCTACCTTTTAGGTTAACCAGGTTAAAGATCCCCCCCCCCCGCATGCGCATGCGCCGCCTGTTCCCCCTCCCCTCCTCCTCCTCTAGGCCAGCCGGTCCGCAGAATTTTTTTAAAAATGAAACCGGTCCCTGGGGCAAAAAAGGCTGGGGACCCCTGATCTAACTGGTCTCAGTCACGTAAGAGTTGCGGGGGGGGGGGGGATTGGGGAGAGGGGATCTGATCCCAGATCTGGTCTGTGTCAAAGGACTGACATAGGGCAACATTCAGAAGTAGGCTGACTACCTGACTAACCTTCCCATAAGAACCTGCAAAAATCCATAGATATAGATATACAATAAGTAGCTGTTATGTGAATTTGAAATGGGGAAAAACTATTTTTAGATATGGTGGCATAGTGGTTAGCAATAGCACTTAGACTTATATACCACTTTCCGGTGCTTTACAACCCTCTCCAACCAGTTTACAGTGTTTTTGCCCCCAACAATTTGGGTCCTCATTTTACCCTCCTCGAAAGAATGGAAGGCTGAATCAACCTTGGGCCTGATGAAATTTGAACTGCTAAACTGTAGGCAGGCGCAGGCAGCAGAAGTAGCCTGTAGTACTGCCCACTAACCATTGCGCCACTGTGACTCAGTTAGAATGCAGTACTGCAGAATACTTCTGCTGACTGCCAACTGCCTGCAATTTGGCAGTTGAAATCTCACCAGGCTCAGACTCAGCCTTCCATCCTTCCGAGGTCAGTAAAATGAGGACCCAGATTGTTGGGGGACAATATGCTGACACTATAAACCACTTAGAGAAAGTTGTAAAGCAGTATATAAGTCTAAGTGCTATTGCTATTTTAATCTAAAATTCTAATTGCAGGTAAGAGAAGGCTGGTTAAAATCTGGAGAGATATCTGCAGTAGATAAAGATAGCATCTTATGATTAAATGGAAAACTTGGGAGTTCATGGAGCATACTGAGACTACTTTAAATTGCAAGTAAGAGTAGGGTTTCACTTAGCCAAAATACCACCTGAGAATGAAAACAGCATGAGGGGGTTGGGCAAAAAAGAGAACCCTTGCAGATTTTTTTAATGATGGAGGGAAAACTTTAAGGAGAGGAAGCAAAAGTAGCTAAATGCAGGAAATCAAACACAGTTGAATGCACTGATCGTGGAATGCCAATAGGCCATGGGGGAGAGTATAAACCTAAACAGCAGCATTATACATGGCAACCATTTAAGGCAAACTCCACTCCCTTTTTTTAACTTGCAAACTTCCACATATAAGTTATATGTGTTGGGCGTCCTGTGATTCATCTGACAATCACTCCTTGTTTTTCTGCCAGCAGCCAAATGAAAAGTGATAGGGGAAGTTACCATATTTCCCCTCCAAAAATCCAGTGGGATCCAATTTGTTGAAAAAGCTTTGAAAAATAATATCCACTTCCAAGCATGCCTACAGTATCCCCACACACAGCAGTTCTTTTGAAAGATCTGGCTTTAACCAACAGAGTAAAAAAATTGAGGATTGCTAACAGCCCTTTTCCTCTAACTTTGCAATTCAGCTTTTATCTCCAAAGCTCCCTAATGTATTTGGGCATTTGAAATGACATGATTTCCAAGAGATTTCCACTCGAAAATATCCAGTGTTTAATAACCATCATCAAGGCAATGATGCATCTACCACTTTACAGAAAACTAGGCCAATGAAAAGTTAAAACAAGAACAGGTTGCAGAGTAGGTCATCCAAGGGATATAAAAACAACAATATAATATCTTTTTCTTCAAGTGCTCAGTAATTCAAGTCCCTTTTTTAGCAGTGATTTCTAAACTGCAAGTGAGAAAAGATCAGCGTTTTGAAGAATGTAGCCATTAAAAGGCAGTGAAGGGAGGCAGAATTGGCAGTTTCCATTCAAGCTTCTCTGGAAACAATCTAAGAATTTCTGCTGAGTCCAGCTTATGGGTTCATTTCCAGATATATTAGACAGACAACGTTAAAACAAAGGAAGTTGTTTTCTTCCAAATGAGGGGCCAAAAGTTAACTTAGGAAAAGCCCATGGTATGAGAGTCATAATGCACCAAGCAATAAGGAATGATAGATCAATGGACAGGATTAGTTGCAGTCAGAAGATATAACTTAGAGGAAAGATAACGCTTTCATTGGCTACTAGTTATAATAGATGTCAATGTGATCTTCACAACCAAAGGGAGTTAGCGAGTTAATAGCAATACTAGCCCAGTCTTAGGCATGAAAGCCAGCTGGGTGACCTTGGGCCAGAAGTGGTATTCAGCAGGGTCTGACAAGTTCTAGAGAACCAGTAGCGGAAATTTTGAGTAGTTTGGAGAACCAGTAAATATCACCTCTGACTGGCCCCACCCCCATCTATTCTCTGCCTCCCAGTTGATCGGGAAGAAATGGGGATTTTGCAGTAACCTTCCGCTGGAGTGGGGAGGGAATGGAGATTTTACAGTATTCTTCCCCTGCTTTGCCCACCAAGCCACGTCCACAGAACTGGTAGTAAGAATTTTTGAATCCCACCACTACTACAAAACAGCCCTTTCAACAGTTCCAAAAAGGCTCCACACCAATTTGCACCATTCAGGTGACCCTGGTGACATAGATAAAACTCCAGGTGACCTTAATGACCTGCTAAAAGAATGCAAATGAAGAATGCTGTCTTCAAGGAGTATAAATCCTTCCATTCCCCCACCATCTAGCCAGAGCTGAAGAAGCTTCTTGGATAAGAAGCAAAAGGTCTTCAAAGAAAAATCAGAAAGTCCAGTTGCCTCTTGAAAAAAACACCCTTGGGACAACCATGACCTGGATGACTGAGAATCTCCACAGACAAAACAACAACAACAATGTGGAGAACTTTTTCTTCCAGAGCAAAACCACTCTCTGACTGGAATAGCAGCTTATTTCCTCTATTTTTTCTCCAGACTGGCTTGCAAGTAGGCAATTGCAGACAAAAACAGATCTTCTTCATTTAAAGTGCACACAATTTTACTGTTAAAACAACAAGCAATGTTTCAGTCCCCTAACACTATGTAGGGCTCTGCAACAAGGAGGTGCTAGCTAGGAATCCAAAAAGAGTTCAGCTGTGAGCAGACATAAATGCAGGGAGACATTGAGGAAGCCACAGGGCTAGAGGAGGAGGAGGAGGGGGAGGAGGGGGGGGGAGGGAGGAGGAGGAGGGAGGGGGGGAGGGAGGAGGAGGAGGGAGGGAGGGAGGAAACCAAGCTCGGATGGTGCACAAAAGATTCAAACTACCCTAGAAAACTGTTTGTGGGAGGAGTGGGGAAGATACCTCTGATTTAAACATTATATATCTTTTTAAAAAGGCAACAAAAGCAACAATATTCCACTATTTCGAATGGACATTTGGGCCATGAAATTCTTCTGGGTGATTTGAGCCAACTTCTCTCAACTTAACACACTCCACAAACTTGTGAGAATTAGAAAGTGGAGAGGAGAGTACAGTCCTTGACTTACGACAATTTAACAAAAAAAATTTTTTGTTAAGTAGGACATTTGCTCACTGAATTTTGCCCCATTTTAGGACCTTTTGTCCCACAGTTGTTAAGTGAATCACGGCAGTTGTTAAGTTAGTAACACAGTTGTTAAGGGAATCTGACTGCTTGTCAAAAGATGGTAAAATGTGATTGAATGACCTTGGGACACAGCAATGGTCATAAGTATGAACCAGTTGCCAAGCGTTTGAATTTTGATCACATGATCATGGGGATGCTTCAAAGGTTGTAACTAAAAAACTGCCGTAAGTCACTTTTTCAGTGCTGTTTGTAACTTTGCATGGTCACTAAATGAACTGTTGTAAGGTCTACCTGTATTCAGTGCATTACTATGAGCTCTTGAGGAAAACTGGTATTTAAATGTAACCAATAAAACAATTGTGAAAAACTGTGGAGGTCCACACACTGTAATTTTAAATGCTAACTTTACTGAGAATAATTTACACCTCATCATTTTGAAACAGTTTTTTTTTAAATCTAAGCCCTTTTAAATATTTTTAGTACAATTTCTCTTTTTCCTGGCAATGCAAAAAAGTTCTGAGAAAAAGTTGTAGTTTCAAACATTAAGAAAAGATTTATCTCCAACTTCACTTTCAACCAACATCAGCTTCTGCTGGTGCAGTTAGTTGATTTACAATTGTTCAGCACTCCAACGGGGATGTTTTAGCTCCTAGACCTAAGGAAATAATAGTCATTTTTGAACCAATTCAGATTTGCACATTTTGATATAAAAATCGTTTGTATGTATGTCATCTTCATGTAAATCAACATCTTCGTTACTCTGTAGTCACTTCCATGAGGTAGAAAATGGGACAAAGGATTGTCCCATATTTAGCACCAAATTAAAAAATGGGGGGAAATGTTTGCACAAAGAAAAAGTCACCTAAATTAATAAAAATGTTGAGATGCAGTTTGAAATTTAAACACTCTATAGTTATAGACATATATTGTAATCTAAGACACTGAGAGATTTATGTGGAAATAAGATTCGTGATTAATTACCTTTCACCTGTATTGATAAAAAAAATCTGTCTGAAGTAAGCTTTAGTTTGTTTGCTTGTTCAGAAGCCAATAGAACAGTATTTCTCAACCTTGGTAATTTTAAGGTGCCTGCACTTCAACTCCAGCTGGTTGAGGAATTCTGGGAGTTGAAGTTTAAGCTTCTTGAAGTTGCCAAGGAAACATTGCACTGGATGTTCAGAGCATAATGTGAACAGGCTGATGAAACATATGGAATTCTTATTTGCAATTTAGAAATGAAAACCACAGAGAATCTCCCCCCCCCCCCGCACCCCACACACATACATATTGTTAATGTCTAATTTAGGAAATCATCAGTTCTAATCATAGGCATTAAATTGGAGGTGGCAGAAACAGTCTTCACCAAACAACATTTATTAATACTGCAAATTACTTATATGGAGCATGTTTATTTCAAATGCCGTATACACTATTTTTGGCAGCAATTAACCATCCTGGATATCACCGGATCAATAGTTGCAATACTAATACTGAATTATCACAAATAATTCTTTTTTTAAAAATCACTGTAATCTACATTATTCATGGAATAGATCAAGTGTGCTATTGTCTGAATCCTCTACTTAAATATTTCACATAGAACTGTGGATCAAAAGGTTCAATCAGTCCACTCTAGAAAATACATCAAACTCTCATTGAGATATGGCTGCTCAACCATTTTTTCCAGAAAGTGCCAAAGATGGGGAACCCAACCCCCCATTTCCACCTTTATGTCTACTTAGCCTGGTTAGAAAAGGAAATGTGTGCATTATTCACTAAATATATGCAAGTTCCACAAAGAAAATAAGTTTATAAAGTTCCTAAATAAGCAAGTACTGTGTGGGTCCTCTTTTTAGAAAGAGAACAGAAAGCTCAGCAGATGTTCCTAGGAATTATCCAGTTGTCCAAGAATTAGAAAAATGGACAGAGGGTGACCTCCCTGTTGAATAAATGCTTGAAGGATATAACCCAAAACAAATATATTACCATGATTTTACAAAGATAAATGCTAACTAGGCTAGGCTCTAAGGGGTGTCAAATTCAATCGTCACGGCAGCATCACATGATGGATCGTGGCTTTCCCCCCCTTCACTAAACCTTGCATGGGCGTGGCCAGCGTGTGATGCATCTGGCCCCAGGGGCCGCAAATTTGAGCCCTGCTTGGAAAAGAGATTGGTCTCTTGTCCTAAAATAAGCCTCCCCTCATATAGAGAATTTCATACTTGCCCTTCCATATCTGGTAATTTTAGAATGGAGAAGCTATCAAGCAATTATTTTCTTGGTTACAAGTTTGAAGATAAAATAAAGGAGCTGTAAGATAGAATTCCAATTGTTCATGTCAAGAAAGAAATGAACGTATTGGTCAAAAATGCCATAAAAATGCAAAATCTATTTGCCTAATAAGCTTTACTCTCTGTTACTATATTATCATGAATAGTTTTAAGGCTTTGGGGTGGGGGGGGGCTGCGACTGAATCTCCATTTCCATGGAAGTCTCTCAAATACCCAGGTAATAAATTATTTTAGATTGTTGTTTCAACTTATTTCATGTTCAATTAATTCAGCTTGCTCTACGCCCTCCTGAGAAGATCTGTGTTGTGAAAAGGGCAGCTGTTCTTGGCATAGGCAGACAAAAGAAGGTGGTTTCTCTAGCAACCAGGATCAGATGAAAGCTTTCTGAATCTCCTCCCTTCTCTGATTTCTTTTCAGTGTACCAGTATCCATACAACTCCCACAGAGACTTCGTCTCAAATTCTCAAGAATTTGTGGGTTTTTCAGAAGGGGGCTAGGCAGACAGAGGATGAATCAATTAAATGTGCATTGAGCTTCTCCAGTTTCCTGATCTTTTCAGTAGCTTTAGAAACAGATGGCCCAGAAACTGACAATTATTCACATATTGTAACTTCCCTACCAAAAGCAGAAGCAAAAAAAAAAAAAAAAACCTATCCTGGGAAGTTCAAGTAAAAAACCAGATTGTTTTCCACTAGTTCTCTTTCATTCAATGACCGCAGGATATTCAAAAAGCAGTGTTTTAAGTCTTTTCAGCTTTGGTGCATTTGCTATTTCTCAGCTCAGACTATCACTCAATTTGCGGTTGGGATGATATCATGAAGAAGACAAACACACACACACAGGGCTATCACTTTTAGTGCCTGGAGCAGCACTAGAGCGTTGTTGCAAGAGTAAATTAACTAGTTCAGGTCCTTCATATAAAATTACATGTCATTGAATTAACTTCTTTATAAATTATGTTTAAATTTAAATTGGTTATCTGAGGGAACGTCTCTTGCCGGTCACATCTACCCAACCCATCAGAGAAGGATGGCAGAGAATGTTGCAGGTCCCATCTGCTAGGGAGATACACCTGGTGGAACTCAGAAGAAGGACCTTCTCTGTGGTGACCCCCTCTCTCTGGAACATCAACGAGATTAGAATGGCTCCCACTCTAGCATTCTTCCGGAAGCCACTGAAGACCTGCTTCTGCCAGCGGCTCTGGGGAACCCAGAGTGGGATGGAACTTATTAAATGGCATGTGAGCTGCTGTCGCCGGGGTGGGGGGTGATTTTATTATATTAATTTATTATATGATTCTTCTTGTATTAGTTGTATTGTTTTTATATGAGGTTTTATATTCTGTAAGATGCCTTGAGTCACCATGGCCAATAGGCGGCAATATAAATCCAATAAATACATAAATAAACAAATAAATTTAAGATTGACTTCATCTCTTCATTACAAAGCTTTCCCATCCAGCTTGTATTAGCCATATTTCTTCATGTCACGGTTGCTGTTTACAATGCAATGGTTTTAAGATTGTACCTTGGACGCATTCCATGATAAAACCCAAGATTAGCAATATCAGTTAGCAACTATAGTTGGAATCTATTGCTTTCAGCAATTCAATTCATATGGTACATGTCAGGGATTCCCAATCCCTGAGCCATGGACTGTTTGGAACTGGGCCACACAAACAGCAGGCGAGGGTACGAAGCTTCATTTGTGCATACACGGGAGCTAGGTTGCACGTAGGAAATCATCCCCCCACCAATCTACAAAGCAAGAAAGGTTGGAGACTGCTGGTATATGTACATACTATAGTTTGAAAAATATATTCAAACTATATTCTACCTTAGGCATGAAAGCCAGCTAGGTAACTTTGAGCCAGTCACGCTCACAGTCCAACCTGCCTTGTTGTTGCAGGAAAAAATGGAGGAGGGGGCATTAGGAGAGAGCATTTACCACTTTGAGTTACTTATGAAGTAATAAAAATGAGATTAAAAAAGAAATAAATACAACATCAGTGGTACTTTGCTTCTGAAAACTGAATACCCCAGATCAGCCCCCCAAAAAAAGCATGTGCTGAATTCTATGTTCATCCTGGCAAATTTCCTGAAACCACCGAAACCCAAAAATATCTGGCAATGTCAGCCACAATGACAGTAAAGCAGGAACCACTGCAGTGTTTCACTGTCCTTTTATTGCTTTTCAACTAATTCATCTGCTGGACAGAAGTTTACTGAATTCTACAACTCGCTTTGGCAGCAATTCAACTGTAATGGCTCTGTAACTACCAACATTTCTCTTTCACACAAAGTAACTTTTGCTTTAATTTCATACACATGTTTCATTTGGGATTTTTTTTGTTTTTGTTTTGCCTCATATAAATAGAACACAAAGTCTGTAACTGTGTTTCAAAACACTGCCAATGCAGCCTGTCTGTGAACAAGATGGAACGTATTGCATTTGAAATGTGGCCTACACGGGCTGGCCTGACAGGATCCTTTAGCATAGTATATTAATCAAGGCCCACACAGAAACATATTTAAATAGACCTAATTCCCCCACTTCTCTCCTACACTTCCATACATAATGAATCATTTATCAACCTCCTTTACAAAAAATATATGCCTGCGAGTTCCATGCATTGGATACAGGTGGCACATAATCTTGAGCCATAATTTCCTGGTTCCTGTTATGTACTAGCTATATATTGAGAAACTATCCAGACTGAACCAACATCAATCCCTAACTCTTCTCAGTTAAAGTCATCAAAATATATATTTTCAAAAATAAGGACTAAAACATACAATTTTCCAGGAATGCTGTTAATGTAAATAAGAATTATAAAACATTTTCTCCAGCAAGAATAGTATAAAATAGTTGCAGTTAACTTCAGAATTCTGTGTTTGTATTATTTAAAATATGTCATTTCCAAATTGAGTTATGTACTTATACTTTATCCAGAGAAATAATGGCTGGATTTATTCTTATCCTTTTTAAACCAAGGATATGCAGAGATCAACAAATAAAGCTGTTTGGGTCAGAGATCACTGCTACAACTCACACTACAATTCACTCTAGAGGCATTTTTTGTATTTGTTTTTATTCACAGAATTGTCCCACTTTCTCTTCAATTGTTTGGTAAACAACTTCACAGCTGGAGAAACAGAAAAATAATTTTACACACCCTTTCCCATTACCAGATTATGATATCTGGCTTTATCCTTTGGAAGCAAAAATCCCTCAATTATTTTCAGATAAATCCACCCCATCCCAATCACTAACATAACTACATATCTCTTTCTTCTCTAAAATTTTGGTGGGACTCACATCACAGGCATCAAAAATATGCCAAAGGATCAATCATTAAATGCCATCCAATCCCTGTGTTTTACAGAGAAAGATGTGTCTAGGAGTTCCCATTTTATGGTAGACTTCCCCAATCTACTACTATCCAGATGTTGTACTCTCAATTCATCTGGAGGTACTTTGTAGTAAGATTTATATACACTAGTCTCCTCCTTATGCATCCCATCTAATTAAAAATAAAAACCTGTGGCTCTGAGTACCAACTCATCATGAAGCAGCATCTTTATATTTAATCACTTACAGCCGGCCTATGAAAATGTAGGCCTGAGGGCTGAATATAGCCCACCTGAGCCACGCCCACCCCAGCTGCACAAAGGCAAAAAACATCCTGATATGTCATGATATGGCCTGCAATGAAGTTGGGTTTGACATCCCTAACTTACAGTAATAGATCTAAGCTACTTTTCAATGTGATGACTTAGTGGTTAAAGACACTGAACTTGTCAGCTGGAAAGCTGACAGGCTGGGTTCAAGACAGGAGCACCACATGATGGGGTGAGTTCCTGTTTCTACCCCAGCAACTTCCCACCTAGCAGTTCAAAATCATGCAAATGCAAGTAGACTATTAGGTACCACTTTGTTTGGAAGGTAACAGCATTCTGTGTGCTGGCCACATGACTACGGAAACTGTCTTTGGACAACACTGGCTTCCTCAGCCAATACACAGAAATGAGTAACACACCCTAGAATGGGACACAAATGGACAGGGAAATCTTTACCTTTGGTTTTACTTCTACCAAAACTAAGGTTCCCAGAAGCTAAGGTTCACACTTTCCCCAAAAGTTCATAACTCCCTTTTTTCTATTTTTTCCTGTTTAGATTTAAATTCATCTGAAAGCTAATTAATCTGCCATCGTTGGGCGAATCATCCGAGGCAGCTCGGGAGTTCATGGCCTCCATGACGGCCATGGACCTGACCCAACTAATTCAAGGCCCCACCCACGAGGGTGGACATACGCCGGATCTCATCTTTGTCTCGGGCCAATGGAAGAGTGATCTGGGTATAGGGGATATAGTCATCACACCCTTGTCATGGTCAGACCACTCACTTCTCCGACTCGACCTTCCGACCGCTACTCCCCGTCGCGGGGAGGCGGAACCAGAACTTCCTATCTGGTTTCGCCCCAGGCGCCTGATGGACCCTGTTGGGTTCCAGACGGCGCTTGGGCCACTTCCTGTACCCCTGACCCGCGCCCCGATGGAGGACCTCGTGGCCGCATGGAATACTGCGACCACGGGAGCCTTGGATCGGGTCGCGCCCTTGCGGCCTCTCTTGCGGTGCCGAGCCGCCCCGGCTCCTTGGTTCACCGAGGAGCTGAGGGCGATGAAATGCCGCAAGAGATGCCTAGAGGGAAGATGGAGGGCTACTCGCTCCGAATCTGACCGGACACAGGTAAGAGCCCATTTACGGACTTACATTGTGGCGCTGAGAGTGGCCAAACGCCATCATTGCGCCACTCTCATAGCATCCGCAGAAAACCGCCCTGCCGCCCTGTTTAGGGTGACCCGTTCCCTCCTGCAACAGAGGGTGCGGGAAGCCCCGCTACAGGGTAGAGCAGAGGAATTTGTGACTTTTCTGCAGGACAAAACCGCTCAGATACGGAACGAGCTAGCCCCCATTCGTGGCCCAGTGGGATGCCATGAGGCTGATCTTGTTTGGGAGGAATTTGACTCCGTTGCTTCTGAGGATATGGACAGGTTACGTGGACGACTGCGAGCCACCACATGTTTATTGGACCCGTGTCCCTCCTGGCTTGTACTGGCATCCTGGGAGGTGACACGAGGCTGGCTCCAAGAGGTTGTCAACGCTTCTTTAAGTGAGGGTTCCTTGCCTGCTTCCCTAAAAGAGGCTATGGTGAGGCCCCTCCTTAAGAAGCCCTCTTTGGACCCAGCTCTTTTAACCAACTATCATCCCGTCTCCAACCTTCCCTTTCTGGCGAAGGTTGTTGAGAGTGTGGTGGCACAACAGTTTCCCCGTCACCTGGAGGAAGTTGATTATCTAGACCCGCGCCAGTCCGGCTTTCGGCCCGGGCATAGCACCGAGACGGCATTGGTCGCGTTGGTGGATGATCTCTGGAGGGCCAGAGATGGGGGTTGTTCCTCCATCCTGGTCCTATTAGACCTCTCGGCGGCTTTCGATACCATCGACCATGGTATCCTATTGCATCGGCTGGGGGGGTTGGGGGTGGGAGGCACCGTTTTACGGTGGTTCTCCTCCTACCTCTCTGGCCGATCGCAATTTGTGTTGGCAGGAGAGCAGAGGTCGACCCCGAGACCCCTCACATGTGGGGTGCCTCAGGGGTCGGTCCTCTCGCCTCTCTTGTTTAATGCATACATGAAGCCGCTGGGTGAGATCATCCGTGGTTTCGGGGTAGAGTACCATCACTACGCTGATGATACTCAGCTGTATATATCTACCCCAAACCACCCCAACGATGCCGTAGCGGTGATGTGCCAGTGCCTGGAAGCCGTGCGGATCTGGATGGGAAGTAACGGACTCAGGCTCAACCCGACCAAGACCGAGTGGCTGTGGTTTCCGGCTGCCCGATTCAACCAGCTTTCTCCAACGCTGGCCATAGGGGGCGAACATCTTGCCCCTGTGGATGGGGCGCGCAATTTGGGAGTCCTCCTGGATACCCCGCTGTCTATGGAAGAGCAAGTGACAGCCGTGGCCAGGAGGGCGTTTTACCAGGTTCACCTGGTTCGCCAATTGCGCCCCCTATTGGATCGGGACGCCCTCCGCACAGTCACTCATGCCCTCGTGACATCCCGACTGGACTACTGTAACTCTCTCTACATGGGGCTCCCCTTGAGGTGCACCCGGAGGCTTCAGTTAGTTCAGAATGCAGCCGCGCGAGCAATTATGGGAACCACTAGGTTTACCCATGTAACACCGCTCTTGCGCGAGCTGCACTGGCTGCCTGTCGTCTTCCGGGTGCGCTTCAAGGTGTTAGTTATCATCTTTAAAGCGCTCCATGGCTCGGGACCTAGCTACCTGCGGGATCGGATCCTGCCTCACACATCCTCACGGCCGATTCGCTCCCACAGAGAGGGACTTCTCCAGGTGCCGTCCACTAGACTTTGTCAGCGGGCGACGCCCAGGGGAAGGGCTCTCTCTGTGGCAGGCCCGGCCCTCTGGAACGACCTTCCCCCCGATATTAGAACGACCACGGACCTCCGCTCCTTCCGCCTGAAACTAAAGACACATCTTTTCCGCCTGGCCGGCCTAGGGTAGTCTCTCTCTCTATGGGTTTTTTAATTGTTTATTTATATTTAGTGGGGATTTTTAGTTAATGGGATTTTAGCACAGGAATTAGTTTAATCTGTTTTAAATTGTATGTATTTTGTATATTTATTGTTTTTATTCTCCCTGTGCACCGCCCCGAGTCCCTGTGGGGAGAGGGAGCGGTTAATAAATTCAACTTTATTATTATTATTATTATTATTATAATTATTCAGTTCTTTCTTGTAGATTTTTAAACTTTTTTATCTGGAGTATATACAAAAGCAACTAGCAAGATCCACCAGTCATTGAATTGTAAAGTTTTATTTTAAAAGAAGCAGAGCAATGAACTAGGAAAAGTCAAAACACAAATGCTGTTCTTCTTTATTTATTCAATTTATACCCCGCCCTTCTCCAAACGGACCCAGGGCGGCAAAGATATGTGATACTTCTGTGCAAAGATATGTGATACTTTTCTAATTGAGAGTAGAAGGTCCATGACTTTGCAGCAAAGCTGAAATATATTCCATTTTTAATTGTTTATATAATTAATTACATGCTTTTGTATCAAAGAGTTTTGTAGAATACTTCACCAAAGATACAATGAAGACGTTTTAAAGAATTCCAAGGCTATGTTCAGATCTGATTTATATGTTCCATAAGCCATGCCTTATTTAATTCTGGTTTATTGAATTAAACAAAATTGGCTCCAGCTGAATGACACACTAACTTTGATTAAGAAATAATATTATGACTTAACACAAAATATGAAAAACCAGCCATGTAGAACAGCGTCCCACAGGACTAGTTCACTGTAGCAAAATGGAAACAGAAGGTAGAGAGAGATTCCATGCAGCACAAGAGTTTGTTTAATGCTTAATTTTGATGTTAGAAAGTGGTCCCACTGTCCAGGTCTCAGCCTCTACCCTCTGGGTCAGAAAAATAGATTCTTAGTGTCTTTGGAGTTCAGGTGTTGCTTTTGAATATCAGGTTGGTGTATAACAACATCCTCATTGTTATCCTATCTTAGAGGAGGGTACCAATCTGGCATGCCTTACCAAGACCCAATTAAGCCCAAAGGCAGAGTTCTCTCTCAGAAATATGGTCATCCAGATTTGGGGTTTTGTACCACCCTAGAGCGCAGGGGAATGGCTATTATCATCTGGGAGTCATTAGAAACTTTCAGTGGCTCCATTCTCAGATAATTCTTCTCTATCAGAGCTACTGGATTGTGTTGCTGGGTTGGTAATTAGGGTCCCCAAGGCTGTCTGTTCTTGGGGTCTCAATTTGCCAGCCAGAAATGTTGACTCCAGAATATCTTAGAAGTTCGTGGCTTCTAGGTTAACTATGGAACTATCCCAAGTCACTGACAGCCTGACACATACTGGAGGCCACACATTACAACTGGTTTTGCTCTGGGGGAGTTGAGACATGATTTAGCAATGAAGGACATTGACATGTCCTGTTGCTGTGGACAGATCATTCCCCCATTTTTCAGCTCATTGGTATCATTTGTTCAATTGATTTGCTCCAGGTGATTGATGGATTCAATGGAGTTCCAAAGAGAATTTTTGGTTTTCTATGAAGATCAGGTGGGCTGTTCGGGCAAGGCACAGTAGCTGAGTAGAACAGGCAGGTGGCTGAGGCCTTGGATCATATTGGTTCTATTCAGCCTCTCCCTATGAACCCATCTAAGGACACACCTTGGTTTAATAAGCAGCTGTAGGAGATGAAGGCACCAGAAGAGATGCTTGGAGTGCTGTTAGAGGAAACAAAGAGTGACTTGGACTGGATATAGGTAAAAGTCCATATTAGGGATTATCTCAGGCCAATATGGCAGTACCATGTCAATATATCTCCACCCTTACTATGTCTGTTGACAGATGTCCAGTGGCCCTGTTTAGGTTGGCCCATTTCTTACTGGATAGGGAGGCTTTCTAGAATATTTGCTACTCTGTTGTGAAGATTATTTAAGCTATCTGGTAGATAAAATTAATCAAATTCTCTCTGTCTTGCAGTCTGACTAAGGAGCAGGCTGAGGTGACTGGGATACAGTCTGGTGATGTGATCTGGGATGGGTTTGAGCTGGTGACTCACGAGAAGTCTTTTTTAAAAGGGTGATAAAATAAACAGAACACCATCCCATAAAAGTAAACATGTTTCACAGGATTTCTACTTTATTTCAAAGCTAGCAACAGCCGGTTTTAAATTCTGCTGATTCAAAGGCAATAGACTATTTTGCAAGTGCTAGTAATGCTAGGCCAACGGTTGCTAGGGCAGCCCTTGCTTTGCTAGTGGCAAGTCACAACTCCTACTTGGCAACTGAACAATATAACTAAATGCATATCTCTTTCTTTATCTGTATTTCTTTCTTTATTCTTTTAAATCTCCTTCTGCTTGGAAGTCCAGAACAGAAAGAACACAGAACTGCAAAGCAGCTGCCTAAATTAGCAGAAACCAAGTTTCAGACCTCATTAGAGTTAGAAAAGTTGCCCTTTTTCTTTGCATACAATGAGGAGAGAATGCAGTAAAGACTAAAGAAGAGACATTTTGGGAATTTCCCAAATCTAGGAGAAAATTCTGAGGTAAAATTGGATAGTGTGTTCAATAATTTTCCCACATATTTAAAATCTAAATTAATGAAAGCCAATCACACACATTTTGTCATGAACACCATGATAAAATAAAGGCTCAATTATATTTGGATGCTTTACCTCATATAAAAAATAAACTGAATTTTCAGGCTGGAAAGGTTGAGGGAGAAAATGTGGGCATGGAATTAAGATATGTCCACAATCCACCTTCTTTGCCTTTTTCTTTTAAACTAGCTTTTTGCCTGTCTGCACAAAATATAGCCAATAAGATGCTGCAACTTTTAAGATTTCAGATGGATTTTCATCTGTTTCACATTTGATCCAAAAAGGTCCCAAATCACATCATACTTATAATCTTTGCTACCAGACACCATGTATACAGTTAAATGAATCTGATGTAACAACAGCTGCACATGCATATATCAGCTTTCTTTTTTCACTCTGCCATCTCTATTCTTGTTAATTATTCATGGAGTAATAGAATTCCAAATTCAGGAATAAGGATAGATTAGATTTCCAGTTACTCCCCCATGACTGAGCTTGCTATCTTATTCTGCTAATAGGGACGATCTCCCATTTATTTCCATTAATAATATCCACTGAAAACCATTTCAGCACATTATGCAATTAGAAATCCCACCTACCTAGTTCCCGATGATGCAAAGATCAATCAGTGGACTCAGGTGAATATAATTACCACTACTCTTCAGACTTCACTCATCTATCACAAAGATTTTATGGATCATATCCAAAGTATATGCCCCCCATCACCTATTCCACAGTAATCCTTTAGAGTTTTACATGTCTTTTATACTGTATTCCAACCATAAATATCTTCAGGCTTTGGTCTGTGGTTACGAAGGTGCCGCCCTTCCTTAAATCTTGGTGGGGGGCGGGGTGGAGTGCTGACTGTTGTTGTGAGAAGGAGCACCCATGGTATCACCCCTCTCACCCGTCATCGCAAACTTATACATGGAACATTTTGAAACCAACACCTTAGACAAATCTGAACACAAACCCAAACTCTGGCTCAGATATGTAGATGACACTTTCGTAATTTGGCCACATGGGAAAGAAAAACTGGACAACTTCCTCACACACATCAACAACCTACACCCCAAAATACAATTCACCATGGAAATAGAAGCTAATAACCAACTTCCTTTTCTAGACGCCCTAATCTACAAAAAACCCAATGGCTCCCTGGGACACACCATCTACCGGAAAAAAACACACACCAACCGCTACCTAAATGCACAATCCCATCACCACCCTGCACAGATAAACTCTGTAGCCAAAACCCTCATATACAGAACCAAACGCCTAGCTGACAAAGACCACCTGAAAACCGAATTAAACTTTCTCACAAATGCATTAATAGCCAACGGAGTCTGAAGAAAAACAATCACCAACCTAATCCAAAAAGAGACACCCCCCAAGAGCCAAAACACAGAACAGGAAAATGGCATTGCCCTCCTCCCATACATCAAAGGCACCACAGACAAAATCAGCAAAATTCTCCACAAGCACAATATCAAGACAGCCTTCAACACCGACCAAAAAATAACCAACATCCTAAGGAATCCCAAAGACAAGATCCAGCTAGAAAGCCAAGGAGTCTACAAAATTCCATGTAAAATCTGCCCTGCCACTTACATAGGACAAACCAATAGAAGAATAAGTGCATGCATCGCAGAACAGGAACTGTGAATATATTCTCTCATTAATAATAAGAGTCCTGTAAATTGGCTGATGTATCAGGGATACCGGATAGCTCAAGGCATAGAAAGGCTTGCCTCATATGCTGGAAAGCACCGGTTCAATTCCCAGTAGAAGGAGTATGGCCAGCTGAAGAAGGCTAACAAGCCTGAAATGGATCCATCCTGGTCTCTTTATTTTCAGCCCTTACAAATCTAACACACACACACACACATATATATATATACACACACACACACACACTCAGTGGTTAAGACGCTGAGCTTGCCAATCAGGAAGGCTGGCAGTTCGAATCCCCAGTGCCACATAATGGAGTGAGCTCCCATTACTTGTTCCAGCTTCTGCCAACCTAGCAGATCAAAAGCCTGTAAGTTGAAAAATAGGAACCATCTTCGGTGGGAAGGTAACAGCATTCCGTGCACCTTTGGTGTTTAATCATGCCAGCCACATGACCCTGGGAACATCTTTGGATAGTGCTGGCTCTTCAGCTTTGAAACAGAGATGAACACCACCTCTAGAGTTGGGAACAACTAGCACATTCAGTATGTGTGAGGGGAACCTTTACCTTTGTATATATAATCTATCTATCTATCTATCTATCTATCTATCTATCTATCTAGATAGATAGATAGATAGATAGATAGATAGATAGATAGATAGATAGATAGATAGATAGATAGATAGATAGATAGATAGATAGATAGATAGATAGATAGATAGATTGATTTAGAAAAACCATAGAGATTATCTATGGTAGCGATAGTGAGAGCAAGTAGTTTTGTGATGCTGACTTTTTTCTAAGAAAGCCACAAAAATGCACTTAGATGCAAGGACTGCATAATGCTCACTTCAGGTCTTACAGCAGCCAATAATTCCACCAGGCTCCTAAAACCCATAGGAGTTTTTAAACTATATAACCTTCTATAATAGAGGGGGGTTCAAAGCCAGAGGAACTGTCATGCAGCACAGGAAGAATTGGTGAGGGTTACCATGTGTTGCACGATGCTATTCTCCAGGCAAAAAGAAGCAGCACAGAAGTCTACAATTTTTATGTGTCCAACTGTGTATCTACTGCACAAACATAAGGAGCCTGACCTGGAAGGCTATCCTACCTTATAACTGAAATTATAATTTTTCTCTAGGGAGAAAAGAGGAAAAGGTGTAACATTTCAATAAAACTTTGCAAGCTGCATTGGTTGCCAGTTTGCTTGTGGGTGCAATTCAGGGTGTTGGTTTTATAGAGCCGGAGATGGCATGGTGGCTCATTATTTGAGGGTTTACCTTGTCTGCCACAGTATCTGCCCAGCCTATTTGTGATGTTGCTGGATTGGCACACCCTGGGTTCCTTCGATTAAACAATTAAACTATTGATTAAACTATTGGGACTCAAAAGCATGCCTTCTCTGTAGCACTGCTTGCCCTCTAGAATGAGCCCCCCTCCAAGATCCAGATGGCCTCCACTTGGCCATTGCTTAGGAAAGCTGTGAAGATTTCAGGGAGAGTGATTCAATCTTTAATGTTTTACTGTAATTTCTTCATTTAATTGTCGTGACCCACCCAGAGTTATTAGGAATCCGGTGGCTTGCTAATAAATTTTTTAATAAATAAATAGATGTAATTTAATAATTCAATAAATGTAATAATTTAATAATTTATTATTAATAAAATATAATTGAATGTTTGCACCAAAATACCGATGCTTGGCCTGATCCTTTACATATAGCACTTTAAAGTGCCATGCAACATGAAAAAGTGTGTATTAGACCACTTTTGCAATAAAATAGCTCAGCTATCAGTCCATAAATGGAATAACTAGTTTTTTGTCCATCAGAGGAAAATGACACCATACACATGGGCATCATATATATAGGAGATGGTCAGGCTGAGCCTGAGGGGTCAAAGGCATCATCAGTCTTGAGTTCCTGCATGCCCACAAGAGAGCTAAGTCCAGCACACCTTGAAGTCTATTGACTCTTATCTACCACCAATTTGCTTTGACTGTTAGTAGTTCAGATTATTCTAAAGAGATTGACCTTGCAGTTGTTTTGAACTGTCTGGATTTCCTGATGTCCAGTGCTTGACAATATACCTTCCATAAGTTTCTAGGTGCCCACCAGGTTACGACCCTGTCAATTTTTAAAAGATTGTTTTTTTAAAAAAAATGTTAGGAAGCTAGCAACCACAAGATAAGGCACTAAACTCTTGCATATTTACAGAAAAGTCTTTGATTCCTGTAAAAATCCTACTGCATAGCTAAACAGCATCGTGGGGATGGGAGATTAACTCACTTTCCATAATTACCATAAATGCTTGTGCCTAGTCTTGCTAACAATGCCAGCCACTCTGTGAGTAGGCTTCTCACAGGAGCTGTTTTACATATGTTCACCACATCGCCTTAAAATTTCAATCATATTCTTGGCCCAAAAAGGCTGTCTATCTTGCTATCCATAGTTCTTCCTACTCTTTTTGGCTTACCTACATAAAGAAAGTTAAGCTAAAAGACAGCTAACATAGACCATAACTTGGACCAAGACCGAGTGGCTGTGGTTTCCGGCTGCCCGATTCAACCAGCTGATTCCATCGCTGGCCATTGGGGGCGAACATCTTGCCCCAGTGGATGGGGCACGCAACTCGGGTGTCCTCCTGGATGCCCGGCTGTCCATGGAAGATCAAGTGACAGCCGTGGCCAGGAGGGCGTTCTACCAGGTTCGCCTGGTTCGCCAGTTGCGCCCCCTATTGGATCGGGACGCCCTTCGCACAGTCACTCATGCTCTCGTGACATCCCGACTGGACTATTGTAACTTAGTTATCATCTTCAAAGCGCTCCATGGCTCGGCACCTAGCTATTTGCAGGATCGGATCCTGCCTCATACATCCACACGGCCAATTCGCTCCCACAGAGAGGGACTTCTCCGGGTGCCGTCCACTAGACTTTGTCAGCGGGCGACGCCCAGGAAAAGGGCTCTCTCTGTGGCGGGCCCAGCCCTCTGGAATGACCTTCCCCCCGACATTAGAACAACTACGGACCTCCGCTCCTTCCGTCTAAAATTAAAAACATATTTGTTCTGCTTGACCGGCCTAGGGTAGTCTCTCGTCTATGGGATTGTCAATAATTTTAGATAGAGATTTTAGTATTTTAATTGGTAATTTTTAGCGCAGGGATATATTTAATTTGTTTTTATTATGTGTATGTGTATTTATTGTTTTATTTGCCCTGTGCACCGCTCCGAGTCCCCTTGGGGAGAGGGAGCGGTCAACAAATTAAATTATTGATTGATTGATTATTGATTGATTAGTGTCCTTTAAAAATGATTGAAGCTTAAAAACTGGATTTCTCCACTTTAATCACTAAATTATTGGTTTGGCATGAGTTTTATGAAACAATGACCAATTAATTACTGTGAAATTTTACCAGCTCAATTTATTTGATCTGGCATTAATAGATTTTCAAAATATTTATGTAAGTTCTACTATTCACATTCAAATGTAATTATACTATTAGGTATTATTTCTGGTAACAATAATATCTGAAATGAGGGAATTGGACCACCCTTTTTTCCTCAGAATGTTTGCAAATACAAGAAGATTCCAGGCATTTGGTGAAATATATATTAACTGCAAGTGAAACAAATCATATAAGGGAATTCCAGATGTATAGAACGGTGAAGGCTAATCCTCAATATTTAAGGAAGGAAATCATAGCAGAAATTGCACAAAAAATTACAAGTGTGATATTAAGACAAGCTGTAAAAATGAATATAATTGTATAAATGGAATGTTAAAACAAATCATGATTTTAATAATGAAGGGGGGAATAGAAGA
Organism: Rhabdophis nuchalis; assembly: GCA_039707465.1. Taxonomy (NCBI): domain Eukaryota; kingdom Metazoa; phylum Chordata; class Lepidosauria; order Squamata; family Natricidae; genus Rhabdophis; species Rhabdophis nuchalis. The sequence goes on from CM077646.1 coordinate 67,195,301, forward strand.
TTTGCCTCTTTAGAATGAGGGTTATTATAGAATTATAGGGAGCTGGTATTGCAGCAGTTGTGCTGGTTCAAGTCAACCAAAGGAGAAAGAAAACGGGAAGAAGGAGCTTATACGTTATAGTACAAGGGTGCTGTCAAAACAAACAAAATGTTTTAAAGTTATGATATTTATGTAGTTACATACCAAGCACATCTAAACTATATTAAAGTAGCCAAAATATCTTTACAAATCCCAAGGCATGTCACAACTTTTGAGCACCCCTAATGTTTAGAAATTAAAAGTCGAAAAATTTGACATGCTCTACGTGTCGCATGGGCTGTTAAATTGAATGGCTGCTACCCATGACTGATGTGGGCAAATGCAGACAGCATTTTACATCTACATTCTACCTCTATTACTATTGTCCTTCTCATCTTTCCTATTACTTACTCCTATTGGTATCTTATGACTATCACTTTATTGGTTGTATCTTATGATTTATGTTTGTATCTTATGGTTATGGTTTATCACTTCGTTGCTTGTAAGCACATTGAAAACTTATGCACCTGAGACAAATTCCTTGTGTGTCCAATGACACATGGCCAATAAAGAACTATTCCATTTCATTCCATTCCATTGGTTCAGCCTGGTATATGGGTATTGGAGATTAAAACAAGTGGGGGGAACCCAGTGGGGGGTTTCAAATTTTTTTAGAACCTACTCTGTAGGTGTGGCCTATTTTGTGGCCATGGCTTGGCAATCATGTGACAGGGTGGGAGTGGCCACCTTTTAAAATGTGGTGAAACTCATTTAACAACGCTCTTGCTTAGCAACCAAAATTTTGGACTCAATTTGATGATAAATTCTTTCTTTCTCTTTCCTTCCTTCCTTCCTTCCTTTCCTTTCCTTTCTTTTCCTTTCCGTTGGGTCACTGGCAGCGGTGGGCCAGATTTACTTCCAGGTACTCCGGTGGAACCCCCTCTCACCGGTTCTCTAAATTTCACCAACCGGCTCTCGCGAGTAGGTGCGAGCCTGCAGAAACCCACCACTGAGGGAACCCCTACTTCCTTAGTTGCTAGTATATAAGCTGATGGTTTGGCTGAAAATTGAAAATGAGAGGGAGGGAGAGAGAAAAAGAGAAGTTGTACATTGTAGAAAGGAGTGGCTGAAAAGAAAAGTTGAAAGTAAAGTTAGAATAGAATTAGAGAGTTGGAAGGGACCTTGGAGGCCTTCTATACTGTTTCAAATAAGTGGTTATCCAATCTCTTCTTAAAAACTTCCAGTATTGGAGCATTCAAAACTTCTGGAGGCAAGTTGTTCCACTGATTAATTATTCTAACTGTCAGGAAATTTCTCCATAGTTTTAAGTTGCTCCTCTCCTTGATTAGTTTCCACCCATTGCTTCTTGCCCTGCCCTCAGGTGCTTTGGAGAATAGCTTGACTCCCTCTTCTTTGTGGCAGCCTCTGAGATATCAGAATACTGCTATCATGTCAGCACTAGTCCTTCTTTTCATTAAACTAGACATACCCAATTCCTGCAACCTTTCTTTATATATATGAAGAACGGCTGCAGGAACTGGGTATGTCTAGTTTGATGAAGAGAAGGACCAGGGGAGACATGATAGCAGTGTTCCGATATCTCAGAGGGTGCCACAAAGAAGAGGGAGTCAAACTTTTCTCCAAGACACCTGGGGGCAGGACAAGGAGCAATGGGTGGAAACTAACCAAGGAGAGAAGCAACTTAGAACTAAGGAGAAATTTCCTAACAGTAAGAACAATTAACCTCTGGAACAGCTTGCCTCCAGCAGTTGTGAATGCCCCAACCCTGGAAGTCTTTAAAAAGATGTTAGACAGCCATTTGTCTGAAATGGTATAAGATTCCTGCCCATGCAGGGGGTTGGACTAGAAGACCTACAAGGTCCCTTCCAACTCTGCTATTGTATTGTATTGTATTGTATTGTATTTTAGTCTCCAGTCCCCCTAATCATCTTTGTTGCTCTTCTCTGCACTCTTTTTAGAGTCTCCACATCTTTTTTACATTGTGGTGACCAAAACTGAATGCAGTATTCCACGTGTGGCCTTACCAAGGCATTATAAAGTGGTATTAAGTTACATGAGTGTAGGGGACAATTGTTGGTTCCCAGGTTGAAGAAAAAGCAGCAAAGTCCTAGAAAATTTTTCACCCAAGGCCCAGAAAAAGAAGAGATGGGGTGAAGGGGAGGAAATTAGGTTTTTAGGAGGAAAATTAGAGGAACGTTGCTTATGGCAGAAATATTAAAAAGAGATTTGTCACCTGATAGAAGCCAGGATCTTCTTGTAAAATATCTACTGTAAATATCCTCCTATTTGCTATGTATAATAAATAAGAAAATCTCCACTGTCTTGGTTTCTATTTGTCAACTGCTGTCCTTGTAACCCTAAATACACACCCAGTTTTAAAAGAACCCAGTCACGCCATGAACAAATGTACAAATATTCAAATATGTTCTTACAAATCCATAATTCAAATAGACAAAAACAAACACTCAGAATAGTATGTTCTGCACTTTTCTTGTGTCTTATGAAGTCTGTCATGAACAAGAATTTGGCTGCACTTCTAAGACAGAAAACCAGTGTTTTAACATCCTGTTAAAAATAATTATTATTTTCTTCTTTTAAGTGCTCTGAAGAATATCACATCTGTCCTCTAAGTAAGCTCTGCATCTCACCCAAAACTGAATTCCAAACTGCTTGGATTCAAAATTACAAGGGGAAAGTTTAGGTTGTAAAAGGTCTCTGCATGATTTTACTTGTCATATTAAATCACAAGGGGGAAAAGATATAATCGGGCTACAGGAAACAGGTAGGGATAAAGGAATAAGTTGAACTATAGTACCCTGGGTCTTGCCAGAACAGTGAAAAGACTATGTATAGGCAGAACATACTTATAACTGTGATCATCTTCACGCATACAGTACATAGTTCCGTTAAGACTTTTATTGTTGTTGTTAGTTGCAAAGTAATGTCCAGCCCATTGCAACTCCATGGACAACGTTTCTCCAGGCCTTCCATCCTCTGGAGTCCACTTAAGCTCACACCAACTGCTTCGGTGACTCCATCCAGCCACCTCATTCTCTATTGTCTCCATTGTCTTTTGCCCTCAATCTTTCCCAGCAGTAGGTTCTTCTCCAGTGAGTCCTTCCTTCTCATTAGGTAGCCAAAGTATTTGAGTTTCATCTTCAGGATCCGGCCTTCTAAAGAGCAGCCAGGGTTGATCTCCTCTAAAACTGACCAGTTTGATCACCTTGCAGTCCAAGGGACTCGCAGGAGTCTTCTCCAGAACCATAGTTCAAAGGCCTCAATTCTTTGGCACTCAGCCTTTCCTCCCCAGGAGCAAGCGATGACAGAAAGATTATACAAATTATTTAGAGGACAAGTCCAAAATTAGAATTCTCAAAGACCGAACCTAAGCCTGAAACCAATAGCATGTATGCAAGTAACATTTGTAATTATCGCAGTGCAGGGGATAAAACCCACAGCATTTTAGAGAGGAAAGTTTAACTTTTTCCCTCTGCTATAATCCATAAAATATTCATCATTTGAAAATTCATTGCTTCAGGGCACCACTTGTTTTAAGTACATTTGGAAAAGAGTAGATCAATCCAGCAATGGTTGCACATCTAAATGTCTGCTAAACTTATTTTGCTTGAAATGGTACTGATCAAAGGGGAGAAATGCATGGAAGAAAGCATGGGAGGGAGAAATAGCCTTCTTCCTTGTCTACCATAGGTCCACGCCTATACTTTCCTCCTACCGCACTTCTAGCAGCACTGTAGATTTTAAATATATACTTTAAGAATTCCCATATGAACGTGCCACATTTAATTTGCCATAACTCAGAAACAATCACATTTTCGTGTTATTGTGAAAAGGGGCATTGCCTTTATTAGGATAACTTAAGTATCCTTTACTGTTCTGCATGCAGTACAAGCCCTGGGAAACACAAAGGATTCATGAAGCCAAAATACCTAGATTAAAAAAACGTCTGTCTATCAAGTAATATTCCGCGCTCTATAGAATATTGTGTTCCCAGAGGTGAGGCGGATCCTACTTTTTGACCTTCCATAAGAGCATGAAGACCTGAGAAGGCCAACTGGCATGAGTGCCCATGACTGGCATGCAACTCTGAGAGTGGCTGGTAGTTTCAGTGTACACCCTCTGCCCTTTTTTACTGTTTAAACTTTCTTTTCATCCTGTTACCTAACTTTTTTTGCAGTCTCTTTTTATAGGACTAATGATATTTATTTATTTTATTTTATTTTATTTTATTTTATTTTATTTTATTTTATTTTTCGGATTTATACCCCGTCCAAGAATTTATAATTACCCAAGAATCACATTGGTGAGATAGGCAGTATACATACTCCTCAGTTGAACCTAAAGTTCCTGTTTTCTAAGTGAGACAATCGTTAAGTGAATTTTGCCTCATTTTATGACCTTTCTTACCATGGTTATTAAGTGAACCATGGAATGTAAGTAAGCAACACAGGTGTTAAGTGAATCTGACTTCCCCATTGACTTTGCTTGTCAGAAGGTCACAAAAGGGGAATCACATGATCCTGGACACTATAACAGTCATAAATATAATTCATTTGCCAAACCTCTGAATTTTGCTCATTTTACCATGGGGATGCTGCAATGGTCATAAGTGTGAAAAACAATCATAAATCACTGTTTTCAGTGTCATTGTAACTGAACAATCACTAAACAAACTGTTATAAGTTGATGACTACTTGTATAAGAAATTTGACAGACAAATAGTTTGTAACTTTGAAGCCTGCCTTTGTACAGTGAAGAAAGCAGATCACCATTAATTTGTTTCTGTTCTGTAAAAAATACAATTAAGTTCAGGTTTGTGCAATTAAACACAAAAATAAGGAAGCAATCCTTTTAATTCATTTTTCAGGGCATTTATATCTGTTCCATGGGATATGCTTCTCATCCATCTTGTGTCCAAGGTTCTGGGTGCATTAATAATAATCAATCATTCTCTTGCAAAAACTCAGGCATTTGCCTCTATAGAGCCAATAGTGAATGATTTCAGGTAACAGGAAAGAAACAGCCAAATCAATAGACAGAAAAATAGAAATAGATAAAGAGAATCATTCCTCACCAGCGAGCAGAATTGACAAAAAACTATTTCCACATAGTTGCCAATAAGTCTTTCACACTGAGCCCTAAATGTCAACTAATCCATAATGAAATGCAAAACTTTGATGCAAAGCTGTTCCCTCATAAATCTGACAACAGAACCAGCATCGGCAATGGAAGTAATGTTTTCCTAGTCAGGTTGTGAAATTATTCTTTGTATATTAAACGACTGCATTATATTCAAAAAGAGCAGTGGGGGAGAGGGTGCAGGGCTAAGTGGTTGGCTTTGAATGATGGGCGAGACTCCAGCAAGACATTTCTCAAGGCTGCAGATTTTAGGCATAGAAAAACATGACAGAAGCGGTCCAATTATCCCAGAGCCAAAATACAGCCTTGAGGCCATTAAACAATGCTGAGTTCTTACAGCTTCCTTGTTTCTTGCCAGAAAAGAGTTCCTCTTAAAAGGCACTGATTAAAAGAAATCGCCTCCACAGTAAATAGCTTAGCTCCTGGTGATTCGTTATAATCTATGTAGCATCTATATAATTTTCTGGGTAAGAATATGAAAATGGTTTGGAATGGTCTTGCCCAGGTTTCTACTTCACAGGCTACCCTACGGCACTGAGGTGTCTCCATTTTCAGGCAGAAGTCTGATCACCCTTGGCTTCCCAAGCCAGACAGGAAGAGCCAGCTGCCACTGCTTACGGCAGTGTTTCTCACTCTCAGCAACTTTAAGATGGGCGGACTTCAACTCCCCAGGCTGGCTGAGAAAAAATGGAAGTTGAAGTCCACACATTTTAAAGTTGCTGAGACTGAGAAACGCACAAGTGACCTATGGTACATTTAGGGTAACCATGGCATGAATTATAATTTTCTCCCCTGGCATTCATTCAAGTTGGAAAATGATTGATATGCCGGCAGCAGTGACAGAGGTCAACAACAATCGAATGCTAAACCTTGTCTAATGTACTTGTCGGCCCAAGATTCAAGAAATCCTCTTCTGCTTTTAATTAATGGTCACTTTTATGCAAATTGTAGCTGTGGTTACAAACAGCTCTCTGTATTGGTTCATGACTAAACTCAGTTTATTTGGGCTCAGACTTAAGAAATTTCTATTTTGTTAAAAAATTATGGCTTCCAGATTTTTCTTTGAGGACACATCAGAATTAGAGAGAAAGAGGAATGGTCATATACCATATTTTTTGGAGTATAAGATGCTCCAAAGTATAAGACACATTTAGGTTTTGGGGAGGAAAACAATGAAGGGGGAAATCTGCCTCTGCCTCCCAGCAATTTGCCTCCTTGCACCAAACAGCAAGTTTCACTTTCAATTTCAGTACCGGCGTCCCAATTGTTGCCTCCACAAGCCCCATTTTCTCCATTTGCTGCAAGGAGGTAAATTGCTGGGAGGTGGAGGTCAAAGGGTGGGGGCCAGTAGGTGGGGAGGGCTACATTCGGTGTATAAGACACGCTCAAATTTTCACCCTCTTTTAGGGGGGAAGGTGCGTCTTATACTCCAAAAAATACAGTACCTATGATTGTTTGTACATTTAAATGTGATTTACTTGGCATTAAAGTATATGGATTTACATGGAATCTACATAGTCAAGTTATATTAATGCCTATGATGTTCTACTGTACATAAAAAAATTCTTGATAGCCGATCTCTAAAAATTACAAAAGTCAGGTTACATGGATCTTCACAACATACAACAGCAATACACGGAATCAAAGTATCCTTCTATACAGTCTAGTGTGCTTTTTCAAATTGTGTCTCAGTTACCATTATAAAATAATCACATGGTGGAATAGTACATACTGCAATAAACAATTGTGCAAAGCATATTGTTTTTCAAGGGGGAGGGGAAAACCCTGAAATTTTCAATTCTGGAACTCACAACCTGAATATAAATGGAGAAATTAAGATGCTTATATTATAGCCTCTAGAAACAGTGCTAAAATAGATCTCACATTTTAAATAAAAACACTATTTGGTTTCAGTTCTGAGACCCAAATCTCCATCATACTGAGCTCATATTTAGGCACTGAAAAAATTATGCTCCTGGACAACAATCCCTTCCTCTTGCTTCCAATGTCTCTATGGTAACTGTAAAGGCATCCAAAGTTCAAATAAACCAGGAAAACTCCAGATAGAAGCAACTGTGAATCAGTGGATCAACTCAACTATCAGAATTATTCTGGAGCTGGGCAATGAAAAGTCTGGAAAAATTCAACTTGAAGACATTTTTTTTAAAAAAATGCAAACTAATTATCCCAATTGGATTCATTCACTGAATTAATTTCTTTTGATTCCAATAATTCAATGGCCTGCGATGCCCATGAAAGGAGACTTTTTTCCAAATCAAATCAACTTTCTGAAATCAGATTGACTCAAACCAGATCAAGATCTAACCTGAAGTGATGAGTGAATGATTCAAATCAGATACAGCATAAATCACAGCAAAAATGCCTCAGGAAAAACAACCAGCAATGATTGTCTGGCTATTTTAATAGAGGAGAGGAGAGGGGGTAAAAACTATTTTATCTGCCGTTTCCTAGCATCCAGGAAAAGTATTTGTCTTTTAAAATTCAAACACTGTGCTATCCAAGGTTTCTATTGAATTGCTGACTGTGTTAAAAACAATAAAAGAATAGCCTTGCTTCAGATAGCCTCACGAAAAGCAAGACAAAGTGCAGGCAATTTCCTAGGCAGAGGTTAAGAACTGCTTCTTTTACTAGCTAAGGTGGAGTGAGTTAGTCCTCATTTAGAAAGCTCAATTGGGCCCATCGACTTGGTCGTTAAACAGAGTGGTTGCTTAATGAAAGCATGACTGTGTTGATCTTTCATCAACCTTCCTTTGCTTTACAGACCTGTGGAAATCATAAAGACAAGGATTGATCAAAATGTTTTTTTTTCATCACCTTAATACCGTGTTTCCCGAAAATAAGACAGAGTTTTATTTTCTTTTGACCCCTGAAATAAGTGCTTTTCCTTATTTTTGGGGAGCTCTTATTATTTTTGAGGTGCAGGAGCCAGTGAGCGTAGTCACCTCATGGCTGTTGCTGTGTTGCAATATTTTTTGGGAGGGCTTATTTTCAGGGGAGGGCTTATTACAGAGCATGCGCTCAAAAGCCCAATTGGGTTTATTATCCGGGGAGGTCTTATTTTCAGGGAAACAGGGTAACTGTCACAGAATAACAGAATTGGAAGGTACTTTGGAGGTCTTCTAGTCCAACTCAGGCAAAAAACCCTATACCCATGATGGTGAACCTATGGCACAGGTGCCACAGGTGCCACGCGAAGCCATTTCTGAGGGCACGCAAGGCGTTTCCCTGTCAGCTCCAGCACACATGAGCGTGCTGGCCAACTGATTTTTGGCCTTGATTTTCAGCCATTCTTTGCCCTCCTGAAGCCTCCAGAGGGAGAAAAGTGGCCCAACAGGCAACCTGGAAGTCCATTCCTGAACTTCCGGTTTGTGTGTTGGGCCTTTCTCCATAGCGCTGCTTGGAGAGTCCAAGGATGGGTAAAATCAGCCTTGCTGCCCTAGGACTGAGTGACAATTTCTTTGACCACGCCTCCTTTGCCTTCCTGTGGTCAGTTTTAAAAAACTCAGTCCGCCCATTAGGACTAATATTGGAGAGCTCTCAGGAATTTGCCAAACAGGCTGAATTTATCCAGGGATTCTCCAAACGAATTACAATTTCTTATTAATTGGAAAAAATTTAAAAATTACAAAAGAAAAGAATTGATTCACCAAGTTTAAAAGAAATAATTTATTGCCTGAGGGGAAGATGGAGCGAGATGCAGTGCAGTGGGAGACTTCCTGCTGACTCCGGCAAAAAACGACCATTGTTTTACCTGAACGGTCCTTCTCGTAGTGCTGCGGGACAGTCCAAGACCCACCCAGGGTTTATATCAGGGTGCTAATAATTTCTGATTATTTGATAGAATTGGGCGTCCTGTTCGGGAAAGACATTTGTTTTTTAAAACTGACCACAGGAAGGCAAAGGAGGCGTGGTCAAAGAAATTGTCACTCAGTCCTAGGGCAGCAAGGCTGATTTTACCCATCCTTGGATTCCCCCGCAGGGCTACGAGAAGGACCATTCAGGTAAGACAACGGTCGTTTTTTGCCCTCCCCAGGCTCCTAGAAAGCTTCTGGAGCCTTGGGAGGGCAAAAAATGGACCTACCAGGCCCACCGGAAGTCAGAAAATGGGCTGTTTCCGGCCTCTGGGGGAGGCCATTTTTGCCCTCCCCAGGCTCCAAAAAAGCCCTGTGTACATACACTGGACAGCAGGGGATATCATACATGTATTCTCAGGGGGCACAGCATGGGAGGCATTAAATTATGGGGGTGGGCACTCAAGTGTGCACAATAGCGCAAGCGTGTGTGCTTTAGGCACCCGAGGTGAAAAAGGTTCGCCATCACTGCCCTATACCATTTCAGACAAATGGTTATCCAACATCTCAAAAACTTCCACTGTTGGAGAATTCACAACTTCTGGAGGCAAGCTGTTCCACTGATTAATTGTTCCAACTGTCAGGAAATTTCTCCTTAGTTCTAGGTTGCTTCTCTCCTTGATTAGTTTCCATCCATTGCTTCTTGCCCTGCCCTCAGAGGCTTTGGAGAATACCTTGACTCCCTCTTCTTTGTGGCAACCACTTAGACATTGGAGCACTGCTATCATGTAACACCTAGTCCTTTTCATTAAATGATGAATGGCCGCTGTATGAGGTAGTCACTAAAAAAGGACTACCGGTGGTACATGCCACTTGTGATAAGGAGACTGTGATTCCAAGGAATGGTAATATAATGTAACAATTTTCATATCACCAAAGCTAATTCCTGGTTGATTAAGCAAAACTACTTTTATAATAACCCAAAATCTGCCAGAGATTTTTACCAGATGGTATCTGCTTTTCAGATCATGTAATAAACAAAGTTGGGCATCAAAAACAGAAGAGGCAAGGAAGTGACAGGCACAACATTTTACAAATGCTCGCCACCCAAGAAAAAGACTGAATGCAAAGTAAAACAAAATTCCATATTCAAAACATGAACTTTTTAAAAATTATTCCTCCTTTCTTTTTTGATGTGCTGGCAGAGGGGAAAAAACACTCTCTTATTGCTTGCACAATCTTTGGTCATAATATTTGAAGTGTTTCCTAAACAACTTGTCACAGAAAGTAGTTTCATGTTGGGTTCATTTTAGCAGTATTATTTGTTGCTTGTTTCATGCAACTTGTTGATGCTCCTCTCTATTATACCCTGTTCAGTGAGTGGAATTCATTTTAACGATAAACAATCTAGAGATGTTTTAAAATAAGTATTTGTTTTCTCCAATCAGCACTACTGCTTTTTTCTCTCCTGAATCATATTCATTAAGAATGTTCTACTAATTTCCCCAAAACTCACATCTGCTCTTTTAATTATCACATTACTGGAAATCAGCATGAAAATACTACCAAACTATAGATTCCTACTTTCAAATAAATCCACAACCCAATGACACATTTATTGTTATTTTATTTAAAAGATCAGAAAGACTCCCCAAACATGGGCTCTCAAACTTCCACTAACTAATACACCTTTTTCTCCCTCGTTTGGCGTTCTTTTCTCTGATTTAGGGGTTTTTTGGGAGAGAAAGGGAGGCAACATGATAGTTTTAAGAAAGAGTCAGAATGGGGATAGAAAAGCTGGAACAGAAAAGCTTGATTTATAGCGATTCATTTAATGACTCTTCAAAGCTACAATGGCACTGAAAAATGTGACTTATGACTATTTTTCTCACAACTGTTGCAGCATCTCCATGGTCACATGATCAAAATTGGCAACTGGTATGTATTTATGACGGTTGCAGTGTCCAGGTGTCATGGGATCGCTTTTTGCGATCTTCTTACCAGGAAAGTCAAGGGGGGTGCCAGATTCACTCCAAAACTGTGTCACTAACTTAGCAATTGCAGTGATTCACTTAACAACTGGGTCAAGAAAGGCTGTAAAATGGGGGAAAACTCACATAACAACTGTCTTGCTTAGCCGTGGAAATGTTGGACTTAGCTGTAGTCAAGAGTTGAGAACTATCGGTAGTTACCAATAAGCGAGAAGAAATTCTTGTCCTTTGTTTTCATTGGCTTAAATTCAGCTCCTGAGCTGACTTCACTCATGCAATGCAGTTTCACTTCTTTTCTCCTTCCTGTGTTTGACCCCACTCGTCTGAAAGCCCCACCAAATTTCTGAAGCAGTTCAGAAGTAGTAAAGGGTTCTGGGAATCCATTGTAATATTAAAAAAATAAAATAACAAGTAATAATAAAATAATAACAAGGCGATCTCGTAGGACCTGAGTACCTACGAGATCACCTTCTGCCACCGAGAGCCTCCCACCGGCCCGTACTCTCCCATAGAGAGGGTCTCCTCAGGGTGCCGTCGGCTAAACAATGTCGACTGGCGACACCCAGGGGGAGAGCCTTCTCCGTGGGAGCACCTGCCCTCTGGAACGAATTGCCCCCGGAATTAAGAACTATCCCTGATTTACGCAGCTTCCGCCGTGGTCTCAAAACCTTTGTCTTTCAACAAGCCGGGCTGGCATAAAGCATGTTTTTAAAATTTTAAATTTAAATTTTTAAATTTAAACTTTTATTAATTTAATTAGGGTTTTTTCCACGTTTCGGCCAATATTTTAATGATGTCTTTTAATTATGCCTTTTAAAAGCTTTTTTTTATTTTTATATATTTGTTTTTATTTTGGCTGTACACCGCCCTGAGTCCTTCGGGAGTAGGGCAGTATAAAAAACTAATAAACCCTAAACCTAAACCTAATAGACCTATTCTATTGCCTATCAGAACACTTCCTTCATGGCACCATTACCATTTTAGAAAAGTCTTTCTACTTTCATTCTCCTTACAGCAATTTGAAAGATTCCACCCAAGTAACAAAGGCCAGATTCCCAATATGAAACATAGATTGGTTAAGTAATTAAAAAAGAAGAAAATGCAGGAACACAAAAGCCTGGAAATGCTGAACGGTTACAATTAACCCAGTTGATTCCAATGAAATCAGCAGCACTTCCATGAAAGCCATTTATTTCATCTAATTATTCATCAATTAAATTAAAACCCACGACCATAACTAAGTGTAAATGGCATCTGGCATATCACATGCGTACACCCCCTACATATCAGTTTAGCAGCAACTCTTTAATCATCATCCCGTCCTTTGCACATGCATTTCCCCCTGGGAAGTGAATCAAACATTCCTATTAGATAATTACTATGCATACGGTATAATTCAGCAGAACCTATACTTCAAACAAGCCCAAATTACACAAGAGAGAGAGAGAAAATACACCTTAGGCCAAATCATTCAACTTTACCAAACTGCCTTTCATCATTGCTCAACATGCTTGGCCATTCTCTCTGCCATGGCTAAAGATAAAGCTCAAAGTGGAATTTATATTAGAGCAGCCAAGAATTCTCCAGTAATTTCCCTGACAAAAAAAGTTGTCTGCTACAGAATTTTAAAGGGACTACAAAGGGGTATGGAACTAGGCATCAATTTGATGTGATGATAAGGGATATCCATCAAATTTAGTTTAATAGCAGTTTAGTTTAATAGTTTAAAAGAGTTTGCACTTTTGGGAGCAACACATGAAGGCATTTTTTGCATGCACACAATCTTCATAAGCATCCTTTTGATATAACTGGAGTCACAAAGGTGCTTTTTCAAGAGGCAAACTTTTTGGTTTTTCTTTGAAGATGTTTCATGGAACTAAGGAAGCTTCCTGGATGAGAAGCAAAATGTCTTCAAAGAAAAACAAGAAAGTCCAGTTGCCTCTTGAAAAAGCACCTTTGGAGCAACCATGACCTGGATGACTGAGAATCTCCATAGATATAACTGGAGTATTGTCAATGTTCAGCTTTCTGGAGAGGATAGCAATCCCAAATGATTTTCCAAATCATCTGGCCTGATATGCTGTAAAATGTAGCAAAATTACCAAAATATGAGCAGTGGTGATTTTAATAAATTAAACTTTAATGCAATAAATTATTTTTATTATTATTCCAATATTTACCAACATTTCAACCTTTGCATGATAATATAATGATATATTCATTATATCATCCAGAAAACATTGAAAAGTAAGACTGGGTTACTATACAGCCATGGTGGCCCAGTGATTAGAATGCAGTATTGCAAGCTAATTGTACTGCGTGCCAGCAGTTCGATCCTGACCAGCTCAAGATTGACTCAGCCTTCCATCCTTTCAAAGTTGGTAAAAAGAGGCCCCAGATTGTTGGGGGCAATAGGCTGTAAACCACTTAGAGAGGGCTTTAAAGCGGTATATAAGTCTAAGTTTTGCTATTGCTGCAGGACAGATTATGCATTAGGAATCAAAATCATCATCTACCCAGAAGAAAAGAACCGGTCTTCTTTATGAGTTAGTATGGCTATAATAGGAACATGAAAACCCATCCTGAAAAAAACAGTGGAAATCTTCTAACTTGCTGCCCAAAACTCCACACAGATGCTGTCACCGGGAATCAGGTTCACTCTTAACACATACATGTAACCATCCTGCTATTCTCTTTCAGGAAAATAGATGTCCAAAAAAACAGAAGTAGCCAAAGAAATCTGGCCAAATATAGTTTACCCCAATACTTTAAAAACCCTCCCTTTTTATGATCCAGTGATCCCTTAATTTTGGGTATAGTCAGGGTGATTGGATATAGCTGAGCGTTTACTAGCTGGATTCCCTTCCTGCAGCCACACAAAGTTCACAGCAGATGTTATCTTTTTGTGCCCTGATAAACATCCGCAGTTGCCTAGAAGTGAACTCTCAATCTTCTGAGTGGGAGGCAAGTGTCTAAAGACACATCTGTTCCATCTAGCCGGCCTAGCATAACCTCCATTACTGACTTTTAGATAGTTTTAAATTTGGGGATTTTAATTTGGTTTTTAGCGCAGGATCTTATTAGAATAAGTTTTTAAAATTTTTATATGTTTTGTATGTATTTTTAGTATTCCTGTGCGCCGGCCTGAGTCCGTTTGGAGAAGGGCGGGGTATAAATTTAATAAAATAAGTAAATAAATAAATAAGTGTCTTCACCTCTAGGCCACTGCACCACTCAGTTTACCTTATAATAAACTAATTTTCAGACCCATACTTCTCAAGGCATTTCAATCTAAATTTTTCTGTACACCAATTTCATTTTATGCTTTTTTTAATGGCAATCATATTCTTTTATTTATTTTTCTCCTCCCATAGTCTTTTTCATTCTATCATTCCACCAAGCATACATTTTCACTTTTATACTTTAGTGTACCACTGAGTACAGAAGGCACACATTCTCTTTCTCAGTCTTACTTTCACTCCAATTTCTTTTTACTACTTTTTCTTCTAAGCCAATTTTTTCTCTTTTATGGATGCTATCAAAATAAGGTTTGGCTCAGATAGAGAACTTCTCGTCCTTTGTTAAAAGACTCTCCTAGTCTTTTCATTAGAAACAAGCAAGTCAATCTTATTTTCAAATTTGCATTTATTTCTTTGCCATGGATATGTAATAGAAAGATTTATGCTTAAACAACTAATTCTAAATATGTATCATGTTTTTCTAATCATGTCACCAATCATTAATCTAATTCATTTTTTGATCTCTTGAATCTTTTGCCTTACTACTACTACCTGTCACCAAACCTCCCCAAGCACACAATGGATCACACATTATTTTTAAATGTGCTATTTTCTCCCAAATTCACATCTGGTTGTTCAAGTATCACTATCAGAGTTTGATCACAAACCCATGGATTCTCACTTTTATATATGCAGCCATTGACTATTTTTTATATGCACTTTCTAACACACATTTTAGACCCTTTGCTGATAACTAAACCTACCTCCTTATTCACTTCCCTGCATATAATTATCAATGTCATTCCCCAAGATCAGATCACATTCATTCTTCAATAAGTGGAACTGTCCAATTCATTGGCTGATTTGAGAAACTTCCAACCTGCTGTGAATTCTCAGTTCTATGGACTTGCCAGCAAAACTACCTTTAACACAAAACATCAGCATATATTAAGAAAAATCAAAATGCAATGAATCAAGTCAAAAGTAAAATAATTGGTCTAAGGCATTTCTGCTTTGATAAGAAACCATGCGTAAAAAGTAACATGCTGTTACAAAAAGGGTTGGCATAGATGCTTATA
Organism: Rhabdophis nuchalis; assembly: GCA_039707465.1. Lineage (NCBI taxonomy): Eukaryota > Metazoa > Chordata > Lepidosauria > Squamata > Natricidae > Rhabdophis > Rhabdophis nuchalis. The sequence continues at coordinate 67,210,618 of CM077646.1, forward strand.
TCAAGCATAGCACATCCAAAACAATTCTTGTTCCACTCAAGTAACTTTCCTCTTCTATTCCATCTTCAGGATAATTAATATTGCAATTTTTCCCATTACAGTCAGAGCCTGTCTAGGTATATTGGAAAACAATAAAAAAGACAATATAACTTATAGGGAATGCAGCACCTAACACCTGACTAAGGACTGTAAACTGTATATTAATGAATAAATCCAGCACCATAAAAGAGACAACACAGAAATAAAATACCATCAATCCATTTATAATTGACTTTCCCTCAGCCGCTGTTGTCATCACAAAAGCAGTTAAGGGAATTGTAGATAGCCTTTCAACATAACCGCCTTTCTCACATAATAATTCCTAGACAAGACAATTTTGAGACTGACTGAAATAAAACACAGCCATTAACCCTACATCCTACAATTACTCCATCAGATGGAAAACATGTATAATCCCTATTGTTACCAGAGAATAAAATTTGCTCTGAGGTTGTCTCAGTTTGAGCTCACTTTGGCTTCTAGCTTTGAGAATGGTGAAGAAAAAGAAAACAATTGCTTGGCTGAGGTTGATACTCCGGGAGAGCATTTGAGCTTCCTTTTTTCTGATAACTAAGACACTGTCTCTTAAGATGAATAAAATCTATATTGAATTAGTCACATAGTCACATAGCAAGACCGGCTGAGCTATTCAAAGCAAAATATCCAGGCAGCCTTACTTAACTTATGCAACATGGGCACATAATTCACCCTGACCAAATAAAACATTTGCACACATTTGCATCTACCACCACTGTTGCCTATTCTTGAGGTTTCGTGCTGCAAGGGCCAAAATAAAGCAGTCCACATAACAAACTTTGCAAGATACCAGTGATTTTGCACAAGAATGCCAATCCCATCATATGAAGTCATATTAATTTTATTTTTTAATGTTTTCATTTAATTTTAGTGATTGCATTTTTGGAATATTACAGCGGCCTTGGTGCCTGCAAACACAGTGGTACTAACTTCTGCCATTGATTTTATTCAACCCACATGCTGATAGCTTTCAACTCCATATCATATTTACTTTTAGATTGGGTTTTTAAATTGCACTAATATTTACTTTTAGATTTGGTTCTTAAATTGCACTAAGTCATGATTTGGCTTTTGCCTTATTGTTGTACAATATTTGATTTTATGGCTGTTAAATATAAAGTATGTTTGACACCTCCTATAGAAGAGCAGCTTACAGTAAAATGCATCACAAATATACCCAATAAAGTCAGGATAGTAGTAATTATCAGGCACATTTCATTAGAAATAGAAGAGCCATCTGTGTCAAAGTATTTAATTTTTCTAGGCTAGTTTATGAGATAGCTATTTTGCTCTTTGTTGAGAAGTTCTTTTATATTCCTTATGAAGCAATTAGTAAATTAACATTATTAAAACGAACAGCAAGGTTTAGTTACCCAACTTATATTTATTTATCAAACACACATGGCCACCCATTTCACATAAGGCAGCATACAATAAAATCAATTATTAAATGTAATAGTTATCAAGTACAAAGAAAAAAATAATTAAAATAACTCAAGAAAAACAAGATTGCACAAGAGTTAATTAGGATGTCTTATAAGTAATCCTGAGTAGAACTACACAATACTGGCATGCAACACAAATTTGTCATGGGTCCAAAGGGACTCCCAGATTGCATATCAGTATGAAACCGTTGAACCCCATCCAATACCAGAGATATCTCAGAACCGAAAGATCCTAAAACCTAAAACCATTCAATCGGACAGAGTTCAGATCAAGCCTCTTCTTTTCCATTTAGACTCCTACACCCTGTGGGACACCAGGACAGAACATTAACCCCATGCTGATGTATGATCTGCCTCACCAACATGGATTCATTTTATTCCCTACAATCTTTCAAAGTGGAGAAGAAGAAATGCTGGGGTGTTTTTTTTTTCAAATGAGAGGGAGAGAGGGAGAGAGGGGGGGGGGGAATCTTAGCCTTCAAAACAGGAAAATATTCTTCCTCTCCCCACATTTTTGCAATGTTTCCTCATACATTCTTCATTCTGATTGTGTTCACAGAACATAGCTGGTCCACTACATAACTAGACTGAAGCCCCTTGGCTTCAAATGGCATTATTCCATGTGATGAAGGAGAGAGCTTATACTGCCAACACGACCATCTTCTGTTGCTACGAGTTCTGTTTGACAGCTGATCCAGAACAGCTTTGAAGTTGTCTCTAAACAATTAAAATCTAAACCATCAATAAATAATTTTATTTCTGTCAAGAACTAGCATAAAATTACAAAATTAAAAAACAGGATACAAGGACCATAGCCATTTCAGCAGTCAATGAAACTTAAAAGTTACATGTATGTTGCTGTAAAATATTATGCCCCATATCCTATGAGTAAAAATACAGAATAAAACTTGTTAAAACTCTACGGCTAAAAACTAAAAACCATATATTTAATTTATAGTTAATATAAATAGTTATATAAATGTAACTATATTATAGTTAATATAGACTAATCAGAAATTCTGTATCTCTTTAATTCCAATGCATAAGAATTTTTTTTCTAGGATTACTCAGACAAAATGCTTGATGTTTCTAAGCAATAAGATAAAAATAGAGAATCGTTTATTAAAGGATGCATCCACATAATCTGGCTGTACATATCCACACCTATACAAACTTGCAATCTAAAATTCCAAAATAACCTGTTAGCAGTCCACAAAGGTGGCTTAGATGTTATTTCTTGTTGCCCTATAATGCAGCATGAGTAATAAAGTAGTTGCGTGTCACAAGAATAATTTTGCTTGAAACCAGCAGACACACAGAACTACTCTTATCAGCCTGCATGATGGAACAGGAAAGACATGATATTCTTGCTCCATTAATATCCACAGAGTACACAATGGGAGTAAAAACATGGGCAGTGATTTCAATCATTTCTATTCTATAAGGCCAGGTACTCAAGACCAAGAAGGTAGACAAGTTGCTCCGGGCATTTTTTCTTGCTACAGCAAATTGCATTCCTTAAAAAATAATAATCATACTAATATATTTTCATCAACACATAGGTGGTTACCTTTCCCAAAGAATATTAAAAGGTTACTTGCAGACAGACAACATCTCTGTTATAATCACAGAGACCATTCTCCAACCAAATTCGGTCTGCTGATCCAACTTTTTATCTTGAGTTTTAGAGATGTCGGTTTAAGTGATAAAAAGATGTCTTAAATGAAGACCCCTTCATTTTCCCCATTTAAAAGCCCTCTCTGCAAATTCTAACAATTAGCCCCATTGACATTTGGAGTGAGACCCTCAGCATGGCAAGCCTAGTGCAGTTTTCAAACCAACCAATAAATATTGCAGACTATGGCTCTAAATCAGGCGACAGCATCAGCAACTAAATATATAAACCTGGGCTAAATCAATCTAGAATGACTGCTTATCACAAAGGTCTCCCACAATTAAGAATTCTATTATTAACAGATAAAAAATCCACCCAAAAATGGATCTATAAGCTCTATCACACCAGTAAAAAAACCCGTTTGAAATATTTTGTTTAGGACTCAATGCGTAAAATCACATTGACTTTTGCCATAGAGGCAAATATATTGCATCATTTCTAAAAACATATCAAAACAGACACTTTTTGGATAGCTTTCAAATCCTCTACAGTATTAACCAGGTTTAAAAAAAAAATACAAACAAAATGGCTTAAAATTCAGCCTGCTTCCACTCAAACAAGCTTCAAAGACTTCTGTTGCTGAGCCTCAAATAAAGATGAATGGAGGAAAAATGAAAAGCAATTAAAGCAGAAGCTCATTGTGTTTGTCAAAAGATGCACAAAGGCTCAAATGAAACATACTGTAGCTGCATTACATCTTTTCAATCCATAAACGGATGTTAAACCAACAGACTACATGTAAAAGATCAAAGTTGGAACACCGCAGAGACTGTTGCAAGGATGCAAGAGCAGGAATGTGAAAATAAAGATAAAGGCCAATCTGCACACTGTCCGTTGACAGAATGGGACAACTTGCTGCAACCAATTTGCCATGGCCAACTCGCCAAGGGACAACTCACTGCAGGATAATTCAACAATTCAATTTCATTATTTTAAATACTTTTTAAAATAGTTTAATTTTTATCATTCACATTTTATTTTGTCCTTCCTTTAGCATATTTTCTTTAATGATTCCATTGGATTATTTCTTTGATACTAGTGTAACTCTTATCCAGTGGTGAATTGTCCTGTGGCGAGTTGGCCATGGAAACTTATCTCATGGCAAGTTGGCCATGGCAAATTGCTCACGGTTGAGTTGGCTGCAGTGAGCTGTCATAGACCCATTGAAACCACAGGATTCATTATTCGCTGTACAATAGAACCATTTCAAGGACAGAATACAATCTTCCTGGTTATGGCTCCAACAAAATGTTTTTCTATAATTTGGGACTGAATACGTCAATTTCCAAATCTGCCTGTGAACAATAAATTGCTTGCAAACCTTTCCCCAAAAAATGCATGTTGCATGCAATTTTGTTATTTATAAATATCCTGCTGTGGGAATTCTATGGAAAATAAAAATCTTGCACCAAGAATGGCCCTATCAAGGATTTGCAGAGATTTTCATACCATTATCCACAAATTCTATATACTTTGTGCAAGATTCAATGCTACGTGTGATGGTTGCAGTTTTTAAAAGAATGAAAATCATGCATAATTGTTTCAACAGCACAAAAATAAATAAAAAGCAATACATTCCTTACCGTTTAAATATGTTTTAATTGTTACATAATAAAGAAGTCATATAAACATCAAACTGGACTTTTCCAAAGGAACATTGATTTAAAATGCTTAAGGAAAACCTGAATGTTTTTTTTAAAAGAAATTCAAGACTTAATTTATTGGTCAACATTTATTGGTCCAGTCTGTCTTTTTGATCACTTTTTTTATGGCACAAAAACTTTCATTATTCTGTTATGGCAGGCATTCTCTATGTCTGTATCAAATCTAATGAGTCCTGTCATTTTTTTCTTTTTCAAGTGAGAAGACACTCTACTGGGATTTTTCAGATAACCATTACAAACGTAATTAGAAGCTTTTCTCTGAAATTGTTGTACTGAAAGTTCAGCAGAAGACATTCACTGAACTTCTGAATTGAATACGTAGCTCTCTATATAAAATGATCCATCCAAATTATATAAATCAATGATCCATGGCATAATTAAGATATAAAAAGGAAAAAGTTGCTTCCATCAGGAGGAGAAATGTAGGCAAAACTCTTATCTACTTAAGCATAAAATGGCAAACCAAAGGTGTGACTATTGCAGTAAAACTGCTTAGTTCCAATCACTTGAGCATAGAATTGCATCCTAATAAATGGATTGGTGGCTCTGTTAATTTTACTTATGTTGGACTACACTGAAATCTAATGTGCTTTCCATCAGATTAAAATTCAGCCTTCAGGGGAAAAAATCTGTCCTGCATAATTTTGACCACAATTTTTTGCAAGTATTTATTTCTGAAATATATTAGCTTTGTTTGCTTTTTTTAACTATAATGCATATTTTGTGTACACCTACAATTAGACTGTGCTCTAAAATTCAGAGAAAGGCAAGTTATTTCTATTTGTCAGCAGACTGTGATCCTGACATACACACACACACACGCACGCACATATTGATATGATAATTCCATCCTGTTCCTGCTTCTTCAGTCTTTCTTCTTCTCCCACATTCCTACAATTCAAATGCTGCTGAGACACTTAGAATTTGTTTAAAGTTGTTCTTGAATGTTTGAATTTATAATAGTGGCCCTCACAATACTGGCACAAGCCAGATGGATAAGGAACAACATTAGCAGACAGAAACATTGCATAGATTGGCTTGAACAACTGTAAGATAATTAAAACTGAAGGAAGTATAAGGAAGTGATAATGTTTCTAACCTCAGTGCAGAAATAAATGTTATTCAAGGAGCTCAGAATGAATACCACCTTCCGAAACAATGTATTTTGAAAACAGGCAATTCTAATTCAAGTCTACATTGGATCCTCAAATAAACAATGGCACAATTAGCCAATTTTTACAGTAAGTCTTCTAATAACAACTTAGAATTTACCCATAAAATGAAAAGAATGAATAGTGGGGAAACTTATATGTGCATCTTTTGTTGTCTTTGCTCAATATCACCATGTCAAGGAACTGTCTCATACTCAAAAATTTCCCAGATGTCTGAACATTACCTAAGACAGTGGGTGAGTTGACATACCATGACATGTTTTACACTAACTTGATGGATGCTAGGTTATTGAACCAAAGCAAAGCATATTATAGGAATTGAACCATATAGTGGAAGAGAAGACTATAAAATCATTGGTGCTCTCTGATCTGTTTCATTATTAGCCAACTAGGTCAGGGGTCTGCAAAGTCGGCTCTTTTAAGACTGGTGGACTTCAACTCCCAGAATTCCCCAGCCAGCTATGCTGGCTGGGGAACTCTGGGAGTTGAAGTCCACCAGTCTTAAAAGAGCCGACTTTGCAGACCCCTGAACTAAGTGATGTTACCTACTGGGATAATGGAATGTCTGCAAGCAAACCACGAAACTCAGAGAGCAGAGAACTATGGAGCCCTCCACAGTTCAACCCTGAGCTACAAATATTCTCTTCTCTGGAATAAAAGAGCCCAGAGTCTGGTTGCCCAATGCAATAAAAAGGCAAAAGATAAGCTCCTCTGGAAAGCACACCCGTGGTTCTTGTTCCTTCCACTGAAAATTATGCTACTCACAATCTGGACTCTATTTTGTAGCCGCCCTCAAAAATGTTTCTGCTCAATCCTTCCAGCCCAAGAAAAGGAAAGGCTTTCTACTCAACTCTATTGTGGTCTCTTACTATTTGGTGCAAGGGGCTTTTACAATACAATACAATACAATAGCAGAGTTGGAAGGGACCTTGTAGGTCTTCTAGTCCAACCCCCTGCATGGGCAGGAACGTTATACCATTTCAGACAAATGGCTGTCTAACATCTTTTTAAAGACTTCCAGGGTTGGGGCATTCACAACTGCTGGGGGCAAGCTGTTCCAGAGGTTAATTGTTCTTACTGTTAGGAAATTTCTCCTTAGTTCTAAGTTGCTTCTCTCCTTGGTTAGTTTCCACCCATTGCTCCTTGTCCTGCCCCCAGGTGCCTTGGAGAATAGTTTGACTCCCTCTTCTTTGTGGCACCCTCTGAGATATCGGAACACTGCTATCATGTCTCCCCTGGTCCTTCTCTTCATCAAACTAGACATACCCAGCTCCTGCAGCCGTTCTTCATATGTCTTAGTCTCCAGTCCTCTAATCATCTTGGTTGCTCTTCTTTGCACTCTTTCATTAAAACCTAGTGAACATTCTTGGGTGACAAAGCAGGAATGTATTCTAACTGTGAGAAAGAAGAGGGGGAGGGAAGCAGCCAGATGCTTAGAAAGCAAATCATGCCATTCTTCAGACCCAGCATAAGAATTCATTAAGCACTTGCTGAAGAATAAAATACATTCTTTAGCACAATAGGGAGCCTTTATAATCTTTGATAGAAACTAGCAGAGTTTTGAATGAAAACTAAAAATGAAACGATGCCATCAGATATTTGTGGGGCTTTTGTGCCATTTCCAAAACTACAGTATATGAAAGGAAAAATAAAGGTTGTAAGGTGTATGGAAACTGTACATGTCTTACAAATTTGTTAATAGTTCTATATCTGGGTGTATTTATTTTAAAAATAGGTATTCTGCTTTTCAAACCTTTTCCCAGAATGGCTAAATTGAACAGACTTTTTGAGGCTGCACTCCATTGTATTGGTATGTGAGATGAAAATATATATATAGTGCAAACTCCATTTTCAAAACCACAGGTTACTTCATCTTTTTCCATTTCTTTCCATATTTCAGACAACCTCAAGAGATTAGCCAAATTATATACCTATTAAAGCTGTCAGCATATGGCAGGTAAACAAAGGAATCAATGTATGATCAGGTTCAATGAAATCCATGAAGCACAGAGAAAACTCTCTGTAAGTAGCTCAACTTGTTGTAAGTATAGGAGAAGTAAAGAAAAACTTAAAACAAAATCCATAAACAAACATATTGCTTACATACCCCATAACTTCTGTTTGAGCTGACATTTGTTTTTTTATCTTAAAATTTTCAGACCCAGATTCATAAAAAAGGTAGAAAAGTAAACTAGATTTCTGAAGATTTGTACTTCTTAAAAGCTACAGAAAATGGCTACGCATACCCAAGCACCACAGTTTCCTTTTCCCTTTGCTGTTGCTGCAAAAAAGCAATCCATAGGGGTTCTTTTTAATGTCAGTAAAAAAAAAATCAGTGGCAGTAGGAAATCACAATAACCCAACAAGCTTTTATTAAGACACAGAGTAAAAAAAAAGGAAGATAAAGGAACAGTCAGTCATTTCACAAATAGCAATAGCACTTAGACTTAAATGCCGCTTTACAGCCCTCTCTAAGTGGTTTACAGAATCAGCATATTGTCCCCAACAATTTGAGTCCTCATTTTACAAACCTCAGAGGGATGAAAGGCTGAGTCAACCTTGAGCTGGTGAGAATTGAAGTGCCAAATTGCAGGTAGGCAGCAGATGTAGCCTGTTGTGCTGCACTCTAACCACTGCGCCACCATGGCTCATAGAATACATTAATATTCCAACTTACCCAGGCTTGAATACAAGAAATGATGCCACTGATGTACTGGGCATATGTTGGGCAGCTAAAATTAGGAATTCCAATATCCAATGAAATAAAAAAAGCAGCAAATCAATAAAGCTTACGGAAGGAAAGGCCCCAGAGCTATAGTAAATTGCCAAGATACTATAAATTTATATTCTTCCTTTATTTTATTTGCTTGCTAGCCAATTTTCCCATCACAGCAGCTCATATACCAGTATGCAAGGTCATGATACAATAAATATGTGAATTTTAGGAACAGCATTTAACTTTACGACTAGTATCTCTTAAATGTATTGTCTCTAGAATTTTTCAAAATACTTTTAAAGCATTGTCTCTAGAATGTTTCCCTTTTTTGTAGATATTGGAATTACTTTTCCTTGTGCTGTCTAAAAACTGCAAAGTAACTACTTTTTAAAAAGATCTCATTATTGTCATGAACTCTCTGAGAGGTGGAGGGCACTATACATTTCAAAGCCTGTTCTTTTAAGTGAAAGAGAATTTGGTTATCTACAGTATAAAAATCCATACTTGCAGCTAAAGCACCTTAGTGAATTAGGAAGATGAATAATCTGTGTGTCTTCAGAGAGTTAAAACAAAGCACTTGACTTCACTTGACTGGAGAAAAAGAGGGTACAAGAAAGCAATTACAATCCCAAGAGAAAATGAAAGAAATGGTGCTGAGTGAGCCTCTTAACAAAATTATAGGCTTAAAGAGGAAATGGCTTATTCTGTCCCAAGACCTTACTAGATATTTATCTGAAGCTTATGTTGATCACTGAAAATGTACTCTTTTCAAACCTGAGAATATCTGTAGGAGATGACCAGGCTGAGCCTGAGGGAGGGGTCAAATACATCATTAGTCTTGAGTCTCTTTGTGCCCATGAGAGATCTAAGTCCATCCCATCTTGAATTCACTTGGCTCTTATCTACCACCAATTTGCTTTCACTTTAGTACTTCAGATTCTTGTAGAGAGTATTCGCATACAATAAGTCTATACTCAACATATTGTCCTATGCAGCAAGAGTTCTTCAGCTTATTTTCTGCAGGCAAAATTTTTCATGTGAATGATAGAAGAAAGCCAAACAGCTATTATACACAAAGTAAGTGAGGTTACAAACTAGGAGTATTTTATTTAGTCAGCTTGAATCCTGTTTTTTCTTTTAGATCAAATACTCAAGGTGGGTTCTGTTCTGTAAACCAATCAAGGATTGCACCGGACGAACAATTTTGCCTGCTCATAGGCTCAACTTTTGTTTCTAATAAATCTCTACTCTCATACAAAAATGAAGAAAACCAGAAAGGAGAGTTGGTTTTTGCTGCTGCATGCACTTAAGTATGCTTCATAGGAAGTTTTTTTTGTTTATTTAATTTGTCAAACATGTACTAGATAACAGCTATAAGTATAAACATGGACATGAACAAGGAATGAGTACAAGTAAATGGGGACAGTAGGATAGGGACGGTAGGCACGATGGTGCGCTTATGCACGCCCCCTTTTACAGACTCTTAGGAATGGAGTGAGGTCCACGGTAGACAGTTTTTGAAGGTATGTGTGTGTGTGTGACCAATCTGGACTCCATTTCATTTGTTGTCTATTTAATGTATTATATTTATATGGCTGCCCATCTCACAAAAATGTGACTGGGTGAGGAATGATGAAGTATAACCCTTGTGCTAGGCTTTGCCTTAAAAAGCTTTAAGGGCACTGGAATAAAATAGACACCTGTAAAAAGTCAGGAATATGTCCTTGATGGCAATATGGAGGAACCATTGCCTAGGCAAAAGTGTTTTTAAAACAGAAGCAGTTTTTAAGCAGAAGCTGAAACAGTTTTGAACAAAAAGATGGCATTCTAAAGCAGCTCAGACTGAGCCCCCCCCCCCAAATACATTTAAAAAGGAGAATGAGGTGCAACACCATCAGATTTGCAAGATTCTATAATTATCACCAATTTCTTCCTGTGGCATTGATCTCCTAGCCTGGTCCACCTTATAGGGCTGACAACATCTCAGGAGTGAAAGAACCTTGGCATTTTTACCATAAAGAACTAGGCACTTAATATGTTCCATGCAAATCCCAGAAGTATGGAAAGTAATGCCCAGATATTTAAGTTTTAAACCTCCTAAATCTCAACTTAATTAATGGAGTTGTGCCATTTTGAATTATCTTTTTTCACAGACAATGATTTTTGTTTTCTGGGTTGTATTTTTATTGCCTCTTAGAGGGTAGTTTTGGTATCAGAAGTTGGGACAGTGAGGAAGGGAGAATGAGTTATTACATGGTCTCTTCTAACTCTAACAAAAAGAACGAAGAGTAGTTGAAGCATCTAATAACTATCTCTTTTTCTATTTGTACTGAATTAATCCCAGCATTTGGAAATGTTAAAACAGACAGGGCATGTTCATGATCCACATTTATACACAAATATGCACTGATAGCTCCAAGAATCATTTCCAACATTTAATCATCTTAGAAATCATGCAGAAACATTGTAGCTTTAACAGCCTTGCTGAAATGCAGAGAAGGGGCCAAAGGAAAAGTTTGCTAGATACTTTCCACCCCTATTCCAGGAAAGGTTGGCTAGATAGTTCCCACCCCTTGGGGGGAAAGATTCCCATCGGTCCATCTCTGGATGTTGACCCAACGAGCACAATCCGTTTTGGCAAGACAGTATATGACTCGTCCCCATTCCCATCTGAGTAATGCAGTAGAGGATTAACATCAAACATTTAGAATCGTACCTCAGATATAAAGCAGGCATTTCGTGTAGAGCTTTACAAGTTTAAAATTTAAATTTACACTTGAATATTTTGAATCTCTGCCCAGTTTTGCTGAAGACTTGGGGTTTTTTTTCTTTATTGTTCTTCAGCCTGATTTAATAAGTAGAAAAAATTAACAGCCCTGCCAGCTCCAAGTGCTGAATTCTAATATGTATTAATTCCATGCCAGTGATGACAATGTTGTAGTAATAAAATACATTTAAACAAAGAGAAATTCTTAAATCAGTTTAACCAGTAAAACCGAGCAACCATTAAAAACATCCCAACACATATTTTCCTTTAGAAGAGGAGTGTCTAACCCATGGGCCCTTTTACAGACCTCAGAGAACCCCAAGTTTTTATTCCTATAATTCAACAGAAAAAAAAGACATTTTCAACATTGTAATTTTGGTTCGGTTTTTTTTTTTTAATAATCTGAATTATAAACTGTATGTTGAGTCTCATACTATGGCTTAATTCTTTTGTCTTCTTGGCTCTACTAATACTGAAATCTAAGAATGTTAACTCTACCCATTCCAAAGATGACACAATTACCTCATCTCCTCTGTCCCTCAGAGGCCAATTCCTACTTGGTATTATGTCCTCCCACTTTAGATGTTTTACTATTCTTTTCTGCCTTGAGTAAGGGCAGGGCCCTTGAGTAAGGGCAGGGCCCTCCAGGCAGATTCTTCACCACACTCCTGTCTTCACAATTCCTGTTGCAAGTGCCTCAGTAAATGGAAAATAGAAGCATTTCCCGTCAACCCGGCTGTTTTCATTATTGCCTCTTCCTTACTGCCTTTCTAGAGAGGAAGCATGGAATTCAGGTGACATAAGATGTTGAGGTCTAATACACTAAACCGTACCAAAGTCATCTGCTTACAGAAGGTGCCACCCTTCCCAATTCTGGGCATAGCTGCATCAATTAAAGCCTCTATCAACTTAAGACCAGTGGTGGGATTCAAAAACTTTTTACTACAGTTCTAAGGGTGTGGCTTTGTGGACGTGGCATGGCTTTGTTGGGCATGGCTTGGTGAGCGTGGCAGAGGAAGGATATTGCAAAATCCCCATTCCCTCCCAACTCCTGGGGGAAGGTAGCTGCAAAATCCCCATTCCCTCCCCACCCCACTAACCTGCTTTCCAGATCCGTTCTCCTGTGCAGGGCAACAAAAGAAGATCAGCTGGGAGGCAGGGAGGCCAGCCTATTTGCTGGTTCTCCAAACTACTCAAGATTTCTGTTTCTGGTTCTCCAGAACCTGTCAGAACTGGCTGAATACCACCTCTGCTTAAGACATTCTGAACCTATAAATCCCCGAGTAAGAAATCCTATTCCTCGCAAAATATTTCTCTATTCCATTTTATTCTCTAGGGGTTTTTTTCCTGCTGCATTTGTTATTCAATAGAGAACTAAAACGAAAGCTTGGTGGCATGCTTTTAAAAAGCATAAATGGATTTGCAGAATATATAGAACACCTCCTTTTCTGTCTGGTTAAATCATGTTACCGATGTCAGCATACAGTTGGCATTCTGCCTTCATCCACAGAGCACACTCATTGTTAAAGACCATGTGCCAGATGATGGGAAGGCGAACCAATGTGTAATACAAGTCACTGATTCATAAGCACTTCTTTAAAAGCAGAAAGTAATACAAAGTACTGTAGAAAAATGAATTATAGACCCTCTTGCACAGATGATTCAACAAGTCAATTCCTTCCGTAATATTATTGTCAAACTGTTCCTTCACCTTAGAAAATACAATTCTCCTTTACTGAAGGGTCATAGCATCATCCTAGAACATTACTGCTATCTTCACTCAAGAACTATCTGTGCAGCAATGCCTCTCTCTCCGAGTTTACAAAGGCAGATTCTCCAACAAAAATGACAACATCCCTCTCCACTCTTCCCCCGCTTTCTCTCCGTGCTTTTGCAGCTGTAACTGGCAGCATGTCTCCCAGTAATTGCAAGGGTGTGTTTCCTCCAGGTTTTAGTCCCCAAAACGTATTTATACCGGTAGTATATACCAGGCTTTCCAATGATAACACTGTCCCCATCCTCCTACAATATCCCAGTTAGCAACTCAGGCAACTTATATAGCACAACTCATCTATCCTTGAGGCAGCCAGGCTACCCGCTCCAAGGCCATACCATTTCTCCTGATTTTTTTAAAATCTTTTTCTCTGCTGAGTTAGCAACAACAAGCCTGGACACAAAACCCATATGACACAGCCGCTTTATAGCTTTGTCCTAAAGTTTGATTTTTATGTATGAGACAAACATGAATCTACAAGTTTGATGTCATTTCCCATTTTTGAGAAATACTGTCAAGGTATTGAAAGCTGCAATATGCGCCTTTGCAATCTTCATTCTTGTGCTGAGAGCACCCATAAGCTGTTTTTTGCTGCGAGTATTTCGTGATAAGGTAGGCTATCGAGACTGAATTCAGGCGTAATTAAGGGAAAGCATTTTTATATCAGTGTGATTCTATAGACTGAAAGGCAGATAATGATCATCTGCTGGTTTATTTAGAAACCTTTACAAATCATGGTCTTTTCCTCAATGGTTCTGTTTGCACAATATGCTTAACTCAGTCATGTAGGTAGTACACATGTCTGAACTCCCTATCCTGCATAAATAACCCATTTAATTAATCCAGAAGTCAAAAGATTGAATCCTTGGGAGGGGGGGTTGGTTTTCGGTTTGCCATTAAACTATCTTCCCAATTAAACATCCCTCCCATGTTATGTAAACCACTTACAGTAGGGTTGGTTGATGATCTTCATTCACAGGACTCAAGAAACTCCTATTTCCATCACTTCAGTAATTTTCAAATCCATATTTTTTGTGTGTGTTGTATTCAATTTATATGTCCACCCATCTCGTTTTGGCATTCTAGGTTGCTAAAAGCAGTTAAAAATAGATACGCAGCAAAAAACAGCAAGAAATAAAATGTGTAATTGATCAGCAAGGTAAAGACTATTCAAGCCACAATTAACATAACCATCACATGGGCTCGAATTGACAATCTGATCTCTAAGCCCCCAAATGCAATATATTTTTGGGGCCTTGCAAATGGTCAATCTAATCTCCAGAGAACTGATGTTCTAAGAGGCAGACACCATGCCTGAAAAGGCTCACTTCTTGGATCAGCTGGTACTCTTTGATTGATGGGATCTGTAACATGCTCTTCTGTCAGATCTGATGGGTTGGACAGGATCAATCAAGAAGAAGCAATCCTGAAAATATCCCAACAGAGAAGTATGGAAGCTGTTAATGCTCAAAGTAACTCACAGTAGTTTTAAGTTCTACCTTGTCTCTCGAATATACATTTTCCTCCATCTAAATAAGGTGGGCGAGAGACAGCAATTGGCGAAACAAATGGAAGGGATGGGGGAAATTAGACAGTTCCCTACAATATTTTATTTGTGTTTAGTAGTTTGTCTTTGTTTTAGTCTACTGCCATTAATGTAGACATTTCCTTTGTATTCACGATTCTAATAATATCTTTTTAAAAAAGAAATGCCTCTTTCATGTCATTTCAGAGGATAAAAATTTCTGTTGCATGACATAATGCTTGAAATAAATACATTATCCAAACCAAAAAATGTCTAAGGCATAATTCTGTTGTTCTAGCCTTACTTTATGCTTTTCTGAGCATTATCTTCTTTCTTCTGTTCTTTTTCTGTCCACTTCTGCTATCTTTCTAGATCTAAACAACGTTCATGAACAGCTGGAAGTTTTCCATCAGCCTCAAGCATTTGAAGTTTGGGGAAGCTCAACAGGTTACCCCATATGCTCTATACATTATCACCAAGATAGGCATTTTTGTAACAATTTTCTTCAGGAAACTGCTTATCTTCCACAACAGGTTTGGCAATGCTGCTGGGATACAGCATCCCTCTCTCACAACTGGAATTATTAACATCAGACCTCACCCATATCATGATTGTTCTGCTACCTTCTAATTATGATAATTTCTTTTCCAAATCTCACTTAATGTTCCTTAATTTACATTGCACGTAATTAACACATAATATTCACTTCATGGATTATTTCCGCAACTGCTCCTATTTAAGATTATTTTACTGGCCTAGAATGAAGATTGGAAAAGGGTATCTTTTCAAGGCCAGATGGAGCTTCTACAGATGCTGCCAATCACTAACATTTTATATAATAAAATGCTAACATTTCAGCTCCTGACCAGCATATGTAATTACAATGCCACAGTGACTGGGGGAAGGAAACATTATTTGCAGACAAAGCAGACAGTAGGTTCAATATTACCGAATTCTTCAACCATCTGTATGCCATTTTTTTTGCAACATAAGAAGTAAAATTTCACTATTATTCAAACCCCCTATATCTGGGATGGCGAACCCATGGCACGCGTGCCACAGCTGGCACGTGGAGCCATTTGTCAGGGCACGTGATGTGGTTCCCTGTCAGATGGTCAATGTGCATGCATGCTGGCCAAGTGAGTTCAGCCTTTTTTTAAACCATTTTTCGCTCTCCCCAGGCTCCAGAGGCTTTATAGGAGCCTGGGAAGGGCAAAAACAGTCCCCCCCACCCCGGAGGCCCTCCAGAGGTTTCAGGAGCTTCCCTGAAGCCTACGGAATGCAAAAAAAACGGCCCTACAGGCAAACCAGAAGTTTAGAAACAGACTTCTGGGTTGCTCGTAGGGCCGTTTTTAGTCCTCTGGAGCCTTCAGGGACCTTCAGGACGCTTCACTGAAGGCTCCGGAGGACTAAAAATAGCCCTACGAGCAAACCGGAAATGACTTCCAGTTTTCTTGCAGGGTTCTTTTTCAGGAGGGGGGGATCATGTGCGCATGCACGCTGGGTCATGCATTGCATTATGGATGGGCATGCCCATGCACAACCCCCCTGCGCTCCCCCCACTTATGGCACGTGAGCCAAATAAGGTTCGCCATCGCTGCCCTATATGCACCCACACTATTAGGCTTACCTAACCTTTAAGACTAGAGTGCAATTGTTTGTTTGTTTTTTAAAAAAAACAACATAAAGCAAAAGAAACATCATTTCTTTCTGCCCACTAAAATCTTCATGTTCAGGCAGTGGACTGGGGAACTGGCTATTCAAAATAGGACTACATTCTCTCGGAAAGAACATATATCATTTGAGGTGCTCAAAAAGTAAATATTGTAACAAAAGGTCCAAGTAAATTCAATAATTGAGAGTTTGGTTTTTTTTACAAATAGTTTTTTTTATTTTTCCCATTTCAAAATCATTCATATACATTCTTATAAATGCTATTTAACATTTATCTATTCATCATTAAATCTCTATACACATTCTTACATATATACTGTATAATACAGTTTGGATTGCTTTCTTGCCACCCTGTGTCTCCATCTAATTTTGCAACAGCCTCACTCCTATCTTCTCAAGCTCCCTTCTCTGCCTTTTTATTTCCTCCTCTCATTTCTCCTCTCTTCTCTCTTTTCCCCCTCTTTCCTCTCTCCTTCTCTCTTCTCTTCTTTCTTATCCTCTCTCTTACTCTTAATTCCCCACCCTTACTTTCTCTACTTTCTTCCTTTCCCTCCTTATCTCTCCCCTTTCCATTGTTGCCTTTGCTTATTTATTTTCTCTGATGGATTCTGAGGGTGGCGTTTCAGCAATCCAAACTTAATATATATTTTTCCCTTAAAATAAATTTCTATTGAACAATAGTACACATAAGCATTGAACAAAGACTGAGGAGTTTAATGCCTCCTCCAATAATTGAGAGTTTCTAATACCGGTTTCAGCTGAATGTCTATGGAGGTTCTCAATCATCCAAGTCATGGTTGTCCCGAGGGTGCTTTTTCAAGAGGCAACTGGATTTTCTGGTTTTTCTTTGGTTTTTCTTCTCTGAGCTGAAGAAGCTTCTTGGATGAGAAGTGAAACATCTTCAAAGAAAAACCAGAAACTTCAGTTGCCTCTTGAAAAAGAACCTTTGGGACAGGTTTCAGCTGGTTTATCTATTGTATCCCTTTCTGGACTAGTTATAGTAATTCATGCTCTAGTAACATTTAGACTCCTAGAGTATGCCGTATGAAGTCTTTAGTGCTTGATCTAGAACAGTGATGACTAACCTTTTCTGGACTGAGTGCCCAAAGCACATGCACGCCCACAAACCCCCAAAATGCAATGTGCGTGTGGCCTCCTGCATGCACCAGCCCGTGGATGCACGTGCGGGCCCCCACACCCAACCTGCCATCCTGAGCATGCATGGCAGAGCCCCAAAGACCAGCTGGCCAGCAGGAGACGGGCACACATGTGCAGCAGAACTGAACTGGGGTGATGGCTTGTGTGCCATCAGAGAGGGCGCTGCGTGCCATCTCTGGCATGCATGCCATAAGTTCGCCATCACG
Source organism: Rhabdophis nuchalis (assembly GCA_039707465.1). Classification (NCBI taxonomy): domain Eukaryota; kingdom Metazoa; phylum Chordata; class Lepidosauria; order Squamata; family Natricidae; genus Rhabdophis; species Rhabdophis nuchalis. The sequence continues at coordinate 67,228,469 of CM077646.1, forward strand.
GATCTAGAAGCTTTAGGGCAGGGATGTCCAAACTTGGGAACTTTAAGACTTGTGGACTTCAACTCCCAGAATTCCCCAGCCAGCATAGCTGGCTGGGGAATTCTGGGAGTTGAAGTCCACAAGTCTTAAAGTTCCCAAGTTTGGACATCCCTGCTTTAGGGTTTCCAGAATGAGGCAGCTAGGTTGCTGAAAGGCACACCTGATCATGCATGTTACACTGTGCAACAGCTGGAACAGATGCGCTGGTTACAAATTAGCTATAAATCCAGGTCAAATATTTGCTCTGGACCAGTAAAGTCCATCAGGATATCCGATAGATTGCTATCACCGTTAGAGACCAATTTGGGAAATCTCTGCTGCAAGTTCTGGGAATCTTGTTCACCTGGTGTACTTCATTCTCAAAAATTCTCCCCCCTAAGATTAGAGACTTACCAATGTTAAATCATTTAAGGTTCCTCTTAAAAGCCTATCTCTTCACACACACCTTCCCTGTTTAAATGCTACATGTACATTCTTGGTTTTGCTCCACTTCTTTTTTCTTTCAAATCTTGAACTCGAGTATATCATTTCAGAATATTTTAAATCATTTTAATATATAATTTATATTTTGCATCTCAATTGATTGCAAACCAATCTAGATTTACAATTATTGACAACAACAAGCCACCTAGAGTTACCTTTAGGCAAGATGGGTGGCATATAAGTTTAAGAAATAACTTTATACAATCACTTTAAATACATATCTATCTACCTGCATAGACATTGTAAAAACTGCAGCAGCTCTGACAAAATAAAAAGAATCATAAAATTGACACTTGAGGACCAAACCAGTAAGGAAATAAACCCATTATCTTCAGTCTCACTATTACAGTGAGAACAGTAATAAACAGCAGCATACTAGTATGTCTAATATCACAAAACAAATTGTGAACACAACTGATCTAATTACTTTCTACGTCCTCCCACACTAAGGCAACAAAATCTCTACTTGACTTTAAGGATAAAGATCATTGAGGATTACAATTTATCTTTAACTGGGAATCTTTTTTTCTTATTTGACATCTCATCAATTCCAACTGAATTAATTGGAAAAGCTGGTTGTGTTACAATCCTGGGGCATATATATAAAGAAGGAACCTTTATGTGCATTTTTAAAAAGTGATAATTAATTTATGTAGTAGTCAATATTCGACCTGATCTAACCCCAGTAAACATCTTCCAGAAGGTACTTTTTTACTCTGTTTAAAAATTTAAGGTCCATCTTGGAGAATAAATCAAGTCAAGATTTTGACTTCTTAAATGCGCTTACAGTTATGTAACTACTACTTTGTAGGAATATACTTTGTGAGTACATATTTTGTAATCGCTCTTCATTTTGGATGCAATTACAGCCATTTATTGGTCTAAAACCTTATTGCCTACAGTGTCCTTTCTTAACTTAATCAAAATTCTGCTCAGTTGGATATTTGCCCTTTTCCCAAAGCTATTCATCCAGCATTTATGTTTGGAGGTTTTGTTACTTCCATCTCATTCCACTTAATTTTTTTGGCAATAATCTTTGCTGAGCTCAACTTTGGGACAGAATTCGTCATTTAAGAAGTGCAACAAAGAAAAAAAGGGGCACAATTCTCTGGCTTGCAACCATTCACTCCACTGCAGAATTTGAATGTTCTGTACATGCAGGGATTGAGAATCGCCTATTCTGCTTATTCCATAAAGAAAATTACCCCTTTCTGCAAATTGCATCTTTCCTATCAGTCTTTCTTTGCCTAAGAGATTCTGGATATTCTGAGAATGCAGAACTGCCTGGAAAGCTAAGAGCTGTAATCAGCGTGGGATTCCAAATCTTTTCCTACTGGGTCTATGAGAGCGGCACGTGCGCACCTAATGTACGCCTTGTGCACATGTGCAGCTCTCAAAGACCGCCCTTGGTGTTAGCACTGGTGAGCTGAGCTGTTGTTTAGCTCAGCTGAGGCACAGCAATCCGCTCTGCCACGCGAATCAGCTGAGCTGAAAAAAACCAGGGAATATAGGACAGGGAACAACGGGAGGCAGGAGGGCGGGGCCAACCAGAGATGGTATTTGCCAGTTCTCCAAACTACTCAAAAATTCCGCTACTGGTTCGCTGGAACCGATTACCACCTCTGGCTGTAATCTCTCGAGCAGATTGAAAAAGACTGATTGGAAGTTAAGCAATGCCACTGTATAGTGCCTTGGTAAGGCCACACTTGGAATACTGCATACAGTTTTGGTCGCCACGATGTAGAATAGACGTGGAGACTCTGGAAAGAGTGCAGAGAAGAGCAACCAAGATGATTAGGGGACTGGAGACTAAAACATATGAAGAACGGTTGCAGGAGCTGGGTATGTCTAGTTTGATGAAGAGAAGGACCAGGGGAGACATGATAGCAGTGTTCCGATATCTCAGGGGGTGCCACAAAGAAGAGGGAGTCAAACTATTCTCCAAGGCATCTGAGGGCAGGACAAGAAGCAATGGGTGGAAACTAATCAAGGAGAGAAGCAACTTAGAACTAAGGAGAAATTTCCTGACGGTTAGAACCATTAACCTCTGGAACGGCTTGCCTCCAGAAGTTGTGAATGCCCCAACCCTGGAAGTCTTTAAGAAGATGTTAGATAGCCATTTGTCTGAAATGGTATAAGGTTCCTGCCCACGCAGGGGGTTGGACTAGAAGACCTACAAGGTCCCTTCCAACTCTGCTATCGTATTGTATTGTATGTGGTTCTGTATTTTACTCAGATCCAATAGGAACCACAACTTTTATGTTTGTTAGAATTCTTCAAAGAAATAGAGCCGAGGAGAGAATTCTACTGACTTTCCAGAGGACAATCCTCTCCTCAGCTCTTCTTTCTTTTCTCAACAACTTGTCCAAGTAATCCAAGGCAATCTTAAGGAAACCTCTGTATCTCAGGAACCTGAACAGAGATGGTAGAACAGCAACATCCAAATATAGCTGCTCTGTTCTTTATTCGGTAATTGTAAATAATCTGATAAATTACGTTTAACTGAGAATTCAATGCTGCAAAACACTCAAAAGTGAATCAGGCCTGACAATGTAATAGTGACAAATAGATCTTGGGCCCCAGTCCTTAACAGGGCCTAACTATTATCCTTCTTTAATTATTAAGTGACATATTTGACCACCGTCTAAATAGAAAGATATTGTAGGCCTGACCTTTCCACCTCAACTGCTCTTTCTGCTTAATAATTAGTATGGGAGTGAAGTCACTGATGAAAATTGGCAGGTTTAGCAGCAGAAAAGGTTGCTGTACTGACACATAGGGCCATGGAGCTAACCTTTTCTGACAATGCATCTCATTGATCAGAAAATGATATATGGAGATCACAGTTATAACAGCATGGAAAGGCAATGCCAGACTTAGTTTTAATACATCCCCACCATATATATATATATATATATATATATATATATATATATATATATATATATATATATATATATATATATATATATATATATATATATATATATATATATATATATATATATATATATATATATATATATATATATATATATATATATATATATATATATATATATATATATATATATATATATATATATATATATATATATATGTGTGTGTGTGTGTTAAATTTCTTTAAGGGATGATTAATAAATCATTATTTATAAAGAAATTTAACACATATCTAAAAAGACAGCAGCAATTTAATAGGTCTCTGTCTGGATGGTCTCTAGGTTGAGTCGAAGGACAGAGAAGGATGACAAGTTTGTCTCCTCCCTTGAATAGGCCTAACAGGAAGCTGTAACAATATATCCACTTCATATATATATATATATATATATATATATATATATATATATATATATATATATATATATATATATATATATATATATATATATATATATATATATATATATATATATATATATATATATATATTATATATATATAATATAAATTATATATAATAATATATGTATGTATGTATGCATGCATGTATGTATGTATGTATGTATGTATGTATGTATGTATGTATGTTTTCGTAGATTTTCACGGGTATAGGTATGTAGGTTTTGGTTTATTCGGGTCTTTTCCCGTGTAAAATTAAGAGTGTTTTTGCAACGTTTCGATGGGATCACACCCATCATCATCAGGCTGGTGCCTTTCTAAACAGATTCTTGTATTTAAGCACTAATTAGTACTGAACACGAGACCAAGTATTAGATTAAAATAGTATTTTGTGTTCTGACTGTTATGCTCTGGGGTGTTAAAAAATGAAAAGCAAGAGAGAATTATGTAGGAGGGTGCTTTTAAAAAACCCAGAGCATTTTGAGTGTCGTCAATTCATTCTGCCTGTCTTCATAGTCACTCAAGGAAGACAATATTCCTCCTCATTATTTCAAAAGATATGTAACTGCAATGAAAATAGCACAACTCGGTTTTGAAATGAAACCCACGTGATTCAGGGTTTAGATATCATCCTCATCAGATGGAGTTCAAATAATTACAACCCGAAAGAGAAAACTACCAGTTATTTGACATGGTCTGCTACATTAAAGCGCATCCCATTTCTTATGTGATGGGTCTTTATTCACTTTGATATATGATCACTGCTTGCACTCCTTGATTGCTTTTCAAAAGCAATCTAAATTAATGTGGATTGGTAAAGGGTAATTATCGCTATGAATAATTAGTGCATGCTAATAAATGCAAATAGGACAAAGCTTACTAGTGCTAACAGAGCCTGTCCTTTTGGCTAAGAGAGTTTGGGTAACATGAAAGGAAGCTATGTCTACAGTTATAGGGAGCATTTGGAGGGCAAGAAGCAATTTAAGCAAGGAATGGGATCCAGAGAAGGATTTAAATATTTGGACTGAAAACTAAAAGCATAGTAGAATAGGTCTAGTATAATAAATAACCTAAATACATTTCCTATCAAGGGACATGGTGGCTCAGTGGCTAAGATGTTGAGCTTGTTGATCAGAAAAGTTGGCAGTTCAGCGGTTCGAATCCCTAGTGTCACGTAACAGAGTGAGCTCCCGTTACTTGTCCCAGCTTCTGCCAACCTAGCAGTTTGAAAGCACATAAAAAATGCAAGTAGAAAAATAGGAACCACCTTTGGTGGGAAGGTAACAGTGTTCCGTGTGCCTTCAGTGTTTAGTCATGCTGGCCACATGACATTTTTGGACAGTGCTGGCTCTTCAGCTTTGAAACTGAAGAGCACTCCCCCCCTAGAGTTGGGAATGACTATCACATAGGTGCAAGAGGAACCTTTACCATTACCTTTCCCATGAAGCACACTGTATGCCAGATAATCTACTAAAAAATATCAAGAGATTTCAAATTTAGATGCATCTTAATGATACCCTGAAAAATGTATCATGGGTAAAAGGAAAACAGCTTCACAACATTTCCCGGGCTGTGGCTTAAACCTTCTAAGTATATATTTGCAGAGGTCTTATTTTACCATCAGAATAAAAGGATTAACTAAGCAGTCAAGAGTCACGTCCGCATTAAACTGTGAGTGTCCCATTTGGGAAGCGTCTGCTAATTAGAGAGAACAATCCTGAACAAAAGGGATCAATCAGCCGATTTGTATGGATAAAGAAAACTGGTTTACGCCAGGAACATATTATGCAAACTTAGAAAAACCACAGAAAATGGAATAGTTTATGTTAGGAATACACAATGTTTTGCACCAAAGATTGCAGAGGTCCTTTGAATGGTGTGATGGGAGCTGTGCTCCAAACAAAGGAATGGAGAAAACCAACAAAGACATTGGTTATGAAAGAGACACTCATTCCCCTCAAGGGTTATCACAGAAAATGTTTGTCTCCATGTTTCCAAGACACACCATGGATACAGCAGGACTTCTCTTGAGGATAGTAGGTATCTGAGAGACTGGCGAAAATGAACTTGGTCTAGAAACCAAACTGTTTGGATAAATCAACTGATATTTCTAAGTACCCTGAACAAATAAATAACCTGAATCTGGCTCACCAGCTGGTTTTTTCCTGATTACATGTTGTCTTAGTCCAGTGATGGCAAACCTTTTAGACACCAAGTGCCCAAACTGCACACATGCACGCCCAAACTGTAAGGCACATGCACACATACACATAGGCATGCACATGTGCATCAGAGACCCAAAGACCAGCTGGCCGGAGGGAGGCATGGCATCCCAACACCAGCAGCTCTGCAAGAGGTGAGATCTTTTTCTTCTGTTTTCCTGCAAACAATGATGAGAAACACCATGGAGAAAAGCAAATGGAGCTGATCTGGGCTGATGGCGCAGGTGTCCACAGAGAGGGCTCCGCATGCCACCTCTAGCACTCATGCCATAGATTCTCCATCATGATCCTAGTCTATTAGCCAGTCAATGAATGTCATTGAGAAGCTGCGACCTCAATTTTTAAGTTGGAAGATTATCATGGCAATTGTTAGCATCAACATGGCCAGAGAAGCTGCTTTATTCCCCTCTGCCAAATAATTATTTTTATTTGACAGTTCCTGAAAAGTGAAAGGGCAGTATACACCGGTCTCACATACCAGTGAAAAGGCCAAGGGACACCAGCTGCTATTCAGACAAAGCTGAGAGTGCTCCCTACTCCTCTTTCTTTTCCTTCCATTTTCCTTTCTTTGCCCATCTTTTAAATTGGTAGGACATTTTCATTTATAATTGCCTGGAAAACAGGATAAAATACGTAATACCTAATATGCACATATTCAGATGTATAACTCCTGATACATAAACCTATTAATCTAACAGCAATTAATTTTCAGCAACCTGCAACACAAGGTATGTAAATATGTCAAAAGGATATCTCTCTTGCAATCGATTTGTATCATACTATTTCTATTCTCCCATATATTTCTATGATCATTGTTCATATAATATAATCTAGGTTTAGGTTTAGGTTTATTAGTTTTTTATACCGCCCTACTCCCAAAGTACTCAGGGTGGTGTACAGCCAAAGTAAAACAGATATATAAAAGTTTTAAAAAGTTTTAAAAAATATATTAAACAATTTGGCCTCTTAAAATTAAAAAACCAAACAAACCCCAATTAAAATTAATAAAAATTCGTATTTAAAATTTATTTTTATGCCAGCCCGGCTTGTTGGAAAAAAAAGGTTTTGAGAGCACGACGGAAGGTGCGTAAGTCAGGGATAGTTCTTAATTCCAGGGGCAATTCATTCCAGAGGACAGGTGCTCCCACAGAGAAGGCTCTCCCCCTGGATGTCACCAGTCGACATTGTTTAGCCAACGGCACCATGAGGAGGCCCTCTTTATGGGAGCGTAGTGGCCGGTGGCAGAAGGTGATCTCGTAAGTACCCAGGTCCTAAGCCATGGAGTGCTTTAAAGATAGTAACCAACACCTTGAATCGCACCCGGAAAACCACCAGAAGCCAGTGTAGCTCGCACAGGAGGGGTGTTACATGGGAGCATCGCGTTGCCCCCATAATTACCCATGCGGCCGCATTCTGGACCAGTTGGAGCCTCCAGGTGCTCTTCAAGGGGAGCCCCATGTAGAGAGCATTACAGTAGTCCAGACAGGAAGAGACAAGGGCATGAGTGATTGTGCGCAGGGCATCCCAAGGTCCTAAGCCATCTGGCAGATCAGGAAAACCTGATCAAAAGACCCCCCTGCCGACAGCCGTCATATGATCTTCCAAGGACAGCCATGCATCCAGGAGGACACCCAAGTTGCGAACCCTTCCTGTGGGGGCAAAGGTCTCACCCCCCATAGTCAGCGATGGAACCAGCTGACTGTAACAGGACGCTGGGAACCACAGCCATTCAGTCTTGGAGGGGTTGAGCCTGAGCTTGTTCCTCCCCATCCAGATCTACACGGCCTCCAGGCACTGGGACATCACGTCAAGGGCAATATTGGGGTGGTCTCTGGACGAAACATACAGCTGTGTATCATCAGCGTACTGATGGAACTTTATCCCAAAACCCCGGATGATCTTGCCCAGCGGCTTCACATAAATGTTGAACAGCAGGGGCGAGAGGACCAACCCCTGGGGTACTCCACAAGTGAGACACCTTGAAGACGACCTCTGCCCCCCACCAACACAAACTGCAAATGGTCAGAGAGGAAGGAGTACAGTGCCGAAGTACAGTGCCCCCCACCCCTAACCCATCCAACCACCGCAGCATGATACCATGGTCGATGGTATCAAAAGCCGCTGAGAGGTCTAATAGGACTAGGACAGAGGAACAACCCCTGTCCTGAGCCCTCCAGAAATCATCAACCAATGCGACCAATGCCGTTTCCATGCTGTACCCAGGCCTGAAACCTGACTGGTACGGATCAAGATAGACAGCTTCATCCAGGTACTTGGGAAGCTGTCGCGCCACCACACTCTCAACAACCTTTGCCACAATGCGAAGGTTGGAGACTGGACGATAGTTTGCCAAAAGCGCCGGGTCCAGGGAAGGCTTCTTGAGGAGGGGCCTCACCACCGCCTCTTTCAAAGCGGTGGGGAAGAAACCCTCTCTCAAAGAAGCATTGATAATACCCTGGAGCCAGCCTCGTGTAACCTCCCGGGTGGCCAGCACCAACCAGGAGGGACACGGGTCCAATAAACATGTGGCAGCACTAAGCCTACCCAAAATCCTGTCTACGTCCTCAGGAGTCACAGGGTCAAACTCCTCCCAGATAATATTCTCAAGACCCGCCTCCATCACTCCATCTAGCCCTACCCAGTCAAATCTACACGTATTGGACTTCAGAAAAGGTAAGAATAAACTTGTTTCTCCAAAGAAATCCAGAGGTTTTCTACAAGATTTTGACATTTACAAAGCAAATGTGAAAAAACCACTCTGTTGCCATAAATTTGGCTACTGACTTTTCCTTTGCACAAAATCTCATGAATGTCGCAATATTTAACATTTTAGTTTCATAATTTTGTTTTTTATTTATATTAATACGTCAAAAAAAAACCTGCCAAAATAAAAACACTAAAACAAAAGTTAATAAAAAAGGAAAAGAAAGGAACACTTTATTTTAAAAAGTTAGGTAGATTTGTTACATAGTAAAACGCATAAATAACAAAATGAGCTTATTGATACTGTCAAAATGGAATGCTGCATAGAATTCTACGCAATTTTCCATTCTTGCATATTATTATTTTATAGTATGCTAATGTTAGAAACCTTGTACATTTCACACAAAATCAGAATGTTTTGTGATAAAAAATTTTAATGGACATGAGCCTGTAATACAAAAGAAGCTATAGGAAAGGTACATACATTTATTTCAAGACTCTTAGTTGTTGTTTTTTTAACAATTTTTATTTTTATTTTTAAACAAACACAAACAAATATAACAAAAAACAAAAAACATAAACTCCATCTTCCATTACAAATTGTAGAAAATGTGTCGGTTGATTACAAACTGTGCATCTCTTCTATAGTCATATTCATATCAAATCACATATTTTAGTTCAAATATATTTATATATATTACAATTATTATACCTCAACCTTCATTTGACTATCTTGTTTCCAGCCATTGATAAAATGCTGCATTCACAACATGTCTAATATAAACTGGCCCATTCAGAAATAAGATACTTCGGTGAGTACAGCCAGTCACAAAATAATCATTTACCAGAAGGCAAACAAATTAGTGACAGTTCTTTCCACCATCCACCTTCACATTCAAGAGGCTTTCTACTAACATTGTCTCCTTCAACTTTTTTTTTGAGAGAAGGTTAATAGGTGGTTATACTTCCCAATAGATTTCCATGGTTGCTTTCATCTGTGGTTTCTTTGTTTTCTAAAAAGAACCAGTGGTGCCCAAAATAATTCTGTAAAATAAGTATAAACCTTTTCTTTACAACATGATCGTTTCCAATTCACTTTTCTCAAAATTAAAACCACTTATCTTTTTAGGAAGACTGAAGAGAGCTAAGCACAGTACCTATAAGCATACTAGAAGTTTTAACAGTAGACACATAGGACTCTATGGGTCTTTTGGTACAAGCACTTCCTTGCTAGTCCCTCAAATACTTTGACCATGCTACACTAAAAAAAAAACAAAGTCTGAACAATCCCTATTCTTGTGGGAAGCTCTACTTGTATTTAAGCAATATGAGTGACCTGCCTCTTCACAGTCTAACACTCCCTGTGACAGGCTCGGAGGCATCAGAGTTGGTCTGTCTCATACCCACTCGAAGTCCTTACTAGACGAAGTTCTCAAAACAGCTACTGTGTACGTAAATAACTGAAGCTCCTCTGAGCCTAGAATAAAACAAACAGGGTTGTACAAAAGATATAAATTCATTTTAACTCGATTTACCACCACAACTGAGCCCAAAATTTCCATTGGTAAATGAGGCAATTGAGTTGCATCCCATTTTATAATCTTTTTTGCCACCACTGTTAAGTGAATCACTGCAGTTTTAAACAGAATAATAGAGTTGAAAAGGACCTTGGAGGTCTTCTTGAACAAATCCCTGTTCAAGCAGGAAACCATGTACCATTTCAGACAAATAGTTATCCAATCTCTTCTTTAAAACCTCCAGTGTTGGAGCATTCACAACTTCTGGAGGCAAGCTGTTCCACTGATTAATTTTTCTGTCAGGAAATTTCTTAGTTCTAGCTTGGATCTCTCCTTGATTAGTTTCCACCCGTTGCTTCTTGTCTTACCCTCAGGTACTTTGGAGAATAGTTTGACTCTCTCTCCTTTGTGGCAGCCCCTGAGATATTGGAACATTGCTATCATGTCTCCCCTAATCCTTCTTTTCATTAAACTAGACATACCCAGTTCCTGCAACCATTCTTCATATGTTTTAGCCTCCAGTCCCCTAATCATCTTTGTTGCTCTTCTCTGCATCCTCTCCAGAGTCTCAACATCTTTTTTACATCATGGCAACCAAAACTGGATGCAGTATATTCCAAGTGTGGCCTTACCAAGGCATTATAAAGAGGTATTAACACTTCACGTGATCTTGATTCTATCCCTCTGTTAATGTAGCCTAGGACTGTTGTTTTGGCAGCTGCCAGCACACTGCTGGCTCATATTTAAGTGACTGTCTACTAGGACTTCCAGATCCTGCTCACAATTACTACTATTAAGTGAATCATACAGTCATAGAGCAAATCTGGATTCCCCAATTGACTTTCTGAGAAGCTAGCTGACAAGGTTACAAATGGTAATCAGATCATTCCAGGATAGTGCAGCCATCATAAATATATGACAGTTGCCGTAGCCCAAATGTTGATCATGTGACTACTGGATGCTGCAAAGTTTGTATGTGTGAAAAACAGTCATTTTTTCCAGTGCTGTTGTAACTTTGAACAGTCACTAAATGGACTGTTGTAATTCGAGGACTACCTGTAGTGTAAGTGAAGAACTGCTTCTCAAAGCACTGAGGTAGCAGGTATGGCTGAAGGATTTTCCAAGATATTCCATTTGCCTGGAAATGTCTATACTTCAATGTCCCTATTGAAGTATAGACAAAGGCGTTGAAACAGCTACACAAGAGCCTTTCAGAGGAAGCAATGCCTCTATACTTCAAGAAAATGTGCTTTACTAAAGTGCTTTAAGAAGCATTTATTCTTAAAGCATTTGAATAAAGGCTTCTTAAAGCATTTAAAGCAATAGATGGCAACAACATCCATTGTACTTTTACCTGCAAGAGACCTTTTTTAAACAAGCAAACAAACTTTTATTTTGCAAGTGAATGAAAGCACATAAAACATTTTAATTCTAAAGATTCTCTGAATAGGATTTACAGCTCTTAAGGGACAAAAGAAAACCTTCAATTTTGGAGGCCATTTACTTGAAGAAAAAAATGATGAGCTTGTTTCATTAGTATCTAAGCCAGTGTCTCAGCCTCAGCAACTTCAAGAGGAGTGGACTTCAGCTCCCAGAACTACCTCTTAAAAGTTCCCAAAGTTGAGGGGGAAAAACTGATCTCAGGAATTGGAACTCAGCAAAGACTTCAAAATCTACAGGTAGCTTTTTTTTTTCATCAAGCATGAACTAAATAACAGATATGCCGTATTTTTCGGAGTATAAGACGCACCCAGGTTTTGAAGAGGCAATTTTTTTTAAAAGTAGGTAGGTAGGTAGATAGAGGGAGGGAGGGAGAGGGAGAGAAATACAGAGAAATACAGTAGGTAGGTAGGGAGATAGAGAGAGTAGTTAGGTAGATGGATAAAGGGAGAGAGAGAGAGAGAGAAATAGAGAGAGAGAGAAATACGGTAGGGAGGGAGAGAGGAAGTGTGTAGATAGGTAGAGGGATAAAGAGAGAAAAATGGAGAGAGAAATATAGTAGATAGGTAGGGAGAGAGAAAGTAGGTAGGTAGGTAGGTAGGTAGGTAGGTAGGTAGGTAGGTAGGTAGGTGAGAGAGAGTAGGTGGGTAGGTAGGGAGGGAGAGTGTGCGGATAGGTAGGTAGAGGGATAGAGAGAGAGAAGTAACGAGAGAGACAAATACAGGAGATAGGTAGGGAGAGAGAGAAAAAGAAGGTAAGTTGGTAGGTAGAGGGATAGAGAGAGAAAAATAGAGAGAAATACAGTAGATAGGTGGGGGGAGAGAGAGAGTAGGTAGGTAGGTATATAGGTATATAGAGAACTATCATTACTATCATGTCACAATCTCAACCATAGGTTCTAATCCCATGCTCGGTTGCATAGTTTCTTCCTTCTCATTTGAAGTTGAGAAGATTCACATCCAGTAAACAGCTAATACGCAAAGGCAGCTATAAAATCCTATCTATCATCACTTACTAATATGAGACATTTTTATCCTCTTATGTTAGGAATTAGATTTCTATAACTTGGAAATAAAGGGCTACTGCACTGACTATAAAGGTTTTTTTTTTTAAATTAATATGGAATGATAAGACGTGTATATATTGTATAAATTAATTATCTCAATTTGTATGGGTGTCTATCTCAAATTCATGAGTCTGCATGAGTAGCAATAATTAAAATAGATTTTTTAAAAACAAAGAAACAATAACACAGATGAGCCATGGTGGAGCAGTGGTTAGAGTGCAGTACTGCAGACTACTTCTGCTGATCATCAGCTGCAGTTTGGCAGATCGATTCTCACCAGGCTCAAGGTGGACTCAGCCTTCCATCCTTTCGAGGTTCGGTAAAATGTGGACCCAGATTGTTGGGGGCAATATGCTGATTCTTTAAACCACTTAGAGAGGACTGTAGAGCACTGTAAAGAGGTATATAAGTCTAAGTGCTATTGCTAATACACATATGATCTGCATCCAGGGTAAAAACAAACAAATCAACAAGAAGAATGTCCTCCTTTAGCTCACAGTACTATATTATTATCAGGAAGTTAAGCTGGGATTCCTGATAGCAACAGAAATGCAACTGTGACTTCTATAAATATGTTCCATGAGGCTCCAGCGAACATTTTGCCTTCTCAGCAAAGAACAGAGTCATATCAAGTTCGCTAGGGTGTGGGCCTGCATGCTTGAGAATATCCTATGCCAACTGAAGAATTATATCAGATGCAAGTATATGCTATTCATAGGAAATAATCTCTGAAGGATAGCAAATATAATTGGAGCCCAAATTATACTGCTTCCATTATGTGTGAGAATGTGGCAAAGAGCTGTCATCTTCAACACCTTTTTAAAAAAATCAACCAAGCATTGAGCTGACATTCTCCACAAGTTTGATGGATACATTACTGGCCAATCCAATTTCTTATACTATCTTAACAGATATGTATTTGACAACAACTAACACCAAAACAAGATATTACACCACATTGAGTCAATTCATAAAGAATATTGACCTGAAGCTGTGAATATCCAATTTATACTGTTTACCTTTCCCCTTCATTTTTGTCACAGCCTTAAGCATACAAATCCCTTTGCTTTAAGGCATGGCTAGCTCTCGGTAATAATATGAATCTATGAATATTGAATGACTGAATAATATGAGTAGACCTACCATCTATTGGAGTTTTTCTCAACTTAAAAGTTTAGCAACTTTAAGATATGCTGGCTAGGGAATTTGGGGAGTTGAGGTTCACATATCATATTTACATGGGATTTGAGATTGATATTAAATTAGTAGGGATTTATTTATAAATGGGTTTAAATTTATATTTGCAAAGGAAGCAAGTTTATATCTCATGTATAAATGTTCTCAAGTTAATATTGTCAAGTGCCTTGCTCTTAAGTGAGTGTCTAATGGATACAACAGTAGTACTAGAAATAATAGAAATATTAACCACAGATTAGAACCAATTCTTTTTGGTGTGTACTTTGGGTGGGGGGACTCATACTTCTACTGCCCCAGAAGCCACTCAAAATATACTCCAAGCTACTTTCCTAAAATAAAATACTTTAGTTGTTTAAATTACAATCACAAAATTCTAAAATTTCTCAAAATTTATAAAATACACAATCATGCCAATCGCCCTTGTCATTGTACTTTTTCTTTTTTTCCTTGTTCTCATTTTTGATTGACAAATTCTAATAAATAAAATAAATAAATAAAATTTATCATTATTGACTATTTAGCACAACATCTGAATGATCCAATGTTCTTCTTAAGGAAATGTATCTCCCAATTATTAATTACTTCAAATGCTGTCAGGTCATATGCCTTTTTTAATTATAAAGTTATCTTTAATTATAATTAAACAATTATATAAATAGTTTGATAATCAATATCCTTGGACATCTTTCATCTGAATAACTTCATCAACTGATGCCCTACAGATGTTCTGGAATACTATTTCCTTGAGGACTAGAGAGGATGGGCACAATGGTCTTTAGTGATTTCCACTAATGCATGATGGAGCAGGAAGTTAGCTACACTCAGGTCTTGAAATCTATTTGTTTGATGAGTTTGGATGCACATTCAATTTGGCTGTCAAGACTCAACTTGGTTATGATTGGCAGCATCCCAATGTTTTGGAGAATCTTGAAAGCAAAACTTTTCTTCACTAAACATTTGGCTCCAAGATGAAAAATCTGTATTTAAACGTTGAGTTGCAATATAAAAGTATCGGGTTTAAAGTACCTTGTTAGTGCCGTTAGTTGAATCATTTCTCCAGAGACTTTTACTGGAAATAGACATGTTTCTTGTTTATGTATGTAAATGCCCCACTTTTAATTTTCCAGTTTTTCAATCAACTCCTTAAGGAGGGGTTTACATGCCTGGGGATGGCTAAATCACTGAATATTGCTATCAAATCATACTAGAAATCAGACAGAGATGAGGTAGGTGTGTATACATTTCTATGTATGCTAGTGAAATAATATACTTAAAAATTCTTATGCCCATCTCCAAATAAGCATGCAAAGGGCATTTCTTCATTCCCGAGGAGCAGATTTTATTATCAAGTAATTTCTCTGTCTTCCAATAAGAGGAATCTGTTGTTCCTTTCCCCAACTTCAGTGCCAAATGTGAACAGTGATTTTTCTTTTCTGTAAATAGTTATTTTTTATCCTCAGCAGGGTTGTCTTTTGTTGAGCAAATCTGAAAGCAAGGAAGCCAGATAGAAGCTCCAAGAAATGTTTCTCTCTCTTCCCCTCATTTCATAGGAAGCATCTACTGGTCTGTTTGCACCACACACTTAATTAGATCATGGGGTTTGAATGTTAGCAAATGGTACACCAGGAAAAACTGGGTCGACTGACCCAGCCAATTAATCTTAAGAAACTTACACTGAGTCCCCAATCTGCTTCATCACCAGATATCTTATCTTTGAAATTTTTCTTATTTTCACACTCACACCCCAGGTTCCACAGAGGAGGAGGAAAGGAGAAGAAAGGGAAATTAATACGCTTTTCCAAACCTGTCTTGATGCTTTCATCCTGATTTTTATTTAAGCATGCATCTACCCATTTGGGGGGGGGGGAATGGAAGAGCAGGAAGTTGAAAGGAGTCTAGCCTGTTTGTCCTTCTAACAACTGAGAGAAAGTGACTTGCCCAATGTCCCCCAGCTGGCTTTGTGACTAAGGCAGGACCAAAACTCACAGTCCTGTAATATCTAGTCCCATGATGGAGAACCTATGGCACGCATGCCAGAAGTGGCATGCAACACCCTCTCTGTGGACATGCGAGCCATCGCCCCAGCTCACTCCATGACACATGCATGGTGTGTGCCTCCTGCTGGCCAGACAGACTTCGGGTCTCTGCCATGCATGCAGGGGCAGGGCGCATGCGGGAGTACGTGCATGCACAGGGCGCATGCAGGAGCTGTGGGTGCATCCATAGGGGGCCAGGAACATGTGGCGTGTGTGTATGCACATTGCATTTTGGGGGTTTGGGCACACACACGCTTTGGGCACTCGGTCCGGAAAAGATTAGCCATCACTGATCTAGTCTGAGGCCTTAACCATTATACTAAATGGCTCTCAGTATTATAGTAAAAGACAAAAAGATTCTTATAAAATATCATCCAATCTTTGCCGAAGAGGTATTTATTCTTTCATCCCTTGATTAGTATATTACTTTTTCCAAGACAGATAAGCTACGTATTTGCATAAGTTATTTCTTGACATCTGGAATAATATCACTTTTGCAATTTCTCAATGTATTTTTAACCAACACGTATGCACAATACAGCTATAATTCCTGATGAACAATCAGATTCCAAAGTCTTGGAATATAATGCATCGCATCAAATTTAAAGATTTTCCCATAAACCTACCAATATTAGAACCACATTTTCCAAAATGAAAAATATTAACAGAGCTCAGATATAACAAGTGAGAAATAAGAATAGATATTACTCTGCAAGATTGATCCTTATTATAAAAGTCTTCAAAATAAATAAAAGTTAATTAGGACATTAGCAGATTATGCCCATTCTAGTTTATTCCCAAATCAGATTTCAAACAACATATCTACTTCATTTTTTTAACATTGAATTTATTTTGCTGTGTGTGTGTGTGTGTGTGTGTGTGTGTGTCAGTTTTGCAAGAAATCACAAATTAGAGATGTTAGATGTACAATAGTTTTCTTTCAGAATTTCTGTCTCTAAGTGTCTAAACATTATGGAAGAAAGGGGATTTTAAAAAACTTCCATCACAAAGACTCGGTAGCCCAATGAATAAGATGGAGTAAAGCAAAATTGGGAGTAGATTTGCCATTCCTGTCCCTCAAAAATTAGTAAAACCTGATGAAAAGCAGCCAAGTAAAGGCACTCGAAATTAGCTCAGTTTCAATCGTTTTACAGGATTTAGTTCTTTCCAGGATAGCCATTTGGACTGCTTTGGGGGAAATGTTTCTGACCATGACATGCACCCCTTCCAGCCATAATTCACTCTTGACCAATGCACAGTCAGAGAGAGAGAGAGAGAAAAGCTTCCCAAAGGTATGAAACGATTCTGTGGCCATAGCAACAGTCAGTGTCTTCCTTTTATGCAAACACTGCCAAGTCAACTGAATCATGCAGTAGAGATTGCGTATAATATTAAACGAAGCATGGTCAAAAGCATGGACTTAACAAAATCAGTATAATTTACTGAAAACACCTTCAGGGAGAATGTGTATGCTTCTGTTACCAGATGAGAAAGATTATCTATATTCCTTTTGGTTCTTTGTTTTTATCTATTTTAATTGGTGTGGGGGGGGGGTGTTTCCTACATTCCCAATGTAAAATTTCCCAAATTCACGTGGAACAAGCAGGCATACAATGCTATGATCCAGCATCCACAGCACGTTTTTTTTCTGTTATTTCTCCTCCCCAACAGTAGTGTCAAGCAACCACATTCATTGCTCCAGGTTGGAACAAACTGGTTGTGCCATGGAGGCAATCATCATCATACATAAGGAATCAAATCAGAGGTGGTATTCAGCCAGTTCTGATTGGTTCTGGAAAATTGGTAGCAGAAACTTTGAGTAGTTCGGCAAATACCGCCTCTGGCTGACTCCCATCTATTCGCTGCCTCCCGAGTCCCAGCTGATTCGCTGGGTCTTCTTCTGTTGCCCTGCACAGAAGAACAGAGCTGGAAAGCAGGTTAGTGGGGTGGGGAGGGAATGGGGATTTACAGTATTCTTGCCCTGGAGTGGGGTGGAAATGGGGATTTTGCGGTATCCTTCCCCTGCCACACCCACCAAGCCACACCACGCCCACAGAACAAGTAGTAAAAAAGTTTGAATCCGACCACTGAACCAGATGTATAACTAATCCCATACAAAACTCTGGATGCACTTTAAGGGAAATCTGAAATATTGGCCAATATCTGTCCATCTGATTATCATCGGCTACATAATCCCGTGTACTTTTCCATTTGAAACACAATGGTTGTTACACAATGACTTGCTCTCCCTTATAATGCACGAAGGCACAAATGAGATATAAGTCAAATGGCTGCTTGACAGGAAGAGGAGTCGCCCATCTGTTACTGCAACTCTAGGACAAAACTGAATCAAATGCACTGCAGACATTTCTTGGCATCTGCACTGATGTCGCATTCACTCTTTACCAATATTATTTTACAAGCTATCCTTATCTCAAGTCAAGCCGTCCGGAGTTTTAGAGTGGCTTGCAGATAAGATAGCTGTAGCAGATTTTTCTAAGATGAAGACAAATGTTTTTAACTCTCTTGATAAAATAAGAGCAGGAAGCGCAGCAAGCAAAGGGAGACATTGCTCACCGAATGTCAGCTGTGACATCCGAAATTGAAGAATGATTAGGCAAATTGAAGCAAGAGGCTTTAAAAAAAAAACGCCTTAAGAGCTGCTGCCTTTTAAGGTTAAGTCTAACCTGGTGTCATTGAATCAGTTGAACTGCAATTTAGCTAGACAGTGCATAACTGGCAAGGCCACAAATTTACAGAACACAGAACACTTCGTTTTAGGTTATATCAGCTGTTTCAAACAAGGCTGTCTTGTAAGTGAATAATCTTTGTACACCGTGGGGCATCTTATTGTGTGTACATGATATATACATGGATCAGTGCATGCACTGACTACCCCATTTGGAAACTTCAACAAGAACCCAACAAGAAAAATTGAACTTAAAACTGACATCAATGCATATAAATGGACAAACACAAAATTGGAAAATGCTATTATCTTGCTTCTCATTTGCTATGTTTGTGTCTCTCTTTCCCAGGATATCAATTCAACAAAAAACAATGAGCAGTACAATCCTAGATGGGACAGCCTGTTTGGCATGGTGGTAAAGATATCAGGCTGGAAACAGGCAGGCCGTGTATTCTAGACCCAGCTTGAGCACAAAGCCAGCTCGGTGAACTTGGACCAGTCACTTTCTCTCAGAGGCAAGGGCAAATCACTTCTGGAAAATCTTGACTGGGAAAACTGCAGACACATATCACCAGGAATCAGCACTGACTCAAACGCACATAGGCGCGTGCACACACATACACACACGACCAAATTTTACACTGTATATATAGTAAAGTTTAGGGAGTTCTCCCAGCAGATAAGTAGACATAACATTGTAGCTTCACATTTGTTCCATTTAGCCGGCCTAGCGTAATCTCCACAAATGACTATTTTATACAGTTTTAAATTTGGGGATTTTAATTTGTTTTTAGCACAGGATGGGTATCAAATAAGTTTTTTAAATTTTTACTTGATTTTGTATTGTATTTTAAATTCCTGTGCGCCACCCTTGGTCCTTTTGAAGAAGGGCAGGGTATAAATTTAATAAAATAAAATAAAATGAAAAAAATACTTAGGAAATTCTTATTGTGATAAGACCGGTTTGCACAGAAGCAAAGCATCTCTTCTCATCTCCACCCATCCCCATTTCCTTTTGCCTGCAAAAACACTGAAAGAAGCCATTTGATAAAGGCATATCAGTTCTTCAGTAACTGGGAAACAAATGTGCATCTTTTTTCCTGCTGCAATTTTGAATGGCACAATGGACAATAGAACCCTTCTGGCATTACCAGTATCTGGGCCAGCAAAGAACAACAAATAAGGAATGATGGAATACATGTATCAGATTAAGCCAAAACTAAATAAATCGTATTGTGGTTCAGGATGGCTATGCAAATTAGATCAGTGTGATAACCTTGGTTTCAATTCCTAATGCACACAGCCATGGTGCCACAGAAAGAATAAATCAGAAAGACTGCAGAGGCCACCAGGCTGAATATTAATCATGGGTGGAAGCAGTAAGGCTAACCAGTGCTCTTAACACTGTTCAGTTGAGATAAAGAAGCTGAGATTAGATTGTGGGGTCCTTGATGCTCCATGAGCTTGGTTGTTTTCTAGCAAACATCTCTGCAAGGAAACAGCCAAGTCAGAGAGCACCAAGGACCCCACAGTTCAACCCTTAGCTACAAACATTCTCTTCTATGAGAGAGAAACAAACATGTGATTCTTTTGTGATTCCACTCACAGGAAGACCCTGTTCTAAGATAAACATCAGTAAGACAATTACTAATGAAGTTTAGCTTAGTATATATGTATACACAAACACTGTGTTGTTCTCTTTCAGAATGAGCAACATTATGCAATGTGCAGAAAAAAGAAAGAAAAAATATATAATTAAATCTGGTTTGTCACCACAATATGATGCCATATCTTTCCATCCTTGCAGAATATCCTTGCTTCCCAAGCATCCATATACTGTCTCCTATATTGCCTCTTGTTTTTCAAAATATCTCCTCTCTCTCTTCATCCTCTCCATCCAACCATGACTTCTCCTTCCCCTTCCTCTCAACCCATTCACTCTTCTTTCATCTTGTGGTTTTTGCAATTCAGTCATCATTCATTGTCTTTATATGTCTAAACCACCTCAGCCCATTTCATTCATTCAATCACTTTTGTATTCAATCTACATTGATTGAGTACTACTTAGTTTTGGTGGTGTGGTTTTCTCCTTGGTAGTTCTTTTTAGGTTTCTCCAGACATACCTAGTCTTCTCTTCCATAAAATGAAATGGGCAGAAGGCTGTTCACATACAGAGACAGTTTTGCTCCTTTTCACAAGCATTCATTTCTTGCAACAGACAACATATGCAATAAACTTTACCTTTGTAACAATACTTCTACATCTTAAAATTGCTCCGTTTATTTTCCCCCATGTTTATTAATCACTTTACCAAATACACAAATTCATCCCCTTCCTCTAGTTTTTTGCAATTTGTGCATAATTTACAATTATTCGCTCTATTTTTCTTGTCCGGCTCAACTGCCTTAACCTTTGATTTATTAATTTTCAAATCAAAACTCCTTGTTGCATCATACAATATATCTTACATGCTGTTAATCATTTGGGCTCTCAGCTGACTATGAAAATTCAATTTCACGCTATCAAAAGTAAACAATTTGATTCTGCATCTGGTCATTACTAAAATAACGGAAAGAAACTGTATCTCCTGCTCAAGAGAGAAATATTTTTAGCTCTATACATAGCATTCCTTTCAATGTCCCTGTTTGACATATCACACATTTCTCTAAATATTCCTTCCAACATTGCCTCATTTCAGTTTCATCACCAATCACTTCATCACTTTTTAGTTCCATTTCCTCTACTGCACGTTTCTTGTGTAATTCTTTTAATCTACTTCCACAATTTTCAGTTCCAAAAAGTGAATGAGGCCTTTTGCTTCATTTAATCATTCCTTGTCTGCAATATCTTGTTCTCTCTATAAATATTGCGCAAATAACTCATTTTCTGGAGCAATCATACTCTCTTGTTTATGGTTCCTCACCCATAGTCTTTTTCACATCATTGTTTCAGCAAGCATTCCTTTTCATACTTCCAGAAAGCATGGTTCTATGGTTTTTCCATGGCACTCATAGTTCATAATTATTTCACTTATTTCAAACAGATTTGATATCCACTTTTCTTAAGGCCATTTTCCACTGCTTGTGCTAGAAAATTAATTTAAGCTTCTGTAGTAATTCTGCTTTCACTTTTCTATTTCTTCAATGTTTCTTTAGTTCAAAAATCCATTCCACTATAATGGATTCCACTAATCATGTATCCCCATTCAGAACCTCTCATTTATCTTTCATGTCTTATCTTTCAGTCAACGATCCAATCAATCATGCTTCTTTATTCATTCCTGTTCCATAATATGCATGAATAACTATTCACAGCTGTTGGTGAGTGGGCAACCTGAAATACTGGATAAATGAATAAAATATTCTCAGTTTATATTTCATAAACAACCTTTGCAGTCATAACTAAACCCATAACTTCATTTTCCTGCATGGATTCATTAACTGTATCAGATCAAATCTCTTTTATTCAGAACTACTCCCTCCTTCCCTGTTCTTTTTGTTAGCACTCATTTTATATGTTAACTCATACACTTCTATTGTCTAGTGGTGTACATTCCCTAGTCACAACCTTTCTTGAACCATGATTTTTATTAAATGAGCCCATTGAATTTATATCCACTGCCAATCATGGATTAACGTCCCATGTCAAACAAAGCAGTTACTTAAAGCTTTTTTACTAATATAAAGTTTGTATAGACTAATTATCACCTTCAGATATACTTGTGCCCATATTCAATATTCCCTAATTGTGATGACAGTAGTTTGGTACATTTTGTCCAGGATATTCAAGCACATCCTGGATCTAGTTTAGCCCCATGCATATGTATGCTTTTCTATGCAAGCTAGAATGTTTCTCTAGAGGCCACCTGACAATCCCAAGTACTATCCCTACCTCCTCCCAACCAGGAAGTACTTGAAATATACTGACATACACTCATGGAGAAAATTACATTAAAGTTGTATGCAAATATTCCTCTAGCCCTTAATTTCAAGCATCTCTGATTGTCTTTCCCTAGAGACCAGATAGATTTCCAGTATTCTACAAGGGTGCCATAGATAGACATTTCTCACTTACTCTTTCCAAGCAGAAACATAATAATAGTGCTATGTGCTCTTTAATAAAGAAGTACTTTATGGGGTTTAAGTTGGCATATTCAAAGCCAGGTTTGCATAATCAGAACCAATATATGGGTACAATGATGGCTATTATTTTCATTAGCAACCCATTTTTTCATGAAATATGACACAAATAAATAAAATATGAATTATTGGGGTTGCCTTTACATTCCATACTAAAATACATAGGCACTGCCCAATCACAGTTTCATTAAAATTCAGAAATATGCCTTTATTGATGAGCAGTGGTTATAGATAATAAAAAGCACTATATACATTATGTTATTTTTACAATACTGAATAGCAACAGTTTTCTGATTGGATTAGAGTTGTTTAAAAGTGCAATAATAAAATACATTACTAAACAACATAAAAGGATGACTTGAATCTTAAAACTGGACGTCATTATTCCATTTAAATATAGGCACCTAAATATAATCCAGAAAATTGCTCAAAATGAACCAGAAACTCTCTCTGCCGAGAAACGGCCGCCCTTCATGGATGTCTACGATTAAGATCACTGCCAAAAATGTCAGCAGAGCTGAAATCTCATTGAATGGCTAAGCAAAGAGGAAAAAATGCAACAGACATTTTCTTCACAAAACAAGTAGCCAAAATAGCTTCTAGAACACTGTCCCTATTTAAACCTGTTATACCACTGTTATGAAATGGTGAGAGATTTGTTTTTAACAGGAAAAGTAATCTACTTGGTGACCTCACCAAGTTAGTAAATACAGCCCTTGAAGGCTACAGGAAGTCATCACAGGTGCAGTACCCTTGCTGCATTCACTTGGTTGGTACTTGAACAGGCACCAACAGTAAATTCCTGAGCTGTCCACCACACAGAAGAGATGAAAAGAAGTAAAGCCACTTTTTGTACTTAAGCTTTTAAAAAATGTTCATGAAGTCAACAATAACCTAGACAATCCAGTGTCACCAACCAGAATGTGAACAAGGTCAGCTTCCATTTATGGTCATCTGTTTGACAAAAGAATTGTTTTTTAAAAAAAGAATCTTGAAGAGTTTAGGGATGGTCTTAATATTTCTGTCCTATACTGTATTCTGAGATGAAATATCTCTTAAATTAAAGAATGTTGAACACAGCTTTAAGATCATTCCAAGAGGAACCATTTCTTGAAATTTCAAGGATGGAGGATGGAGGTGGTATTCAGCCAGTTCTGACTGGTTCTGAACAACCAGTAGTGGAAATTTTGAGGAGTTCGGAGAACTGGCAAATAGGTTGGCCCCGCCCCGCTACCTCCCTGCCTCCCAGCTGATCTTTTTTTTTGTTGCCCTGAACAGGAGAACTGAGCTGGAAAGCAGGTTAGTGGGGTGGGGAGGGAATGGGGATTTTGCAGTATTCTTCCCCTGCCATGCCCATAAATCCACACCCACCAAGACACACCCACAAAACCATTAGTATAAAATGTTGAATCCCACCACTGGTGGAGAAGCGCAATATTAGTTATTTCTTCAGCATGTATGTCTTATATTCAACTTATTTTAGAGGGCCTGAGTGGCCTATAAGAAAAAAAAGTTAAAAATAACAAGAAGCCAAATATTATAACTTTAATACCAACAATGTTGATGTGCCACTATTTGAGGTGCGCTACATCCCTGAATAACTTTCTGAAAAGCCCTGTTTTTACAAGTCAAAAACATAATAAGAAGAGCGAAGAATATGTTCTGGTTATTTGGAAGCAGATTGGGGGGAGGTGGGCTGGTCGGCGGGAGGGATTGACTGAGAGGATGCAATCGGATATTCTCTTTGAAGAGAGAGCAAGCCCCCTCTATCAGATTTCAGTGGGTGGATAAATCCAACTCTCAGAAAGCGATCTGAGATACCTCCAGGCCTAGGCCAGCTAGGGCTTTAAAAGTGTTAACCAGTAGTCGGAATTGCACCTGGAGGCTAAGCGGCAATCAATGCAGCTCCACCCAACTGAAGGGGAAAAACTAACTTGAAAGGAGATATCTAAAATGTTTTCAGTTCAGAAGAGCTCTTTCAAATATCCTGATCTTGAAGCAAAATGTTCCAGTAATTTGTTCTGAGGTCGGAAACAAACACGCTGTTTTGTTCCAGTCCTGGAACCAAGCATGGACATTTTTATAATCACAGTCATACAAAGCAAATTTGAAACATAAAGTTTCGATCTCAAAACAGGCCATTTTTCTGTGTAAGTTCTGACCTGGAAACAAAGTAAAACAAAGGTCTTCAAACACACAAGAAAGTCAGAATAAAAGAAGTTTTGTTACAACAGAAGATAGGAAATAAAAATGTTCACACGAATTATTTTAAATGCAGTTGCTCTGTTCCAAGATGAAAAAAGGATGCCTCCCATTTCATGCATACCTCTGCCTTAAAAGATTGTTGCAGATTAATTATTACTAACTAGCCGTTCCCGGCCACACGTTGCTGTGGCCCAGTCTAGTTAACCAATCTGTGTGTAGATCTACACCAGCACACACAAAAACGTACACACAACCACTGTATAACCCCCCAACCTACCTACCTACTGTATTTCTCCCTCTCTCCCTCTCTCCCTCTACCTACCTACCTACCTACCTACCATATTTCTCCCTCTCTCTCTCTATCCCTCTACTGTATTTCTCCCTCTTTCTCTCTATCCCTCTACCTACCTACTTACCTACCTACTGTATTTCTCCCTCTCTCTATCCCTCTACCTACCTACCTACTGCTTTTCTCCCTTCCTCTCTCTATCCCTATAGCTGCCTACCTACCAGAGTATTTTATGTCATAAAGGATGTAACAAAACAGCAACACCTGTGGCTCATTGCTCATTTTTTTAAATTTTTTTACATTTCCGTTGCGTGTTCCTGCCACAGGTGTGACAGCTACACAATCTATATATATATCATTGGTGCTGTATTTGAAAGGAACGTTGTGTGAAAACGTGGAAGCAATCTGTGCAGTACTTTCAGAGATTACCGGTTTTGAACAAACTCATAGTTACATTTTTATTTATATAGATTTTATACCTGAAAGATTTCTACTGTGATTTTCTCAGGCTCTATATCCTCCAAATATACACATATATACAAGGCATTAACAAGATTTGTATCTTTCCCTGTAAGTGCTTCTAATGCTAAGCTATCTAAAGACTAATCCTTCATTACAGGAAGGTTTGACTTAAATAGACCATGGACACAATCAAGAAACAAAAGAAAAAATACTAGCAGTTTAAACTAACCTCCCTTTATTTTAGGTATCAAAATCAGAGATCCTTTTTTTAACCTCATTCTTTAAAAAATTTGCAAAAAACACATTCAGTTAAGAAAACGTTTAGCAAGGCATGTGAATAATTGTTCCACTATTTTTAAGAATGCAGAAGAATTGTTTTTTAGAAGTAGGCATCTTCTAGAACAGTGTGCCATATTTCACTACCAACATTTCTCTATCGAAAATTAATGTTATATTTCAGATTCAGGTAATCAAATTTACCATCTAACTCTGTAACAAATATGTACTATGTAACTGTTCTTTCTTCCCCAGTCTCCAAAGTCTCTAAAAACAGGCAATCGTAGAACTCAATCAAATTTTCAGGACATGTACACTGGCTTCATCCCATGTGTTTGCCAGTCATTCTTTACTCATCTTCTCAGCAGAAAATTCTCTACCAGAGACCAGAATTACTACCCTTGTAATCAAATGTTTATCTGGGTAGCATATGTAAAGAAAAAATCACAACTAGCTACATTCTCTTTAGCCTTCTGCTTCTCTTAAACCAGAGGCGTAAACTCACAGCCGGCAGGCCAGATGCGTCACACACTGGCCCTGCTCATCTTCATTTTAGCGAAGGAGAAAAAAGTCACGATACATCATGTGACGACAATGGGACGCCGCAAGTTTGACACCCCCATCTTAAACCATGCACTTGTAATGGCTAGAATCCACTCACCTAGAACACTAAAGTTCCATTCGCACAAAATCTTTCTTTAGCAGTTCAAATGAAATTCAGTTCAGATCATATTTATAACACACACACACACACCCTCAAACCATAGAAAAGAGAAAGATCTAAAGGTTGAAGAAGCTAAGAAATAAACCCAAAGTAACCATGTTATTGTTGTAACATTATACTGCAATAACAATGTTATTAGTAACAATGGTACTAATACTAGGCTGCAGGACAGACCTGGGCATTTTACGGCCTGTGTCAGGGCAACAACAGTGGCCCTCCACAACAGTCCCGGATCCTCATGTGGTCCCTTGGAAAAATTCAGAACAAGAAATACAGGAGGCTGGGATCAAAAGGGAATCTAGTTCTGTTTGGATTATTAAGTAAACAATACCCCAATGAAACAGGAGCAGGAAGAACAACTGGTTTTCTAGATGAAAGTAAACAAAATATTTTTGTTTTTGACCATTCTGCAGTATGTGACCACATCCTTCCACTAAGAAACAGCAACCAGGAACAGAGTAAAATCCAGAATTGTTTTTTTTTAAAGTAATGCATGATGAAAGTTTAAATAGCATGCTGAAAAGCAGCAATTATATCTGTACTCAGGAGAGGAGGGAAGTGGTTTAGGAAAAAGTTGGCCTTACTCAAAACAGAGAACACATTTTCTCCCCTTACAATTAGAGGTACAGGAAAATATACGGAAACATCTTTCATATTGAGAAGATACCAATGCTCCTCTTCCCAGAAGTCCACCTCCTTCTCAACAGAAAAAGCAAGAAGTCTTAGAAAGAGACCAGCTTGAAAAATCTTCAGATTTTTTCATCTTCATGTAAATGCAACAAATCATAAAGACTGATTTCCAAGCCACAATAGCTCAGTTCATGCAACACATTTATCTAAAACCAATGAAGCACATCAGTTAACATAGAGCCCTGGTGGTGCAGTGGTTTAAGTGCAGTACTGCAGGCTACTTCTGCTGATCACCAGCTGCCAGCAGTTTGGCAGATCGAATCTCACCAGGCTCAAGATTGACTCAGCCTTCCATCCTTCTGAGGTGGGTAAAATGAGGACCCAGATTGTTGGGGGCAATAGTCTGACTCTGTAAACCACTTAGAGAGGGCTGTAAAGCACTGTGAAGCGGTATATAAGTGCTATTGCTAAGTGCTATATTGTAAGACTCCTTATTTAGACATTTTTGGCACTTAACACAGGAACATGTATGGAATGGAATAGAACAGAACAGAATAGAACAGTTCTTTTGCAGCAATGAAAAATCTGAAACACTTTAACTTTATCCACTTAATATCATTAGTCTGCCACCAAAGCCTTCAGCCTCTTCAGAATGGTGTGCAAGCCCTAGCGAAAGAGTGCCCATTCTTGGCTTAATCCATATCATCATTCTTCCACCCTAATAATTCTTGAGCTTAGATAAATTGCTTTATTATTGAATTGTTAAATGAATAAACATGCACTAATGCCATACAGTTTGCTCCTAGAGTTCCATCTTGCATATAAACAAACACATTTTCAGTTGATTCTCTGCAGTGCCAGCTGTGACAGCCAATGCCTTCCAACTGCTGAGTGGGGAAAAAAAGCCAATTTCTAGACCATTTTAATTTCTATCTAGCCATCCGCTAACCCAAATATTAATACAAAGGGAGCATTTCCAAAAACCTGTTGACTTAGTTGAACTCCCCTGACTGACATGCAAAAGTTGTTCTGTATGTTAGTTTAGGAGGAAACACCTATGATAGATTTAATTTGTTTCCATTAGAGGAAGCAATTAATCTCCATTACAGATGATAAAAATTGCACCGTGGCTCACAGCCTCATAGTTGGTGCTTTTTTTTTTTAATACCAAGCGTCCTTCACTTGTTTATCAAATATTCTCATATAGACTATATTGTGTTTAAATCACATATCAACAGAGGGAAAACCATCATTTAATAATAGTACTTTTAGCAAATGTACCTCAAGATTCAGGATTATAGCTTCTTGCTCATATGTAAATTATACAAAAGGACAAAGAGAGTGCTATTCAACTCCAGTGACAGCTGCTACTTTTATTGCTTAAGCTATAGGTCTACATGTAAATAGAGTATTAGCCAATCATGATGTCACAGATGTCTGGAAAGCTTCACTATGATAAAAAAAAGTCTATAATAAAAGAACAATCCAACCAGAAATATAAAGAAAAACCACACAAACCACAGTATCTTTTTAAAACTATGTGTATTCTTTAAAGGCAATGTAATTAACCCTTCTTCGCATATATCAAACAATTTTGAAGGCAAAATAATTTTAATAAAGCAGCGTAAGATTTTCTACAGGCATGAGAGATAGAAATCTAACCCAGCAAAACAAAATATTCCATCAGGAAGTCATCCTTTAGAAGAAGATCTTACAGTTTTTAAATTGGATTTTATTATGCTTAATTAAAAAAATGCTTTAATGCCACAAAGCCTTAAAACTGATAAGCATAGGCATAAGAAGGAAAAAGAAAGAACAGACATCCTAGAAATAATGTTATAAACGGAACTACACAAACTTTGATCATGTTGCTCTTCTTCTTCCTCCTTGTCCTTTTGCTGGAAAAAAAACCTAATTCAAATGTTGACAAACAAAATGTATCAACAGGTCATTGTAAACGGAGTGCCTTCTCCTTACAAGGTTATATAATGACTAGCTGGATACCCGTGCTTCGCGACGAAACCATGTGATTGGGCTATGCAGGAGAAATTGGCTCAGTGGTGGTTGGTGATTGAAACACATAAGGGAATATCGCTGCCACCCACCTTGAGTCAGGAAGCAGTGCCATAGGTGGAAGGCATAGACATTTTGGTGAGGTACTGATGTTAAGTACTGTAAGGAACCCCAGATCGCTCCTGAGTGAAGGAGTAGAACATTTGCCAGTTTCAACTGAGGTAATGGAATGTGAGGCAACTGGAAGTTGGAACAGAGTTCTTTTCAGTTGGGGAGGGGGAGTAGAATGTCTAACTCCTTAGCATTAGAGTATGTTAATATAAGGCAGTTGGAACAGAGTTCTTTTCAGGTGGGAAGAGGGAGTAGAACTCCTTAGCATCAGAGTGTGTTATTTACTGTATAAGAAATAAGTATAAGAAATACTATAAGAAATATTAACAATTTGATGGTCATTTCGAAAAATCCTTTCTTGGTGAGCACCTAGAAGCCAAGGGGAACATACGTGCCAAATTTCAAGTTTGTAGGCTTTACAGTTCTGGAGATTTCATGATGAGTGGTATTTGCCTTTATATAGATTCTTTCAATTTACTCCCCTACCCAAAGAATCCACAATTCTTAACACATAGAATGAGATAAAATATCCTGAGCTTAAACAGTTTCTACAGAAAGGGAAGCAAATTCTGACCAAGAAAAGAACATCTGAGAATTGATCCATACATAAAACAAATTTGTCTTATTTTTTATGTCACTCCATCCCTTTACACTTTATTCAACCTGAGCTTGCTTCCCACAACTCAATGGTTTCTTCTCTTTCTTGCAGTTGTGAATCCATGCAGAATTACCAAAAAGGAGGGAGAACTGAATAAGCTGAGCAACAGGAAAAAACCTGAAGAAGGGAAAAGAGATCCCCCCCCCCAAAAAAATAAACACAAAACAGTCTTTCTTCTCTCTCCCATAATCACTGATCAGTCAACTACTGAGATCTGAAAAAAACTAGGATTGGTGAAGTGGATTTGTGCTTGAAAAGTGGCATCTCTATTCCTACTCTTAAAGATGAAGCATTGGACTTAGATTGGAAAATACTTAGCATTTACTTCTGTATCTATGTATTTATTGAGTAATGAATGGTACTCAGAAAGTAATTGGCAACCAATAATACTCAGTGTCCTGCACAAGGATGATTCATTCACGGCAAATTGAAATGTTTTGTCTGGTCTTTCTGATAATTAGGCAATCCCATTAGAACGCATCAAGGCTACCTGCAATTTGCACCTTATTGCACCTTAAACAAAGGTTGAATGGAATAATAGTCCATTCTTGTTTGTTGAAGAAAGAAGAAAAAGGGTGGGAAGAAGAAAAGGCAACTATAGTCTTGATCCAAGGAAGAATTAAATCTCTCAGGCAGGCCAGCATTTTCATTCTTCCATGACTAGATAGATTAATACTCCTCCAGCCCATTACCCATGTCACTTGCAAGATTCGCAGAGCAGGACACTCCACACAGTGTAATGACTGATGAGTTGCATGTGAAGATTGATGTTCAAGGCTAATAGCTATGTGCTATTGGAAAGAACCTTACTGTTTCTTTGCTCAAAATGCTTAGAGTTATTCAGACACAAACCAGCCTTCTTCTCTAACCGTCTGTCTTCCAAATTTCTTGGTTTATTATTGCAAAACATTCCAAATATATATTCCGGTCATTGTGGCCCTGATATATCTGAAAAGCAACAGATGGGAAAGATTGTGCAAATTGGTGTTCCTGCCCTCCATTCAACAACAGTTCCTGGACTACAATATCCTGGTTATGACAAAAGCAGGAAAATCTGATTCTGAATTATTGTCATCCTGAATTTATTCTCTGTGAATATTCTGGGAAACACTCAACCCATCAATCAATTTTCTTTGAAGTTTCTTCATCACTGATACACTAGCTGAGTTACCATTCACAGTTTATAGATGAACTGTCTGAAAAGAGATTCCAATTCTCTATTTTATTGGCTCAAATTTTATCGGCTTTTTCAAATGTTTCATAATGTGATTCTGTTTCAGCTATTTTCCTGCCATTTCAGTTTGGTATGTATGAAGTATGTCTATGCCTCTTAAACTCTTAAAATGAGCTATTTCTTCCCTATAATTTCCAGTTGTACTAAAGTTTCCGTTTCGGTTTCAGTTTATTTGGATTTATATCCTGCCCTATCTCCCCGAAGGGACTCAGGGCGGCTCACAGGCAAATATAAAACAATACAATAAATACAATACAGTGTTAAAATGGAATTAAATTAACTAGCCTGTGCTAAAATATAACTAAAAACTTTTAAAATCCCCTACCAAATACAGTTAAATTATTTCTAGTCTAAAATCAAGGCTAAAGTCTGAGCTAAAATCTAAACTCTAAGCTAGGCCCGCTAGGTGAAAGAAGTGTGTTTTCAGTGAACGGCGAAAAAGGCGAAGGTCCATGATGGTACGAAGTTCAGGGGGTAGGTCATTCCAGAGGGCCGGGCCTGCCACAGAGAAGGCCCTCCCCCTGGGCGCCGCCCGCCAGCATTGACCGGCACACGGCACCCTGAGGAGGCCCTCCCTGTGGGAGCGGACCGGTCGAAGGGAGGTGTGCGGTAGGAGACAGTCCCGCAAATAACTGGGCCCTCCCTGTGGGAGCGGACCGGTCGAAGGGAGGTGTGCGGTAGGAGAAAGTCCCGCAAATAACTGGGCCCTAAAGCAGTTTTCCCCAGTCTAATTCCCTGCAGATGTGCTATGCTACGTTATGGGGTACAGATTCCTTGTGTCTAAGGGGGCCAGGTTAGGGAAGGGCCGTCGAACTGTGAGAGGGATCTTTGAGTACTAGTGGACAACCATTTAAATATGAGCCAGCAGTGGGCAGCAGCTGCCAAAAAAGCCAACACAGTTCTAGGCTGCATAAACAGAGGGATAGAATCAAGATCACTTGAAGTTTATCACTTTATAATGTCTTGGTAAGGCCACACTTGGAATACTGCATTCAGTTTTGGTCACCATGATGTAGAAAAGATGTGGAGACTCTAGAAAGAGTGCAGTGAAGAGCAACAAAGATGATTAGGGGACTGAAGGCTAAAACATGTGAGGAACGGTTGCAGGAACTGGGTATGTCTAGTTTAATGAAAAGAAGGACTAGGGGAGACATGATAGCAGTGTTCCAATATCTCAGGGGTTGCCACAAAGAAGAGGGAGTCAAACTATTCTCTAAAGCACCTGAGGGCAGAACAAGAGGCAATGGGTGGAAACTAATCAAGGAGAGAAGCAACTTAGAACTGAGGAGAAATTTCCTGTGTTAGAACAATTAGTCAGTGGAACAGCTTTCCTCCAGAAGTTGTGAATGCCCCAACACTGCAAGTCTTTAAGAAGATGTTGGATAGCCATTTGTCTGAAACAGTGTAGGGCTTCCTGCCTAGGCAGGGGGTTGGACTAGAAGACCTCCAGGTCCCTTCCAACTCTGCTATTGTACATTGTATTGAATTCAATGGCTGATTTGGGGCTGGTCCCTCTCTCAGTTCAAGTTCAACTCACAGACCAATTGTTTTAAACCGCCCCGAGTCCCTATGGGGAGAGGGAGCGGTTTACAAATATTAAATTGAAATTGAAATTGAAATTGAATTGAAAATGGAGAGTGAAACATTTCTGCACAAGCTATGTGGAAAAAGAAGGAGAAAGGAAGGAATAAATAAATATGTTTAGGCACTTTAACATTAACAGAATTGGCTCACATAATATAAACATGCTTTCACTTGTACCCTTGCACTAGAATCAAATGCACTTCTTCACACATCACACTTCAAGGTATCAGTACAAAACTACTGAACAGCCACTGGATTATTGTTTTTAAAATACAAACTCCTGCCAACACACAATTGGTTGGAGTGCAGATTATTTTATTATTAGGTTATATCCCACATTATTTATATAATTTTTAGGGTTAAACAACACTTTTGATTACCAAAATCTGTTAATATCCTGTTAAACGGATTGGATAAAAGAATATTCTAAAGGCGTTAAATTAACAATTTAAGACTTATAAATCAGAGCAATGCAATACAAAAAGATTAAGTTGCTCCCAATCACATTGTTCCCATTTTCACCCATTAATACTCAGCCAGCTTGCCGCAGCAACTCAGTTCTGCAACCCATGACAAGATTTGCTCATAAAAAAAATACATTGTGATTCATGCCCCAGACACTCAGAAAATCTCATGCTAGCATAATCCTCTGCCCAAGATCCTGGAAAGCCAGGACTCAGATATACAGTACAAGGGTGAGATAAATGGATTACCGATGTGCTTAGGAGTACAGCACAGGCGGTTTGCCGTTACCACAATTTCTAGTGATGATAAGTAAGCATGACTTACTCAGGTGCCAGACATGGCTTCTGCTTCATTCAACAATCATTTCAAAAATTTTGCAGTGAAAGTCATTTGCAGATGCAGTTAAAAATCACAAGCTATGTTCAAACAACGTAAGATATATGCCATGTTGAGCCCTAGTTCAATGTTTAAGACAGCTGAGTGGGTTCACAGTGCATATTAAGCCATAAATCTTAATTTACAAATTACAATACAATACAATAGCAGAGTTGGAAGGGACCTTGTAGGTCTTCTAGTCCAACCCCCTGCGTGGGCAGGAACCTTATACCATTTCAGACAAATGGCTATCTAACATCTTCTTAAAGACTTCCAGGGTTGGGGCATTCACAACTTCTGGAGGCAAGCTGTTCCAGAGGTTAATTGTTCTGTCAGGAAATTTCTCCTTAGTTCTAAGTTGCTTCTCTCCTTGATTAGTTTCCACCCATTGCTTCTTGTCCTGCCCAAATTATAATGCCTGGGTTAGATATTAAGCCAAAATCAAGCAAACCCCTGTATGCATTAGCAACCATGACAAATGGATCAGAAGTACTTGATTTTTCTACTGAAACCTGATTTTTAATTTTTCTAAATGAACGCAGTCAAAATACAATGCATGCTGATTTTCTTTTGTCAATCATGCTGTCATCAACCTTAATGATGCAGAGTATATGTTTAATATCTTTTGCTTTATCTTCTATATTGTGTAATTTACCTGGAAGCAGTGAATTAGGAATTGTACATAGGAAGGAACATGTAATTTTCAGAAATCAAGTTACACTTCTAGAGATCAGAGCCAACCAAGTGAATTACAATAATAATGGACTAGTTAGGTAGCCAACTCATTTCTCCAATCCACATCGTGCTCCCTCACTCATTTTCATATGTACCTAGGCTGTGCAACGAACCAGATTTAAAAAGGAAACAGTGATATATACATAACACCTATTGACATATCCTTAAACATTTGTATCCTTTCTTGGGTTACAAAAGAAAAGAAAATGTTGGAATCCTTATCACATATACAAAATTCAGTGCTTTTTAAAAACAGTTGCATCCTCTTAAATGGATATGTAAAATCAAAATTATCCCTACAGTAAAGGGGTTACATTAACAATTTCTCTAAGACTTATAAACCAGAGAAATGAATTATGCAATACAAAAAGACTAATTTGCTCTCAATTACATTGTTCCTATCTCATCTATTAATATTGAGACAACTTGCAGCCACTCAGTTCCATAACCCATGACTAAATCTCAAGTCAGTACAGGCCTCACATAAATTAAAGATTAGCTTCTTCAGTTCACATTCAGTACTATACTTTTGGTTTATTGCTGTTTTATGTTGGAAAAAGATTTCCATTAAATCCTTCAGAAAGGATGTTCCACACCTGTCCCTTTTTACGTTTAGGATCTCATCTGGGCTTCTTTATGTTTGGGATCAAATTCTGCACAGCAGTATTTTTCAGGACACGCAGTCCTTGACTTACGACGATTCATTCAGTGACCATTCAAAGTTATGACAACGCTGAAGAAGAGGTTTATGATCAATGCAAGAAGTTAAGGCCATTGTAGAATTCTTGTGGTCATGTGATTAAAATTCAGATGACAGGCAGTACTTACGATTGCAGGGGCCCTGAGGTTCCCCTCACCCTCCTGTCTCCACCCACATCTATGACCTTTTGGCCCTTGCCGGCCTGCACTCAGACATCCTCACTCGACTTTGCAATCTTCTTCCTGGACACTGATGATGAGGCATGCCCTGCCATATTGAACTGGCTTCGCACAGCCAAAAAAAAAAAATTTGGAGGGGGAGCCCAAAGCTGTTTTAAAAAGACAGAGTGCACCTCTTTCCGCCATGTTTCTGGACCTTTTTTTCCTTTCTTAGTCCACAAAGCCAGCCCTAGCTCCACTGCTATAAAGCAGTGTTTTGCCGCTTAGCAACCAAAACTCTGATCCCAATTGTGGTTGTAAATCGAGGATTATCTGTATAGCATCTAATGATTATTGTACAGCATTATTTAGCTTCACGTATGTTCCCCACACAAGTAGGTCAGAAAGCTGATGATTATCACCATATTTGTCACAGTTAAATGCCTCCAAGACTTTCACCATAAACTAGACTGCTATGTTGGCTCTTATGCATCCTACAGGGCACGTCGTAAAGCCCTCTTGATTTTGACCCTGAGATCATAAAATACTTTTTTTTCATGGCAAGAGAAACAATATGCATAGTGACGCTTAAAGGTTTGTGAACCCCTTTGAATGTTCATTATTTCTGCATAAATTTGACCTAAAACAGGCTAAACCAAAATAGTAAATGGGAACAAATGAGCCATTTAATCTTCCACAGAGTCTGGACTGATTGTAATTTTCATTCAGCATATACGGGGATTTGAAACTGATTATTACTTTTGATTTCAACTTCCATTCCCACATGAACCAAGGTATAAGAAGGAGCACCTGTTCTATGGATTTAACAGATTAACAGAGTTGGAAGTGACCTTACAGGTCATCTAGCCCAACCCCGTCCAAGCAGGAGACCCTGCATCTGCCTCTACCAAGGATTGAACTCACAACCTCCTGATTGAGGGGCGAGAGCTCCACCTCTAGGCCACAGTCTGGGACATGATTTCTGATGCCTGCATGTCATCTGAAAGCCACAGAACACATGACTCTCACTTCTTCCTATGGGTTTATAACAGTGGTGGGTTTTAGGCAGTATGCCCCAGTACAGGTGTACCGGAGCCTGCCCAGAGCTCCAGGTACCATTCCGTTACGGTGCTCCGGAGGGCCTACCTGCCCACCCGCATTCCTTACCGGTCTTTAAAGTCTTTGGCATTTCCACGCATGCACAGAGCACGTACAGAGCCTGCATGACGCTCTGCTGAGCAGCTGGACCATCGCAGAGGTTTGCGGAGGCGTCACTGGATAGTACCCACCACTGGTTTATAATCTTTAGTTTTCCTTTGCTTTACAGACTTAAAAAGGTAGTGAAGGCAAAGATTGGTCATAAAATACTTTTTCATCACTATTGTAATTGCAAATGGTTGCTAAACAAAGCAATCCCTAAACTATCATTATTTGTTATATAATGTTATTATACATCACAATAAGACTTAATATCTTAGGTATTATGTGAGTCCACCCATGATTAAAACAAATCACTTAGTAGCACAAATATGAACCCAGCGTAAGAGAAGGGCAGGCAGAGCTGGGTGAGGGTGGAGTTAAATGCATCATCAGCTTAGCGTCACTATGTTGCCACATCCAAGTTCAGAGCCCACCCTTTGAATTCTGCTCTCTAATCTAGTACTGACTGTTAGTTGAATAAAGTCTTGTGTATAGGCTTGAGTAGTAAATCTTCTCAACTGCAACTTAATGTATAGTCCTGATCCTTTGTGCCTGACACCCAGAAACTCAGAATGCCATTTTGGCATCAAACAAAACTGATCTTCCTGGTTTTAGAAGATTGGCTGTATTCTCACATGATCTACTTTTGAACCCTGTTGACTTCAGCTTCCAATCCTTACCTCCAATTTGAACTAAGCCAACTGGCTTCTGAAAAGAACTATAGTTGATTGTACAAATTGATTTGTTTTAGAGTATCACTTGTTTATAAGTTTGGGTGAATCCACACTACAGCAACTGATTATGTGTATGCCAGGAGATAAATGAATAAGAGCAAAATATGCCCTTTCAAGTAAACAATTAAAGCTTCCCTGCACAACAGTTCCTGTGTGGAATTATAGCTACACTGTAAGTTGGGGGCAAAGGTTTGTAACTCCACAGGCTACAAACATTACGTAACTATTTCTTTAATTGTTCCCACTCCTGATATTTAGTTTCACCTTTTAAAGAAAAAAAAAATTGAGCTTGTGAGCACTGAAAACTAATTAACTTTTTTACTATCTCAAAGTCACAGGAAAGCATTTGATCATCTCATTTAATCTATTGTGTAGCAAGATTGAATCCCTCCTATAACATCCAAGGGTGGGTCCTTCCTAAAAAAAAATCTCTGGTGATCAAAAGGGCTCCTGTCTATCTTGGCTGATTGTTTCCTAAAGAGCATTTCTTTCCCTTGTCCCCCCAAGGCCCCCACACATTCCATCACAAATATTTGTTTTTATATTAAGCATGAACTAAGCCTTGTCTTAATTACAGAGTTGTTGTTGTTGTTGTTATTATTATAGAGTCACTTGATTGTAGGATGGGTGGATATATAAATAAGATGAATGAGAAATTATTTTCACAGCAATGCAAAGTTGCAGCTGCCCATTCTTTAGCTCAGAGTTCCCAAAGGTTTCTGACTTTGTGGACCAGTGGGGAAAAGAGGAGATGCTGTTGGGTGAGTGGCCGGCAAGCAAACGTTGGGGAGGGACCCCTGGTTTAGCTGGTGTTGATTTTCATATGCATCAAGTTCACTATTGGTCTGAAATGGGATAGAGTCTCCTGATTAAGCAGGGCTTTGGACTAGAAGACCTCCAAGCTATCTTCCAACCTTGTTATTCTGTATCCCTAGAATGTCGTAATGTATATAGATCCAAGCAATGTGGCCTTTTGCAACTGATGTGGAAATTTTCTCAATTGCGCAGATAAATATTGCTGTCCAAGATTTTTTGATATGGGATCCAGTGTCCCAATAACCACTGAGACCATCACATCTGGTTTGTTTATTTACTTTCTATAGCCACCTAACTCAACCTGGCCATTTTTACAATCCACAATGGCTCTAGATCTCTTACCCCTTATCAAAGGCAATGATTGTATTACATCATTCTAAAAACTTACTATCCAAATTGCCATTTTCCATGGCATAAAGGAAGTTTCTAGGTTCTGCCAACAAAAGTGCGTATAGTCATGGCTATAGTTTTCCCAGTTGCAATGTATGGCTGTGAAAGTTGGACCATAAGGGCCGAAGTGCCAAAGAATTAAGTTCTTTGAACTATGGTGCTGTAGAAGACTCCCGCGAGTCCCTTGGACTGCAAGGCGATCAAACTGGCCAGTCCTAGAGGAGATCAACCCTGACTGCTCTTTAGAAGTCCAGATCCTGAAGATGAAACTCAAATACTTTGGCTGGTAGAGGACAGGAAGGCCTGGAGGAATACTGTCCATTGGGTCGTGATGGGTTGAACATGACTTTGCGACTAACAACAACAAGGTTCTTCCTTCTTAAATCTATAAGTAGAGTGGATGGGGAGAAGGCAAAAGTATTCACATATTCCCTGTTAATCAGATGAAGTCACTTTTTTGGATTCTCAACATTTTAAATCTTGATAATCTAGTGTAATATTGGGATAAGGGCTTTTATATGCTTTTATAGTTCTCTTCCCTGTTGTAAATAGCAATAGCACTTAGACTTATATACCACTTCACAGTGCCAAGCTATTGTGTGAAAACACTGTTACCATTTTGAAATGATAAGTGCATAATGCAAATGATGTGCATAATGCAAACAGCCGTGGCCAGGGGGGCTTTCTATCAGGTTCGCCTGATATGCCAGTTGCGCCCCTTTCTGGATCGTGACACTTTATGCACGGTCACTCAAGCCCTCGTCATCTCCCGTCTGGACTACTGCAATGCTCTCTACATGGGGCTTCCCTTGAGGTGCACCCGGAGGCTCCAGTTAGTTCAGAATGCGGCCGCGCGGGGGATTCTGGGAGCGTCTAGATGCTCCCACGTGACACCTCTCCTGCGTGAGCTGCACTGGCTGCCTGTGGCTTTCTGGGTGCGCTTCAAGGTATTAGTGACCACCTTTAAAGCGCTCCATGGCAAGGGACCTGGTTATTTGCAAGACCGCCTCCTGCTACCAAATACCTCCCACCGTCCAGTTCGCTCCCACAGAGAGGGCTTCCTCAGGGTGCCGTCGGCCAGGCAATGTCAGCTGGCGGCCCCTAGGGGGAGAGCCTTCTCTGTGGCAGCTCCTGCCCTCTGGAATGACCTACCCCCTGACCTACGGACAATCCCGGACCTGCGCCTTTTCCTTCGGGCCTTGAAGACTTATTTATTTCGTGCGGCCGGCCTGGCGTAGTTTTTAACTAGCATAGTTTTAAATGGTATAGTTTTGAATGGTTTTTTAGCAGGGATTTTAACAAGGTTTTAAGACAGGCTATTTATCATTTAATGTATTTTTAAAGGTTTCTATGTTTTTTACTTGTGATTTTATTGTTGCCTGTACACTGCCCTGAGTCCCGGAAGGGAGAAGGGCGGTATAGAAATTTAAACAATAAATAAATAAATAAATAAATAAATAAATAAATAAATAAATAAATAAATAAATAAATAAATAAATAAATAAATAAATAAATAAATAAATACCCTTATCTGGAGACAGCCAAGGATAGCTATAACCCAATTTGTTTCTCATTCTTTCTTGTCAACTGAGAAAACAACACATATACAATAAACCAACAGCTGCTGTCTATCCGTTGTCTGGAGAACAAATGGAGAGAAGTTATATGTTGAGTGGTCAGCATGAATGAAT
Source organism: Rhabdophis nuchalis (assembly GCA_039707465.1). Lineage (NCBI taxonomy): Eukaryota > Metazoa > Chordata > Lepidosauria > Squamata > Natricidae > Rhabdophis > Rhabdophis nuchalis. Next base: position 67,268,789 of record CM077646.1, read on the forward strand.
GATACATTGCAGATATTTACACATACATAACAATCTAGGTGTTATATTGGAGATGTAAATCATGTATCTTAACTGCCTACAATTTGTGGCATAATTTAAGGTCTTCACATTTTTAATGCGTTTTCACATTGGGCTAACCCATAATTTACTTATATTGTATATATATATATACTTTTATTTACGGTCACAGAACAAATACTGTATACTTTAATTGCATACAACCAATTCTATAATGTATCAATAAACAGTTAAAAAACCATCCACAACAAACACAACTAATAACTGTTAAAATAAGTTCTTGATATATATTCAACATCATCTATGAGAATAATTCTCTTTGGCTACTCTTCTAAAAACCATGCAGTTTGTTTGACTGATCACAGACTGTGAAGCCAACTATTATGGCTTATAACCCATGATTTTCAGCCACTGTATAAATCCCATCTTGCTTTTACCTGCTCTTCCAACAAGATCCTGTTACTATAGATCACAGATAAGAAGAGGATGAATCAATTTGTGAAAGAAGCATAATTGTCTTTCCTAATAAAATATGGGCTCAATTGTCTCAATAACTCCAATTTAAATATTTTTCTTTTCAAATTCAGTTCACATATCACACAACATGAACAACTATCAACTTCAGTAACAATAAAGGAAAATGAACATCTGCTAAAGTTGCTCAGGAATAAGGGTACATTCATACCCACATTGTCCTGCTAAAAAATTTTTTTTAGGATTATTACTTACTGGAAGAAAAAAGTACTTTTTGAAATTCTTTCCTTTCAATAAGGAAAGAGGCTACATTAGGTTACTCAATTGTAAAGCACTGTGATATAAAAAATGCCCAAATTATACACAATCAGATGATATGTGATGCAGAACAATCTGTTATGGCATCCAGTCACTAAAAATGCAGAACACGAAAACAGAGGCCAGAAAGTCCCCATCCCCCATCTGGCACTTACTCTACTAATCCAAGTTGCAACCTGATTCATTGAAAGCACCTAAATTTATGCTGAGGAAAACTTAATTCTGATACCAACTGAGCCTAAATTCTACAGTTTTATTCAATGGTTGAATAACGTCAGGTGGAATTTCAAGTTGTGTTCTGCTAATACACTAGAAATTGGATATGTCTCTCTTCTTAGAACCAAATATACAACTACAAGTAAAATAGACCACAGGAGAGGAACATATAAACACATTTGTTGAAAGCACATTTCAAGCCACTGAGTAACTTGCTATAAAGCAACCACTAAGGTCTGTTTTGGCGTTGAGAGCAGATTAAGAAATTTCCTGAAGGAACTACAGGATATCTAGGAACAATTATGAATGATAGTATGCGGTTATTAGCTTTTGGAAATATAATCAGTCATATCTCACCTCTGCTTAAATCAAGAGGGACAACAGTAGATCCAGAATTATCTTCTGGTGTTTCAGGGAGTTAATGTAGAACTAAATTCATTAGAGAGTCAGAAATGTATATCAAAACCTAGTTTGTAACCAGAAGAATTGGGATTCTGATTCCAATAATTCGCTATCCATGTGGCTGAATATTTCAATAATGAATTACCAACCAGAGCATCCCAGCTTGGAGAAAGACACTCTAGTACAAAGATATTTCTTCAAAAGAGCTGAAATTCAAGAGTGACTTAAACCTTCAGATTTAGCATCAAATCTTCCAGGTGGCATGTATAAGGTTCATGTACCATCCCAAGTTTGCCAAGTGAGTGGTGAACTATAAACACATAGCTTGCACAGTAGGACCTTACATGCATATCAAGACCTTAATCCTGAACGTTTGTGAAAATATTCTGAATTATTCAGATGAAAGTGCGCACCCAGTTTTGCAAGTTATAATTCACCACACTAAGTAATAGTCCTGCATTAAGCATCAACCACCGGACTCTGGAACTGTTGTGAGATCACTTTGCAAACCAACTCATTTCCATCTCCATCTGGAAACCTCTTTTGCATAAGCACTGCCCATTCCAAACAGCCTAATAAATTGTGCATGCAAGACTAACCCCCCCTCTGTTCTTTCAAAATTACTCCAGCAAAAAAAACCCTGTGAATTAGGAAAGCAGAACTTGTACGCCCTAGTTCTACAGCTAACACTCAAGGGCAAGGTGTAAATTCAGCACCATGCTTACATTTAAGCTACCAATGAGTCTCAACTATGGAGAGGGGGGGGGGGGAGTATTTCTTTTTTAAATGGTATCTTACAACAAAAACAAAAAGCAAAGCCAAACCAACAAAACAGCGTATCTTGTGGGTTGTCTACCTGTGTCCAGAGTGTTGCATAACAGGGAAAGGGGGAAAATGTAGCTTATAGTAGGTTATAGCCAACCTATTTAAATCAAGCTTTCCTCCTCTGTGAGTACTGGAATCAGAATGCAGCCAGATAGACTAGTTTCCCCAACATACACCCTTCTCCTTTATGCCCTGTAGCAGAGAACACTCCCTTCAAAATCTCTTACGGGAGCACTTCCATTCCCGGTGTTGTATGACTTCAGAGCTGTAGGAAAGATCCCAAATCCGGGAGGGGAAGGCCGCGGATTTTAAGAAGGGAACCTTTACAACGCTGACAGTTCCCAACCCCTTCGGCACATAGGCATTGACCGCTTTCTGCAAGCAGCCTCCCTAGAGGGAGATACAAGCCTCACGCCTACGTCTCCGGCAGAGACTCGATGCAAAGCGAGCCTCCAGGCGTTATCTGTGGTGTACGCACCACAGATGGCTGCCCCCCCCCACCATGCCTGCCCTGAAACGGGGCTCCCATCAAAAGGACGGCTTTTTTTCCCCCCAACCCAGAGATCGAGAAGGCGAGAGAGAGCCCTGGCTGTCGAGAAGAGCTCACGACCCGAGAGCCCCCGCCCCCACCTCCCCGATCCACCATTCACACAACTGCAATGCAGCTTTTACTACCCTGCCACCCCCCCCCCCGACTTCCCCGCGACACACCGCCCGACCTCTGGGCTTCGGCATGTCCCTCTCTACTGACACCCGCAGGTCGCCCCCCCCCCCGCTCCACCTCCTGGTGCCTTCCCAGTACGAGAACCGAGGCAGAATAAGATACAGAACAATGAAGGGACTGGAGGACGAGGAGGAGGAGGAGGAAGAAGAAGAAGAGGAGGAGGAGGAGGAGAGGAGGAGGAAGAAAAGGGGAGAAAGCTTGGGAGGGGGAAGTCAGACTCACCTTTCACTTGAGTTTCATATTCCGCGATAATCTCTTTGTCTTTCTTGAACTTTGCTTGCGATGACATCTTCGGGGGACAGCGCTGCTCTGCTCAGTCCGCGCGGGCGAGCCGGATTTTCGTTTCCTCCTCCTCCTCCTCCTCCTTCGGCGTCCTCGCCCGCTGCTCTTGCCTTCGAGTCCCCCACCAAGCGCACTCCCGCCCGCTCGCCCTCCTTTTTCCTCCTCCCCCCCCCCTTCCCCGAGCCCGATCTGCTCCGGAGGAGAGAGACCGAGAGAGATAGAGACGCTCAGCAAAGCGAAGAAGGGCAGCTTCTCCCCTCTCCGTCGGCCAGCCGAGTCCCCGGCATTTGCCTTCGGGCCAGCTCGGAGGCAAGGCAGGGAGAACCTGCTGGGAACGCTCGGGAGCCGCCGCCGCCGCCGAGAAGCGGGGTGAATGGAGGGGAGGAGCGAGGAGGGTGTGTCACCTGCACCCAAGTAGGCTTCGACGAGGAAGTGGTGGTGGTGGTGGGAGATTTGTGTAGAGGAAAAAAAAAAAGACGCCGATAAATAAATCGATAAATAAAGGCGAGCGCCGGAAGCCCCTCCGCGGGAAAAAAAAAAAAAGGCTTGCAAGGAGAAGTGGAGGAAGCCAAGGCGAAACTCAGGCTCCTCCTCCGTTTAGCGTGTAGGTATAGTATAACGCCGCGGCTGAGGAGGCGCGGAGGAGAAGCTCAGGGAGCCGCCAAGAGCTCGCGCGTTGCGCCGTTCTTCCTCTCCCGGCCAACTTAGCCGGGCAGCGGCTGAGGGCTTCTCTCGCGCGGGAGAGCTGCCTCCTTCTGACGGGCAGGCTTGAATGAAGTTGGCCCCGCGTCACGCACCGAGCAAAAGGCCCCTCCTCCCCTCTTTTGCAACCACTACCACATTGTGGGCTACGGAGGCGTTGGAAGCCGCTGCGAGGGAGGAGGGCCGGGGCAACGGGGTTCGCACGGGGCGGAAGGGAAAGCTCTGCGGAAGCCTCTGGGCTTGGGCTTCGGGATGGCGCCTGGAGCCGGTTCTCCGCTTTGCAAGTCGAGGGACGCGACTCGGGAGACGGCGCGTCCGAGGGAAAAGGCCAGAATGGGGAGGGTGGGGGGGTTTCGGGCGGGTGTGTGTGTGTCTCTTTCTCCTTCGAGTCGCCGTTCACTCCCGAACAGTCTTGTAACCTGGCGACCTCGAGTGAAGGTTTGAGGGGGAAAGGGGGGCTGAAGCAAACTCTCCGCGCTGCCAGGAAACTTCCCTTCTGAATGCCTTCCTCTCCCCTGTTGTAACCAACTTTTGAGGTCGGTTGCTCCGTATGCGGAGCTGCGCTTTGCTATCTTGTAAGGGCTGCCGAATCAGATTCCGCAATCTTTTGGGATTATGACCGTTCACGGTAAGGCCTCAAAAGGGCACGGCTACTCAGCACGGTTGAAAACAGGGCAGTTTACTTCTAGGTAATTGTGAACAGAATCGCAGTCTTGGCCTTACTACATCCATCTTGTGGCTGTCTTAGCGGACTTGGCAGACTTCAATGAATCGGCCTTTGCTCCAGTTTGACGGATTTCCTTAAGATACAGTGCTAACCAATAAACTGATCAAGCAGATCAGCCGATCATCGTGCAAACGTACTATTTACCAGAAGCTGAAGTTCAGACATAACTTAGTACTGAAGCAGGGTGTGCTTTGCCTGCAGTCTATTAAAGAAACAGTAGGTTTCTCAGATAAGAAAGCATAATATATATCCACCGCTAGCTGGGCTCATCAATTGTGCTAAGCCAAAATCCATAAAAGAACATAATGCAGTGCTTGAAATTGGTCAGTGAAGGCTGTAGAGTGAATCCAAGGAAAAAGTGGAATTTGAATCATCCAACTGGACTGAGTTGGGACATAAGATATTCTTAAATAAATAACAATAACCCATCTAAACCAGGCGGGTCAAACTCAAGACTTGTGGGCCAGATCTGGCCCGCGATGTGACTAGATGTGGCCTGCGGAGCTGCTCTGGAGACAGTGAAAGACCAGCCCAGGATGGGTCCTATAACTTGATGGCGGCCACCCGGACCGAAATGTGGTGAGCCTTAGATCAATGGGGCAGCTCTGGAGCCAGCAAGGAGTCACCTCAGCCCCGCCCCCTGTGCACTTGCCACTTTCTGTGCGCATGCCCAGTGGGTGTGGGTGGAGTGGCCCCAAGCTGGCTCCAGGGTTGCCCCACCCATCTAAGGCTCACTGTTCCAGGCCGGATGGCCGCCATCAAGTTATAAATCAGTGCCATGCCCACCACCAGTGCCTCCATGGCCTGCTCACCTGCCTGATCTCGCAGTCTGTGCAGCTTCCCTTTCACTGGGACACCCCCTATCCCATCCCATGTGGGAAGGCCACAGCTTAAGCACAGTCACTGGCCATGCTGCCAATCTCTCCTCCCCTCGTCCTTTCCTGGGTGTGAAGGAAGGACAAGATGAGAATGAGGAGGAAGGAAGGAGATGGGAAGGAGAGAACATTATTTTAAGAGTTTTTAAGACATTTTAAGAGTTCTTTCATGTAAACTTCATAAGTTCAGGTGCCATGAAAGGAAGCGAAGATTGCATGTGGCTCTCAACCCCTTCACAAGTTGCCCTCAACCTGGAATTTTGAATGTGGCAGAAAAGGGATTATATAGGAGGGAACAGTTAGATTGTAGTTGCATTAAGTGAATGGAGTTTAACTTTTATGAAATGAAATGTAGTTTCATCACGCTTGGCCCATTTTTTTAAAAGTGCTGCTCTGGCCTAGAGGGAAAGTACAGGTAGTCCTCAACTTGCAATCATTCATTTAGTGACCATTCAAAGTTACAATAGCATAGAAGTTTTCTAACTTATGACCATTGCAGCATCCCCATGGTCACATGATCAAAATTCAGAACTTGGCAACTGGCATGCATTTATGACTGCTGCAGTGTTTTAGAGTCACGTGATCACCTTTTGCGACCACACCTGGAATACGGCATCCAGTTTGGGTCACCATATTGCAAAAAAGATGTTGAGACTTTGGGGAAAGTGCAAAGAACAGCAACTAAGATGATTAAAAGCCTGAAAACTAAAACATATGAAGAATGGTTGGAGGAATTGTGTATGGCCAATCTAGAGAAAAGAAGGACTAGGGGTGACATGATAGCAGTATTCCCATATTTGAGGGGCTGCCTCAACTTATTTTCCAAAGCACCAGAAGGCAAGACAATAAATGATGGATGGGAACTAATCAAGCAGAGAAGCAACCTGGAATTGAGGAAAAACTTCCTAACATGACAATTAACCAGTGGAACAGCTTGCCTCCAGAAGTTATGGGTGCTTCATCACTGGAAGTTTTTAAGAAAAGACTGGACAACAACCTATCTGAAATGGTATATAGGATGGACTAGAAGACCTCCAAAGTTCCTTCCAGCTCTGTTTTGATTGATGGATTGATTGATTGACCTTCTGACAGGCAAAGTCAATGGGGATACCAGATTCATTTAACAACTGTATTGACTCACTTAACAACTTTGGCGAGAAAGGTCATAAAATGGGACCAAGGTCACTTAACAACTTTCTTGCTTAGCAACAGAAATGTTGGCCTCAATTGGGCTTATAAGTCAAGGGCTACTCTATAGCGTTTGCCTTAAAATGATATGTACCTTTTTTAATTGGGTGAGAACTCTACATGTTATGGATTTCTTTCACCCGCTCTTCATCGGAGCATATGGCCTATTAATCAACCATAGGCCACTGGGCTTTGTATGAACTACATAAGATGTGGGAGGAGTAGAAGAAAGGAAAGATGATCTGTAACAGATGCCGAGAACAACAAATAGAAGTGACCAAACAAAGGAGAGTAAGATCCATCCATGCCAGTTAAGTATTAAGACTGAAAAATGACATGCTTTTTTTTGTAAAGATCTAAACAGTAATGCAGTTCAGTCCTATGCTTATACCAACATAAAACAATAGAGTTTGGTTTAATCCACAGTAAATGCATGTAGAACTTACATTTGTCTAATGTTACTTAGGCAAGACTTAAGTTCTTCCAGATATTGCAGAGTAACCTCATTCAGTATCTTAGAAAGTTAATACATTTTTATTGTGTATGAGGCCAAAATGAGTACTTATTCTCAATACCACCAATAATAATGAAATATGCATTAACATGCACTGTTTGAGTATGTAGTGGTGTGTATGGGCATTTGATGTTTATGGAAACCATGAGTACTTTTCAATGTTTTTGGATTGTGTCCAATATATGAAACATATTCCAGGAAAGCAGATCTGTGTTGTATCCATTTCTAAGACATGCATTGTTAGTACACTGGTTTGCTTCAACAGCCATTTTGAGTTACGATACCATCACTGTCTTAGCATTTCCATCCATGCTGTAATGTTTGCTGAATATTTAATTACAACGAAGAGCAGTAATAGTACATTGCCTTATAAACAGCAAGTCATACATGGAAGATCATTGCCTCTTAGTAAAATAGCCATATGCTTGCAAGTTAAAAATATTTTGCAGTCTAGAGCAACTTATTTAGTCGCTGGATCTATGCATATTGTGTTTGGTTTGTAAAATAAAACATAATATTGGTTTTATTTTTATTTTACTGTTGATGATGCTGACCTGTAAGAGCTTTTTTTGGTGTGGTGGTGTCATTTTTCCTCCATTATCCACTAGAAATAAAACATTTTACTGCTTTAGATGGAGTTTATGCAGTTGGTGAGTTTTTATTTTTTAACTAATGTTGTGTTTCATAACTTATGCTAATGTTTTTTTTAGCCTTCAACTAAGTAGTGTGTGATATAGAGGGGTATGTTTTTATCAATAATGTATATTTATTTTGTAGCTTTTATTACCGTAACCACTGAATATGCAGTACTTGATATGTAATACAAAATATTTTAAAATAAGTAAATAATTCATGCCATTTTTTTCTCTGAGCAGCTCAATTTTTTTCCTCTACACATGCTATCTTCTCTCTCCCTGGCAATTCAACCAAGGTCACCCCTGAGTTTCAAAATAATTTATTCTTGAATTAAAGAAGATGCTAAGAGAACTGACCCATATAAAGAACTATTCCCTAAACAAAGGCTCTTAAGTTGAAGGCTATTAAAGAAATTTGGATTTCTACAAAGGAGCTGGTTTTGTAGGTCAGGTAAAGCATTGTTTAGCATTGAATATTCCCCCATTTCAGTGCTCCAGTTAAAACTTAGAAAGATCACTGCTACTGTATTAGTTCCATGCTCTCAATCACATGTTCACTGCAATTGCCTAAAGGGGGGGGGGGGGGAAACCCATCATATGCATATAGCTGTATGGGCATGATTCCAGAACTCAAAAATATAAATGGAAAACCAGGGACGTGAGGGATTTGGTCTTATGGATGAGGTTGCAGTTAAGGTTGAAGGCAAGTAATGTTGTTATGGTTGTGATGTATGGTGGAGGACAAGGAGAGGTCACTTTCAGGGAAGGCAAAATTCTTGTCTTATATCAGAACCAATGGGGTGGGAAGCAGATTCAAGGCCTGTGGGTACCCTATGGGGCAGGACGGGGGAGATAGATGAGGAGAGGCTATTGCAACATCCCTGCAATCAGTCATAAGGGGGAATCCACCCAAATTTTGTACATGTGAGTGCAGGGGTCCTGCAGTAGCTGTAACTTCAAAACCAGGTTGTCAGGGTTCCAAATAGCACCCAAAAGTAAATCAGAGTCCAAGGCAAAATATTGCTCAAAGTTCCAATTTATTAAGAGAACCATGTTGGCCCATCTGGGAAAACCCAAATCTGAAAAATTCCCGGTTTTCCCCATCCAGTTGAAAGTTCAAGATCTTGCCCCCATACCACAGGTCCATCACATGGTCCAACCTCCCACTGCCATGCTGGCAGTTCCACCCATCCAATTCCAGTCAGGTGCAGAGGTGCAGAGACAAAGGATGACCTTGGCTTTCTAGAAAGAATTTTGTTTTGGCTACATAGTATGTGACTCCTTACAATTCCCCCTCCCACTTACCCACAATAGAACATGCATAGCAGAATAATAGAAAGTGTGGCAGGCCAAAGACCCAATAGAAAAGATGGCTGCAGGGCTGACACAAGTTGTAAGTAACTTGGAGGGAGGTCCTTTATGACTATTGTTAATAAGTCTAGGACTACCCATATAGCAGTGGTGGGTTCTGGATCCTGTTGCAACCAGTACACTGCAGCAGGGCCAGGCATCCACCATATGCAGGCATGCAGCGCATGCATGCGTATTTACCGCCTGCGATGCTCCAGCTGCTTGGTGAAGCATTGTACAGGTGCTGTATGCTCCATGCATGAGCGGGAAAGCCCCGATAGTCTCAAATACAGGTAAGGAGGACAGGCGGGTGGGCCCCCCTGAGCACTGTACCAGAATGGTACCTGATGGTCCCAGCAGGCAACAGTACGCCCGTACCGGGGCATACCGGTCGTATCCCACCATTGCTGTATAGCCATCTGAGTAACCTAGTCTCCATGTGGAATTCATATTCTGGTACAGTCTACTTACTGGGGCTGACACCCTCTGATATCTTATTTGGGCTTATACCAGCTGATATTTTACTGATATTTCACAGCCAGCTTCTGACAAAGAGAATCAATGGAGAAGCTGCCAATAAAATCTTAAATCACAATCACCTGAAGTCTTGTTTAATAACTGTGGGTGATTTGACTATAGCACAAGTCATGCCATAACCCCATTGTGGGTACTTGATGTCCTGCTTACCGACTGCATTGTTTAGCTATCAAGTTGCCAGTTTCAATTGTGATTGTTAATCAAGGATTACCTGCAAACCAATGTCTCCTCCTAAACCTCCTACATTATTAAAGGTTTTCCTTCTTCATCAGCCTGGAATTATCCACTATTCTTATTTCATGAATAAGAGTATCTCGGGACAAACTATAGGGAAGAAAGTTGCTGATCAGATTTGTGGCTGTGTTACAATAACAAATTATGGTTTGTTTTAGAAATTGGCAAAAAGAATTGTTATATATCACTGAGAGCAGAAATCTGTACCAGATGTGCTGCAGTTGATTACGGATGTGTTTTCTGTCAAAAAAGTTATTCTTTTTTTTCAACAAAGTTACAAAACTTTCAAACCATCTGAACAGCATTTCTAGAGTTCTGCCTATAATATAATTTTCCAATCCTTTTGCTCCTCCTTTTTTTAATGTAATGATGTTTTTAATTTTACAGGGTATCACTAATACTGTTGTATATATTTATGGTTTCTCTTGTTTCTTTTAATTAGTTTAATAAAATAATTTAAAAGATATTGCATTTCTCCCATTCTGTCAACATTTAGTAAATCAGTATGATGTTCTCTTTTGCTATTCTTTCACTTATTAAATCAAACTGGTGCCTATTTTAGGACTGATACTTAAATGCATGCTTTAATTTAAAGATACTATCTCTCTTAAGTACTTTCTAGATTACAAAGATGGGAGAGCAATGAAATAAATAAGCGGTTGGCCCTTGGTGATTCAGTATTCCATGCCAGTGGAGCCTATATGGTTTATTGTTTGCCTATGCACTATAGCACTATGTACTATATACAGTACTCTGCCTGTAACTCGGTCTTGAAGGTAATGATATGGACAACCTTATGGATGGTGAAACTATGGCATGCTTCTTTTGAGGCCATTTTTCGCCCTCTGGAGGCTTTCCTGAAGAGACCTCCAGTTTGCTCATAGGGGCAGTTTTTAGTGACTTCCAGTTTTCTCATAGAGCCAGTTTTAGTCCTCCGGAGACTTCAGGGGCCTTCAGGAAGCTTCCCTGGAGACTCCAGAGGATGAAAAATGGCCCTATGGACAAACCAGAAGGCTCCTGAAAGCTCTGGAGGGCAAAAAACAACCATATGAGCAATTTGGAAGTGACTTTTGGTTGGCTCATAGGCTCGTCTTTTGCCCTCTGGAGCCTTCAGGGAAACCTCCTGAGGCTAAAACCAGCCATATGAGCAAACTGGAAGACCGCCCCCAAACTTCTGGTTTGCCTGTAGGGATGGTTTTTCGGGTTCCAGAGGCTTCAGGAAAGTTCCTGAAGCCTCCGGGGGGGGCTGTTTTCACCCTCCCCAGGCTCCTATAAAGCCTCTGGAGACTGGGGAGGTGAAAAATGGGGGGGAGTGAGTACTGGTCGTCCATGCATGCACACTGTGGGCATACACATAGCATTACGGGTGTGGCACGCCCACACATGACCCTCCTGTGCTCCCCCTGCTTTTGGCATGTGAGCCAAAAAAGGTTCGCCATCACTGGTTTAGTGTATAGTTTAAACTCAAACAGCTGTATTAATTCAGTAAACCTTGGCTAAATAACTAGTAGTATATTGTGTGTCCAAGTACTATAAGCAGGGTAAGATCTAAGCACCAGATATTTGTTTTTAATTTGGGTTGAAAGTAAGCATGGTTTTTGACTGATTTTGACACACCGATTCAATCTTTTTCTAATTCTGCACCCAGGCAACTTTTTCAGTGGTATTATTTCTTGATTTACATTTTTGCACTCTTAATAAATAAGGCAAGAAGAATATTGTTATTGCAGAACATATTGATGATAGCAGGAAGGAAGAAAATACATCCGGAGATGAAATTTTGCCAGACTATTTTGCCAAATAGGCAACCAAGTTTGAAGATGAAATTTTGCCAATTTATTTTGCCAAATATGCAACTGAGTAAGATCTGAAAAATGAGGATACAACTCAGCTATGCTTTGCAGTCAGAGGTTTAAGCGTCTACATTTTAGTGAAATGGGTCTTAAATTAGACTAATGCAGACATTTAAAAAAAACCAAAAATCTGCAGAGCAGTTGCCAATCCAGATAGATCCAGCTGGATTAAATCACTCATTCCTGAGATTCAATGCAAGGGAGTTTCTGATATCTTCTCCACCTACACAATTGATGCTATTTGAAGAGTCATTTAAGGGTCAAGGTTTGCTGAAAGCTTAGGGAGGCCACTGTAAGGCTGGCTAAAGCAAATAATTTTAAAAAAATACAGGGGAAAAAAGATGCTGGTTTCATCACATGCATTAGATACTCACAAAAGGCTTATACCTTTTAATAACATTTCTGTGGCCATGATTCCCGACACACTCCGTGGTATTCAGTAATGCTGAGAGAGCTTAAAGGCCTAAGAGATGTGTAGAACTCCACTAACAAAAAATGAGAAATGAAGACAACCAAACATGAACTGTAGATACTATTAGAGCCTACCTCATGGTATACTTTATCATTTTTTTGCTCTTATTGTGTCCATGGATAGCCATCCAGGGGCGCCTATTCTGGGTGACTTAGCCCTTCAGAATTATTGAGGTTCATCTATAAGGTCATTGTGAGGAATCTGATGCATATCTAGCAGATAAAATTGCTTGCATTGGCTCTACATTGGACTCCAGTCTCAGGGAAGAATCTGTGGAAGTTACAGGAGTTAAGTCTTGTATGATTATGTGGGAAGGAGTTTGAACCTGTTGAGCAGGAGGAAGTGGCAGGGCTAGTTCAACTACTTAACGTCTTACATCCTTGCCCCTCCCGGCTTCCTAAGGCTGCCTAGGAGAGGACATGTCATTGGATCAGGACAGTGATTAACCTTTTTTGGAGAGGAAAGTGGTTCCATCAGCATTTAAGGAGACAGTTGGTGTACCTCCTCAAGCGGCTATCACTTAATCCAACTAATCAGGACAGTTTGCACCCAATTTCCAACCTTCCTTGTTTAGGATTGTCTGGAGCCCTTTCAGTCAGGCTCATGCCAGGGTTTGAGACTGAGACAACATCAATAATGCTCATGGTTGACCTCTGGCGGGAGCAGAATTGAGGTAGTGCATCCATATTGGCTTTTCTTGGCCTCTCAATGGCATTTGATAGCATTGATCATGGTATTCCTCTGAGCTTCAGGAGTTGGGGTTGGGCAACTCTATGTTGTACTGGTTCACCTACTTCCCCCGGGGTCAGTTCCAGTTAGTGTTGATGGGTGGAAAATATCCAGTCCATGGCCTCTATTTTGTGGGGTCTCTCAGAGTTTGGTTCTTGTGTCCTATTTAACATCTGTACAAGACTGCTGGATGAGTTGATCTGTCAGTTTGAAGTGAGGTATCATCAATATGCTTTATATCTCTACCCCAAGCCCTTGTGAGTGTTGTTGTAGATGTGCTGCCCCAGTATCTGGAGATTATTAGGATCTGGATGGGGCACAATAGGTTTCAACTTAACCCAAGTAAGACTGAGGAGCTGTAGGTATTTTGACCTTTGGACATAAAGCTTTTCCATCTTTGGTTCCAGATGGGATATGACTATTCCAACAGACCCAGTTTTCATTCTTTTAATTGTTTTAGAAATGTTTCAGCTACAGAAATTAAATAAACAAACATTTGTTATCGAAAAAGGTGCCTCCAGACACTTCCTGACCTTTTACCATTGACTGACACAGCTCTCTTCATTGTAGACATTCTGCAATGTCTACAATGGGATTAGGAGTGCACTTGAGATTCACTACCACCTATCCAGTGATGGGATTCAAAAGAATTTACTACCAATTCTGTGGGCGTGGCTTGGTGGGTGTGGCAGGGGAAAGATACTGCAAAATCCCCATTCCCTCCCCACTCCAGGGGAAGGATATTGCAAAATCCCCATTTCCTCCTGATCAGCTGGGACCTGGGAGGCAGAGAATAGATGGGGTGGGGCCAGTCAGAAGTGGTATTTACCAGTTCTCCGAATTACTCAAAATTTCCACTACCGGTTCTTCAGAACATGTCAGAACCTGCTGAATACCACCTCTGCACCTACCCCAAAATATTTTACAATTGTTTTGGGTGAGAATAGCCCAAGAAAGTTATAAATTTATATTAAGTTTTAAAACATAATAGTTTCAATTAAAGGGGGGATATGTATAGCAAGAATGGAAGAACCCTACTATAGACAAACATCCCAACTAATTCAAAAGTTGCTTTTTTGCATAGTGTCAAATGAGTTGCCTAGGCCAGGGGTCTGCAAAGTCGGCTCTTTTAAGACTGGTGGACTTCAACTCCCAGAGTTCCCCAGCCAGCATAGCTGGCTGGGGAATTCTGGGAGTTGAAGTCCACCAGTCTTAAAAGAGCCGACTTTGCAGACCCCTGGCCTAGGACAATAGTACATGGCTGTCCCTTTTTAAAATCTTCAATTCAATACAGGTTATGCTCAATGGTCTGAACATAAAGATTCCATATATATGGCATATAAACCAATGTTGTTTATACTGTATGTTATATGATGTTTACTTGTTCCTACAACATAAGTTTGCACTGGCTTAACAGCCACCCTGGATTTTGTGCGGCACATCAACAGCATCACTCCAAAGTGGTTAGGAGCATTTTTATTTGTTTTAACTTTATAATTATATGTGTCTAAATTTTTTTATATTAATCTTCATTTTTTTTAAGGAGTTATAATATCATTGTCTTTAACAAACTGAAATTTTATTTCCTATCAACAGAGGATGCTAGGATGCTAAAGCTTTCTCCACTAATGAAAATTGTTATTTTTTTGACAGTGGTAGAGAAGATGATGAAACAACCTCATTTCATTAGTCCTATGAAATGGATAGAGATGCTGCAGTCTTTCAACAGAAAAGAAGAAGGGCATATAGGTTGAAAATGTTAGTACTAGAGGACAGCAGGTGCAAAGAGTTTCAAAAAAGTAGCCTTTGGGCCAGCAAAGAGATAGATGGGAAAAGCAGCAAGTTGGAAGGAATTATAGTCATTGAGAGTCACTGAAAAATTCAATCGTGCATGAAGAAGAAAAGATTCCTTTGTTAGATCTTTGATATTTTTTTTAAGGCTAGAAACATTCAATCAACCATAAGATGGCAAGAAAGACTTGAGGGAACCTATATTTTTCTGCCATCTAATGGTTATCCAGATGTTTGCAGCCCAAATGTAGTAGACTGACTCTCCAAGTCACATCCTAGTACAGGGGTGTCCAACATTGGCAACTGTAAGCATGGCGGACTTCAACTCCCAGAATTCCTAAAGTTGCCAAGGCTGCAGACCTCTGTCCTAGTAGAGTGAACTGCAGTAGATAAAAGACAAATCTACAAAAGGATAAAGAATAAAGGCAAAGATGATCAAGGCCGCCTTCTGGAAGGACATCCCTTCACGAAACTGGGATTTTTATATTTGTTTTTTCCACAAAGCTATACTCTTGGTTGACATGTATGTATTATAAAATGGAAAAAAAAGATACCTTTTAATTTAATTTAAATCAATTTTTTTAAAGACAGAACACTCGTTAAAATATGTGTTTGAAGACATTGGTTCTGTTTTAATGTTAATAATTAATGTTTACAGAGCAGCCTCATATCCAGTTTCCATTTGATGTAGCAACAGCATATTTCTCTTATTACTCCTGGCATTGTGTTTCAGTTTAAAATTTGCTAAGATGCAAACATCAGCCAATAAACAATTCTCCTTCACAGTCTGGCTTTGATTTCCTTTAGCAGATCAGTTTAAAAACAGCACGTTGTGCATTCTCCATCTAAAGTGGAATAGCCAAAGACTGTTGTCCACTTCCTTCAAGTTTCATGATGATCTTACCAGGAAAATAAAATCAATATGAGGGCAGCGAGACTGCTGCTATGTAATCTAGGCAGGATTGGCTGCAATTCAGACAGCACTAAAAATAAAGCAGAGCATCAGTTACCAGACAATTTTTAATGAGAGGGGACTGGGAAAACAGAAGAGCTTTTAGCTGAAGGAGTAAAATCTTTACATCCTTAAGGTATGTGAAAGACAACTGTAACTATAGCAACTGAGTCCCTTCATTAAGGTTAATGCAGATTACTTCCAGGGCACTACCCTTGCTTATGGTCAAGAAGCAGAGATAATGTCTTAAATGAAGATTTTCATGCTCGTCCCAAATTAATGAGCAATCCCTCAAGCACTGGATGGCTTGCACTGCTTGTATCTGATTTCCAACCCAAAAGTAATATTGCATCATATGTAGGAATAACTAATAATAATAATAATAATAATAAAACTGAATTTATTAACCGCTCCCTCTCCCCACAGGGACTCGGGGCGGTGCACAGGGAGAATAAAAACCATAAATATACAAAAATACATACAATTTAAAACAGATTAAACAAACACCTGTGCTAAAATCCCATTAACTAAAAATCCCCACTCAATATAAATAAACAATTAAAAAACCCATAGAGAGAGAGACTACCCTAGGCCGGCCAGGCGGAAAAGATGTGTCTTTAGTTTCAGGCGGAAGGAGCGGAGGTCCGTGGTCGTTCTAATATCGGGGGGAAGGTCGTTCCAGAGGGCCGGGCCCGCCACAGAGAGAGCCCTTCCCCTGGGCGTCGCCCGCTGACAAAGTCTAGTGGACGGCACCCGGAGAAGTCCCTCTCTGTGGGAGCGAATCGGCCGTGAGGATGTGTGAGGCAGGATCCGATCCCGCAGGTAGCTAGGTCCCGAGCCATGGAGCGCTTTAAAGATGATAACCAGCACCTTGAAGCGCACCCGGAAGACGACAGGCAGCCAGTGCAGCTCGCGCAAGAGCGGTGTTACATGGGTAAACCTAGTGGTTCCCATAATTGCTCGCGCGGCTGCATTCTGAACTAACTGAAGCCTCCGGGTGCACCTCAAGGGGAGCCCCATGTAGAGGGAGTTGCAGTAGTCCAGTCGGGATGTCACGAGGGCATGAGTGACTGTGCGAAGGGCGTCCCGATCCAATAGGGGGCGCAATTGGCGAACCAGGCGAACCTGGTAAAACGCCCTCCTGGCCACGGCTGTCACTTGCTCTTCCATAGACAGCCGGGTATCCAGGAGGACTCCCAAATTGCGCGCCCCATCCACAGGGGCAAGATGTTCGCCCCCTATGGCCAGCGTTGGAGAAAGCTGGTTGAATCGGGCAGCCGGAAACCACAGCCACTCGGTCTTGGTCGGGTTGAGCCTGAGTCCGTTAATTCCCATCCAGATCCGCACGGCTTCCAGGCACTGGCACATCACCGCTACGGCATCGTTGGGGTGGTTTGGGGTAGATATATACAGCTGAGTGTCATCAGCATAGAGATGGTACTCTACCCCAAAACCACGGATGATCTCACCCAGCGGCTTCATGTATGCATTAAACAAGAGAGGCGAGAGGACCGACCCCTGAGGCACCCCACATGTGAGGGGTCTCGGGGTCGACCTCTGCTCTCCTGCCAACACAAATTGCGATCGGCCAGAGAGGTAGGAGGAGAACCACCGTAAAACGGTGCCTCCCACCCCCAACCCCCCCAGCCGATGCAATAGGATACCATGGTCGATGGTATCGAAAGCCGCCGAGAGGTCTAATAGGACCAGGATGGAGGAACAACCCCCATCCCTGGCCCTCCAGAGATCATCCACCAACGCGACCAATGCCGTCTCGGTGCTATGCCCGGGCCGAAAGCCGGACTGGCGCGGATCTAGATAATCAACTTCCTCCAGGTGACGGGGAAACTGTTGTGCCACCACACTCTCGACAACCTTCGCCAGAAAGGGAAGGTTGGAGACGGGACGATAGTTGGTTAAAAGAGCTGGGTCCAAAGAGGGCTTCTTAAGGAGGGGCCTCACCATAGCCTCTTTTAGGGAAGCAGGCAAGGAACCCTCACTCAAGGATGCGTTGACAACCTCTTGGAGCCAGCCTCGTGTCACCTCCCAGGATGCCAGTACAAGCCAGGAGGGACACGGGTCCAATAAACATGTGGTGGCTCGCAGTCGTCCACGTAACCTGTCCATATCCTCGGAAGCAACGGAGTCAAATTCCTCCCAAACAAGATCGGCCTCGTGGCATCCCACTGGGCCACGAATGGGGGCTAGCTCGTTCCGTATCTGAGCGGTTTTGTCCTGCAGAAAAGTCACAAATTCCTCTGCTCTACCCTGTAGCGGGGCTTCCCGCACCCTCTGTTGCAGGAGGGAACGGGTCACCCTAAACAGGGCGGCAGGGCGGTTTTCTGCGGATGCTATGAGAGTGGCGCAATGATGACGTTTGGCCACTCTCAGCGCCACAATGTAAGTCCGTAAATGGGCTCTTACCTGTGTCCGGTCAGATTCGGAGCGAGTAGCCCTCCATCTTCCCTCTAGGCATCTCTTGCGGCGTTTCATCGCCCTCAGCTCCTCGGTGAACCAAGGAGCCGGGGCAGCTCGGCGCCGCAAGAGAGGCCGCAAGGGCGCGACCCGATCCAAGGCTCCCGTGGCCGCAGTATTCCATGCGGCCACGAGGTCCTCCATCGGGGCGCGGGTCAGGGGTACAGGAAGTGGCCCAAGCGCCGTCTGGAACCCAACAGGGTCCATCAGGCGCCTGGGGCGAAACCAGATAGGAAGTTCTGGTTCCGCCTCCCCGCAACGGGGAGTAGCGGTCGGAAGGTCGAGTCGGAGAAGTGAGTGGTCTGACCATGACAAGGGTGTGATGACTATATCCCCTATACCCAGATCACTCTTCCATTGGCCCGAGACAAAGATGAGATCCGGCGTATGTCCACCCTCGTGGGTGGGGCCTTGAATTAGTTGGGTCAGGTCCATGGCCGTCATGGAGGCCATGAACTCCCGAGCTGCCTCGGATGATTCGCCCAACGATGGCAGATTAAAGTCCCCCATGACTACAAGTCTGGGGGTCTCAACTGCCACCGTAGCGATCACCTCCAGGAGCTCGGGCAGGGCTGCTGCTACATAGCGGGGAGCCAGGTATACAACCAGCAAGCCCAACTGCCTCCCTAGGCCCCACTTCACGCAGAGGGACTCACAACCGGTAGTCTGAGGCACAATGGTCTCTCTCGGCTCAAGGCCTTCCTTGATAATGACCGCTACCCCACCGCCCCTGCCTAGGGCCCGCGGCTGATGAAAAGCGCAGTAACCTGGTGGGCACATTTCGACGAGGGGAAGTCCTCCCTCGTGGCCCAACCAGGTCTCTGCAATTCCTACCAGGTCCGGCTCCCCCTCTGACACAAGGTCATGGACGAGGGGGGCTTTGTTGACCACGGACCTGGCGTTGCAAAACATCAGCCGCAGGCCCTGGCTCTGTATCCCCTGACCACCTAGCCTACGGGGGTTGTGGCACCTGACCGTTTGTAACCAACGGCCACGTGCCATCAACCGGGAGGATGGAACTTGTCTCCCCTCGGCCCTGCCCCTCCCCACGACCGTCTGGATTGATATGCCCTCCGGCGGACCGATTCGTAATTCCCCCCTCATATCGGATCCTTCCGTCTCCTCCCGTCGGCTACTGGTCCGGCCCCTTCTTTCATGTTGTTCTGTCTCTATCTGTCTATGCCCACCCCCCTCCCTGGGACCCCCTAGAATAACCAATAATTTACCAATTAAAAATCCCCTAAGGCCGCGCTTCGCCCGTCTCTCCGGATTAATATATCCATCATCGAGACGGGCCCTCGATAGTGTAGAGGGCCAGACCTGCGAGAGCGGGGACTCTCGCAGCAGTAAAAGGTTAGCTCTGGAGTACATTATACTATGCATAAATAGTAAAGTTGTTAATAAATAATTAATAAATAGTTAATGTAGGTGAAATTCATCAGTGGGGCTGGGATTTAAAATACAAAGATTTTAAAAGAAATTAGAAGGTCGTTAGCCAAGATTTAAAGTCCTCAATTGATATTAAAATGAGATAAAGTGCAAACAATAAGGATATAAAGATGGTACAGCTCGCAATGTCAGTTGAAAATAGTCAATCAATGAGTTGTTCCGGCCCAAGATCTTAGGACAAATCCCGTCTTTCGGGAGCATGGCTCAGTTCTCAGTCTCAGGGGGAAGTTAAGTTGGTCAGCATGGCCAGCATGGCCGTTCGCGTCCCTTTCGGCTCTCTCACCGCCGCCATCTCTATCTCTCCTGAGCCACCGCCTTCTCCACTGGCCTCTCAACGCTCCCACCATCGTCGGCCAGGCTTCCAGCGGCCGCTTCAGGGTTCCTCCACCAGCCTCTCGGCACTCACATGCCGCCATCATCCTTTAGCCTCCATACTCGCCATCGCCATCGCCACTGGCCTCCGGCGTTCTCCCCTCTCCGGCGCTCTCACCGCCGCCATCTCCCGCAGCCGCATTGCCACTCCATCTCCCGCGGCTGCGCCCCGTTCACCATCTTTCAAACACCTCTCCGCACCGCCATCCTCATTACCACCATTAACGCCGTTGCCGCTGGCCTCACGGCGCTCTCACCACCGTCTCTGCCCCCCGGACGAGCCACAGCTGACATCAGCGTCGGGAGCTTCTGGCCGCGACCGGCGCCTCCGCCCTGTTTCCGGCATCGGGGACGCCGGCCACCGCTCCGCTCCGGCTCCGGCCCCCACTTCAAACGGCCCGCTCCGACGCTCTCACCGTCTGAGCGTCCCCGGAGCCGTGCCCACGCCCGACACCTCCGAAATCGCCGCGAACCTCATCCTGTAGTACCAGGATGGATTCCTTACAGATGCCCAGCCCTCTAAACCATAAAAGAGGGCTGGGAGCACTAAGAAGGCTAACGAACCTCCACAGCCCGCACGGAGCTCCGGAGCTAACCCGCCATCTTGCGCACGCGCAGCTCCTTTTTTTTCTATTTGAGGAAGACACAAATGCTGATGACTACATGGAGCTCATGCCTGGAAGACAGTTGGTTCTTTTCTGTCTTTAATTCACCCTAAAAAACCATGGATGACTGCCACATCACAGGCATCTAAATATAGAAAGCAGAGGTTACATGGTTGTTTTCTGAACATGAGCAAAACTCATGGAAGCTCCCATGAGTAATCATGTCTCATGGGAGCATCCAGTGATGGCGCATCAATGCTGATTTGTCAATATGGTGGGAACACACATGTCCAAAATACTGCAAGTATTAAGATAATAATGCAGAAAAAGAACTTGCTAATTGCTTATTTAAATCAAGACTCGTTAGGGAAAAGATCAGAGGCAATAGTGAGACCCCATTTTACCCCGTCTCGGTGATAAATGAGGGCCAAGATACATATCCTAACCCCTTGCTCTTTGTAATAAACTTGTTGAATCAAGAATCTTGCAGTGGTGGGATTCAAAAAGTTTTACTACTGGTTCTGTGGCCATGGCTTGGTTGGCATGGCTTGGTAGGCCGGGCAGGGGAAGGATACTGTAAAATCTCCATTCCTTCCCAATCAGCTGGGACTCGGAAGGCAGAGAATAGATGGAGGCGGGGCCAGTCAGAGGTGGTATTTACCAGTACTTCTAACTACTCAAAATTTCCACTACCGGTTCTCCAGAACTGGTCAGAACCTGCTGAATACCACCTCTAGACTCTTGCTTTCTAGACAATAAGTTGCCATAAAGAATTGGCAGGCAATCTTTTGAGGTCATTCTCAAACATGTGTACTACTTGATTGCACAAAGCTATTAATTTTGGACTCCCTCTGCGGATAAGGCATTGTCTGTTGTGGCAATATGAATGTTTTCCTTGCGATGCTGTACCTATGCACAACATCACTCCAAGTTCATTAACGTGTGTGTATGTAGCCACTTACGTGATAAGCTTTGCAACAATTATTGTCTCCAAGTGTTCTGGTGAAAAGAGGCACTAAATTGTCCTCCCCCTCACTCACTTACTCCCAATTATCCTGGCTTCTAACCACAGGTCCTAAAATCACTGCACAGCAAACTACAAATAAGAAACCACTTAATGAAATAATACTCTGTTTTGTAGAATGCTTCTGTGATTAAAAAGCTTTCCTGCTGAATTGCATCTGCTTAAAATGTTACCCCCTTTGGAGAAGAGACCACAATTTTGACTATTTTCCCATCATGTTTTCCTTCTGCTTCATGCTTAGCATTTCCTCAACCACTCCATCATGCAATTCGTCACTTTACAATCACCCCTCCCTCCCTCCCTCTCAGAAGAGCCTGTTAACGTTTCGAAATCAGAGGTTACTTAATTGCTTATGAATAGTTGCCAAAGGAAAAACAATATCTAGGGCCGTGATGGCAAATCTATGGCACACGTGTCAGAGGTGGCATGCAGAGCCCTCTCTGTGGGCATGCGCGCCGTCACCAATTGCTCTTCTGGTTTCTGGCACGCCAACCAGCTGGTCTTTGTAGGTGCTGGAGTGCTGGAAAACAGTCTGAAAATGTCGAGGGAAAAGATGTATTTTAGGCTGTTTGGGGGGCATTCCCAGGCTGCTTTCTGGGCTGTTTTCAGGCCATTATTGAACTGTTTTTGGCCCAGAAAAGCCCAAAAAACAGACTGAAAATGGCCCAGAAAACGGCAAGAAAGCAGATATGCACGCACTGGCCAGCTGGCCTTCAGGTTTCTAGTGCTCTGGGCATGTGCATGCATGCACATTGCAGTTTGGGCACTTGGTGCCGAATAGGGCACTGATAAAGGGCAACCTTCTCTAGTGTCTACTAGTGTCTAGTGACACTATCTAGCCATACAGAGGCAGCATTCCCAAGCATTCCCCACAGTGAACAATAACTGGCTGGAAACTCTAAACATTTCAGCCC
The DNA here is from genome assembly GCA_039707465.1 of Rhabdophis nuchalis. Taxonomy (NCBI): domain Eukaryota; kingdom Metazoa; phylum Chordata; class Lepidosauria; order Squamata; family Natricidae; genus Rhabdophis; species Rhabdophis nuchalis. The sequence continues at coordinate 67,291,446 of CM077646.1, forward strand.
AAACATCTTACAGGGAAACAGGTTGGAGCATGTTGGCTTGTTGGCATTTACATTTCTTCAGATAAAAGTCAAAAGTCAAGCGCTGCATGGATCAGCATTCCAAAATTCAGACCTGATCAAGATAAAAACACAAAAGAAGGGTATTTAAAAAAAAAAAAACTTGTTCTGCTATACTGACATTAATAAAGGCAGCTGATAGGATTATTGCCTGCTTATTTAATAACTTCTCACCTGTTCCCTGAAAATTACAATTCCATTGCAACTTTTGCTTGGTGTCAAGCTGTCAGATTTCTCTGGAAGCAACTTGAATCTGAAATGGCCAGTTCAAAAAATTCATGCCTCTCTCTGACTAGCAAGATTTAGTAGTAAGATAGTTAAAGTAGGAACGGGAGAAATGCTTAACATTCAAACAAGATCATATAGGAATATTAAGGTGATACATTTATGATTCTTTTTCTTCTATGTAAGGGACAGGAGGCTTGTCTCTCTTGTGAAGGAGGGGCAACTTGTATCTATTAATGGTCGAAAATGGCAAACACAATTCTTATCAATGTGAGACACAGTTCCCCCACTAACATCAAATTTACGACTTTCAGGAATATGTCCAGCCCTGGGATCATAGGTTAAGGAATAATTGGCCTTTGTCTAGTGAATGCTAATAAATGGCCCCTGTCCAGGGGATCTTTCGCTGTAAATTGGTAAGAATCCTAGCTTTAAACCTGCAATTCATACCATAGTGCCCAAGACTGGGAACTAAAAGACCCAAAAAAGTAAAAATAAAATGTCCACCTTAGAATGGACTAAAATTCCATTCTACAGGGCTTCCAGAAGACAGTTATTAAGTACCATAATTACCAGTCTCATATATGGAATATTATTGAGTGAGAGTGTCAAGATGGTATTTTTTAATTATCATTGCTAGCTTTAAACTATCATAGTAAAGGTAAAGATAAAGGTTCCCCTCGCACATATGTGCTAATTGTTCCTGACTCTAGGGGGGCGGTGCTCATCTCCATTTCAAAGCTGAAGAGCCAAAGACATCTCCATGGTCATGTGGCCGGCATGACTAAATGCCAAAGGTGCACGGAACGGTGCCTATTTTTCTACATGCATTTTTACGTGCTTTCCAACTGCTAGGTTGGCAGAAGCTGAGACAAGTAACGGAAGCTCACTCTGTTATGTGGCGCTAGGGATTCAAACTGCTGAACCGCTGACCTTTCTGATTGACAAGCTCAGCGTCTTAGCCCCTGAGCCACCCCGTCCCTTTAAACTACCATACTGCCTACCTACGACAGATAGTCCCCAGGTTAAGAACTTGTTGTGTGCCCTAATTCTGTCTTTTGCCCAAATTTGCATGTAATTCAAAACTCACACTTACAAACAGATTGCCTATTACTAAAAATGATGGATGACATTGTCCTTTCTTGAGCCTACCAAGTGCTGAAGCAACACATTTCTTTCAGGAACTACTGAAAATGATTGAAAACAGACTGTATATTAAAAACAGGGTCCAAATGTTCCTGAAAACGCTGCAGGGGTTCAGTGGTTCAACAACTCAAAGAAGGAGAATGATGTCTGCCATTTTTAGTAATAGGCAGCTTATTCATATCTAGAGGTTATCCTTAAATTGGACATTCTTAACCTGGGGACGCAGTGGTTCAGTGGCTAAGACACTGTTCAGCGTTTCGAATCCCTGGTGCTACATAATGGAGTGAGTTCCCATTATTTGTCCCAGCTTCTGCCAACCTAGCAGTTCGAAAGCACGTAAAAAAATGCAAGTAGAAAAATAGGTAGGAAGGCATTCCATGCGCCTTCGGCATTTAGTTATGCCGGCCACATGACAACAGAGATGTCTTTGGACAACACTGTCAGCTTTGAAACAGAGATGAGAACCATCCCTCTAGAGTCAGGAAGGACTAGCATATATGTGCGAGGAGAGCCTTTACCTTAACCTAGGGACAGGAAATATTTGGATTACTGCAACACACTCCATACAGGGCTACTCTTGAAAAGCATTCAGACGCTTCAGCTGATACAGAATGCAGGAGCATAGGTTGTAAATGGTGTTAGCTATTTGTCATGTGTAACATTATTGCGTGGCGGTACTGCATTGGTTGCCAATATGTTTCCAGGTGCAATTCAAGGTGCTTGTTGTCACCTTTAAAGCCTTTCACGACTTGAGACCAGGTTACCTGATGCATCATCTTTTCCCTATTTCTAGGGGGAAATCTGGTCTGGCATATGGGCATGCTTTAGGTCCCATCAGCCAAGGAATATCAGCTGGTGGAGAGCAGGAGATGTTCCTTCTCTGCCATTATGCCCTCAGGGACATCTTACCTCCTGAGATTAGGATGGTCCTGACCAATGGTGAAGTTCTTTTTTTTTTACTACCACTTAGTAGGCGTGGCAGGGAAAGGATACTGCAAAATCTCCATTCCCACCCCACTCTGGGGCCAGCCAGAGGTGGTATTTGCCAGTTCTCTGAACTACTCAAAATTTCTGCTACCAGTTTTCCAGAACTGGTCAGAACCTGCTGAATTTCACCCCTGGTCCTGACCCTGCTGGTCTTTCGAAGGCCTTGAATAAATGGCCATGTTCCCAGTCTGTGGTCCCACCTGCATGAGAGAGCCACATTTCATGGTGATTTTGATACCCACATATTATAATAGCCTTGGCTACTATTTATATTTAATTTTTCTTTTTAATTTATTACTATTGTGTTTTAACTGATTAACTTTTTTATTATTGTTCACCTTCCAAAATTATTGGTTTCAGATAGATAGTGATTGAGGATGGATGGATGGATGGATGGATGGATATGAAACAAGGGTAATATTTGATATGGGCTATGATTCCAGAGGACCGTTCCCTTTTTTCATCCATGCTGTTATTTTATTTTTTTTAAAGACAATTCCCATTAAAATTTGCTATTTCCTGTAAGGGATAATGCTTGCAGGCATTATGTTGGCTACTCTCTTAACAAGTTCTTGCTAAGCTTTAATGTACAGAAATTTGAGACCAACATTAGATTTCTTAAGAAAATTTGCACTGGCAGATTTGCAATTGAATCACCAGGATTATGAGTGAACCAATTTGGAAGTAGGGGACTGAACGATGCCACTAATAATAGGAGCCACTAATAAAAGAAAGTAATAATTACCGAAAAGATGTGTCATTTTTTTCCTCACTTTGATTCTGGGTTTCTGCTTTAATCTTCTAAGAGATATGCTAAGCTTCATATTCCAGCTGAAAATTGTACATTAGGTCTCCAGGCACACCATTTCATTGCTATCAGATCTTAGGAAGAACAGAAGCTGACAACAGATATAGTCAGTCCTTCAAGTCTGTCGATTTTGTAGGAAGGAGATTTTCAATTGTCTCTAACTCTGCTCCTTTTGAGAAACAAATAATGTACTACTTCCAAGCAGCATTTTTTGTTTAACCAGTCCAATTATTTTAATATGGAAAATGTATATTGAAAGTACCGTATTTTTCAAAGTATAAGACGCACCAGAGTATAAGATGCACCAAGGTTTTAAGAGGCAAATTTTTAAAAAAAGGTTTTGTGCTCTGCAAACCTCCCCAAAATGGCCTGTTTTTCATGAAAATGGCCCCGTTTTTTTTAAAGGTATGAATAGCCTTTAGGAGGCTTGTACAGTGCTCCTGGGCGAGGGGGGGTGGGGGAAATGAGCAAAAGATGGCCAATTTTTCGCAAAAACAGGCCTGTGTTTGTCAAAAAAAGGGGGCATGGATAACCTTTAGGAGGCTTATGGAGTGCTATTGGGGGTTGGGGGTGGGCAAAATTGAGCAAAAAATGGCCCGCTTTTTTTGCTCGTCTCTGCTCTCCCCAGCCCCCAGGAGCTCTGCCTTTTAGGATTAGCCATCAGCAGTAAGAGACACTATGATAAAACACCATGATGTGTCTGTACGGTACCTACAAAGATCAGAATAATGAAGACAATATGAAACTGAATGGAAGCAAAACTGAATGGAAGCAAAAGTGGACACTGAGAAAACAGGTTATTGAAGAAGCAGGAACATTGATTCCTTTGAAATGTTGGAGAAGATTCCTGAGAATACCATGGAAAACAATCAAAGGTATGATCAAAAAAATTAATCTAGAGGTCTCATTCAAGGCACACATGACCAAGGTTCAAGTTAGCACATTCTTTGACCCCCTGCCCACGCAGGGGGTTGGACTAGAAGACCTACAAGGTCCCTTCCAACTCTGCTATTGTATTGTATTGTATTGTATTGTATTGTATTGTATTGTATTGTATTGTATTGTATTGTATTGTATTGTATTGTATTGTATTGTATTGTATTGTATTGTATTGTATTAGGTGAAGCCCAGCTCCTTGAGAAGTCATAATGTTGAGAATATTTGAAAGAAAGGGAAGAGGACAATCAGCAGCAAACTGGATAGATTTGATTATCGTAGTGGTGGATACACAACTGAAAGGCCTGAAGGATCAGATTGAGATACCATCATTGTGATGTATGTGGTATCTTCAAATGAGCATCAGTTGTCAACTAAAGTTAAATCTGGTGTGTTATGGACCAAGATTCTTTCAACTTGTATTAAGAAAACCCTTAATATTTTAACCTGCTCAGTTTCAATTACTTTTCAACTATATGTTCTGTTGGAAGAAATATCCATCTGGTTCAATTCCAAGCCAGGAGAAAGACACTGGAAACATGGAGGGTGATTGGAAAGATGGTTAAAGAAGCAGAGCCATCAAGCACATGGTCCTGGTGCAGTTGACCACATAGAGTTGTGGGTGGTGGTATTTATACATTCTCTTGAGCTTTGCACTTGAAATTCCTGTTCCTATGCAAGAACGTGTATTCTATTGGTTGTTGTCAGACTCCCTTGGTGCCATGTACAAATCCTAGGAGCTTGTCTGAGTTACGCTTGGTTGAAGTTTGGCTGATGCAATGAAATGGCTTGTTGAGCAATTCCTATTGTGGTTGAATGGCTTTGTCCTGAAGGATAATCCCATCATCCTGGAGATGAAGGTCTTTTGTTTTGTAGGTAGGCTGGCCCAGTTTTTCCTAATTGGCACAAAATATCTGCTGGGGCTGTTAAGAAAGTGGAGGTTGCTTTAAAAAAACATGTTTCTCAATTTCTCATCCTGGTAAATATAAAAGTCTGCCTTTTGAATATTTCTCAAAATATTTCATTCTTCTAGGAGAGGGGTGGGTCCTAACTCTCTACAGTTCCCACCACTTTTTGGTTATTGGCATATCTTTTTCAGATATTCCAGTGAATCATCAGTTCATGATGAACTTTCTTATCAACAATTGTTAAATCTGGAGTAGTATTCCACCTATTAAATTATATTTATTGGATTATTTTCTTCCAATAAACGTTTGGTGGTTGCTGAACAATCTGACATTTATGAAGGGGTCAATGAGCTGAAGAATTTTCAATCTGTCTTCCCAGATTGGAAAAAGGACAGCTTGCAGCCACAAAAATAACAACTCATCCTTGTGTTATAAACCTGATTATTACTTTTGCAAGCCTCCATTCTCCAGAATTAGTACTACTGTAAAACCCCTGGAATATTCACTTCTTTGTAAAGTATCCAAATCCCTACATACGCATCAAAATATTCCTTTTATTCTGGGATTCCCCTTCCACTTTAACTATCAATGAGGGATTAGTGCAGGAGGGAATAATTTGTTTTAATGCTATGAATTGTATAGGTCAGTCTAGCTGCAGATGGGTTAAATTTAATCCCAAACCGATCCAGTCATGGGCAGGGTTAGACGAACTTCATTCCATCTTTTGTGAGAATACCTATACGGAGACATCAATTCATTTTGCCTCTTTAATCTTCCCAAAAAATAGCTGAAGGGAAAAATTTCCCAAAAAAGAAAGCCTCTGCAATACATTGCTCATTGTTGCTAAGGCCAGACAGCACAGAAACACTTCTCAGTCACCGATTGGCTGCACTGTCAAGACCTGACCACTTTTATCTGCCTGGCCAATGGGAAAAGAGTCGAATGGGGAAGCTTTGCCAGGACGTCAGTGATTCAAGGATTCATTGGATGCTAGACATCTCCTGGATGAAGTTTTATTCTATATTCCCAAAATGATTGCTTTAGACTTCATTATGGTGCATGTATGCTTCTGTTCTCTCTTACTATCTCCAAGTACTGTAACATTCATTATTCAGGGTTTTTTTGTCTTTCCTAACAACAATTCTTAAATCTGGGGTATTATTACAGTGGTCTCTAACCTTTCCCGCTTTGGAGCTGGCCCAATGCTGGCAGAGGCGTGTTGAGTGCCAGGCGCATGCGTGTGCACACAGCTCCATTTGTGTGAGTGGCACATGCCCTCCACTCCCATGAATGAAGCTTCGTGTGCAAGCAGAGGGTGCTTGTGCTTGCACATGAAGCTTCACTTGTGCAAGTGGCAGATACTGGTGCTCACATGAGCAGTGCATGCTTGTGCTCGCGTATGAAGCTCCACTCATGGAGGAGCTTCAAGCACATATTTGTCCATTTCTCCCACAGCCCAGTTTTAAACAGCAAGCGGGCCAGAAGTGAGCTACAGCCCTGGGGTTGGAGACCCCTGTATTATTATACACACAGAAATGTGAAACCACAACTGCCAGTTCTTCAGCTGGTATTGGACTTCATATGCATTGAGTTCGTCACAAGAATCTAGGACATTGTAGCATATTGGCATAGTATATGCAGATCCAAGCACTGTAGACTTCTTGTGGCCCACCAGCAGAACTGGTGGTAGACTCAGACAGTGGGGAGGTTGGGGAGGAACAAGTCCTGGAGTCTGGGGGGAGGCTCTGATGAGAGCTCTGTGTGGGAGGCAGAGAGGGGGCCAGGGCCATCTGACTGTTATCAGCTGCCTTCGGAGTCAGACATCAACGAGGCAGACAAACAGCTGGAGCCTATTCCCAGTGTGCACATATGCATAGTTGCCAGATGAAGGGAACAGCTAAGGAACAAGGGTCCACAAGGTGGATGATGAATGGCCCCTTCCATAGGGAATAAAAGAGGAGTGAAAGGGGAGGAGTGTTTGCAGGAGACAATGAGTTCCTTCCTGCATTCTTGCTGAGTACTGCAGCATCTGAAAGTTATCGGTCTGGGTAAGGGGTGGGTTTCTGCCGGCATTGCTGCCGGTTTGGTATGCGCATGCACAGTTGCCTGTAAATAGGAAGATTAAAAATGTCAAAAAAAAACATGCCTCAGTGACTGGGGAACTGGTTTGGGGGTGTGGTGAGCCTGCCGTCCCTACCGGTTCAGCGACCCAGTCTTAATTATCACTACCGGTTTACCCGAACCAGTGCAAACTGGTGGCAACCCATCTCTGGCCTGGCCACTCTCCAACCCTGATAAAGGTCAGTAATTGTGAACTATCTTGAAAGACTCTTGGAGAGGAAAGACTGCTGGAGAGGAATTCACTGTAAATTAAATAAAAGGGATTTATCGGGCAAGGACTCGGCTTCGTGCTGCTGGGGAAGCCTAGGTCAGAATAAGACTTTTGTAATCGACAATTAGAAATGTTGTGAATGTCCATGTTTTCTAAGTATCATCCAAGGTTTTTTGGGTATGGCATCATATGTGCTGATAACAACCGGGACCACCATGGGCCAATTTATGCCGTAATTTACATTTTGGTTATCAGATACTTTGTGACTGAATTATGTTTATGTGTGAATTGTGTGTGTGTGTGTGTGTCTGTCTGTCTGTCTGTCTGTCTGTCTGTGTGTAAACAGGGCCACAAAGTTTAAAAAGGAAAGAAAGAATAGTCAGAAATAAAATACAATACTTTTAAAGAGCGAAGTTAGGATTTTGAAATTTTAGAAGTTCAGCCTAAAAAGCAATCTTAAAGAAAGACGTGCATAGAGGAATGTCCAACACCTTTGTGCAAGTTTAGAAAGTTGCATGTTCAGGAGAGAGCATCCTGAAGGGGAAGGAGCAGAAAGCAAAAAGAAAACGAAAGCAGAATCACGGCTGCTGCTCCGGCTTCTGCTGAAGTTACTTATAATAATACCTAAAGGAGGAGCAGATGGTGTCCCTTCCAAAAATTTGCATTTCAGCTATGGATTATTTGATTGATAGCCTTTCTTCCTTTTATGCATGTATGTTTAGGCTGTAGCATTTATTTATTTAATTTGAGAAAGAGACACACAAAAGGAAGGCTAACTTAAAGAAGACAGAAATGACTAGACATCCGTTACGATTGTGATATCTTCCGATGCACGGTACGCATTAGAACCAGGGTGGGCAATCTCTGACCAGGTGGAACCATTCACTCAGCTTTCTGATTCCTTGAAGGACTGTTGAAGATTATTTGGTGATACAGTGACACCAACGAAAATGGCAGAGTTGAAATTATCACTTCATTTGTGGTCTAGTTATAAGGATGGGAATCCGAATAAAAAAGAATTAGTCTGTTTTAGGTTTATCTACTTGATATAACTGTATAATTATCTTATTTAAAGTTGGGGAAAGCTATATGTCAATCTTACAGGATTTTCAAATCAGAATAGAGTTTTAGTAATTTGGGCATAACAAATATTTTATGATTTCACTCAGTGATTTGATATGATCGCAGTGTTCCAATATCTAAGGGGCTGCCCCAAAGAAGAGGGGGTCAAGCTATTCTCCAAAGCCCCTGAAGGCAGAAGCAATGGATGGAAGCTAATCAAGGAGAGAATCAACCTCGAGCTAAGGATAAATTTCTTAATAGAACAATTAATCAGTGGGTGCTCCAACCCTGGAGAATTTTAAGAAGAGATTGGACAACTATTTGTCTGAAATGGTATAGGGTCTCCTGCTTGACCAGGGGTTGGACTAGAACCATAATGGTGAACCTATGGTACGCGTGCCACGCGGAGGCATTTGTTACGGCACGTGAAGCAATGCCCTGTCAGCTCCAGCACGCATGCGCACGCTGGCCAGCTGACTTCGGCCTTCTTTTAAGGCTGTTTTTCACCCACCTGAGGCTTCCCTGAAAGGCCTGGAAGCCTCCTGAAAGCTCCAGAGGGCGAAAAATGGAAGTGACTTCCGGTTTGGCCGTAGAGCCGTTTTTCACCCTCCTGAGCCTTCAGGGAACCCCCCTGAAGGCTCCAGAGGACGAAAAACAGCCATACAGCCAAACTGGAAGTCAGTTCCTGAACATTCGGGGAAGCCTCTGGAGGGCCTGGGGGGCTGTTTCCATTCTCCCCAGGCTCCTTGAAAATGTCTAGAGCCTGGGGAGGGTGAAAAACAGGTCCATCACGTGCCAAAAGCTGAGTAGGAGGGTGGGATCGTGCGTGAATGCGCATGGGGTCGTGCGCATAGCATTATGGGTGTGGGCATGCCCATGCATGATCTCCCTGTGCTCCCCCCACTTTTGGCACACAATGGGAAAAAGGTTAGCCATCACTGGACTAGAATATTTCCAAGGTCCCTTCCAGCTCTGTTATTCTGTTATTTATTCTGTTTTGATCATGGTTACTAATATTATTACTATGTAATACATTTGGTTACAGCATAAGAGTGGTTTTAGTCTGTTAAATGATATAACATTCAGAGGCTCATAATTAATTAAACATTTATATTAGAAAATTTAAACTTCCAGGATTTGTAAATCTCTTGCTTATTCATTTCTAGTTTATTCCTTTATCCCTTTTTCTTGCTTCCTTATTTTTCTTATAGATTTTCTTACTACATCACTAGTGTATTTTGTTATTGTTATAGCTATTTGCCATATCTCACTAATATTAAAAAGAAAAATAAAGGGAAAGGAACAGGAGACACTTAGAAGGCAAATCATTATTACTCCTACCCTTAAATACACAGAGGAGTAATGGGGACAAGTAAATCCTGCCTGTACACTCCAATATGTCTTACTTTGGTGGGGAAAGTTTCCTTGTAGGGAAATGGGAAATCAGGGATGAAGGATTTTGTTACAGAGATACGACCACTTCCTTCCATGCATTCTGCTTCACAAGAACATTTCATTTCTTACTTTGGATTATTTATTGAAATAGGTAAGATCCACTGGCTGGGATAATATATTAGCCTAAGCTTTGGTCTGTTTAGTCATGCTTTATTGAATGAACCACAAGTGGCTGTGGTTATCCAACATACTATAATACTATGAATGTTGCTAAAACACAGTAAGGTCATAAGATGCTATCTCAAAACCAAACAAACCAAATTATGACTTGCTGTGAATGAATCTTGACTGGTTGGGCTGCATCTCCTGTGTTAGATTCCAAACCTCTCTCTCACTAAAGATGGTTATACTTTTATCAGTTTGTCAAGAATGACTGCTTTCCCAGCCAGTGGTGGGATCCTGCCAGTTTAACAACCGGTTCGGTGACTGCATGTTGTATGTGTGCTGTGTGCGCGTTCACAGTTTTACCAAAAGGTACCTTTCAAGTTACTTATTGGGGAGTAACACAGCTGAGGTGTGGCAATCTGCTAATCAGCTGAGAGGATATAGGTAAGCAAAGTGCAAAGGTGGGTGGGCAGGCCCACTTGATCATCAGAGCAAACCGGTTTGCTCTCAGCTGATCATCAGAGAGACCAGTTCACCCAAACTGGTCCAAACTGGAAGAGTCTCACCCCTGTTCCCAGTCATCCTACAAATCCTCAATCAAGATAAAAGCAAACACTTTGTCCTTCTGCTTGGTGGGGGGGATGGAAAATAAAATTAGCTCACAGTGGAATCTTTGAATTTCCGATGAAATGTACATAAATGCAAAAGGTCTTCTTTTTATTTAATGTACTGACTGAACAAGTCAGAACTTTGGAGGCTGCCATTGCTAAGAAGTGCCAGCTTCATTGCAGTGCTTGATTGTATAATTTTAAAAAAATCACTTAAATTCTAAACATGCTATTAAGAAAATGGAAAATCTCACAGCCATATTTTGTATGCTGTATTTTCAGGATGTTCTTGGTTCAGAACAGCATCCTTTTTAACATCTGCAGGCTGCAGGTGATCAATTGTCCATAAAGAGCCATTCAGAAATGATTAAAATAGCTTGATGTGAAGAGTCTACTTCTATTCTAGTCTAGGATGGGATTTTTTCCCCTTCCTTTTTTATATATTGTTGCTACAGCAACTGTGCACCAAGAACAAGGATGCCAGAAAGTTATTAAATTTTGTAGGAATTTCATTTACTCTGGAAAGGTTTCTTTTGCCTCCTAGAGGTTCCTCCTACTCAAATAATAACATTACAGATTTCATGAGGAAGATACAAGACATGACTTCTCCATGTTGAGCTTTTTTTCCTTAGAAATAAGCAGGATCAAACACATCAAACACATTTCTGAATTTTTCCTCATACTTTGTTTCAAATATCTTGAGAATTCTAACCCAGATCACATGCTACCAAAGCTAGAGCACTTACCATCAGAAAATCCTCATGCCCCACCAACACTGTTCCAGTCATGGCTACCAGAAAAAAGCTTCCATTATGAAGTACTGACATTTGCAGTGAATTCATTCATATCTTCAGGAAAAAGACATATTTTTAGTAACATCATCAAGTTAAAGGGTTTACCACAGCACTTGCATAATGAATGCTCCAATTTTGAGAAAACCTGAATGGAGCTTGTTGTAAATACAACAATCTAATTTTTAGTCAAGATTTGTATTTAGTGCAGGGAAACAAACTTAGAACAAATTACATTTGCGTGCACTTTACTTTGTTCTAATGGAACCATAATGCAACAGAATGACTGCTATAAAAGACAAATATATGGACTTATACTATAGGGAAAAGCAAACCACTTTTTGGCGTAGTGGGATGTGCAAACCTTGTTCAAATTATCAGGGCTAAGTAGAATTTCAGATTCAAAGGGGGAAAATGCTTCAAGTATGTATCAGCAACCCTTTAAAGCAGGTGTATCATCTTATTATGAAATTATGTACTTCCTTTCATACCTGGCATGCATACTCAGGAAAAAAATGCATTTGGTTTATGGAACGGCTAACAGATGCTACCTGTACATAAACGGCCAAGCATCTTTTTCCTTTTGAATTTAGAGAGCTACTCAAAAGTAAATTATAACCTTAATTATAAACTCTGCTTCTTGTCTGCAAAACGGGACCAATGAATTATTTGCATTTCAAACGTCTTGTGAAGAAGATTATAAAGTGCATTGAAAATTAAAGGTGTGGTATCTTTATAATCAATTCTGTTGAATATTTGCATTTTAGGAGGAAATTTAAAGTATTAGGTAGAGACAAAGTAATACTATTTTCAGCTTTAAAAATCTTAGAAATACTCACGGCAACATTTGCGGCAACTATGGGGGAATGGCATAAATGTGAAAAAATGAAAAACCAGATTAACTAAATAAACACTGTACAAAAAATTGAATTCATAGCATAAGATGTGATTCAGAGTTTGCTTGAGTATGTATAGTTTGTTTAAGATGTTCTTGACAAATGTGTCATATGTATGCCATAACAGCATGTTCCAAGTCACATTTCCCCTTCAAATATAGATATATGCACTTCTCTAATAAATCTCTGTTTCTATTGGGTGTTGGGGAAAAAATGAAAGTTAAGAATAACCAGATAATAATCAGTGGAAGTGGATGATTAGTTTTAATTAGTGGAACAGCTTGCCTCCTTAATCAGTGGAACAACTTACCTCCAGAAGTTATAAGTGCTTCAACACTGGAAGGTTTTAAGAAGAGGTTGGACAACTATTTGTCTGAAATGGTATAGGGCAGGGTCCCCAACCTTTGCCTATGGACTGGCACTGGACCGCAGCATGCCAGAAACTGGTCCGCACAAATAAGCAAAGCTCCAGCCATGGGATACAGGCGGAACACGAAGCCATGGTCCCTCTGGTCCACCAAAAATAAGGTGACCAGATTTTAACACTGATAAAGCGGGACACCATTGACGGGGGGGGGGGGGTTTCTTGATTAAAAATTTGGTCTATGAAATAAATAAATAAATTACTTTGTTAGGAGCTGTCTTCATCCCAGAGCGCCTCCAACCATCTCGCCGCTCCGCGGAAGACCGCTGGAGCATTCTGAGTGGAGCGGCTGACTCTACAGCTCTTGGAAGCGCTGCGCGGCTCCTGCAGCTTGTCTCAGGCACCTGGGGCCTGCCGAGAAGGGCGCGCGTGCAATGCGAAGGCGAAGACCTTTGAGCGCCCGTCCCATCTGGCTCGTCAGAGCCTCAGAGGCATCGGGGACACCTTCCCTCAAAGGCAGTTTTCCCTGAGGCAGCGATTGGACCGTTTAGCGACCAGCAGCGGAGATCACTTCAGGGCCTGCTTAGGGTGCCATTTTGAGGGTTCGGCCAAAAATCGGGATTTTTTTAAAATGCCACTGGACGCGGGACAAATTGTTCAAAATCGGGACTGTCCCACCAAAAGTGGGACGTCTGGTCACCTTAACCAAAAACCTTCTCACCATGGAACTGGTCCCTAGGGCCCAAAAGGTCAATGGCCACTGGTATAGGACTTCCTGCCTGAGGAGGGGGTTGGACTAGAAGACTCCAAGGTCCCTTCCAACTCTGTTATTATCTTTATAGCCATGTTTCCCGATGGGCTTGGGAACAGGGAAGTAAAATAAGACAGCTAAGAAAAATTTGGAATAACAAAAATCTTCAGATTCAAGATTCCTTTAAAAGATCATTAGCAATTAACAACCTTGCTGCACTATAAAAACATGCAAGTCTAAGGCTGTGGAGCTTTAGCAAGCTACATATTACTATTTCCTCTAATGCAACAACATTATTTGTTAGACTTTTCAGGTGACCTTTTTTCTTTCTTGCTAATGCTAGCAAATCAGGGGTCATTGACGCTCTCCAAGCATTCTTGCTTTCTTGCAGACATTTCATTACCAAACGAGGTAACATCACTGATGCTCTGCACAGTGCACTGATGTTACCTACTGTAGTTTGGTAAGGAAACTTGTGCAAGATGACAAACAAGCTCAGAGGGCATCAAAGACCCCTCGTTTCAACCCTGAGCTACAAATATTCTCCTCTGTTACCTAGCAATTCAGTTCTTGTCTGGGAACCAGTATACATAAATATAAGTAAAAACATTTACTTAATGGTGGTTTACTTAATGGTCTAAACATGTGGTTTTTAAGCTTTTCCTACATTGTTTTTTTTTAAATTTATTAAACAATAGCTTTAAATTACCCTTTGCAAACCAGAAAGATAACTTTAGTGGTATTTACATAAGAAGTTAATTTCTGCCACCCATCAATTGATTACGATCTTTAATGAAATCAGTGCTGGATTTTTTTTTAAGGTCAGAGCTCAAAAGATCTGTGCTTAATGATTACAGTTCCAAAATCTTGGCACTGCAACTATACATTCCAATAGCCACATAAACAGCCTTCATTTCCCAAACTGGTTACTTAGAAAGTCTGAACACTTCAGGCAATTTTATATCAATTTACCAAGGAATTCACTTGAGCTTTTTTTTTTTTAATGCATCCATAGAACTGGAATGTCTGTGTGGTTTTAAAGCTCTTCGCTTTGTAATTGCTCAGAATTATTCCTCCAGATGTGCACATGCTAACAATGGCCACATGTGTGACTGTAAACTCCACCAAGGGAAGCCTGGCTTTGTTTTCGTGATCAAATAATGTTTGATTAATGATGAACTATGCCTTCCAAAGACCTGCAACAAAAGCCAGCTGCTTTGGAGAGAGAGTTACAGTACATCTGAGATACTAGGAGGACCTCTCTCTTTTGTCCAGCACTAAGTCCCTCCCGTCCACTCCCTCGTTGCCTTCATTATTAAGCATCCGGGGGGCAAAAGAGAGAGTGAGTGGGAAGGCAGCAGCCTGGGAAACTGTGACTTCACTGTTTTTCTTGCACAAAGCTCCATTGTTAGGGGCTTCGGTCATTTATTTTAGTAGGCCACGGTGTACCCTTTGCTCGTTGCTGCCAATCGGCTGCATACAAATCAAAAGGAAGGCATAGGCAGGGGTCTTCTGTTACAGTGACAGCAATTGAAAGTGGAAAAGGGGGCCGAACGGGGGACACGCTTTTCAAAGGGAATTGAGCCCTCTCGTTAGGTCTGAATCAAACTGGCAAACTGTCGCCTTCCCCTAACAAAACCTTTCATGCTGCTACGGGGTCCTTCCCAACTTCATTGTAAACCCAGGCATGGCGTGTCATTTCCTGAAATGCAAGCGGGCAAATTTTTATCGTCCCTCAGCAAAACAGGCTTGTTTAGGAACAGGGAAGAGGAATAGGTATGGTTTTGACACATCTTTGTTTTCCCCCCCAGTATAGCTAGGACATCTATATTTTGCTTCAACTGGAAGGAAGAAGTAAAGCATTTGCCAAAAACCCCAAGGACATCTGCTTAGAAATCTTTGAGAAATCCAAGTCTTTTTATTCCTCGTCGCTTTGACGATTATAATTTGTCAGCCCAAAGTAGTTTGCCTCCCTGCCTCTCTTCTTATGCTCTCAAATCCCCAAGTATAACTTAGTCAATCATTTTAGGCTGAGAACCTAGTAGTAGTTGGGCGACAGGGACGACATAGCTTTACATATATACTAGTCCTTCATGAGAAGGGGAATTTACAATACAATAATACAATACAATAGCAGAGTTGGAAGGGACCTTTGAGATCTTCTAGTCTAACCCCCTGCCTAGGCAGGAGCCCTATGCCGTTTCAGACAAATGGCTATCCAACATCTTCTTAAAGACTTCCAGGGTTGAGGCATTCACAACTTCTGGAGGCAAGCTGTTCTACTGACTAATTGTTCTAACTGTCAGGAAATTTCTCCTCAGTTCTAAGTTGCTTCTCTCCTTGATTAGTTTCCACCCATTGCTTCTTGTTCTACCCTCAGGTGCTTCGGAGAATAGTTTGACTCCCTCTTCTTTGTGGCAGCCCCTGAGATATTGGAACACTGCTATCATGTCTCCCCTAATCCTTTTTTTTTTTTTTATTAAACTAGACATACCCAGTTCTTGTAACAGCCTTCATATGTTTTAGCCGCCCTGGGTCCTTCGTGGAGAAGGGCGGGATATAAATATGATTAAAATAAAATAAATAAACTCCCCTAATCGTCTTTGTTGCTCTTCTCTGCACTCTTTCCAGAGTCTCCACATCTTTTCTACATCGTGGCGGCCAAAACTGGATGCAGTATTCCAAGTGTGCCCTTACCAAGGCATTATAAAGTGGTATTAACACTTCTTGTGATCTTGATTCTATCCCTCTGTTTATACAGCCTAGAACTATGTTGGCTTTTTTGGCAGTTGCTGCACACTGCTGACTCATATTAAAATGGTTGTCCACTAGGAGTCCAAGATCCCTCTCCCTCTCACAGAATTTACTAGCTCCTATGTGGATTCTTACATATATAAACACACCCAGCCATTCTCACTGAGGCAACACACAAGAATGCTGGGAAGAGTGGCTGGGCAATATGGCAGTGTGCCAACAATTAGCAGCTGGCACAAATCCATTCAGTGTTTGAAAATTGCTCACTGAATACTCTTACCTGGCAAGTAGGACAGGAGCAAAAGCAGTCACAAGGATTGTTGATAGAGTGTGGTCAAAAAAGTTAAGATGGTGGCCACAATGGTGCAATTGAAGCATCACTTATTTTTATGTGCATCACATTTAAAAAAAACCAAGGAGAGCTTTGATCGTACTATTGACTTGGAAGGAGTTTCTCCATGCCAATTCTGGTTATCATTATCAAAAAATTGAAACCCACAATAATGTCACAACAGATTATATGAATTAATGTAAGATTGTGGTTTGAAAATCCTGTTTGAAAACCCTGGGATTAAAACTGAATATTGCTTGAACTCAGCCAGCTCTAAATTATTCAGTAAACCATGGATAAGCTAATGGTGGCTTGGTTTAGAAGTTCTTTTCGAAAGAGCCTTCCACCAGTATCAGCTTTCATCTTCCAGCAGAGGAAAAAAGAGATTTTTGTAGGAAATACCTTTAGTGTTCTACCCCAAAAGTGCTTCAAGGATCCAGCATTCTTTGTTGTACTTCCTCGGATATTATAAATATCTGGAAGAAGAGAAGAGAAAAAGTGGCGAAGGGGAGAGAAAGAGAAATACATGAGGAGCATTCCACATGATCAATAGCTACTTTTGATAAGGGTGGGCAGAATCCTCTAGATCAGAGTGTCAAACTTGGGGCATTGTGGCGGCATCACATGAAGTATCATGACTTTTTCCCCTTCGCTAAACTGGGCATGGGCATGGCCCAGGGGAGGGTTACTCTCCGGCATTAATGCTGGTTCGGTGTAAAAGATTTTTTGCACGCATGTGCATTGACACCAAAAAAGTTCTGCGCATGCACAGAATGTTAGAAAAGGGGGGTGGGAATTACATATCTGCAATGGAGATTGTTCTGCACATGCGCAGAACCCAAAATCAAGGTGGCGCCACCAACAATTGAACTGGTTCGGGTGCATGGGCAGCCGAGTTACTACCTACTTGGCTGAACCGGGCTGAACTGGTAGGAACCCACCTCTGGCGTGGCCAGCGTGCAACGCATCCAGCCCACGGGCTACGAGTTTGATAGCCTTGCTCTAGAAAGTATTATTTTTCTTGTACATGTTATGGTCGTAAGTCCTTGACCACAACTGAGATTAGAATTTATTGCTAAATAAAATGGTTGTTTTGTGCCCTCTTTTGCCATAGTAGTTCCCTACTGACTTTGCTTGTCAGAAGCCACCTGGGAGGGTCACAAATGGGGGTCAGGTGACTTTGGGATGTTGCAACTATCGTAAATACATGCCGATTCCCATGTCCTTGAATTTTGATCATGTGACTGTTGGGAATGCTACAACGGTGATACGTGGGAGGATTGTAAGTCATTTTTTCATTGCCATCATAATTTTGAACAGTCACTAAACGAATGGTTGTGAATCCGGGACTACCGTACATTCTTCAGAAAGAGCGCATCTTATTAAGAGTCAGATGCTGACCCACCTGTCGTACTGAAAGCAGTCATGGTTTTAGGCCCAGAAAGGAATTAGAACGGAGAAGAAGGAAGAAAAGGATGTAATTGCAGATGAGGAGGAGCAAGGGAGAGGCAGGCCTTGACCTCAGTAAGATGCCTATGACCGGAGGAAATCTGCTTTGCTGAACCATCAAAGGTGCAGTGCAAGTGTTGCTAACCAGTTCCCACAAAGATTTGCATTTAATAAGTAGCTCACACTGTCACGGAAAGAACAGGAAGTTGGTTTAGTCTCAGTTAAATCATGGTGTCTGTGCCTCCCTCCCCATCATTTTCCTTAATGAAGAAAAGCCGTTTTACTTTTGGAAACACACTACATTATTGGCATTGTTATTACATCAGGAGCTTCTGCTGCCTTTCTACAGCTCACGGAGGTAGTCTGTTTTCCATCCAAGAGATTTCTCACCATGCCTAACTCCTAGATTCAGTTCAGCCATGTAATTTCTGCCTGAAACCAGGACAGATGTAGCAGCTGCAGTTCGTCTCTTCCCCTCCCCCTTTCCGTCTAAAAATTTACTGCCTTGATCATGAGGCTGCCATATCCTGATGATCCTATGCAGTTCTATAGCTGATCTCCCTTTATTTTCTCTTGCATGGATGTGTCACTATGTCCTCATTTTTTTTTAAAGGAAGTGCAGCCATGCAACTGTTGGAAGAAATGTCTATCTGGATTCAGTTCCAAGTGGGAAGAAAGACATGGAGGCTGCTTGGAAAGATGGTTTAATGGTGGACAGGACCACATAGTTTGAGGTCCTGGGCAAAAGAAAAAGGGAAGAGATGCTGAGAGTGCCTGGGTTTTATGCCTTCTGGTGGGCTTTGAATTTGAGCTTGTGTTATGATTGGTTGTCAGACTCCCATGGGGCCATACAGGGGTAACTTTGTAGGTTGTCTGTGTCCCAGGCTTCATTGAGCCTCGTTGAGTGATGATGTAATGAAAATGTTTTGGGCAATTCCTTTTATAGCTCTGCTTGAAGGAAGTAGGTCTTTGTTATGTAGAATTGACTGGCCCAGGCCTTAATGGCCCAGTAACAAAGGGGGGGGGGGGACTGAGTTTCTGCCTCCCTTTTAGGGAAAATTGTTAGGTTTGGAGGAATTCAGTCTGAGTCAGGCTAGTCATTAAACAGGTTTATTGCAAGTAGCAAGAACTATATACAGGAACAACAAGAGATCAGTGCAACTGAGACTTCCCCACTTTGATAGCTTTATATAGGTTTCCCTAAAGTGGGAAAAACCTGAGCCAGACAGAAAGTCTGGCCCGGCCAGCCGCATCTCGGCCAATCAGATGCGACTGGCTGTTACAGTGTTTCACAAACCTCCCAGTCAGCCCTGGTTCCCCAGACTGACTGTCTGTGCGTGGGCTGAGAACATAACAAAAATATTCTGCCCTTTTAATATTTCTTAAAATATTTCCTTTTACTAGGAGAGAGGTGGGTGCTAATGTCCTACACAACCTAGCAACATTTCTATAAGTCAGTGCTTCTCAACCTCAGCAACTTTAAGAGGGCATAGACTTCAATTCCCAGAATTCTCCATTGTAGCTGAAGAATTCTGGGAGCTGAAGTCCATTTGTCTTAAAGCTGTTGAAGTTTAAAAGCATTGCAGTAGACACTTGGGACTTCCGCTTCAGTGGTGGGTTACGACCAGTACGCCCAAGTACGGGTGTACCAGTGCCTGCCGGAAGTACCAGGTATCGTTTCAGTATGGTGCTCCACAGGGCCCACCCGCACTCCTAACCAGTATTTGAGGTTTGAGGGGCTTCCGCGCACACGTACAGAGCGTACGGCGCTTGCACAATGCTCCGCCGAGCAGCTGGAGCATTGCGAGTGGTAAATACACATGCGCACGTTGCACACGTTCATGTGGTGGACACCCAGCCCCGATGCACCGTACCAGTTGCAACAGGATCCAGAACCCACCACTGTTCCACTTGTAGGTTCAATTTCCCATCTCTCCATCAACAGATTCTCAAAACAAACGTCTGAAGAAATGCTACCAAGTTATTTTTTGTGAAGTCAATGAAATGATGTGTTTGCTGTGGTGGTGGCTGTTCTTGACATTCAAGAAGTAGAACATTTGGGTGTTGGCCAATTGGGAAATAGGAAGAGTAAGTGCTAATCAGTTGATGTTCCCTGCAATCTGTAGCTGTAAAATATAGACATATCCACAATTATAGTTTGAATCTTGATATAGGTCTAAAATTAGTAAAGGCAAGTTGGAAATATTCTTTTTCCATTGAAAGAGAGATTGTGAACAAAATGGCTAGAGATCCCAAAAACTTTGAACCGAACCGTTTCTAAGTAAGCATGTAGAGATTGTATTCTACATCCTGGAATGCTCCATGATGAATGGAGCTATTTTTTAAGCCCCTCAACGACCTATCAAAGTAGCATTTTCAGCTCTGTGGAGAAATCTATATTTTAGTGATACATAAAACAAAGTAAATGCTGGAAGAGGAGAAAAGATAAGTCAATTATTGTATCTATTTCATCATTCTGGAAGAAAATGCCACCATATTTTGGGATTTTAAAAGATAGTGATCCCCATCAGACCTAGTGATATTGCTGTTAAATTATTTAAAGAGATGTGCATGCAAACAATGCAGCAAGAAATCTGGTGTGTATGTTTAATGGGCTAAAAGATTGTCAATAGCATCAAAATGAAAGATAATGAACCAGCTGCAACTTACGATGGTTTAAAAAAAAGACCTGGCAGATCATATTGTAGAAATGGTAACGTAATTATGTTAGAATAAAAAATGACAGGAATATAAATTTTCTTAAATTGGATAATGCCTACTTAGTACTAAGATAATAGAATGATTTGTACAAATTTTCTTTTTTTTTAATAGCATCGTATGATTTCTGATGGGGCATTGTAACAATGTTCAAGCATGTATTTCTTAATGTTGTATTTTTTTAAAATGCTAGTATTCCTTAATGAAAATAGAACAGCTTTAGTTAGCCCAGAAATTAGCATGTACATACACACACACATACACCTCATAACATTTGCACCATTCTCCTTTTATGGTCTAGTTAACACAAATCGTTTTTTTATTGTTTGTAAGTTAGGCATCCTATTAAATGTCTAAACCTTTGGTCTTTTCTGTTTTGGTACATTTTTTGGTTACTTGGGATATAATAAGGTAGCTACAGACTTTTAAGTCAAATAAATGCATAATTAATCAAAATCAATTAATTTGCCCTCACATTTTCTATTTAATTCCCAAACCTTGCCTGCAAATTTTCAGCATTGTCCTTAGTGGTTTTCTTCATAATCCTCTTCTGCATATGTGCCCATTGATATGCTATAGAAGCACAATAACCAAGAAAATAAAATGGGCAGAAATGCAGAACCTAACAGTGGAAAGAGCAGGAAAAAGGAAATGAAATAGAAGAAAACAATTCTCCCCATCAAAATCAGATGACCCTCTATGATATAGTAATACAGTAAGCTACTTCCCAATTTGCCCATTAAGCAAAGTAAGCAAGTTATATGCTAAACAAATGCATAGGAAATTAGTTCACTGGATGGTATAGTACAGTATACCCAAATTTGTTTGTTTGTTATCGGTGCCTGCTATAATCCTAACAGTCTCTGGGCAGAAATGATAGAATAACACCAATGGTATTTAGAAGGAAACAAAAATTAAACATTTAAAGCAATTAAAATAATCATCTATGCATACTCTCAGCCATCCAGGTCATGATTGTGCCAAAAACATTAATGTTTTTGGAAACTGGATTTTCTTTGTTTTTGCTTGAAGATGTTTCACTTCTTATCCATGAAACTTCTTCAGTTCTGAACTGAACTTCAGAACAGAAGACGTTTCTTGGATGAGAAGTGAAACATCCAGTTGTGTTCTGAAAAAAAGCATCTCTGGGACAATTGAAGTAACCATAGACACCAGGGCTGAAAGTACAGTATAATAGAACCACCTAGATTTAAACTGTTTGCAAATGCTGGTAGAGTTAGTGCCATTCATACCTCTGGAGAAAGGGTCTTCTACCAAATAGAAGGCATATCATCCTTCAGAAAAGCTAGTTAACACTGAACCAGTGATATGTCTTGCTTCTTTCAGTAGAAAAATGCATTAACCTGCTTTGAGGGTCTCTCTATTATTCATTATTCAAAGACAGAATTTAATTTCATTCCCAGACACAGGTTCGATGTGAGATTTGCTATTTCCTATATTTGAACAGTACTGTATCTTCTTTTCTTGATTATGAGATTATGTGGCATTCCTTAATGCAGATCTATTATGATATTACTGTTGTCAGGGATCCAAATAGCATCCAAAATTAAATCAGAATCCAAGGCAAAGTATTCCTCAAAGTTCCAATTTATTCAGAGAGCCATGTTGTCACATCTGGGAAAACCTGAATCTGAAAGCTTCCTGGTTTTCCCCACCTAGTAGAAAGTTCAAGATCTTTTCCTAACACCCATAAGTGTTAGGTCCACATGGTCCAATCTTCCACTGCCATGCTGGCAGTTCCACCCATCCAGTTCCGATCAGGTGCAGAGATGCAAAGATAAAGGATGACTTTGGCTTTCTAGAATTTTTTTTGTTATGGCTACATAGCATCTAACTCCTACAATCCCCCTCCTATTTTCCCACAATAGAAAATGCAAAGTAGAATAATAGAAAGTGTGGCAGGCCAAAGATCCAAAAGAAAAGATGACTGCAAGCCTGACAACTGTTTCCTGTTGTCTCCAATTCCCATTGAAAAAAGGGTGAAAAAATGCATTTCAGGTCCCACCTTTTTAATTTCTTCACTGACAAAAAAAATAGGCCTCATGCCTCCAAAGTTAGCCTATAGACCTGGTTCAGGCAGGCATCCTATCAACACTCAAGAGGATGAGGAGGTCCCTGAGCCCTGGCTCACAAGAGTAAAGAGACAAGATGGATAATCAGCTACAATTCAACAGAAATGATTTTTCCCCCAAAAAAAATTATTATCCACTGCCACTCTGGGAAAACTAATGGTTTCTCTATTGAACAAATTAAGGTTTAAAACCCTAAGCCTTTCAATCGTCAGCAATCTGGAAAGAACAAATAAAGGCCATTTCAGCTAGGCCCACCTACTTTCAAATGTCATTTTGCATTATACAACAGTAATGTCAGTAATTATGCAGTCACCACAATTAAAAAAAGTCTTCAAAGCATAAACATTTGTAATCACCGTGAGTCAAGTCTTCTAGAAGTATTCCAGTGCAAATTTGTAAGGATCTTGTTGAGAGTCCCCAGGTGTATTTCTAACTTTTTATTATATCTGGTGACTGGACTAATTACAAATGGAGGTTTTTATGCCGCCTCCAATTCTGACTTAAATTAATGTTTACTCATAACTCTTTGGCTTTCCTGATCTTACAGTATAATTATATATTAGTATGTTCAAAGGCATAGTTTTGGAACTAACATTTTAAGGTATATATGTTTAATGTTTGACCTCTTTCAGCCTTAGGAGGGACTCACTGGGACACACACACAGTTGCACTTACATTAATGTTTGTATATGTATAAGTGTTCTTGGTCTTTCCTGCAAATGAAAATAGTGATTCAATGAAACAAGATTGCTGTTGAACAGAAATGGGTCAGCCCATATGTTATCCTAAGTATCTGCCTAATTTGCAACTCAAGGAATGGAACTGGTTACTGAAAAAAGAAGAGAATTATAGGGAGACTTAGCTTGAAAATCTATTGAAAACCAATTAAGGTTACTAAATGAAATGTAGTGACATCAACACAAATTCAATAGATGCCCATAAGAGAATAACAGCAATAAAACATTAAACAGATTCTAGATAGATTTCTAAAAGCATTATTTATGCCACAGTAATTAAGAATACAAAAGGAAAAGTCTGTCTGAATATAAGTCAATATGGTTCCTTCTGAAATGAAGGAATAGGAGTGTTTTGATAGAAATAAATTACTTAGGCTTTTTAAAGGCTTTGGGTTCCTCATGAAAACATCTGAAGAAACCCAACAGCCATAAGATAAAAGGGATGACAGAAGCTCAGGGCTGGAAGAGGCTGGTTTACTCATCAAGTCCAATCCTTACTCTGCAGGAATCCAAATTAAAGCATTCCTAACAGATGGGCATTTAACCTCTCCCTGAACGTGACCAGTGAAAGACAGCCTACCCCATCTCTGGGTAATTGGTTCCACTGTCAGATTGTTCCCACTGTTAGAAAGCTTTTGTCTGATTTCCTAAAGACACTCATTAAGGACAGAAAATGAAGTCCTACCGTGATGGGATGAAACTATGGACTCACAACGATCTTGGTTGGCTGTGCCAAACATTGCCCCTTTATTGCTACCATTATTCTCAGCTATGGTTGGTCACTCTCAAGGTAGGTTGGGTTAGAAGGAAATGAGGGGACCAGGGACTAGAACAGAACAATATTAGCAGTTTGTTAAATTGGGGGTGTAACTAGACATGACAACCATGACAGACATTTTGTGCACAAGTAATTACCCTCCTCATGGTACCTATTTTGGGACAGCATCCAACAAAATTCGCAATGTGTCCAGAAGCCCCAGAACATTACCTAAACATTTCTTACAGCAACATCCCAAATAATAGCTGTGCTAGCTTTCCACACAGGACAGCTTCAAAAGCCTCTGATGAACTATGACAGAAGAACAAGTACAAATTGTTCAAGAATTGCTTGTAGCAAGCAAGTCAGTGAAAGAGTGTAAGGAGTCTGAAATCAGCTGGTTTGAGTAATCAACACAAAATACGTAGCAATGAAAAATCAGGATAATACATCATATTTCCACCACTAGAAACTAAAGCAATAATAATCTGCAATTGAATTAGATACAGCAATATTACAGTCCTTCTAAGCTTCACAGCTGGGGGTCAGCTAGGAAAAGTGAAGTACCAGTAGTCAAATTGTTCATTAACATTCGTGCTGTACATTTGAATGTGGTTAGGTGGTTTTTTTTCTCCAAACAAAACACTCTGCCAGTAGGACTGAGGTGCACTCAGGGATTCTTGATTTCAGCACTCAATTTACTAGATATCGCTCCATTGCATCCCTCCTCCTAACTCAGTGAAATGTGAAATAGAATTGTGATTATGGCATTCTATCTGGAGCCATCGAGAGTCTCTTGCAAATTAATAATGCAAGACTAGATATGGATTAGTCATCAAACAGCCAAATGAAAACAAGTCTGGCTTTGGGGTCAAATATGCTTACTTTCTCCAAGCACTTTAGCCTTCTTAGAAACATCATTTTAAAAAATAATGGATAGGGGAAAAATGTAGGAAGTATTTTCTTTTTGTAATTGTATTCATATCCATTATGACAGATGTCATTTATTTCGTTATTGCATTCATGTTACATTAGTTTTCTTTAAGTTTTAAATAATTATATATTCAGCTTGACAGTGATGCCAGCAGAGCTTATTTTAGGGAGCTCTTTTATTTTCTTCCAGGGACCTACAACATTCCAGAAAAAAAGGGTGTTAATAGAATGTCAAGTGTAAGAAATCAGGATCCAGAGTGGTTCAAGTCAGTGGTGGGATTCAAATTTTTTTTGCTACTAGTTCTGTGGGCATGGCTTTGTGGGCGTGGCAGGGGAAGGATACTGCAAAATCCCCATTCCTTCCCCACCCCACCAATCTGCTTTCCAGCTCCGTTCTCCTGTTCGGGCAACAAAAGAAGATCAGCTGGGAGGCAGCAGGGGCGGGGCCAGCCTATTTGGGGCTCCCTTGAGGTGCACCCAAAGACTTCAGCTGGTCCAGAATGCAGCCGCGCGAGCAATAATGGGGACCGCAAGGTACGCCCATATAACACCGCTCCTGCGCGAGCTGCACTGGCTGCCTGTCATCTTTCGGGTGCGCTTCAAGGTGTTGGTTGTCATCTTCAAAACGCTCCATGGCTCGGGACCTAGCTATCTGCGGGATCGGATCCTGCCCCATACATCCTCACGGCCAATCCGCTCCCACAGAGAGGGACTTCTCCGGGTGCCGTCCACTAGACTGTGTCAGCGGGCGACGCCCAGGGGAAGGGCCTTCTCTGTGGCGGGCCCAGCCCTCTGGAACGACCTCCCCCCCGACATTAGAACAACCACGGACCTCCGCTCCTTCCGTCAAAAACTGAAAACACACTTTTTCTGCTTGGCCGGCCTTGGTTAGTCTCTACCTCTGGGGTGTTTAGGGAATTTAGTTTTAATGGGGTTTTATAGCGCAGGGACGATCAATTTAATCTGCTTTTATTTATTGTATTTATTGTTTGTATATATTTTATATGTTTTAATTTCCCTGTGCACCGCTCCGAGTCCCCTTGGGGAGAGGACGCAGTATACAAAATTAAATATATTATTATTATTATTATTATTATTATTATTATTATTATTATTATTATTATTATTATTATTATTATTATTATTATTATTATTATTATTATTATTATTATTATTATATTTGCCGACTCTCCGAACTACTCAAAATTTCCACTACCAGTTCTCCAGAACCTGTCAGAGCTGGCTGAATACCACTTCTGATTCAAATGAATACAGGTTTATTGCATTCTCTCTACAATAATCTGAACTATTAATCATCATCATCATCATCTGTTAACAACTCCATAATCTGTTACAGGGTAGAGTCGGCACAACTGAATAGAGCTAGCAGATTATTTAATGGTTGGACATCCTTCTTGTCTCCAATTCAGAGGTTTGTTCTCATTGTGCCCAGAGAGAGAAATATCTGCCTCTACCTAGGATCAAACTCATGGCCTCTTGATTGTGAGGTGAGAGCTCCACCTCTAGGCCACCACACCACTCCAATAATTTGAACTGTTAAGGATCAAGGCAAATTGGCTGTAGATAAGAGTAAATGGAATTCAAAGTGGGCTGCACTTAAATCTCTTGTGGGCACGAAGGAACTCAAGAATGATGGTGCACTTGACCCCTCCTTCAGGTTCAGCCTGGTCGTTTCCTACATCAAAGGTTGCCATTGGGAAAAACTAAGTCCCTCACTGCCAACAGAGTGATGTGGAAAAAGGAAACCAAGCTATTCTTGTGCCACTGCTCCATTTTTGAAAAGTGTCTCTGCTTTGTTCCGCTTTGTTTTTTCACCCACACAGGTGCTGGGAAACAAAGGGGACGGAGTGAATCGGCCTTCTCTCACCCCACATCCAATAGCTCCAATTCCACTGTGGCCACAATGGGCTTTTTTGTTGTTCCCTAAAACAAAGAAAGTAGTAAAACAAGAAATGCAAGGAAGAACAAAAGCTGCTGTAATATTTGATCCCTGCAACAGAAGTTCTGCATCTCTAACTAAATTACTATGGTGATTTTGTTTGTTTGCGTTTCTGTTTAAATTCTAATGAGATGCATTGTATTTTGTTTCAAAGACAGTGTCTAGGCCAAGGCTTTGAATCTTACTCCCATTGGAATCACAATTTCCTCCTCTTCCGTGGACTTTTGCCAAGTAGTTTGTTTATGTCTCTTTTATTAGATAAAGATAGGCTTACAATCAACATATGATAAGCAATGTACAGATTTTTTTTTAAATCAGATTGTAAATATAAATATATACAAAATATAATAATACTTTTGCATCAGCAGCAAACTTCAAATATACCAAAACAACTAAAAACAATCAAGCTGGACATAATACTTCTCAATCCGGTGCCTGGGAGAAAAACCAGGCCTTTAAAGTCTTCTGAAAGGCAGGCAAGGTTAGGGCCATCATATAGCTCTGTGGTACCATAACCATTGAGCAATAAACAGAAAAAGCCACAAAAACATCTGACACCATAGAGTACCCTTCTGCTGCTGCCAAAGAGGCATTCAGCGCCGCCATAACCAGTACCAAGAAGCCTATTACCTAACAGCTGATCAAGAGTGCCTCCAACAAAGGTTGCAAGCAATGCCGTCTTAACGCATAGGCCCATTGGGCATTTGCCCGGGCCCCCACAATCATAGGGGGCCCCCGGGCAAATGATTCTGCCTCTTCGCCACCCACCTGGCTGCTGCTTTCGGCGGGCAGGTTCCTCAGCAGAATCTTGCGCCTGTTGCTCAGCTCCCGCCTTGTGCTCTGCAGCCAGTGGGCGATCTCCTCCGGGGAGAGAGCGCGGGACTCCCCGCCCGCCCCCAGGTCAGGCTCCCCGGACCCCGCCGATGCCGCCATCTTGCCGGCCCAGAGGCGAACACGTTCTCCCTCTGCCAGGGCAGGGGAAGCCGGTGGGCGGGAGGGGAGCCAGGGCGGGCTTGTCGGAGCGGGAGGAGCAAGGAAAGCTCCGCAGCCGCCGGCGGCGGCAATGCCGTCTTAACGCATAGGCCCGTTGAGCATTTGCCCGGGGGCCCAACACTATTTCTATGCCAAGGGGCCCAAAATGGTGTAAAGACGGCTCTGGTTGCAAGCAAGCAAGCACCACCACACGCCATCTTAGGATGTTGCTGCAGCTACACTCAGGACCTGTCCAAAAATTCCATCTCCACATCTTCTCAAGCCCCTGGACAATTTCTGATGCTTTCAACAGCATTCAGGACAGTGGTGGAGTTCTAATTTTTGCCCTACTGGTTCGTTCGAGTGCGCATGCGCTCCTGCACACGTGCAGAAGCGTCCGGGTGGGTGGGCATAGCCTCCCTCCGCTGCTACTACCGGTTTGCCCAATCCAGGACAAACCAGCAGCAACCCACCTCTGATTCAGGAGCCTACTAATGCTAAATGCTTCATTTAGTCACCATTGTTGCCACCACTAAGGTTTATAAACTCTGCCAAAAGTTTCCCCAGCATTAAAGACCTTTCAAAATGTCCACAATTTTAACCTTTGCCCTTAAGCCTTTTTGACTTACTAAAGCTCTCAAATTCTAGGGCCCATCGCAAAATAAGAAGGTTCTTAAAAGTGTTTCTTAAAAGCTGGAAATGAGAAAATAATATGTGCTATGCTG
Organism: Rhabdophis nuchalis; assembly: GCA_039707465.1. NCBI lineage: Eukaryota > Metazoa > Chordata > Lepidosauria > Squamata > Natricidae > Rhabdophis > Rhabdophis nuchalis. The sequence continues at coordinate 67,320,306 of CM077646.1, forward strand.
GCAGTAAGAAGAAATGCTATAAAATCTCTGATAAATTATTACGATTTGCTTTTGTTCAGCTCAGGATTGCTAAAATATTGCAAAACCTTAATTTTATAATAGATTATTCCTAAATAGTTTGATTAACAGATTTATTTAGTAACCCAAAATTAACTCCAAACTAGACTTTTTATTTATTTTTATATAAGTGCTGAACTAAGCAATGATGTTCCCAGGCTGTGGGTGTGTCTTTGTTGTGGGTGTGGGTGTATACATATACATATACATATACATATACATATACATATACATATACATATACATACACACACACACACATACATACATACATACATACATACATACATACATAATTTAAAGAAGTCCTTCAGAGCAGTGCTCCCAAAATTTCCCTATGAAATAAAAGCAACAACCCAATTACAATGCAGCTATCATGAAAACCTCACAGAGTAACCTCAATCACATATTGAAACTCATAAAGTGCTGAACTAAGCAATGATGTTCCCAGACTATGTCCCCTGAGAAGTAATTTCACAGCCATCAAGAAGGCCCTATCCTACATTTCCATCAATCTAATTAATCATGATAATATACTAAGTCCTTCAGGTGAGAAGATAAATGTGGGCTTCCAAATCTACATTGCAAAAATCCACATGACAAATAAAAGGCAGACCAGTTTTATGCATCTCCTTGCTGCCACCTTGTGGCCATCCAGATTTTTACGGCCCAGATTTATTAGCTTTATGTGGGCAACTGGCTCCCAAAGAAAAATATAGTCTAAAACTATTTTTTAAAGCATTCAAAATATTTCAAGCTTGCAAAGTCAAAGCATTTTATTTTGATTGCACAAAAATGGACCGTACAGATGGAATTGGGGCAGTCACTAACATCTTTAGGGTGGTTTTAATATCTACCAGTGCCGTAAATTCCTATTGGCTATAGAAATTAGACTCTTAGGTACAAATGTATAAATAAGAAATGAGTACCTCATTTTGCATTGGAAACCCCAGAAATATTCTAGGTATAAATGAATTCATTTTCCTCCCAGATTTTTAGAATTTATCTCTAATTTCTAAAAAGAAATACAATTCAATAAATGCTCCTTTTCCTAAAGGCATATCATTCTGAAGGTTCATGAAACATCTATAATAATGTAACATGCAAAAAACAAAAAACTTTATTAGTGCTGTTCAGTTGAGACATAACTAGTCCATCATATTTATAATATCCCTTAAAATTTAAAGGTTCCAGGCAAGGTTCCAGAGAAGCCAGAAGCGCCAGGACGGGAACAGCTGGGAAATAGTGGAGCTCTGATGGGTTCCATGAAAATCCAACGGGAGGCCCGCTGCCAGGAACCTTCGGGTCAGAACCGTTCTGGAGGAAACGAAAATGCATCTTGATGACCAAAGAGGAACTGGCAGTTCCTTGAAAGGTCCAAGATAAAGTTCTTCAAATTGACAGCAGAAGGGGCAGTGACCATATTAATGGCTGCTTTAAATTTGGGGCAACAGGACCAAGCTAATTGAGCAGGAGAGGTGTTGGAACAAAGTATTGGACCTGGGTGAAAGGGTGATCAACCCAAAGTAAAGAAACTTTAAATTTGGATTAAAAAGAGACCCAGAGCGGAAATTAGCAGCTATAGACAGGGACTTAACAGAGAAATGAATGCTCCTTTTCCTAAAGGCATAACATTCTGAAGGTTCATGCAACATCTATAATAATGTAACATGCAAAAAACAAAAAAAGTATATTAGTGCTGTTCAGTTGAGACATAGCTAGTCCATTATATTGATAATATCCATTAAAATCTAAAGGTTCCAGGCATGGAACTGAAGATCTGATAGAAGACCCAAAAGTGACTTTTCAAGAGGCAACTGGACTTTCTGGTTTTTCTCTTTGAACATGTTTTTCTTCTCACCCAAGAAGCTTCTTCAGCTCAGAGCTGAAGTTCTATAGAACTTTAAAAAGTATTTTAAAATCACTTTGGCAGAAGTATGAAATGTATTAATTAAATTTAATATAGACTAATTCAACTTTAATAATTTCTTACATAAGTAAAACCTGTGAGTCAAATACAGATTTACAGCAGAATTAATGTTTGTTTGGAAATTTTCCATAGCACCACACTCAAAAGTCTCTTGGTGTTACACAGCATGATCCAACATCATGAAACACGCATGGCGGAAACAGTTTTTAAAAATCCACAGTAATAAGGGGCATCTACATCTCTGTTCTTCCCTTGCATAGTTCCTTCTTCTCTATTTTTTTCCTCTCCTGGTAAAGGTTATAACCTTTTATTCTTTGTGATTTTGCTTATATTAATTTCATCACTTTGTCTTGGGGCACTATTTAATTTAAACTGAGGGATTTGTGAAAAGAAATAAATGCACAGGTATTTTCAGTGTTAATCGTAATTATTTTTAAACTGATCACAAGCACTGCTTTAGTGCAGGAATGTTAAACTGGTGGCCCACCAGCCGGATGCGTCATGCACAGGCCACACCCACCCTGGCTCTGCAAGAGCCCAAAACGTCGCAATGTGTCATGTGACACGATCAAGTTTGATACTCGTGCTCTAGCGCAATAGCGAATGACTACAGCTAAGATATGTCCTGCTCATTTCTGTGGATAGACTACTGCTAGTTGTATAGGTTAGCATTTGAGCCTTACACAGCTTGTTTCCCTAGTTAGGACTAGAGGTAATATTCAGCCCGTTCTGACCAGTTCTTGAGAATTGGTAGTGGAAATTTGGAGTAATTCGGAGAACTGGTAAATACCACCTCTGACTGGTCCCACCCCCACCTGTTCTCTGCCTCCCGAGTCCCAGCTGATCAGGAGGAAATGGGGATCTTACAGTATCCTTCCCCTGGAGTGGGGTGGGAATGGAGTTTTTACAATATCCTTCCCCTGTCACACCCACCAAGCCATGCCCACCAAGCAACACCATGCCCACCAAGCAATGCCCACAGAACTGGTAGCGAAAAAAATTGAATCCCACTACTGGTTAAGACCCTGATTGAAAGAGTCCCTGCAGTAGTTGCTGTCCATAACTTTTCTCTGTGAATATTTTTGATAAGGAATAAATCCTCTTCTATAGCACTTAAGTCTTTTAAGGATTTCCTTCTGCTAGAATAGACCACTGTTACTTGGAGTACCTTTCCCATTTTGACAGGGGAAATTATGCAGAATCATCAGAGATATTTAAATATTTTGGCACAAAACCAGGCCATGTAAGATATCAATGGAGGATCATTTTGTGCTCATAATCTCTGCTTATTAATTTCTATTAGAAGCTGTCCCAGTTTATCTCACATCTTCACCCCAGACCATAAGGTATGAGCAACAATCACAGATGGTTCACACAGATTTGTGTGGTATTGCTTTGGCAACATCTCATTTTTAGAAATGCCTGAACCATGTAGAAGAGGTGGCAGAATCAATATTCTTTTACAATTAATTCAAATTTGTCACAAGTTTTGTATATTTATATACTTATGTGCATGACTTTTCCCATTCGCTTATTTGAACACTTATTTGGAAATGAATAATTTCTAATGTCAGCCATATTAACTGATTCACTCTGCTCTGCTCCTCCAAATTTTATCACCAATATTTGTACAATCCTAATACTATAATATCTATGTCACATGTTCCCCTTAAAATGGGTGTGTGTAAGCGCATGTGCAGGTGTGCAAGTTTGCATGCATGCTTATTGTATACATGTTGTCAACTCTGAAGCAAATCTGGCTGAAGCCATCTTCTGCTGCTTCATAGATGCCATGAAGTCAGAGAGGGGGAAGGTAGGAGGGAAGTAGATAGCCAGGCTCCAGTCAAAACAAAATACTTTCTTGTGGGAACCAAGGTCATTGAAACAGATGACTGTGGAAGGAAGAGAAGAGCCTGCCTGCCTATTTCTTTCGTACTTGTTCCTACTGATATTTTAACCTGCCTAAAATAAAGGGCTGTTGTTTTGAGCAAACCTGGCTTGGACTCCCTCTATTCTCCACCGTGCAGAGAATATAACACTGGCGACGAAGGTGGGACAACCTTGGACAGGCTGCACCCGGCTTACAACGATGTGCAGCCTTGCAACCTGGGGGCCACACCCCCCCGCCTTTTCCAGCCCGGGGACCCTGTGTACGCCCGCCACTACGCAGGGGACACTAAGTGGGTTCCGGCCACAGTAACCGAGCTAACGGGTCCCTGCTCTTTCAGGGTCAGCCTCCCGGACGGGTCCGAGTGGCGGCGCCACTTGGATCAGCTAAGGCGCCGCCTTCCTACACCTGCGGACCCATCGTCGGAACCGCCCTTCCCCGTTGCCCCGGTTGGGCCAGTCAACCCGTTCCCGGAGAAACCGCTCGGGGCCTTCGCTTCTTCAGGCCCGGCCGAACTGAACGCCGCCTTCCGGCATACACTTCAGAAGCTGTCTCAAGCCGAGGGGGACGCGCGGGCCCTTGCGCCTAAGGACCCGCCCTGCACCGCCGCAACCAACCGGCATCCAGCAAACTATGCTCCGAACGCCGCGCCCCCTCGCCCCGACTTACCAGCTCTGACGACTCCGCCTCCGCGGGTAGGCCTCGATGACGTCACCACCTGGAGCTCCACTCCCCGAAGGGAGGAGCTCGCACAGGGGCAACCTACCTCTCCGACGTCCCACCAGCAACTGAGGCGGTCTGGGCGTTCCCGGCGCCGCCCCGCCTACTTTCAAGACTACGCATGCTCGTGCATCAGAACGGACAATTCCTCGAGCATGCGCAGACCGAGGGGGGAAAGGGGTGTTATATCCTCGACCTGCGACCGGTCTCGACTTACGACCGGCCGCAGGTCTTCCAGGCTGCCTCTTGGAGCCTTGGCAACAGGCTGTAGCAAGGCAGCCAACTGACAGACGCGCCTGATTGGCTGAGGCGCGCCTGGCCCTTGCTGCAGCCTGATTGGCTTCCCCTTTGACAGCTCCAAATATAAAGAGCTGTCAAAGCGCGGGAGCCCCTGTCTACCGCCTATTTCTTTCGTACTTGTTCCTACTGATATTTTAACCTGCCTAAAATAAAGGGCTGTTGTTTTGAGCAAACCTGGCTTGGACTCCCTCTATTCTCCACCGTGCAGAGAATATAACACTGCCCTCCATCTTCATTGGACAATGTGACCGGTGACACCTGGGAGTGGGGAGTTTGATTCTTTTAATTAGGTTAAAAACAGGAACTATCAGAGTTTTTACTGACTGTGCCGATATGTTATATCCAATAAACATAGAATAATGCTTTCAATGAGTGCATTACTTGGATCACTGACACAGGCAACTAATGGCCACAATTTGGACCAGAATTTCTGTTGGTAAGCAAGAAGTTTGTTAAGTGAGTCACGGCCATTTTATGACCTTCTTTGCCTCGTCCACCGCCTGTTCTAGGGTCAGCTCAGCTCGGGCCAGCAGGCGCCTTCTGAGGCGGACTTCCCTGAGGCCCCAGATGAATTGCTCCAGCAGGGACTCGGCCAAGAATTCCGCGGCGAAAGCGCACGGAATGGCGGCCATGCGGAGCGCCTTCAGGAATTCGGCCACCGACTGGTCAGGCTTCTGGAGGCACTTTCTGAAAGCGAAGCGGTGGGTCATCTTAGACGGCACCGGGGCGTAGTGGGCCCTGAGCCGTTCGATCAATGTGTCCCACGGCATCTCATATACTTCTGTCGGCGCGGCCACGGTGCGAGCGGTGGCGAACAACTCCGTGCCGCCGCAGCCGAGGAAATGGCCCAATTTTTGCGCCGGGGGCAGCGCCCCGTAGTCATTGGCCAGCACGAAGCATTCGAATCGTGCCATAAAGGACACCCAGGACTCCTTCGCCGAGTCGAACGGAGCGAAGGGAGGAACGGAACCCATAACGATCGTACCGCAAAAGAAAATGTGTAAAAAAAAAAATTTTTTTGTGAGGAAAAAATTTCCTTCCCTCAGCAATCCGAGCTCTGCCTGGCCCCAGCCTTCGTCGCCAGTGTTAGATTCTCTGCACGGTGGAGAATAGAGGGAGTCCGAGCCAGGTTTGCTCAAAAACAACAGCCCTTTATTTTAGGCAAGCTTACAATAGAAGAATGGTTCAGTTAAAGAAATAGGCGGTAGACAGGGGCTCCCGCGCTTTGACAGCTCTTTATATTTGGAGCTGTCAAAGGGGGAGCCAATCAGGCTGTAGCAAGGCCAGGCGCGCCTCAGCCAATCAGGCGCGTCTGTCAGTTGGCTGCCTTGCTACAGCCTGTTGCCAAGGCTCCGAGAGGCAGCTTGGAAGATCTGCGGCCGGTCGTATCTCGAGACCGGTCGCAGGTCGAGGATATAACAGTTACTATGTGAATTATTGCTGTTGTTAAATGAATCGTGTGGTTATTTAAGCAAATCTGGCTTCTTCCATTTTGTTTGTTGGAAGCTGTCTGGAAAGGTTGGTGATCACGGGACACTGCAGCTGCTGTGTCAGTTGCCAAGTGCCTGAATTTTGTTGCTGTGACAGTTGTAAGTGTGAGGATTGGTCATAAGTCACTTTTTTCAGTGCTGTTATAACTTTTAAGTATTTACTAAATAAATCAGAGTAAGTCGAAGACTATCTGTACATATGTATGTAAATGCTACCATACATCTTACAAATTTCTTTCTGTCTATTGTGATAGGAGATCTCAAAAATTCTGATTTTCTTTCTTGGATAAATTGCATCATTTCTCAAAAGTGCCTCCATTTAGTCTTCCACTCTCTGAAGACCAATACTTGACCATCTTTCTGTGATTCATCTAAATGTGCTACTCTCTGAACTTGCCTTTCTATCAAGAAATTAGGCAATATGCAAAATCCTCCCTGCTTCTTATTTGATTACCTCAAATATTATTTTTTGCTCGGTTCTCACATATAGTATATTGCCAACTGCTTATTATTGGATTGCCTCAAATATAATTAGTCTTAAAGATAAAGATAAAGATAAAGATAAAGATAAAGATAAAGATAAAGATAAAGATAAAGATAAAGATAAAGATAGATAGATAGATAGATAGATAGATAGATAGATAGATAGATAGATAGATAGATAGATAGATAGATAGATAGGAGAGAGAGAGACAATTGACTGATTAGTCTCATTACTATACCAAAGAAAATACAATAAAGGTTAAAATATAATGTCGATCTCCAGGATAAAATAGATAATACAACGTAAAATGCAATAATATAATAATAAGGTCTAAATGCAAATAATCTCCTGTCAGGGTTCCAAATAGCATCCAAAAGTAAATCAGAGTCCAAGGCAAAGTATTGCTCAAAGTTCCAATTTATTAAAAGAGCCATGTTGGCACATCTAGGAAAACCCAAATCTGAAGGCTTCCCGGTTTTCCTACCCCATTGAAAGTTTAAGATCTTTCCCCCACGCTCACAAGTCCATCACATGGTCCAATCTTCCACTGCCATGCTGGCAGCTGCCATCCATCCAGTTCTGGTCAGATGCAGAGGTGCAAAGACAAAGGATGACCTGGGGCTTTTTAGAAAGAATTTTGTTATGGCTACATATTATCTAACTCCATACAATCCCCCCTCCCATTTTCCCACAATAGGAAATGCATAGTAGAATAATAGAAAGTATGGCATGCCAAAGATCCAAAAGAAAAGATGGGTGCAGGCCTGACATTGACATTCATATAAATACATTGCCTTTATATGTATTGATCCTGATCTGTTCAGTATAATGGATTCTTACTGAACTGCCTTCTCTATAAACTTAGCAGTTCTTATGCTAACAATGTATATGTTAGAACCCATAAGGTAATAAAACAATCAGGGTCTTATTGAGGGTCCGGTTTTTCAGTAGGGATTTTAAATAACTACGGCTAAAAGGGCAGACAGTTGACAGACAAACCTTCAAAGCTGAAGAAGCTTCTTGGATAAGAAATGAAATATCTTCAAAGAAAAACCGGAAAGTCCAGTTGCCTCTTGAAAAAGCACCCTTGGGACTACCAGGTTGAAAAAAGTCAATATTCTTTCTATCTTGCTTCTTCAAAGTCCAACTTTCACCTCCACTGATGTCAGAGAGAAAACCCTTGCCTGCATCATACTGATACCAATAGATATATAGTCTAGAGACATCACAAAAATTTAATATTTGTTCTAAAGCCTTCATTACTACATTACCAAGTGCAAGTCTACATTATATTTCTTGATTGTATTTTCTTTACTTGTGAAAGTATATTGTGAATTTATACTTTTAAGGATTAGAAATTGTGGGGATTTTGAGATATATTCCTGGGATTGATTAAATTTTGTTAATAAATTGATTGTATTAGTAGTCCTAGACATTTGGGTTATTGAAACTAAATTTTTCTAAAAAAATAAATATTAGTAATTTAGTAGGGGACAACCAATACAAGGCACAAAGAAATATTATTTATGTTTAAATGAATTAATAGAAAAAATGATAAAGAATTATATAGAGAGAATGGTATTGTAGGAGTTGGAAGACTACGATTATGCTTACTTATTTGTATTATTACTGTTAGCATTGTTTAAAAAAGATTTGATCCAGTCAATACACTGTCCACAAAATATGTATGGGGGTGAAAAGAAAATTGCAAATAAAACATGATTTAAAAAAAAACCAAACCTTTAGAACAACCATGACCTGGATGACTGAGAATCTCCATAGACACTTTTAATAATCTACAGTGCTACAGTCCTGACAGAATTAGAGCTAGAGATATTGTCGGAGGATGCAAGCTGCCTTTTGCAATTGAATTTGTCAATGCCAATGATGTTCAAAAATAGTTGTTTTGGGATTGCCTCCAAGGCGCCTATTACTATTGGTACTATCTTTTGCCATAGTCTATCTATTTTTATTTGTACGTCTTTGCATTTTGTGATCTTCTTCAATTCTTTCTCTTCTCTTCTGCTGTCTCCAAGTATAGCCATGTCCACTATCCACACTTTTTTCTCTTTCTTATCAACCATTTTATTCCATATTTATTTTTTGATGAAATCAAGAAAACTCATACTTACCTAATGCTCTCTTTCTTATTTTCCCCACAATAACTCTGTGAACTGGGTTGGGCCTAGGCAGGCAATTGTCCTGGGGGCCAATTGTGGCCCGTTTTCAAATTTTGAACGGCCCACAACCTCTTCCCTCGACCGGCTCAGTCTGTCACTCATCCCCACTGGCTGGCGTTTTTTCCTTCACCGCACATTAATGTTAATGGTTCAAAGAATGTCAGGCTGAATGGTCAGCCTGACACATTTTCACCTCAACAAATCTGGCCCTCCTTCCAAAATGTTTGGACACCCATGGGCTAAGGAGACAGTCATCCGATGTAAAAGGCTGTGAGAATAACATGATAGACAAGAGGAAGAACTGCAATCTGAACAATGGTCTAATAAAATCAGAGTTTGAAATGGAAAGGTATTTGAGTAAGTATCTCAAAACTGACTCACCCTAGTTTTCTGAAACATAAAGGCAGGATTTTGTTATTATAATTTTACAATAGAGGCAATATTACTATTGGCTTTTTCCCCTGAACTGGATTACCTTGAAATGCTGATTTCCAGGACCTAGGAATGGAGTATGTTAGCTGCGACACTAAACCAGATCTCCAGGTTAGGAAGAATGACTAGATTCCGACATAAAATGTGATGAGTTAGGTTGCCTAGGACTTTCCTTGCTGATTGCAAACCTTGGATGTCAAGGCATGTAAGTAACTTTAAAAAGAAAACATTTGGGAAACTGCAATATATTGAGTTATTGTTGTTAGTAATTTAAATTTTTTATAGCTGCTCACTCCAGTAGACTCTGGTGGCTTACAAATACAAAAGCAAACATTTAAAGATATAAAGCAACATGGGCAATCCAGCATAAAATAATCATAACAATAACAAACCACAATGCCGACAACTTAACCCCAGGCCTAAGATCAAAACGAGGTCTTAAGGGCCTTTTCCCAGGAGAAAAGGCACCATCATATTTTAGGGAGAGGAGGGGGACTGCTTTTCAGAGGCTGGGGGCATAACAGAGAAGGCCCACTCCACAGTCCTTTCAGGATGACTTCAGACATTACTACTCTACCAGAAACCACTTGATGACATGAGTTGTTAGAGTGTTGTTTTATCTAGGTCAAGAATTATCTTTTACAAGCTAGTAGCAGTTTTCTTATGGTTCAGACGAATGACCTTGACATTACTGGGAGTTTTCAAGGTAACTTGTTTTTGAAAAGGTCTGCTGTTGACAAACTCAATTATGTGAAATTGCAGTAAGTTGTTGTGGTCCTCCAGCTGCAAGTGGAGCTGGTGGTAGACTCGGATGATGAGAAGGTTGAGGAGGAACTTGGGCCAGCTCTGGAGTCTGGGGAAGGCTCTGATGGATGCTCTGCATTGGACACAGAGATAGAGCCAGGGCCGTCCGACATTTCCCAACCACCGGAGAGGCAGCTGCCTTTGGAGGCTGATATGAGTGAGGAGGAAGAACAACTGGGGCCTGTTCCAGATGCACATATGTGCAGAGCAATTAGGAGAGGTGACAAGAAGGACAAGAAGTCAACTCAGGAAGCAAAGCACATGTGGATGTTGAAAACAGAAGGAAAGGGGAATAGTTGTTGTAGAAGACAACAGTTCGTATTTCTGAAGATTTTGCTCATTGTGTTTTCTGCCACAAAGACTGCTTGTCAGAACTTACTTTGCAGCCTTTTGGCTGGGAGCTCATGGCCTTGCAATTACCGCAAGGAACTGATAAGGTCTGTTACTGCATTTAACTCCTTGAACGATTATTGTTGGACTTTTCAGTGGGTGAATGCAATTAATTCATGAGGTAAATAAAGAGGGGGTTTTCATCAAGGAGTCTTGCTTCTGCTAAGGCTGGGTCAGAACATAAGTTACTATCTGCTTCTGTACAGTTGATAATGTTAGTGACATATTTAACCTAAATATGGGAAATCAGTAGTTTACCCGATGCAGCTGATCTAAAACTCTCATCATCTATTTCCATGATCCACGTTGCCTGAGGCTGTTGAGAGTTGTAATACAGCAACATCTAGAAGATCAGACTTTTCTCCCATTCATCTAAGGCCAACAAAACCTCATTTCGTATTCTGTCTTCTTCAGAGATCCTTCTGGTTTTCCAAAGGCAGAGCATTCTCAGCTGACATCCAAGGGGTTGAAGGATCTCTGCACAGGATGTTCTTTTAACATCTATTTCGACAATACTTTAGAAAAACTAAGATATTTCAGGTTATAATATATTCTAGGTCTTTTTTTTTTTTTTTACACAGTGACTATGGATTTCATTCTGTGTGTTATTTCTTTTTTTAATTTAGATCCTTCTCAATTGTAGTTAAGTATTTTTTTTTAAAATCTCCTTCATATCGGTGTGTGAAAGGCAGTAGATTGATAAGCTGGCAAATCATTTATCTTAAATTAAAGCTGCTAGTTCTTTTTTTTCATCCCTCACAGCTCCCTCACAAAAGAAGGTTCCAAAGGGCACATAACTGTGTTTGGGACCATCTGGCTTCTGTGAGGTTACTTTGTACATCTGCTTGAGCACAAAACCTGCAGTAAATTATCCAGATGTTACACACACTTATATGTCTTCTTGGCCATTATCTCAATGAAAAATTGCAAGTGCTTTGTAAGAGAATTGCTGCAATTGGGAAATTAAAATTACGGTATAAATACTAGTGTTGCCATAATCAGAACCGTATGTGCTAAAAAAAAAAACCAATAGCATATTTTAAAGTGTACAATTCTGAAAAATGAAGACAAATATTTTTCTCAGGAAAATTTCTCAGGCTCAGAAAAAAGCCAAACAAAAGGGAGATCTTGTATTCAAAGGGAAAGCTTTAGTAGGCATACAATCTTACTAGCAACTATACAAAGAAGAGCTTTTGACCAAAACAAAGCGTGGGAAGCCCCCACCCCGAGAATGAAATGTTTTGGGGGATATTAAAAGAAGCGGAATATTATATGTCCCCAAAGAAGAAATGGAGAAGTATGTTCTTAAAGACAGAAAGCAGGCCCAGTCTTCCTGCCATAGGAAAACAACCTCAAGGAGAAGCTTGAAAAGGCTGGTCTTTTGGAATGGCGATTTTTATCCATTCAGAAAGACTGGGCCAATCTATTCATAAGCAAAGAGACTCCAAATAAGCAACACAATTAGGCAAGATGACCAGATTGGCTCAGAAAAAAACCTAGGATTTGCATTTCCCTTTTGCCTGAAGAGCCAGCCATGACCCCTACATGACCCCATAGGAATGTGGCAACAGTCATTAAAATATTAAAGCACACATTCTTACGCGGAAAGAATTATCTTTTACAAAACCCCAAAGGATGTATAAAAGCTCACCTATCCCAACCCCATTTTGTTAGCCACCCCAGAAACATGCTGCTGTCACTGAAGGTTCTGGAAAACCAAATAAACAGGGACCTTCTTTCCTTGCAGCTAGAATCCATTTTATTTTCTAGTGTGTTCCTCCCGGCTTCGAATTGGACAGGATTTTTTTCTTCCAACAAAAATAAGAAAATGGAAGCAAATATATTGCAAAGAACTTTCTTAGCAGCTTTCCAGCAATGCATTTCAGGCATCTTCCATTTGCTCCCAAAATTTTGGTGATAAATTTGGTGAAAGATAAGGAGAAGGGGTATCTTTGTTATAAGGGGAGAGAGAGGTGTGTTCTCAGCTACAGCGCTTGACTCCAAATCTTATGTCTCATCCTAGATGCCTCGATAAAGCAGGCTATAGGAATGTTGCACCTCTTTTTGAAATGTTGAGGGAGTCACAACATTTTCATCTGTCAATTACAAAATGCCATATTGCTTGGATCTACACATATACTATGCCAATACATTACATCATCCTAGATTCTTGGGAAGAACTCAATGATTATGATGGCCTATGCCAGTCAAAGAACTGGCACTGTGACTTCACATTGTTGTGAACGGATAATTATAATAAATATATTGTTTACCAACTGTGTGTGGATAGATAGATAGATAGATAGATAGATAGATAGATAGATAGATAGATAGATAGATAGATAGATAGATAGATAGATAGATTAGATAGATAGATAGATAGATAGATAGATAGATAGATAGATAGATAGATAGATAGATAGATAGATAGATAGATAGATAGATAGATAGATAGATAGATAGATAGATAGATAGATAGATAGATAGATAGAGATTGATGTTTAAATGGGCAACAGGCTAGTGCAGGGGTGTCAAACTGGCGGCCCACTAAAGACAATTTTTGGCAGGGAGATAAAAGATACAACTCCTGTAATTCCGCTATCACATATAGCCTATGTTCCATTTTAAATATCATGCAAGTGCTTGTCTCCTCATCCCAATGATAGGAGGTGGGTTTAGGATTTAAGGATTTAGCTTTCAAGAGGATTTGATCCCCACTAAAGTTTGTAAAACTGCATAAAATGTATAAGTACTATTCATGCAAATTGTTTTAAGTATTGTTTGGTTATCTCAAAGGTGCTTTTTCAAAAGGCAACTAGACTTTCTGGTTTTTCTTAGAAGACGTTTCGCTTCTCGTCCAAGAAGCTTCTTCAGCTCTTGGACTAGAAGCGAAACGTCTTCAAAGAAAAACAAGAGAGTCCAATTGCCTCTTGAAAAACCACCTTTGGGATAACCATGACCTGGATGACTGAGAATCTCCATAGATATTGTTTGGCTGCTTATTATTAAAATCTTCTTGATAAATATATACCTCTCAGATTAGAAAAAAACACATTGACTTCCTGAGATACAAATATCTTCTATTTTGTATATTTATTTATTTATTTATTTATTAAATTTAAATGGTTTGTTAACAAATGATGTATCAGCTTTACTACTTTCATGAAATGCATAAGCCTCCTGCCAACATTTCAGTTGCTCACGATCAAATCTGAAAAGAAATTTGTGGTATGGTCTTCCTTTTATTATCTGCAAAACCACTTCAATGTGCATCTTTCATGCTGATCACTCAGTTTATATTCAATGCACATTCATTCAACAGCCATTCATTCTTGACTCTATCTCTTCTTAGTTTACCACACATGCTTAATTACTTTGTTTCCACTGCATTAAACTTGCTGTTATAGTTCTCCTGACACATAAACCTCTCGCCTCAGTATAACAAAGTGGAGAGAAGCACATCCTCACACACAGCCATTTTTTGTTCCTTTCCACAAACGTTCATGCCTCACAACAGACCACATAACGGCCACTATCTTTCTATTGGTACTTACATTTTGTCTATTCAACTTTAGTAAATTCTAAATTTAGTAAGTTCTACATTTAGGCAAGAAAAACAAAATGCACAGGTACAGTGAGAGGGATCTTGAGAGGGATCTTGGAATCCTAGTGGACAACCATTTAGATATGAGCCAGCAGTGTGCACTAGCTGCCAAAAAAGCCAACACAGTTCTATGATGCATAAACAGAGGGGTAGAATCAAGATCACGTGAAGTGTTAATACCACTTTATAATGCCTTGGTAAGGCCACACTTGGAATACTGCATTCAGTTTTGGTCACCACGATGTAGAAAAGATGTGGAGACTCTAGAAAGAGTGCAGAGAAGAGCAACAAAGATGATTAGGGGACTAGAGGCCAAAACATATGAAGAACGGTTGCAGGAACTGGGTATGTCTAGTTTAATGAAAAGAAAGACTAGGGAAGACATGATAGCAGTGTTCCGATATCTCAGGGGCTGCCACAAAGAAGAGGGAATCAAACTATTCTCCAAAGCACCTGAGGGCAGAACAAGAAACAATGGGTGGAAACTAATCAAGGAGAGAAGCAACTTAGAACTGAGGAGAAATTTCCTGACAGTTAGAACAATTAATCAGTGGAACAACTTGCCTCCAGAAGTTGTGAATGCCCCAACCCTGGAAGTCTTTAAGAAGATGTTGGATAGCCATTTGTCTGAAATGGTATAGGGCTTCCTGCCTAGGCAGGGTGTTGGACTAGATGACCTCCAAGGTCCCTTCCAATTCTGCTATTGTTTTGTATTGAATTCAATGGCTGATTTGGGGCTGGTCCCTCTCTCAGTTCAAGTTCAACTCACAGACCAGTTGTTCTAAAGCTAAAATGGAGAGTGAAACATTTCTGCACAAGCTATGTGGAAATAGAAGGAAAAAGAAAGGAATAAATAAATATGTTTAGGCACTTTAACATTAACAGAATTGGCTCACATAATATAAACATGCTTTCACTTGTACCCTTGAAGTTGTGAATGCCCCAACACTGCAAGTCTTTAAGAAGATGTTGGATAGCCATTTGTCTGAAATGGTATAGGGCAGTGATGGCGAACCTATGGCACGGGTGCCACAGGTGGCACGCGGAACCATTTCTTAGGGCACGCGAGGCATTGCCCTGTCAGTTCCAGTGCGCTTGTGTGTGCTGGCCAGTTGATTTAGGCCTTCTTTTGAGGCTGTTTTTCGCCCTCTGAAGGCTTCTAGGAAGTTCCTGAAGCCTCTGGAGGTGGGGAGGGGAGGCTGTTTTCACCCTACCAGGCTCCTAGAAAGCCTCTAGAACCTGGGGAGAGAGAAAAAAGTGTGCCAAAAGCAGGGGGTCACACACATAGCATTATGGGTGTGGCACGCCCACGCACGACCCCCCTGCGCTCCCCCCACTTTTGGCACGCGAGCCAAAAAAGGTTAGCCATCACTGGTATAGGGTTTCCTGCCTAGGCAGGGAGTTGGACTAGATGACCTCCAAGGTCCCTTCCAACTCTGCTATTGTATTGTATATTGTATTGTAAATATTTATCAACATGCATTCTTTTACTTGGTTTTCTTTTCATTTGTTATGTTATGATGTTAAATTTGCAATTATGCTCTTTGAGCCTAATTACTTGGGTATTTAATACATATATTTGTATATCTACAGTTCTTGCTGCATCATGCAGTCTATCTAATATTCACTGCAAATCATTCAGGTTCTCAACCAATAAATGCAGCATCACCTGCATACAACAGTATATATACATTCACATTCCGTACTTCAGCAGAGGTAGGTCGCTCCCGATTTGGCCTGGTTCAACCGAGCCAGTACTGGAATTCAGGCCTGGGTTACAGAACCAGCAGCGACCCAGGGCTGCCACACCCCTGAACCAATTCCCTCACCGCCGCTGGGGCACTGCCATTTTGTTTTTTAGTGACTGCGCGTCTGCAGTTCACTGTAAATTGTTGTAAAATGTAGTTAAATTGTTGTAAAATGCAGTTCACTGTAAATTGTTGTAAAATGCGCGAAGAACAATTTACATTGAACAGTGCACACGTGTGCAGCGCGCATCTGGTGTGCATGCAAGCAAAGCTGGTGCGTGTTGCGCACACATTGCAAACCAGTAGTAAAACCGGCAGCAACCCACTCCTATACTACATGCCTCATCAACTTTAGCATATCAATAAACAATAAACTTTCTTACACCATATGGGTAGTCATCAATTTACAACAGTTTGTTTAGTGACTGTTTGAAGTTACAACAGCACTGAGAAAAGTGACTAATGACAGTTTTTCACACTTACTGACAATTGCAGCATCCCCATGGTCATGTGATCAAAACTTAGATGCTTGGCAATTGACTCATTTATAAGTTTCTCATATTTATAGGTTTCCTAGTGACAAATAATCGATCCCCTTTTGCAAACTTCTGGCAAGCAAAATCAATGGGGAAGTAAGATTCACTTAGCAACCGTTTTACTAACTTAACTGCAGTGATTCACTTAACAACAATGACAAGAAAGGTCATAAAATGGGGCAAAACCCACTTAACAACTGTTTCCCTAAACCACAAAAATTTTGGGTTCAATTATGGTTGTAAGTTGAGGACTACCTATACATTTCTCAATAACCTGCTGAAGTAAAAATTGTCTCCAGATGTCTTGCTAGATATAAAGCTGAATTGTATTTTCCAAAGTTTTGTTCATTGTCTCAGACTAATTCAAGTCTGCTAAACATCTTTCTGGACATAGTTCACAAACAAATATTCTTGGTTTTTTTATTGACTTTTGCTGCCCTTCCCTTTGTATAGCTAAGCAAAGCCATCACTCTTTCATTTGACAGGCACAAATTATTATTATTATTAGCATATGGAATTGTTACATTAGTTAGGAGACTACAATGCTATTACAAAGTAGTACCATAGTTTGCCTGCCCAGCCCTATACATGTTTGTGTGCTTCCCATGGTGTGCTTCCCATGGCGCACCACAAGGGGGTGGGCTAGATTCACACCAGAATAAAAGATGACTGCCTCTTCCTGCAGCATCATCCAGGGCCCCCTTCCCTCCTCCCTCAGGGGTGTTGCAATCAGGAAGGTTTAGAGCTGTCAGAAATCTGACTGCCCGCACAAAGCACCAACTCATTTTCTCCCCAAAATTGGACCTATCTACTTGCATAGAACCTATTTTTGAACTGCAAGGTGGACAAAAGCTGAGGCACGTGACGGTAGCTCACCCCAACACACAGTGGTAAGACTCGAACCACCGGAGCAAAGACCATCTCAGACTTCATTAAGTCACTGAGCCACCATGCCTTTTCAGACACAGGTGCAGTCTTCAGAAAACATAAAAGAGGTTTCACAGCCACTCCATTTCTCTATCTAAATCTGCATTCTAATTTTTTTTTAATAACTTCACACAATTTTGTCTGTCTTTTCAGCCATATTCTTTTTCTTGGAAATCAATATTTAAAGCATTAGTTTTGATTCCTCTCTTCAGCATCCCCTGCCAGAATTGCCTCTCAAACCCACAATAATTCTGTCAGGAGCTCGCTTACAGGAAGTCGACTGATAATTGTGAGAGTGAATTTGCACACTGATAAGGAAGATGGCAACCATATGGTAAACGTCGCAAGTTGTCACCCATTCCCAGAAGTGAAAGGCTGTATCTTACCTCCACAATACACATACATGTACGTACATTCTGTACATACATATCTCTCAAGGTTCAAATCCTGATCTTCTTTTATAATAAATTCTTTGTAGCCTGTTTCTCATGCTGGTTGATTGTTTGCACCTGTGTTGATATGGTAGTTGGCAAACACCAATCTCCAGGAGAATATTACTCCTGTGAGATTTGTATATTGGGGCTGGTATGTTTCTGGATGCAATTAAACATGATTTTAAACTAAAAGGCTCTATGTCAGTGATGGCGAACCTTTTTAGGCTCGCGTGCCATAAGGGGGGGAGTGCAGGGGGGGTCGTGTGTGGGCATGCCGCACCCATAATGCAATGCGCGACCCCCCCAGTGTACATGTGCGCACTACAGATCCCCCCCCCATTTTTTACATGCTCTTTTCGCCCTCCCCAGGCTCCAGAGGCTTTATAGGAGCCTGGGGAGGGTGAAAAGAGCCTCCCTCTCCCCCCACCCTGGCCCTCCGGAGGTTTTATGAACTTCCCTGAACCCTCAGGAGCACTCAAAATGACGCTGTAAGCAATCGGAGGTCACTTCCGGTTTCAGCGGCGCATCATTTTGAGTGCTCCGGAAGCTTCAGGGAACCCCCCTGAAGGTCGCTGACGCCTCCGGAGGGCCTCCGGAGGGACTGGGAAGCCTCCGAAGCACTCAAAATGATGTGCCGCCGAAACCAGAAGTGACTTCCGATTTGCTTGCAGCATCATTTTGAGTGGTTCAGAGGCTTAAGGGAAGCCTCCTGAAGGTTGCTGAAGCCTCCGAAGCACTCAAAATGACGCTGCAAGCAAATCGGAGGTCACTTCCGGTTTTGGTGGTGCATCATTTTGAGTGCTCCACAGGCTTCCCAGACCTCCGGAGGCCCTCCGGAGGCTTCAGCAACCTTCAGAAGGCTTCCCTGAAGCCTCCAGAGCGCTCAAAATGACACGCCACCGAAACTGGAAGTGACCTCCGATTGCTTGCAGCATCATTTTGAGCGCTCCGGAGACTTCAGGGAAGTTCATGAAGCCTCTGGAGGGCCTTTGGGGGGCGAGGGGGGGTTCTTTTCACCCTCCCCAGGCTCCAAAGGCTTCATAGGGTGAAAAAAGCATGAAAAAATTCAGTTGCGCGCGCTGGCCAGCTGACAGGCCATCACCTCGCGTGCCCTGACAAATGACTCCGCGTGCCACCTGTGGCACGCATGCCATAGGTTCACCATCACTGCTCTATGTGGACTGGTACCTAGTATATCCATATTACCATATTCAGCCAGAGTCAACTTGTCCAGTGTGTTCATCTTAGGAAAAGTTGGTGCTTGTCCCTCATTTTTGTGAAGTGTGAGGAGGTGCTAAATCCAAACATATGGAACAGCTAATTACCCCTTCCTTATCAGAGGTGAAATATAGCAGGTTCTGACAGGTTCTGGAGAATCGGTAGAGGAAATTTTGAGTAGTTTGGAAAATCTCCAAATGCCACCTCTGGCTGGCCCCAGAGTGGGGCAGGAATGGAGATTTTGCAATGTCCTTCCCACAAGAGTGGGGAAAGAATGGAGATTTTACAATATCCTTCCCCTGCCACGCCCACCAAGACATACCATGCCTACCAAGCCATGCTGACAGAACCGAAGGTTAAAAAAAATTGAATTTCACCACTGATCCTTATATGTTCCAAAAGATATTAAATACAGAGCTTGTAAAGTTTTTAATAGTTATCATGTCAGCATTAGCTATTATTTATTATAGAGATTCTTAATTTCCAATATATTTTTATTTAGAATTATGATTGTTCCATTACATCAATATTTATATTATGTTAATGGCTATAGATATTTTAATTGTGATTGCCTTCTATAATCTATTGTGGTAAATGGCCAAGAGTCCTTGCTAGATTCCACAGTTTACAAATTGAACCAATGAATAGATAAAGGAGTTCTTTCCATTCCCAGTGTTTTGTGGTCTATCTTGCCACTTCCAATATTCATAACTGTTAAGGTGCTGAAGTCGAAATTAGGAAACTATGAGTTTCATAGCCTTTTTTAGACATGAAAACTAGCTGCACAATTTTGGACCAGTCACTCTTTCTCTCAGCTCAATCCACCTCTCAGAGTTGTTAGTTATGGAGAAAATAGTTATGCTACCTTGAGTCAACCAAAATAAAGGCAGGAAATAAATATAATAATAAAATTAATTGCTAACATTGCATGCAGTTTTCTAAACCAACTTCTTTCAGCATTCATTCACTTTGGTTACATTCTCAAATCAGTTCATCGCTTTTATTTTAAATCTCTTTTCTTCTACTGAATCTCTTTACCCACTTCCCAAACAATGTTTATTTCTATCAAAATCACTGTGCATTTGTCTGCCTCTCTTAATTTCAACATTTCCCTGTTTTACTCTATAGTCAATAAATATATTGCAATTTTTTTCTTAATATACACTGCAATATGCAATTCTCATTTGCTACATTAATCATTCCCTTATATTTTTTCCTCAGTCCCTGCCTGTTAATTATTCTACCAATCATCATTTTTCATTTTTCCCATTAGTGAGGTTCTGTGACCCTCCATGTTATTCTATAATTATTTTCAGTATTCCAAGCAGTGTTGATGTTCTTTTAAAAGCGCACGCGTACACATAGACACGCACAAACACATCACAATGCTATTCTTTCTCTTTCCTCCTCCTCCTCCTCCTCCTCCTTCTCCTCCTTTGTCCTTTTTTTCCCCAAGTACCTCTTTGAAACCATCAAAAATGGTCTGTTCAACATTCAGAACTTAACATCACCCTTAATTATCTAAACCTTAATTACAATCAATCAAATGAATCATATTTATATTCATTCCTTTGACATGTACTGAATGTATATAAATAAACTTGAACCAATGCAGACTTTTTTCTCCTGATAATTGCCTGGACAAGTCCCTGCAGGTTTTTGGTTTTTTTTAAGATTTTAGAATTGGTTCTCATTGCCTGCTTCCTAGGACTGAAAATGAAGGAGTGGCCCATAGTCATTTAGCTACTTAGTTACCTCCACATGAGGATAAAAAGCAGAGGCTGTAATTTAGTTTAGCAAGCCAACTTAGGGTTGTCTACATCTCACCAAGCAGGAAAAAAAATACTGCATAACCATGAAAATATTTTGCCAGTTCCTTTATCTAACTCTACTCTTGTGGAATATTACCTCAGCACTAATGCAATTGTTCCCATATACAGTTTTGTTCTTCTGATTAGTCCTCAGGACTGTGTCAAAATTTATACACGTATCCTTAGTCTGAGCTCCAAGACTTGCTTCTTCCATGCCAATTGGCAACAGCCTTAACTGGGCCCTCCAATTTCTGTTTCATTGGATCTTCCCAAAGGTTTGAAAGAACAGACAGATTAGGCATTTGGGGGTTTGGAATGCTTACAGACAGAGCTGATCTGATTTACTCTGGGCCTTCTACGTGGAAGTAGATGCCATTGCTCTATCACTCTGCAGAGGGGTGGCTCTTTCATATGAGTAACTAAGTATTAACTAGGCACCAAGTTAACTATGGGGATAAATTTTGAGGAGGGAAAAAAACCAAACTGAAAATATTTTTCATGGGCATGAAAATGTGGTGCAGGAAGTAAAAACCCACCCCTCTGCTAGGAAACTGAAATATCCTGGGAAATATTGAAAAGGCAGAATATTATATTTCCCTGGATGTGAATAGGGAGAAACATGTTTTTAAAGACAGGGTAGCTTCCTGCAGCTTCCTGCCTACCTCCCTTTGTAAATGAATGATTAAAGCTTGAGCTAGACTACTTTGCATAATAAAGGTAGGATTAGCTTCCTACAGAATCTCACCACAGGGCACCTGGGAAAAAGTAATGCTCAACCAAACTTGGACTCAAAGCACAAACTAAAGAGTTGCCCCTGTATGGCCCCATGGGAGTCTGACAATCAATCAGAGTACATTTTCTTATACAGGAACAGGAAACAGAGAGGTGGGGCCAAATAGAGAGTATAAAGCCAGGAACTTTCAGCCCTTCTTGCTCTCTTCTTCTTCACCCAACATTGAAGCATGTGATCACCTTTTCTGTTCAGGACTCAAGCCATTTGGTCCTACCAACCATTAAACCATCTTTCCGAGCAGTCCCAATGTCTCCAGTGTCTTTTTCCCCACTTGGAGCTGAACTCAGAAGGACATTTCTTCCAACAGTGGATTACACAGTTTTTCTTGGAGTTCAGTTGTTGCCAACTGGTCTAGGGCGATCACTGGCTTATTATAGGATCTCTTAATGCAAAGCTTGCTAAGATGAAAGAGAAGAGAAGCAGACTAAAAGTTGATTTTTCTATTTCAAAATTGGTAACAAGACACCAGACCGGAGGGCAGTAGCTTACCTTAAGCTCCATCAGCTGTTGGGACTCAGAAGGATCACCCATGAGGTCTCCTCCCTAAATGTCACATTTTTCTCTGGCGACTTCTACTCTGCTAAACTGATTACCAACCTTACCAGTCAGAACAGTACATTTGAACACCACCAAATTTGGTGGACAGATTTGTTGGAATACAAATCTACTAGTTCTCCTTGATTAAATACAACAATCGTCTTTTTATATATCCAATTTAAAAGGCAGTTTTCCCTCTATATAAAGCCACTTACCACCTCTTTATATTTGTCTGAAAAAGTGATTTCTTCCAGCCATGACTGAAAATGGTTGTATAGTTATAATATGCCTCTTTTATTATGTGTATGCAGTAATATCAAATATGATTCCGGCAAGCTCTTAAATTAGGAATCAGAACTTTTTCTGGAGTGTTTTAATAGGCTTTGAGAGCTGCTCTTGTGGTCTGCCAATCTCATTTTGTCTTCAATCAGCATCCATAATGCACTTACCCCACAGTCATTTTTTTTTTTTGCACTATGTGTAGTCAATTTTCACCAAAGGTGTATATGTTTGATTACTTAGCAAAACTTACAGTCACATGAATAATAATAGAACTGTTTATTAGCAGACGGTGAATTCAGAATCTTCCTCAACACAGAAGTGTTAATTCAGCCAGTCTGTTATCACATTGAAGGTATCACTTTGTAAATTGAAAATAATTTTATCCAGAAAAAATATTATGTACTAGGACCATGTGCATGCTAGGCTGAATTATAAGCTTGGTTTAATAATGATTGTTCCATGTGCACCTCCTGGCTCCAGACATGATTGGGTATAACTAGTTAATCAACCTATGGATTAATCAGACTTAATATCCATATCTGGAGCTGTGTTTTCATCTGTTTGGGAGATGCCAGAGAATAAAGCCATCCTCATATCTACATCAAATAATGGCTTTGTTCACTTGTTTTTCCCAAGCAAATAAAGCCAGAATAGCTTATTTTGATATGTCACAGACTTTATTGGTTAGCTGGCTAATTTCTTGCACATATTCACATATATCAGTGGGGTGACATGCTGGCATTCACTGCTAAAGAAGATTAAGCCTTAGGTGGGACACATGAATGTTATTGATGAATCATAAAAATGCATTATTCATAAGGTAATTTCCTCCTATTTGCATGGGAGGCCATCTTCCTTTATTGAAAAACCATCACGGTGGACTTTAACAGCTGCTGTGCTCTTTGGTTTTCTGCAAGCTTAGATTTAAAAAATGTGGAAATATGATGCAGATTTTGTTACATGGACAGCCTTTGAGTATATTTGTCCTATTCCTCTACTGGAAGATGTGCCTCTGAAAAAATAACATGATTCAAATGAGGTCTGCAAATAATAGCCCATAGGGCCATCGCTGGACAACCCACTCAATCACTGGGGATTACAATAGCATCTGGGAAGGGCTGCCGTTTTGAATTACCACATCCTTCCAAACATCCTCAGCCTAATGTATTGGGTAATATTAAAATTGGATAGCTTCTCGGATTAAAAGAAGCCCATCACTTAGAGCAGGGGTGTCAAACCTGTGACGTCACATTGTCATCACATGATGTATCGCAACTTTTTCCCCTTCACTAAAACTGGGGTGGGCGTGGCCAGTGTATAATGCACCTGGCCTGTGGGCTGCAAGTTTGACACCCCTGACTTAGAGAGTGAGCAAGGTCAACCAGCATGGGCAGGTAAAGCGCCAACATGCCAGGAGACTTACCACAGACTGGTTTCCATGGGAACCCTCAAATTTGACACTGAGCCTGCAAGTCTATTTAACATATTTGTAAATTATATCTTTTGTTCATGAAATGAACCTGGTTACACCAATGTAATTTCAAATGATATGGCATTCTACTTTTTCCGTTTTCACAATCAGGCATGCTTGTAACAGTTTAGTAGTTGATACAGCACTGTTACCAAGTTTGCTTTGTTGGCATGATCACTTACCTTCCAACATACAATCCTGAGCCTCAGCAAAATCATCATCCTTGATGGTGAATTCTCCCAAGCTTAGCAACTTTAAAGGCTAAGAGAAAGTAAAAGCATAATTAATTACATAGTACTGCTTTATAGAAGAAGAACTATCTTCCCCTCACCATCTAAACATCTTTTCCAAAAAAGTTTTAATTAGCAACAGGCTTTTGTAATGTTACAATTCATGACTAATCAGCTCTTATGGTTTCAACAGGTACTTTGAAAGTAAAGATCTGAGCCATCTGCCTGAGAGCACGGGCAACCGGTGTTTATTTCTGAGGTGGCACAGTGGTTAGAGCGCAGCACTGCAAGCTACTTCAGCTGACTGCTAACTGTTAGTTCAGCAGTTCAAATCTCACCGGCTGAAGGTTGACTCAGCCTTCCATCTTTTCGAGGTGAGTAAAATGAGGACCCAGATTGTTGGGGGCAATTTTCTGACTCTGTAAACCATTTAGGAGAGGCCTGTAAAAGTACTATGAAGCGGTATATAAATCTAAGTGCTATTGCTATTTCCCAGGAATCTAAGTGCTATTGCTATTTCCTTAGGAAGAGATACCTGGTTTCCCTGAAAATAAGACAGGATCTTATTTTCTTTTGACCCCAGAAATAAGCACTTGGCATTTTCGGGGAGGTCTTATTATTTTTGAGGTGCAGGAGGCGGTGAGCATGGTCACCTCTTAGCTGCTACTGTGTTGCAGTATATTCAGGGAGATCTTATTTTCAGGGGATGTTAAGTTCTGACAGAGAGTGAGTCCAACACCAGGTAGGCAGAAAACACAGCCGTTTATTGGCAAATAATTCAACACAGAAACACAGAACTCAAGTTAAGCAGTAGACAGGGTCCTCCCTGCCTGACAGCTATTTATAAGAGAGCTGTCAGGCAGGGAGCCAATCAGACAGCCCAGCAACCGAAGTCTAGCCAGTCGCGTCTCAGCCAATCAGACGCGACCAGCTGTTGCTGGCTGTCAAAGGCTGAGGTCGAAGACTTGCGGCTGGTCGTAAGTCGAGGACCGGTCACAAGTCGAGGACCTCAACAGGGGAGAGCTTATTTTAGCACATTTGCTCAAAAGCCCAATTGGGCTTATTATCCGGGGAGGTCTTATTTTCAAGGAAACAGGGTAGAAAGAAGAAAAGTTTTCTATTAATAAAGGGAGAGGGGTAGCAATAGTACTTAGCACTTAGACTTATATATCACGTCACGGTGCTTCACAGCCTGCTTAGGTTTACAGGGTCAGCATATGGCCCCAAACAATTAGGATCCTCATTTTACCAACCTCGGAAGGATGGAAGACTGAGTCAAACTTGAACTGGTGAGGCATATAATATGAACATATGCATCATTCATTAAGTGTTTAATGTGTTGAAAACAGATTATTTATAATTCACGAATATAAATTATAAACATATAATTTATGTTTGCGAGAAGAGGTTCATGTGGTAAGTTCATGTAATGATTAGCATATGCCAGGGGTGTCCAAACTTGGGAACTTTAAGACTTGTGGACTTCAACTCCCAGAATTCCCCAGCCAGCATAGCTGGCTGGGGAATTCTGGGAGTTGAAGTCCACAAGTCTTAAAGTTCCCAAGTTTGGACACCCCTGGCATATGAGGTAACTTATCACACTCACACTTTCCTATACAGAAATATATGTCACAAGAGCAATTGCCACAGACAGAGGAAACCTGCCCTGCAATAGCACTCAGACTTATATACCGCTTCATAGTGCTTTAAAACCATCTGTAAGTGATTTAAGAGTCAACATATTACCAGTGGTGGGACTTGAATAACTTAACAACTGGTTCTCTGGCTGGGTAGGTGTGGCCGATTGGTCATGTGCCTGGATAGGTGATGTCACTCTTCACACCCAACCCCACCTCCTTGCCACTCGTCTCAAAGGCAGAGGTAGGATTCAGACAGTTTGGGCTAATCCCACCACTGGCTGGCCCTGCCCCCGCTCATTTTTCAGCCTGGCTTTTGGCCAGATTTTTGGCCGTTTTCAGGCTGGTTTTTTGAGCCATTTTTGGCTGTTTTTCAGGCCTGGAAAACAGATGGAAAACTGAGTAGGCGGGGAGCCAGTCATTGGTGGGATTTGCCAGTTCGCCAAACTGCACAGAATCTTAACTACTGGTTCACCCAAATCGGTGCGAACCAGCAGCAGCCGACCTCTACCCCAACCCCAATCTGGGTTCTTATTTTACTGACTTCAGAAGGATCGAAAGCTGAGTCAACCTTGAGCTGGTGAGAATTGAACTGCTGGCAGTCAGGAGAGTTAGCCCACAATACTGCATTCTAGCCACAGCACCACCATGGCTCATACATCATACAGAGGTCAATAGACTTGCCAGTGAAGCCAAAAGATTTCCTACCTTAACTGAATAGCCTTTACTACCCTGTGGATCATCAGCCCCAAAAGCTGCACTGGCATTAGAATAGAGGGAAGTGAGAGAGTGTCCATTTTCCCACCATTGTTTTTCAGGTTACTGTTAAACATGGGCTTAGTGCTCTTTCAAAAGACCACTAAACCCGTGCTTAGAAAATAACTCTCCAGATAGCTGACAATAAAGGCTTGTTTGCTTAGTGCTGTGTGAGGATACCTTCCCATTTTACCATCCAAATTCTTGCCCCCATGCCTGCCATCTCTTTTTAGAGCTATTATTTGAACAGAAGGTTGGCACCCTTCTGAAACCATTCAAAAACAGCTCTAAACCCAACTGGCAGTGACGATAGCCATTCAATAATATGAAAGAACTTCTTTCTACTAATCTGCTGGAATTTTTTGAGAGTGTCAACAAGCACGTGGACAAGGGAGATCCAGTTGACATTGTTTATCTGGACTTTCAGAAGGCCTTTGACAAGGTCCCGCACCAAAGGCTCTTAAATAAACTTGCCAGTCATGGAATAAAGGGACAGGCCTTGTCCTGGATTAGCAACTGGCTACGGGACAGGAAACAGAGAGTAGCATTAAATGCACACTTCTCCAAGTGGAAGGAGGTAAAGAGTGGGGTCCCCCAAGGTTCAGTACTGGGACCCCTGCTCTTCAACCTTTTCATAAATGATCTAGAAGTAGGAGTAAACAGCAAGGTAGCCAAATTCGCCGACGACACTAAATTATACAGGGTAGTAAAAACTGAGAGAGAGTGTGAGGAGCTCCAGAGGGATCTCTTGACACTGGGGGAGTGGGCAAACCAGTGGCAAATGAGCTTCAACATTAGTAAGTGCAGAGTGATGCACGTTGGGGCAAAAAAACCCAACTATATCTATAAACTGAACTCCTTGCAACTAACCAGGAAAGGGACCTTGGTGTCCTGGTGGACAGCTCAATGAAGGTGTCAACCCAGTGTGCTGCAGCAGTGAAAAAAGCAAACTCATTGCTAGGGATCATTAGGACGGGTATAGAAAATAAGTCAGCAAGTGTCATTTTGCCTCTTTATAAATCTATGGTAAGGCCCCATCTAGAGTATTGTGTACAATTCTGGTCACCATACCTTCAGAAGGATATTATGGAAATGGAAAAGGTGCAGAGGAGGGCAACCAGAATGATTACGGGGCTGGAACACCTTCCTTACCATCTGAGGCTGCAACGGCTGGGCCTCTTCACTCTAGAACGACGGCGCCTGAGAGGTGACCTGATTGAAGTCTATAAAATCATGCATGGTGTGGACAAAGTAGAAAAGGAAAAACTGTTTTCCCTATCGCACAACACTAGAACTAGGGGGCACTCCATGAAACTTTTGGAAGCTAGACCTCAAACAAATAAGAGGAAGTACTTTTTCACCCAGAGGATCACTGGTCTATGGAACTCCCTGCCAGAAGAAGTGGTGACAGCTGTCAGCCTCGACACCTTTAAGAAAGGATTAGACGAGTTCATGGAGAACAAGGGTATCCATGCCTATCATTATGGATGCCTAAGGACACCCTCCGGGATGGAGAGATAGGCAGGATATTTCTCAATGCCATTTGCAGGGAATCATAAGCACGTGAAGACATCTGCTTGGGAAGACCCTGAAGCAAATGGTGAGCCACTGTGTGAGACAGAATGCTGGAGCAGATGGGCTGTGGCCTGTTCCAGCAAGGCTATTCTTATGTTCTTATGTTCTTACTTTGCTCCTCAACTGCTGTTTTCCACACATACCTTTCCACTCTTGTGGAGATATTTGAGAACAATCTCTTTCTCTTGCAGAAAAGTGCACCCAGCGCAGAAGAAATTGCTCTTCAGAAGTAACTGCAGGTGTTTTGGTGCAAGTGAGAGAAGAGGCAGCTAAGATTTTCCATCCTTCTTTCTTACCATTGGCAGATAGTTTTAAGCAGCAGCTGGGATCCAATTTTCTGCACGTGCCTGTTGTCACTACCACTGATTATTGACAATGTCCAATCTTCATGACAAGTGCAACTTGGATTTAACCCTCACAAAAGTAATTAGATGTGAAATAGGGAATCAGAAATGTGTTAATCATTTTAAAAAATGCTAGCCTAAGCGTGATCTAACACATTTTCTTCCTATTAAAGCAAGAGAAAAAAGCAAGAGAGAAAAAAGCATTAATAAATACTGGGTAAAATTTCCTTAGTGACCTTCTGTTGCTAGCATCGATGGCATAATCAGAGTTTTCAAAGTAATATCTCCCAAGAAGAATAGATCAAAGGCTTAAATCTGGAGAGCAATAAGATGAAGAAGGGAAATGACATCACACCTTTTGCTTAATTCTGCTTTGAATCTCAGGCTTGGCCCCTAAGATACCCTTCCAAAGGAACTCTGCTTTTGGCAAGGCAGGACTGGCAATAAATCTGTTTTTCCAAACAGATAGTTGTCTCACCACTACATGCTTTAATTACAAGCTGTCTCATAAAAAAAAATCTGTCTGCTGACTTCTTGAATTAAAAAATATGGCCATTCCAACAGTATTGAAAACACTTTCCTTAAGCTTAATTTAAACGTTGCTTACCATCTTGTTCCAAAAACTACTCACGTTTCCTATATATATATTTGTTCTTCCATTACTTAGAATGGCAAGCCTGAAAAATGTTTCCATCCCCCCACCACTGAAGTAACATATATTTCAAAATTATATCAATGTATTGTTGTGGCCAAAATTTAGTAGCTAAAGTCACAAATCACATTGAAGATACAACATAATTTTATTATGTATTTTATTAGTATGCAAACAATAAAACAGTATATATTGTTGTCTTTGCAAAACATAAGCAGTTTGCTGCTAAACAAAGACAGAACCATAGCTTATGCAGTACCATTACAATCCGATATATTTATTGTATGCAGCAGCACTTACAGTGTGATCAGGGGTTAAAATTGCCAAAAAAAGGAGTGAAAAGCTAACTTCTACTATTTAAAAGGACAATAGGAAAGGAAACTTACATTTTAGATGTTGTGTATTTCTACATATGGATTGATATGGAATAGGCGCCAGAGGTGCGTTTATTTAAATGTTAGTAAATTGCTCTCATTAATACAGCTGTCTTTGCAGAACTCCTATTTCTAAGGTTGTACAGGAGGATTAATGGATGTTAAAGATGTTGCTAAAGTTGTATAGAAGGATTAATGGATGTACTGATGCAATTATGTTGATCCAGAAATAATGCTTTTTAATATAAAAGTAGCTCATAATGAGGATGAAAAGGCAGCTCAGACCAGGGGTGAAATCTACTTACCTTCGCTACCGGTTCGCAAATGTGAGCGCATGTGCCACTTATGCACATGCACAGGACCTTCCATGCATGAGCAGAGCATAAAAAACAGGACATGATGACGTTTGGGTGGGTGGGCGGAGCCTCCCGCTACCACCGCTACCGGTTAGCCCGAAATGGGTAGAACTGGCTGAATGGCACCATTGGCTCAGACATTGAAAAACAGTGACTGTATTGAGTACTTTTGGCCACACCTTCTTGGTTTAAATTTCAGAGTCAGAGAATCAGAAGGGCTTCGTCAGAAATGACAACCCAAAAGACAAATGCTAGAATGTCATGTGAGCCCAATCATTTTTTCATTTTTTCCCCCGGTCTCTTTTTATTCAGCCAGAATGCAAAAATGCATTGAATGATGCCACTACTCTAGATGGTTTAGGGCCCAGCAGAATATAGGTAGTCCTCCATAATGGAGCCCAGAATGTCTGTTGCTAAGCGGAACATTTGTTAAGTGGGTTTTGCCCCATTTTATGACCTTTTGTTGCCATAATTGTTAAGTGAATCAGTGTAGTTGTTAAGATGGTAACACGGTTATTAAGTGAATCTGGCTTCCCCATTGACTTTGTTTGTAAGAAGGTCATGAGACGATCACGTGACTCTGGGATACCGCAACCATCATTATTATTTTTTTATTATTTCAAATTTATACCCCGCCCTTCTCCTAAAAAAGGACCCAGGGTGGCGCACAGGCGTTATTAAAACCATACAAAAATACAAAAATACATAATTATTAAAAACTATTAAACTTTCCCTGTGCTAAAACTAATAAAACTCTAAAATTTAAAATTATCCCTATCATAAATATGAACCAGTTGCCAAATGTCTAAATTTTGATTTTCTGATCATCTTCTGGTCCCCCAACTTGGGATGTTGTGAAAAATGCTCACAAGTTGCTTTTTTCAGTGCTGTTCTAACTTTGAACAATCACTAAACAAATGTAAGTCGAGGACTAGCTGTAATGCAAACCAAAAACATTGTAGTTTTTTAAATTAATTACATTCCTTAGTGCTTAACACACATTGTGTTGTCTGGGTATTTAATTTGTTTAACAATACATATTATGTTCTTAATTTCCATCCCTTTTTTCCAATCACTGATTAAATAGATTTCATGTTTGATAATATTCTGTATCTTCTTTCTGTTTTATTTTTAATGTCAGTCTGTCCCAGTGGTGGGTTTCAAAAATTTTTAGAACCTCTTCTGTAGGTCTGGCCTGCTTTGTGGGAGTGGCTTGTCGGCCATGTGACCGGGTGGGAGTGGCTTGCCAGCCATGTGACCAGGTGGAAGTGGCTTGCTGGCCATGTGACCAGGTGGGAGTGGCTTGGCAGTCATGTGACTGAGTGGGCATGGCCAACTTGTAAAATGTGGTGAAACTCACTTAACACTCTTGCTTAACAACCAAAATGTTGGCTCAGAAACTCTGGCATTGAAGTGTGCAAGTCTTAAAGCTGTCAAATTACAAGACCCTTGCACCCCTAACCCTTTAGAAAAAAAAAAACCCCAAGGGTGTTCAAACTTGACAGCTTTAAAACTTGTGGACTTCAACTCCCAGGATTCCTCCTCTCGCTCTTCATTTTGATGATTAAATTTAAACAATAATAATAATGATGTGCGGCCGGGTGGGGGGAGGGAGCTGGAACCGGTTCTAAACGGCACTGTAGATTTGTGGAACATCTTCTAGAGAAGAGGTTAGAACTGGCAGGAACCCACCCCTGGTCTGTCCATTTCTGCACATAGTATCTTCTTTCTTCATCTCGCGTGTTCCTTCAATTTTTGTATTTGCCTTGCACAAATACAATCCTCACTGCTGTCAAGATGTGCAATATTAAAGACATACTTTTCTTATCAAGTTTACCTGATATTATACCTAGTAAAAATAGTTCAGGTTTAAAAGCTACATGCTTTCCAATCATCTTTTCTAGCCATTTATGTATTTTTCCCAACTTTTTTTTTTTTTTGCTTTACCAAAAGCAAAAACCAGTTTGCTTTTTTGTTGGGGGAACTTAACCCCAACTGTGTCTGTTCAAACTTGTCACAGCACTGTAGCACCAACAACCATCTGTCCCCCAACTCTTTTTTCAAATCCAGTGTTGGCCACTATCCACCAATGGAAACATGCAGCCCCATTTTTTTCTCTCACACACAGAAGACCCTCGCTTCTGAAAACACAGTGGACTCTCCACTACCAAGTCACTCCTGGCTCCTGTTTTCCAACAGATCTCCAATTTGTCAAAGTAAAAGCTGGATGTTTCTCAAGGCCTTGAGAGAGAGAAAATCAAAGAGGAAGAGGAAAGCAGTGAAAAGCTGCAGTGCTTTTTAAAAGCACTTTTGTGATGCAGATCAGAGCACAGCAGTTGCTTAAGTATCGCAGTGATGGATATGAGGCAGTGATTTTCAAGCACAGGATGGCGTGAGGGGTGGGTGAAGCAACCATTTTATGATTTAAAAAACCAAAACAAAAGATTTTTGTCTCCCATCTCGCCCCGTTTTCCTTGGCTTTGAAATTAGTGAGAATTTTGCCACTTGCTTTCCATGTGCAGCTAGGTTCCCCCATGCAGCTCCAAAATGGATGTTGAGTGAATGTTACAAAAAGCTATTTGACAGGGCCAAAAAAACAGGAGAGAGAAAGAGGGTAGGGGAGAGGCAGCATGCCTTTATCACACCCAAAGCCAAACAAGCTCTTTCCTTCAGGCTGTCTGGTCATGTCACCATCCTTCCAACTCCTCGGTGCTCATTCATTTTTCCTATCTAGTGAGCATGAACAATTCCACACTGCAGCCAGTCTGCATTTTATTCCTTGAATCCATCGGCAGCTTCTTCACAAAGAGAAAGCTCCTGTAAATGGGTTTTTAAAATGAGGTTTCTTGCCAAACACTGCAAATATGTTTATTCCTATGTGGAGCCCATAAAGGCTTTAAAGTTTTCATAGAAAGAAACAGAGGGAGGGAGGGAGGGGTATATATAATTATTCTCCATCACAACCAATCTTGTACCCATTTTCTCTCTGTTGTAATTAACAGTGAATGGTTTTATATGTCGCATTGTCATGGTGAAGTTCGTTTGCTTTGGGGTTATTATGTGATTTGAACCCAGCCAATTGTGATTTAGTCAACAAATCACAGTTAAAAGAAACCAGGACTCAGCAAAGATTGCAGATCAGCCATTATCATGGTATTACATAAGTGAGCTGGACGGCTATATAAATTGAAATAAATAAAATTATTTCTACTTCTTGATATCTTTGTTGCAGGTGCTCCGACTCTTGATTTTTGGACTGACATTGGGTTTTCTCTTGGCATCAGACTCCATCTACTCTTCCCTTATCTGTCTGAAATTCACGCTGAAGTCCAGGATTGCGTCGGTGCTGCTATACAGTAAATTATTCAGTACTCCAGATAGCCAGCCTGGCAATCCACACATTCAAATGAATGCTGATCTCTTTTTTCCCCTTTCTTGGCATAATGAACAGCAGTGGTCCCCAACCTTTTCAGCTCGGCGGATTGGCAGCAGTGGCAGCAACAGCGGGAGGGAAGAGGATGGTTTCAGGCATATGCCCACCGTATGCACAAATGGAGCTTTGTATGCTCACCTGCGGCTTGCGTAGCCTGGTTCCCAAAGGGCCACGGACAGGTGCGGGTCTGTGGACTGAGAGTTTGGGACCTCTGCTGTGTAGGAAACATATGAGTGACTTAGGACTGTATCCCCAACAGCTGTAAGGGCCAGTGCCACCCATATACTGTATGCCGTCTGTTATTCCCCAACAGCTTCTGGGGAGGAAGATCATCTCCTAGTATCATATCCATTGCATCTAAGACATGAATATCCATGTGGAAATTTTGCCAAAATGCTAGAGTACATTACAATTTTATCTTCTATTGGATTGTGTTAAGTCTGACTCTTTTTTATGATCTGACAATCAAGTGTGATCTGGGAGTGTTCCAGCAGTGGGATTCACTTACCTTCCCTACCGGTTCGCAAATGTGAGCACACATGCCGCATCTGCACATGCGCAGTGCTCATGCATTACATCAGGGTGGGTGAGCAGTGCCTTCCGCAGCTGCTGCTACTGGTTCACCCAAACCGGAGAGAACCAGCTGAATACTACCTCTGGAATGTTCCACTTCATCCCTGATGGTGTAGCTGATAGCAGTATTAGATTGCGCAAGTTTCTTTACCACTGCAAGCTAACAATCTAGGAATGGAACATAAAATTAGATGATTATAAACCATCCCTTTTTCTGCTTTGCTTGAATCATTTATGTTGACTATCAGTTTTTTTGTTGTGTTGATTGATTGTTTGCCATCAAGTTTATAGTGACCACATAGATAATACTGTTTCCAAATTAATTTTTCTTTACTGTGTAGACAGACAATCCAAACAGCAAAAACGATCTACAACTTTAATATCTTCTCAGTTCTAAGACTAAGACTGTATCTATTGTCATTAATTTGGTCTTCTTTATATTTGTTTCACTGTGCATCTTGGTTTTTCTAGAGCTTTCATATTATCTGCATTTTCAGCTATTAATGTCTTCAGCATAATGCAAATTAATGTTTCTTCCTTAATTTTAAAACTATACCCATCTTCTTTCATTTCAATTTCCCTGCATATAAGTTCCACACATTTGTTTTCTTGCTTGGAAATATGTCCGTCTTTAAAATGAAATTAGGAAAACTCACATAGAATACTGTAAAGTATAGACTGCATGACTTCCCAGACTCTTTTTTGAAAAATAGAAATTGAGTGAAAATCATAAAACTGGGAACCGTATCCCTGTTTCCAATCTTTAGCGGGTTACTAAAAATAACAAGATATTTGTACTGTTGTACATAATTGACAAATTTTAAAAAAAATTAAATAAACCTATCTTGTTCACATAAAGTATCTACTTTTTCAAGATGCATATTGGAAAAGCAGTGCAAAGTCTATTGCTAAATTATACGTATTTTGTACATGTATAAACAAGCCTTATTTGTTTATAGCTGTTTTTATGAATGCCTAAAGTTGTTCATACAGGGGCACCATTCACATATAAAAATTGAGTTTTCCACATACTGTTGCATGAAAGAATCAATAGAAAACGCTTAAGAAAACGCTTAAGGAACAGTTGCCATAATTGGATAATTGCCATTTTTCCTAATTGCTTCATCTGAAGCATGTGTTGTTTATCTTGCTCTTCTCCCCAAATTTCAGAGCCTACATATATTTAGAAATCTAAATCCAGTCTTAAAATATACAGAGTATGAATAGGAACTCAAAGTGATGGGCTGAATATTCCCAAAAAATTATCTGGACATATGTTTATGATTACTATTCCAGGAAGAAATCTGCACAGTTTCTTTCATAAACTGATATTTTTTGTCACGTAGTTGTTAGATTTTTTTTTTTTTAAATACAACTTTTAAATTTTTTTAAAAATACACATATTTTCACCCACATATTGTTGGCTGGTCTGCTTTTATTAGAATGTGTAACTAAACAGAAGAACATTAATAAATGATTTCTTCCCTATAACTTTTCAGATGATAGTCCCAACTATGGTAAACAAAGACAATCAGATTCTCAGATAAATGCATAATAGCTTAAATGGAAAAGACAAACGTTCCAGAACATTTGAAAAGAGAAAAATATTTACTTTTACTTTTAAGCTGACTGCTACTTTTTCTATCTGGCATTAATACAGAACGTGTCCATTTGAAAACATTTCGCCTTTGGGACGTTCAAGAAGAAATATAAAGCTGAAAAACATATACTGTAGGTTATATAGATAGTTTTATCTTACATCTTGTGTTACATGAAATATAATCTCATTTGTGTTGGAAAATTGTGAGTAATTTTCAGTTTGGTTTGCATTCTCACATCAATCCCTGTATCCAGAGTAAGCACATTGGTACCACATTGCAGTCAGCAAAAAATAAAACTTGATGTTTTCCACCAAATATCAACAAAATCAAAGATAATTGGGACAAAATGCAGGAAGAGAGAGAAACATGAATAGCCCATTACTATTTGCATTACTTATATCTGCATCTATATCAATATCAAAATGGACACAATTTTCCTGAGCCACTAGAAACAATAAGTAATTAGTATGGACTACTGTTTCTCAACCTTGACAACATTAAGGTATGTGGACCTTAATTCCCAGAATTCCCTAGTCAGTTGGTTGGAGATTTCTGGGAATTGAAGTCCACACATCTTGAAGTTGCCAAGATTGAAAAACACTGCATAGACCAGGCCTGTCAAATTGGTGGGCTGGGGGTGGGCTGCATCACATGCAGGCCACACCCATCGCATCTCCGCAAAAGCAAAAAATGTTACAATACGTCATATGTCACGTGACACAATCAAGTTTGACATCCAAGGCATAGACAATCCCAACTGCAGCAGAATTGAGATGGAAATTGGGATACCAGGTTATCCCTCTTCCATTCTGCCCCAGGAAGAAAACAATTTGATGAATGTATATGAGTATCCAACAACTTATTAAACCAAGAATGCTGGTGAATCCTCACCACAAATAAATAGAACTGTTTTTATTTTGGAGGCATCTCCATATAGCATCCTGGTTTTGTTCTGATTCAAGCTACTATCTGTACATCAGCAACAAACATGGATGTAGAAGGAAGCTGGCTGCTCCTGGGATGATTCCAGGATTGACGAGGTGGGAGAGACAAGGAATGTAAGGGGGAAAACAACATTCTCCAAGACAGCTGAAATATGAATGTGTTGCTCCCTCCTCTAACATTTGCTTCTGCCTCCCAGTATCAAGAAGCAATCATAATAATGCTCCACACTGTAGAGTGGGAGTGGGGGGGAACGTTTTATTCCTTAAATGCAGTAGTTCTCATCTTCAAAGCAAGAAGCAATCCCAGTGTGTTGCCTCTATTTCTGCTTCAGAGGTCAGAAAATATTCTCAAGCTGTGATTAGCCTAATTGTGATGCAGCCTGGAGGTTCTTAGGGAAAGTGGATGTCTGATTAGGCCCTGATTGGACTTCCTTCCCCTGTGTTCAATTGCACAGCAGAGCTCAGCACTATAAATCTGTGATTCATGCCAGGGCTCAAACATTGCGCTAGGAAATCAATGCACAGCCAGGGGAAAGAAAAATAGAGATGGAAACCTGACAAGAAAGAGGAAAAAGCAATGAGATCAATTCTCTGCTTTTAGATACTGTGAAATCAATATGACTATGTGAATCAATTAGTACAGCTGATGTACTAGTCTGGCAGCTCCAAGCTATCTTGAGATATGAAAGTCCTCCTTACTTCGGAACTGCTCCCTCAAAAGGGTCTTGGGGCACTTCCCCACATTACAACCAAGGAGCAGCACCTAGACAAATTTGGCTAATCCAGCCTACTATGTGGAAGAAAGTGAACTAGGAAACCCTAAGACTGTGAACAGGTTTGGAACATTGCAAAACACTTCCAGAAAGTAGAAGTGAAGCAAAGAAAACATCCTGGACATGTCCAGGGTTGTTGTCATTAGAAGCAGAGGTGGGTTACTACCGGTAGTAACTTGGCGGCCTGGGACACTGGAACCAGCAGCGACCCAGGCCTGCCATACCCTCAAACTAGTTCTCTCAGCGGCACCATAGGGGGCACCATCTTGTTTTTTGCTTCTGTGCATGCGCAGAACATTTTTTGTTGTACTGCACATGTGTACACAGTGCACCTCAAGCAGTGGTGGGTTTCTGCAGGCTCGCACCTACTCACGAGAGCCGGTTGGTGAAATTTAGAGAACCGGTGAGAGGGGGTTCCACCAGCATACCTGGAAGTAAATCTGGCCCGCCGCTGCCAGTGACCCAACGGGAAGGAAAGGAAAGGAAAGGAAGGAAGGAAAGAAAGAAAGAAAGAAAGAAAGAAAGAAAGAAAGAAAGAAAGAAAGAAAGAAAGAAAGAAAGAAAGAAAGAAAGAAAGAAAGAAAGAAAGAAAGAAAGAAAGAAAGAAAGAAAGAAAGAAAGAAAGAAAGAATTTATCATCACAATTGAATCCAAAATTTTGGTTGCTAAGCAAGAGCGTTGTTAAATGAGTTTCACCACATTTTAAAAGGTGGCCACTCCTACCCTATCACATGAGTGCCAAGCCATGCCCACAAAATTTGAAACCCACCACTGACCTCATGCGCACATGCGGCACATCCCTGAGTGAAGTGGCAGAAGCAGCACCCGGAACCAGTGGTGGGACCTGGCAGTAGCAGCACCCGGAACCAGGTATGGGCGTACTGGTTCCTGCTGGGAGCACCAGGTACCATTCTGGTACAGTGCTCCGGAGGGTCCACCCACCTGCGTGTCTTCCTTACCTGTATTTGAGCCAATCGGGGCTTTTGCGCATGCACATGGAGTGTATGGCGCCTGCGCAATGCTTCACCGAGCAGCTGGAGTATCGTGTGTGGTAAGTATGCAGCCACACGCTAGGCATATGCTGCGCGCGTGCATGTGGTGGACGCCGGGCCTTGTTGCAGCGTACCAGTTGCAACAGGATCTGGAACCCACCACTGGCCGGAACCCATCTCTGATCAGAAGTATAAGGTTAATTCAAGGATATTGTAAATTGAAGGGGGTCATATTAATCCATGACACAAGCTGCTTTGGAAACTTGGGAAGAGGAATTGGCAATTAAATGCTTCCCTATAAAGTTTCCTGTTCAGAGTTCCAGGGCAGGTTGCCTTTTTTCTGGCTATACTATCCCAGGCCTCTTCCTCCTTGCTCATGTACAACCAGAGCCCCTCAAAACATTGTTTATCCTTTAATGTGGAAGCTGTGCTGTTTCGTTGTTCTAGATTGCTAGCTATTCTTCCATCTATCCAATTCCAAATGCAATAATCAATCAATCAATATCAATAATTTAATTTATAGACCGCTCCTCTCCCCGTAGGGACTCGGAGCGGTGCACAGGGAAAACTAAAACCATAATACAATAAATACAAATACAATTAAAAACAAATTAAATATGGGCCTGTGCTAAAATCCCCTTAACCTGCTAAAATACCCAATTAAAACAGCTATACCCTGTAGAGAGAGGCTACCCAAGGCCGGCCAAACGGAAAAGATGAGTTTTTAGTTTCAGACGGAAGGAGCGGAAGTCCGTGGTTGTTCTGATGTCGGGGGGAAGGTCGTTCCAGAGGGCTGGGCCCGCCACAGAGAGAGCCCTTCCCCTGGGCATCACCCGCTGACAGAGTCTAGTGGACGGCACCCGGAGAAGTCCCTCTCTGTGGGAGCGAATCGGCCGTGAGGATGTATGAGGCAGGATCCGATCCCGCAGATAGCTAGGTCCCGAGCCATGGAGCGCTTTAAAAATGATGACTAATACCTTGCATGTTTACTTCGGTCTTCACAAGGGCTTAAGGGTGTTTGCAGGAAAAGTTTTTTAAAAAACCACCTCTCAAGATGGTGACCGTGACAGTCTGATTGAAGTTTTGCTTGTTTTGATGTGCAACAGCACAGCTTCAATTGCACTATCAGGATGTCCCCTTGCCTTGTATTTACCATGCCTATGGACACTCTTGCATGGGGTCTATGACAATTCACCACAGCCATCTTGCTATGACCAACTTGCCACAACCAACTCAGCACAGCTAACTTACCATGGCCAACTTGCCACAGGACCAGAGGTGGATTCCTGCCGGTTCCGCCCGGATCGGCTGAACAGGTAGTAGCGGCAGCAGAAGACTCCACCAGTGGTGGGTTGCTCCCAGTTCAGCGCAGATCAGCGAACCAGTAGTAGTCCGCCCATCCACCTGATCGCTTGTACGCATACACAGAAGCATTGTGCACGAATGCATGCACATGCATGAGCAAACCGGTAGTAAACAAACTTGAAACCCACCACTGGGTTCTGCCCACTTTCCCGGATGCTTCTGGACATGTGCAGAAGCTTCTGCGCATGCACAGAAGCATCACGCGTGCGGGGGAGTGTACCCGAACCGGTAGTAACAAAATTGGCCACCCACCATTGCACAGGACAACTCCCTATGACTATTAGAGTTATACTAATATCAAAGAAATGGTGGAATAGAATTATTAAATAAAGGATGGAAAAGGAGGGAAAGGAGAATGAAATGTAAATGGCAAAAAGTAAAATATTTTTTATTTATTTTAAATAATTAAATAGAACTGTTACCTTGTCTCGCAGAGAGTTGGTCATGGCGAGTTGGCTGTGCTGAGTTGGCCATGGTGAGTTGGCCACAGCCAATTGACTGTGGCAAGTTGTCCCATTCCCCTTGCGTGGGTCTGTCCACCATCAGACATATACAGATAGTCCTTGACTTTCGCCAGTTCATTTAGTAACCATTCAAAATTACAACGGCACTGAAAAGAATGGCTTATGACCATTTTTCACACTTACACCCATTGCAACATTCCCCAGGGTCACGTGATTTACATTCAGATGCTTGACAACTGACTCATATTTATGACAGTTTGCAGTGTTCCGGAGTCATTTGATCCTATTTTGAGACCTTCTGACAAGCAAAGTCAATGGGGAAACCAGATTCACATAACAGCCATGTTACTAATTTAACTACAGTGATTCACTTAACAAATCTGCCAAGAAAAGTCGAAACTCATTTAAAAAGTTTCTTACTTAGCAACATACATTCTGGGGTGAATTGTGGTCGTAAGTTGAGGACTGCCTGTAGTTACAGAAGAAAGATGCACTGTTATTAAAAAGCAAAATAATAATAATAATAATCCCATATCGCTTACAGAATGAATCAAACA
The DNA here is from genome assembly GCA_039707465.1 of Rhabdophis nuchalis. NCBI lineage: Eukaryota > Metazoa > Chordata > Lepidosauria > Squamata > Natricidae > Rhabdophis > Rhabdophis nuchalis. The sequence goes on from CM077646.1 coordinate 67,360,968, forward strand.
TCCATGTTTTTAGATCGTAGGCTGAGACTATTCTTACTTTTGGGTTATCAAAATGAACAAGCCAGAGACGTGATGTTGGACGATCAAATCCTTCTGAAAAAGAGACCCTGTGGCACTTCACAGTTGCTTGTGTTTTATGATCCAAACTGAAAAACGGGTTAGTTGGAGCAGCTCTGTTCTTACTGACACAATAGATGTATGGATAAATTTGCTCCCCCCCAACCAAGTTCCCACAAGTGCAGATGAAAAGAACAGAAGAACTATTCATATTATAACATCAATGTTTGAATTCATTTTGTGCAAAATTTGTAATCGGATAGCTAACCTTTCATATGGCACGGCTTTTCAATCGCTGTACCATTTCTCTTGGTTCCACATCAATTCTTTTCAGCCTAAACTATGCACTGCCTTATTTATCTACAGATTTCCCAACCAATTTTCTAAATAGTAGACACTCAAAGATTCGTGAAACAAATCTCTAGAGGGAGAGACAGAATTACACAGATAAAAGCAGTTCTTCATATAATCTGATTCCACGTCTAGCTCAGAAAACTGTTTTATTCGACAGTGAATATAAATACAGACATTTGTGGTGAAGTTCATGGGCAAGGAGTGAAGATAACCATACCATGTCGCATCCTCTTACTCTTCCCTGAAAATGCTTTCTAACAATTAATTTTCAGCTACCTATTAAACTCATGGATTAATCAAGGAATGTCAAACTCAAGGCCTATGGGCCAGATCCAGCCGACGGGTTGCTTAGATCTGGCCCATGGGGCCACCCTGGAAACAGTGAAGGACAGGCCTGCAGTGCCTCTGCCAGTGAAAACAGAGTTCCTATGGCCCTCCTGAGGTCTATTTTTGCTGGCAAAGGGTTTCAGGAGGCCGTCCCTGCTAAAAACAGAGCTTGGGAGCCTGTTTTCACTGGCAGAGTACTCAGGACACCACAGGTGCCCCAATACGAGTAATGTCAAGCTGGCCACACCCACCATGGCCACGCCCGCTCCCCCACCCCAAGTTCAAACACAACCCTGATTTAACCCTCAATTAAATCCAGTTTGACATCTCTAGGTTAATCAAATAAATATTGGGGATAATGGAGAATTGGCCGTGAATTACGTTTTAAATTCAGCTCTCTTATTCACCTTCATCATCAACATGGCCCAAACACACCCTTCATCCTTAGATGAAAATCTCAGAAGGTCCTCCTCATATCATGGCAGCCCTCCTTTCTATTTTTGATTCATCTCAATTGCTTTGGAGGCCATTTTTCAAAGGCAGGGCCGGCCTTTTGGCTCTGTTTTGGAATCTGGGAGAGAAACAGTGGCGTGGAGAGGAGATCTGCAGCTGCTGAGAGAGAAGGAAGAAGAGTGGAATTAGCTGAGGAAGCTACTCACCAATAAGCCTCAAGGATAAGAAATGCTGACCATGTCAGCATGGACATTAAGTGGGGAAAGAATTTGATGAACACACCTGAGGAATATAAACTGAGTCTAACCTGCAGAACATAATTCTGTTTAATTAGGTAAGACTAAGTGCTAGGTAGCCAAAAGTACATAAACAGATTGGTTGCAGATAAATTAAGAAATTTAATTGGATCAAATAAACATATAACCTCTTTGGACAACAGGTTAGTAGCATAGAAAACTAAAATGTCCTTTGAAATAGAAAGCCTAGCAGGATTTCCCCAGAAATGAAGTAAAAACCCTGGAACAATATTAGCCAGAATCACTTACCATTGTGCATATCTAAAGCCAATAAACTACTTTATGTTTTATCATAATTCCTGAATTCAATACAAAAATATACATAAACACTTAATTCTGCTTCACTTAAAGCAATTTGAAGTGGCTGTACTAATTACTAATTATGGTCCACTAGTATTAGACGAGGTCTGGCAAGATAAGAAGCTACCTGAGATCAGACTATGGCATTATAATAACAAGAGATATAACAGTAAGTCTCGATTCCAAGCTATGGAATAAGAAACAGTAAGTTTTGATTCCAAGCTATGGCACTAAAATGTACGTCATGGCACAAGTTCCATCTTTTTGTACTTACAGTAGAATGTTGCTGTTCTGACCTAGGCTTCACAAAATCATAAAGCAGACTCCTTGTCCCGACAAAGCCCCTTTTTATTAAGCTAATGTGAATTCCTCTCATTCACACCCAGCATCCAGTCCCGGCAAACAGTCTTTCACTGATGAATTTACAACCACAGATCTTATCAGGCTTGGAGAGCTGTCAGGCCAATATCTTCCAAATGCAATGCTGCACCAGAAAATACTTGGCAAGGAGTCTCTGAGAGTCACAAACAAATCTTCACACTAATTAAACAAACAAATTGTCTCCTGCAAACTCCACTTCCCTTTTGCTCCTCTTTATTCCCTCTGGGAGGGGCCATTCACCATCTACCCATGCCTGTACTCCCAAGTCCGCCCTTGTTCCTTAACTGTTCTCTTCTCCTGGCAGCTCTGCGCGTGCACACTTTGGGAACAGCCTCCAACTGTTCTTCTGCCCCATTTATCACCAACTCAGAAGGGAGCTGCTAACTGTCAGATGGTCCTAGACCCATCTCTGCCTCCGACACAGAGCACTCATCAGAGCCTTCCCCAGATTCTAGGACTGGCCCATGTTCCTCCCCAACTTCCTCACTTTCCAAGTCTGCCACCATCTCTGCTGGCCACTGACAGGCCACAACAGTTGCATCCCTACAAGAGCATAAGGAGCAATTTTTGCATTATGATATCCCAGGGCACAGTTCATTATTTGCTACCCTGTACAGCTTCCATAGATACCCATGGTGCCAACAGCACCTCCTGTCCAAAACCAAGAAACTCTCAGCTTGGAACATAACATGGGTTCAGAGAAGGAGGCATTAAAGTTGACTTTCTTCTATTATAAATATGGCTTAGCCTGCATTTCATTCTTGGCACTTGCCAGCTTCTTCTTAATGGATTTTTGTTAGTTCCTGCAATAAACAGTGCTTATCAATGTGTTTGTCCTTGAATTACTGCCAATGAGATTTCGAGTTCCAATATAAGCTGAGTGAAGCCTGACAACCAGGTGAGGAAGGATGGTCCAGATCAATCAAGAGATACACAGAGGCTATTATGGGAAAGCTTTCAAAGCGCTTCTCTACCTTCATAGCAATTGATCATGTTTCTAGAATTTGAGCCATTTCACACTTCATTGTTTTGTATGGGTGTTTTTTTTAATGGAAGTGGAAATAAAAAGACAGTTCATTCTCTAATTATATGGGGCAAAGAGTAACTGGTGAAAACCTTTAAGTGGTCCCATTTGTCACTGTCAAAAGACAGAAGACACAAGCTGATCAATGTCAACAGTCTCAGAGATGGACCCATTTTAAAATTGGAACTTTTGGCACCAGATTGTTCTGTGTAGATATTTTATAAATCTTCAGACTCGGGTGAAATCCTCCCAGTTCAGCTCAGTTTGGCTAAACTGGTAGGGACTGCAAACCGGTAGTAGTTTGGACAAATAGGCAGGAAAAAAATGCTTTAAAAAGTGGGGAGGCAAGCAATTGTCAGAAGCTCTTTTTTTCACTTTTTAAAGCATTTTTTCCTGCCTATTTGCCCGAACTGGCAGGAAAAAATGCTTAAAGGTGAAAAAAGTTGGCCATGCCCACCCAGTCACACAACACCCCACCACCAAGCCACACCCATAGAACCAGTGGCACCACCATTCAGACTCCATAGGAAACTTTTGATCTTGGATCCATTTCTTGACCCATCAAGTTTGCCAGACAGAAAACATAATCAGGGCATTCAAGTGTTGAAACATGAAACATTTGGTGGGGGAAAAGCTTTTACAATTATGAAATCTTATTCATGGAAGTTGCATACATATTTCTAGCTATTCACGGCAGGACTTAGAAGACACATAGATTTTTCTAAGAAATAGCTCTAGCCACAATCTGTCGTCATGGAAACAATCCTTCACCTTAAGGTGCTTGATATTTGTCTTTCTGTTTAATGACACAGCTTGTGTGGTTCACAATTTTCATTCCCGTTTGTTCTTTAGCTCCAACAGAGATTCCTTAAGTTGGTTTCCAATTGCCAAATTTTATTTCTTAATGATGGCCTTCCTTTTTGTCAACCACCAAACACTTCATTCTTTATACTGTTTCACAACAGTACATTTTTTTATGCTGAGCTGAGAATAATTCAAAATGATCAAGTGCCCAATTTCCAAAATAAGGCAAGACAAGCTGAGCCCCTCACTTAAATGTTTACGGAGAGATGCCCCATCATAAAAAAAAAGGGCAGATTGAAGCAGAATTATCTGACAAGCAGCATTGTATTAGAGCAGCCTTCCTGAACCTGATGATATCCCCAACCCCTCCCAGGTGTGTCCATTCAATTTCCATAATCCTGTGGGCTATTCTGGCTGAGAATTGTGAAGTAGAAATCCTTTTGTAGTAAAGCCTGATGGGACCTTATGCTGTGTGAAGTCAAATTGCAGCAATCTATATCATTACTGATATAACATCTGTTACTGATCTCCTAGCAAAATTGGTATTTTGTTGTAAATGCCAAGCCCCTCATCCATGGCCCACAGAGAAAGCTGTCACACAAACTGTTTGATTAACAATGCTCCCAAACCATCTGAAAACCACTGCATTAGAGAATAATTTCATTAATATTTGCCTTTAGACAGTTCCTCCTGACCCAGCATATTTGCATTATTTCAAAGCCAGAACATGCAGCACTTTCTAATGTATGGCAACTTTAAGATGTACATAGCTGGGGAATTCTGGAAGCTGAAGTCCACCTATCTGAAAATTGCCATATTTGATAAATATACTCTATACTCCCTTAACATTACCAGTAAGACATTTCCAAGCACAAAAACCTTTGCATTTAAAGCAGGGGTGTCAATTTTGTGGCCCGCAGGCAGGGGTGGGTTTCAAATTTTTTAGAACCTACTCTGTAGGTGTGGCCTATTTTGTGGGCGTGGCTTGGCAGTCATGTGACAGGTGGGAGTGGCCACCTTTTAAAATGTGGTGAAACTCATTTAACAACGCTCTTGCTTAGCAACCAAAATTTTGGACTCAATTGTGATGATAAATTCTTTCTTTCTTTCTTTCTTTCTTTCTTCTTTCCTTTCTTCCTTCCTTTTTTCCTTCCTTTCCTTTCCTTCCCGTTGGGTCACTGGCAGCGGTGGGCCAGATTTACTTCCAGGTACGCCGGTGGAACCCCCTCTCACCGGTTCTCTAAATTTCACCAACCGGTTCTCGCGAGTAGGTGCGAACCTGCAGAAACCCACCCCTGCCCGCAGGCCAGATACATCACTTGCTGGCCACGCCCACCTCCATTTTAGTGAAGAGGAGGAAGTCACAATATGTCACATGATGACAACGTAATGCCACGGGTTTGACACCTTTGATTTAAAGGTTTTAACAAGCCAGTGAGACAATAATGTTTGAGAAGATCACGGAAGGAGAAATATTAAACAGATTGAAATGAAACATTGTCCAGTCTTGGAGTTCAATTCCTGGTGACTGTGTGGACATAACTATGGAGTTTTCTTAGCCACAATACAGTATTTGTCACTGCCTTTTCTAAACCTTTCCAGCATAACTTCCATCCCTGGAATTACAGATAGTCCTCACTTGGTGACTGTTCAAAGTAACAATGACACTGAAAAAGTGACATGGCCAGTTTTCACATTTAACGACTGTTGCAGCATCCCCATGGTCATGTCATCCAAATTCAGATGCTTAGCAACTGGCATGTATTTATGATGTTTGCAGTGTCGCAGGATCATGTAATCACCCTTTCTGACCTTCTGACAAGCAAAGTAAATGGGGAAACCAGATTCGCTCAACAACTGTGTTACTAATTTAACAACTGCAGTGATGCACTTAACAACTGGGGCAAGCAAGGTCATAAAATGGGGCAAAATTTACCTAATAACTGTCTCGCTTAGCAACTGACATTTTGGGTTCACTTGTGGTTGTAATCTGATGATCTCCCAGTTAAGTGCTAATCTAGACCAACCTTGCTGTCAGGGCTGCAGCCGCTTTCTTTTGGGATCTTTGGCCTGCCACACTAATATGCTATTCTACTATGTCGTTTCATTAGTGGGGAATTGGGAGGGGGAATAGTACGGGGTAGAATGTGATGTTGTCAAAATAAAATTCCTTTCTAGAATCCAAGGTCATCCTGCACCTCTGCACCTGACTGGAACCAGATGGGTGGAACTGCCAGCTTGGCAATGTAAGATTGGACCATATGACAGACTTCTGGGTGTGGAGGCCCAAAATCTTAAACTTTCAACTGGGTGGGAAAAACCTGGAAGCTTTCAGATTCAGGTTTTCCCAGATGTGCCAACATGGCTCTCTTAATAAATTGGAACTTTGAAGAATACTTTGCCTTGAACTCTGATTTAATTTTGGATGTTATTTGGAACCCTGACACTTGCTTAGTTCGGGGCCCAGAGAAGTACTACTCTCTGCTGAGACATTGCATAGGTAAATCTGCAATGTGACTCTTTTGGCAGTGATGAGAAATGACTCTAATCTCAAGCTTTGTTTTTCATTTTAAAATTATCCAAGGTAAGGTTAGTGGAAGTAGAATACAAAATCTGCATTCGATATGGAACACAAGCTGATGTTAAAAGACCAAATGCTATTAAATTTGAAAATCATACCAGGCTGCTTGCACTAAAGTGTAATTAGAAACAGATTATCTACTTGTGCTGGAGGTTTTTTGTTTTGGTTTTTTTGCAGCTTTTGTTATTTAATTTATGATATTGATCTGAAGGAAAGGACACAACAGGAGATGGAGATATCTTGCGGAGGTGAAGGAAATTCATATTCTGCTTCAGGCAGCAAAATATTGTAGGACTAATATAGATAATCATGCAAAGTTAACTTCTAGAAAAATAATTTGAAACAAGAAATTTTGGTGGAAAAGCTCATTCATGATATAAATATATTTATTGCTGGAATCTTCATGGAAGACACATACATTATTGTCATCTACCTCAACAAAATACCACAGAATCATATTTTCATAATATGGAGGGCTATATAGGCTAACAACTCCATGGTTGATTAGTCCTGCTCATTTTATGAGCAACGTATGCACCTTTCCAGTAGTCAAATGAAATTGCACATATCCCAACTTTGAGACACGCTGCTTGGCAAAACTGCACAATCCCTGCATTTTCTTAACAAGTTTTCACAGAAGTGGTTTGCCATTGCTTCCTTCCTAGGGAGAGAAAGTGACTGACCCAAGGCTGCCCAGCTGGATTTGTGCCTAAGGCGGGACTAGAATTTATGGTCTCCTTGTGTGATGACTCCCCCAAATGCTTCCCCAGATACTTCTCCAGATGTCAGCTCAGAGGATGAACCAGTTCCAGGCATGTCTGGAGGACAGTTGGTCAATGCCTCCAAGCAGCCATCTGAAAGGGATTCCTGCAGCTGTGGCCAATTATTAATGAGGAATGGGAACTGTCTTCTGCACCTGATCCAAAAACATGTAGGGCAGAAAAAAGGCAGCATCAGAGAAGGTCAGCCAAGTTACTTTTGAGGAGGCAGCCTCGCCCTGAAGCTTTCTATTTATCACAGCAGGCCGATGAGAACAACCTGTTCACTTCCTACCTGTGTGTTTTCTGGTTGTTGTGATTCTTGCCTTGCTTTGGATTGATTGACACTACGCCTTGACTTGGATCGGGCCTTCTTGCCTGGTGAAGCCTCTTGTATTGTGGATTTAATTTTGCCTGACAGGTTTGACTGGAAAACTTTCAAGTGCCTTGTGGTCTCCTTGGCCATTGCTCTGTGGATTAGCATTGATCTGCTTGTGGCTTAATTGGGACAGTTCTGGGGTTTGGGTGAAGGGAGTTGCAGGGGAATATTAATAAAACCACTAGAGCACAGTTATGTGTGTATGTGTGAGAGCAGGACAGTACACCTGGTTTTTAAACCTCAGGCATTAACCACTACATCAAAATGTCTTTTGCTGTAAGCAATAGCCTGCTAATTAAAAAATCCAGTTAAATGTGTGAAATATAATGACAATTAAGTACTTAGAACAACTTTTTTGATCATAATGGAAGAAGAGTATCAAAGCATATCATATGAGCATATGCATTCATTCATTACGTGTTTAATGAGTTGAAAACAGATTATTTATAATCAGTTACTTATGTTTGCAAGGAAAGGTTCATGTGGTAAGTTCATGTAATGATTAGCATATAAGATAACTTATCACAGTCACATTTTCCTACACAGAAATCTATGTACAGAGCAATTGCCATAGTCAGAGGAAACATGTCTTTCAGAGGCCATTATAGCAATAGTACTTAGACTTACATGTACTGCTTCACAGTGCTTTACAGCCTCTCTAACCAGTTTACAGAGTCAGCATATTGCCACCAACAATCTGGGTTTTCATTTTACCGACCTTGGAAGGAAAGAAGGCTGAAGTCAACTTGAGCTAGTCAGGATCAAACTGCTGACAGTCGGCAGAGTTAGCTGCAATACTGCATTCTAACCACTGTTCCACTGTGGCTCTTATTATCAATACTAACATGACACTGATGTGGTATTTCAAAGTATTAGGATATCTCTAGGTAATTGCCTTAATAAAAATGGTTATCTGGTCAAGTTGTTGCTATTAGCACTGAAGTTTGGCTGTCAAGTATTCTGTATTCAAGAAGGCACCATATATAAAAGAAAAAAATGATACCAGGATTTCTTTCATTCTCTATAAAATTTTTTTAATCCACTTTTCAACTCAGGTTTCCTTATTTAAAAAAAAACCTGTTTGGGAAGAAGGTGAAAAACAAATGCAGAAAATAATAAATGAAAGGATGATGATGCAACAGGGTCATTGAAAGGGGGGGAAATGAATGAAAAAATAGAAATCTGGAAGTGTGGGTTCAATCAGATGAACTTAAAGAATGAGTTGGGTTCAAACTGTACAATATGCAAGCTTCTAAACTATATGAGGATGCTTATATGGCGGCTGGAAGAAGGAGGTGAAGGTGAAAGAAAGGGGAGAAAGCAGAACAATTAGGAGGAAATAGAAATGGGGAAATTAATTTTAAAAACAAAGAAAATGAAACATTTACAGTACAATCTCTTCCTCACAACCAAATACACAAACTGCCCTAAAGCATGTCTGATATTGAATAGTCCTGAACAGGAGTACTTCATGCTATAAGTTATAGCAATAACACTTAGACCTGTATACCGCTTCATAGTGTTTTTACAGCCCTCTCTAAGCAGTTTACAGAGTCAGTATATTGCCCCCAACAACCTGGTTCTTCATTTTACCCACCTCACAAGGATGGAAGGCTGATGGAAGGAAGTTATGTTTGTTATCTTAAATTCACAAAGTGACTGAATACTGTAGATCTACACAATAGTGTAAGCAGTCTAAAGAAAGTCGTCAATTCAACTTTGAGAAGTTAAAATTTCTTCAATTGCAACTGCTGTTTTCATGGAGTTTCTCACTGCTATACAATATGTCTATGCAAGACTGCCCTCTAGTGATCCGTTCAAAGTTTTCTATAGAATAAACACCATCAATAAGAGTATCAGATTGAAATCGTTGGTAATCCTTATTAAGGAGTTCAAGGCTATTTCAGATTTAAAACCAAATTGCAAATAATTAATTCTATAGGAATTTCACATTCTATTTTTAACAGAAGCCAGTAAAAGCATGAAAGCCAGTATGATGAGGTGATTAGAGCACCAGGCTAAAAACCAGGAGACACTGTGTTTTTATCTTAAGCATGGAAGGCAGATGGGTGACTTTGGGCCAGTCACTCTCTTTCAGCCCTAGACAATAGCAAACTTCTCAAAATGCTGCCAAGATTCAAGACTAACTTAAATGCACCAAACCCAAAAAAATAATAGAAACCTACCGTATTTTGTGGAATTTAAGACGCACCTTTTTTCCTCTAAAAAGTGGCTGAAAATCTGGGTGCGTCTTATACATTGAATACAGCATTTTTTTTTTGCCTCCCAAAACCCCGCCCCCTTCACCAAAATGGCTGTGCCTAGCCTTATAGAGGTTTCCAGAGAGCTCCTGGGGGCTGGAGAGGGCTGAAATTAGCCTAAATTGGGCTGTTTTTGTCCCCCCCCCAGCCCCCAGCAGCATTTTATAAGCTTCCATAGGGCTATGCATGCAATTTATTTGACACAAAAATGGCCCATTTTCACAATAAATGGGCCGGTCTTTTGCTCATTTTTGACTCCCCCCCCCCCAGGAGCACTCTGAAAGGCCACCCCCCCAAAAGGCTATTCATGCTTTTTAGTTGAAAAAAACACTGCCCTCTTTTCGTGGAGAAAAGAGCTGTTTTGGAGAGGTTTGCAGAGTGCAAAAACACTTTCAATTTTCTTTTGGAAGCTCTTTAACTGTTTCTGTGCCAGCAGAAATAAAGTCCTAAAGTTTGTCAGCGATTTCCTTCTCTGGGACATGGATAAATACACCTGGAAACATCAACCTACCTACCTACTCTCTCTCTTTTTCTCCCTACCTACTGTATTTCTCTCTCTCTATTTCTCTCTCTGTGTCCTTCTACCCACCTACACACACACACACTCTCTCTCCCTACCGACCTACTGTATTTCTCTATTTTTCTCTCTCTCTCTATCCCTTTATCTACCTACCTACCTACACACACACTCTCTCCCCCTACCTACTGTATTTCTCTCTCTTTCTATTTCTCTCTCTATCCTTCCACCTACCTACCTATCTACCTACACACACACTCTCTCTCTCCCTACCTACTGTATTTTTCTCTTTCTATTTGTCTCTCTATCCTTCTACTTACCTACCTACCTACCTACTCTCTCTCTCCCTACCTACCTACTGTATTTCCCTCTATTTCTCTCTCTCTATCCCTTTATCTATCTATCTATCTATCTATCTATCTATCTACCTACCTACCTACCTACCTTATTTCTCTTTCTTTCTCTCCCTCTCTATCCCTCTATCTACCTACCTACTTTTTTTTGTAACTTGCCTCTTCAAAACCTTGGTGCGTCTTATACTCCGGTGCATCTTATACTCCGAAAAATACAGTATATTTTCTATGGATCCGAACACACGGAACCTACACTGAGCTGTGATTAGAATGCAGTAATGCAAGCTAACTCTGCCCAGAGCCAGGAGTTCAATCTTGACCGGCACAAGGTTGATTCAGCCTTTTATCCTTCTGAGGTTGGTAAAATGAGGAGCCAGATTATATGCTGGCATTACAAAAACATCAGAGTGTTATAAAGCACTATGGAGTAGTATATAAGTCAAAGTGCTGTTGCTATTCTTCTAATTGTGCTGTATATTCAGATTGTAATATCCCCTCACATCTATTTCATCAAAACTACAAAAAAATGTAATATGTGGCAACTCTACGTAACTCTACATTTTTTATCAGATACATAGACATACAAAATTAACAACCCAAATCTGGAGCTATCATTATTGAAGAGTAGTGGGATTCACCACTACTCAAACTGCCAAACCTTCCCCAGAAATAAGTTATTTTCTAATACTCTACTGTAGAGTAGTCCTGAACATTTTATGGCTCATGGGCCACATCCAGCCCTTTGGATGTCTCTGTTTAGTCTGTAGCATTGGTGGTGCTGGCAGGAGGGGGGAGTGTCAGTGGGGGAGGAGGAGATGGTTGCCCTCCACAACAGTTTCTCATATGATTGTTGGAAGAAATGTCCATCTGGGTTCAGTTTCAGGTGGGAAGAAAGACACTGAAGGAATGGAAACTGCTTGGAAAGATGGTTTAATGGTGGACAGGACCACATGGCTTGAGGTCATGGGCAAAAAATAGCACATGGGTGAGAGAGAGCGAGAGAGATTTATACCCTCTCTTGGGCCCTGCCTCGGAGCTTCCTATTCCTGTGTAAGAAATGTACTCTGATTGGTTGTCAGACTCCCCTTGGCCATGCAGGTGTACCTTTTTTAGGTTGTCTTGAGTCCCAGGCCTGGTTGAATCTTGCTGGGTGATGATGTAATGATGTGGCTTTGGGTAATTCCTATTATGGCTTAATGGCTTTGTCCTGGCTTGAATCTTGAGTGAGGGCTAATCCTATCATGTCCTGAGGGCCATGTCTCTTGTTTTGTAGATAAGCTGGCCCTGCCTTTGTCTTGTAAATAGATTGTCACCAAAATATCTGCTGAGGGAGAGGGCAGGGAGCTGAGGCTCTGAGTTTATGTCTTTAGAAACATGTTTCTTCTTTAGGGAAAATATAATATTCTGCCTTTTAAACATTTCCTAGAATATTTCATTCTTCTAGGAGAGGTGTGGGTGCTAACTTCGTACATGGTCCCTTGGGAAAATTAATTGTCTGCCCCTGTAGATAAAAAAGCTACTTTAGTAAAATGCAATATTTTTAAAAACCTAGTGTTACAATGTAATAATCTGCTTGTATATTTAACTAGAATACGTTGTTGAATTCTTTCTCATTCTGTGCATAAAAAAATGACCCATCCACTGGATAGGCAGCTGGCTCAACAGCAGACTTGTAAATGTGCCATCCAAGGTGTCATTAGTCATTTTACTATCCTGCTGAATAAATTCCAAAGGAATCTCACATGCTCCCCTCTCTTTCCAGGTAGGTATAACTGCAATGTAAATGGCAGCCTTAAACGAATAGATCTGTGTGCAAAGTACAATTCATCATCATCATTTTAGCCATAGTCTATCCATTGCAGGATGAAGGCCTCTTCTGCATGTTTCCAAGCAACACAGTTGGAACAATTATAGTCAATTAGAATATATAGACAATTTAAACAAGAAAAAAAGAATTTTGTATAGAGACTCAGATTTTATCTGGTCCCTCAGTGTTATTTTAAAAGTTGAGGTTGAGAAACACCTCAGCAACTTTCAGGTAAACGCTAGCTTAAAGTGGCTTTCAGAGTTTGTGGTTTAGTGTATTATGGTGTAGTAAGGAAATGTCCTTCTGGGTTTGGCTCCAAGTGGGAAAGAAGACACTGGAGACATGGAGGCTGCTTGGAAAGATGGTTTAATGGTGGACAGGACCACATGGCTGGAGTCCTGAACAGAAAAGGTGCTTACATGCTTCAATGTTGGTGGACAGGAAGAGAAGGGCTGAGCAAGGGGCCGTTTGGCCCCACCTATCTGTTTCTTGTTCCTGTGTAAGAAGTGTACTCTGATTGGTTGCCAGGCTCCCATGGGCTGAGTCCAGGTTTGGTAAGGCAAGTCTTACCTTAATCCCAAGACTCTGGAGCTGAAGGGGAGAAGTCTTTATTATGTAAAGTGGACTAGCCCAGGCTGCTTAATGGCCCATTGATAAAGGGGGGGGGGGGCAGGAGGCTGCAGGAGACAACACATATTTCTTCCTTTTCACATCTGGGGTAGAATAGTATTCTGCCTTTTCAATATTTCCTAGTGCATTTCATTTTTCTGAGAGAGAGATGATGGTTGTAACTTCCCACAATGGGAAGCAGCCCTTAGGTGGCAGCAGGGAACTACAAAATCCACTCATTCTGCAAATAGTCCTCCAGTTACGACCTCAATTGAGCCCAAAATTTATATTTGCTAAGTGAAACATTTGTTAAGCGTGTTTGTCCCATTTTACGGCTTTTGCCACCGTTGTTAAGTGAATCATTGCATTTCTTAAGTTAGTAACACGGTTGTTAAGTGAATCTGGACTCCCCGTTGACTTTGCTTGTCTGAAGGTTGCAAAAGCTGATCGCATGACCCCAGGACACTATAGCGAGACATTGTAGCCATCATAAATAGGAACCAGTTTGGGCCAAGCATCTGAATTTTCATCATGTGACCACAGGGATGGTGCAACATTTGTAAGTGTGAAAAATGGCCATAAATAACTTTTTTCACAGCCTCTGTAACTTTGAATAGTCAATAAATGAGCTGTTGTAAGTCGAGGACTACCTGCATCAGCTGCCACCTACTGTCATCTCGATTCTTTCAACCCAGTAACTGGACCATTTCACCTAACCATGCTTCCATTTAAGAAAACGTTCTAATTTTCTTTTAAAACCGGCACTAGGTTTCCTTGCAAAGGGGCCAACGCCCTAATAAAAATAGCCCGGCTGCTGTTGCTGCTGCTGCTGCAGCTGCAACCTAAGGAAAGAGCCCAGTCCTCCTTTGGGTCCGCAGCAAGGAAGCAAGGCCAGCTGCGAAAGGCGCCCTACCCCTCCCTCCTGAAATCCTCGCGCGGGGATACTATGGCAACACGAGCGGGGAGTCATGGAGTCCAATCATCGAGTAGAAGTGGCCGCTAAGCGGCGCTCGCGCTCTCTCCGCCAGTCAACGTCCGCTCGTCTCGGAGACTCTGTCTCCCGGAAGCCTCCGTTGCACCGCCCCTCGCCTTTTTCCGGAAGAGAGTTTGGGGATTCCTCGTGCCAGGGGAGGCGCGAGGGGAGAAGGAGGGTCTTGAAAACTGAGGAGGGCGCTGCGCGCAGGCCTCGACGTCGGCCGGCGCGGCTGTGATTCATTCTTCCCTCTCCGTCGCAGCTCCTCACGTTATACAGGGACGAGGGCAGTGGGCAGGCTGGGTGAGGAGGGAGAGCCTTTCCCGAAGCAACCCACGTGTAGTGTTGGGGTGTGTGTGTGTTTGTGTTCTTTAAATTTGGCTGAAGAACCCAAATCAGGCCGATCAGTTTACCGAGGTACGTGCCAATTGCCGGTTGGGGTAAACACTTTATACAAAGTCCAGAACAGGGATCAGAAATGACGAATCAATGAAATAAGGATAGCTAAGAAAATGAATATTACAGATCAACGTCTTTCATCCTTGTATCTCCCTGCCCTTGCCCTTGCAGGAATAGAAAAGAATAGGAATAGAATAGAATAGAATAATAAGAGAGTAAGAGAATAGATGGCAGAAAAGGAATCTAGTAAGTCATCTTGTCAACCCACTGTTTAGGTAGGAGACCCTATACCCTTTCTGACAGATGGCAGTCCAGTCTCTTCTTGAAAGCTTCCAATGATGAAGCTCCCACAATTTCTAAAGGCAATGCTGTTCCATTGGTTGATTGTTCTCACTGTCAGAAAATTTCTCCTTATTTTCAGGTTGAATCTCTCCTTGTTCAGTTTCCATCCATTATTAATACTTGTTTGGGCTTCAGGTGCTTTGAAAAATAGCTTGACACCCTCCTCTGTGGCAGCCCCTCAAATGCTATCATGTCTCCCCTTGTCCTTCTCTTCACTAGACTAGCCATGCCCAGTTCCTGCAATCATTCTTCATATGTTTTACCCTCTAGTCCCCTAATAACCTTTGTTACATCTTTTTTTTAAAATAATGGCGCTCTGAGGAATTTTTTAGTTTTCTCCATCTGGACTTTCTTGATCTTTCATTTCTACCTATCTAGTTTTTTCATATGCCTGCTTTGCAGTTGGATGTCTATGAAGATTCTCAGTCATCCAAGTCATGGTTATTCCCAAGGTGCTTTTTCAAGAGACAACTGGAGTTTCTGGTTTTTCTTTGAAGATTTTTCATGCTCAGAACTGAAAAAGCTTCTTGGATGAGTAGCAAAACATTTTCAAAGAACCAGAAACTCCAGTTGTCTCTTGAAAAAGCACCTTTGGGATTTGCAGTTGGATCTTCAATTTTTTTTGTTTAATAGTATGACAGAAGCACCACTGGATGCTCTTTTTGTACAGTCGTGTTTTTATATTTAGTCCATATTTGAACTCCACTCCTAGCCCTAATTTCTTTTTAGAACATAACTAATCCATTCCCATTGCATCCAGATTTTATCTTTCTTCTGAGAATACCAGATTCTCATTTTTTAAAATAACAATGTGGGCAAAGACACACTTTTATATGTAGGCATTTTCATGTTTTCCAACAAGAATTTATTCTTTATAACATACAGGATACCTAATACTCTGTTTTTTAATACATTAATTTTCAGATCCATGGTCCCCATTGTATTGTACAGTTTAACATTTACTGGAAATCAGTTATTTTCTGCAACAGCCATCACTTTGGGCATGGGTCACAAGTCCATTTTTTCAGCACCTTCCTAATTTTGGAAGTCACTCAATGTATGGTCATAGTTGAGAACTCCCTATACGTAATAGCATCAGCTCCTTAAAATCAGTCCATCTTTGTTTAGGTTTATTAGCACCTTCTCTTTTTCTCTTCACAGACATATATGTTTTTCACTTCATTTGTTCTCTCCCCCTTCTGAAAATTCTCTTCACCACCTAGATTATGCTATGTGTTAATAAGCACATTACATGGGTAGAAATATAAGCACTTTTTAAAAAAACCTTTATTAAAAATTTGAAACATTAAAATACAAATACCTTTAAAAATAATTTTGTATAAATTACAATCCTTGTTGACAGTACTAGTATAATCATTTGTTATTCAAATACATTTTTATACATTCCTAATTATTTCTATATATACATCTATGTTTCTAACCTATACATTTCATGTTACTACTATTTATCCATTGATACCAGTTTTCCCAAACTGTATAATATTCTGAGTCTTCCTTTTCCCTTAATTCCAATGTGAATTTATCCATCTCTGCACAAAGATCTTTTGGATTATCGAACAGTCTATCGGCATGGTATCATTTTTCCAACATTGTGTGAGTGCTATTCTTGCTGCGGTAATTATGTGCAAAATTAAATATCTCTTTCCCTTAATAATCCCCAGAAGGAACAATTCTGCTTTGAGCTCTATTTGGGTGTTTGTAATTTCCTGTAACCATTTTTGCATTTTAGTCCAATATTTTTTAGCCATCGGGTATAACTACCATGCATGAAAGATACCCTGCATTTGCTTACATTTCCAACAGTTTGGATTTAACTTTGGATACATTTTTGACAATCTCATGGAGGCCAAATACCAGCGATAAAACATTTTGTATTGGTTTTCTTTATATGCGACAGATTTTGTTATTGTGTAATTTTTATTTTTATTCCAAATTCTTTCCCAATCTTCCAAATGAATATTGTGACTAATATTTTTAGGCCAGTCCTTTTACTATTTCCTCTGCCATGTCAAAATTTAATAAATAACTGTATATCCTCAATATTAATTTCTCTTCTGTACCTAACAGCAGCTTGTCTAGCTGCTTTGGTTCTACATCAATTCCAAATTCCTCTCAATCTTTTTTATATCTCGATTGTAGTTGGAGGTATGGCCACCAGTCTATAATCACTCCCTGATCTCTTAATTCCTGATTAGTTTTCAGTGTTCTTTGGGTGTCTAAAATTTTATAGTATTTGGTCATTCTACTTACGTCTAGTGCTTTAGGGTGGAGAAATATAAGCACTCTATTGCTTTCGATTTTACTCCTATTCTGTTTTCAAAATCTGTAGTAATTATTTTAATTGTTATTTTATGCTTCCTTATTTATTTGTATTTTCTTTCTGGAAGACCTTTAAAAGCTACCAGAACTGACAGAATGTCTGAAGTTGCAAATGCTGCCGATGTGTTATCTGAAGTGGACCTCAGTGATGCAAGTACACCAATAGATGAGAATAAAGAAGACCTAAAGAATCCTGAAGATATTGTGATTACTATTGGAGCTACTATACCAACTGGATTTGAGCTGACTGCAGCGGATGAAGTACAAGAAAAATTAGGATCAACATCTAGGATTAGTAAGGGCCGTGGGAAGATCTACTTTGAAATTCCAGCTATAAGTCTTCCAAAGGTTCGGAAATTTTATTATTTCTGCAATTTGCTATTTGAATATTGGTCTGAGGCTGTAGTATTGCTTGAGGTTACCCATATTCCTGATGGCTATAAATTTCAGATTTATAGCCTAGCAGGCAAGATATTCTATAATATTTTATTGATTATATTGGATGATTTTTGAATCTACATGCTGGGACTTGATTCATACTCTTTACTAAACCATCTGTTTTATCATAATTTTGTAAAAGCTATTTGTTGGATAGCTGCAAATCTCAATGAGTGGATTAAGAACATAGACTATAAACACAAGGAGGATCAGACCACCAATCCATATAGTCCAGCAGTCTGTTCTCATAGCAGCCAACCAACTGCACGAGGAAGCCCATTAATTTCTCAGCCGATGGCCTTCACAGGCAATCACACTGCTATCAAAGGTAATCTGCATCAATCCCCATGACTTCCCTGAACTGATCCAAACATTTTTAAAACTAGGCAAGCTGGTATTGATATAGTACAACACATTGTACTAAACACATTGTACCAAATTTTATAAGGTTGCAATGCATCTATTCCACCTAGTATTTTTCAATATATTTGGTAGATTTATGTTCTACTTTTTAAATAGAACATTTCATTAAAAAAAAAAAAGTACTATGAAATGCAGCAGTTTTAGTTTGTATACTTCTGAACCTAAAAACTAAAATTGTACAGTGTACTATACATATCTATCATGTAAGATAAAAATCTGTAATTTCATCCAGGTTCACCAGTTAAGATCAGTTGATAATTTATTTGTCGTTGTTCAAGAATTCAAAGATTATCAGTTCAAAGAAACTAAGGTAAGTTATTTTTATTCCATAATTCTAAGCAAATCCAAATTTTAAATTACAGAAGTTCAGTAATTATTAGGGTTTGAGAATATTTATTTATTCTGTTACTTGGGGGTGGTATTGATACTTTACCATTCTCCAAAGCTTCTGAAATTTACCAAATCTCATTTCTGTTTCTCAGCTTTTAGTTTAATAAATACTGTGCAAGTAGAGAGGGAAGAGAAAAATAAGCAACTTAGTTGTTTTTCAAAATTGTTGATTTTATAAAAATGAAGACTTAAAGGGCATTGATCTGAACTGCAGAATAGAGCCTCTTTAAAATATAGCTCATCCTCTAAAAGCTGAAAACCTGAAAAATCAATGGTACTTCGTGCACAATATCAAAACAATATATAAAGAAAAAGCATAAAAATGGGAAGAATAACCATCTGAAACTGAAAAAAGACAGACACAAAGCTAAAGCTAAATAAAGACTCCGAACAATGCAATTTAACTCATATTTTAAGAATCATTTGAAAATACATAACATGGTCTTCCTTAGAGAGGCAGTCTGTATTCTTTGCATCCAATTACAAAGACTCTGCCCCTAATACAGATAGTCCTTGAGGTGCAAACCTAATGAAGCCTGCCCATTAGGTTCTTAAGTCAAAAAATTCATCAAATGAATCAGACTCAATTTTATAAATTTTTAAAATCAAATTCATAGCTCATTAAATGAATGAAGATCTGACTTACTTAAATGAATGAATGAAGATCTGACTTACTTTCTGCTCAGCCTGGACCTTGAGGTCATCTAGTCTAACTCACTGCTCTCACATGAGTATTTCTGATAAATGCCTATCCAATCTTTTCTTAAAAGTCTCCAGTGTTGGGTCACCCACAACCTCTGGAGGCAATTTAGATTTAAAACCTCTTTTAAAAAACTGCTCTGATCAACACAAACAGTTTCTATAAGCAGTTCCAAAACAAATACAAACAAACATTATCTTTCCAAAGAACTGTACTTACAAATAAAATACTGTAGTTTGCAAAGTACAGTACTGAAAAAGAAGCACAGGAGTTTCCAGAGTGCTTACAAACAGTACAGTACTATAGAGTAACAAAAAAAAAATACTTTAAAATACTTACCAAAGCAATTTCAGCACCCCACTTCTCAAGCACAGGTAAGATCCTACACACAGCGTCAAAAAACTAAAAACTAGGTGCTGGCCTGGCTGCAAAAATCACCAGATCTTGTTTGACTATGTGACCAGGGACAAACAAGTTCAGGAAATTGCATCGTAATCCCGAATGGCCCAGGCAAGACACAGAGTTAAAAATGGCGGCCGCTGCAGTGCCTGAATCCAAGTCACATGGCTACAGAGGCCTGTTTTTGATTGCAGTTTTGAATTTCTAACATAAGTACCCTTTCTGAATAAATTCATTCTGGTGAAAATTTGCTAAAGGAACCCCCATATCCAGGGGATTACCTATAGGTAACAGCTAAACATTATTTGGAGAGCATTCCAGAAGATATTAGCAGGCCATCTATTGCTTTCCAAAAATGAATTCATTTTCTGAAATATGGAAAATATGCAATGTGTTTGTCTCCAAACGTTTTTTGAATTGTTACAGGAAGAAGCTTTAAAGGATTTAGAAGATTTGGTTAAGGATCTCCCTTGGACCAACTCTTTGGAAGTATGGAAGTTAAATACAAGTCTTAAGAAAAGAAAAACTAGAAGAAATAAGGGCAACCATCAGAGTCATTCAAAGAAGGAGAAGCTAGATAAGAACAAGAATCAAGAAGGAAATGAAGAATTGCAAAAACCTGTGCAAAATGATTTGAAATTTGCTGAAGTCTCAGATCCAGAAAATGTTGATGAAATAATACCATCAGATGATGACGAGAAGCCTCAACCCAGAGAAGAGACAACATCTAATGGTGACAACAGAGAGGAATCAGGTGATGGTAAGAAACAAGAAATGGAAGCTGAAACACTGAAGTTCCGGGTAACTTGCAATAGAGCTGGTGATAACCACAACTTTAAATCAGATGAAGCAGCAAGAGATTTTGGAGGCGCTGTACAAGACTACTTTCAATGGAAAGCAGATATGACCAATTTCGATGTAGAGGTAACATTCATTCTTTGAAAGTCTCCTCTTATATGTTCAGTGGGAAGAATGGCTTAAAACACAATGCATATAGTTCTCACCTTACGACTGGTCGCTTAGTGACTGTTCAAAGTTACAATGGACTTCCCCAGAGCTACAGCCCAGATCTGAGTTTCTGACTGCCTGTCCTGTTCACTCCCTGTCACATAATTGCATTTTGTTTGCCCAGCAATTGGCCCGCATGTTCAGCCATTTGCAGCATCCTGCACATGATCATGATTTACAATGTTTTTTCATGGAAACTGGCATTTACTTTTCCCAGCCAAAACAAAAACAAAAAAACCCTTTATGGGCAATAGAGTCACTTAACCATGAGGTTCACTTAACAATCCCTACAGAAAAAATCATGCAATTGGGCACAGTCATGTGACCTGCTTAACTACTGGCATGAATTACAACTGTAATTCCAGGCTCAATTGGGGTCCCTAATATTATTATTATTAACTACCAAATATTAATCTATTCAAGGTTCTTCTCAATATCCACAATAACGAAGTAATCGTAGGGATTGCATTAACAGAAGAGAGTCTTCATAGAAGAAATATTACACATTTTGGGCCCACAACTCTTCGTTCCACTCTTGCGTATGGAATGCTGAGGTATGTGTGAAAATTTATTTCAAATTTGGACCAAAATCATATAGCCAATCAGTCAATTAAAAATCATATGTGTATTACCCTAAACTGCAGTATGCCACACCTTCTAACCTAGTGTGTGTATGTTTTACTATACTATTCATCATATTTAAAACTATTCCTCCAGATGTTTACTATAGTTCTCTTTTGTTACTGCTTTTGCTTTGTTTTGCTTCATTTAAAAAATAAACTTCATACAAAAAAAGCGTATTGCTTTTTTATGATTTGGAAGTCTTCTGAATGATCATTTATTTTTATTTTATTTTATTTAAATTTATATCCCGCCCTTCTCCACAGAGGACCCAGGGCGGCGTACAGGAAATTTAAAAACATACCAATACAAAGATAAATATATAATTTAAAATAAATATTAAACAGTCCTATCCTGTACTAAAACCAAATTTAAAATACCCAATTTAAAAACTTCCTAAAAGTCCCCACGGGAGGTTAGGCTAGGCCGGCTTGTTGGAACAAATATATCATGAGAATGATTGCATTCCTTAAGTTAAAAGTTTAGAAAGCTATTGAGTGCAATTATTCTTAGGGTCATTTGGAAGGCCCTTTCTCCAAATTGCCCACTTGCAGGATGGCATTGTACATAAATGTTCTTGATGGTATCAACTATTGATATGGGGGAAGAGAGCAATGAAAAAACTAATATTTTTTAAAATATTTGTTAGCTTTTTGTTAGCTAAATGTTTGTTAGCTTTTTGCTATCATTTTTTGTTCACTGCTTTGTTTTATTTATTTTTTGCTCTTCATACACTCCGTGATGTAGTCAGTTAGTTTCCTTTGTGTCTTAATAATATACTCCGCTTCTTTTTATCCTGGTTTCGTTTAGATTGTGTGATCCTCAGCCAGCCGATGTAATAATTGATCCCATGTGTGGGACAGGTGCTATACCAATAGAGGTACTGCTCTCTCCCTGCTTCCCTGTCCTCAAGTCTTTGTTATTTCTGAGTAAATATGTATATCTGTTGGCAACTTCAGTTTCTGGTCTTGAAGTTGAGATTACTACACCATATCAATCGTATCAGCATGCAGGTACTCTGGTATATTGGCAAAGCAGTAACTGTTCTGAAATATGCTTATTATAAAATGCGGAGAGGCATATAGCCATTTAAAACTTACTCATAGGGGGTAATCTGCATATCTTAGATTTTGTCTGAGCTTTGGATATATAACTTAAAAGGGTGAGTGTAGTCTCGGGAAGAAGGCATGGTGCAGCCAGTAGCAGCCTCTCAAAAGATGGCAAAGATTCAGCTAGGGATGGCAAGACTGGCAAGGCTACCAAGCACAAGACAACAGGGCCACCAGGAACAGCAGGCCGACAGAAGGCATACAAGGCAGTCAATAGGGAAGATGTGGGGAGTTGAAGAGAAAGCAGTCTGTTATCTTACCAAGGCTCAGGGATGGGAGGGACCAAGCCAAGAGTGGTTTGGAGTGGAGTGACTGCTTGATTAACACCAGTGGGATTCAATTAACAATGGCAACTCGGAATTGCCATCGCTAAGTAATGCTGTCACATGACATCCCACTTTAAAATGCTTTACTTCGCAATAGAAATTCCAGCCCAAATTGCCATTCTTACCTAAGGTTGATAAGGTCTGGAACATACAGAAGAAACTCTTAATCTTGATCTCAAGAAATCTAACCAGTTCGGTTTATATTGAGAGAGTGTGTGCGTGCGTGCGTGCGTGTATCTTAATTATGGGCAGATTCTTATGTACACAGCAAAGAAATTACCAAGTTCACTATATTTCTCATTTGCAGGGGGTTACTGTCTGGCAAAATTGTTTTCATATTGCTGGGGATAACCATTCACAGGCGGTGAAGAAAACAGCAAATAATATCTCCTCTTTACTGAAGCAAACTGAAAGCAAAGAAAGGTAAGAATTAAGAATAAAAAATGGCATAATCTCATATTTGTTTTTTTAAACATCCAAATAATAGAAAGTATTTATCAGTTCATAATTGTGAATATGTGGGTCTAAGCAATTTTTTCTCCTTGAAATAATTTACTGCTGATGGGAATTTTTAATTTATAACAGCACTTCTACAGGACTTCCCATAGATAGCATCCAATGGGATAGCTGCAATCTCCCCCTGAGAACTGGCTCTGTGGATGTCATTGTAACAGATCTTCCATTTGGAAAAAGGTAAAGATCCATATGTTGGTTCTGTTCTTTCTTCACAGGTGGGGAGATTACTTATCAGTGAATTACTATCCAAATATATTTTATCTTTCTTTAGTTTCTTCCTCTGCCCTATTGATAAGAAATATGTTGATCCTCATCATTATTGTGAGATTCAAAAATAGCTTTTGGGGCAAAAAATTACTGTCCACTGTATGGACTTGTGTATCAGAAATACTTCTGAATGTCATCAACTAATCAGTAGTACAGTAATTAGGCAAAGTATGTGCAATTTATAGAAATTATTCTGTTTATGTAGTTATATCTTGTTCCTCTTTGAGCTAAGAAGTGACTCATTAATAATTGAGTATAAAGAGTCTGAATAGTGGACTTCGAGTATGTAGAGAGAGCACAATAGAAGAAGAAAAAAACTGGACAAAATAACAAAATGCAAATACCTGCCAATAGAAACAGAACAACTCTGGCAAAAGAAAGCAAAGGTAGTACCAATAGTAATAGGCATCATTGGCCCAACAGCTGTTGACAGGGTTACTCCCTGCGAAAATACCGTTGACACTATTAAACCTAAGCATCTGCCTATTCCAGGTCCTTGGAAAGGACGCAATAGGTGGATAAAAATTGGTAAGATGCAGGGAAATTTATTTATTTTAACAATTTGTGTGACTGAGCAATGAGAAGGATTAAAAAATACTGTTTAACAACAATCATAATATCCAAGGTTATAAATCCAGCTCACAAAAAAACATATTAACTCTTCTACTCAAGATATGTAGAACTTTGTATGGGTCCAAATGCAAAAATCTTCTAATATGAAAAATAGATAATTTATTATACACAATCTTAAATTCAGATTTATCACTTTCAAAACATCAAGGTAGTTCTTGATTCGGTAGTTCTGGTTGTACATGATTAAAAATCATTGGAAGTGTAGCCCATTACTGTACAAATATGTAATAGCACGAAAGTGGCTATTTATAGCATTATTAGCTTAAGTGAATAAAAACTGGAGAAATAGTACAGCTTTCTGGCTTCTTACAGTTTCTCAGTCTAATTTAAATTGTTACAATATTCATGACTTACCATTGCTGGATAGCTATTAATAGGGAGACAAAATTAAGAATTTGAATGCTTCTAAAGTTCCTCACTTTCTACCCATAATCAATTTCACTGTAGGATGGGGTCCAAGAAGAAGAATTGGAATCTCTACCCCTCTAGCCTTATGGAGATGGCCCGAATTTGTAGACCAAAGACTGGGAGAGCTGTGCTGTTGACTGAAGATAGGAAATGCTTTGCCAAGGTAGGCATGGATTGCTAGCCTATCGTAGCAGTATGTTAGCTTCTAAGCAATCCTAACATAGATAGAACGTGATAGAGCATACAAAGGGCATAGGTTAGTCCTGGTGGCACAGTGGCTCGGGGCCTAGTTATATGCGAGACCGTCTTCTGCCCCAACATCCCTTCGTCCGATCCACTCCCACAGAGAGGGCCTTCTCAGGGTGCCGTCGGCCGGGCAATGCCGGTTGGCGACACCCAGGGGAAGGGCCTTCTCTGTGGCGGGCTCTACCCTCTGGAACGACTTACCCCCCCGAACTATGTACCATCTCAGACCTCCGCCTCTTCCGCCAGCGTCTTAAGACACATCTTTTCCAACAAGCTGGCCTAACATAACCTCCCGTTTTGACCGTTTTTTAGATAGTTTTAATTTGGGGGATTTTATACAATTTTAGCACAGGGTATATTTAATATTTAATAGTTTTTTAAAATTTTGTACCTTTTGTTATATTTGTTATGTTTTAAATTTCCTGTGCACCGCCCTGGGTCCTTTTTGGAGAAGGTGCGGGGTATAAATCTGAATAAATCTAAATCTAAGTGAAGTATTGCAGGCAAACTCTCCCACAGTCTGGAGTTAGATCCTGATGGGATTCAGGGTTGACTCAAGCCTTCCATCCTTCCAAGATTGATAAAGTGAAGACCCAAATTGTTACAGGCAATATGCAAATAATGTTTACATTGTAAACTGCCCAGTGAGTGCTGTAAAGCACTATGGGGGAGTATATAAAAAATGTTATTGCTGTATTGCAGTAAATTTTGGTGTCTGTCTACCTCACATTCTGAGAACAAGCCCAATTCTACATTAGTAAAGGTAAATAAGAGGTGACATTTATTTGCCCAATTGCAGTTTGTATGTGAGGAACTGTAAACTGGATACATTTTTCAAGGGGAACTTAAAAGACACCTCCAATTATATTTGTTTAATTAGAATTCTTTCTTCAGTATGCATTAGCCAAGTTAAGATATAAGTTAATAATTGCACATCTTATATTACTAACTTGGTTAACAAAAAAGTACTAGTAGGCTGTATAGATGAAAAGTACTAGTAGGCTGTATAGATGAAAAGAATAACATAATTTTATGCAGGTTACCCTCTAATGAGTATCTTTGCTTATATGTAAAAAAAGTAAGGTCCTACATATAGGCAAGAAAAACCAAATGCACAAGTACAGTATAGGTGGTACCTTGCTCAATAGTAGCAACTGTGAGAGGGATCTTGGAATCCTAGTGAACAACCATTTAAATATGAGCCAGCAGTGTGCAGCAGCTGCCAAAAAAGCCAACACAGTTCTAGGCTGCATAAACAGAGGGATAGAATCTAGATCACGTGAAGTGTTAATGCCACTGTATGGTGCCTTGGTAAGGCCACACTTGGAATACTGCATACAGTTTTGGTCGCCACGATGTAGAAAAGACGTGGAGACTCTGGAAAAAGTGCAGAGAAGGGCAACCAAGATGATTAGGGGACTGGAGACTAAGACATATGAAGAACGGCTGCAGGAGCTGGGTATGTCAAGTTTGATGAAGAGAAGGACCAGGGGAGACATGATAGCAGTGTTCCGATATCTCAGAGGGTGCCACAAAGAAGAGGGAATCAAACTATTCTCCAAGGCACCTGGGGGCAGGACAAGAAGCAACGGGTGGAAACTAATCAAGGAGAGAAGCAACTTAGAACTAAGGAGAAATTTCCTGACAGTAAGAACAATTAACCTCTGGAACAGCTTGCCTCTAGAAGTTGTGAGTTGTGAGTTGTGAATATACTAGAAGGCACCTTCAAGGAATACTTATTCCATTCTTTCTCCTTTCTCCATTTCCCACTCTCTTTTTTTCCTTAGAAAATTGTAATCTATATAATTCTAGCTTTTGAAAATGTTCCTCAAAATTAGGTTCCTAAAAGAAACAAGCAGGGTTTTTAACCTTTTGACTGCTTTCCTGCTATATATCTGTTTGGTGATTGAAAATAATGGAAATTTAAGCTCAGGATTGTAATATGTCTTTGCCTTTAGGCATTTATTTACCAAGTGAAGTTGATTTGCTAATCTTCATTAAAAAAAAAATCCTTTGAATTGTTTTGTATTTCAGGCATTGTCAAAAATGGGGCACCTGTGGCAAAAGTCTCACACAATCTGGGTGAATGTTGGAGGCCTGTGTGCTGCTGTATATCTCCTGAAACGCACCTCAGAAATAATTGAGCAGAGAAAATCATATTGGTAATGTTTTAGACAGACCTAACACTCTTCCATAATCCAATAGCTTTACTTGAGATTCCAAATTGGCCAGTATTTCAAAATTAAGTGGGTTCAGCAAAATGAACTACTGAGTAAACATACTGTGCCAAATCCAACTTGAAGCTCTTGAAGGCAATTAAATAGGAAAATGTAGTAAGTTGATGAAGCTTGCAGTTTACTATCAGCCTGAAACTATCAGCTACTGTGCAAAAGTGCAAATGCTTTCATATTCATAAGGCAAGCTACCCAATTTGGTGAAAAGGTTAATAGTAGGAGTTTCAGAAAAGATACTTCAAAATATAGTGTTAGAGGATTGTTTTCTTTAATATTGTTCAGTTTAGAGTTTCTTTAGGTAAGAGAATATATAACATTTTGCCACTGGAGAATTGCCTCCATTTTATTTTGTTTGGCATCCAAAATAAGGGCAACAAAGTTAGGACAGTTTTACAATCTTTATTGTCCAATATATGGACAATAATGCTAGTACAGTTTTACTAACTTATAAGCTCTGAATTACACTCTCTGATCTTACTAATGTTTCCTTATCTGCTGTCTAAATATAAGAGTTAAATCTTTTGTTTACCATCATATGCTTGTTATAGCTGTAACTGAGAAGGTGTTGTATGAGTCTTTATACTTTTCCTTTGTCATTGTTTTAATTCAAATTTCAGGCTAAAAATGCACTAATAAACTTTATATGTATTGTTGTTTGGAACTTGCAGAATACATGAGAATATTTATAATAAGTTAACTTTAACCTGAAAATAATAGCTAAAGAATGTGCTTAGTAGCTGAATTGACAATAACTTGCAGTAATTCTCAAACATGGTCCAAACTAACAAAACTATACAATAAATATATATCCCACCATCAGTTTGTTATTCCATACTCTTGCAAAGCTTTTTTTTGCTTCTCATATTAGTTGTTGATATTCATTGATTTCTAACATATTTTTCCTTTATATTATTATTATTATTATTATAATAATAATAATAATAATAATAATAATAATAATAATAATAATAATAATAATAATAATAATAATAATAATAATAATAATAATAATAATTTAATTTATAAACCGCTCTCTCTCCCCGAAGGGACTCGAGGCGGTGCACAGGGAATTTAAAAATACATGCATAAAACCACAAACATAATACAATATTAAAATGAATTAAACTAAAACCCTGCGCTAAAACCCCCCTAAAAACCCTGAAAACAGTTAAATTACCCCAGGCCGGCCAAGCAGAAGAAGTGTGTTTTTAGTTTTTGACAGAAGGAGCGGAGGTCCGTAGTTGTTCTAATTTCGGGGGGAAGGTCGGGCCCACCACAGAGAAGTCCCTTCCCCTGGGCGTCGCCCGCTGGCATAACCTAGTGGACGGCACCCGGAGAAGTCCCTCTCTGTGGGAGCGAATTGGCCGCAGGGATGTATGGGGCAGGATATGATCCCGCAGATAGCTAGGTCCCGTGCCATGGAGCGCTTTGAAGATGATAACCAACACCTTGAACCGCACCCGAAAGACGACAGGCAGCCAATGCAGCTCACGCAGGAGTGGTGTTACATGGGAGAACCTGGAGGTTCCCATAACTGCCTGCGCGGCTGCATTCTGGACAAGCTGCAGTCTTCGGGTGCACCTCAAGGGGAGCCCCATGTAGAGAGCGTTACAGTAGTCCAGTCGGGATGTCACGAGTTCATGAGTAACTGTGCAAAGGGCATCCCGGTCCAATAGGGGACGCAACTGGCGGACCAGGCGGACCTGGTAAAACGCCCTCCTGGCTACGGCCGTCACTTGATCTTCCATGGACAGCCGTGCATCAAGGAGGACGCCCAAGTTGCGTGCCCCATCCACAGGGGTTAGATGTTCGTCCCCTATGGCCAGTGATGGAGTCAACTGGTTGTACCGGGCTGCCAGGAACCACAGCCCCTCGGTCTTGGACGGGTTGAGTCCGAGTCTGTTACTTCCCATCCAGGCCCGCACGGCTTCCAGGCACTGGCACATCACCTCTTCAGCATCGTTGGGGTGATTTGGGGTAGATATATACAGCTGCGTGTCGTCAGCATAGAAGTGGTACTCTACCCCAAAACCACGGATGATCTCGCCCAGCGGCTTCATATATGTGTTGAACAGGAGTGGCGAGAGGACCGACCCCTGAAGCACCGCACAAGTGAGGGGTCTCAAGGTCGACCTCTGCCCTCCTGCCAACACAAATTGCGATCGACCGGAGATGTAGGAGGAGAACCACCGTAACACGGTGCCCCTCACCCCCAACCCCTCCAGCCGATGCAATAGGATACCATGGTCGATGGTATCAAAAGCCGCTGAGAGGTCTAATAGGACCAGGATGGAGGAAAAAACTCCATCTCTGGCCCTCCAGAGATCATCCACCAACGCGACCAATGCCGTCTCCGTGTTGTGACCGGGCCTGAAGCCGGACTGGCGCAGGTCCAGATAATCAATTTCCTCCAGATGACGGGGGAACTGTTGTGCCACCACACTCTCTACAACCTTCGCCAAAAAGTGAAGGTTGGAGACCAGACGGTAATTTACCAACAATGGAGAGGGCTTCTTGAGGAGGGCTCTCACCACCACCTCTTCCAAGACGGTAGGCAAGAACCCCTCACCCAAGGAAGCATTCACTACCTCCTGGAGCCAGCCTCGTGTAACCTCCCAGGATGCCAGTACAAGCCAGGAGCGGCACGGGTCCAATAAACATGTGGTAGCTCGCAGTCGCCCACGTCCATATCTTCGGAAGTAACAGAGTCAAACTCTTCCCACAAAACTGTCTCAAGATCTGCTTCGGGGCATCCCACTGGACCACTTTTGATGGAGGCCAACTCGCTCCGAATCTGAGCGATTTTATCCTGCAGATATTCCCCAAATTCCTCTGCTCTACCCTGCAAAAGGGCTCCCCGCGTCCCCTGTTGAAGGAGGGAGCGGGTCACCCTAAACAGGGCGGCAGGGCGGTTATCTGCGGATGCGATGAGAGTGGCACAATGCTGACTTTTGGCCACTCAGTGCCACAAGGTAAGTCCGTAAATGGGCTCTCACCTGTGTTTGGTCAGATTCAGACCGTGTGGATCTCCATCTCCTCTCTAGGCGTCTCTTGTGGCGTTTCATCACCCTCAGCTCCTCGGTAAACCAAGGAGCCTGGGTGGCTCGTCGCCGCAGGAGAGTCCGCAAGGGCGCGACCCGGTCCAAGGCCCCCGTGGCCACGGTATTCCACATGGCCACCAGGTCCTCCATTGGGGCGCGGGTCAAGGACACAGGTAGTGGCCCAAGCACCGTCTGGAACCTATCCGGGTCCATCAGGCGCCTGGGGCGGAACCATATAGGCAAATCCGGTTCCGCCTCCCCACAGTGGGGCGTAGCGATTGGAAAGTCGAGCCGAAGAAGTGAGTGGTCTGACCATGACAAGGGTATGATGACTACGTCCCCTATACCCAGATCACTCTTCCACTGACCAGAGACAAAAATGGAGGCCATGAACTCCCGAGCTGCCTCTGATGATTCGCCCACCGATGGCAGGTTGAAGTCCCCCATGACAACCAGTCTGGGGGTCCCAACCGCCATCTCGGCGATCACCTCAAGGAGCTCGGGCAGGGCTGCTGTTACATAGCGGGGAGCCAGGTATACAATCAGCATGCCCAACTGCCTCACTTCACGCAGAGGGACTCACAGCCGGTGGTCTGTGGTACAGTGGTCTCTCTCGGCTCAAGACTTTCCCTAACAATAACCGCTACCCCTCCGCCCCTGCCTAGGGCCCGTGGCTGATGAAACGTGCGGTAACCTGGTGGGCACATTTCTACGAGGGGAAGTCCTCCCTCGTGGCCCAGCCAGGTCTCCGCAATTCCCACCAGGTCCGGCTCCCCCTCCGACACAAGGTCGTGGACGAGGGGGGCTTTGTTGACCACGGACCTGGCGTTGCAAAACATCAGCCTCGGGCCCTGGCTCTGTAATCCCTGACCACCTAGCCTGCGAGGGTTGTGGCACCTGACCGTTTGCCACCATCGGCCTTGTGCCCCCAACCGGTAAGGAAAAACCTGTCTCCCATCGCACCTGGTCAAAACTATATAATATAGTTTTGACCAGGATTATCTGTCCTTCATTTTCCTGGTATTTATTTTCATACATAACCATCAACCCAAGCAGTTTCTTGTAAGGCAAGTTATTTAGGTATACTTGTTCATATTTAACAACATAATTCAGAGAAAATCAGAAACTGTTATTCATATTTACAATTATATTCATTCCTTTTAATTTATAACTAAGAGTTTAAAGCAGGTATAATCAGTCTCTTAAATATTAAATAAATACTTGAATAATAAATATGATGTTCTAATGAAAGCATTTTTGAGAAAAGCAGACGTAGAATCAGTTTTGATTCTTGCTCTGCTTTGTAATAAATCAACCTTTTATAAATGAAGAACTTATGTAATTAAACATCTGTTTTGTAAGTGAAGAATTTTGAAACTAGATATGATTGGGCCCTTTTTAATTAGTGATACCTCAATTGCTTGATACATATGATACATAACCAATTTCATTGTAATTTTAGTACAATGACAATAAAGATTATTATTATTATTATTATTATTATTATTATTATTATTATTATTATTATTATTATTATTATTATTATTATTATTATTATTATTATTATTATTATTATATAACTTTAAATCTAATCCTTTGACCAGATTCATTAAGGGACATTCTTAGTTTTGAATACGATAAAGACATCTGGCAATTCCTATAGAAAGAAGAAACATGTCTTTCAAGCAGTGTTGAGGCATCACTTTATTAGAGGCAGATAGCAAAGACAATATTTTAGGATCTAACTGCACACGTTAGAGCTAAGTCCCAAGAGCTAATATGTGCTCATATCTTGAGTTTTGCTGGATATTTAGATATTTATTAGATTTATATCCCTTTTGTTTTGCCCCCTCAAGAACAACCTTAAAGTAGGCTGGACTGGCAATCAGTGGCATCTGGAGATGCTCCATTGCACTCAGGGAGCTTCCATAGCTAAAAGTGACTTGAATCTGGGACTCCAATGTCACAAGCACATGCTAAAAAGTTGCGTTGAATGCATTTCATATAAAGTATTATGCTTCATACTCGACAAGGAAAGGTGGCTCTTAATATTATACAACCTTGGGTGTTGTAAAACAGGCTTCTGTCTCCGTAAGCAAGATAAAGAATTTCCGTGTAAATGGATATCTCAAAATTGTAAAAGGAATGAGGTTTTTCTTTTGATGTGGGCTTAAGTTAAACTTTTCTGAAAGTAAACTGATCCAACTCATTTTAAATTTTCAGAACGTTTAAGAATGTTCTTGAATTATAAAAATGTTTCAAAAACTCACAGCTCGGGACAAAAAGACCTTGAAAACTCGCTTATTTTGTTCAGCTCTCCTCAGCCCCATGATCATTTTTCTTTGGAAAGAAATGAGTTGTTGATTTTGTTAAAAAAGAAATAAACGGACTTGTATCCTACCTTTCCTCCAGGAGTTCAAGGCAGGAGAAATGGCTCTCCCTCCGCCATCATAATTTAAAGCTGCATATTCCTGTTGTTTTCAACTATTAACCAATTTTAAAACACTATATACATTATTTGGCCAATTCACAATCATAATTTTATATCACAATCCATGCAGTATTAAGAAATGTATATGTTTAACTATTAGCAAGGACAGTGACAGTGCATGGCATAAAAGAAGGGAAAGATTGCTGAAGAGAAAGGTTGAATTTACTTCTGGACTAGAACCCCAACAGATTTTTCATGTGGGAATGGGATTTTCAAAGTTGCACCAGTGACAGCACAGAAGTTGTCACTGGTTTTCTTCTGCAGTTAGCTCTTTACATGAAAAAGCCTATTCTGTACTGAAGGCTACTTTCGAAGCCCCTCACTTCAGTTGCTTATATTATGGCTTTGACTTTATTTGAAGAGGGGAGGGGGAATACAGTACCATTTTTACTCTGCCATACAACCTAGACAGTGGATACTATGTGGTCGTCAGGATATTTTGATCCCAGAGTGGAAGAGTCCTTTTCCCCAAAAAAAATATATGTGTCTAACTAGACAACTGTGATATAAGTAAATAGGTGCAAATAATTCTGGTGTTGGGATATACCGGTAAATGAAAATTTCATTGTCTTTCATGACCTCTGTGCTCATATTCTCATTTTTGTATATTGGGATTACGCGTCATTCGACAGTCAAATGATCGCTGTATCTGGCAGCAAGATTAATTTATTATGAGTTGTTAAAAAGGTTTTATGCACTTTTGTAACTCACCTGGAAAACACTACTTGTGAGGTGGATTTTAAAAATTTGAAGATGCGAACAAGGTAATAATAATGAATTTATTTTCATCAAAGGAGAATATACTAATAGCCACCAGTAAATTTTCTGAACACTTTAAAATATGTGAATTAAAATACTTTTTAGGGACGCAGTGACTAAAATGCTTAGCTTGTCGATCAGGTCAGCAGTTCAAATCCCTAGTGCCGTGTAACGGAGTGAGCTCCCATTACTTGTCCCAATTTCTGCCAACCTAGCAGTTCGAAAGCATGCAAAAATGCAAATAGAAAAGCAGGAACCACCTTTGGTGGGAAGGTAACAGCATTCCATGTGCCTTCTGCGTTTAGTCATGCAGGCCACATGACCATGAAGACATCTTGGGACAGTGCTGGCTCTTTGGCTTTGAAACAGAGATGAGGACAGTCTCCTAGAGTTGGAACGACTACCACATGTGCGAGGGGAATCTTTACCTAAAATACTTTTTGAAACTAACCAGATGGTCTATAACAGGGGTCTGCAAAGTTGGGTCTTTTAAGACTGGTGGCTGGAGAATTCTGGGAGTTGGAAGTCCACCAGTCTTAAAAGACCCAACTTTGCAGACCCCCCCCCCCCCCCCCCCCCCCCCCCGTCTATGACAAGTGCTGGGATTTTTTTTAAAAAAACGTCTCTGATCGTTGCTTCCCAGTTTATTAATTCAAAACTCAGCCAAATGATAGTCTCTTACTAGGAACCATTTTACTATAGGATTATAATGTATCTTTCAAGCAATTGTAAAACAGCCATACGCTGGTCTCCCCCCCCCCCCCACCTCTCAAAGCGAACCTGAGCCTACCACACGTCCCTCCAAAACATCCGAACTGCGCAAGCGCTTGCGTCTAAGGCACGCGATTTCCGCAAAACAATGGCTGCCGGGGGTGCGCATGCGTGGAACGGCGGGGGGTTGTTTCTCCGCAAAATAATGGCTGCTTGCGTGCGCTGCTGTGCGCGCGCGTAAATCTTCCCCGGTTTGGGTCGCGGGAGGTACTGGGACCGGAGGCGCTCAGGATGCCGCAGAAACCTGGGGAGGAGGAGGAGGAGGAGCGAGAACGGGAAAACGCTGCTCGGCGTCTGTGCTCGGTAAACACGCGGGAACCTAGCCAAGTTATTTTCTGCAACCGCACCCCCCGCTTGGTGAGACCTGTCTGGCTGGACTTCGACGGGAAGCCGCGCCCCTATCCCACCCTGAAACCGGGCACCGGCCGCCGGATGTACAGCTACCTGGGTGGGTAGTTTGTGGAGGGGACGCTTCGGGCGTTTAGCGCTTTGCGGTCGGCTTAACGGACGCGACGCGACGTGCAGATCGCCGCCTTTCAGCTGTCGGGTTGTTGATCCCTTTGCAAAAGGGGGGCTAATGTTGCAAAATGTTCATTAGGGAAATCCTTCCACTTCCCGGAGCCCCCGAAAGGCAGCTAAAAAGACGGGAGATGCCCCATTCTCTGCACAGGACGCGACGGGGTTTGCAAGAAGCACTTGCAAACCCCGTCACTTTTTCCCTCAGGTCTGCTTTTGAGTAGACGATGTTTCTCCTTTTAGGAGAGAAGCTGGCAGAGCTCCCCTCAATTGCACCTTTAAAAAAAAGTCAGGAAAACTATAGAAATGCAAACCTTCATTTGTAGTTGCCAGGGCAAATTGAGAATGCCAGCGTACATTTCTGAGCCCCAGAAAGGGTGGCTGTTTCTGCACTGGGTAAGCAGGAAAACCCTATGAAAGCATACTCAAGGGACTGATTCTGTAAAATATCTTTATTATAAAGATGTGTGGGTGGGTGACTTCTTATATTTCAGTGTAAATATAAACATTGCCAGTTACTACTTGCAGCATCAAAACCAGTAGAAATAATAACTGAAACAGAGTAAAAAAACCAGAAATAGCATGTAGTATTTTATTAAAAATGGATAATGGATAGATAATGGCCAGATTAGCTGCCAAATGAATCACAGCCTGTGATTCAGACAAGTACAAGCGATTCTGAAAATGCTGGCAAGAAATTTGGGATTTGTATAGTCAAGGGTGACTCAAAACACACTCACAAGTATTAACTGTATCTGCATAGTTACTTGTGTGTCACTCTTGTTCAGTAGTAGTCAACCTGGTTCCTACCACCCACTAGTGGGCGTTCCAGCTTTCATGGTGG
This sequence comes from Rhabdophis nuchalis, assembly GCA_039707465.1. Lineage (NCBI taxonomy): Eukaryota > Metazoa > Chordata > Lepidosauria > Squamata > Natricidae > Rhabdophis > Rhabdophis nuchalis. The sequence goes on from CM077646.1 coordinate 67,396,423, forward strand.
GCGGTAGGGGTTTTGTCCGATACTGAAGCACTTTTCTTTTTTAAAAATTTAATTGACTTTTAAAACAAATTTCATAGCATTATTTAAAAACATTTTTATTAGGTTTTCATAAATTCACCATTACTGTGAAACCTGTGGGTGATTAGAAAATTTTACTACTAGCAGAGATACAAAAGTGGGCAGTAGATATAAAAAGGTTGACTACCCCTGCTCTAGTTCTTACAATCCTTATTATACTGGTAATTGTCTCCCATTCCGTAGAAGTCTTAATCTTTGCTAAACCCGATAAATTACATTCCCTTCCAGCAATCTTTATATCTACAAAAATATGTGACTTTTCAATATTTGTATATGACTTGCTAGCAGATACTTTATTTTTTCTTTTCTAGAACATCTTTGGTTGTTCAGAGATGCCAGGTCAGATGATAGTCTCCTTGTCAACCAGACAGAGTTGTTCATAGCTACTCGCAATACAAATGAACAACCCATATTTGCAAATATTACATTGCCAGGTAAAGTTAGCACTGAATATCTGAAATAAGATTACAGTATAATTTTATTCTATTGTATCATGAAAAACAGTGCAATTACTAAATAGCAGTTTGGTTCTCTTCTTTTTGTCTGAAATAAGCAACAACTGAAATTCTCTGAATTTCTGATGTCCCTCATTTTGAGGATCATATCAACTGCACCAAATCTTTTTTTTCCCTTTCCCTCTCATCTCTTTCCTTCTTCCTTCATGTATTTCTTGTTCACTCTTTATTTATTCTCGCTGTATGACAAAACCACCCCAGTGTGCTACTTTAGATTCAGTAAGCACTCAGCATTTATTTTTACTCCATCTTTTCTTGTTTTACTAGATACAGTTCTTAAGCATATCATTCCCACTTCATTCAAGGTTTATGTTTTCTCCTGACATACTCAGCTTTCACTTCCATATAACAAAGTGGCCATAACTACCCTTTTAAAAATAGCCTTTTCGTTTCTTTCAACAAACATCCATTCTTTCAATATATCACCCATTACCTGCCTATCAGCACATGCACGTCTTAAAATTTGTCGATCTGTGTTTCCAGCTTTAATAAGACATTCTACTGATGCAAATGCATCAACTTGCACAAATTATTCATAATTCATATATAACTAGCAATTATTCGGTCTGTTTTCTCAATCACAACTGCCGTGATTTGTAATACATTATCTCCAGAATTAATACTCTGTTGAAAATTCACTGCAAATCTAGTAGATAAATACTGTTTCTCAAGCAGTTTCTATAATTGTTGCTGTTTCTCTTTTTTTTAAGACTAATTTATCATGGGTGGCCATGATTTTTGTTTTGATAGCTAATAAGAATATTTGACCTTTAAGCTTGTTTCAAAATGGGTTTTTGAGCATCTTTAAAAGTCCATTCTTCTCTTGATAGTATTCACTCTGAAGGAAAGATGTCTGCAAGTTATCCGCACATTAGTGAAACCAGGAAATTACAGGGAATTAGACATTGTCCGTTCATTATATGAAGATCTAGAAGATTATCCAGACATTAGGAAGGATCTTCAGCGGCTTTCTGTGGAAAGGCATAACCGTCTGAGGAATGGAATCTCTGATCAACGTGAGGAGTCTTAAATGAGAAAGCTACTTGGGCTAATAAACTGCTGTGTACAAGAGGTATTAACTATATTTTATGAATGGAAAAGATGGCATCAACTTTCCATTGTGTGTTATTTAGCTCTTGTTTGGTTTAGCCTATGTAGGTTATATGTTGATAGGCAAAAGACGAGTCAAAATGCCACCAGGCCATAGCTAAAAACACTTCAATAAAACAAAACATTAGGGAAGGTATGGAACTTTATTTAGATATCATACAGGAGAAGATGAAGTGTTTCCAAAGCTATTTCCTGGTGGCTTTTAACATATTCCAACTACTGTCTTAATTTTATTATTTTATTGTAAAAACTGAACTGTGAACAAAATAATCCTCATATTTAAGAGTAAATTACTATTAAATGTTTCGCCTCTCTATATTTATCTTACAAATTGATTTTGAGGGAGAAAAAGGGGTTGCCTTTTATTATTCTTATGTTTCTTGTAGATTATTGTTATTGCTGCAGATATCTGACATAAGTAGAAAAAGATGGAAATTCTGTGAATGAATGTCATGAAGTAATGAATGTTACTTCCGTTAAAGCAAGGAGTAAGCATTTTCTTAGCTAGCATTCTTTCCATTGCCACTAACCCGAAAATCTGACAACTATATGGCAAAGACATAGTTTTATGCTAAACCACAATTTAACCCTGGTTCAAGTCTCACGATAGAAGTAAAAGTGGACAAAATAAATATGAAAATAATAACTTCCACTTCTTTGATGTTCCAGCCAGAAGATCATGACCAGGCCTAAACAATACGAAGAAAACTTCCTGAATTTCCTATGCTTCCTCAGTTCATTTGCACTACAGGTTGCCCTTGATTTATAACTTCATTTAATAACAGTCTGGAATTACAATGTACTTGGAAAAGTGCTTTGCAGCCCATAATGCAATTCTGGTCATTTGAAAACATTGCCTCACCACCCTGCAGTCATGTGATCCTGATCTGGGTGCTTGGCAACCTGTTCGCATTTATGACCAGGTTATTGCCAAGTGCCTTGCGATCATAAAATTGGCATTTGCAATCTTCTGTGCCAGCTTTTCTATAAAATCTGGGAAAGCCAGAAGGGAAGGTTTGCAAGCTTCTACCATTCTCATCTCTGGGGGGCTGTCTGAAAGAGCTGCCTCCCAAGGGAAGCTGAACCCCTTCAGCAGGATGCAGAAACGGAGCTAAAAATCTTGAATGGAGTTCAGCTCCATTCCTAGACCCTGTTGAAAGAGTTCCCTTTCATGTACAGAGGGGAACTGACCTCTTTTCTGCCAGGCTCCAGAGGTGGGAGGGAGCCAAAATCCAAGCAGAGAATAGAGCGTCAAAGTAGTAAGGAAAGAAGTGGGAGGATGACATATGGGGGAAACCCAGTGTAGGCTGTGCATGAGTGTCTCTACTCAGGCTGTAAATCTTGCTTGGATTTTGGCACGGGTGATTTTCAGCTTCTGACTGGAGACTCTCTGGGTTTCTTCCGTCCTTCTGAGGCACCTTGCACTCCTTACCTGGGACTCCACTTAACAACCCACACACTTATTTAACGACTATAGTCCGGTGTGCCAGGATTGTGATCATTGAGCAAAACATCTTGTTTAACAACCACTGCTCAATTATTCCTATCCAAACTGTGGTCATAAGTCAAGACTACTAAATACCACACTTCCCCAAAATTCTCCAATTTAATAACTTTCTAGAGCATGCTGAGGTAGTGTTCAGCTGCTTTATAAAATATTTTTGTTTTGAGGTTTAGCAGGTAATACATGGAATCACTGCTGTCTAGTTTTCCAGCCTCTTTTCTATATAGCTACTGAAAACTACTTTTCACAATTATTTTAAGTTATTTGGTGTCAGCAAAGAGTGCTTTCACTATTTAATCTTAAACTTTCAAGGTGGAATAATTGAGGTGAGGGACCAATGTTTAGATATCATTTTTCAAGTAAGGCATGTTTGTTAAATAATTTCATGTCCAAAATAGTTTCTAAAGTGTATAATTTGTGTACACATGAAAGTTGTGGGCTAGAATTTTGTGTACATAAGATACTACTGTTTTAAATCAGACAGCAAAAATATCAACATAAAACAGGAAGAAGGCCTTTATGAAAATGAAGTCAATAACAGCTCACTTTTAGTACCTTAAATATTTAGTTCTGTATCTGAGTTCTTAGAATAAAACATGTTGTTAATGTGAAATTGGGCACATCATTACTTTTGTGTAATTCTATGTTTATTTGATATAGAGTGATAATAGTTGTCCAGGCGGGCCTATTTGACTTCTATTTCAGAGTTGTTAAGAATTGCTTTTAATGCATATTTGATTATTTCTCAGCATTCCATATAATGTAGTTTTATCTTTTTTTAAAAAAAATCCTTGAAGCTATTAAAGCAACTTGTTAATTGGATCTGTTTTTCTTTTCTCTCCTGCTGCTTCAGTTTGTATAAAAATGTAAAATATAGACTATGTTAATGCACACTAAGCCATTGTTTATAAAATTCATTATCTGGATATGTATCAAATGGTAAGCCACAAACAGACAAGTCACATTTTGTCTTTCCAGGTTATATGAAGTCAAGCATATTGTTACTTTGGCTAGTTTCCTGCTAGATTCTTAAGCAATGCAAGAAAGCAATTGTAAGAAACAGTGTCCCCACACTAGGAAGCACAATGAGCTAATTGGCACTCTCTTCCTTTTAATGCCTACAGGTGTCTCAGGGCAATGCTTACTTTTCTTGACGAAGTACATTTCTTAGCAGTGTTTGGCTAGAGATCTGATATACATATGCATTTCTCTATTTTTAAATTGGGATTAGCTTCTGCTTTTTAAACTCCTCTTTTGAAGCAATGCAGATGAATAGACCCAGATGTCACAACGGTTACTCTAAGTAGCACTGCTTACATGAAACAAATAACTTTTTAGATATATATTTAATTGGTAATGCTTTACAATAAGGATGAGCAATATGTGATGAAGCTGAAATGGCCACATTTTGCTTTGATGTTCGACTCCTGTCTTCGTTTGAAAGAGTGGTTCCAAAAGGTCTCTCAGAGTTCACTGTTATCATCGTAAAGATCCCTGAAATATGGAGCTACTTATCAAAAACACTTTGTTTTAGGACAGAGGCGGCAGCTTTAAGACATGTGGACTTCAACTCTCAGAATTCCTCAGCCAGCCATGAAGTCCTCAAGTCTTGGCCAAGTGGCCCCCCCTGCATTTAGGCCCTGCATCTATCAGATATCAAAGTTTTACATTGTTATGTCAGAGATATACAGGATTTTTTGAGAGTTGGGGGGCAGTGCACAACTTTGGAGCTTTTGAGAACATGTTATGGGTATCCTCCTAAAATGCTCATGACCAGCATAGCCACCAGTAAATTAAATCACCCAATTAATAGAAGCCAAAGGAAAATCTATTCCTTCTCATGCTCCCTAGTTGCTTTCTCTCCACTTTGTCATTAAAGGAGTGCTGAAAAGAAAAAAAACAAGGGGAGTGGGTAGTCTTATGTACTGACAGGCATTAGGGTCCAATGGCACCCATCCTTTGTAATGACATTATATCTAGAGGCATGCATCTAAAATAATCACGCTGGCTTCCATAGTCTTTTTTCACCTAGGACATACATGGATTGGAACTAATTTTATTGATTTTAAGTATGAAAATGAAAGGCAGAAGCAAGGTGTAGAGTTTTATCAATTGTTTTAAAGTTTTAAAAAGTTTAATGTTATTTGTAATCTTATATGAGTTACACAAATGAGAACAAGATTATATTATATTCCAATGGACATTTTTTTTAATGTATGTGCTTGTTTTACCATTGCTCCTACAAATGAACTTTGGACACTGCACTTGAGAAATTGTTACAATAATAAACTTTTTCCTAGAGTTTGTTACACATTCTTGCTGTGTGGTGGGGGAGGGCGGGAATGTAATAGATATTCTGCTATATTAGTGAATAACATCAAAAAAGGAACAACTCAGCTGGCAGATAAATTTCCTAAGACTGTGTTCTGACCCAACTCCACAAACACAACAAATCCTCTGTAGTTGAAGCAATGATTCCTTTATTAGGAGCGCCAGCAGCCACTGCAAAAAGTTTCTCTTTCACCTCAGGTTAATAAGTCCGTTCTGCAGGGGAGATGAATAGTTATTTGCCACATCTATTCATCTCCGTCTCCTGCCTTTTATCCCCAGAGCTGGGGTGGGGCTTCTCTAGCAGCGGTGGCTCTTGCTTCCCAAGGATTGACCCACGGATTTCCACTGCTGTCCTCTCCTCTGCCATCTGCATCCATGCATCAGGCACTGGACCCAGCTGTCCCTCCTCTTCCTCATCAACCACATCTACACTTGGGGGCTGCTGACTCTCCAGTTGAGGGCTGACGGATGGTCTAGGCTCCGCCTCTGTCTCTTATCTCTCTGCCAACTCCATTCCCACAACAGGCTGTTCCCTCCCCTGGATGGCTCTCTGCAGCTGGTATAAAAGGTATGATGGATTGTTTATTCTCCACAGAAGTGTTGTTGAAACTGAATACTATTTTACATGTTCTATGTCCCAGGGTGCATGCAGAAATTTTGGCATTCTCTAAATAATTCAGGATCCTAGGAATCCCAGGATTTCCACCCAAACTTACTGGGTTTCAAAACATTTTGGATTACCAGTTCAGACTCTCCCATCTCCTTGTGACTTAATAATTGAGAACAATTGTGGGGTGTGTAGTCTAATACTTCTTGCAAATGTTGCTTGAGCATGAACACTTAACTGATTACTGTTGGCCCTACCTCCTCTATTACCAAGCATTTAAAATAAAATATGTATAGTAGAAGTTCTAAGCCATAAAGTGGCCATCAGTCACCATTGGCTTCCCAAAAGAACTTGGTTTTCAAGAATTTCTGGAAAGCCAGAACATTTTTTGCAGTGCAGTATGGAATGTGCAAGGTGGGTGCTGTTCTGTGAAAACTTGGAGGGACTGGAATTCGTCAACAGACCGTTGCTTGTATTTTTAGGGTGAAGTGGGAATGGAGATGTGTTTTGTGTCCTAAGAGGCAAAGATACCACCAGATGTTCTGATTACCATTGCAATGAAACATACCAATGGTTCCTATAATACCAGCCAAGAAGCAAAGGCTGCCGGCAATTCCTGGAGCTGAAAAATATTTTTTTAAATACACAGCTAGAAGAGTTTGCAATCTAGGGGATTGGCTGCTAATACCGTACCTACTGAGTTCTCTTTCTCTTTAAGAGTGCTGGTACTTCACCTGTCATTCAACCATCCATAGCTTTTAGGGTAAACAACTGGTGGCTTCTCATTGTGCTCCTCCAACACCTTGCAAAACACAATCTTCAGGTTCCTGAACTTGTCCTGGTCCTGGTTACCCAACCCAGGAAAGTTCTACTCTGTAACCTCTGTGATACCTCAGGTAGCTGAGGTAAGGTAGGTGCTGTTGATCAACATCTCTACCATCTTAATTGCTTAGACCAGGCTTAGCACGACTTCCACCTTATCTTGATTCACCCCAACAAGGGCAGCCATGCTTGCTTGGATGTGAACATAATGAGAGACTATGGGCATAAAGTTACTCCATGTCAGAGATCAAGGCTCATTAAACTCATTCACCAGATAACGGTCATCCCTACAACCAGAGACACAGCAAAACCCAGCATTAAGAAAATATATTTAGACTATCCAGGAAGAATTTCTTTTCTGCCCCCAAAAAACCACTATCCCCACTCCTGCACACTGCAATTTTACCTAACTGCTGAATTTTGTAGCTGGATTTCTTACTGCTATCACGGGGGAGATCTTTTTCAGTAATCCTGACATTTTAAAAAATTGGCAGAATTCAAAGAGTCACCAAGCAACGACCTACTGAGCAATCCAGAGTTACTTGTTGAAATGGGCAATTATAGAATTCAAATAAAATTTTGAATAGTAATTGGTGAGTGTTGTTATGGGCAGGAGCAAAATCTTTATGGGCAGGAACCATGAAAGTCACCACTTGCTGCCTAGAGAATGCTAAAAGAAGCAGTAGTCCTGAATGGGAGAACAACAGGCCTAGTCCAATTCCAGATTGGACTGCTTCCATGAGGGAAGCAGAATTTAGGTAAAGGTTCCCCTCGCACATATGTGCTAATTTCTCCCAATTCTAGAGGGCGGTGCTCATCTTGGTTTCAAAGACGAAGAGCCAATTCTGTCTGAATACATCTCCGTGGTCATGTGACTGGCATGACTAAATGCCGAAGGCACATGGAACACTCATACCTTTCCACCAAGATGGTTCCTATTTTTCTACTTGCATTTCTACATGCTTTTGAACTGCTAGGTTGGCAGAAGCTGGGACAAGTAACGGGAGCTCACTCTGTTACGTGGTGCTAGGGATTTGAACAGCTGGACTGCTGACCTTTCTGATTGACAAGCTCAGCCTCTTAGCTACTGAGCCAGCAGAATTTAAGTTGGCACAATTTCCTCTTGGAGGAAAGAACAACTCTTGTTCCCCTTTTTTTGTCCACCACTAGTGTTAAAATCTTACATCTGAAAAGTTTTTGCCTGCCACAGACGGAATCGAGTGGTGCAATATCCTTGTTATGAACATAGCAGGGCTACATAAATTTGCATAGGTAGTTGTCAACCATCAATGTTTAAACCCTAATCCATGGAGGAGGAAGGAAGCATGACACACAATAAGCAGATGTGGTTGATTGATGTGCAAAACTCACTGGGTTCAAAAAGATATGAGCCAAAACCTCATTAAAATACCCGTTGGTGAGTTCTAAATAATTTTTCCATTTGTTAGAAGAAAATTCTTGGTCTATTCTGAGCTGGGTCAATGAGTACAGGACACCTTGAAGTGGAGGTAGAATTTATTCCACAGCACTGCAAACGCTCAACAGTTGAAGATGGCCACATTTTGAAAAACAAGGTTTGGAAATATTGATAGACAAGTTCAGGGTTTGTTAGTACAGCATGCAAATATAATTTGCTTGGATGGAGTCTGGTGAGAAGGAAGTGCCATTTCCTCAACCTGTGGAGTGAGATAATCTTCATGTCTGTTGTGCGAGTTGGCTGTGGACCCAGATCTCTTTTAGTGTTTATGTAAAGGGTTTTGGTATCTTAAGGGACTTTTGGGTTTTGTCTAGTTGACGTCAGCTTATTTCCTTATGTAAGAGGCTCTTAATAAAATTTCAGCCTAAGTATTAGTATGGTCTGAAAAATGTTTAAGGATCTTTTTGTCTTTTTAAAACTTTATTCATTTATTTTGTCAAACATGTACAAGATAACGGGTATAAGTACTGTATAAGCATGGACATAAACAAAGGAAATGAGTACACATAAATGTGGACAGTAGGACAGGGACAGTAGACACACTGGTGCGTTTATGCATGCCCCCTTTACCAGACCTCTTAGGAATGGGGTGAGGTCCACGGTAGACAGTTTAAGATTGAAGCTGGGGGAGTTTGAGGATGTAACAACGAAGTCAGGTAGAGCATTTCAGGCATTGACCACTCTGCAATCGAGTTTGGAGCAGTTAACCTTGAGTTTGTATCTATTGTTTGCCCATGTATTACTGAGGTTGAAACTGAAGTAGTCTTTGGCAGGTAGGACGTTTTAGCAGTCTTACTGTTTTAAGTTTCACTGTTAGCTTCAGGGATCAATCTATGGTCTAGCTAGCAAGTGTCCTAGAGACTTCCACCTTCTCACACCTCTATTTGTATAATTCAAAGAATTAGCTCCTTGAACTTCTATAAAAAAAAACCTTGGGAGTCTGACTCATCCTTACTGCCCTCGTTTCTCTATTATCCAAGTGGAATGTAAGTGATGTTCAAAGCAGGGAGAATTCTATTTAGAAATGTTAGGCGGCGGCCTTATTCCTGGGGCAAAAACAGCCTTTTGCTTGGATCTACTAAAAAAATATTGTACGGTCCTTTCCTGTAAGCGAAGCGTCCGTTTCACGTCCCCCAAAAATTCTGGCCGCCAGAAAGTTTATCTCTGCCGGCCGCGCTGCCGCCTTTCTTTCCAGGGCCTCGCTCCTTTTCCCCCAGAAGTGACCTAGAAACGGGGCGATCGAGGCTTCCCTTGACGTTTTGCAATGCCCCACTTTGCTAAAAGTCAAAGGCTCTGACGATCAGGCAAGATCGCGGCAAAACCGAAGCCGCAGTTGCGGTAATCAGACCCTGAAAAGAGAGAGAAGAAAAACCCGAGTTGCGTCACGTGTACAAACTGACGTCAGGAAGGGTGGAACCCGGGGAACTCGGGGTGGAGCCGAGCCCCTCCAGGCAGCGGGGTCTGAAAGCCGAGGTCCGCGCGGTGAGCTTAGGCGAAGTTACGCCTCGCCCTAGGACAGAGCTGTCGGGGTGCGGCAAGTTAGGGGAAGCGGCCTCGACTTTCTTAACCTGCCGCCCCGAAGGGAAGGGGAGCCCGGAGCTGTTGCGGGGCCTCGCTCCCCAGGAAGAAAAAAAATCACCTTTTCTTTCTCACTTGGACATCTAGACGGGCAGCTCCTGTGAATGGCTAAAGGTAAAGAGACGGGAATTCCCAAGCCTGTGACGCAAGTGGAGAGCGAAATGGCTCAGCCGCCGCCGCCGCCGTCGTCCTGTTCCTTGGAGGGGTCCAGCCCCCCGTCTCCTTACCTCCACAACTTGCCCTCCTGGGTGCTGGAGGACTTTTGTCAGAAGATGGACTGCCTCAACGAGTACGACTGGATGCGCTTTGGTGAGCAAACCGAGTGGGTGGGAGAGAAGGGAGAGGATGTTGCTGTTTGGGTCTTCTGCTTCGGCAGCTGTACAGAACGCAGGTGAACGAATAGAATTAGAGTTAGAATTAGAATTAGATTTAGAATTCCTTATTTGCCAAGTAGACATGGACACACAAGGAATTTTTCTTTGGCGCATAAGCTCTCAGTGTACAGAAAAGCTCTAAGTGATAAATCATGATCATAGTCATCATAAAAATGCATTCGACCCTAAATCATAAGACACAACACTTAGTCATAGGGTACTAAATAAGCAATCAACATAAATAATACTAGTAAACTAAATAAAACAATATAAATCGTAAAGATACAAGTAACAAAGTTATAGTCATAAGTAGAAAAGGAGATAGGTACTACAATAGGAAATACGAGAAGAATAGTAATACACTTAGTAAATAATTTGACAATGTGGGAATTAATTGCTTAGCAGAGTGATGGCATGGGGGAAAACTGTTCTTATGTCTAGTTGTTCTGGTGAATACACAAAACGCACGCGCACACACACACACATTATAAAACCTCACAAAAGTATATTATTTTTATTTATTTATTTATTTATTTATTTCGAATTTATATACCGCCCTATTCTCCGTGGTAGGACTCAGGGCGGTGCACAGAAAAGGTAAAAACCACAATACATACATATAATATAAAACAAAATTAAATAGTAAATTCTGTGCTAAAAAATTTAAAATCACTAAAATATTAACTTTAAAATTCAACCCTTAATCTATGCCAGGCCGGCCAGATGGAAAAAATGTGTTTTAAGCATCCGACGGAAGAGGCGTAGGTCAGTGATGGTGCGAAGATCGGGGGGCAGGTCGTTCCAGAGGGCCGGACCCGCCACAGAAAAGGCCCTTCCCCTGGGAGTCGCCAGCCGGCATTGACCGGCAGAAGGCACCCTGAGGAGGCCCTCCCTGTGGAAGCGGACAGGTCGAAGGGAGGTGTGTGGTAGGAGCCGGTCTCGCAAATAACCAGGACCCGTGCCATGGAGTGCTTTGAAGATGGTGATTAACACCTTGAAGCGCACCCGGTAGACCACCGGCAGCCAGTGCAGCTCGTGCAGGAGAGGTGTTACCCGGGACTACCGTGAGACTCCCAGAATCCCCCGCACGGCTGCATTCTGGACCAGCTGGAGTCTCCGGGTGCATCTCAAGGGGAGCCCCATGTAGAGAGCATTGCAGTAGTCCAGGCGGGATATAACGAGGGCTTGAGTGACCATGCGTAGGGCGTCCCAATCTAAAAAAGGGCACAACTGGCATATCAGGTAAACCTGATAGAAAGCCCCCCTGGTCACGGCTGTCACATGGTCATCCAGGGACAGCCGCGAATCCAGGAGGACGCCCAAGTTGCGGGCCCTTTCCGCGGGGGCTAATGACTCGCTCCCGATAGCCAGAGATGGAATTAACTGGCTATATCGAGACGCCGGAAACCACAGCCACTCGGTCTTGGACGGGTTGAGTTGAAGCTTGTTCCTCTCCATCCAGACCCGTACGTCCTCCAGACACTGGGACATCACTTCAACGGCATCGTTGGGGTGGTTAGGGGTAGAGATGTACATATATATTATACTATACTGTATATCTTTGCTCTAATGAACTGAAATGTTAGGCCTTGCAAATTCTTGCAGTGAGCCACTACCCCTACCCCTACCCCCCAATGCCAGAAAGAATTTAAACTGTATTGGTAAAATAATTCCAAAATCTCTTAAAGATTTAGAAATCTACTAAAATAAATGTCCCTGGGCATTTCTCAAGAAGATATGGCATCTATGTGAAAGATTGGAATCATTTTGGAGCTGTATTTCTTATTTCTGCTTTTCTTCTGTTTTGTAATAAAAGGACTATCTCTTTTTTTAAATGGAGATGATGAAATGATGATGATGAAAATTAATCTCATCTGTCAATGGAAGTGCCTTAACAGTAAAATGATTTATGATTCCTTTAAGAGGCTTTGGTAGTTTTAACAAAAGGCATTTCCTGTAAATGTTATTCACTTGGTGTGATCTGCCCTTATTGCTTAATCCTTCTGATAAAATGCTTTTTGTTAGAGCTGTACCTCTTCTTCAGCTGTACCTCTTCTTCTAGAGCTATACCTCTTGAAATAAAAAAGAGCTTAATGAAGGTGTGATCTTTGTATCTCCTTCTGTATGTTTTGGCTATGAGGGTCTTCGGAGAATCTCTGGGTGTAAATTGTTCTTTTGATTTTCCCTCATTTTTTAAAATTAACGGAAGTATTTTAAGAGATCCGTCATACATAAGAAAGCCTGTGTTATCATTGGCTTTTTAATTCACAAACAATTACGAGTCAAGATGTATGAATTGCTGGATTGCGTTCCTGAAGAATGAGGGATTCATAGTCTGCTGTGGAGTGATTTCCCATCAATGAAGAGCGGGCAGCTCTTTTATGTATGGTGTTGCCTTGTGCAGGGAAAGATACCTCTTAAAGATACGTCACATTTATGCATGTTGAATCACAATGTGTAAGCAGTTACTTTCCTGATCACCTATGGGAAGAATTACCTCTAGATAAAGAGCCCGAATTTGATAGTTAACTTGCATAATAGGAATAAAATTTACCTATTTTCCTTCAATACTCACTGGTGGGGCAAGACATGCCTGGATAGCTGGTCATTTGATACACCACTGATGTTCATAAATGATAGCAGAAAAAAATGAGGAAACATAGCAAATACTTCCCAACCTTTTGACAAAGCTGTTGTGATCACAAAATGCCATTATTAAAAAAATGAATGCAGTGCTGTGCTTGAGGTCCACCAAGGAAACAGCTTTTATCTCTTCCAAGTTCTAGGGCATCAGCAATTTATAGCTTTTTCATGGAACAGTAAAATAGGCTGTTATATGGGCAATGAAGCGACTTGCAGAGAACTTTGGCCAAACACTGTTTCTTTATAGTTGCCAGTCATCTGCTAAAAACACAAGGAACTGTGGTGAGACCTCTGTAACCACTACTACCTATAACCGTTCTGTTAAACAATATTTAGAATAAAGTTAATCAGAAGTAGGATAATTTATATATTTCCAGATTATATAATCCTCAAGTTCCCACCAATTTTAGTCAGCATTACCAGAATTTAGGGAAGATGGATATTCAAGTCCTACAAAATCTGGAGAGCTGCATGATTCATTAGCTGGCAACTGTCCTCTTGCTTGAAGCAATATTATTCTGCTTTGTGTTGCATCTTCTGAATTGTTAAGGTGCAGCTCTGTGTCATCATGCAGACAATGTTGGTAATTGAATAAGCTAAAAATAAATTCAGATACCTAAGCAATGCTATATGAAACTTTTCTCTTCAATCTAAAGAGCATCACTAAATCCAAAGTAGATCTTAGGGCCTGAGAATGTAGAACATTATCACAGTCCAAACTATTCCCTGTGATCATAGTATTGAGGAACTTGATCCATGTCAGATGTTGTTAAACTACAAATCATAGATTTCCTCATGGTCTGCCATTCTGGTTTTAATTGAGATTTGTAGTATAGCAATATCTGAAGTAGGTTCCCCACTAACTATTCAATAATATAAAGCTCTAGATTAAATTCTGAGATAAAACCATGAAAATTTTCATGTCTTTCAGATTCAACAAGTTCAATCGGATGAAAGGATAGTGACCTGTTAATCAAAATTGTCTTGCTTTGCTTTCAGCATCTCATGTGATAACCGACCAGACTGAGCTGAGAAAAATCAAATGCATGGAAAAAGCGGGAATTAGTATAACAAGAGAACTGATGTGGTGGTGGGGAGTGCGGCTTGCAACGGTCCAACAACTGTTTGAACTTCTGCAGGAATTGGAGTTTTATAGAGCAGCACAAGTGATTTCAGATTGTAAGTACCGTCTGTGTTTTCTTGAGCTAGGTAAGTGAAAATATGCAAAGAGCAGAAAAATCGCAAGAAGTACAAAGCAAAATAAGGACATCAGAGGAGGTTTATACTAGTTTATACTAACATATTTCTGGTTGTTTCTGCCTCATCCATATACCTTTGATACCTTGCCTTTTGTTCTTTAACCTTCTCATTTCTCCACTGCATTACACACTGGCAGATTCCAGTGGTATGAAATTTCATTCTACTGCACTGTTTTCAATAAAAGGCTGAAAAGGAATGTTGAAGAAAAGATGGGAATTTCTTGAAATATAATAGCATCTGCAGCATTTTGGAATGTTTCCCTGAGGTCACTGAATTCCTGTTATTTGCTTCAGAGAATTCAGATATTTATTTCAATGCAGCTTATACTCATTGTAGAAGATGGGTGTTTGTGTGCACCCAACGCCCCACCCAGAAACAAATGAAATACAGGTAGTCCTTAACTTATGACCACAATTGATTTTGTTGTGAGTTTTGCCCCACTTTACAACTTTTTTTACTACATTTGTTAAGTGAATCACAGCAGTTGTTAAGTTAGTAACATGGTTGTTAAGTGAATCTGCAACTTCCCCATTGACTTTGCTTGTCAGAAAGTTGCAGAAGGGGATCACATGACTCCAGAATATTGCAACTGTCATAAATGTGAGTCAGTTGTCAAGCATCTGAATATAAATCACATGACCATGTTGCAACGGTCATGTGTGAAAGTAGTCATGTTGTTTTTCTCAGTGCCGTTGTATTGTGAATGAACTGTTGTAAGTCAAGGACTACCTGTATAACTGAAAAAAATTAAAAGTTTATTATAGAGAAGGTATAGATTTTGAAATCTACATATTGTTATAGATTGTTCTTCATCAAGGCCTATCTGTACAAGTGTAAATTCAAGTATTTTGAGCAGAAAACCCATCTGAATTGAATTTGCAGGTCTCAATATCCTACTGCTCTGGCTCTACATGTGTACAATTAGGAATTCACTACTAATGTATTTTATATTTACAGGGAAGTCACATAATCATGATTCTGCCAGGACTCTTTTGAAGTCCCCTGAACAGGAGAAGGACTTGCCACATCAAATTGGGAAGGAAAATAAAGAGAAAATAGGAAATGGGATGGAAGTATCACCATCATTGCCATACTTGACGCAGATTCATAGAAGACAAAATGGTATGGTACAAAAAGCATTTAGATTTTTTTTAATCCTTAAGTTTTGTTTAGTTAACAAAGGGAAGAAGTTGTTAGCCACTGCTGATTGTGTATATGCAACATCTTACCGTATTCCTTAAATATGCTATCAAATGCAATGCTTTGTTTTCTTGATTCAATAAAAACAAATTAAACTTTTTTCCACACAAGAGGTTGATAGTTGTTGGGCTTATCTTGTATAACCATCATCACACAAATCCATCTGTTTCCTAGGGTGAGGGAGAGTGATTAGTCTGACACATTACATCACCCTGTGACTAATTCCACATAATTTGTTTAACTATTCCTGGCTCATGCATCATACTAAGCAATAAGTCAAATATATTAGATATCAATTCCCATAAAGTCTAGCATGACATGCTGTCTATGGATTTTTTTATTTATTAAATTTGTTTGATAAGGTGGATTATAACATTAAGGTGGATTATAACATTAAATGGATAATTTAAATTTGAACCCCAGATATCTGGAAAGCTCCAGAATGAATGGATGTACTTTCTGGAACAAAGAAGTGAAGTCAATCTCTGAGGACTATGTAAACAGATCCACATAGTTTTCTTTACAATAGTCTAAAAATGATTTTGCTATTTCTCGTTTTCAAAATGTTTCATGAAGTTCACAGTATAGCGTACAGGCCAGAATTACTTAGTAGCCTCCTGTCTAAGTACTAATTAGATGCAGTCTTGCATAGCTTTGTCAAGATCAACTACAATTGACTAGGGTCTGCAACTCAATTTTAAAATGCTAGAACGAGTGTCAAACTCACAGCATCATGTTGTCATCACATGATATAGTGCGACTTCCCCCCCTTCATTAAACCTGGGGTGGGCGTGGCAGTACGTGATGCATCCGCCTCTGGGCCGTGAGTTTGGCCCCCCTGTGCTAGAAGATTTGTGACTGTTTTAATTTTCACTTACAGATATTTGAAATGAAACAAATCTTCCCCACCTCTGACTCCAAAACTGCAGAAGTAGCCTCTAATGTATTTCATTTTATTACTTTCAGATCCTCTTTTAAAAGTAGATTCAGACGTGTTTCCTTTATCTCTACTGCCAACTTCCATGGACCTCCCACATTCTTTACATTCAAATTTCTCAGATTCCTCAGATGGAAAGGTAAAGAGCAGGAAAACTTACTCTATTTTAAACTTTTTTCTAGGGGTCATATTTATTGCATTTAGCTAAAATACTCTGCAGTCAGTAAAATATATTACTTAAGCATATAGAAAGTAAAACATATTATACTAATAAGATATTAATTTGAAATATACAGTAAGGATTTTAAAAACTATTAGATCAAAAACAGTTTTATTGGTTTTTGCAAATTTTTTCAATAGGAAAAGGGTATAAGGTGTTAATAAGACATTTTGAGGACATCTGTGTCGGAGGTGTCGGCCCCCTCCGAGGCTTCATACAAAAACAACAACAACAATACAATAATTTTTCCATTTCTCTACAAAGTGGAGTGAGATACATACATATATTCCCAACTTCATGCAATCAATCATTTATTTCTATAAACATCCAGATAAGAGTTACTATATAATAGAAAGTCATTTGTGAGATCTGAGTCTTTTAGCTATTGTATCCTCTTCTCCCCGGCTGCCAGTGGGCGGAGTCATGGCCCCTCCCGCTCCCCCATTTTCATCCTCCAGGATTATGGAATGTTTTTTAAGAAAGGCTTCTGCCTCTGCAATTGTTTTAATTCTTACTCTCCCCCCCTCCCAGAACACTAACATTCCTTCGGGCATCGACCACCTGAACCACACCCCCTTTTTATATAATCTTTTGGATAAGAAGGAGTACTTCCTTCTTATCTCTTGAATCTTTTTCAGGATCTGTTTCAGAATGGCAACTTCACTCTGTTGATATATCAAGGGACCATCTCTCTGTGCTCTCAGGATCTCATCCCTTGTCGATCTTCTTACAAATTTAATATGTATCTCTCTGGGTACTTCATTTATTCTGGCATATGCTGAGTTAATTCTATAAATCAAATCAATGTCCCCCCAAATATCTTCTTTGCTCCTTTTAGTATAGTCTGCTAACATCGTACACATTAAATCTTTTAAATTCTCAGAGCTTACTTCAGGAACATTTTGAAACCTTAAAAAGTAAGACATTCTTTCAAAATCCATCCTCGACATATGACCAGTTAATTCCACTATTTCTTTTTGAGAATTACTTATCTCTCTCTCATCTCAGTCCCCGCCCCTCCAGTCCATCCAATCTTTGTTTATTTTCCATTAGTGCTTTTTGCGTCTCCAAAAGTTCCAATTTTGAACTAACATTGTCTTTCCGGATTTCTTTTATCTCTTTCATAATGTTTTGAAGAGTTTCCTCTATTGCTGATAACTGAGTAGCCTTCCCCACCGTTTCTTTAGATAGCATTGAAGTGATCTTGGGCTGTTGTGGGTGCTTCTTTGAAGCCATGATGAAAGTGTTAAGTTTTTGCCACTAATATGGCGTCTTTTGGAGGGGTAGTCCGTGAAGCGAGAAGAGAGCAAGAGTCAATGTCCAAATTCAAAATGCAATTTGCTTAAAGTCCAGAGAGAGAACAATTTTTAACAACAATCAAATAGGAAAAGAAAGAAGGCACATCTGGGAGAAATCCTAAGAGTCAATTGCTTGTGAGTAAAAAGTTTAGTCCCATAAAAGTGAAGGAATGTCAGCACATCACAAAGAAAAATATTTCTTACAGGGAACAAAGAAATCCATCTTTCCCACTCCCCTGTCAGTCATGGAGAACTAGTGAAAGTCCATTTCAGTTGTTGCAAGACAGAGATACAAAGTATCAGTAGCAGAGTTAAAATGAAAAACTTTCATTTTCATTGTTTAGAAGTCGGATGTAGTTCTTCCTCTTCCCCAAGCCTGAGGAACATTTTAAAGCGCCACTTTTTTTCCCTTCCGAGGAGGGGTTTACAAACTCCCCCCTCCTTCTTCTTTAGAAACAAAAGTTAACAGCATTAATTATTAAAGCACTCATAGTCCACTCTGCAGCCAGGAGCCTCGGTGTTGCCTTCAGCCCCGGCTTTCAGCCCATCTTCTAATTGCAGCTGTCCCGGTTCTCCATCGACGAAGGGGACGAAAGGGAAACTCCCCCCCCCCCGCGACTCGTTCTCTGGCGCCTGGGATGAGGCGGGGGCCACCCCCCTGACCGCCGTCAGGGTGGGGGATTCCCTGCGAGCCGTCTGTGCGGGGGGAGCTCTTTAGCAAGAGCCCCCTGCCCCCGAAGGCGCCGCCGGAGCAACCAAGCAGCGGACGTGTCTGAGACCCATTCGTCGCCTCCGGCAAACCGGAAGGAAATCGATTTTAAAAACTATTATCGGTATTACCAGCTATATTGTTATCAGTAAAAATAATTCTATGTATTGTTAGCAACTATCTCTGTTAAATCTTTTGTTCAAATAAGAGAAATGTTTCATTAGAGATGACTTGTTTGAGAGGATTATGCAAGAGGCAAAGTACAGCATAACAGTTTAAGATTTTGGAGTTTAAGGCAGCTGTCAAAACAAAATCCTGGATCCCAACTTTTTTCAAGAGAAGCTAAGCAACAATATAACACCCCTTCCAAAAACTTGCAGTTCAGCTAAATTATCCTTTATTTGAGGCAGTAAATCCTACAAACATCTTGGATCTGAATCTGGTATTAAAATGCAATTAATAAATTAAATACTGATATAAATTTGATACTTGTAAACTAAACTAAGTCAATTGCCCAGTCTAATGTTATGAAAAAACTCCATATATTCAAGGTTGAATATATTTATCCCATTCCAGGAAGTAGCATCCAAATATGCTGCATTCAGACGATATACAACTTTAGAGTTATAAAACAATGCAAAATAGTTGCTCCCCTGGACTCTTTGCGGACTTGCAATTATCCCCCCGGATCTGGGCGACCATCGGGGGTTCCAAATGTATCTAGGTGTGATCTCCTTTGCCTGCGGGAGTCTCCCCTTTCGCAGGCCTGGCCCCCTTATCTAACACGGGCCCACCTCGAGGATGGACTAATTGCTCCTGAGAGGTGGGCAAGGCGCAAACTGAGGGGTTTTTAAAATAAATTTTTAATTCGGCTTTTAGGGGGTTCCAGGGAGGAGGGGAGGGTTAGTCCAGCCAGGGGGTGGAACAGAGCTAGGCCGGCCGGCGGAAGAGAAGTAATGGAGGAAGGGGAGGGGGGGTCGTTTCCACTGAGGTTTTGACCATTAGTTCGGTCCTGGGGAGGGGCAGGGGTGGTGGGAGACGGATGGGGTTGGAGGACCGTGGCTGCTGGTTACAGGCGGTCACGCGCTCCGACCCCCCGTGCTCCCATCGCAGACTAGGTGGGCAAGGACCACAGAGCCGGGGCCCTAGGCTGATGTTATGCAACGCCAGGTCCATGGTGAACAAAGCCCCCCTCATTCATGACCTTGTGTCAGAGGGGGACCCGGACCTGGTGGGTATAACGGAAACCTGGTTGGGCCTCGAGGGAGGTTTACCCCTCGTAGATATGTGCCCACCAGGCTACCGAGCCTTCCATCAGCCTAGGGCCCTGGGGAGGGGTGGGGGGGTGGCGATTATGATTAGGGAAGGTCTTGAGCCGAAGGAGACCACGATCCCTCAGACGACCGGGTGTGAGTCCCTCCTCGTGAAATGGGGCCTAGGGAGGCAGTTGGGCGTGTTAGTTGTATACCTGGCTCCTCACTATGCAACAACAGCCCTGCCCGAGCTCCTAGAGGTGATAGCCAAGGCGGCGGTTGAGACCCCCAGACTTTTGGTCATGGGGGACTTCAACCTGCTGTCAGTAGGCGAGACCTCTGGAGTAGCTCGGGAGTTCATGGCTTCCATGACAGCCATGGACCTGACCCAGGTAGTTTTAGGCCCTACCCACGAGGGTGGACACACCCTGGACTTGATCTTCGTCTCGGGACAGTGTAGTAGTGATCTGGGAATAGGGAATTTAGTCATCACACTCCTATCATTGACAGATCACACTCTCCTTTGGCTGGACTTTCCAATCGCCGGACCCCACCGCGGGGAGGCGGAGCCGAATATTCCCATATGGTTCCGCCGCAGGCTCCTGATGGACCCAGTAAGGTTCCAGAGGGAGCTTGGGCCAATGCCTGTGGACTTGCCCCATGACTCGACTGAGGACCTGGTGGCCGCATGGTTAAGTGCGGCCACGGGGGCCTTGGACCGAGTCGCGCCCTTGCGGCCTCTCTTGGGGCGACGAGTCACCCTGGCTCCTTGGTTCACCGAGGAGCTGAGGGAGATGAAACGCCACAAGAGACGCCTAGAGAGCAGATGGAGATCCTCTCGCTCCGAAGCCGACCGAACACTTGTGAGAACCCATATTAGGGCTTACTTAGTGGCGATAAGGGTGGCCAAACGTGAGTATTGTGCCACCCTTATTGCATCCGCAGATAACCGCTCTGCCGCCCTGTTTGGGGTGACCCGCTCCCTCCTTCACCAGAGGCCGTGGGAAGCCCCTTTACAGGGTCGAGCAGAAGAATTTGGGATTTACCTGCAGGAGAAAATCACTCGGATTCGGAATGAGCTATCCTCCATCGAGAGTGGTCCAGTCGGACTGTCCGAGGTTGGTCTTGAGGCACCATTCTGGGAGGAGTTTGACTTTGTTACTACCGAGGATATGGACAGGTTGTCAAAGAGACTTAAGGCTACCACATGTTTATTGGACCCGTGTCCCTCCTGGCTTGTACTGGCATCCTGGGAGACGACACGAGGCTGGCTCCAGGGCATTGTCAACGCATCTTTGAGTGAGGGGTCCTTGCCTACCGTCTTGAAAGAGGCGGTAGTAAGGCCCCTTCTCAAGAAGCCGTCCCTGGACCCAGCATTATTAGAGAACTTTCGTCCAGTCTCCAACCTTCATTTTTTAGCGAAGGTTGTTGAGAGTGTGGTGGCCCAACAGTTTCCGCGATACCTGGAGGAAGTTGATTATCTAGACCCGCGCCAGTCCAGCCTCCAACCCGGTCACATCACCGAGACGGCATTGGTCGCGTTGGTTGATGATCTCTGGAGGGCGCGGGATAGAGGATATTCCTCTATCCTAGTCCTGTTAGACCTCTCAGCGGCTTTTGATACCATCGACCATGGTATCTTATTGCACCGACTGGGGGGGGTTGGGGCTGGGAGGCACCATTTTACGGTGGTTCTCGTCCTACCTCTCTGGTCGGTCGCAATATGTGTTGGCAGGGGGGCAGAGGTCGGTCTAGAGGCCCCTCTTATGTGTGGTTCCTCAGGGGTCGGTCCTCTCGCCCCTCCTATTCAACACATATATGAAGCCGCTGGGTGAGATCATCCGTGGTTTTGGGGTGGGATATCATCTGTACGCTGATGATACTCAGCTGTACATATCCACCCCAGACCACCCCAACGATGCCGTTGAGGTGATGTCCCGGTGTTTAGAAGCCGTACGGATCTGGATGGGTAGTAACAAACTCAAGCTCAACCTGTCCAAGACTGAGTGGCTGTGGTTTCCGGCACCCCGGTTCAGCCAGATTATTCCAACTCTGGCCATTGGGGGCGAAACACCGCCCCCCGTGGAGAGGGCGCGCAATTTGGGTGTCCTCCTGGATTCCCGGCTGTCTATGGAAGACCATGTGGCAGCCGTGTCCAGGGGGGCGTTTCATCAGGTACGCCTGATGCGCCAATTGCGCCCCTTACTGGACCGGGCTGCCCTTCGCACAGTCACTCAGGCCCTCGTGACATCCCGACTTGACTACTGCAATGCTCTCTACATGGGGCTTCCCTTGAGGTGCACTCAAAAGCTACAGTTAGTGCAGAATGCAGCCACGCGGGTGATTACGGGAGCCTCTAGATGCTCCCGTATAACACCGATCCTGCGCGAGCTGCACTGGCTTCCTGTGGTCTTTCGGGTGCGCTTCAAGGTTTTGACGACCATCTTCATAGCGCTCCATGGCTCAGGACACCCAGGGGAAGGGCCTTCTCTGTGGCGGGCCCTGCCCTGTGGAACGACCTACCCCCTGAACTCCGTACCATCACCGACCTCCGCCTCTTCCGCCAGTGTTTAAAAACACACTTGTTTCATCAAGCCGGCCTAACATAGCCTCCGCTGTGACTAGAACTAGATAGTTTTAAAATGGGGATTTTAATTGGTTTTAGCGCAGGTCTGAAATATTTAATAGCTTTTTAAATTTTGTATTTTGTATATTTATATGTTATTTTAAATTCCTGTGCGCCGCCCTGGGTCCTTTTGGAGAAGGGCAGGATATAAATCAAATAAAACTTAAAACTCAAAAACTCAAAATAATATTAGTGCCTGTCAGTTAAAATAGAAAAAAGACCAAAGAAAATAATAAATAAGTATAAATTAGAAAGTATTATATTAGTTTTTTAGTAACATTTCATGTCACATCTTCAAACTTCTAAGCTTTTATATCACAAAAAAACACCACCCAACTTTCGAAATAAGGTGGCAACAAAGCTGAGCATACCCAGCCAAAATAAAAATTAAGCTTCTGCAGTGGTTAAAATGGCCATGAAACCTGCTCCCCCAAACCACCTGGAAGACATTACAAATGTAGAGGATTATAATGAAGAACCTATTCTTCTACTTCCCTAGCATAATTGATACCGCTAATCAAATCAAATTGAAATGTACACTTTTAGGTAGGCAATTCTAGTGGCAACCAGAATTAGGTATAGTTATTTTGGAATGACAGCCTGTGGTATGGCTTGAAAGTAATTTTTCTGATGTTTACCAAAATATCTGTCATATCTTTTCTCTTAAATGTAGCTGTATAGTTCTCCCATTCCTCAGGAGAAAGCTTCTCCTAACCGTGACACTGCAAGCCTTTTGTGGATGCCAAGGGAAGTGGAAATTGCCACCAGCGGCTTCAGTGAAAAAAACCGAATTAGTGAAGGCGACTTTGCTACTACTTACAGAGGTCAGAGAGATAATGCTCACTATGTTGTTAAAAAACTAAAAGAGGTAAGTGTCTGTCTTCATTTATCTCATGAATTGAACAAAATTAGAAAGGCGTGTTTAAAGTTGGTTAACTTTAGGGGGAGGTCTCTATATAGCCCTATTGGATTCCTTGCACTGCCATTCCCATCCCTAGCACTGTGTTTTTGAAAGAAGACTCTTGGCGTCTTCTGGGCGTCGTCTTTGGAGCCAAGGTGGCGCAGTGGTTAGAGTGCAGTACTGCAGAATACTTCAGCTGATTGCTAGCTGCAGTTCTGCAGTTCAAATCTTACCGGCTCAAGGTTGACTCAGCCTTCCATCCTTTCAAGGTGGGTAAAATGAGGACCCAGGGGGCAATGTAGGGGTCAATAGGCTGACTCTGTAAACTGCTTAGAGAGGGCTGTAAAAGCACTATGAATTGGTATATAAGTGCTATTGGTATTGCTATTTAGAAAAGGTCTGCAATAATTTCAAAGGGCATCTTTTGTTTATATGTCTTGAACCCAGACTGGCTTATCAGAGTCAAATCGAGCAAGAGAGGACAAATTCAAAAATCCAGATCCTCTGTTACTGTTAGGAGTTGAGATACACAGGCTTGGATTATTATAATGGGGTTAATTTTATTGAGCTAGAACCAAATAGCATTAAATGTTGACCCTATTTATGTTGATGAGAGAAAGATGTGAAAGTCTTGTCACTTTCTAGTCAACTTTTCTACAAAGCGATATAAATTACTTATACAAATGTAATACAATATAAATATAGATTTTAATTAACCTCCCAGTTAAATCAGTAAATCAGCCTGGTTTATAATAGTTGAATTAAAAACACAGAAGCAAAACATAACTTCACTTTTAAAATTGTACTGTTGAAAATGCAGATATAATAATATAATGTGATTTCATTCTATACTGATATATATATATAGTGAATGCAATGTATGAGCATGTTGGCAGAGAACTCTTGGATCTTGAATTACTGATAAAATTGGTTGTAGCAGAATAAACATACTAGACTCTCTTCCAATTCTGATTGTCACTTTGAGTTTAATAGATTCAAACAAGTTATAGAACATGACTAGTATATACTTTATATACTACTATGTGTAAGTATAAACTTACTGTTCAGAAAAATAAAAGGGTTCTCTTTATTCCAGAATGAGGCACAAGTATTTTTTCGTACAGAAGTGCAAATTTGCTTTCGGTAAGTAGCTAGACAACATTTTAGTGGGGAAAAGCAACAGTTGACAATGTTAGTTTACCTTGTGAGACAGACTTGTTCAGGATCGCGAGATGGATGGTATAAAAATTTAATAAATAAATGAAACAGACAGATATACATTTCAAAGGTCAGTTATAAGTCCATTTCTCCAGCACCATGACAACTTTGAACAGTTGCTGAATAAATAAGTGCTATGTGAAGGCTGTATGTCTGTGTCTTTTAGTCTGTTAATGTTTTTACATTTTATTTTTGCTATTTTGGCTTTAATAAGAAATTTGTTCTCTTTGAGAAAGGTTTGAGCTCGGGTGGGCATTGTAACAATCTCATTGATTTTTTCTTTTCTAGTTCAGTCTAGTAAAATAAACCTTTTATCTTCAAAAAGTATTACTAACAGGATTTACAATACAATACAATAGCAGAGTTGGAAGGGACCTTGTAGGTCTTCTAGTCCAACCCCCTGCATGGGCAGGAATCTTATACCATTTCAGACAAATGGCTGTCTAACATCTTTTTAAAGACTTCCAGGGTTGGGGCATTCACAACTGCTGGAGGCAAGCTGTTCCAGAGGTTAATTGTTCTTACTGTTAGGAAATTTCTCCTTAGTTCTAAGTTGCTTCTCTCCTTGGTTAGTTTCCACCCATTGCTCCTTGTCCTGCCCCCAGGTGTCTTGGAGAAAAGTTTGACTCCCTCTTCTTTGTGGCACCCTCTGAGATATCGGAACACTGCTATCATGTCTCCCCTGGTCCTTCTCTTCATCAAACTAGACATACCCAGTTCCTGCAGATTTGCTTTGGAGAGGCCCAGAATATGGGTGGCTTGCATTATAAATGACCTCAAAAAATGATTTTAGACACAGAGAGATAAACACACAGTCCTGCATAAACTGTAATGCCAATATTCCCTTAGTTACATTTTACATTTTTCCAGAGTCAAGCTCAACCACCAGGAATTTCTTGATCCTAAATTCAAACTCTTGAAATTTTCTGGTTTCTGTGACTCAACCTCTTAAGTATTTGTATTGCATAATAATAATTACCCTGAAAATTTACCGGGGGAAATTGCCTGGAATCCTTGTGAAATGCAGCTCCGTTACTGGAAAGGGAAAATAGATCTCTCTTTAATTAACTGGCCATATAAGAGTAGAAATTTGCTAGAAACAATACAATTTCTTGTTTGTATAACAGGCAGTATATAAGCAATGAAAGGAAAACAAGGGAAATAAGAAATGAGTTTTCTTTCTTAAAGCTACAGTAACAAAATGTAGTCAAGAAAAGATATAAATAATTTCC
This sequence comes from Rhabdophis nuchalis, assembly GCA_039707465.1. Classification (NCBI taxonomy): domain Eukaryota; kingdom Metazoa; phylum Chordata; class Lepidosauria; order Squamata; family Natricidae; genus Rhabdophis; species Rhabdophis nuchalis. The sequence goes on from CM077646.1 coordinate 67,422,316, forward strand.
ACAACAGAAGCACTTCCTGATGAAAATTGCTTCACCCTGAAGAATCAGGAAGTGAACGTTTAATCCAGGGGAGATTTCTTAATTTAGTTGTGGATTTGTAATGGAATGTCTAACAGACTCTGATAACATGTAGGAGGGAACAAAAACTGTTACAGAAAAAAGGAGAGCTATTACAGAAGAAAATTTTGAGTCTAGGAAGTGGGGGAACACAAGAGACTCTGAGTAATTCTGCTTTAAACCATCTTAAGGTTTAAGTTGATCTGGAGAAGTATTGTAGCAGGCTGGCTAGATTCTATTACAACACTCAACTTTTTATTTCTATTATTTAAATCAGAGGTATGGGCAAAGTTGTGTAAAAAAAACCCAGATGGCAGCCTTCATTGCAATTGAAGGCATGCATTTTGTTTACATGTGTAACATGTACATGAGAGAAGGGACAGGACCAGGCTATCATCTTGACTTTCTCCCCTCCACTTGCAGAATCCCTTGGTTAAAATAAAATTTAAAAAGTTCTCATTAAATAGTGTTAACAGAGTGAAAAAAGCTAAAACATATTAGAAATATGATTAGCCTAACCCAAAAAGCAACAATAAAAATCTCTATGAGAACATGAACATCTATAGGATGAATTCAGTTATTAAATTTATCAATAAAGAGTGCTGCATAGGAACATAATGCATCATCTAATGTTTTAGAGCAGAAAGACTTTTATAAACCAATAAACTCATATCAGGAATCCATTCCTTAAAATTACAATACTTTTTCCCCAGTATGATAGGATTATCCTCTTTATGGTGCCCCCAAGACTGATAGCCAAAGTTCTCCATAAGGTGACCGTTCCATACTTTAGGGATATAATTCAATATTGTATTTGTCATGGTGTGAAATACAAATACATTATATTAATAAAAACATAAAGTATTAGAAATGAATAGCTACTTTAATTTCTTTTTACATCTTCCTTCAGTGGCTGGGGGATAATTTACAAACAAGGAAAGCTTATTCCCCACCTCAATTATAAATATTAAATGCCTTCAACTATTTCAGAAACTAGTATCTTATTGCTAAAACTACAGCATATGCTATTTTAATTATGATTATACCATGCCCACCAAGCCATGCCCACAGAACTGGTAGCAAAAAAATTTGAATTTCACCACTGCTTTACACCATATTGTTTAAAGTTCAGCGTATAGATAGATAGATAGATAGATAGATAGATAGATAGATAGATAGATAGATAGATAGATAGATATAGTGTTTGTGCTGATAAATAAATAAGCAAGGGAGACTAGTATAGATCTATTTCAAGCTATTTAGCTCTCATCAGCTAGCCATACCCTTACTGGGATTTGAACCAGGGAGGTATTAAATGGAAGGCAGATGTAATTGCCACTAGACCACTGGTTTTCCTCCTGATCAGCTGAGCCAGGGGAATAAGTATATACTTGTGCCACAACACCCTGGTAAGCCCCAAATGAGGGAGAAAGCAAGGCTGCTTTCCTTTTCTTTTGGCTCATCACAAGAGACCATGCAGACAGAAAGCTATTTGTTTCATTGCCTTTGTTTACATTTGTGTTGCGTTTATGCTGATAAATAAATAATGAAGGGAGACTAGTATAGATCTATTTCAAGCTATTTATCTCTCATCAGCTAGCCATACCCTTACTGGGATTCCCACTGATTTCCACTGCTCTCCTCTGCCTGGACCCAGCTGTTTCTCCTCTTCCTCACCAGCCACCTCCAGACCCGAGGGTTGTTGACTCTCCATTTGAGGGCTTATGGCTGGCCCAGGCTCCACCTGTCTTTCTCTCTGCCAGCTCCATTCCCTATTCCCCCTCGGTACCCTCAGGTTGCCTTGATGCTGACCCTGACTCCCAGGCCTCTTCCTTATCTGATTCACTTGCTGGAGGGGCTGGCGGCCGACAGACCACAACAATAGAGTTTGATCTCTGTGTTATCTTTTTTGTTTCAATTTTCTATTCTTGTTCTATCAAAATCATTGCTTATTTTTTGCCTTTTCTGCCTATTTGCTTCTAGATAGGCTTTGTAGCTCTTCTCCTCTTTTGATCCTCAGCTCCATCTGAAGGAAAGGGCTGAAGGAACCTTTCCCTCAAACAAGGTCTTGTGAGATTTTGTGTGTTTTATGTTTCCTAGATCTTGTTATATTGTATATGTTATAATGTTTGAATTCTTGGGAAATGTCCTATGGAATTGTGATGGGATATATAATTGCAATAAGTGAATAAATACAATTTCTTCAAATGCCTTTTAGATGTTGCCATCTTAATATTCTACAGTTGTTGGGTTTCTGTGTAGAAACTGGGCTTCACTCCTTGATTTATCCCTACATGGAAAATGGATCGTTACTGGACAGGCTACAGTGTCAGGTAAGCAATAGCATGCATTTTTGCATACCACATCTATTAAAAGGAAGCTCTTCTGTCAGCTCAATCAGCATGAAAGGGATTATGGGAGTTACATTCCAACAAACAACATTTCGAAGAGGTGAGATAGCTCATTGAAGTTGATGTGAGGTTGCAGAGATAAGGGAAAAGATGCCTTGCCTGTCTCACTAGCAGGAAGGCAAAGAGCTAATGGGAAATCATCCACTCCCAAGTACAGAAGCATCATTTTGACGCGTGTTTAGCCTCCAGAATTTGCTTCCCTAAACCTTTCAAAAAGATCTAGGTTGCGGTGATAACCCAGTGGTTACTGTAGCACTGAAAATCTGGTTGTGTTTAGGCAGTAGGCTGTGCTTGATCATTTATTTTATTTTATTTATTTATGATGAAATTTATTTGCTAGCCATCTTGTTTCAGAGCAACTCTGGGCAGCATTCAAGATAAGAAACATTAAAATAATCAAATATAAATATAGCCAATAAAATCACAATACCAGCAGAATAAAATTATTGACACACAATGGAGAATGAGGCAGCCCAATTCACGAGGAATGGGGAGGTGGGTTCAGCTCTTACTTAATCAACCAGCTGCAGCTTGAAACAGTCGACCATATGATCCTGTTGAGTATTGCTCTTTGACTTACTTAGTTATCGAAATTCAGAATGACTGTTAAATTCATATCAAAATTCAGAATGACTGGTCCTTGCTTAACAACCACTCTTTCGGTGACTGAACTTAAGATGGTACCTATGACTTGTCCCCAAATGTTTGGCTGTTGCAATTACCCCATAGCCATGTGATTACTTTTTCTGACTTTCAATACCAGCTTCTGTTGCAGTATGTTTAGCTATTGCTATGCATCAGGGGTATCAAATTCAAAGCCTGTGGGCCAATTCCAGCCCACGGGGGGCTTAGATCTGGCCCGCAGGGCCTCCTTGGAAACAGCAAAGGACAGCGACGTGCAGCCCTGCTCAGCTCTGTTTTTGGCTGTGATGGCCTCCTGCAGCTCTTTGCCAGTGAAAATGGAATTCAATTTTTGCTGGCAGAAGGCTGTAGGACATCGAGCTGGCCATGACCCCCTACCGCCCCCCCCTAAGGTCAAACACAACCCTGATGCAGTCCTTAATGAATTCAAGTTTGACACTCCTGCTATACAGTTAGGATTTTGGGGGGAGCGGGCTCCTAGACGCATAGCATATTCCACATTCTGTAATTCTTTTTTGGAAGGAAGCGTAGGTGCTTTTCCAGAGCTTGGTGTCCCCCAAATAGACTGAACTACAATTTCTATCTCCAATCCTCATGGAGATGACGGTAGTTGCAATTCAATACAGTATCAGGCTCAAGAGGCTGAAATATGTGGCAGTAGAGCAGTACGTGAAAAATATTCCCAATGTGTTATTCATTTTGTGTAATAAGAGTGCTTTGTCATTCATTGCTGAACATTCATCTTTTTAAAGATCCATTGCTCTTTCTGTTGCAGGATAGTTCTGAAGCATTAACATGGGAAAAACGCATCAGAATATCTTTGGGATTAATTAAAGCCATTCAGCATTTACATCAGTTTGGAATTATTCATGGAAATATAAAAAGGTGGGGATGTGCATTTAAAATAGCATTTACTTCTTTATGCATCCTATTATATATTACTTAATGAACTACTTAAACTTCTAGATGATTAAAGTGTTGTGTTTTCATAAGACAGGAATATAGCTAAACAACATCAGCTCAGTGCTGGATCGTTCCTAGGAACTTTGTCTTCAATAAATTTTAAGTAACACAGGATGTAACTGACTCATAAAGTACTTCCTCCTACATAGATACACCCTCACACATGCACACACATAGACACACACAGCTGGCTTGGCTTTCATGACTAAAAAAGGGGAAAGCAAAACACCTTCAGTACTTCAAGGCAAACTTAATTTTAGAAGTAATCCAATGTGTCAGACAAATCCTCAAGAGTCACAAAATTAGTTAGTTAAAAATGTACTGTAATCATTTCTTACCTGATAAATCTACAGTGCACATCTGCAGCTGCCCCCTCAGCTGACTTTCTTTCCCTTGTCATAAGTAGGGCAGAACAACTAGAAGAGAGTACTTGAAGGGAAAAATTAGAATGCCCCCTCTGTTCTTTTATTCATTTATTCTGCCTAATACATTGCTTAATTATTTTATCCCCAGATGTATAGTGTTGCCTTCAGGGAGAGGGGAAACATACAAGTTTGATAAATTTAAAAAATATTTATGAATACTTATTTTCTTAAGAAAGTCATTTGTTTTCCCTAATTAAAAAAATTGTCATGTAAATAAAATATTGTTGGCTGATAATGTTGGCATAAGTTATATTTTACAGTACCTTCTTCATGTTACACTTCATTAGAATTCAAATGTATGTACAGTATTAATGACATGAATTAACTGCCATTTCTTACAGCTTTAAAACCAGGTTTTGGTCATACATTTGTTTATCTGATGTTTATCCATTAATAATGGTGTTTTGCTAATAATGCTGTTCATCAGTTAATAATGCTGTTTAGGGTTAATTTCTAATTTACATTCAAAGATCAATGCTGTAACTAAGCTTTTATTTGTATTTTTATCTCCTATACAAACAGTTCCAATGTTTTGCTGGATGCAAACTTTGTACCAAAACTTGGACATTCTGGTCTTAGACTGCATCCTGTGGAAAAGAAATCGGAATATACTGTGATAAAAACCAAGGTCTTGAAAGCTTCACTAGCTTATTTCCCAGAAGATTTTGTCAGGCATGGGCAGCTAACTGAAAAAGTGGACATATTTGCTTGTGGAATTGTAAGTTTTTGTTCTTCATGAATAATCTTACATAATTTTCATGTCAAGAATTGGACATGTTTTCCTTTAATTAAGCATGATAATTTACTTCCAGTGCATAAATTAGTAAAATGCCAACACGTTATTTCATAAAATTATGTTTGGAGATTAAGCCACCAGGTTCTCCTCCTGATGGTGAGCCGAAAGGCAGAAAAGGGATGCAGTTCTGCTCCCTCTCTTAATTGGGGCTTACCAGGGTGTTGTGACACAAGCATATACTTATTTCCCCTGTCTTAGCTGATCAGGAGAACCTGGTGGCTTAGTGGATAATACATCTGCCTAACATATAATACAGCCCCGGTTCGAATCCCAGTAAGGGTATGGCTAGCTGATGAGAGCGACTATCCTAGTCTCCCTGATTTATTTATTGATCAGCTCAAAAACCTAACATACATACATACATACATACATACATACATACATACATGATACATTTTTGTGCTGATCAATAAATAAATCAGGGAGACTAGGATATATCTATTTCAAGCTTTTTAGCTCTCATCAGCTAGCCATACCCTTACTGGGATTTGAACCGGGGCTGTATTACATGTTAGGCAGAAGCCTTAGCCACTTAAGCCACCAGGTTCTCTTCCTGATCACCTGAGACAGGAGGATAAGTATATGCTTGTGTCACAACACCTTGTTAAGCCCCAATTAAGGGAGGAAGCATACTGCTTTCCTTTTCTGCCTTTCTATTGAGCTATTTATTGATCAGCTCAAAAACCTAACACACATTTAAAAAAGTACACAATGGAACTAATAGCTTTCTGTCTAAATGGTCTCTGGTGATGAGCTGAAAGGCAGAAAAGGAAAGCAGTATGCTTCCTCCCTTAATTGGGGCCTAACAGGGTGTTGTGGAACAAGTATGTATATGTATGTATATATGTAATCTAATTGTAATCATTTTTCTAGGTTTTAGCAGAAATACTGACTGGCATGAAAGCAGTAGATGAAAGAAGAAATCCTATTTTTCTGGTATGTAAAAATTTTATTTTGGAAGATTTAAATGTTTGAAGAAAGACCCTGAGAGTGAAAAGTCCTCAGACTGGAGAATGTAGTGTTTGAATCATTGTTGTTATTTTATGCAGCCCCCAAATAAGCAGATGCTGCTGGGGGAATGAGAAAAAAAACAGGATTGCAAGAGTAGCTGAGCACCTGGCATAGAATGTTCAAAAATCACCATAGCAACAGCCTGGCAATATTGAAACAGCCACAACTTCCCAAAATTCCATTCCTTCAGAGTCTTGGATTTGGGGCACATTCTATAATTTAATTCTTTTGAGGTACCTTTGCTCAAAAACTGTTACCCTATGATACACCAGTTAAAAATTGAGGAACTATTTAGTAATATGTAGAAAACAGAAGTATTACTTTCAGCTTCATTATGTAAGTGAACCAAAAACAGAAGAATTCTTTAAAGGACAGAGAAACAACATTATCCCCATTCTTCCAACTTTTTCTTTAACAGAAAGATGCCTTGCTTGAAGAACTCAGAATGGCAAAAGAATTGTCTTGTACTAAGGAGAAAAACTTTGAAAATCTTGCTGCCATACAAATATGTCACAAATACCAAGATAAGCAAACTGTTTGTTTGACAGAAACAGTTTCTTTATGCTTGGCCACTTCTGTCTGCATTTGCCTGCGGAAAAAGAATGCAAACACAACAGAGGTAAACATAATCAGTTTTTAGTGGAGATGCTCTTGCTATGTAGTCCTTTTATTTTCTTTATTTTATTGGATTTAAGAGTAAGTAAACTCTTAAACTCTTAAGTAAAAATAGGGAAATTGTTTTATTTCAATGAGGAAAGTAGAAACAATCTATTTGTCATTCATGTCAAAAACAGGTGAATGAAATGATAGAAATTGCAAATCGTCAAACAAGATCTCAGAACATGTCAGAAAGAAGCAGAAATCTTGGATTTGTCACCAATATTCCAGAAGAAACCAATGATGAACCCGCTAGCCCCTTCAATGTTGATTTCTATGGTCATAACCACGAGGCCTCTGCCAATTCTGGATCTCTAAACTGTGCCACTACATTACCACCTTGCATAAAAGTTTTGCCTCCCGAAACATACTCTGAGCAGATTTTGCGGGAACCGTGTGAGTCAGATGAATCCTGTAACTTTTCATGGGACACTGCAGAACACGCTTCCTGCTGTGCACCAGCCGAACACAGTCTGGAGCCAGAAAATCTTTCTTTCACTAAGCCTGTGATGTTCACAGCAAAAAATATAGACTCTGACAGAAAAACAAATCAACAGCAGAGAAATAATGATGGGGCTGCTTCTTCCTCACAAGGTAAAAGGTAATATTTAAATATTCTCTTGAGATTAGAAGAAATTAATAATGTCAAAGATTCTGTGGAAAGTTTGATATAGCATCACAGAAATAACAATGGTATACAACAGTTATTCCTCAGGTCCAAGTGAGGAGAGACTGAAACAATGCCTGAAGTCAGCAGGTGAAGTAAATCAAAGTACAATACAATACAATAGCAGAGTTGGACAAGACCTTGGATGTCTTCTAGTCCAACCCCCTGCCTAGGCAGGAAACCCTACACCAGTGGTTGGCAAACCGCGGCTCGCGAGCCACAAGCGGCTTTTTGGCCCCTGGAGTGCGGCTCTTCCTCCGCCGGACAGACTCCGTCTGCGGCATAGGCGGCTGCTGCTGCTTCTGCTACCCCCGAGCCTTGCGATACTCCGCTCCCGCCGCCCAAGGTCGCCCGGCAGGGAAGCCCGGCAGGGAAGCCGGGCGCGTCTCCACCGGCTCCCTCCGACAGCCACCACGGCCCACATTCTGGGGCTGCCCGCCAGGCATGGCTGGGAGGGAAGTGGACGCGTGGCTCCAGAACGTGCGCCGTGGTGGCTGTCGGAGGGAGCTGGTGGAGACGCGCCCGGCTTCCCTGCCTGACGCCGCTGCCGGGTGACCTGACGGGCGATAGCCTCGGCGGCGCTTAAGGTGGCGGTAGCCTCAGGTACTCGCCCCACCCGCTCGCTCGCCTGCCTGCCCGCCCGCCCGCTGCAGGAGAAGGCATCCATAGCCTCCCCAGCCGGCATGCCGGCCCTTCCGCTACTTCCCGGGGGGGGGAGAGGGGAGAGAGGGAGGGACTGACAGACACAGAGAGAGACGAAGGGGGGGGGAGGGAGAGACAGAGAGACGGCAGAGATAGAGAGAGAGGGAGGGAGGGAGGGAGGGAGACGGAGAGAGGCACAGAGAAAAAATGACGGAGGGATTGAATCGGAGACAGACGGGGAAAGAGGGAGAGACAGACAGAGACAGAGGGAGAGGGAGGGAGGGAATCAGAGAGAGTGACACACAGAGAGACAGGGAGAAACAGAGAGAAGGAGGGAGGGAGAGACAGATAGACAGAGACAGAGTGATTAAGTGAGTGAGACAGACAGACACACACACACAGAGTGACAGAGATGGGTGGAGAGAGGAGAGAGAGACATACAGAGAGACAGACAGACAGAGAGAGAGAGAGAGGGAGAGAGAGAGGGGGGGGGGAAGAAAAAGAGAGGAGAAAGAAAGAAAAAAGAAAGAAAAAGAAAGTGGGAGAGAGAGATAATAAAGAAAGAACCTATGACCACAATTGAGCCCAAAATTTTGGTTGCTAAGCAAGACTGTCGTTAAGAGAGTTTCACCACATTTTCCAAATTGGCCACACCCACCTGGTCACATGATCACTGAGCCACTCCCACAAAACAGGCCACACCTTTTGACTCTCAAAAGAAATTTCAATCGTTGTACTGTTGATATTTGACTAATGAGTTTGCCCACCACTGCCCTACACCACCTCAGGCAAGTCAATTTCCATAACTTAAAGTAGACTTTAACTTAGGTCTCACCAGTCCTAATTTTGATTTTACTATTCTACATAGTATGACTCCCAAATGCTCAAGATTTGCACCTACATAGACCATAAGATTTCTGTGGAATTCTTGATCTGGTGGTTTGTTTTCCTGGTGATACTCAAGCACTGGAATTCTTCACAAACGGGGTTCCCTTTTCAGGATTTGGCTTTCAAAAGCAAACCAGAAGTCTTGGACTGCTCTTTTATGACAACTTTTGGATTCTTTTAACCGTTACCTTTGCATTTTAAAAATCTTTTTCTTCACATGGTATTTAGCTTTCTGATGAATTGTTAATCTGTTTTAGATGTTGTGTTGAAATGCATTCCATAAAAGTTCTCAATGAAATGGAGACCAACTTGTATATTCATTATTTAGATAATAATAATCATCTTTACTGTCATTGTAATAATATTGTAATAAAATTACAATGAAATTGGTTCATTGATATTGATCAGTGATATTACTTTGTCTTTTCTTTCAGCTTTAACGAAAGAAATAAAAATAAATGATAAAAAGAAGCAGCTAATGGAAAAAATAACATTATATGATGAAAATAAGATAAACAGTTATGATCTCTTTGAATCTTCAATATAAATATATTTCTATCAGTTATGACTTCAGAAGATGGAGCATTTCTTCACCAGCAAAATGCATTTCTTAAAGTACTGTTATACTTATATATACAAGAAAGCTATACTGATGTTACATAATGAAAAAGCATTATTTTTCAAATACGTTTATATATGGATTTTTCTTATTTTTCTGTTTTGGTTGAAATTATTTTGTTGAATCCAGCCAAAATAAGCTGAAGCTTATTTTGCAAAAATAATCAAAAAAAAAAAAAAGATATACAAGAGCAGCATTCTTCAGTTGCAACCGATTACTAGTTAGTATATTCTCTGAAAATAAATGTATTTTTCTTATTTTTTACATGGTATTGAATTAGATAATCACTAGTTTTCCCTACAGTTTGTCTATAATTTGTAAGATGACTCAAAACCTGGGGTATAAATATGTATGCATAATTTTTGCTCCTTAAGGACTTGCTGCTTTAAGAAAAGCATTATGAGGAGATTGCACTAAAGCAGGGGTTCCCAACTTTTTCTATGCCCCATACCCCTAGAACATTTCTGATATAGTCTCACATCCCTTGCGAAAGTAAATAATTATATGCATATAATTATGCATAGTGTATGCATATAATTATGCTTAGTGTATGCATATAATTATGCATATAATTTTGAAACTTCTAAACCCAAGTTTTCGTACCCCCAAGAATATCATCTTGCACCCCTGGTTGGGAACCCCTGCACTAAAGAGTATTAAGTGAAGAAACATGTTTTTTTCTGCTATGTGGGTGATTCAGTCAGCTTAGAAAATTCCCCTGCTGTTGAAATACTTCCCAAAGTCAAGATAGGCCATTTTCCCCCTTCCATGTAGATTCTCTTATGGGCATAGATGGCCTTCAAAAAGTCCCTGACAAAATGGTAGAAACTTACTCATTTTCTGAGTAATAGAAACAACAATAATATTTTTGTCCCGTAACAAAATTCTTTTTTAAGTGAAAAGATATCATTTAGAACAATCAAGCACACCACCTGCAAGCCCTATCACCATGATTTCATATAATTTAGTTTTAGTAATTTCAGAATTTAGTTCCTACTATTCTGTACCCTGGTTAATATTCTAGCAGAGTGTTTCCCAATCTTTCTGGTTTTGCAGACTGGCCGGGGGTGGAGGGCGGAGAGGGGATGGTTCCTTGTGAGTGGCTGGCAAGCAGGCGCATGTGTGTGCAGCTCCATTTTGCACAAGTGCCTTGCATGCATGTTTGCTGCTCATTGCAAATGGGGATGGTGTGCAATCTCACCCAAAGTTTCCATGGCCTGGTTGCAAATTAGTGGGTTGCAACCCAGAGGTTGGGCATATATTGAAAATTAAACAGGCCTTAATTTGACCTTAAGCAGACCAATTTTGTTGCAGACAAAACTGGATGGCTGTTTCACACACTTTTGAGATTTTTGCAGAATATAAAATGCTGCAACTTCACTTCCATATTTGGAGAATGTACGGATGACTGAGTGGTAAGAGGGACTCTCCTGACACTGACTTGAATAATTTTGTGTCATGAATAAATTCACAAATTCTATGAATATTGGAACTCTTTGGTGGGATGGGGATGGGAGGGTATAATAGTGACATCTAGTCCCATCAGTCTTAGTCTTAGGTCCTTCAGAACCTGATTTATCTCTTTCATTCAATTGGTAACACAAAACAAGAAATAATATTGTCTATGCCCAGCTGTGCCACTAGCTGTGGCGTCTCCTGGAGGAGGACCTGGCTGGAATTACTCAGGGCCTTGTTAGAAAACTGATACTCTGAAATGGTTTCCCTCTATCAGGTAGGCTGATCCTTTGGGTGGTGGCCTTCTCAGAAATAGGAAGGTGATAATTCAATGCTAAACCTTCTGTAGGATTGTGGTGTGTAATCTGGAACTGGCATTTACTTAGGATTATTTATTGTATCTCTTGTTTTTATTTAAGATTTTTTTAAAGAATTGCTTCACAGTGAGATGGGCAGTATATAAATTTAATAACATGTTATATTTATTAAATTGATGTAATAATAATTCAGAGGTTATTAAAACTAGTTGTAAGAAGCATGAAGAACATATTACTAATGTACTATTACTTATTCTTCTATATCAAGACTTTCTTGAAGCGTTGTCTGAGAACACTGGGGAATTCCCCCTAAGATCCTCTCTGGGATCCATGAAATTAAATTTGACAGATATTTAAAATATTTGGAAAAGAATGTCATGCTTTACTTATTTTTGTTAAAAATATTTTCCTGAAAAATATTTATGTTACTATCTAATGGCATTAATATTATTTTTACATGATTCAATAAATATTCTATAAATTTGTCCAGTTTTAATTTTTAATATAGCAAATGGTGATAAATATTACCCATATAAACAAAAGCTCTTTTGGAGTCCTCCATAATTTTTTAAAAACGGAGAGATTCTGAGAATAAAACGTCTCAAAAACTATTCTATATGGCTTCCACTTACCTTATAAATGACCACACTCAAATATCTAGCAAAATGGTATTCCTAGCTGTTTCTTGCAAGGTAATCTGCCATAGCTGCTTCCCTCCCCTTTATCAAAGACCTGAAATAAACACTGGAAATTTCTCTTATCTCAGTACCAATTATTTCACTGAGGGAGCGGCAGAGGAGCTTTCTGTAGAGGAGGACATTGCAGAAATAGACAAATAGTGCTTGGAAGAAGAGGAGGAAGAATAATTCTCCTTTTTTCTCCAAATTTGGCAAGTGTTGTCCTTTCCATTGGCCCACAGCAGGTGTATCCAAACTGAACCTCTATAAAACCTCCGTGAATTGAAGTCCACAAGTCTAAAATGTGAGCTGCACTGGCTTCCTGTGGTCTTTCGGGTGCGCTTCAAGGTTTTGACGACCATCTTTAAATCGCTCCATGGCTCGGGGCCTAGTTATATGCGAGACCGTCTCCTGCCCCATACATCCCTACGGCCGATCCGCTCCCACAGAGAGGGCCTTCTCAGGGTGCCGTCGGCCGGGCAATGCCGTCTGGCGACACCCAGGGGAAGAGCCTTCTCTGTGGCAGGCCCTGCCCTTTGAAACGACCTCCCCCCTGAACTACGTACCATCTCGGACCTCCGCCTCTTCCACCAGTGTCTAAAGACACATCTTTTTCAGCAAGCCGGCCTAGCCTAACCTCCCACTGGGGCTATTTTAGATAGTTTTAAATTGGGGTTTTTAACCTGGTTTTAGCATAGGATTGTTTCTAGTAATTTAATATGCTTTTAAATTTTGTATATTTTGTCTTATATGCTTTTAAATTCCTGTGCGCCACCCTGGGTCCTTCGTGGAGAAGGGCGGGATATAAATCGAATAAAATCTAAATCTAAATCTAAAATGTTGCAAAAATTGGATATCCCTGATCTACATTTGGTGGTACTGAGGACACAGAGGCAGCAACAGGATTGAGGAAGAATGTATATCTATATAAATAAAAATATAACGAGTTTGTTCAAAACTGCTAATCTCCGAAAGTACTGCACCGATCGCTTCCAAATTTTCACATTCCTTTTAAATACAGCACCAATGATATATATAGTGTAGATGTCACACCTGTGCCAGGTACACGCAACAGAAATGTAAAACATTGTAAAAAATGTAGGTAGATGGATACAGAGAGAGCAGTGGGCCACAGGTATTATGTCGTCCTTTATGACATAAGATATTCTGTCCATAAGATTCAAGGAGAAATACAGTAGGTAGGTAGGCAGCTATAGGGATAGATAGAGGGAGGGAGAAATACAGTAGGTAGTGTTGGAAGTAAAGAGTTCAGGGTTCGTTCCCAGCCGGGAATCACCACCAACGCTAAAAGAATTTCGTGAAGACAGCTGCCTGGAAGTTATGAGCTTTATTAAAGGAAAGACGGGAAGGACGAGACACAGTTCTGTCGTTCCCGGGTCTGCAGGACACCATACATGAATTGGTTTCCCACCTTTATACAGTTTTCCGCCTTTGAGGCCTTTGTGTACGTTTTTGATTAACAAAGATTTATTTATTTGGGATGATTGCTCTGATATTGATTCTGTTCGGCTGGTGCCTGGTCCTTGGGGTTAATCCTGTCAGAGAAGGCAAGGAAGGGTGTTTCCTATGAGTAGGTGTCAGCTTTAGGTCAATGGTTATGTTTGTCTTGCCTTAGATTAGATTTCATGTCTAGTGGTTATCGCCAGACTCAGGGTTTTCCTGTGCTTTGGTTATTCTTAATCCTTTATACTATGTTTCCTTTTGTGATTACACTCAACCCATTTTGGCTACCTGTATGGTTTTTCTCCTGGCTATGGCTCTTGCCCATATGTATTTATTTTATTTTTAAAATGAGTTTCCCGGTACCTTCCTACAGTAGGTAGGTAGGTAGGTAGAGGGATAGAGAGGGAGAGGGAGAAATACAGTAGGTAGGTAGGTTGGGGGTTATACTGTGGTTGTGTGTATGTGTTTGTGTGTGCAGGTGTAGATCTACACATAGATTAGTTGGCCATTTAACCAGACTGGGCCACAGCAACGCGTGGCCGGGAACAGCTAGTAGAAACATAACGAAATCGATGACAGAAAAACAGCGAGCGATCCATCGAGCCTGCCCACTGAGTTTTTTGTTTGTTCTGTCTGCAAAAAAACACAAATCCTTCCATTCCCCACCATGAAGCCAATTCTGAAGAAGTTTCTCGGATGAGAAGCGAAAGACCTTTAAAGAAAAACCAGAAAGTCCAGCTGCCTATTAAAAAAAAAAAAAGCACCTTTGCGACAAAACTACCATTACTTTCACTTTCTCAGAAGTGGCTTCTGGGAGCGGCCGTTCAAACGGCTCACACCTATTGCCATCCGAGCACCCACGTGACCTGAAACTATAGCCCCGCCCTTCCAGGCTCAGGCCTCCAAGTCAAGCCAGCTTTTCCAGCTTCGCAGGCTTCCGAGGGGGGCCCCTTTCGCAATACCCGACGCTTTGGGGGAGGCGTTTCTTGGGGGGGGGGGGAGGGGGAGGTGGCGCGCGGCGGGAGGAGGCCGCGAGAAGACATCGGGAAGCGGATCCAGCCGGGCGAGTCGTCAAAGGGCGGGCTCGCGAGCGGAGGTGGCTGGAATCGACCAATGAGCGGGCACAGCTTAGCGGCGGGGGTGGCCGTCCCCAAGGCCTGGAAGAAGGTTCTGTGCGATCCGCTTCCTCTCCTTTCGGGCTCGTCGCGAAGTAGCCTTTGGGGCATTGCCAGGGTGGCCCTCCGCTTGTCTTCCCCCCCTCCCACACTTCCCCGGGGGTTTCTGCTCTCGGAGAAGGAGGTTGGAGGAGGGTGGGTGCGCCTGGCGCCCCTGAGATGGGCCCGGGAAAGGGCCGTGGCGCTCTGCTGCTGAGCGGATCCGCGCCCCCCTCTCCCATATTTTGGCGTTAAAGGAGGCTTTTGTTGACTGTCGTTTTATCCGAGGGCGCGCGTGTAAAGGTGGGAGAACTTTAGTGTGGTGAAGCATTCTCTAATGGTCCTCTTATTTGCATTTTCGGTTGATGCGAGGTTTAAATATACATATATAATTAAATAATTGTTTAAATATCTATTTAAATCGGGTATGTGTAATATATATAATATTTTGAAATAAAGCGACTGCATCAGTCAAGCGAAATGTGTTTAAACATTGCCTTTGCTAACCCACCCCTCTCCTCCCCGTTTTAATATCCAGATAATTTAGCCCCGATGCAGCCGAGCAGGAGACGCAAAATCGAGTGGGACGGCTTCGCTGGAAGCTCACCTGCGAAATTCAGCAAGATCGCCGAAACACCAGGCCAGCCTGCTCGCGGAAGTCCCGGCGTCAGAGGGCCGCCCGCGTTTGGGAAGACCCGCGTTTTCTCCCCGTCGTTTTCCTGCAGGGAGTTCTCCCGAACTTCCTTCGCTGCCGAGGATTCTTCCTCTGATGAATTTGAAGTAGATGATGACCTCAGCGGCGGTGGGCAACAGCCTCCTGTCCTCAGTAAAACCTTCCTCACAAAGCCCGCTGCTTCCGACATGGAGACGAAAAATGTGGCGTTTTCCCCTCGGGAATCCCTGAAATTAAAGGTGTGTTAAGTAGCAACCGAAATTGCTGAGTAAAAGTAGTTGAGAGGAAATTGGAATATAGATATTGCTGTTGACACTCTGCAGTTATTTGTTATATAATGCTGCCTTGTAAGGGTTTAGTGATGAATGGCCCAAAAAATTCCATAGTTGAGTAAATGCATTATGCTGTATTTTATAACCTTTGTTTCCATTGGAGGATAATTCCATTTTTAGCCAATCATTAGGTTTTAGCCTTCAAAAATATTTTTTAATTACATATCTTGGATATTTTTTGTTTTTGTTTTCTGGCAATCTTTAACAAATCTTAGATTATTTTTTATGAGTTCACTTCTCTAGCAATTTTGTTCCTACTAGCAGAAACATTTAACTTAATTAAAATTTGATCGTTTATGTTATCACCTAAATTATTTTGTCTGGCTACAGCCCTTGTAGTAAGTAACTGTAAACATAAGAACAAATGTTGATTTGCAGTTTTGTGATTGACAGGAGCCCTGGTGACATGGCAAGTTTCGGATTTTGGCAGGGTTAGTCTGGATGGTGTGAGGAGCCAAGTAAGAGGAAAAAGCTTTTCTGTAGCACCATATAATGTACAGCCAATAAGCAATAATTACTTCAAATCTCAGTATTATTATTGCTGATGAACATGGCCATTGCTCCCTAACTAGTGTGAGCTAAATAGTTTTGTGAATTAGCTTTTACTTACAATTTATGAAGCTTACCATATTCTTTACTATTTAGATCAAGCAAGAAGATTGCAGTGATGCAAGAATAAATATTGCAGCAGTCCCTGAAAGAAAAAATGATTTAAAAGAAAAGCGGGCTGAATGTGGCCGGAAAAGAATAAAAGGCCAAGATCAGGATGAGGGATCTCGATTAATATATCGTAAAGCTCTGCTGGGTATATTTGGGGGGCAATTGCAGGCCCGAAGAAAACCTTCATCTCTAAATGGAATTCATAAGGAAAGCCCTTCTAAAGAAGAGGAACTTGGCTCAATTAACAACCTGAGACAATTTTCGGTGGTATCAGAAATTAAAGAGCAACAAACTGGAAACAAATCACATTGTTTGAAAACTGCACCAAAGGAACGTATTAATATTTCAGTTAAGCAAGGCAATAAAGAATCATGTTGGTCAGATGGCAGTTCAAGATGTGTATCTCTAATGTCAAGTTCAGAAGAAAAAGAACAAGAATCCAACATTCAGAGGGTTTTTTTGAAATCAGAAAGCTCTGCAGAATTGCGATTTGGAAAAAAACCAGACTTGCAATTTGAAAAAAGCCCAGAACTTCAGCAGGACTCCAACTTCAAGAAAGCTACTACAAAAAAAGAAAATAAAACTTTTAAGTACAGTACAAAAGAGATTTCTAAACCTGGAATTGAATTAACACAAATTTCTACAATATCAAGACCAGAGCATGAAACAGATTTTCAACAGGATCCCAACACTGAGAAAGCTGTAACACAAACAGATAATAAAACTGGGCATAGTGTTAAAGTTTCCAAACCAAGGCATGGTTCAAAACATAGACATAGACAATCAAAATCTGAATATGATTTGGAACTTCAAGAGACTTCCAGCTTTAAGAAGACTGTTAAGGAAACAGAAGACAAAAGTTCTAAGTATAGTGTAAGAGAACTTGTCATACCTTTGGTTAGGTCAAAGCAAAGTCATCGACTGTCAAGACTTGAGAATGAACTTGATGTGCAAGAAGATTCCAATGTTGAAAAAGCTTCTACAAAAAGAGAAAATAAAACTAAGTGTAACACAAGAGAACTTTCCAAACCAGTGGTTACTTCCAAATACGTTCACATACGATCAAATTATGAAGATGAAGTAGAACTTTATCATGAATCAGATGACTCACAGGTTTCAGTAAAAGAAAAAATAGATGTTGGGCAGAGTAAAACGAAGAAAGAAAATAGCCGTTCAGAGCACAAATTTAAAAGCAAGTCTAGCTGTTCACATATTGGAGGGCAAAAAGATGAACAAGTCTCTCCTAAACAGCTAAGTAAAATCTCTGCTGGAAATATTTTTGCTGGCGAAAGTAAAAAAAAAAAAAGGACATCAGAAATCAACTTGAGAAACATAGTTAAAAATTCAAAATGTGAAGCTGAAGAGACCAAGCAGAATATTAACCAGAAAGCTCTTATAAAAGGCATTAGTGCTTCTGCAAAACAAAAAAACATAACAAAAGACCAATGTATTTCCTCCATTTCATCCAATGCGCAAAGTGATGCCACAGAGAAATTTATGAATTTCCAGACACCTGTTACTGTTGAATCCTCTCAAGAATCAGTGTTTATGGATGATTCAGAAACAGATCAAAAGGTAAAACATTAACCTATTAGAAGGTTATTTCTTAATAACCTTCATAATTATTAAATAGTATTAATGTTGCTATTTTAACCAAATCTAAAAAACCTAAATTGAATGAAAACACATTTACAACTTAGTCTGGAAATGTTCTAAAATGCCCTCGGGTTTTCATTATCCTTTACATAGATAGTGCAAGAATTATAGCAAACTTAAGTATCAAGAGAGCCACTTGATAAAATATTTAAGGATTCTAATTATGTAGACATTTAGAAGTGGCACCACTGTGGGAGATTTTAAGTGGTAGATGGAAATGTGATTCCATATACACAGAAGATCTATATTTTTTTACTGAAATGTTATTTCTATATTTGACAAACATACATTCACAAATTAGCTTCCTTTTGAGACTATATTAGCTTTTCTGTGGGGCTGAGAATAGTTATATCTTCCTTCTGTGGCATGCCCAATAAGAGTAGTGTTCAAAGTAACCTCTTAGAACAACTGGTTTTAGATGCTTAGTAAGTCTATCAACAGTTCAGGTTACAGAGGGAAGGGAGGTCAATCGGAAGATTGGATTGGCCTGTTGGAAAATTGTGTTGCACTGGGACATTTTGGAAAGGTTAGGGACAGTCTGGTCATTGGGTATTCTGCACCAGAAGCTGCTGAGGAAAGGGATCATACGGCTGTCATTTTAAATATTGTTATAGAAAAAAATAGATTTTTGAATAATTTTCATCATTATTTTCATGCTCATTTAAATGGAACCCCCCCCCCCACTTTTCCCCCCCAGTGTATGGAGCCCAAGAAAGAGCTTTCAGCTGAAAATATTTGGTCCGACACAGAAGATGGAGAACCAGTGGTTACTTTTTCACAAGAAGATTCCATCCCTAACCACAGTCTTTCAGAACCGAAGGAAATGTCATTGTCAGCAACAGAATTTGTGATGTATCCTCCTCATTTATACAGTCAGAAAATGAGTGACTATGCAAAATACTGGACAAGCAGTCCAAAGCCAACACATTCTTTTTCAAGCCCCACTGAAAACACCTCATATTCCAATAATCTCTGTGATATTTCTTTAGAAAGCCCAGTGAATACAACTAAGGATAAAAAACCTTCACTGGAAAGTATGCAAGACAGAGAGTGGTCATATGGTTCGTTATTGGACTATAAAGAGAAAAAAAGACGTCATAGTATGGAAATAGGAGCATATGTTCCGATCTTCTCCTCATCACGCAAGTCAGACTCTTTCACTAATAATTATGTAAACCAGGATTTTCCTAGTAGTTTGCCCAAATATTTAGAAGAAGGGTTTATTGACACGCACTGTCATTTGGACATGTTATATTCAAAAACAGGTTTCGGAGGTACTTTTTCTGAATTTAGGAAAACGTATAGTAGCACTTTTCCTAAAGAATTTCAGGGCTGCATAGCTGATTTTTGTGACCCTCGTACTTTAAAAAACAACTTGTGGGAAGATTTATTAAAAGAAGACATGGTTTGGGGGGCATTTGGCTGCCATCCGCATTTTGCTCGTTATTACACAGAACTTCATGAAAGAAATATCTTGCAGGCAATGAGACACCCCAAAGCGATTGCCTTTGGCGAAATAGGACTGGATTACTCTCATAAATGTAGTACAGAAATTTCAAAGCAGCATAAGGTAATTTTTTATATTAAACTCTGTTAAGATATTTTGTAATTGTGTAATACTAAACAGTCATTGCATTGATTTAACTGGCTTTAGATAAAATACCTTGTCAGACCACTGAAGGTGATAATGGTTTTAATAAACAATGAGTGGTGGATTACAGAAGTTCCAAAAAGTTTTGAACCCAAATACCAAATTTTGAAATCAAGTTGCTCTGTTTCAAATTCAAAGCAACTGTTTTGGTCTTGCTGGAAGTGTCCAACAATATTCTGAGCTTAAATGGCCCCAGTTACCACTCAAAGTGCCAGTTTCAAACCTAAGGTCAGAATATTACAAATTCAGACAAATCTTTTTTTACTCCCTATTGGATTGCTGAATCATTGTGACAAATTCAGAGTCTTTTTCTTTTACTTCAGAATGTGTTATTGAATCATTGTGAAGTGCTATTTCCAAAGAAATACTGTATATGCAATGCTGTCCTAAAATGATAAACATGATAAATAACTGAAAATAGTCCAGTATTTCTTGTATTTAAGTATTCATAATATGCTTTGGCTTGGTTACATTATAAAAGGCTGTGCTTAATGCTAGCATATTTCCCCCATGTCTTACTTTTGTTCTCAGGGCAGTTGTAATGGCATTTGAAGGTGTGCTGCTTTTTACTTGCTTCAGGTTTTTGAGAGGCAACTGAATCTAGCTGTTTCCTTAAAGAAGCCTTTGGTTATACACTGCAGAGATGCTGATGGTGATCTGTTAGAAATCATGAAAAAATGTGTACCAAAAGACTACAAAATACACAGGTAATTGTGTACTGTGTTCTTAAGTTGTATCATTCCTGTTATTTAAAAAAAACAAACAGTAATTGAATCTTGAAGGGAATAGCAGTCTACCTGATTAGAATACTACCACGAGACGTAGACAACAACACCTTTGAAAAATTCTAAAAACTAAGAGATTTCAGTTACCAAGATCTTACAGCTTATGGACAGCTAAGCATCAATGAGGGACGCGATGGCTCAGTGGCTAAGATGCTGAGCTTGTCAATCAGAAAGGTCGGCAGTTAAAATCTCTAACGCTGCGTAACGGAGTGAGCTCATGTTACTTGTCCCATCTTCTGCTAATCTAGCATGTAAAGATGCAAGTAGAAAAATAGGAACCACTTTTGGTGGGAAGGTAACAGTGTTTGTGCGCCTTCGCCATTTAGTCATGTCAGCCACATGACCATGGAGACATTTTTGGACAGCGCTGTCTCTTCAGCTTTGAAACGGAGATGAGCACCGCTCCCTAGAGTCGGGAACGACTAGCAAATATCTGTGAGGGGAACCTTTACCTTTACCTTACGCACCAAATAATTTTTTTCCCATAGACTCTTGTAACTCACAAATCAAAGCTGAAAATGAAACCATAATCTGAATGAAAGAATTTCATTGAAATAAGATTCCATAAATAGTTGTTTCCATTCAAGATAATTTTGACTAAAGGTTTTCATACCAAAAAAATTTACTGAAATGGCAGCTACCGTGTACATAACTATTTTGTCAAGTCTTTAGTATGACCTTCATTAATGTTTTACTGGTTGTTGTTACTGGTTATTCATCTGACATAGTGAGATGATCATTATTTTTGATCCCTTTATAGGCATTGTTTCACTGGCAGGTATAGTGTCATTGAACCACTTTTAGACTACTTTCCAAATCTAACTGTTGGATTCACCGCGTTGCTGTCTTACCCATCAGCAAGTGAGGCCAGAGAATCTGTTCGAAAAATCCCATTAAGTAGAATAGTGGTAGAAACAGATGCACCTTATTTCCTTCCTCGGCAGGTAAGATTGTTTTTAAAAATACATCCACTATCACTATTTATACTGAATTAACATAAGTGGCTTTTTTGTTTTTGTGAGGGAAAGTTCTCAGATAGAAAATGAGATTTTGAAATGTGAAAAAGCTGACATATTACTTTTTCTCTTGATTTGTAATAAAATAGTTGATGCAAGTGATATCTTGGAAAACTGTAACAAAAGATTGATAACAAAGATATTACAATATTACAGGCACCAAAAGATTCCATTAATTCAAAACTTTCCATATCCAGTAAAAACTGAAATCAGTGTATTTGTAGAAATAGAATTAAAAGTAGATCTAAATTTAATTCTGCCTTCATCGCTGATTTTTTATATGCAAAGAAATAAAACAGATGCAAAATGTCCCTTAACAACTACATAGTTTATGTATTAAATGAAATTATTCCTAATCCATAGTATATTATGTATTCATTTGTGCTAATGTTACATAATTTTCTTAATAGGAAAAAGAATTTAATACCTCAACCAATATTGATAGTTCAAATTTCTGAACAGTTAATCCAAATGGAACAGATAGAATGTAAGCATCATAGGTAGTCCTCAGTTAAACAGAAATATTTATTGGAATTTCTGTCAATAATTGATATCATAAAATGCAATGTCACCCGACTATAAAATCATGCACGGTGTGGACAAAGTAGAAAAGGAAAAACTGTTTTCCCTATCGCACAACACTAGAACTAGGGGGCACTCCATGAAACTTTTGGAAGCTAGACCTCAAACAAATAAGAGGAAGTACTTTTTCACCCAGAGGATCACTGGTCTATGGAACTCCCTGCCAGAAGAAGTGGTGACAGCTGTCAGCCTCGACACCTTTAAGAAAGGATTAGACGAGTTCATGGAGAACAAGGGTATCCATGGCTATCATTATGGATGCCTAAGGACACCCTCCGGGTTGGAGAGATAGGCAGGATATTTCTCAATGCCATTTGCAGGGAATCATAAGCAGGTGAAGACATCTGCTTGGGAATACCCTGAAGCAAACGGTGAGCCACTGTGTGAGACAGAATGCTGGACCAGATGGGCTGTGGCCTGTTCCAGCAAGGCTGTTCTTATGTTCTTATGACTGCATTGCTTAGTGACAGTAATACCAGCAGTTTCTGTTGCTGTCATTAACTAAATACCACCAGTAGTTATGTGAGGCCCCACCATGATCCAAGCCATTCTCAGTTAGGTCCATCTCCGACTGAAGCCTTGATAAGGTCAGGGACTGTCTTAATTCCTCCCCCATGTCCCCCCTATCTCTTGTCTTTTTTTCCGCCCTGCAGTTCAGCAGTTGGCAGTGGCGATGGTAGTAGAAACAATGCTGCAAAACTGCTAGTACCATTGAACGGTGCCAAACCCCAAGCCTTGCAACACAACATTTAATACAATACAATACAATACAATACAATACAATACAATACAATACAATACAATAGCAGAGTTGGAAGGGACCTTGTAGGTCTTCTAGTCCAACCCCCTGCGTGGGCAGGAACCTTATACCATTTCAGACAAATGGCTATCTAACATCTTTTTAAAGACTTCCAGGGTTGGGGCATTCACAACTTCTGGAGGCAAGCTGTTCCAGAGGTTATTTGTTCTAACTGTCAGGAAATTTCTCCTTAGTTCTAAGTTGCTTCTCTCCTTGATTAGTTTCCACCCATTGCTTCTTGTCCTGCCCCCAGGTGCCTTGGAGAATAGTTTGACTCCCTCTTCTTTGTGGCACCCTCTGAGATATCAGAACACTGCTATCATGTCTCCCCTGGTCCTTCTCTTCATCAAACTAGACATACCCAGCTCCTGCAACCGTTCTTCATATGTTTTAGTCTCCAGTCCCCTGGACCTACCTTGTGGCGATAAGAATGGCGAAGGACCACAAGGACCTACCTTGTGGCGATAAGAATAGCGAAATGTAGTCATCTCGCCACTCTTATCGCATCCACAGATTGCCGCCCTGTTTAGAGTGACCCGCTCCCTTCTTCATCAGGGGCCGCGGGAAGCTCCTTTGCAGGGCAGAGCACAGGAATTTGGAACTTATCTGTAGGATAAAATCGCCCGGATCCGGGACGACTTGGCCTCCACTCTGATAGATCTGGGCGGACCATCCGAGGCGGGTCTTGAGACCGTTTTGTGGGATGAGTTCGACTTTGTTACTTCCGAAGACATGGACAGTTTGCCATGGCGGCTGAATGCCACCACATGTTTATTGGACCCGTGTCCCTCCTGGTTGGTACTGGCCTCCTGGGAGGTGACTCGAGGCTGGTTTCAGGAAATAGTGAACGCTTCTTTGAGTGAGGGGTTCTTGCCTGCCGTCTTGAAAGAGGCAGTGGTGAGACCCCTCCTCAAGAAGCCTTCCCTGGACCGAGCGCTGTTAACTAATTATCGTCCGGTCTCCAACCTTCACTTTCTTGAGAAGGTTGTTGAGAGTGTGGTGGCACAACAGTTCCCTCGATACCTGGAGGAAACTGCTTATCTAGACCCGCACCAGTCCGGCTTCTGCCCCGGGCACAGCACGGAGACAGCATTGGTCGCGTTGGTCGATGATCTCTGGAGGGCCAGAGATAGAGGTTATTCCTCTATCCTGGTCCTGTTAGATCTGTCAGCTGCTTTTGATACCATCGACCATGGTATCCTATTGCACCGACTGGAGAGGTTGGGATTGGGGGGCACTGTACTGCAGTGGTTCTCCTCCTACCTCTCTGGTCGATCGCAATTCGTGTTGACAGGAGGAGAGAGGTCGACGTCGAGGCCCCTAACGTGGGGTGCCTCAGGGGTCGGTCCTCTCACCTCTCCTGTTCAACACCTACATGAAGCCGCTGGGTGAGATCATCCGTGGTTGTGGGGTAGAGTACCATCAGTACGCTGATGATACTCAGCTTGTACATATCTACCCCCAACCACCCCAACAATGCTGTCGAAGTGATGTCCCGGTGTGTGGAGGCCGTGCGGCTCCGGATGGGAAGTAACAAACTCCGGCTCAACCCGTCCAAGACCGAGTGGCTGTGGTTCCCAGCGTCCCGGCATAGCCAGCTCATTCCATCGCTGGTTATCGGGGCGAGTCAATGGCCCCCGTGGAAAGGGCTCGCAACTTAGGCGTCCTCCTGGATTCACGGCTGTCCTTGGATGACCATGTGGCGGCCGTGACCAGGGGGGCTTTTTACCAGGTATGCCTGGTAGCCAGTTTCTTTCCTTTCTTGACCGGGACGCCCTCCGCACAGTCACTCAAGCACTCGTGACGTCCCGCCTTGACTATTGCAACGCTCTCTACATGGGGCTCCCCTTGAGGTGCATCCGGAGGCTCCAGTTAGTCCAGAATGCGGCCGTGCGGGGGATCTCGGGAACATCTCGAAGTTCCCATGTAACACCTCTCCTGTGCGAGCTGCACTGGCTACCGGTGGCCTTCCGGGTTCAATTCAAGGTGCTTGTCACCATCTTTAAATCGCTCCATGGCTCGGGGCCTAGTTACTTGCGGGACCGTCTCCTGCCATATACCTCCCACTGATCGATTAGCTCCCACAGGGAGGCCCTCCTCAGGGTGCCGACCGCTGGTCAATGCCGGCTGGCGACGCCCAGGAGTAAGGCCTTCTCTGTGGCAGGGCCCGCCCTCTGGAACGACCTACCCCCCGAACTTCGCACTATCACGGACCTTCCCCTCTTCCGCCGCTCACTCAAGACATACTTTTTCCAGCAAGCTGGATTAGCTTAGAATTCAGACCTTGGTACGACAGAGCTCCAGCCAAATTAGAAAATGGTTGATAGGTTTTAATGGGAATTTTAGCACAGGCTTGTAATTTAATTTCTTTTTAACTTATTGTAATTGTTGTTATCTATTTATTGGTTTTTAATTTCCTGTGCACCGCCCTGAGTCCATCTCGATGGAGATAGGGCGGTTTACAAATCGAAATAAATTGAAATTAAATTGAACACAAACCCCAGCCGTCCCCACCAATCTGTGCTTCACAGGCCCTGTTGCTCCCAGCAAGGTATGCAAGGTAGCTCTGGCCATGTCAAGCTTTCTTTCTGAGGCTACATATACACTTCTCCAAACTGCATACTGCCTCTTCAAGATGCTTTAAGAGATTTTTGAGACTTTCCAAAAGCTCAGAGAAAGCTGCACCCACACTTCCCACAAGTGCCTGTGGCCTCATCATTTTTCAGAAGGCCTCAGAGTCTTTCTGAAGCATAATGACGAGGCAGCACATAGTTTGGAGACGCATGCACATGATTTTGAGAAAAAGGTCTGGCAAGGCCAGCAGCTGCCTCAAATAGCACCTAGTTGGGTGTGCCTTGTCACCAGCAGGAGAAAGGTAGCAAAGATCAAGTGGGCATGCAGGTACTGTGGAGCATGGAATGGCTGGGACAAAGCACTGCCTGGCTGCGGCCTGGGGCTTGAAATGACACTCTTCAGCAACAAAGGATAGCAGTACTAGGCTGAAGTAGAGAGGCCCTGGGGTGGTAATAGTCGGTTGAGACTGCTGAAAGCCCTGTGCCTCTATTTCAGTTCCAGCAGTGCCACCATTGCTGAGGAATGAGGCTGTGCAGGGCATTTAAAAGGGCAGAGATATGGGGGAGAAATAGGTGTATGGGAGAAGTGACCCTCTGGTTTTAAGTCCGAATAAGCTGCCTAGCACCCAAATTCATGGGAGTTCTAACAACCATAACTTTAGGGGACCAGTCAAGTTACATTGGTTCATCTTCACTGTAACTAAACCATTGCTGAATGAATTGTTAACTGAGAACTGCCTGCAAATGTTTCCTAAAACGAACGAGTCTTGAAGAACAAAAGTAGTATAGCAATAGCACTTAGACTTATATACCACCCTGTGGTGCTTTACAGCACTCTCTGAATGGTTTACAAATGTCAGCATGTTGCCCCCAACAATCTGGATCCACATTTTACCGACCTCAGAAGGATGAAAGACTGAGTGAATCTATTTTAACTTAATATATTGCCACTTCACCTAGTAGCACATTGCGGCTGTACTGCAGCTCCAACAGCATGCTATATGAAGGCAAAATTTCAGTTGGAATAAGGTGAGGTTAATATCTTGGAAATAATAGTTGTTCACATGGGATGACAAGAAGTTGTTTTGTGGTCTTAGGGGTGGTAACTGTTTTAGCCATACTATGCTGTATATAGGAGGATAGAAATTGAAAAATTTCATAGGCGGGGAACTTCAGGGTAACTGAATGCTGTAAGACAGAGTTCTCCAACCTTTCCGGCTTTGTGACCTGGCGGGTGGGGTAAGGGATGGTGGGGAAGCATGTGTGCGGGCACAACTCCATTTACATGAGTGGTGGACTTGCTCACTGCTGCTTGCGCAAGTGGGGATGCCCACTGTCTCGCCTGCCACATCAGGCAGCCCAGTTCCAAACAGTTCATGGCCTAGTAGTTGGCTGCGGCTTGGAGGTTGGGGACCCCTGCTGTAAGAGAATTGAAACTTGAGGCTGAAATTGCTATCAGTTGCACATTAATATATTGATAACAAAACTTTTTTGGAGGAGCTGTCAGTTTCTGCCAGTAAAAGGATATAGGTAGATAAGTCTGTTAGCAATTGCATGATTTTTTTACAGGTTGCTGTACACATTTTTAATCAAAATAACTGTTCGTTTGCAACAGTAGAAAGACATACCTTATAGAAAGGACTACATCTAACACAAGAGATACCGTATTTTTTGCACTATAAGATGCATATTTCCCCCCCCAAAAAGTGGGTGGAAATGTCTGAGCATCTTATAGAATGAATGTTGCCAAAGCCCCGCCCACCTGCAGCCCCTCCCCTTTGACTGTTTTTGGTCTCCACATGTTGGTCTCCGTGTGTCCCGTTTTTGGCCCATTCCAGGCGGCGGGGATCACCACCACTCACCAATGAGGATTGCCTTCATTCGCCACTGGCAGTTGGCAGTAATAGGCAGTGGTAATCCCTGCCGCCTAAAACGGTCCAAAAATGGGATGCATGCAGGCCAAAAATGGGACATGTGGAGGCAGCAATGGGTGGCGGCAATCCCCACAGCTTGGAACAGTTGATCGGCGTTCTTCCGGGAGGCTGATCCAACTGTCAATCAACTGCTCGTGCTAAATCAGACTGCGATAATGTGCTGAAGCTGACCAGGCTGTTTGCTGCAAGGATGCTAGCCAGATGAATACCAATGGATGCTGGTAGGCAGAGGCAGATTTTTTTTTCTTGTTTTCATCCCCAAAAGCTAGGTGCATCTTATGGTCCAGAGTGTCTTACAGTGCAAAAAATACAGTAATCATTTGTTACATGTTAAACCTACTTTCTGACCAGTACTTGTGTATAGAGTTGAAATCTGTTCTTTGCCTAAAGCTCTTTTTTTTTCCTAGGTGCCAAAAAGTATTAGCCGGTTTTCTCATCCTGGTGTAGCTCTGCACACAGTGAAAGAGATTGCCTGTCTCAAAGACGTGTCATTACCTGTCATGTTAGCTGTTCTAAGGCGAAACACCAACAAAATTTATAACTTGTAAGAAGGTGCAAAGAGAAGAGGGAAGAACTGAAGAGGGAAATGCTTTTTGTAAAGCTGATTTGATCCTTTTAAATTTATTTTGTAATGTAAATATAGATCTGAATTTGGAATATCCTTTAATACCTTTTTTTAATTCCTTCAATTCTGTTACTTGTTTTTGCTCTTTAATGTGCCTCGGTATTGATTTTAATTCTAAGAGCTTTGGGTTTTTAGTTGTTAAACCTTGAGGGCACAAACTGTCAGTATTTTAATTTTTCAAAAAGAAAACAGAAACAAACCTAAAGTGCTCTTAAAATTATCAAGCTAAATTTAAGTATTTCTTCTGAGTAGCAAGTCATCTAACTGCTGCAATAAAAACATTACCTACTTATCTAACATACATATAGAAGAAATAACCTCAAAGAAGTAATGAAGTGTATTTTCTGTTTCTGAACAACACAGAAACAGAGTTCCAACACAGTAACCCATTCACTCTTTTCACATAATAAAAGTAAATGCTAAATCATTTTTAAAGAGACACAAATATTGTTTACACAAATTTACTGAAAGTCACAGAAATTCCCTAGCTGAATTATGCTGAAGTGAAAAATACCTGTATGCATGCAGGTTAACGAAACAAAGTTAAGGGAGTAAAATAGGGTATCAAGATTACTCATAAAAGACTAATTGACTTTTAATTTCTATTTGAATTTATTCATTTTTAATTTCTTCAAAGAGTTCCTAATTAGAAAAGTGATTATACAGTTATCACGTGAGTACACCCCCTCACATTTTGTAAATATTTAAGTATATCTTTTCATGTGACAACACTGTCAATGACACTTGGCTACAATGTAAAGTAGTGAGTATACAGCTTGTATAGCTGTAAATGTGCTGTCCGCTCACAATAACGCAACACACAGCCATTAATGTCTAAACTGCTGGCAACAAAAGTGGGTACACCCCTAAGTGATAATATCCATATAGGCCCAAAGTATCATTATTTTGTGTAGCCACCATTATTTTTCAGTACTGCCTTAGCTCTCTTGGGCATAGAGTTCACCAGAGCTTCACAGGTTGCCACTGGAGTCCTCTTCAGCTCCTCCATGATGACATCATGGAGCTGGTGGGTGTTACAGACCTTGTGCATCTCCACCTTCCATTTCAGGATGCCCCACAGATGCTCAATAGAGTTTAGATCTGGAGACAGCTTGGCCAGTCCATCACCTTTAGACTCAACTTCTTTAGCGAGGCAGTGATCGTTTTTGGAGGTGTGTTTGGGGTTGTTATCAGGTTGGAATACTACTCTGCAACGCAGTCTCCAAAGGGAGGAGATCATGCTCTGCTTCATTAATGGCTGTGTGTTGCGTTACTTTGAGGAGACAGCACATTTACACTGTTATACAAGCTGTATACTCACTACTTTACATTGTAGCCAAGTGTCATTTCTTCAGTGTTGTCACATGTAAAGATATACTTAAATATTTACAAAATGTGAGGGGTGTACTGTATGTTTCTATAATTTTATGAATTACTTTGACTTTAAACAATTTATTTGTCAATAAATTATTTTTGTATCTGTTCTTAATTAATCTTGTAGTCAATAACACTGAAAAGAAACATTCCTTTGTCTTCAAAGCAGCTGTGTGTTTTATCTTTAAAATTTATTTCTGTAGATACTTTTGGTCATGTTATTAAATACGTTTCACAGTGTTTGTTAACGTAGATTTTTAAATAGTTCCCCCCTTTTGCACGTCTGTTCAAGGTGTACACATTAAGATGGAATGACAATATACTATCATCCTGCAAATATGCTAAAGGAACGCCACAAGATTAAGAACAAAAAATTCTTTTCCTTCAAGATCATACTTGCCCCTTTGATTTTGGAATTTTGTAATAAACTAATACTTCCTTTGTGGCTCCAAAGCACAAGGCAACTCTGTATAGCTTACATTATTAAATAAGGGGGTGGGGGGGAAGAGAAATTAGACTTCTAGTGAGGATGCATGGTGACCTTTCCCTGAAGGAGCAGTGACTCTGGATAGCTGCTCCTTGTAAGTAGACTACAGGATCTTAATTTTTTGTGGTCTACTTGTGAGTTGAGCAACTGGAAGTCAAGAGGTTTCAACCAAACTCAGCCATAATGTCTATATAGACATAAGGTTCACTGAGCCTCCTTTCTTAATCGCTTTATTAAATTACTTATCCTTTTCAACTATTAGGAACCTTTGGAGCAACAAGTTTTATAGCATTTGGTGAGTAAGTTTCCTTCAATCCTCAGCAAAAGAATTTTGAAATAAAAATGTAAGAACTTTTAAAAGTTCTCTTTTTGGAATAAACAGCAAACTGGTAATTAGAATGTTGGCATGAAAAGTTACAAGTGGACTAAGGGTCCAGATGAATTTGAAATAAGTTTTCAAATTAATCACAAAAATCCAAATGATCATAAATTCTTCACCACCTCCTCCCCCCCCCCCCCAAAACCGGGATGGGA
Organism: Rhabdophis nuchalis; assembly: GCA_039707465.1. NCBI lineage: Eukaryota > Metazoa > Chordata > Lepidosauria > Squamata > Natricidae > Rhabdophis > Rhabdophis nuchalis. Next base: position 67,452,842 of record CM077646.1, read on the forward strand.
TTTTGATGGTTGGACACCAGAGGGAACCAGAAGGAACTAAATATTACAATTAAAGGAGAAGAGCACTTAAATTTGATTTACTAATATAGAATTGAAGCAAAATACTCCAACATTGGGCATATTTATTTAATTTGTATGCAATCCACTCTCTACCAAGTGACTGGCAGCTAGTTATAGAGGAATATATATGAGTAATGGATTCAGAAGTTAATTTTAAGAGTGTGCCGTTTTAGATGGTATTTAAAATGTGTTACAGAAGAGAAACAAGGTTTACTGGACAAGACAAAGACTGATTAGATTTTTAAGTGACAGGGTACAAGAATGGTATAGAAAAAGATGCTATTCTGGATACACATGAAACTGGCGGATGTCTTAACAATGAAAAGGGATGTGCTAATAAAAACAAAGTGACATGAATAACTTTCCTATATTGGATTTACAAAAGGGACCTGCTTAAGGTTTTGAAGAATTTTGTGAGAAGGGATGAAGAAAAAATGAAAAGAAACCAGTTTCTAGGACATGACTTTGGACCCGTCATATTGTTTCAGCCTAACTCATCTCACAAGGTTGTTGTTGGGAATGAGGAGGGAGGTGAGTTGGATATATTCACCTCCTTGAGTTACTTGTTATTTATTACTCATACTCAAGGTAGGATAAAAATAAAAATATTATTTGAAAGGATTAAAAAAATCAAGATTACAGGGTCTTCAAAAGGGAGCTTGATTGTTAAAAGCAAAGGAGCTAAAGTTGGTTTATTTGATTAAGATTAAAATATGTGTGTTGTTATCTCTGGTAATCTTCAATGGACTTTCACTGACCAGGACTGAGCAAGGCTTTAAGGATTTGTTTATAGATAAGAGATATGGAAAGAAGATATAATTAGTTGTATTTTTAGAGAAAGTGATTTAAGTTACAAAAGTCGTTTATACTTGTGATGAAGAAGGAAGTCATCTATATATTTTTCTTTTTCCTTTTTCTCGTTTTAAAATTTATTTTAGTATTTATCTTTTCAACGGTAATGTTTAATAAAATTATTTTTAAAAACAGAAAAAATCATGAAAAATCCTAAGCATCTGGAAGGACAAAACCAGAAAGAAAAACTGGTAAGGCCTAAGCAGCCACTGTACTCCCAAATCCCATAACAAAGCCAAATTTTCACGATTTTCAGAACATCATTAGGTATCTCTGGAGGGATACTATTTCAGAGGGATGTGCATTCCACAGTCTCATCTGATTTTTTCTATTCTGTAGACCAAAAATAATAGAAATGTGACTATTTAAAGCAAATTCTAAGCAAATCATGGACGCTGTGGACAAAAATATATGAAACATACATGCTATACGAAAAGCCTTAGAAAAACCCATACTCACTCATCCTAGTTTATGCTTTCTTAAAACTGCAGATCTATCGCACTTCCCAGGGAATAAATCATAGTGAGCAAAATAGGACTTCTGTATCAATTTAGTGCAGATTTGCTTTGTTCTCAGCTCTTGATAATTGCTAAAATACTAGTTCTCAAATTCGTAAGTTTAAACATGTCACTGGTTGTGTTGCTTCATAGTGGAGGTGCTTGTGTAAATAAAGAAGGCAGCCTTGATGGAGGAATGCAAGCTCCGTTACCGTAGCAACAAATAACAGTATTTCAAATTCATAACAGGCAGATAATGTTCATAAACAGCTTGTAAGGATTTGTTATTTTAGCTAATCTTAAGTAGTTTTTAACGTTTCTGTAAAACTGATTTCTCAGTACAGTCTACCTAACAATTTTGCAAGTCTCATTGTGCTGTACATCCTCCCCTACTTATACTTCAGTGGATTAGAGAGATTTTTGAATGAGCTGCTATGGACTCTTAATTTGATTTTTATATACAACATCTGCTCACATAATTAATGTAAGAAAAACATTTTCCCCCCTGTTCTTTATTCTGTTACTACTTAAAAGCTGCCTCATTCCTCCTTACACCTTTTGTGTCTATTACTTTAATTATGTTGTGTCATAAACCAGAAGCAAGCAAATACGCATAATGAACAAAGCAGTTCAATAATTTCTTCCTGTTCTGACAGGAGTGAAATAATCCTGAGTCCAACTTAAACAACCTTCTGAATTTATTACAATTTACTATGAAAAATGTACAAAATAATTACAACATAGAGCAATTTTGTTTCTGAAACAATTCAGTGAATTTTAATTGGACTTTTTAAACCAAGAGAACAAAACATTAGTTATGCAGTATTTTAGAGATCAAATTTACATTTTCAGCTAAACTAAAAAGCAAAGGTGACTGTATTGGAACATAGTGTGTATAAATTCGGCTCCCATCTCTTCCTCTTATGTTCAAATAATCTACCATGTAGTTCTTGACAGAAGAGAAAATATTAAGTTTTTTAAAAGTGTAATTATTAAAACATCTACTCTGAGGAACTCTTACTCTTTTAACAGAGAAATACTAGCTGAAAGGATGCCAACATTTTCAAGTGAAATGATGCCTTTCGGCTCATCACCAGAGACCATCTAGACAGAAAGCCATGATTCCATTGTGTAATTTCTTTAATATGTGTGTTAGTTTTATGAGCTGATAAATCAATCAATCAGGGAGACTAGTATAGATCTATTTCGAGCTTTTTATGGCTAGCTGATGAGCACTAAAAAGCTTAAAATAGATCTATACTAGTCTCTCTGATGTATTAATTGATCAGCTCATAAAACATATATATATACTGTTTCCTTTTCTGCCTTTCAGCTCATCACCAGAGACCATCTAGACAGGAAGCCATGAGTTCCGTTGTGTTAATTTTGTAATATGTGTGTTAGTATGTGATCAGCTCATAATACTAACACACACACACACATATATAATCACACTAAAAGGAACAGTATTTTTTCACGTTGTTTCTGCCTTGAATTTTAAAAGTGTTAATTAAGGCAAATTGTTACAGGGGCTTTTCCTAACCTGGTACTTTCTAAATGTGTTAGTTCATCCTCCTCCTAATTCCTAGAGAATGCTGCAAGGAATTAGGAAAGTTATAGTCCACCAAACTATTAAATACCAGATTGATGAAGGTGTTCCACAGTTTTTTGTGTTTTTTTTATCAATTCATAACAAATTTTACATGGCCCATATTCAATAAACCTGGATTACTAAGAAAAGAAGAAAAAAACTGTTTCTTTAAACTGGAAATCTTCATCATAGACATCACTGTTCATTCTGTTGTCCTTCTGTAATGGCAGATACTGCTCCTTGGCCCTTATTGACATCACTTATGCACGCCCACTGTCCATCTACTGATTCTTTCCATAGAGTTACCTAGAAAAGACCATGCTTATTTTAGAACTCAATTTACAAACATGAACCTTGCTCTGAAAAAAAATTCTTCATTAAGGGTCCTAGAGTTGATTACCGTATTTTTTGGAGTATAAGGTGTATCTTTTTCCTCAAAAAAGAGGCTGAAAATCTTATACACTGAATGCAGCATTTTTTGCCTCCTGAAACCCTGCCTCCTTCACCAAAATGGTAGTGCATAGCTTGCAGGCGGCTTTCAGAGAGCTCCTGGGGGCTGGGGAGGGCAGAAATGAGCAAAAAATGGGCTGTTCTTTGTTCATTTTTGCCCCTCAGGAGCACTCTACAACCTCTTAAGGGCTATTCATGCCCTTGGGGGGGGGGCGTTTTTGCGAAAAACAGGCCATTTTGGGGAGATTTGCAGAGTGCAAAAACTTTTTTTTTTAATTTGCCTCTTCAAAATCTTATACTCTGGTGCATCTTATACTCTGAAAAATACGGTAGCTATCAATCAGCCTTGTGTTTGCTTTTAAATTTAATTAGGTATCATTTGGTCAAGACAAGCCATTCTTACTAGCAGAACACAGGCAAGGCATCCTGCAGCTTCTTCTCCCTTACTCCCCAGCACTTTCAAACTTTGCTTTGGAGGGTTTCCAATATTAGTAAAATCCACTTTGAGAGAATAGTGCAAGAAGGAAGAATAGCGGTTGTTAGACTGATAAATATTGCATATTTTAAAACGCTTGGATTTGTTAGTATATATGCTTAGTTATAGTTATCTGCATCTATTTACATGTGGTCTCTAAGTATAGTACAACTATAAAAGCTGCACTGGGAAGAGGGAGAAGAGATGTATACTAGATAATGTTGCGGCAGATAGCAATTACAATGCTTATTTATTATCTGACAATAAATCCTTGTGAAAAAAAAGATTTAACTAATAGGCATGTAACATAATTTTCCATGAATCATATGGAAAGAGTGGGTAACAATCTCTTTATTAAAGGAAGATGAGTTAGGTTAAGTTTAATTATCCCAGTGTAATAAGCCAGGAACATACTTTACCCAAGCCCCTACTTTCTCACAGCCTCTTCAGAAGCTTAGACAGAAGTTGATTTACTTTAAATATGAAACAGATTGTAACTGAGCCCCTTGCTTCAGCTAATACCTTTGGAACACATAAGTAAGTGAATCTAGGAAACAGGTAATAGCAAAGGGCCACTTGGGACTGATGAAAGAATTTAGGTACAAGGTGCTTTAATACTTACTTTATTATCTCCTCCAGACACAGCTAGAATATTTGCAGTAATGGACCAGCTAACATGCCAGACTACGTCACTGAACTTATGGAGTAATTTTGGTGACCATGAGTTTCCAGAGGCATCATCACACATCCAAATAAACACTCTGCCATCCTAGAAGAAGGCAAATAGAGCTGTGAAGACATTGACATTCAGTATCCTATAGCAGAATGACACTGACATTTTAACAAGGACATCCTTTCTCCAGAGCCACAGCTACAACTCCATGACCATGGAATTCATTCAAATTGTGCTCCAAATTGTCAGTTGTCAATCTGTAAGGGTATCATATTTCTAATGCTAGTAGTTAAAAACACATTGATACAGGTCTTAACTGGAAGTACTACTGTTTCAGATTACAAATAAAAAACTGGAATTCTAAATGACTATACACTCAAATAAATAATACCCCATGGCTTATATTATTAAAGGCTGATTAAAAATAACTTCACTAAAAACGAATATGCCAAAAAAGCTTAAGGTTAAAATTTTCTCAAGCTGCTTTTTCATAACACATTAATTTTATTTATGAAACTCTTTAATGCCACCTCAGAGAAGGCAATAACAGATCTCTTTATCTTCATTGGGTAAACATTAAAGTAAAATTACCTGGGAGCAACTGGCAATAGTACTTGTTGGCAAACCTATGGAAGGAGCCCAGGCTACATCTCTGACCCAATCACTGTGAGCTTCCAATTTTTGTTCTTCTTTCCACTGGCCATCTTCTTCTCTGGAAATATTGGGAAGGGAAAGATGAAGATTCAGAAAAAAGTGTAAAAACCAAGATGAATATATTGTGATAAAGGAAATGGCTAATTTAACAAATATTAGCAATATTAATACAGATAAATGTTGCAGTTATAGGATTGGTTTGTTTACTTTCTAACCAAAGTATAGAATGGAGAAGACTTTCAAATAGCTCTGCTCCAAAACCTAACAGATACTTTTTGCACCCTTTGCAATGTAATTATTTTATATCTACTTTGAAATAACAATTCACAGATTCTTAACAGTTACAAGATGTCCTTTAATTTCCAGCAAAGTATGGGAATCAAACAGAAATTCCCCTAATAGAAAGCAGTCAAGTCTGTGTTTGAACACATCCAAGGAAACTCTGGATATCTGATCCTACAATTCTAAATTTGTATTGTTGGAAGTTTTTCTAAAATTCAGTTGGAATCTGCCTCCCTGTGCCACACTTTTGGATATTTCAAAACAGCTATCATATCACACCTCGTTCCTTTTTTCTGAATCCAAAAATGTCCAATTCAATTTGAAGCTACTTGTGACTTTCAAGAAAGTTTTTTATTAAGTGTCCTTGAAAAAAGATCCAGAAGAACTGGTATCTGAATCACCAAAGGAAAATCATTTGTTTTATACTCATAGTTTTCTTCATTGAGGCACTGAATCATAACTACCCTAGCCCAACAAATGAATGCAGAAAAACTAAGCAAAAATATAAAATAACTGTTGGAGACAAACTAGGAAAGGTTTTAAACTATTTAATCATTTGGCAGATGGAAGAAGTAAAGAAGGTAGCTTTGTAGCAAGGACAAGCAAACCTTAAAAACCCCACCTCTCCCTCTTTTTTCTTTTCTTTTTTACAAAAAACTATTAAGATAATTTTTGAGGCTAACTTACCTCCAAATTTTGATAAGATTATCACAGCCACCTGATGCAAATCGCTTGATGTAGTTTGGTTTTTGGTTTGAAGGCTGATCTATAAGGCTTCCTGGTACAACAGCAGGTGCCCAGCTAACAGCATTGCAACCAATCTATGAAAAAATAAATCAATGTACTTTAATCTAATTTATAGCAAAACCAAAGGCAAATTTTAACAACTATTTGTTTCATTTTATAAACCCTTCCTAAGAAAACATTTTAACGTAATATTTATATTATTATGTGTTGACCAATAAATATATTCCCTCTGTTTAATAGTGCATGGATATTTATCCAATTAAAGAAACATTGCCTTTCCTTCCTTATCCACATAAAGTTTATTTTGACTCAGGTTATTTGAACTTGAGATTCTAGTAAAAGAATAAAAAGATTCTACATGCTTTAAACATTCCACCTTGTTTGTCACATAAAATGTTTAATAAAATGAGTCTCTACTCACTGTATGTGCATTGCTGATTTTTTTCACTTCCCACTGTCCATCACCAGTATAGCTCAACAAAGAGATAGCCCCATCAGAGCTGCCACAAGCCAGGATCAATCCATAGTCTTGTGGTGCCCAACATACAGAATTGACTGTTAGAAAATGTAGAAACAGATTACATTATTATATGAAACAGATTACATTATTGTATGAATCACTCAACTACAAGAGGAAAATATAGAAATCTTGACTTTTTAGTCTACACTACTTAAATGGGATGAAAGACTAATATGGTATGGCAACAGCAACTTTTAAAAAAAATAATAACTGCAGCTTCTAAGTATTAAAAAATTATAATGCCAACAACAGCACAAATGCATCCAAGCTGGTATTTAGTTTGCAGATCACTAGGCTACTTTATTCCACAAGCAATAAGATAACAAGTGTTATATCTGCAGATACTGGTGATAGTAACAAAATTGGCTTCAACAGGGGTGCACTTAAAAGTGCCTGCACCCCAAAAAATGATGGAAAAGCAAAAAATGAACATAATCAAAATAGGTAAATTCCTACTGAAAGATTAAAGCAATCTGTTCCTATATCCACATAGTTTGGAAAATAATATCCCTACCTGAGGAATCATGTCCTGTGTATTCATATGTCTTCTCCCATGTACCATTCTCTTCTTTCCAGATAATAACCTTTCTGTCATAGGAACACGAAGCCAGGATGTTTCCATACATGGGGTGAGCCCAGGCAACCTGCCATACAGGACCTTCATGCCTATTGGGGAAAGAAATAATTACTGCATCAAGGCCTTGCTTTTAGTTATGACGTATGGAGAGCATTTTGAAACCACTTTAAAATCATGCATCCTGTCAAGTGATTTATATCCTGAAATATCACAAAAAGAGCCACTCCAATTTTATTCACACATATCAGCCTTCTTATCAAAGGTTTCAAAGCAGGTGTCAGCATATTTTAAAAAACAAAACAAAAAGGTTGTAACATTTCCATTTGTAAAGAATATTCATTTGTAAAGTTTAACACATCCTATCTGGAGAGCCCTTTTAAAAAACAACAGGACATAATCAATTACCTTATTGCCTAATTGTACAGAATTCAAAGTTCATTTCTTAGTGTTAGTGAGTCCAATCAATGATGCTTAGTTAGATCACTTTTTAAATGAGATGAAGCCTAAGAAATTGGATATATAGTATATCGCCAGGATGGCAAACCTATGCCATGCGCACAGGCCAGCTGAGTTCAGCCATTTTTAAAGCTATTGTTTGCCCTCCCCAGGCTTTATAGGAACCTGGGGAGGGCGAAAACAGCCTCCCCCCCCTGCTCCCCTGGAGGCCCTCCGGAGGCTTCAGGAGCTTCCCTGAAGCCTCTGGAGCAGGGGTCCCCAACCCCCGGGCCGCGGACCGGTGCCGGTCCGTGGCTGGATGGGAACCGGGCCGCAGGGCTAGAGAGGAGGAGGGAGGGAGGAGGGGGCTGCCCCCTGAGCAGAGCGCGCAGGAGAACGCAGGCGCGGCTGTTCGCACTGTTGGAGTGTGACTCTTCCTCCACCCTCGTCGACGGAGGGACTCCTGGACGCCGCCGGACCGGCCACCGATTCCCTCCCCTGCTGGCATGCCGGCCACTCGTTTTCATCCAGGGGCTGCGGAGGCTCTGCGGGCTGGGGTGGGAACTGGCGGGTTGCTCCGGCGGCGCAAGGAGTCCCTCCGTCGACGAGGGTGGAGGAAGAGCCCCCACCATCCTCCTGCGTTCTCCCGCGCGCTCTTCCCAATGGGCTGCCTCCCCTCCCTCCTCCTCCTCTCCAGCCCGGCTCCTATCCAGCCACGGAGCCTGACCGAACGAACGAGCGACCAAGCCTGGCAGGCGGGATGAGGAGGCTGGGGGCGGGGGGACGGGACGACGACGACGATGACAGACACACATAGAGAGACAGAGGGAGGGAGGGAGAGAAAGATAGACAGAGACACAGAAGGAGTGATTGAATGAATGAATGCAAGACAGACAGACAGACACACACACACACACACACAGAGTGACAGAAATGGGCGGATGAAGGAGAGACACAGAGAAAGAGAGAAAGAAAGAAAAAAGTGGGAGAGAGAAAGACAGAGAGAAAGAGACAGAAAGTAAAGAAAGAGACAGGAAAAGATATAGAAAGAGGGAAAGAGAAAAAGAAAGAGAAAGAAATAGAGAGAAAGGGAAAGAGAGAAAGAAAGAAATAGCGAGAGAGAAAAAGAGAGACAGAGACAAAGAAAGAGAAAGAAAGAGAGAGAGAGAGAAAGAAAGAAAGAAAGAAAGAAAGAACTTATGACCACAGTTGAGGCCAAAAGTTTGGTTGCTAACCAAGATCATTGTTAAGTGAGTTTCACATTTTCAAAGTTGGCCACGCCCACCCAGTCACATGACTGCTGAGCCCCTCAGCCGGTCCGCAGAATTTTCTTTAAAATGAAACCGGTCCCTGGTGAAAAAAAGGTTGGGGACCCCTGCTCCAGAGGCTTCAGGGACCTTCTAAAGACTTCCCTGAAGCCTCCGGAGGACTAAAAAGGATACTACAAGCAAACGAAGTCACTTCCCGTTTGCTCATAGCCTCCTTTTTAGCCCTCCGGAGGCTTCAGGGAAGCTCCTGAAGTCTCCGGGTGGGGGCTGTTTTTGTCCTCCCCAGGCTCCTATAAAGCCTCTGGAGCCTGGGGAGGGTGAAAAAAGCATGTAAAAATGGGGAGGGGAATGCCTGTCATGTGCACATGTGCGCTGGGTTGACGCATTGTATTATGGGTGTGGCACGCCCACACACGACTTCCCTGCGCTCTCCCCCCCTTATGGCAAGCGAGTCCAAAAAGGTTCGCCATCGCTGGTATATAGGATGTAAGACAGGCCAGATAAAGGTTGACTTACAAAAGCTGTCAAGTCGAATATTAGATATGTAAAAATATATTCTGGACAAAAGCCAGCAATCTTGTCTATAACCAAAATAGAAAAATGAGTCATACAACAAAGAATTATTTTGTCTTCAGCTTACCCTCTTAAGTCAGCTATGAGAATTTGTCCTCCATTCCGGACATCAAATATTTTCACAGATCTGTCTGAAGAGCAGGTTGCCAACCGAGTGCCATAGTAATCCATTTGAGCATCATGCTAGGAAGTAATGTAATAAGCTTTTAAAAACCTCACACTTCTGTTTCTATAACAATTTTTAAATGTTTGAAATGTAATATTTATTCATTATAACTTGTATAGCCAGTTGTCTCAGAAGTGACTAGGAACAGCAAAAAAAATCTTCAAATAAATTAAAAACAAATTCCCATCAAATATAAAAATATAAAATACACAGCATAAGAAGATGTCACCATCAATGGTTGTTAGCACAATCAGGAATTATATATTAGCTATTGGCATATATTGGCATCAATGAGTGGTAGAATACAGGTTTACAAAGTATTTTATTGCAAAACAAAATTATAGCCATCACTTCATTTTAGCAGCTAAAATTATAATTAGAGAACCAGAAAAATATGCTAGATACTGTCACAGCTCCGTGTATTATTTTTTCACTGAGAAAGCATTTTACTTGCCCCAGATAAGGGGTGTCAAACTAGTGGTTCATGCGCTGGCCACGCCCACACCTGGTATATATACATGAGCACACACACATATACATACATACATACATACATACATACATACATACATACATGTATGGCATTTACCATTTTTATGCATATTTCAAAGTAGCAAATGCTACTAACTGTTACATTCTAAAAATATAACAGACAATGTGTCTCTTGCTCCACTCACCCAACATCTCTACATAGTATAGTATATGCTATAATATGGTATATTAACATGTAAATATATTAAAAATGAAAAGCTACCTTACTTTAAGCATGTTCATCATCTAATGCCACATTTTCTGGATTCAAGTACTGTATCCCATTATATCTCTCCAAACAAAGGGGAGAATTCTTAGCCGTACCACAATTTTCTTTTCCCTTCTATAGCGAAAGTGGCTTTAGCATATAGGTGTTCCTTTGAAGTTTTCTATAGTACATCAGAGAAATATTCATTCCTTGCATTGTCTTTCTAAAATGAACTTTGCTGTATTTATTTGGGATAGAAATGAAAGAGAGAGACAAAATACTTACTATCATATCCTCATGGGAAGTGTCCACTGTATTAATTACAGACACCTAATAGGAAAATACAAAGAAGCTGTAATGATACTAATAGATGCTGCTGACCTTATATTTATAGTCAAGAATTAAAATATGTAGGACTTAGCCATACTGTTTACAGTAGTTTACCTACATTAACACAATTAATCTTCAGATAATTTTATAGCATTCCATATGCATTTTGACTTATTTGTCCTTAGTTAATCTTTAGAACTTCCATGACATATTGAAACTGATCTGGTATAAGGTAACAAAGGAAGCTAATCTTTGTGCCTGCTTTAGCTGGCAGGACAAGAAAAAAATGGTGGCACAACATCTACTTTTGAAAACTTGATTCTCATTCTCATACTGCCCATCCTGCCCACAAAACTATGCCTATCCCAGGATGAAAAAATATCTTAGACCCAGGACAAAGGCGTTTCTCAACAGGTAAGTCTAATTTATGCTTATGGACTGTTTAAGCACATCTACTAGTATTACAATCCGTCCTGGTCTCCAGCAAGGTCAATATGGCTAACTGTCCAGAAAGCTAGTACAACTAGTCCTCAACTTATAACCATTAATTTAATGACCATTCAAAGTTACAACAGCACTGAGAAAAGTGACTTATGACCAGTTTCCACATTTCTGACCATTGCAGCATCCTCATGGCCACGTGATCAAAATCCACGCTTTGGCAACTGGCATATATTTATGACAGTTGACTGTCCCAGGGTTGTATGAGCACCATTTGTAACCTTCTGAGCCGGTTTCCAACAAGCAAATTCCATGGGAGAAGCCAGACTCACTTAACAACCATGATACACTTAACAACTGCAGTGATTTGTTTAACAAATTTGGCAAAAAGTTTGCAAAACTGGGCACAACTGGCTTAATGACTGCCTTGCTTAGCAATGTAAAGTTTGAGCCCAACTGTAAGTAATAAGTCAAGGACGACCTGTACAGCATTCAGGATAAATATACCCTGATGGGGGGGAAATGCTGGCGTTTTTCCCGGTTTCTACCAAGCTTTTCAACTGTCCTCCACAATATCAAATTAGGTCGGTCACCAAACCGTAGTAACTGGCCTGGATGAGTCCCAAAGGTGCTTTTTCAAGAGGGCAACTGGCCTTTCCTAGAAAAAAGCACCTTCGTGACAACCATGACCAGGATGAGCAAGAATCTCCATAAACGTTTGGTCTGGATCAGAAACATTTAAAACCAGTAGATCTTTGATGTAGCTTTTTGGGGGGGAAAACCTCCTTCCGTTTTCAGTTCAGTGCAAGACAAACCCCCCACCCCCAAGAATTAAAAAGAAAATGAATGAAAAACAGGCGCTTGGATGAATGGGGCAGATAACATCTCTTGCAAAGCGTCCAGCAATATGGGACGGGCGCTTTCAGGATCGCAAGCGAATGGCTGGTGAAGGAGTCTTAGACGTGGCCGGGATCAGAGAAGAGCTGGAGTCGGGGAATGGGCCTCGATCCTTGGCCCTCGCCTCGCTCGACCTTCGCCGTTTCCCGGGAGAAGCTCGGCGATCAGCCAACTCAGCTCATCGGGAATGGGCAAAATGACCAGCGGCTAACCCCGCGCTCCTCGTACTCCCAAGCCCTGGAGGGAAACACGCCGTAGCGGCAACCTGACTATCCTAAGGGAAGGGAGTCCAAGTTTGAGCGCCAATCCCGGTTCTCTCCCCACCCTCAATCTCACCATGGCGGGGGCGGCGGCGGCGATAAGAGAGGAATCTCCACGGGACCAGCCCGGCTTCGCGATATGATTGCCCGGTCGGACGGTCTCAGACGTGGCAAGCAAGCGCAGCCCGGCTGTGCGTACGGCAAGCAAAACCTTCCGGCTGGGAAAAACAACCCTTCTTCCTGAGATCCGCACGAAAGTTCCTCCTCCTGCTGCCGAGGCCGCCTTCTTTACCTTCCTTCTGCCGGGCGAGAGGCTCTGCCTGTTTCTCCTACAGCCTCCCTTTTGTAACCTTTGCCTCCTTTATCCCTCGCTGCTTTGGGAATTGGGGAAGACTGATATTTTTTTTTCCTAACGGGGTTGAATCATAGCCAGTTTGGATTGAGTTGAGCTGGTGTAAATCGCGGTTTATGCGTGATGTGAACAAATATTCAGCAAACTAGGGCTTGGTGCAGTATTTTATCCCAGCCAGAAAACAACTTGATTTCCGAGTTCCCGAATTTGATGCCATGATATTGGATCATCCGTTGCTCTACTGACTGGGATCATCCGTTGCTCCGTTGGCTGGGAATGGTGAGATTATAGTCTGGCACATTTGGAGGTCCCAAGGTGGATAATGATGCAGTCCTGCATACCTAGTAGTTTGGAAAAAGTAATTTCACAGGACTGTTGAAAGGCTGGGCAGGTTAAGTCATGTTTTCACTGTGAGTAAAATGCTTTCTACCCCAATATTAAAAATGAGTATGCATTTGTAGTTTAGTTTATTAGTTTAGTTTATTGGACTTATATGCTGCCCTTCTCCCAAAGGACTCAGGGCGGCGTACAACCTAAAAACACATATTACAAAAATTAAAAAAAGATTAAATAAGAAATCCAATGACCGAATTGAACAATTTGCAATTTAAGTTTAAAATTAAGTCAAAAATTAACAATTAAAATTAATAATTATTTTATTCTATTCAGGCCAGGCCAGCTTACTGAAAAAGCCAACTTTTTAGGGTGCACCGGAAGGACTGGAGGTCAGAATTATGCAAAGCTCCCGGGGCAGCCACAGAGAAGGCTCTCCCCCTGGGGGTTGCCAGCTGACACTGCCTGGCTGATGGCACCCTGAGGAGGCCAACTCTATGGGATCGTACTGGGCAGTGGGAGGCTACTGGTGGCAGTAGGTGGTCTCTCAAGTACCCTGGGCCTAAGCCATGGGGTGCTTTAAAGATCATAATTAACACCTTGAATCGCACCCCGAAGATAACTGGCAACCAGTGCAGGCTGCCTAAAAGGGGTGTAACATGGGAGCACCTAGGTGTGTTGTGGTGTACAGTATGTTATAATGTTGATAGGTATCAACATTGACTACATGTTTCCTTCAATTCTCTCAACTTTTAGATAAGCAATTGGAAACAGGACAAAAGCTGAAAAATAATTTCATTCTGTGAATTGTAAGGCAAAAATATGCCTGGAATGGAGAAGGATTTGAACACAATCATTATAGATCCAATTCTCATATCAATGGTGCTGTTGTTTTCTTTTCCTTTCCAATAGCTTGGTATAATGAGTATTGAAATTCGGTAAATCTGAATTTGTAAGTCCTTTAAAAAAAACGATTAACTCTTTCATGTGCAAGAATCAAGTTATAGATAAGTAATCAGTAGCTGTTATTTTATGCTTGTTGCATTCAATGTATTGATTTTGTCAATCATTAAATGTTTCCTATTTGGTAACAATAAATTGCACTGTGACAAAATATTCTGAAAGTGCTGGGAAAGTACACTCTTGTACAAGAATTATATATAGTACCTGACACTAGTAAAAATCTAGATATATCTAAAATTCATGTCAGAGAGCTGTGTGCATCTTTGCTAAAAAAATAATCAAACTGGTTGCAATTTTGTGACATTATCTAACAGTAATTTTAAACAGAACTCAAGCAAATTAACATTTTCAGTAGAGATACATTGATTTGTCCTGTAGTTCTGTATCTGCCCTAGACTCATTGTTTATGTTCTTAAGACACATGGAAACATAAACCACATTTCAATCTAGTAGGTTGAATGAATCCTGCCTGGATGGTTCAAGGTATTGTACAAGTAGCTCAATTAACCAGAAGTAAATGTCACACAATTATGCAATAATAGGAATTCTTTTCATTGTTAATTTAAATTTGTGAAAAGAAATGGTTAATTTCCTTGTTAATTGGAAATACTGTAAAGTTACAAATAAAAGGATGGGGAGAAACTCAACCCATCCAAGACCGAGTGGCTGTGGCTTCCGGCGTTACGATATAGCCAGGTGGTGCCATCTCTGGCTATCGGGGGCGAATCACTGGCTCCCACAGAGAGGGCCTGCAACCTGGGCATCCTCCTGGACTCTCGGCTGTCATTAGAAGATCACATGACAGCCATAGCCAGGGGGGCTTTTTATCAGGTTCGCCTGATACGCCAGTTGCGCCCCTTTCTGGATCGTGACACTTTACACACGGTCACTCAAGCCCTCGTCATCGCCCGCCTGGACTACTGCAATGCTCTCTACATGGGACTTCCCTTGAGGTGCAGCCGGAGGCTCCAGTTAGTACAGAACGCGGCCGCGCAGGGGATTCTGGGAGCTTCTAGATGCTCCCATGTGACACCTCTCCTGCGTGAGTTGCACTGGCTGCCTGTGGCTTTCCGGGTGCGCTTCAAGGTGTTAGTAACCACCTTTAAAGCGCTCCATGGCATGGGACCTGGCTATTTGCAAGACCGCCTCCTGCTATCTAATACCTCCCACCGACCAGTCCGCTCCCACAGAGTGGGCCTCCTCAGGGTGCCGTCGGCTAGGCAATGTCGGCTGGTGACTCCCAGGGCAAGAGCCTTCTCTGTGGCTGCTCCTGCCCTCTTGAATGACCTACCCTCTGACCTTCGCACGATCACGGACCTGCGCCTTTTCCGCCGGGCTTTGAAAACCCATTTATTTTGTGCGGCCGGCCTGGCGTAGCTTTTAATTGGTTTTAGAGAGGGTTTTTAGATAGGGCTTTTATCAAAATCAGGCGTACTATTTAATAGATGTTTAATAGATGTTTAATTGTTTTATATTAGTGATTTTATACTAGTTGATTTTTATTGAGGCCTGTACACCGCCCTGAGTCCCACTGGAGAAGGTTCAGTATCAAAATTCATAAATAGATAGATAGATAGATAGATAGATAGATAGATAGATAGATAGATAGATAGATAGATAGATAGATAGAAACTGACCTAATTGTAGTTAGCTTGTAGGTAGCAAGAACAAATTTATTGTATCAATTCGAACTCCTGGGAGCGAAAAATTATAGCTTTTGTAATGAATGAATGCTTCTCTGGCATCTATTTTAGATTTATGGTGCTGCATACACCTCAAATTAATTTGTATGCCATTATTCAGAATTTAAAAAGTTCTTGGCAAAGTAGGAACAGCTGCTCTTAATACTGGAAGGGTGGGTAGATTGATGAATGTAAAGAACTTCCTACTTAAGGCAAACTAATTGACCTCCTGCGCCGAGTGTCAACATCAGGTGTCCCTAGCCAGATAGCTTCTCTCTCTCTCTCTCTCTCTCTCTCTCTCTCTCTCTCTCTCTCTATCTCTATCTCTATCTCTATCTCTATCTCTATCTCTATCTCTCTCTCTCATTTCAGGATGATTTGCCATTTGGTTGCAGTGTGTCAGCAAACACCTGCAGTTCTGCTGCAGCACTGGCCAAATAGCCACTGAAATGGGGTGAGAAGAGAAGCAGCTGCTGCCGCCTTTCCTCCACTTTTCTCTCCCGGAGAACTTGAGAGGCTGCAGATGTCTGCCGGGAGGGGGTGCCATTAGCTCAGCTACAGCTCCAACTACAGGCTATATATATCCTGTGATAACAGTCCAGGGGCTTAGCTTTTCCAGTGACTTCTAACCAAGGGGGGGGGGGGGAGAGAAAGGAAAAACACTACCCCAGTCTCACTGCGCCCCTTCTGTCGCCATATTCTCCATGCAGATTTCACGCTGGCAGGGCTCCCTGATTAGGACAGCGAGAAACTTGTACTCTTGCTTGAAATTTCTATATTAAAGCAAGCCGTGTAGAAGAGATCATCTTCCCAGACCAGCTGTTCAAGATGACCAACATATCCTATCATATCTCCAACCTTTTGGAGAAGATGAAATCCACGGATAAAGATTTCAGGTAGGGTTTGGGGTTTTTTGGAGATTGGGGGTGTTCTGTGTGTGTGAGTGTCTGTGTGTGTGTGTGAGAGAGAGAGAGAGGGTGCGCTGCAGTGCTCTGGAGGTGTGTGTTGCTTTTATGAACTGTTTGGTGAATTGCCCACATGTGTCTGTATTTGCAAAGGAGAGGTGGGAGGGAGGCAGTTGTGGAGGAAGGGGTGATATTTTTAATAAGGGCAGCTTAAAAAAGGAAACCTTTATCATGAAAAAGATACTTCTGCTTAGCGTACAGGAGGCAGGGCAGTGCTGTAGGCTGTGTTTATAGATAAGGCAGATAGGAAATTTACTGCAGGTTCCCTCATAGGGAGGAAGGAGAAATATTACAGTCTCCAATTTCTCATGCAGCTAATATTATGTCAACCTTTTATATCCTTCCTCCGAGATGTAGTGGAAACACTTTTCATCAGCTGTTATTGGCTAGTTATCTTCACTAGTTGGATTAAAGAAAAACAAAAGTAATCTTGGCTAATAAACTGGAAAGCTAGAGAGAGTATTGGTCACCAGGCACTGTTTTGCTGCATTGCTGAAAGAATTTCTGTTGAAATTTAATCCATTTTAAAAGCCACTTCATTTAATTGGAAATATTTATTCCTAAATAAGTAAAAGTATGCTGTATATTAGATGTACTGGCATATATTGAACATTTGGAAGGTTGTGAAAGAAATTGTGATAAAAGCAAAGACTGTGAAGTAGTACTATCAAATATATTAAAGGGGATAAACTCAGAACAATTGAATGTTCCTCAAGCTACTATCTTCCAGATGTTGGTGGCAGGGGAGTGTAAATCCTAGAATTGGCAGTTAAGAATCCTGGGAATTGCAGTCCCAACACATCTGGACATAGCAAGCAAAGAAGGTTGAATTAAATCATAGTACAAAAACTGATAGTTCATTGTTTCAAGATGTTAAAAGAAATTCCTTTTTGATTTCACAGCATAAATGGGCTTTACACTGGCTTAAATATATAGTACATTTAGTTTACTCTGCTTGTAGACTGAAGTGTAACAAGATCGTTGGGGGGAGGGAAGTTACCCCTTATGTGAAGTATGAATATGTCACTGGAAAGATAGTTAAATACTTTTTCTTTCCTTTTTTGCGAACTTTTAAATTATGTTTATCAGGATATAAAACACAAAAGAAAATGAAAATAGTGGGGAAAAGGGAAAGGGGAAAAGTGTAAGGTAAAGGGGGAACAACAAAAGCATTGATTTCCAACTCTTTTTATGCAATAGAATAGGATAACATTAGAGCCTTAACTTTTTTACTTTTACATGCTAATATATACTAGCCATTTCTGTAACAACAAACCTCGTCTAACTAGCAAAAAACAAAGTCAATGTTTCATTTCCCCCCATCTCGAGCACAAAATCCAGAAGCAGAAAAACAGTCAAATTCTTATCAGAGAATATAAAGCTCACCGGAGTCAAAAGATAATGAGATCAGGCAGATATTACTGATGTAGTTGAAATATGTCCCATATTTCTTATGTTTGTTGAACTCAGAACTTTTTTTGTGTCCCAAACCAGAACTAATTGCTTTGAATAGGCAGCAAATGCAATTGAAGTAAGTTGTTATCTATCATGATCTAATATTAATTTAATTTAATTTAATTTATTAAATTTATACCCCGCCCTTCTCCAAAATGGACCCGGGGCGGCATAATATACTGCATATTGGCGGTGACAAAAGCTCAGAAGCATCTATATTTTTTAAGAATATGCTTCACATTTTTAAAATCATGTTCTTATTGTATAGATCAGTCTTTATAACATCTTGTCCCTAGTCAGATGTTTAATAACTACTCTATATTTTCTGAATATTGTTTTAATGATAAGTAGCTTACATTTAAGAAAGGATTTTAACCATATTTTATTGATGGACCCATAAAGGTAAGATAAAATAAACCTTGATTAAGGTATGCTTATAGACCACACTAAGCTGAAAGCAAAGAGTCTAGAGTTATATAGGGATCAGCATGAATCATAGTGGCACAAACCAAATATTAGGAATAAACAAGCCAGATGTATCTTATGATTAATAGTCTGAGCATGATCTATTTCATTACAAGTCTTTAATTAGTGTCTGTCTTCATAGCTAATGCTATGTTTTTAACCATAGATTACTGAACAAGTCATAGTTAACTCATTTACACATATAATTTATATTAAGCTACAAATCATGATTTACAAATCATAATGGTTGGTTTCATGTATCACTGAGTTAAAACGAAGGAAATCACATTATGGCTTACTGATATTTTGAACCAAAGAAATGTAGCAGGCAATGATGCCGTTATAAAAGTTGGGTGTACTTATCCCTGCTGCTATATATCTTAATTCCTTTTTTGCAGGGCATACTCTTACTGGAATCTGAAGGACTGTTCCCCATTTCATACATGTAGAGAATCTTGTCCCAGTGCTCAAGGCTGATCTCTGACATGTTCATGTTTCCCAAGTATTAATAGGTAGCTTTGCCCCAGCTTTATCCTATTGGGATCCAGGACAAGATAGAGTTGCATTCAAAGTTGCCTTTTATGTGCACAACAGTTATACTAAACATTTTAGGATAGCAATTGTGGAATGTTGAAATCTGCAGCCTCTGCAGTTTGAAATGTGTGTTGTAGGAAAATAATATTTTGGATTCAGTAGGGTGGTCAAATTGTTGAACTACAGTTTCTTTTCTGCCCAGTTAATACATTTAATAATCAAGCAGTCTGGAAACATTTGGGAGTTTGCATCCAATTTATCTGTAAATTGGAGAAGCTGGAGAAGGATTATTTAGAAGGATGTCAATTTTAAATTCCAAGAATGTATTTAAGCAAGTTTCTGCTTTGATGTTACGCTCAGATGATTAGAAGGCTTTAGAAACAGAATAGTAAAAATGTTCTGGACTTGCATGCCGCAACCTGAGCATGTCAGCTGCCCCATTGGTGTTTGTTGTTGTGGGTGGTTAAGACAAAAATATGGCATGCCAAAGATGGTGATGGAAATCTAAGTATAAAGACAGGTTTGGGGGTATGTGGGACATACCTGCTTAGCATGTGAAAACTTTCATCATCCCAAATAGTAGTAAGATTGTTTTTGTTATGTAGTTAATTAAGAAATAAAGAAATTACAGTAGATTGTTAATTGTAAAAAAAAGTGTAGAAAAAGTGCAAGAAATGCTCTCTATGTTTAAATTGAATTAGAAGATATATGTTGTTTATAGTAAAATATATAAATGGAGAAAATAAGAAACAAAAATTTGGTGTAACTTTGAAGCAGCAATTGAAGATCTTATTTATGTATTAAGAAAAATAAGTATAAAGATGAAAATAATAGAAGAGAATAACTTGGCTGAAAGTGAAAACAAAACTATGGTGTAAAATGGAGTATGTAAATGAGAGGGTGTAAAAGAAAAGACCTGGACAACGCTTTGTTCCTATAATATGGATAATTTGTATTAAAAAAATAAAACATCTTTGGAAAAAACCTTTCCTCATCCCCGGCTATATAATGCACTGAGAACTTCTTTGGATCAGAGCTAACAATTTTCCTGGCAAAGCATTGCTGGGAATGTAATATATTCTTCACTTTCAAATCAGATGATTTGCAGTGCCTTTCAAAAGCAAGCTGTTCCTGGAGCAAGCAAAAATCGAGTGACACTCTTTGGGTAGTTTAATATTTCTGTATTGTCTTACTTTTAATTAAGAAGATTCTTGTTCCATATTTAATACATTCATGATTACTAGTGAATTCATTTTACTTATTTTCTGGATCGATAGATGTTATTTCTTTCTATCATGGAATAGGGATTTACGATTCCCCACTGACCAACCTATCACTGATACTCTTTCTTCCAGATTTATGGCTACCAATGATTTGATGATGGAACTGCAAAAAGATTCCATAAAGCTAGATGAAGACAGTGAGAAAAAGGTTGTGAAAATGCTCCTAAAATTGCTTGAAGATAAAAATGGGGAAGTGCAAAACCTGGCTGTCAAATGGTAAGAGTTTGTTTGCATTTACCGTATTTTTCGGAGTACAAAATACATCAAGATTTTGAAGAGGTAAATTTTTTTTTTAAAAAAAGGGGGTTTGTACTCTGCAGGCCTCCCAAACCCTCTGCACACCTCATTTTTTGTGAAAAATGGGGCATGCAGAGAGTTTGAGAGGCCTGCAATGTGCTGCTGGCGGGGGGGGGGGACGGGGGACAAAAACAGCAAAAAACGACATGAGATGATCAAGCTTTGTGAGGAACAATTATTTTGGAAAAAGCAGTGGATCCAACAGATATATCTTACTGAATCTCTACCAGTGGTGGGATTCAATTTTTTTTTACTACCAGTTCTGTGGGTGTGGCGTAGTGGGTGTGGCATGGCTTGGTGGGTGGGGCTTGGTGGGCATGGCAGGAGAAGGATACTGTAAAATCTTCATTCTCTCCACACTCCAGGGGAAGGTTGCTACAAAATCCCATTTCCTCCCGATCAGCTGAGACGGGAGGCAGAGGTGGCATTTACTGGTTCTCTGCAATACTCAACATTTTTGCTACCATTTCTCCAGAATTGGTTAGAACCTGCTGAATACCACCTCTGCTCTCTACTAGTTCAGTATTTGCTGGTGATTGCCAGCAGTCCGATTCTCACCAGGCTCAAGGTAGACACAGCCTTCTATCCTTCTGAGGTGGGTAAAATGTGGATCCAGATTGCTGGGGGCAATATGCTGACTTTGTACACTGCTTAGAGGGGGCTGTAAAACACTGTGAATTTAAAGTGCTGTGCTATTTGGTGGGCTTAACATAGGGGTGGAATTTTGAAAGGGTACAAAACCTATAAATGCTTCCCTAGCTTGTTTCAAAACCAGTGTGACTGATCAGTCACTTTGCATAGCACAACTTGTACATGAAAAATCCAGATGGCCACCATTTAGGAGCAAAGCAAAACTCATTGCTAAATGCAGAAACATTGACTGGACATTGAACAATGAGTGTTATGCTGCTACAATTTTCTGCTTACTTACAGATGGGTGCTTAACCCTTAAAACTGAACAATGGGGAAAGGTCCTTAGTAAAGTGTTGATATAAGCTATTGGATAAAGGTTGAGTCCCCAGGATTAGGATCTGAGAAAGGCTAAGATCTGAAATTGTTTTGAAAGGACTCCTAAATATGGTGTCTTCTGTCTCCTACAAGAATTCAGTTTCATACCATGCAGGTCTGGTTTCTCTTCTGTGACTTTGCTGTTGATTAGCCAACAGGGAAGAAAGCTGCCAGGTTATTGGAGAAATACGGTTCTGCACGATTGGCATGGCAGGGTATCTTTCATCTTGACTCAAAAGGCAGCAGAGACCAGCTTAAAGTGCCAGGAGAGAAGGATATATTTTAAATATTTTCAGTAGACCAGCTTTGATGTTAAAACCTTTCCAGTGGTGTAGGCTTCCATAGCAAAGGATAACTCCTGTCCGGGGGTGGATTCCTGCCGACATTGCTGCCAGTTAGGTGCACAAAATGTTTTGCATGCGTGCACAGCAAACACACGCTCTGCGGGCGGGCGCATTTGAACCTAAAAAGGTCTGCGCATGCGCACATTAGAAAAGGGGAAAAAATACGTTTTTACAATGAAAATTGTTCTGCGCATATGCAGAACCGAAAATCAAGATAGCAGCGCCGGCGATAGAACCGGTTTGGGAGCATGGCATGCCGAGTTACTATTTACTCAGCCGAACTGGTCCGAACCGGTAGGAACCCACCTCTGCTCCTGTCCCTTGATCATTACTTGTATTGTGAAAGGTATCTGTTGGCTGAGAGACATCTGTGCAAGATTGGAAGGGGTAGGTTGGATGTATTACGTTACAACTCCCTATCTTCTCTGAGGAAGGCCTTTTTTTAATATGAGATTTCTTTCTCCTCAGTTTGGGTCCTTTGGTGAGCAAAGTGAAAGAATATCAGGTGGAAACGATTGTTGATACACTGTGTAAAAACATGCTGTCTGATAAGGAACAGCTTCGGGATATTTCTAGCATTGGGTTGAAGACCGTCATTTCCGAGCTGCCTGCCCCATCTACAGGTAAAAGCCTTGACCCTCTCTTTGAACAATGAGGCTGATTCTCCCATTTGCAGTCAGTCTGGAGTGTATGAGATCGAATGATTCAGACTGCCAGCTTCCAAATGTGATTGAGAAGCTATGCTGGGTGGAGTTTGTTTTGTGGGATTTATTTTCCAAATGCTGTGATTACTAAAGAGAGAAATGTGCATATCTGGACTGTAGAGGGTGTTTCTTTTTTCTTTTTTAAAGGAGTTTCATGCTGAGAATGACAGTGAATATCATTAGAAACGTAAGAGAGGAAGTATAAATGAAATAAAAGTCCCAGTTTGCAAATTAATACTGACCTTGGTCTAAAGAAAAGGCCAAGGTGAAATTATTTATAAAAGATGCAAATGATGCTCTGGTGATTTATCTAGGCAGATGCAAATGTAGATTTAATGAGATAGTCACTGTCTGGTTGAAGTCCCTTTCATCAGAACAATGGCCTGTCAATATATACATGCAAGCAGTGGTCTTGACAAGACAAATAATCTGTTGTTTGCCATTGTGATTGAAAGAATGCTACATGTGCATTCCTGACAGAAGGCCTTTCCTTTCTCATCATAGACAAAGAAGTTGTTTTACTACAGTAAAACTGTCGTTTTACTACAGTAGTGATGGGAGGATTCTAGAAAACTATTTTCTAAGCAAACAAGCAAAGATGTTTGTTTCAGAGGCCCCTTCCCACCGTCATTTTTAGGTAGTTCTTCCACAAAGGGACTTCATGCTGGGTTAGCTTTTCACTTGATGAACATTGGAACCAAATTCTACCAAATTCATCAAATAAGGTCATCACATCCGAACTTTTTCTTTAATTTATTATTATTATTATTTTAAAGGGATTGGTTTCATTTCATTTTTGTTGCTGCTTAAATTTAAATGAGCAATGCTAAGAAAGTAACTAGCTCTGGTAATCATGAGTACGAAATTTAAAATTGCAAATTTACAAAGGGGAATATATTTGTCTGAAGTGGCAAAAAGGTCTGCAGAAACAGTCTGGCCAACTCTGGTAACCCCGGAGCCTGGCGGGGCCTGGTGTAGTTTTTAATTGTAATTTTTAATTGTAGTTTTTTAATTGATTCTAAGTAATTTTAGCAATTAATTTTACCTGGTTTTAGAACAGGCCCCAAATTTAAGCGATTTTCCAAAGTATTTGTATATGATGTCTTGTGGTTTTACTATGCCTGTTCACCGCTCTGAGTCCCGCAAGGGAGAAGGGCGGTATACAAATTTAATCAATTCAATTCAATTCTTAAGTGGCATAGGGCTAACAGTGTGTGTGATGTACAATAACAGCAATCGCAGTTTAGAGTAGTATGCTAAATATCAACCTCCAATATAGCATTTCTGCTTATTATCTCATTTGGGCAGTAAATCATGTAAGTAGTTTTTGATGCCTTCTGAAATAACCAGATCTTGACAATATTTTAGAGGGTAATGAAGAAAAGGGTCATCTCAAGGAGAAATTGTTCTATAGGAGAGAAGCACCCTATTCTGACACACTAGCAGAAAGTTTAAATAGGGTTATAGTTGCAGAGAGAAAGAAGGATCAGAACCTGGGTCCCCCAATATGGTACTGTTGTGGCCTGCTGATAGCCAGTGGAGCTGGCAGCAGAGTCGGACAGTGAGGAGGTTGGGGAGGAACATGGGCCAGTCCTGGGGGTTGAGAAAAGCTCAGATGTGGGCTCTGTGTCAGAGGCAGAGAGGGAGGTAGACAACAGTGAGGCAGAAGAACAGCTGGAGCCTGTTCCCAGTGTGAACATGCTCAGAGTTGGCAGAAGACAAAAACAACTAAGAAAGCAAGGTTAACTTAAGAGTAAAGCCACACCTTGAAGGTGATTGGCCCCTCCCACAAAAGAGGAACTAATGGGGAGTGGGCTTTTGTAGGAAACAATTCGTTCATTTCGGTCTGGAAAGTTCTGTTTGGGATTTAAGAGACTCTGTGCCTAGTTTTGCTTTGCCCTGTGTTTTGGAAAGTAGTTATCTGGCAGCACTCTAAACAAGATAAGGTGCGTGTGGATAAACATTCCTCTTAAACACTTGCTGACTGTGAATGAAAGGAATTCACAGTCGTGTAAATAAAAGAGGTTTTGCCAGGACCAAGACTTTGCTTCTTGTTTTCTAAGGAAGCCTGGGTCAGAACAGGTACCCTGACTGCCATGGTGCCTACAGACACCTTCCTTGTTATTGCACCTGACTTTCTGTGTGTTCAAAAAACGGGAAGCTGTGATGCTGCAAAAAAGAAATGCCTTGGCCTCTAACAGCATCATCTGTTCCAATCAATTCCTGTGAGTCATATGGATCTTGTAATTTTTCTCAACAGACCAAAATGGTGATTGGCTGCAGCTCAGGGTGGTTTAGAACTGTGCCCACCTCTCCTGAGCATAGACTAGAAAGAAGTTTCCTGGGAGGGAAGTGGAATTGTTTGAGGCACGAAGCAGTAAGAGGCAGCATAGGAACATTTGGTCCATCCACATTTGGTATCTGATCTTGTCCTTGTGGTATCTGTTTTATGAGTAAAAATTCACGAAGCAGATACCACTGGGATATAAGCAGATCTTTTTTGAGAATACTTGCAGAAGGTATGCCAAACTCCAAATAGTAGTGGCCCTGGAGTAAAATCTATGCAATATACCAGTGATGGCGAACCTTTTTAGGCTCGCGTGCCATAAAGGGGGGGGGAGCGCAGGGGGGTTGTGTACGGGCGTGCTGCACCCATAATGCATTGCACGACCCCCCAATGCGCATGCACGCACTACAGAGCCCCCCCCCCATTTTTTACATCCTTTTTTCGCCCTCCCCGGGCTCCAGAGGCTTTATAGGAGCCTGGGGAGGGCGAAAAGAGTCTCTCCTGCCCCCCCCCCCCCCCGGGGGCCCTCCGGAGGCTTCAGCAACCTTCAGGAGGCTTCCCTGAAGCCTCCGGAGCACTCAAAATGATGCTGCAAGCAAATTGGAGGTCACTTCCGGTTTCAGCGGCGCATCATTTTGAGTGCTCCGGAGGCTTCAGATCAGCCTCCTGAAGGTTGCTGATGCCTTGCGTACCCTGACAAATGGCTCCGTGTGCCGCCTGTGGCACGCGTGCCATAGGTTCGCCATCACTGCAATATACACTAATAGCAATGGTTGGATCACTGAAATCTTGTGCAAAATGCCAGACAAATTTTTCTCTGTAATTTTAAAGAATAAAATTGTAATACTTACATGTAATGCTCCCTTCATCAATTCCTATGTACTTTTAGAATAGAATAGAGCTGGAAGGGACCTTGGAGGTCTTCTAGTCCAGCCCTCTGCTCAAGCAGGAGAGCCTATACTATTTCAGATAAGTGAAAGTCTAGTCTCTTCTTAAAAACCTCCAGTGATGGAGCACCCATGATTTCTGGAGGCACGCTGTTCCACTGGTTATTTGTCCTCACTGTTAGGAAGTTTCTACTTAATTCCAGGTTGTTTTTCTCTCTTTGATTAGTTTCCAACCATTGTTTCTTGTCCTGCCCTCTGGTGCTTTGTAGAATAGTTTGGCCCCCTCTTCTTTGCGGCAACCCCTCTAATACTGGAACTGCTATCATGTTCCCCCTAATTTTTCTTTTCTTTAGACTAGCTAGCCAAACCCAAATATTGTAGCCTTTATTCATATGTTTTAGTCTCCAGGCCTTTGATCATCTTAGTTGCTCTTCTCTGAACTTTTTCCAAAGTCTCAACATCTTTTTTGAAGTACAGTAACCAAAATTGGTTGCAGTATTCCAGGTCTAGAATACTTTAGAATTGAACTTCCACAGTTCTTAAATAGCATAGTTCTTGGTTGTATTTACTGAAAAATTCGAGAATGTAATCCTCGCCCACTTGGAGGCTGTCATTTTGCAGAAGACTGGTATGATAATAATAATAATAATATATATTTAATTTGTAAAACCGCTCCCTCTCCCCACAGGGACTCGGGGCGGTGCACAGGGAAAAATAAAACAATAAATATACAAACATAGCATAAAAACGAATTAAATCTAATACCTGCGCTAAAATCCCATTAAACACTAAAATACCCAATAATTAAATAAAAACCCTATAGCAGAGAGACTACCCTAGGCCGGCCAAGCAGAAAAGATGTGTTTTTAGTTTCAGATGGAAGGAGCGGAGGTCCGTGGTTGTCCTAATATCGGGGGGAAGGTCGTTCCAGAGGGCAGGGCCCGCCACAGAGAGCGCCCTTCCCCTGGGCGTCGCCCGCTGACAAAGTCTAGTGGACGGCACCCGGAGAAGCCCCTCTCTGTGGGAGCGAATCGGCCGTAAGGATGTATGAGGCAGGATCCGATCCCGCAGATAGCTAGGTCCCGAGCCATGGAGCGCTTTAAAGATGATAACTAACACCTAGAAGCGCACCCGGAAGACAACAGGCAGCCAGTGCAGCTCGCGCAAGAGCGGTGTTACGTGGGTAGACCTAGCGGTTCCCATAATTGCTCGCGCGGCTGCATTCTGGACCAACTGAAGTCTCCGGGTGCACCTCAAGGGGAGCCCCATGTAGAGAGAGTTACAATAGTCCAATCGGGATGTCACGAGTGCATGAGTGACTGTGCGAAGGGCGTCCCAATCCAATAGGGGGCGCAATTGGCGAACCAGGCGAACCTGGTAAAACGCCCTCCTGGCCACGGCTGTCACTTGATCTTCCATGGACAGCCGGGCATCCAGGAGGACACCCAAATTGCGCGGCCCATCCACAGGGGCAAGATGTTCGCCCCCTATGGCCAGCGATGGAGTTAGCTGGTTGAATCGGGCAGCCGGAAACCACAGCCACTCAGTCTTGGTCGGGTTGAGTCTGAGTCCGTTGCTTCCCATCCAGATCCGTACGGCTTCCAGGCACTGGCACATCACCGCTACGGCATCGTTGGGGTGGTTTGGGGTAGATATATACAGCTGAGTATCATCAGCGTAGAGATGGTACTCTACCCCAAAACCACGGATGATCTCACCCAGCGGCTTCATATATGTGTTGAACAGGAGTGGCGAGAGGACCGACCCCTGAGGCACCCCACAAGTGAGGGGTCTCGAGGTCGACCTCTGCTCTCCTGCCAACACAAATTGCGATCGGCCAGAGAGGTAGGAGGAGAACCACCGTAAAACGGTGCCTCCCACCCCCAACCCCCCCAGCCGATGCAATAGGATACCATGGTCGATGGTATCAAAAGCCGCCGAGAGGTCTAATAGGACCAGGATGGAGGAACAACCCCCATCTCTGGCCCTCCAGAGATCATCAACCAACGCGACCAATGCCGTCTCGGTGCTATGCCCGGGCCGAAAGCCGGACTGGTGCGGGTCTAGATAATCAACTCCAGGTGACGGGGAAACTGTTGTGCCACCACACTCTCAACAACCTTCGCCAAAAAGGGAAGGTTGGAGACTGGACGATAGTTGGTTAATAGAGCTGGATCCAAAGAGGACTTCTTAAGGAGGGGCCTCACCATAGCCTCTTTTAGGGAAGCAGGCAAGGCACCCTCACTTAAGGATGCGTTGACAACCTCTTGGAGCCAGCCTCGTGTCACCTCCCAGGATGCCAGTACAAGCCAGGAGGGACACGGGTCCAATAAACATGTGGTGGCTCGCAGTCGCCCACGTAACCTGTCCATATCCTCGGAAGCAACGGAGTCAAACTCCTCCCAAACAAGATCTGCCTCGTGGCATCCCAATGGGCCATCAATGGGGGCTAGCTCGTTCTGTATCTGAGCGATTTTCTCCTGCAGAAAAGTCACAAATTCCTCTGCTCTACCCTGTAACGGGGCTTCCCGCACCCTCTGTTGAAGGAGGGAGCGGGTCACCCTAAACAGGGCGGCAGGGCGGTTTTCTGCGGATGCTATGAGAGTGGCACAGTGATGACGTTTGGCCACTCTCAGCGCCACAATGTAAGTCCGTAAATGGGCTCTTACCTGTGTCCAGTCAGATTCGGAACGAGTAGACCTCCATCTTCTCTCTAGGCATCTCTTGCGGCGTTTCATCACCCTCAGCTCCTCGGTAAACCGAGGAGCCAGGGCGGTTCGCCCCGCAAGAGAGGCCGCAAGGGCGCGACCCGATCCAAGGCTCCCGTGGTCGCAGTATTCCATGCGGCCACGAGGTCCTCCATCGGGGCACGGGTCAGGGGTACAGGAAGTGGCCCAAGCGCCGTCTGGAACCCATCAGGGTCCATCAGGCGCCTGGGGCGGAACCAGATAGGAGATTCTGGTTCCGCCTCCCCGCGGAGGGGAGCAGCGGTCGGAAGGTCGAGCCGGAGAAGTGAGTGGTCTGACCATGACAAGGGTGTGATGACTATATCCCCTATACCCAGATCACTCTTCCATTGGCCTGAGACAAAGATGAGGTCCGGTGTTTGTCCACCCTCGTGGGTGGGGCCTTGAATTAGTTGGGTCAGGTCCATGGCCGTCATGGAAGCCATGAACTCCCGAGCTACCTCAGATGATTCGCCCAACGATGGCAGATTAAAGTCCCCCATGACTAAAAGTCTGGGGGTCTCAACTGCCACCGTAGCGATCACCTCCAGGAGCTCGGGCAGGGCTGCTGCTACATAGCGGGGAGCCAGGTATATAACCAGCAAGCCCAACTGCCTCCCTAGGCCCCACTTCACGCAGAGGGACTCACAACCGGTGGTCTGTGGCACAATGGTCTCTCTCGGCTCAAGACCTTCCTTAATAATGACCGCTACCCCACCACCCCTACCTAGGGCCCGGGGCTGATGAAAAGCGCGGTAACCTGGTGGGCACATTTCAACGAGGGGGAGTCCTCCCTCGTGGCCCAACCAGGTCTCCGCAATTCCTACCAGGTCCGGCTCCCCCTCTGACACAAGGTCATGGACGAGGGGGGCTTTGTTGACCATGGACCTGGCATTGCAAAACATCAGCCGCAGGCCCTGGCTCTGTATTCCCTGACCACCTAGTCTGCGGGGGTTGTGGCACCCGACTGTTTGTAACCAACGGCTACGTGCCACCAACCGGGAGGCTAGAACTTGTCTCCCCTCGGCCCTGCCCCTCCCCACGACCCTCTGAATTGGTAAGCCCTCCAACGGAACGACTCGTGGTTCCCCCCTCATATCGGATCCTTCCGTCTCCTCCCATCGGCTGCTGGTCCGGCCCTTTCTTTCATGTTGTTCTTTCGTCTCTATCTGTCTATACCCACCCCCCTCCCTGGACCCCCCTAAAATAGACAATAATTTACATATTATGATGATCATACCATGATGATCCCCATTGCCTGTGAACAGTTTATGACTTGACAACTTATTAATTAAATTTGCTTGATCTGATTGTTTGATAAAAACATTGCAAAATAGGAACAATTTTGTTGAAACCATCATTCTTTTTCTCTTCAAATTCCCACCTTCACAGGTTCTACCATGACAGCCAACGTTTGCAAAAATATCACAGCTCAGCTGACTGGAGCTATTGGAAAGCAAGAAGATGTGTCGGTACAACTTGAGGCCCTTGACATTTTGTCAGACATTTTGAGCAGGTACAGATATTTTTCAACAACGTTGCTTCAAAAAGCTTTAAAATGTTCTTTCCTAGTAGCATTTTAGAACCAGAATTCCCCAATCAGCCATTCTGAGAATTGAAGTCCACACAACTTAAAGATGCTAAGGTGGAGAAACAATGCTTTAGATAAAATCGGCTCTAACAGCAAGGCAAACTAACAATTGGCAGAGTTTGTTGCATAAATTCAAATCGAGAAGCACACACAGATAAGTGATGCAGCAGGATTCATTAATTTCTTTATATACCTAAAAATAGATGAATACTACTAGTACAATACTAGCAGGTAGTTCTTCCAAGTAAACACAAGGCAGGAGAGTTAGGGGCAAACACGAGCAGTTAGATTTATTTCAGCACACAAGCCCAAACAGACTGCTTTCTTCTCAGAGCAGCAGATTGCTTAAGTTTCTGTTTCAATTCTCTGTAAAGACTCAGATCTGTTTAAGCTCCCATTGGCTGACTTAGTTGCTATGCCTATTCCAGAGGTGGTATTCAGCAGGTTCTGACCAGTTCTGAAGAACCAATAGCGGAAATTTTGAGTAGTTCGGAGAACTGGTAAATAGCACCCCTGACTGGCCCCGCCCTCATCTATTATCTTGCTTCCCATGTCCTAGCTGATCTGGAGGGAATGGAGATTAAACAGTATCCTTCCCCTGCCATGCCCACCAAGCCATGCCCACAGAACCAGAAGTAAGAATGTTTGAATCCCACCACTGGCTTATTAATTGGCTGACCTTGTTCCCATGTCTCTCCCAGTCATGAATATTTTAACAACAATGATGCCTGAACTA
This sequence comes from Rhabdophis nuchalis, assembly GCA_039707465.1. Classification (NCBI taxonomy): domain Eukaryota; kingdom Metazoa; phylum Chordata; class Lepidosauria; order Squamata; family Natricidae; genus Rhabdophis; species Rhabdophis nuchalis. The sequence goes on from CM077646.1 coordinate 67,483,941, forward strand.
CTGAAAAGCAGCATAAGCAAATGACAAATTTATCCCTTTTGCTTCTAAGCCAAAAAGCCCAAGAGAGCCAAGTTGCTAAATCTTTGAGCCAGGATAGCTTTCCCCATCACTGGTCCTTTGAGATTAAATAGGCAGGAGTTTGCTACAGCTTCTGTTCTTAGATTCATCATGAGAGGGCAGCATCTTAACAGGAAGAGGAGGGAAGGAGAGAATTTGAGCTGTCCTGCCTTATCAAGTGGATCCTTCCAGGATTCAGGAAGTAAAATTTAAGAAACAATAAGTAATCAGAGAAAGTATGTTAGAGATTTTAACTTTATTTTAGATACGCACACAATCTTGCCCCTTTCTTTAAATATTGAGGGTTGGTTTCCATTTTTGATTAGCCTATCTATCGTGCCTTTACTTGCTCTTGGTCTTAAATTGTAATTCCTTTTTCTGTAAGATCTTCCCCCACCCCTCCCCGCTAAGCTAATATCTTCTTTGCTGCTTCATGTCTGTAATAAACTAAATACTTTTCTAAGCAGGCATCTCAGTGCCAGTTTATGTTTTGGGAGTCTATGACTTGGGAACATAAGATTTAGGCCTGTACATATTAATTATCAGAACAGTGAACATATTTTCTTGGGAAAAAATGAAGGACAAATCTGGAAAAGGGGCAAATCTGAAAGAGGTTCACAAAGATTTTTTAAAAAATGTTTATGGCTTTGTTTTATAAAGGAGAATTCAGAAGCAAAACCAAGAAAATAAAAAATTAAATCTAAAGAATAGTTTTCTGAAATAAAGAACCCTCTTTTATAAGAAATGACATATGGTCACTACCAGTTAGGGGTCTTAAATGACCCTGGGGCCCATTCAGTGAAGAGGAAGGGAACATTTTTTCCCTTCTTATAGTCTTGCTTATATCCCTGAATGGAGAGATGGAAGAAAGGAAGAAAGGAAAAGAAATACAGTAAATGCCACTTATAGGCAATAATTGTCAGTCGGCTATTCTGGTTCAATAGAACTGGCCTTGTCCACATGGCCAAAAGCCATAATTGCTAAAGTGAAAGTGCAACACATCACGAAATCGTTAAGTTGGGGAAGATTGCGTTAACGAACTCTCGACAATTCCAGGTTCAGCTTCTAAAAATGAGTGTCATTCAGTCAGCTTTACTACTGTCCATATTGAAACACTAGATTATAGCCGAACATATGCGGATTGACATCATAATGCTAAATGTGCAATTTGAAATAAATGCCTTGATATTTAGTGTGCAAATATTCTGAAATTGTTTTCTTTAAAAAAAAAAGGTTTAGATCTGCAGGGGAAGTTTTGCTTGCACTGAATAGAGAACTGCATATTGAAGGAAAGTCATATTTCAGATTTCTCTCTCTGCATTACAAAATGTACTGAGTTCTCATTGTTGCCTTTTAGTCGGATATATATGATGGCGGACTTCATATGCACTAAATAATGTGTTTTTTATTACCTTCCTAAGTCCTTAAAGGGACTGTTGGGAAAACAGCATTAGTTTAAACTGTTGCTTTTGTTAAAATGGATTACACTTTGCTGTACAAATATATTATTTCTTGCAGCATCCTCTCTCTCATACACACCCCTCATGGTCTTCAAGGCTTATTCTTGCAAACAACAGAATGTGTTTTCATCATTATTTATTTATAAAAATCATTGGCCACCTATCTTACCATAGAGTAACTTCTGGGTGGCTTACAGTTACATCTAATCTAGATGTAATATGAGGAACGGTTGCAGGAACTGGGTATGCCTAGTTTAACAAAAAGAAGGACTATGGGAGACATGATAGCAGTGTTCCAATCTCTCAGGGGCTGCCACAAAGAAAAAGGAGTCAAGCTATTCTCCAGAGTACCTGAGGGTAGAACAAGAAGCAACTTAGGGTGGAAACTAATCAAGGAGAGAAGCAGCATAGAACTGAGGAGAAATTTGAACAATTAATCAGTGGAACAACTTGCCTCCAGAAGTTGTGAATGCTCCAACACTGGAAGTTTTTAAGAAGATGTTGGATAACACTTTGTCTGAAGTGGTGTAAGTTTCCTGCCTAAGCAGGGGGTTGGACTAGAAGATCTCCAAGGTCCCTTCCAACTCTGTTATTCTATTCTATTGTAATCTAAAACATAAATCATGGAAGAAAAGTGAAAAAATGTATTGAAATTGCTGTCTTCAGAAAATGAACAGTTAAGTACATCTCTGTTTGGAGAACATTTGGTTGATATGAGCTTTGTCTGTGGTTTCAGGCTAGGGGGAACTCTGTACTCCTTCCATTCTTCCATCCTGAACTGCCTCCTTCCTCAGCTCATCAGTCCCAGGTTGGCCGTTCGGAAGAGAGCCATCATTGCCCTAGGCCACTTGGTCTTGACATGCAATGGGAACATCTTTGCAGAGCTTATGGAACATCTCTTGTCAGAGCTGAAGAGGAATAATTCCACTTCAACTACGAGAACATACATCCAGTGTATTGCTGGTATCAGCAAGCAGGCTGGACACCGCATAGGTAAGCCTTGTGATTTGGATTTTTAGCTTGTTTCTGACCTGCAATGGCCATTACCACCAGTGCTGTTTCATGCCCATTGCATAGCCCAAGAAACTACCTCCAGTCCTGCCTTGCATTGTTAGTGAGATATTCACCTTATTCTTTCCTTCGTGCCTATTTTGTTCTGAATATCTAATGTTGTAAAAACGTTTGGCGTTCCATAGAGGTCAAGCTCAGTTTGGAATTGTGGCCTAAGTAATTCTCCACAGAGGGACCTCCTACATAATTAATATGCATGCTTATTCTAATAGGCTACCAGCTAAGAATAGAAGCGAAGAATGTATTCCCTATGAAAGGCATCTCCAGAATAGATCCATCCAGATGGTTCATGGCTTTGAGCCCAACCAGGGGTGATAGGGGAAATCTCCATTTGGAAAATGGTAGGGTCTAAGAACATTAATGGGTGATTTCACAAGGGGGACGACGACTAAAAGTATTTTCTTTCTCTGCTGTTGACACTATTGTCTTGGGTGCCTTGGGTCTTATGCTTTTGCTGTCCAAGATACAAGTTCAGATTGCACACTTGGATATGGAGATGGGCTTTTATGTCAGAGAAATGAAATCATATTTTTTGATACACCAGATGTTCCTTCCAGAGCTGTTTTGTGAAGGAATAGAAGAACATCTTCTATGGACTAGTTCTGACGGGCCGACGGAGGCAGGTCTTGAGAATATCATCTGGGAGGAGTTCGATCCTGTGACTCCTGATGACATGGACAGGTTGCTGGGGCGACTGAACACCACCACATGTTTATTGGACCTGTGTCCCTTCTGGTTGGTACTGGCCTCCCGGGAGGTTACACGAGGCTGGCTTCAGAGAATTACTAACGCTTCCTTGAGTGAGGGGTTCTTGCCGGCTGCCTTGAAAGAGGCGATGGTGAGGCCCCTCCTCAAGAAGCTCTCTCTGGATCCGGCTGCTTTGGCCAACTACCGTCCTGTCTCCAACCTTCGTTTTATCGCGAAGGTTGTTGAGAGTGTGGTGGCTCGACAGTTCCTTCAGCACCTGGATGAAGCTGTCTATCTGGACTCGGCTTTCGGCCTGGGTACAACACGGAGACGGCATTGGTCGGGTTGGTTGATGATCTCTGGAGGGCCCGGGATAGGGGTTGTTCATCTATCCTGGTCCTGTTAGATTTCTCAACGGCTTTTGATACCATCGACCATGGTATCATGCTGCACCGGTTGAGGGGCTTGGGAGTGGGGGGCACCGTTTTACGGTGGTTCTCCTCCTATCTCTCCGACCGGTCGCAGTTTGTGTTGGCAGGAGGGCAGAGGTTGATGTCGAGGGGCCTCACTTGTGGGGTCCCACAGGGGTCGGTCCTCTCGCCCCTCCTGTTCAACATTTACATGAAGCCGTTGGGTGAGATCATCCGTAGTTTGGGGGTAGAGTTCCATCAGTACGCTGATGACACTCAGCTGTACATTTCTACCCCAGACCACCCCAACGATGCCATGGAAATGATGTCCCGGTGTCTGGAGGCTGTGCGAGTCTGGATGGGGAAAAACAGGCTTCGAGTCAACCCATCCAAGACCGAGTGGCTGTGGCTTCCGGCGTCACGGTATAGTCAGTTGATGCTATCTCTGACTATCGGGGGCGAGACATTGGCTCCCGCAGAGAGGGCTCACAACTTGGGCATCCTCCTGGACTCTCGGCTGTCTCTAGAATATAATATGATGGCCGTGGCCAGGGTTTTTTTTTATCAGGTTTGCCTGATACGCCAGTTGCGCCCCTTTCTGGATCATGACGCCTTACGCACGGTCACCCAAGCCCTCGTCACCTCCCGTCGGGACTATTGCAACGCTTTCTACATGGGACTTCCCTTGAGGTGCACCTGGAGGCTCCAGTTAGTTCAGAATGTGGCCATGCGGGGGATTCTGGGAGCTTCTAGATGCTCCCACGTGACACTTCTCCTGCACGAGCTGCACTGGCTGCCTGTGGCTTTCCGGGTGCATTTCAAGGTACTAGTAACCATCTTTAAAGCGCTCCATGGCATGGGACCTGGTTACCTGCAAGACCGCCTCCTGCTACCAAATACCTCCCACCGTCCAGTTCGCTCCCACAGAGAGGGCCTCCTCAGGGTGCCGTCGGCTAAACAATGCTGGCTGGTGACCCCCAGGGGGAGAGCTTTCTCTGTGGCAGCTCAGGCCCTCTGGAATGACCTACCCCCTGGACTAAGGACAATCTCGGACCTACATCTCTTCTGTCGGGCCCTGAAGACGCACCTATTTTGCGCTGCCGGTCTATCATCATAATTTTAAAGGAATTTTTAATAGTGATTTTAGTTTGGGATTTTAAATATCGGCCAATTGTTTAATATTTCTTTTTAATACTGTTTTTTAAATTCTGTATTATCATTTTTATTCTGGCTGTACACCGCCCTGAGTCCCGAAAGGGAGAAGGGCGGTATAGAAATTAAAGAAATAATAAATAATAATAATAAATAATAACACTGTGGTGGATTTGCTGTGCCATCACAACTTCCACATTTTGATTGAAACACAAGTATCTTGAGTTCATCAAGCAGCTCTAACTGAGAAGGACATCTCTTGAACAGAGCAGAACATGAACAGTCATTCTTTTCTTTTGCGATATTATTTGTGATATCCTTCTTGTGAGATAGATAGGCCCATGTCCACCTTTGCTTCAAAGGGCTATATTCTCAGTGGGGCCTGATTGTTCAGTGGGTCTGGGAAAGGATTGTGTGGATCACTTACTCTGTCTCTGTCTTTTAGGGGATTACCTAGAGAAGTTGATCCCATTGATAATTCAGTACTGCAATGTAGAGGATGATGAGCTGAGGGAATACTGTTTCCAAGCCTTTGAGTCTTTTGTAAGAAGGTTGGTACCTTTTACTCAAATGTTGTATGCAACTGACTTGGCTCCCGTGTTCTTTTGTTCTAACTTTTAGAAGGAAATCTCTCTCTCTTTTTTTGGGGTCACCTGTTGTTTGCAACAGAAATCAGGGCTATCTGCTCTAACTATCTATGCCTGATTAGTTACCAAAAAAATAAAGTTTTATCTGTAGGTGTCATTGTATCCATGGGTGATGGACCGGTATCTGCTAGAAGAATGACATATCTCTAAGCGAGGGCCTGTCAGGATTAGGAAGATTCATAGCAGGTTTGGGAAAGTCTGTAGCATCTCTTATCACTTTCTTGAATCAACAGCAACTTGTCATAGGGTCACATGGGATCAACTGGAAACTCCAGGAAAATTTGCAATAGGTTTATGGAGTAGTCCAGCATGCTCCATAGCTCTCTTTTCTTCCAAATCTGAATTGCCGTAGATTCCTGATAAAGAGGTCTCAGTTAGTGGTTCTGGAGAATTGAAATGATCATTTTCTGCAACTGAGATTGTTACTTTTTAAAATAGGATTTAAATTTTTTTTTTAAAGGCTGGTAATGAATAAACAAAGGGGATATTTCTCTTAAGATGAATAAGTGTAAATTGGATAATGAGGGATGAAACATGGCTGTTGCCAGGAAAAGCAATATTAGATTAGCTGCTTGTGGGCTCTTGTCCTGAATCTTCCCTGGATTATGATTTTATGGGAGCCCCAGGTTTCAGATATATTTCAGTAGAATTATCTCGATTGCCTGCATAGTTGTTGTTTTTTAAATATATCTTTATTAATATAAAATCAAACATTCAACAAGTATAGGGTGGGGGTAACTGGAGAGACATATAAAAGAGAAAGAAGGGAAAAGAAAAAAGAAAAAAAAGAAGGAAAAGGAAGAAAAAGAAACATACCGGGGATATGTCTAGTCCCCTAATTTAAGAGTTAAGTTTGTCCCAGTCTAACTTATCAGTTATTATTTACAATTATACGTAGATGTCTACATATATATACATATATATTTCTCTCAAATTTACTATTACCTTGTTTATCCCTCACATTTATTTCTCAAGTATTCTATCTAATTGATTTCCTTGGTGTCCATTATTCTCCTGTTGTACCATGCATACCATTTATTCCAGCTTTGGGCATAGGTTGAATTTTGTCTATCTTTTAAAATATATGTTAATTTGTCCGATTCTGCGCAGTTGAAGATTTTGGCTATAATTAGGTGCTCTGATGGTGGGTTGGTATCTTTCCAGTGCTGCGCAATAGCCATCCTGGTCGCTGTTATTATATGTGAGAAGAGGTACCAATCCTGATTTTCAATTTCACTTGGTTTAATGCCTAGCAAATACAGATCGGGTTTAAGGGGGAAGTTCATGCCTGTTATTTCCAAAAGCCAGATTTGTATTTTTTTCCAGAGTTGAATGATTATTGGGCAGGTCCACCATTGGTGAAAGAACGTACCCTCGATTGCCTGCATAGTTTTTTTAAATAACTTTGATAAGAAGCTTAAACAAAAATAAGAGAAAGGTTCCCTGGAGATGGTCATATGTGCAAAGCATTGGGAAATATGTGGATTGTTAAAAATGATGTGTGGCTGTGTGCTTAACCCAGGGATTATCTTTAGCGATGAAATGCCAGTTAACTGTTTGAAAAACATGGTCAACAGAATTAAACATTATATTTCATGCTAATCTATTATTATCTTGCTGTTTCTAAAGGTGTCCAAAAGAAATTGGCCCTCACCTTCCCAATGTGACTGGACTGTGCCTCAAGTACATCACATACGATCCAAATTACAACTATGATAATGAAGAGGAGGATGAAGACGAAATAATGGAAACTGAAAATGGAGAGGATGAGGAGCAAGGTGCTGCACAATTAGGATTATGATGGTCATTGATAAAGATGGCTTGCCTCCACCACCAGTTCAGGAGGTTCTTTCAAACAATTCTGTTTTTTCCCCAAATCAATATTTCAGGGCTCAAAAGAGCATGTCAATTATACAACCATCCCTGCTCTAAATCGATTAGTGAAAAGTCTAAAAATAGGGCCGGATAAAACTCTGATGCATCTAAAGGAAGGGTTTAAATGAGTAGGTAAGAGTAGGTGGTTTCCATATGTTCTATTGGTTGATAAAGGTTTCTGAAGGTACTATTTATGACTGTCTTATTATCATTCTCTGCTATGAATCTTCCTTAAATTGGAAAAGCACCGTGACCTGACTTGACTAGGATCATCGCTACTGCCCATTTCCCCTCTCCCTGACCTGAGGTTTTCATCCCTATTGTTGCTTGCATGTGAAAAAAGAAAAAGCAAGAAGGCCTGTTCTGGTATACAGTAGATCAACTATCAGTTATCTTGCCTCTTCCATACTTAATGTTGCTAGCAATTGGTCTGTGCAACCTAAGGAAGACTCCAGGCAATTTCCTCTTAGTAGTCTAAATTTGTAAAATTAAATAATTCAGCATGGTTCTTTGCTCTTGTCATTCTAAGGTGAAAATGCAGCTCTCCCATGAGCCAAAGGTTGTATTTAATGTTTGACTGGCACGCTGGGATAGATTTAAGCTACACTTCCAAAATTAAAGGAATCCAGGACAAAATCAAGACAGGATTAATTTATCATTTATTTGAAACCATCGTGGTTGCTCCCCTCTCTCAGATCTTTCCCACCAGAAGTACTTACGGGCCCTCACCTTGCTAGTGTTTCAGAAACACAATATTTCTATTTCTATATGAACCTTTGGCTGGCTATGAAGTACCTATCCTGAGTTTGCTTTCGTTTTCAATAATGATTTAGTGGAATGCGAGTTGTCTTTCTTTTGGTCATTTAATGCTGTCAAGAGTCCTTCATAAAGTGGGCAGGTTATGAATTCATAAATCCTATTAATATGGCTTCACGTCATACTCAAAGCTTTGGAGGTGAGTTGAATGAGGTTCGTGACAGTGTTATGTGAGAATTGACCCATGGTCAACTTGTAAAATATCATATTTTTTGGAGTATAAGACACACCAGAGTATAAGAAGCACCAAGGTTTTGAAGAGGCAAATTTTTTTAAAAAAGTTTTTGCACTTTGTAAACCTCCCAAAAGTGGCCTGTTTATTTCTGCCCTCCCCAGCCCCCAGGAGTTCTCTGAAAGCCTCCTAAAAGCTATGCACAGCCATTATGGTGAAGGGACGGGGTTTCGGGAGGCCAAAAATGCTGTATTCAGTGTATAAGACACACCCAGATTTTCAGCCTCTTTTTTAAGGGAAAAAGGTGCGTCTTATACTCCGAAAAATACGGTAGTATTTCTTCTGAAAGACTGAAAGAAAAAAAACTCTGAGTTCTATCTACAGCAGGGGCATCAAACTCACGTCGTCACTTGGTAACGTGACGTTATCGCGACTTTTCTCCCCTTTGCTAAAATGGGGGTGGGCATGGCCAGTGCATGACGCATCCAGCCCACGGGCCATGAGTTTGACACCCCTGATCTACAGTGTCAAATAACAACAATAACAACTCTCCTTCATTTTCCTCCTCAGAAAGTGATGATGAGTATAGTGATGACGATGACATCAGCTGGAAAGTTCGTAGGTCTGCTGCAAAGTGCCTTGAGGCCATTGTCAGCACCAGACACGACCTTCTGCAGGATTTCTACAAAACTCTCTCTCCGGCTTTAATAAGCAGGTTCAAGGAAAGGGAAGAGAACGTTAAGGCAGATATCTTCTCAGCCTATATATCTTTACTGAAGCAAACTCTGCCCATTCAGAGTTGGCTGCAAGCTTCGGATGAAGCAGGCAAAGAGGACATACCTCTTACCATGCTTCAGAACCAGGTGAGTTGACCGTATTCACATGTTGCTGTTTGGCATGATATAGATTCAGCTAACTGTGTTTCAAAACAGTTTCAACTGCTCAAATTTGAGTTATTCTGTAAGGCAGGGGGGTAAAACGCAAGGCTCGTGGGCTGGATCGGGCCCATAGGGTGCTTAGATCTGGCCTGCGGGCCTGCCCTGGAAACAGCGAAGGTGCCTCTGTCAGCAAAACAGAACTCGGGAAGGCTGTGTGCAGCCCCCCTGAGCTCCGTTTTCACTGGCAGAGGGTTGCATGAGGCCGTTGCTCTGCCCCTTTGGCTCCCGAGGTCAAACACAACCCTGATACGGCCGTCAGTGAAATAAAATTTGAGGTATCTGGGCTCTTTCATGATGTTTCGTGAGGTTTTAATCCTTGGATCGTTCTTCGATGAACTCAATATTATGCAGCTACTTGAAAAAGTTACTGCCTGTTATCCTATTTGGTATTCTGAAGGATAAAGGTAGCTTTAGCCTTCCTGTGGAGTTGATTTTATGGTCTGGTCCACCTAGTAAAGTTGTCAGCAGCAGCCTAGCAAATCTGAATTGCAATATTTGTAGCCCTCGTGGTCTGCCCAGAGTTGTTTTTGTTGCTTATTTGTCATGGCTTTCACAGTGATACTCTGGGTTGCTGAAAGACTTTTTGAACCAGTTCTAAATACGTAGCCATCCAACAATATTAGGTAAGGTGTAAGCTTATGTACATAAACCCAGCTATGTAGCAGTGATCTACTTAGTGATTTGACCACTCTGTCCTGATTTTGGAGATCACAGTGACTTGCCTGCCCATTAAACACAATTATTGCTTAAGTAAAGATCCAATTAAGTGTTAGAAATAGCTACAGAGTAGGAGTAGGGTGGGGGGCAGTATATTTAAATAAAACAATGAGGTATTGAAGATTATTTTTTAGAGTTTATTGCTCCACTTTAAAAAATCTTCATGATTTGTATATCTTTAATTCTTCATTTATACCTGAAAGGATTTTCCACATGGATCAAGTTTCTTTTTTGTACTAAAATAACTAACGTTCGCTTGGATTTTGAGTTCTTTTAGCTTTGAATCAGATTACCAATGAGCTTCTAAGGAGTTTGACTTAGTTACTACTGAGGATATGGACAGGTTGTCGAGGAGACTCAAGGCCACCACATGTTTATTGGACCCGTGTCCCTCCTGGCTTGTACTGGCATCCTGGGAGGTTACGCGAGGCTGGCTCCAGGATATTGTCAACGCTTCCTTGAGTGAGGGGTATTTGCCTACCGCCTTGAAAGAGGCGGTGGTGAGACCCCTTCTCAAGAAGCCTTCCCTGGACCCAGCATTATTGGATAACTACCGTCCGGTCTCCAACCTTCACTTTTTAGCGAAGGTTGTAGAGAGTGTGGTGGCTCAACAGTTTCCTCGGCACCTGGAGGAAATTGATTATCTAGACCCGTGCAAGTCCGGCTTCCGTCCCGGTCACAGCACCGAGACGGCATTGGTCGCGTTGGTGGATGATCTCTGGAGGGCACGGGATAGAGGATGTTCCTCTATCCTGGTCCTATTAGACCTCTCAGCGGCTTTTGATACCATCGACCATGGTATCTTATTGCACCGACTGGGGGGGTTGGGGGTGAGAGGCACTGTGTTACGGTGGTTCTCATCCTACCTCTCTGGTCGGTTGTGTTGGCAGGAGGGCAGAGGTCGGCCCCGAGACCCCTGATATGCGGGGTTCCTCAGGGATCGATCCTCTCGCCCCTCCTGTTTAACCCCTATATGAAGCCGCTGGGCGAGATCATCTGTGGTTTTGGGGTAGAATACCATCTGTACGCTGACGACACCCAGCTGTACATATCTACCCCAAACCACCCCAACGATGCCGTTGAGGTGATGTCCCGGTGTTTGGAGGCTGTACGGGTCTGGATGGGTAGTAATACACTCAAGCTCAACCCTGCCAAGACCGAGTGGCTGTGGTTTCCGGCACCCCAGTTCAGCCAGTTAAGTCCAACACTGGCCATTGGGAGCGAAATATTGGCCCCCGTGGAGAGGGCGCACAATTTGGGTGTCCTCCTGGATTCCCGGCTGTCCATGGAGGACCATGTGGCAGCCATGGCCAGGGGGGCGTTTTACCAGGTACGCTTGGTTCGCCAATTGCGCCCCTTACTGGATCGGGCTGCCCTCCGCACAGTCACTCAAGCACTCGTGACATCTAGACTGGACTGTTGTAACGCTCTCTACATGGGGCTCCCCTTGAGGTGCACTCGGAGGTTACAGCTAGTCCAGAACGCAGCCGCGCGGGTGGTCATGGGAGCCACAAGGCAGTCCCACGTAACACCTCTCCTGCGCAAGCTGCACTGGCTACCTGTGGCCTTTCGGATGCGCTTCAAGGTGTTAATGACCATCTTTAAAGCGCTCCATGGCTCGGGGCCTAGTTACATGCGAGGCCGTATGCTGCCCCATACATCCCTCCGACCGATCCGCTCCCATAGAGAGGGCCTTCTCCGGGTGCTGTCGGCCGGGCAATGCCGGTTGGCGACACCCAGGGGAAGGGCCTTCTCTGTGGCGGGCCCAACCCTCTGGAACGACCTGCCCCCTGAACTCCGTACCACCACAGACCTCCGCCTTTTCCGCCGGCGTCTGAAAACGCATTTATTCCAACAAGCCGGCCTAGGATAAACACCCGATCTGGACTTTTTAGTTATAAATTTTAATTAGAGAATTTTAAAATGTTTTCGCACGGGGTAATTTAATTTAATTGGTTTTTAATAATTGATCTATTTATGTACGTTGTGTTTTAATTTACCTGTGCGCCGCCCTGGGTCCTTTTGTAGGAGAAGGGCAGGGTATAAATTTAATAAAATAAAATAAAATAAATAAAATAAAATAAATTCTTTCTAACCCCATAGGTTCCAAATATTATCAAAGCTTTGCACAAGCAACTCAAAGAGAAGAGCATCAGATCAAGACAAGGGTGCTTCGCTCTTTTGACGGAACTGGCGAATGTCCTCCCCGGTTGCCTTGCGGATCACATACCTGCACTAGTGCCAGGTAAAGCTTGTCTGTTCACTAAACAAATCACGGGGCAGTTTTCACCAAGGGTCACTTTTCATTTTCATTCCTTCTTCACTTTTGATATTAAGAGCCGTGATGGTGCAGTGGTTAGAATATAAAAGTTCAGGCAAACTCTCCCACAGCCTGGAGTTTGATCTGGTTGGGGCTCAAGGTTGACTCAGCCTTCCATCCTTCCAAGGTGGGTAAAATGAGGACCCGGATTGTTGTGGGCAATAGGCTGACTCTGTAAACCACTTAGAGAGGGCTGTAAAAACACTGTGAAGTGTTATATAAGTCTAAGTGTCAGGGTTCCAAGTAATAGTCCCATAACAAGCAAAACTCTGAGGCAGGTGAATTCCTCAAATAACAGCTGTATTGGAAATATCATATTGGTACAGATCTGGTGAAAACTGACTCTGAAGAGTCCCATGGTTTTCACCTAATTAAAAGTAAAAGTTTTTCACTTTCCCCAAATAATCAATCACATGGTCCAATCACGGTGCGGTCTGGCAGCTGGGTGACATCACTCCTCCTTCCTCCAACCAGGTGTGAGAATGTCCTTGGTTCCCAAGAAAAAATATTTTGTTTTGGCTACAGAATCCCAACTATCTGAAATCCCGCCCCTCTCCCTATCCCTCAGCTCCAGTGTGGCAACATTGAAGCAGTCAAAAATGACTTCAGTCAAGTCAGCTTCAGGGTCAATGCTAAGTGCTATTGCTATTCTACAAAGCCAAGCAGTAACTAATAAAGCAACTTCTTTTCTACTTGTATTTTGTTCTTTATAGTCAAGGCTATCATCTAGTTGCTCTATATGCATCAGAAGATGTTATGCCACTAGTTTAACTGAGGCCAGTGGCTGCAGATACTGGGTCTTTTTTGTTTTTTTTTAAAAAATCCCATGTGAGCAGCCAAAGATTGTTTGAATTCCATATATCATCGTATTTTGCTTCTGGTTTTTTTTTTATAAAGCAGTATTCTACAGAATTCTGTTAATCGAGGTACACTGTTTTTCTGCGGGAATGCTGGAATACGTAACTTTTACTGCAGAATATCTTCTGTTCTTCTTAATTTATGGTATCATATTGGCCTCTGTTGAAATGAATGGAGAAGTGATTAACTGAGGTTTATTCCTCCATCTGCATTTTCTCAAAATCTGAACAAAAAATTATACTGCCCTATTTCCCTGAAAATAAGAACTCCCCAGATAATAATCCCAGTCATGCTTTTGAGCGCATGTGCTAAAATAAGCCGTCCCCTGAAAATAAGCCCTCCCTGAAAATATTGCAACACAGCAGCAGCCATGAGGTGACCACGCTCAGCGCTTACTGCACCTCAAAAATAATAAGACCTCCCTGAAAATAAGACCAAGTGCTTATTTCAGGGGTTAAAAGAAAACAAGATCCTGTCTTATTTTTGGGTAACGTGGTATTTTAAATCTATATGATCTCTGGTTATTTGCAGTTTTTCTTTTGTTGTAATTCTCTATTCCTGAGTATGTTATAAAATAATTGTAAAATACTGCAGCAGTTCTCCACCAAACTGGTTTTATCTTCACTTAGGAGTAAACTCTTACATGCAAATGTACAACACAAACTATTTGATAATATATTTTCCAAATAGAATTAATTAATAACTGCTTTCTGAAGTCAGTGAAGTCCTTTGAATCCTAGCAGCCATGTGTAAGATCTGTAAAGGATGTTTAAAATAAATCTGAATCACTCAATAATCAGTTTGAAGATGCTGTGAATTGCATCCAGTGGTATCTGTCTACCAGGGTAATAGATGCCCGCAAGGAAATAGACCCCTATTCGCAGTGTAACCTCATGCACGTACCGTAATCTTTTATTTAGTTATTATTTTTTAAAAAAAAATAAAGTGACCACAAAGGTTTATGGACTGCCTACCATGCTGCTGAACTTTGGGGAAATCCTCTGCAGCAGATTTGAGGATCACATGGGAGGTGCAGAGTATAGAGACAGAGAATTTTCTATTGTGAAAAAGTCTGTTTTGATGAGGGATGGGGTGCAACTATAAGCTGACTACTGTTTCCTTGGCACACAGGAATTGTCTTCTCCTTGACGGATAAATCCAGCTCCTCCAATATGAAGATAGATACTCTGACTTTCCTTCATGTTGTTCTCTGCAACCACCCCCGAGAAGTGTTCCATCCCCATGTTAAAGTCTTGCTGCCCCCAGTGGTCATTTGCATCGGGGATCCTTTTTACAAGATAACCTCCGAAGCTTTGCTGGTGACTCTGCAGCTTGTGAAAGTAATTCGTCCCTTGGATGCGCCTTGTACGTTTGACGCCAAACCTTATGTGTCAGACTTGTTTTCTGCAACGTTGAAGAGGCTGAAAGCGGCTGACATCGACCAGGAGGTGAAGGAACGGGCGATCTCTTGCATGGGGCAAATTGTTTCCAATCTGGGGGACTACTTAAGCAGCGAACTCCAGCCAACCCTGAAGATTTTCCTTGAGAGACTGAAAAATGAAATAACCAGGCTGACCACGGTCAAAGCACTGACTCTGATTGCAAATTCCTCACTCAAGATAGACCTGAGGCCCATTCTAGCAGAAGGCTTCCCTATCTTGGCTTCCTTCTTGCGTAAGAATCAGCGTGCCTTGAAACTGAGTACTTTGACAGCTCTGGATGTCTTGATCAGAAACTATAGTGACAGCCTCAAGCCAGCCATGATTGAATGTGTTCTAATGGAGCTTCCGGATTTAATTAGCGAGAACGATATGCACGTGTCTCAGGTGGCCATTGTATTCCTTACCACTTTGGCTAAGGTTTATCCTTCATCCTTGTCCAGGATCAGTGGTACAGTTCTGTCAGAGCTTTTTCAGCTGGTTTACTCGCCTTTGATGCAAGGAGGGGCTCTGAAAGCCATTGTAGACTTCTTCCAAGCGCTGGTTGTGATCAAGACGGTCAACATGAGCTACGCTGACCTGATGAAGCAGCTAACTAGTCCTGTGTACTCCGCGACCTCTAGCGGAGTCTCCACCACTTTGCACAAGCAGGCTTTTCACTCTGTTGCCAAATGTGTGGCGGCCCTTTCTTCCGTGTGTCCAAAAGAAATCCCTGGCCTAGTAAACCTGCTCATTCAGGATGTTAAGAACCCAAAGTCTACTACTGCCGTCAGAATGCTGGCGTTCCTCTCGCTGGCGGAAATAGGCCGGACCACCAACCTGAGCGCTCAGAAGGAACTGAAAGCCGTGATCCTGGAAGCGTTTGCCTCGCCCAGCGAAGAGGTGAAATCGGCGGCTTCCTACGCCTTGGGCAACATCAGTGTGGGCAACCTGAAAGAGTACCTTCCCTTCATGCTGAAGGAGATTGGTGGGCAGCCTAAGCGGCAGTACCTACTGCTTCATTCCCTGAAAGAAGTCATTAGCTCCTCCCCAGCGGAGAGCCTGAAGCCTTATGGGGAGGACATATGGGCCCTGCTTTTCAAGCATTGTGAATACACAGAGGAAGGAACCCGCAATGTTGTTGCTGAATGCTTGGGGAAATTGACTGTAGTAAACCCTTCTCAGTTGCTACCCAGACTGAAAAAACAGCTGTTCTCAGGTAAGGGAAGGGAAAGGGAAAGGCTGAGGGAATTGCTCTGCTGAGGGGAGGGTTGTACTTTGCTCTGCTGTAGACCTGTAGATTCTTGTAGCGCATGTTTACCTTCTATTGTCCGTCCTGTTTTGGGGAGATTGTTTTATTCTGCTTGGGCTCCTTTCAAGAAGATCCAGTCCCGTTTGTGTTGTAGGCACCATTTTAAGGCATGTCGTGGTTGAAAAGATGAACCGGTGACATCACCATGGCTCCGGGGATGCCTGTGGAGGTTCCTTTCATGTCTCTTTTGAAGGAGCTGGAGCGAATGATGGGAACTCACCCTGCCACACACAGCAGCACGTGGATCTCGAACACGGGCTTTCTAACCTCCAGTTGAGGGTCCTAAACATGTGAGCCACTGTGGTCCTTCAAGAGGATGAGCGCTATAAAAAAGAGAGCTCAGAATAATTTCCACACAGTGCGTGCTGAGGTTGTTTGTGCTGCTTCATTATTATCTGTGTTCTGGAAACGATGGAGAAAAAGCGATCTTAAGGGGAGGAAAAGTGGTAGAAATGATCGGTATTCTTTTCAAGACAAATAATTCCCCCCCCCCCCCCTCACTTCTCATTGCAGGCTCCCCCTATGCTCGGAGTACAGTGGTGACTGCAATAAAATTCACCATCTCGGATCACCCACAACCCATTGACCCTCTTCTTAAAGGATGCATAGGTAATTTTGAATTTTGATCAGGGACTTCCTTTGGAAGTCAGAATAGTGGGCCTTGTTAAATTAAAAAAAGAATACAGAGTGGAATGAATGATAAAGAGAAATGACCCAAGGAATTAATTGCTATAAGAACGTGATCTTTAACTTTACCTGAAAGTGCTTGGCTTTCATTGTTGAGCTCATATCCCAACCTTTTTCTGTTTGAATCGGAGAAGTTGTTCAAATTCTAAATGTTATCTGATGTCAGAATGAATTGGGTGGGGTCAAACAAGTTGAAGTTCAACTCAAAGAATGAGACGTTTCTGACCAGTTAAAACATGAAATATATTATGGAGGATGTTACTCTTTTTTTTTTTTTTACAAGGAAAAAAATCCAAGCAGACCTTTAACTGATTCCATTCTCGTTAAGCATATTGATGTGACATTTCACAATGAACTTGCATACACAATTGTTATCTAAAATACAGAATAGTTTTGTTAAATATGCTTAGGTCATCTGAATTGTTTCTACATTGCTGTCTTTAAAGTACTGTATTTTTCGGAGTATAAGACGCACCCTTTTCCCTCAAAAAAAGGGTGAAAATTTGGGTGCATCTTATACATGGAATATAGCATTTTTGGCTTACCGAAACCCTGGCTCCTTCACCAAAATGGCCATGCATAGCCTTTAGGAGGCTTCCAGAGTGGGGCTAGGGAGGGCAGAAATGAGCAAAAACGGGCTGTTTTTTGCTTGTTTTTGTCCCGTTCCCCCCCCCCCCCAGCACTCTATAAGCCTCCTAAAGGCTATGCATGTCTTTTTTTTTATTTACAAAAAATGGGCCTGTTTTGTGAAAAAAGGGCCGTTTTGGGGAGGTCTGCAGAGTGCAAAAACTTTTTTTTTTAATTTGCCTCTTCCAAATCTTGGTGTGTCTTATGCTCCGGGGTGTCTTATACTCCAAAAAAATACGGTACCTGATTCTATGATTGAGTCTAAATGTTAATGCAACTTGAATATTGATGCAGATACTAGGAACTAAATGACAGAATGGGCTGTCCATTTGATCTCCTCTGCCTGGTTTGAAAATACAATTTTTTAAAAATCTTCCTTCTGCTTTTTGAAGATTATGTGCATCCCAGAAGGTATTTAAAGCTAGAGTTGCTAAACTCTTGTTATGCTATGACCGTGCAGGTGACTTCTTGAAAACTCTTCAGGATCCTGATCTGAATGTTCGTCGTGTTGCTTTAGCCATGTTTAATTCTGCTGCTCACAACAAACCTTCCCTAATCCGAGATCAGCTCAGTACGGCCCTACCCCACCTATACAATGAAACCAAAGTCAGAAGGGAGCTCATACGAGAGGTATGGACCATATTCCATTTCAGCATTATCCTGTACTGACATTGAGGTGTGGGCAGCTATGGCCCCTTTACGACCTGTGAATGTCAACTCCCATGCTCTCAGGAATTCTGAGAGTTCACATCCACAGGTCATAAAAGGGCCATAGTTGTCGACCCGTGAGTTGTGTGGTTCCCCCAGTACTCCTAACTTGTTGTTGTTATGAATGATAGCCAGGGATCTGCACGACCAGATCAAATGGGAATGATAAGCAACATAGATATGGATGTGTGTGAATATAATTCAGCCAATGTTCTTATGAGACTTGAAAGTAAACTAATGCCACAAGTATATGGAAAGGATTACTGAACCTGTAATTTAAAGCTTTAAGTTGGAACGCCTTCAGCTGAACTTCAATTAGAAATGAACTAAGCAATTCTGTGATAAAGTTGGCAGGTGAAAGTTTTCCTGTTTTTAGAACTTCCAACTACTTTGAATTTCCCCTTTTAGGTAGAAATGGGGCCATTCAAACACACAGTAGATGATGGGCTCGATGTGAGGAAAGCTGCCTTTGAATGCATGTACACCCTTTTGGAAAGCTGCCTTGATCGACTGGACATCTATGAATACTTAAATCATGTGGAAGATGGTTTGAAAGATCATTATGACATCAGGGTAACATTTCTTTTTTTTAATTAATTTTGGAGCTTCTAATTTCATTATTTCATTGAATTGTGGGCTGCTTTTAGGGATGCGGTGGCTCAGTGGCTAAGACACTGAACTTGTCAATCAGAAAGGTCAGCAATTTGGCAATTTGAATCCCTAGCGGATTCCCTGAGCTCCCGCTACTTATCCTAGCTTCTGCCAACCTAACAGTTTGAAAGCATGTTAAAAAAAACACAAGTAGAAAAATAGGAACAGCCTTTGGTGGGAAGGTAACTGCGTTCCGTGCACCTTTGGCGTTTAGTCATGCCAGCCACATGGCCATGGAGATGTCTTCGGACAGTGCTGGCTCTTCAGCTTTGAAATGGAGATGAGCACCTCCCCCTAGAGTCGGGAACGACTAGCACATATGTGCGAGGGGAACCTTTACCTTTAGGGCTCTTTTGGATGAATCAGATACCCCCATGCAATGAATCCTGACTTGTCGTCTTCCTCAAAGAGAATGCCCAAACTGGGGGATCCTATAAGAGCTAAATACCCACTTCCGTGTTATTTTCTTCTGCCTTGTAACCTAGAAGGACGTGCAACTCTTAAGTAGGAGGGAAACTTTGTTGCAGTGTTGTAAATCAGTGGCCCCCAGCCTTTTGAGCACCAGGGATCAGTTTTGTGGAGAAAGATTTTTTCCGTGGACCGGAGGAGACATGGTTTCATGTGCTGCCTGCATCCCATGGATGGGGCTTCACTTGTTTGTGTGGCCCGGTTTCTGGCCTGCTGCGGTCTGGTGACAGTCCAGAAACTGGGGATGGGGGGCCCCTGTTGAAGAGAGTCTGTTTTAAACGCAAAAGTGACCACGAGCTGTTGTAAATTGTTGTTCGAAAAAAACGATGCTAATGTAAGCTTTTTCCTTTCTTCATTATGAAGATGCTGACTTTCATTATGTTGGCTCGCCTATCAACACTCTGCCCTAATGCTGTCCTGCAAAGATTAGAGCGGCTTGTTGAACCACTAAGAGTGACATGTTCAACTAAGGTAATGTCCCTGGAAGCTTGAAGTGTGTGGGGAAGTGTTTCTTATACTCCCAAAAATACAGTAATTGTTCATGTCCCAAGAAACAAGGGATTACTGTTACAATAGAATCACAATTGCAATCCTTCACTTACAACCATTTATTTAATGACCATTCAAAGTTACTGCACTAAAAAGTGACTTATAACTAGTACTCAGACTTACAACCATTGCAACATCCTGTGGCCATGCGATTGCCATTTGTGATCATGCCAGTCGGCTTCTGACAAGCAAATTTAATGGGGAAGCCCAATTCACTTAATGACCGCATGGTTTGTTTAACAATTGCACTGATTTGCTTAACATTGGTGCAAAAACAAATGGCGCAAAATCAGGCACGATGTACTTAACAGCGGCCTTTCTTACCAATGGAAATTCTGGTACCAATTATAGTTGTGAAAGTGGAAGTGACGGAATCAATCTTAGCTGATTATCTGGGATGAGTTGCCCCTGATTGGCACGGAGGAAGTGGACTGAGTCCCCACAAACTCTGAACTCTGCAGTCTTGTGTGTTCAAATAATGCCTCCCCTGGTTAATCAGAAGGAGCAATATTTTGTGGCATGTAATCTGGTTCAAGTAATAGTGAACATTTCTTTGAGAGCAGGTTTGGTCCACGTCTTTCGAAGCAGTTTATTCATCTCTCCTTAAGGAGCCATACTTGGATTCATTAGTGTTGGACAATTTTGCCTCTTCTCCAACCTTCCCTTTTAAGTGAAGATTGTTGAGAAAGCAATATGTGTGGGGCTTCAGAGCTTTTTGAGGTTTTTAAAGCCTTTTCAGGCTGGGTTGAAGTACCAAGACAATATTGATTATGGTTGTGGTGGCCTTTGGAGGTGATATATTCTTCCTTGCTCTCCTCCATTTACATGATCTCACCTAGCAGTTTTATCAGCACTGGGTAAAAAAACATCAATATAATAATAAATAATAATAATAAATTTAATTTGTAGACCGCTCCCTCTCCCCGAAGGGACTCGGAGCGGTGCACAGGGGAATTAAAAGACATACAAACATAAATACCTAAATATATATAAAAGCAGATTAAAATATGGTAGCAATACTATCTATCTTCATCCCTTGCTATACAAACGATGTGCTTGAGGCTTTTATCCAGGTCTGGGGAGAACAGGTTGAGACTGAACCCTCACAAGACTATATGATGCTGGGTTTTTGCCCCCCTTGGATCTAATGGTTTTTCATCTTCAACTCTTGATGGGATTGCCTTTCCTTGATCTCAGGTCCTCTTGATCTCAGCTTCTCCCTGGAGAGTAGGTGGTAACATGGCTAGGAATGGTCTTTGCAGATTTGTCCTGTGCACTACTTATGGACCAGGAGTCTTTCCTATCACTCTTGCCTTTATTAGACTCCTATAACTGGATTCCTATAACATGCTGTATATTGGGCTGTTCTTGAGGGGGTTTCAACTGGTCAAGAATATACAGAGATTAATGAATATGGCTATTGTATTTTAGACTTATTTAACATCTCCTAAGTGTTCTACCCATGGACAAGTATGTAGTCAGATTTCCTTTTCTTGACCATGCAAAATGTCACTGAATACAGATGTATCAATGTGATTAAGACTGGTAATATTTTAATTTTGCCTTTTTTTTCTAGGTAAAGGCTGGTTCTGTAAAACAGGAATTTGAGAAGCAAGATGAACTGAAACGTTCAGCGATGAGGGCGGTAGCTGCTCTACTGACCATCCCAGATGCCGATAAAAGCCCTGTAATGGCCGAATTTTCTTCCCAAATACGAGCCAACCCAGAAATGTCTTCCCTCTTTGAAAGCATTCAGAAGGACCCCACTTCATTATCAGCATCAGAATCGATGGAGCTGAGTTAGAACTCTTTGGACTATTTTGTCTGCTTCTTACAATCCACTGTTTCCAGCCTAGGAGCTAGAAATTATTTTAGAGACAGGCGTCATTTTAAAAATGGCAAATTATTTCTATTGAAACAAAGCCAGATTTCAGATATGATAAAGTAACAACAACCTTGTTTTTCAGTTACCACTTATTCCGAAATGCAATCATGCCAAAAGAAGTCAGCATTACAGCATTGACAAGTGTATTTATCGCCCCTTCTATTAATATTAAAGTGAAAGCGCCACAAAGAATTCTGATGAGACTATCATGCTGTACCCCCCAAATGAATCAACAGATGTGGTAAAATTCAGTTAAATACTGGTGTTCCGTGTTTACAGATATTACAATTAAGTGATTTTTCAATGTTACAAGATGTTATACCCATTGCCCTGCCTCCCTCCTTTGAGATTAATATTAAACTACAGAAGTATCTCAACTGTCTTCCAAGATTGAATGCCTTATGCTTCATTAATGCGGTCTGTCTGCCACTGTGTATTTTTTTTCTTGGTACAATTCTTGGTTTGTTTGTTTTTTAAAGAAGCTAATACCAAAGCATTGATTATTTCAAAGTATATAAAATTAGCATGTTATTATCAAGAGACGTTCATCTGGTATAAAGTATGCAGTAATGAATTGGCACTGTTCACTTATCAAAATGGAAATACAACTGTAGTATTCTCATTTTTTTCCTCCATTCAGCAAGGATCATATTGCTGCCTTGCAGCTTGATTACATTTCATTGGGGAAGGGGGGGAAGAGTCATATGCCACTTAATATGTGAATCACGTAAGTGCTCTATTTATAAAACAGGGTGTCACCTTTTGCTGTACATGCATCAGAATAAAGTCAAATATATAACTGACAGAATTTGGTTAATTATTGGTTTTCTACCCAATCAACTGTTGTATGAACACTTATAAGCTGTATATGAATTTGAACGTGCTACTCTTTACAAAATAATTTTAAAATCTGTGATTTTAAGCACTTAAATGTTAATGAAACAAAATTGGGAAGCTATTTTAAGAAGACAGAATCTTAATCAGCAGATGACATTTAAGTAATTGGGTTTGAAGTACAGCTCCATCTTCACAAGTGGCATTGCCAAGCCAGCTATCCCCTATGCTACACTGTATACGCATTTCATTTTTGTTCCCTAAATTGATTTTTCATTCATACATACCGTATTTATCGGCGTATAACACGCACAGGCGTATAACACGCACCTTCATTTTAAGAGGGAAATTTCAGGGGAAAAAATTAAATTTCAAATAAAGAACTTTGAAGCAAAATAAGGGTAGCTCAGAACTTTTTTTAATTAATATTATTACCACTTATAAGGTAAATAATGTAAAAGGACAGTAAAAGCAACTGTTTTAACAAAGAAACTTGGATATTCTGTTTTTACAAAAGTTTACTCAGAAATCGCTATCCCCTCCCTTCCTGTCTCTCTTTGTCATTCTCTCTGTGTCTGTCAGATTCTGATTCCCTTCCTCCCTCCCTCCCTCCCTCCCTCCCTCCCTCTCTCTCTCTCTCACTCTCTCTCTGGCGGGCAGGCAGGAAAGCAAGCAAGGCGGCTGGAGGAGGGGAAGGAGGAGGAGATGACGGGCACGGAGGCACGGAGCTCTTCCCCGCGGAAGAGGAAAGAGCCACCGAGTCAGTGAATGAGTCTGGGAAGCCAGAGATAGCAAAAAGAAAAAGAAAAAAGGAGGGTGGAAGAAAACTGATCCGGACTCTTGTTAGCGAGAGGGAAAAAGAAAAGAAAAAAAAGAGCGCTCGCAAGGGGAAAAGCATTCAAGGAAGAGTTGGCGAGAGAGGTTTAAGAGAATCTTCACGTTGTCCTCGAGAAATTCAGGGATTTAAAGTTTAGGGTCGCCGAACTGCTCTTTGCTTTCCTCCCACCCCGCCACATCTTTTCGATGGCTGTAATATCTTCTGGCTGTTTTTAATTTCATCTGTCTCCCCCCCTCCCCTCCCCGGGAAGAGGGAGGAAGAAAGAGCAGCTTTTCTTGGGTCGAATTTATTTTTCTTCCACCGAAGGAGGCATGTCCATCGGTTCTTCTGACAGCTTTCCCCCCCTCTTGCTCCTACAAGGAAGCCAACCCGAGGATAATCTTGAAATACACCAGTTCCCCCGGATTTGCTGCTGCGGGCGCCTCCTTCTGCGCTGGCTTCTCCCCTTTTCCCACTTCCCGGCTCTTTCCAAACCTCGGGAGCTCGCCGAGGGGCGGCGGCGGCGGCAAAACAGCCGGGAAGTGGGAAAAGGGGAGAAGCCAGCGCAGAAGGAGGCGCCCGCAGCAGCAAATCCGGGGGAACTGGTGTATTTCAAGATTATCCTCGGGTTGGCTTCCTTGTAGGAGCAAGAGGGGGGGAAAGCTGTCAGAAGAACCGATGGACATGCCTCCTTCGGTGGAAGAAAAATAAATTCGACCCAAGAAAAGCTGCTCTTTCTTCCTCCCTCTTCCCGGGGAGGGGAGGGGGGGAGACAGATGAAATTAAAAACAGCCAGAAGATATTACAGCCATCGAAAAGATGTGGCGGGGTGGGAGGAAAGCAAAGAGCAGTTCGGCGACCCTAAACTTTAAATCCCTGAATTTCTCGAGGACAACGTGAAGATTCTCTTAAACCTCTCTCGCCAACTCTTCCTTGAATGCTTTTCCCCTTGCGAGCGCTCTTTTTTTTCTTTTCTTTTTCCCTCTCGCTAACAAGAGTCCGGATCAGTTTTCTTCCACCCTCCTTTTTTCTTTTTCTTTTTCTTTTTGCTATCTCTGGCTTCCCAGACTCATTCACTGACTCGGTGGCTCTTTCCTCTTCCGCGGGGAAGAGCTCCGTGCCTCCGTGCCCGTCATCTCCTCCTACTTCTCCTCCTCCTCCTGCTGCTGCTGCTGGAACTGGCGGCGGTGGCGGCGGCGAAACAGCCGGGAAGTGGGGAAAGGGGGGAAGCCCCTCGACCTTGCTCTATCTGCCAGCGGAGGAGGCGCCCACCGCGGGGAAGAGCTCCGTGCCTCCGGGGCCATCATCTCCTCCTCCTTCCCCTCCTCCTCCTCCAGCCGCCTTGCTTGCTTTCCTGCCTGCCCGCCAGAGAGAGAGAGAGAGAGAGAGAGAGAGAGAGAGAGAGAGAGCAGACGGCCGCGGCGCTTCGCTGAGGGAAAAAGAAGACAGCGCAGCCACCTTGAGAACGCGGAGGACTTACGGTTCCCGGGTCCATGTAACCTTATATCGGCGTATAACGCGCATATCGGCGTATAACACGCATACATCATTTGCCCCCTATTTTCAGGGGGGAAAAGTGCGTGTTATACGCCGATAAATACGGTATTCATTTTATTTATTCTCAGGAAAAGTATCTAAAGCAGGGGTGTCAAACTCAAGGTCTGCTGGCTGGTGCTTCCATGTGCCTATGAGGCCACCCTGGAATCAGCGGACCAGTGAAGCCTGGGAGGGCCGCATGCCTCCTCCCCCCCCCCCCCCGCAGAATTGCAGGAGGCTATCACAGACGAAAATGGAGCAAGTGGCATCGAGCTCCCCCCTTCAAACACAACCGATACAGCCCTCAATGAGTTTGACAATCTGATCTAAAGTATAAAGAACTTACTAAATTTTATTTCTGCCTTCTAGGGTTTCAGATATACTCAGATTTGTGTCACTTACAAATTTAATCAAAATTTCTTTCAAATCTTTATATAAGTACAATGTTGAACAGAGGACCCAGATCTGAACCTTATGGTACTCCTCTCAATAACTCCACGTTGCTCACAGTAATTTTCAAGCCAGCTAAGGTAAAGATAAAGGTTCCCCTCACACATTAGCCGTTCCTGACTCTAGGGGCAATACTCATCTCCGTTTCAAAGCCAGAGCCAGCGTTGTCTGAAGATATCTCCGTGGTCATGTGGCCAGCATGACTAAACACTGAAGGTGTGAGGAACGCTGTTACTTTCCCATCAAAGGTGGTTCCTATATTTTTACATCGAACTGTTAGTTTGGCAGAAGCTGGGACAAGTAATGGGAGCTCACTCCATTATGTGGTACAAGGGATTCGAACTGCCAAACAGCCGATCTTTCTGATTGACAAGCTCAGTTGTCTTAGTCACTGAGCCACCGGGTCCCTCAGCTAGGTGGTACATTTATTTAATTATAATCAAATTCAGCCCACTCTGAATTAGCTTGCTAATCAAAATGTAGTATGTCATACATTTGGAAATCAAGATATATTATGTACAGCATTCCCACAATCTTTTGGAATTTGTTCAATGAAAAATGTAGGTGGTTAGTCTGGCAGGATTTTCTGATTAGATTCATTCTGACATCTGGCAATCACTGATTTCCAACTGCATGCTTTGCAATATATTCTTTTGCACTACAAGAAATTATATTTGTGCAAATATTTATTAGCAATCTCACTAATTTTACAGCTGCCTCATTTCTGAAATTAGGATTTCTTTCATGGATGCCCCACCAAATTCAATTCATGCCAAGAACACACATTTTCCAAATTTTATACTTTATTAAATATAGTTGTTCAAGACAAACTATTCATTTTCTTCGCTGCGAAGTCTGGCATTTGGATTGGTAACCTTGATGGCAAGCTGAGCTGCTCGCTCCACAATTACCTTCCGGTTCTTGGATGAAACGTTATGAGCAATTTCTGCACAAAATGACCTAAAAGCAACCACAAAAGAACGTTACAAGCTTTTTGTTAACATATTGAATGTTTCTAAGAAATGTTCCTCAAAATGAGTTTTATGAAATTCCAGACAGTGAAAATCCATCTACTCTGAGCAGAACACAAAACTAATCTAGATATGCAACACACCTTCCTCCCCCTATTTTCCCCACAACCACCATCCTATGACATGAGTTGGGCAGAATGGGTGACTAGTTCAAAGCTACCTAGCTAACTTTCATGACTATCTCTGGCTTTCTAGCATGGTACCTTAACCACTAGACCAAACTGTCTCTCATTATTGCCCTGCCTGTTAGGGAGGAAGGCAGCAAGTGGATACAGTTTTGGTACTATAGCTTAGGTTCTCCAGGCTTGGCTGCAAACTCTTCTTCCTCCTTAGTTACACTTGGAGCATTAGATGTGCAAAATGAGTCAACTACCCAAATCCAGTAGATAGTGCTTGACTTACAACAGTTCATTTTAAAGTTACAACAGCACTGAAAAAAGTGACTTATGACCATTGTTCATACTTATGACAGTCTCACCATCTCCATGGTTATGTGATCCAAAATCAGACACTTGGCAACTGACTCATATTTAGGATGGTTGTAATGTCCCAGGATCGTGTGATCCGCTTTTAAGATCTTCTGTTAAGCATAATCAGTGGAGAAGCCTGATTCATTTAATAACCGTGTTACTAATTTAACACTGCAGTGACTCACTTAACATTTGTTGCAAGAAATGTCATACAATGGGACCAAATTCACTTAACTGCTTCGCTTAGCAACATAAATTTTAGGCTCAATTGTGATCGTAAGTCAAGGACTATTTGTATGCCCACAAAGACTCAATCCTAAATTATGCTTTATTGGATCTTCGGGATAAATAAGCCCCCTCCCCCCCTGAGATTAGTGTTCAAGATTATGTGGTATATATTATATAGCAATGGGGGCTGAAGGAAAAAATGAGGGAAAAATGCAACCACAGTGCAGGATTTCTAGTTCCCACTGGTATTTTTCCCAATCTTTAAATACTTTCTGTCAATAATGGCAATATAAAAATTGTTTCCATTTTTCTAAGCCATCTACTTTTACAGTCTAATCTTTCAGCAACACTAAAGGATTTTGTAAAGGCAGTGAAGTAACAGAAAATGGTTTCATCTTAGGCAGGAAGAACAAAACATTCTGAGGAAGAGAAAAACAAAAAAGATACATTGAAAAGATGCTTTAACCAAAAACCTTGTTTTAATGGATTCCAACTTCATTTCAGAACGACGTAATTTTACCATATAGTAATACAGCATGGCAGTTCCTAAAGAATAATCACAAAACACTTTTTCCAACTTACTTGTTGCTCATCATTAGCACCTCCAGCTCTTTGACATTATGAACAAGAAACTTCCGGAATCCCGAGGGCAGCATGTGTTTTGTTTTCTTATTGCTCCCGTAGCCAATGTTGGGCATCAAGATCTGGCCCTTAAATCTTCTGCGAACTCTGTTGTCAATACCTCTTGGCTTGCGCCAGTTACGCTACAAGAATTCAAAAGCAATTGGAAGAACTTCAACATGAATGTTGAACTTCAACATGAATGTTTTTATTGTGGGTCTCGAAGACCCACAATAAACCACCAACCAGAGTATTTTACTGAGGGTTTAACATTCACAAAAAGAACATCTACCTTGATTTTGACATAGCGATCAGATTGATGACGGATGAACTTCTTGGTCCTCTTTTTGACAATATTAGGTTTGATGAGAGGCCTCAGAGCTGGCATTGTAACTACAAAAAAAATGTAAGGAATTATGGCCTGTAAATTGTAAATGAAGTATAAACTTATTGCAGAATATCTTCTGTTTGCTAGCATATTTCAGAGCCAGAAACAGAATGGGTGTTTCCTGCACTTTTTATCCCTCCTGTGTCCAAAGCTGGAAGAGTACAAAAACTCTCCAGATGCGATCCTGGGAGGTTATTGGTTTAAAATGTGAGTTTCTGATCTCTCGTTTTCCAATATTTCTTTAGTATACTGCATTTTAAAAAGTATACAAATTCTATATTACTTAAAGCAACTAACAGCAAAACAAATGGGTCATCTATTACAAATGAATTAATGGAATGTGGAAGCTTTGTCGGAAATCAGATTCCTAATTGTTATTGAGATTTTTTACATTTGTAAGTATTGAATAAGGGTGCAAGGCAACCTACATATACTATTCTAAAAATACATCGCAGCATGATGGATGAGCAAGGTAAGTTGCTTTTCTGTGCCCAGCCACTGTTCTTCCAATTGTCTTATAACTTTAAATTTTCATTTGAAAAGAGACCAGGTTGGACTTGCCCTTGGGAATTGTGAGGCTTTTAATTGCACAAAACATATAGTGCATTTTTCAGAGTATAAGATGCACTTATACAGCAAATATTATGGCTGATCAGCTGTTCTAGAACAGGACGTGGCAAATGGGCTGTGGCAAACCAGCCAGATGAATAAGGGATAGATGCTTGGAGTTAATTTTTTTTTCTTGTTTTCCTCCCGAAAAGCTAGGTGTATCTTTTAGTAAATAATTGGGTTTTGGCCCATTTTGCGAATTTTCTTGACAACGCTCTAAGAGAATCATTGCATTTGCTAAGTTAATAACAAGGTTGTTAAGCGAATCTGAATCCCCTTCCCCCCATTGAGTATGCTGGTCAGAAGGTCGCAAAATCGGGCCGCATGGACAGTGCAACCATTATAAACACGAACCAGCTGCCAAGCGCCCGAATTCTGATCCCGTGGCCGCGGAAATGCTGCCAACGGTCGCTAAGTGCGAAAAACTTTTATTTTATAAAAGTCACTTTTAATAATAATAATAATAATAAATTTATTTATATACCGCCTCCTCTCCCCGAAGGGACTCGGAGCGGTGCACAGGGAATAAAAACCAATATAAAATACATAGAAAAAATAAATAGTTAAGAAACAAATTAAACAATTGTCCCTGCGCTAAAATCCCTTAAATTAAATTATACTAAAACCCCTAAAGCCCTATAAAAAGACGGGAGCCTAACCTAGGCCGGCCAAGCAGAAAAAGTGTGTTTTGAGTTTTTGACGGAAGGAGCGGAGGTCCGTTATTCTAATTTCGGGGGGAAGGTCGTTCCAGAGGGCTGGGCCCGCCACAGAGAAGGCCCTTCCCCTGGGCGTCGCCCGCTGGCATAGCCTAGTGGACGGCACCCGGAGTAGTCCCTCTCTGTGGGAGCGGATCGGTCGCAGGGATGTGTGGGGCAGAATCCGATCCCGCAGATAACTAGGTCCCGTGCCATGGAGCGCTTTAAAGATGATAACTAACACCTTGAAGCGCACCCGAAAGACGACAGGCAGCCAGTGCAGCTCGCGCAAGAGAGGTGTTATATGGGTGTACCTAGCGGTCCCCATTATTGCTCGCGCGGCTGCATTCTGGACCATCTGAAGTCTTCGGGTGCACCTCAGGGGGAGCCCCATGTAGAGAGAGTTACAATAGTCCAGTCGGGTTGTCACGAGGGCATGAGTGACTGTGCAAAGGGCATCCCGATCCAATAGGGGGCGCAACTGGCGTACCAGGCGAACCTGGTAAAACGCCCTCCTGGCCACGGCTGTCACTTGATCTTCCATGGACAGCCGGATATCCAGGAGGACACCCAAGTTGCGCGCCCCATCCACAGGGGTAAGGTGTTCGTCCCCTATGGCCAGTGATGGAGTTAACTGGTTGAATCGGGCGGCCGGAAACCACAGCCACTCGGTCTTAGATGGGTTGAGTCTGAGTCGTTTACTTCCCATCCAGATCCGCACAGCTTCCAGGCACTGGCACATCACCGCTACGGCATCGTTGGGGTGGTTCGGGGTAGATATATACAACTGCGTATCATCAGCGTAGAAGTGGTACTCTACCCCAAAACCACGGATGATCTCACCCAGCGGCTTCATATATGTGTTGAACAGGAGAGACGAGAGGATCGACCCGAGGCACCCCACATGTGAGGGGTCTCGAGGTCGACCTCTGCTCTCCTGCCAACACAAATTGCGATCGGCCGGAGAGGTAGGAGAACCACCGTAAAACGGTGCCTCCCACCCCCAACCCCCCCAGCCGATGCAATAGGATACCATGGTCGATGGTATCGAAAGCCGCTGAGGTCTAATAGGACCAGGATGGAGGAGCAACCCCCATCTCTGGCCCTCCAGAGATCATCTACCAACGCGACCAATGCCGTCTCGGTGCTATGCCCGGGCCGAAAGCCGGACTGGCGCGGGTCTAGATAATCAACTTCCTCCAGGTGACGGGGAAACTGTTGTGCCACCACACTCTCTACAACCTTCGCCAGAAAGGGAAGGTTGGAGACGGGACGATAGTTGGCTAATAAAGCTGGGTCCAAAGAGGGCTTCTTCAGGAGGGGCCTCACCATGGCCTCTTTAAGGGAGGCAGGCAAGAAACCCTCACTTAAAGAAGCGTTGACAACCTCTTGGAGCCAGCCTCGTGTCACCTCCCAGGATGCCAGTACAAGCCAGGAGGGACACGGGTCCAATAAACATGTGGTGGCTCGCAGTCGCCCACGTAACCTGTCCATATCCTCGGAAGAGTCAAACTCCTCCCAACCAAGATCCGCCTCGTGCAATCCCACTGAGCTATCAATGGAGACTAACTCGTTCTGGATCTGAGCGATTTTCTCCTGCAGATAAATCACAAATTCCTCTGCTCTACCCTGTAATGGGGCTTCCCGCACCCTCTGTTGAAGGAGGGAGCGGGTCACCCTAAACAGGGCGGCTATCTGCGGATGCTATGAGAGTGGCACAATGGTGGCGTTTGGCCACTCTCAGCGCCACAATGTAAGTCCGTAAATGGGCTCTTACTTGTGTCCGGTCAGATTCAGATCGAGTAGACCTCCATCTTCTCTCTAGGCATCTCTTGTGGCGTTTCATCACCCTTAGCTCTTCGGTAAACCAAGGAGCCAGGGTGGCTCGCCGCCACAAGAGAGGCCGCAAGGGCGCGACCCGATCCAATGCTCCCGTGGCCGCAGTATTCCATGCAGCCACGAGGTCCTCCATCGGGGCGCGGGTCAGGGGTACAGGAAGTGGCCCAAGCGCCGCCTGGAACCCGTCAGGGTCCATCAGGCGCCTGGGGCGGAACCAAATAGATGGCTCGGGTTCCGCCTCCCCGCGGTGGGGAGTAGCGATTGGAAAGTCGAGCCGGAGAAGTGAGTGGTCTGACCATGACAAGGGCGTGATGACTATATCCCCTATACCCAGATCACTCTTCCATTGGCCTGAGACAAAAATGAGATCCGGTGTATGTCCACCCTCGTGGGTGGGGCCTTGAATTAATTGGGTCAGGTCCATGGCCGTCATGGAAGCCATGAACTCCCGAGCTACCTCGGATGATTCGCCCACCGATGGCAGATTAAAGTCCCCCATGACTAAAAGTCTGGGGGTCTCCACTGCCATCGTAGCGCCGTTGTAACTTAGAACGGTCACTAAGCGAACAGTAAGGCGAGGGCTTCCTGGACTTACTTCCATAATTCCCAACCCGCATGCAGCCTCAAAACTCTCCTGCGGTGAGATCATCCGTGGTTATGGGGTAGAGTTCCATCTGTACGCTGATGACACCCAGCTGTACATCTCTACCCCTGACCACCCCAACAATGCCATTGAAGTGATGTCCCAATGTTTGGAGGCCGTGCGAGCCTGGATGGGGAGGAACGGGCTCCAACTCAACCTGTCCAAGACCCAGTGGCTGTGGTTTCCGGCGCCACGACATAGCCAGTTGGTTCCATCTCTGGCTATCGGGGGGTGAGACACTTGCTCCTGCAGAAAGGGCGTGCAACTTGGGTGTCCTCCTGGACTCTCGGCTGTCCTTGGATGACCATGTGACGGCCGTAGCCAGGGGGGCCTTCTATCAGGTATACCTGATATGCCAGTTGCGCTCCTTTCTGGATCGTGGCACCTTACACACGGTCACTCAAGCTCTTGTCACTTCCCGCCTGGACTACTGTAATGCTCTCTACATGGGGCTTCCCTTGAGGTGCACCCAGAGGCTCCAGCTAGTGCAGAATGCGGCCGCGCGGGGGATTTTGGGAGTCTCTAGACACTCCCATATAACACCTCTCCTGCACGAGCGGCACTGGCTGCCTGTGGCCTTCCGGGTGCATTTCCAGGTGCCCCAAACATCCCTTCGTCTGATCCGCTCCCACAGAGAGGGCCTTCTCAGAGTGCCGTCGGCCGGGCAATGCCGGTTGGCGACACCCAGGGGAAGGGCCTTCTCTGTGGCGGGCCCTACCCTCTGGAACGACTTACCCCCCGAACTACGTACCATCTCAGACCTCCGCCTCTTCCGCCAGCGTCTTAAGACGCACCTTTTCCAACAAGCCAGCCTAGCATAACCTCCCGTTTTGACTGTTTTTAGATAGATTTTAATTTGGGGGATTTTATACTATTTTAGCACAGGGTATGATTTAATTGCTTTTTAAAATTTTGTACTTTTGTGATATTTGTTATGTTTTTTAAATTTCCTGTGCGCCGCCCTGGGTCCTTTTTGGAGAAGGTGCGGGGTATAAATTTGAATAAAACAAATAAAACAAAGGTCTTAGTGACCATCTTTAAAGCGCTCCATGGCATAGAACCTGGCTACTTGCAGGACTGCCTCCTGCCACATACCTCCACCCGAACTGTCCGTTCCCACAGGGTGGGCCTCCTTAGGGTGCCGTCCGTCGGACAATGACGGCTGGCGACTCCCAGGAGAAGAGCCTTCTGTGTGGCAGGCCCAGCCCTCTGGAACGACCTCCCCCCCCCACCTCCGCACAATCACGGACCTTCGCCTCTTCCATCGAGCACTAAAAACATACTTCTTCCATGCGGCCGGCCTGACATAGCTGTGTATATTATTGAATTTTTTTTAGCTGGGTTTTAAATTAAGTTTTAGCACGGGCCAAATTTATTTAATTTAATTTTAAACTTATTTGATACGTGTATATATATATTTTTATTTCTTGTTCCTGTGCACCGCCCTGAGTCCCATTTGTGGGAGAAGGCGGTATAAAAGTACGAACAAATAAATAAATAAATAAAACAGCAGATGTAAAAGTATCGCCTACTGAGCGGGGAACGATCCGGGCCTGCCAGCTCTTGCGCTTGTCGCCTGCTGCAGTTCCACCCCGCCCGAAGAAACCGAAACCTGCAACCGCTGCCCCCCCGTCCTCCCAATTACAACGTGCGAGAAAACCCGCCGTTTTTCCCCGCCTCGGAAAAGAGCAACGCGGGCTGACGGAAACCATCCCCGAGCAACCCCGAGAAAGAAGAAAAGTTCGCTGCAATGATTCCTCGGCCAGGATGGCAACGGATTCCCAACTTACCGACTATCTTACCTTGGCGGCACGGAAGGAAAGAGAGAGAAAGAGAGAGAGAAGAGCCGGAAGCCGCAAAGACCGATGGGACGCTCTGCCGACAGTGGGGTAAAGTCCTGGAAGGTCGGGTGACAGCCTTTCGAGTCGGACGAAGAACCAATGGAAAGCTGTGCCTCGTAGCCGGTCAGTCTCGTTAACGGACGATCAAATGAAAAGGCGTTTATTTAAATTCTATTGAATTTCACTGAATTCTATTTAAATAAAGTCCACATTTCAACCCAATGTGACTTCGACTGGCAACGAGCAAGGACCTGTGTACGTCACTTCCGCCAACGGGCAAATTGTAGACGAGGAAAGTAGCCTTCGGAAATAAGAAAGTGTAGAGAGGGAGCCACGCTTGCTGTTCAATTGAGACCTCCTTCTAGGATTAAATAGAGCAGGGGTCTCCAATCTTGGCAACTTTAAGACTTGTGAACTTCAACTTTCAGAGGTCCTCAGCCAGCTGGCTGAAGAACTCTGGGAGTTGAAGTCCACAAGTCTTAAAGTTGCCAAGATTGGAGACTCCTGAAATAGAAGACCCTGGACAGGGCAACGGCAGAGTCGTTTGGAAACAAAGCGTGCGCACCCACAAACTCTTGTGCCTCGCAATTTCTCAATGCTTTTTACAAATGTTTGTGTTTACATTAATTACACGTTTTAATTCAATGTAATATTTTTTAAACAAAAATCTGCCGTCTGATCTCTGATCTTAATATCTATGGGGGGAGAAAATGAATGATCATAGTATGAATTCCACCATAGAAAAAGTCTTTCCGGATGCTCCGGTTATCACGTCGTCCTTTGCCTGTTCACCTATTGGGTAGCCCTAGAGACCAACAGATTAAGATCTGTGGATAGCATCACTTCTTTAGTTAAAAGCAGAAAATATTTAGGAGACGTCCGTTATGAAAGTCAGAAAAAGAATTAGTAAAAATATGGCTCAAGATTAAATATCAAGCAGATAAATTTGTCAGTCTGCATGGTAAATGACTTTACAATTGGTGGAAAACAGGCTTGAGGGAAGATGAAAGGCAGCAGATGAGGTGGGTGGATAGGACCTATAGATTATGGGAATGTTCATAGAACAAATTATTATTAGTAAATGATCAAGATGATGTTTGTTTCAGCAATTTCCAGCAGCTGAAAATGTGATTAAAATTCTGCATTCTGCCTCCCCTCTTTTCAAAGGACATCTCTAATTTCCAGTGGAAAGAGGGAAAAAGTATGGAACTTCAACTAAAGAGGTGGATCCCTCTATAAAACAACTCTTTATTTGTAGGTGTGCACCAGGCTGAAGAATTTGGAGATTTTGCAGGTACGTTTCATATGAAAGCCCCAAATCTTCATTTCATACCTGATATGCAAAGGCATTTTTGGGTGGACATTTGAGTTGGTTATGCTACTTACATGAACCATTATGACAAGGGAGGTAAAAATTCTTGTCCAATATACACAGCCTATATTACATGTAACTGAAGTTCACTCTTACTATGTGATATAAAATAATCATTTCTGAAAAAGTTGAGATTGAAATATAAGAACCTGGTTTTCATTTAATGATTGTCTTGTGAATATCCCAGTAGCAACAGAGGTGGTATTCAGCAAGCTCTGACCAGTTCTGGACAACTGGTAGTGGAAATTTTGAATAGTTCGGAGAACCAGTAAATACTACCTGTGACTGGCCCTGCTCCCATCTATTCTCCACCTCCTGAGTCCCAGTTAATTAGGAGGGAATGGAGATTTTACAGTATCCTTCTCCTGCCATGCCCACCAAGCCAAGCAACGCCACACCCACAGAATGAGTAGTAACAATTTTTGAATCCCACCACTGAGTAGCAATAACTAGTAATCCTACATGATCTGGGAGAAGATAAGCATTATCAGACCTGCTTAATAATTGGATGAAATATCACCAGGAAACCCAGTATCTCCAATGGAAAGTTGAAAAAAATCTCATGGAAGAATACCAAGACTTTTGTATTGTCACCAAGAAAACTACAGGGATGTATTCATACAGCTAACAGCTTAGCTTTATTCAAGGGAGGGAGAATTAAAAAAAAGATTTTGTTTGTGGCTACTTATTCAGTAATGAACTATAAAAGTATTGTAGGCACCTGTCAGGTAGTGGCACCAACAGTTGTGCCTAGACTTTTTTTCATTTGGAAGAGGGGAAAGAACTGTGGCAGAAGTCACAGCCAGGGCTTGTTCACATCACAGTTAATATAAGTGACCCTAATATTGCATAGGGTTGGATTTGATTGTAAGAAAACCAAAATCTTCACTTTTCTTCACTAAGAAAAAAAGCTAGAGGGAAAGAGTGACTGAAAAGCCCTCCTATTGCATTAAATTCTCACTAGTTTGGCTAAAGAAGTCAAGCCAGGCTTATTGAAGTTTATTTATCCAGCAAGAATGGGGCTATTGAAGTAATAAAGCTAAATCAATTATTAGGGCATTTGTAGGAAACCTGACAAAAGCCTTGCTAGTGGTCTCTTACAAAGAATATCAGACACTTCCTAAATGGAATTTTGTAATCTTCCAAGTGGTAGCTTTTAATCAGTATGCGAAATTGTGTGCAGCTACAATCACCTGTAAGATTTGACTGAATTTGTTTTATTTCATGAAGCGTGCTGTGATAGCAGGCTCATCATGAATATTAACAGGAAACACAACTGATCTCTTTAATGAAAGTATGGGCTTTTAAAGTTAGATATTGATCTTATGGTTGAATGATTCTAGCAATGCAAGACTGATCTTTATCCTATTTGAGGAATATAAAGTTATACCTTAAAATTTGTGTATAACAATATGGAAAAACTCTTCAGCCATTTGGATCGAGAAAGACCTGTGCACTATACAGGATTTCCATTTCTACAGTGGAGTATATTGTATGTAGATACTACAGGATGAGACAAAAACTGATCATCTTCCATCTCTATCGAGAAAGGTTATGACGGGAGGTGCCCACTTTGGGGTGGGGGTGGGGAAGAGAGGACATAGGTTGATAAAACTATCTACAGTGTAGGAATATTATAAACAAGGGAATTTCTTCCTCGTGAAGGGAGAAATCAGGGCAGCTTAGGGACTTTCCAGATGTAATTTGTTGGTCACACTGGAAACGGAATGCTTAGCCAAAGTCTTGTGGCTTGATCCAACACAGTCATTTTGCCTAAGGTGCCAGGCACAAAATTGGGACATTCTGCCAAAAAAATATGTCTTCTTCCACACAACCCTTGCATGTGAGAGGGATCTTGGAGTCCTAGTGAACAACCATTTAAATATGAGCCAGCAGTGTGCAGCAGCTGCCAAAAAAGCCAACACAGTTCTAGACTAAAGAGGGATAGAATCAAGATCACGAGAAGTGTTAATACCACTTTATAATGCCTTGGTAAGGCCACACTTGGAATACTTCATTCAGTTTTGGTCACCATAATGTAAAAAAGATGTTGAGACTCTAGAAAGAGTGCAGAGAAGAGCAACAAAGATGATTGGTGGACTCAAAGGATAAATGAAACATATGAGGAACGGTTGCAGGAACTGGGTACGTCTAATCTGATGAAAAGAAGACTAGAGGACACATGATAGCAGTGTTCCAATATCTCAGGGGTTGCCACAAAGAAGAGGGAGTCAAACTATTCTCCAAAGCACCTGAGAGCAGAACAAGAAGCAATGGGTGGAAACTAATCAAGGAGAGAAGCAACCTAGAACTAAGGAGAAATTTTCTGACAGTTTGAACAATTAATCAGTGGAACAATTTGCCTCCAGAAGTTGTAAGTGCTTAAAAACACTGGAAGTTTTTAAGAAGACATTAGATAACCAATTGTCTGATGTGGTGTAGGGTTTCCTGCCTAAGCAGGGGGTTGGACTAAAAGACCTCCAAAGTCCCTTCCAACTCTGTTATTCTACTGTAGAAATCTTCAACCTTCTTAGCAGTAGCATTATTATAACAGTGTTTATACATCTTCTGCAATAACAGTGGAGAATGTGCAAACAAACTAGAAGAATCTGTTTGACTGTCAAAGCTAATGGGAACCTTACTCCCATTTTAGAACGCTACCAATTTCCCACCCATTGATAAATTTGTAGACTATTTCCTGTTTTGTGTACTTCTCTGTTTCTAAGGAGGGAATATAAGCAAAGCTGTTTCCAAAAAAAACCACGTTTTCAAACCTTTCATTTTATTTTTTTATTTTTCAAATTTATACCCTGCCCTTCTCCTAGCAAGGACCCATTGAAAATCTGCAGCATGGTTATTCACGCAACATGCTTAAAGTACATACAAATTGATTGATTGAAAGCCCCTTTCATCAGGCCATAATTTTGTCATATTGTAGATATGGGATTATGACCGTCTATTAGTCCAGTGGAGCAGATTTCTTGGTCATGTTCTTCAAAAATGCTATCAAATGTAATAGTTATGTTTGCGAGATTCTGGATCCCCCAAGGTCATATATCCCTTGTTGTTGACCGGCCAGTTGCGGCGTGGAACGTTAATACCAGGATTGACCGGGGGCATCTGAGAAGCACGACTGAATAGAACTTCACTTCTATCATGTCTTGATTCAGGTAGATACAAGTACAGTTTATCAAGAAGATGTCCCGGCCAGAAATTATTAGGGTTGGTCAATGGATTCAGGAAGTGATACATTCTCCTCAGTTCCCTGCAAGCAAATAATATGATCATGAAACAATATACAGGAAAAATGAGGTGGAGATTTAATAAAATAAAGATTTGTCATTTTGCCAAAAAGAAAAGAAAAAAAGAAAAATTTAGCGTTTGAACCTAGGCTGCGCTGTGGCTCCTTTGATTCCAAATTTGCCAGAATGCCACTATGCAGTGCAAGCAATAGTTTAGGTATAATATGCTGTGCCAATGCAATTAATATGAAATTCCTGTACATGCATAAATAGAAATGACTTGAAACTGAGTTGAAAAAAATAAGTATATTTTAAAGCCAGCTACATTTTAATTTAAAAATATAAACTAATAAAACTAACAAAAAGATTTACTTGTATGAACTGTAACAGTAGGCAATTCTTTGCATGTCTGGGTTGATTGGGACTGGGACTCAACTTCTAATAAACAGATTTACATTTGCTTTTACTATCGTATTTCTATTTGGCTGCTACAATTATTTTTGATGTGTGTGATTCTTAATAATTGGATTTAAATAAATTTCCCGAAAACTGGGCATTATCTAGAGCAGGGGTCTGCAAAGTTGGCTCTTTTAAGACTGGTGGACTTCAACTCCCAGAGTTCCCCAGCCAGCATAGCTCCATCACTGGCCAGTTGACTCCATCACTGGCCATAGGGGGCGAACACCTAACCCCTGTGGATGGGGCACGCAACTTGGGCGTCCTCCTTGATGCACGGCTGTCCATGGAAGATCAAGTGACGGCCGTAGCCAGGAGGGCGTTTTACCAGGTTCGCCTGGTCCGCCAGTTGCGTCCCCTATTGGACCGGGATGCCCTTTGCACAGTCACTCATGCACTCGTGACATCCCGACTGGACTGGACTACTGTAATGCTCTCTACATGGAGCTCCCCTTGAGGTGCACCCGAAGACTTCAGCTTGTCCAGAATGCAGCCGTGCAGGCAATTATGGGAACCTCTAGGTTTTCCCATGTAACACCGCTCCTGCGCGAGCTGCATTGGCTGCCTGTCGCCTTTCAGGTGCGCTTCAAGGTGTTGGTTATCACCTTTAAAGCGCTCCATGGCACAGGACCTAGCTATCTGTGGGATCGCATCCTGCCCCATACATCCCTGCGGCCGATTCACTCCCACAGAGAGGGACTTCTCCGGGTGCCGTCCACTAGGCTATGCCAGTGGGCGACGCCCAGGGGAAGGGCCTTCTCTGTGGCGCGCCCGACCCTTTGGAACGACCTTCCCCCCGAAATTAGAACAACTACGGACCTCCACTCCTTCCGTCAAAAACTAAAGACTCATTTCTTCTGCCTGGCCGGCTTGGGATAATTGAATTGTTTTACTAGAGCTTTTTAGGGGTTTAATTTTAGCTAATCTGGGATTTTAGCCCAGGGTTAAATTTAATTTCTTTTTAAATTGTATTTATGTCTGTTTTCATATATGCATTTTTAAATCCCCGGTGCCCCGCCTCGAGTCCCTTCGGGGAGAGAGAGTGGTCCATAAATTAAAATTATTATTATTATTATTATTATTATTATTATTATTATTATTATTATTATTATTATTATTATTATTATTATTATTATTATTATTATTATTATTATTATTATTAAGTTCACCAGTCTTAAAAGAGCCAACTTTGCAGACCCCTGATCTAGAGGTATGCACATCATCTTCCAGAATTCTCCTGCTGGCGTGACCATTCCTGAAAATTCTGGGAATTCAAAGGCGTCTAGTTGAGGAAATGTAGGTTAAATATATCAGATTTAATTACTGTATGTATGCCATTAAAATACATTGAAAAATAATCTTTTATCTCTTTCTCCATTTCAAGCTCTACAGCTCAGAAATGATTGTCAGTTGAATCTGACTTCTCTGGAGCTGATTTATAGATACAGTGTTAAAGATGAACTGAAACTAATCAAGCTTGTGAGCTTATGAAGATATTAGGAAGACAAAGAAGATAAATTTATCAATGGCCAGTACTGTGTTTCCCCGAAAATAAGACAGAGTCTTATTTTCTTTTGACCCCCAATATCAGCGCTTGACCTTATTTTCGGAGAGGTCTTTCTATTTTTGAGGTGCAGGAGGCGGCGAGCGTGATCACTGTTGATTGTGGCAATATTTTCGGGGAGGGCCTATTTTCTAAGGACGGCTTATTTGAGTGCATGCGCTCAAAAGCCTGATTGGGCTTATTATCCGGGGATGTCTTATTTTCAGGGAAACAGGGTAGTTCTGAAAAATTTAATGGGGCCTTTTCTGTGTATTTGGGGTGGTTTAAGGGCAAAACAACTTGCCTTAAAAGGGAGGGGAAATTGGCATTTTCGGGTGTTCATTGTTTTGAAATGGCATTATAAGTGTCCCGTGACACTAAGTCAGCTATTCTGGCCCTTAAAATCCACCCCAAATGCCACATTACAGGGAGGGAGGAAACAAATCTGCTGCTGTGGCCTAGAGGTGGAGCTCTCGCCTCCCAATCAGGAGGTTGTGAGTTCAATCCTAGGTAGAGGCAGATGTAGGGTCTCCTACTTGGGCAGGGAGTTGGACTAGATGACCCGCAAAGTCCCTTCCAACTCTGTTAATCTCTGTTAAGGATTCCCATTGCAACTATCAAAGCATTCCAGGGTGTGCAAGCAGTCATGATATACTTGACTTTTTAGCATTGCCCACTATGCTTTATGTGGTATTAAAAAACTAAACACAATGCTGAAGTCCATATGCTCGGAATCTTTTCTTTAAAATATTATTTTAAAAGTGAAGGGTGTTGAAAGAAAGGAGTTTAGAAACTGAAACTGGGGGTGAGTGGGGGGCAGGGTGAAATGCTATTGGTTTCAGCCCGTTTGCCCGAACCGGTAGTAAAAAATGCTTAACAAAGTAAAAAAAAGTTCCAACGATCAGCTGTGCTGCGTGATGGTAGAAACTTTTTGGGATCCGTTTTTGTTCCCAGGCGGCTTCCCTGAGGCCTGCTAGGCCAAAAATGGGGGGGGGGGGGGAGAGAAGGATGTGTGTATCTGTTTTTGCTCCAAGAGAGACAGAGAGAGAGAGAGAGAGATACAGGAGAGGGAGGAAGGACCACAAACCTGGCACTAGATGCAACTTCAGAGAATACCTTGAAAGAGGACAGCAATCCATGGCTGGAAGGGACCTAGAGGTCATCTGGTCCAACCCCTTGTTCCAGCAGGACATTGTTAAAGTGACTTTCTGTCTTTTCACACACCCCAGTCACATGACTCCCCCCCACCAAGCCACCGCCACAGACTTGGTAGGAAATTATTTTAGATTTCACCACTGGTGATGGTGGAGATTTTAAAAAGTTATGAATGAAGAACAGGAAGAAAGCAAATTATCAGGTGATCAAGTAGAATCAAGAATTTATAATAATCCCTATGCCAACTTCTAGACAGATGTAGATCTGTTGTTAGTTCAACAAAAGAAATGTAATGTCATACCTTTCCATGTATTTTTTTGCAAACTCATCTGGACCCTCAGGAAAATTCTCTTCAAGAAATTTCTCATTCCAAATATCCGATGGAGGTCGTATTCTTTTTGAGTGTTTACTGCAAAGCATAAAGAATTTCAATTTAGAATCAATCAGTATTATATATAAAAAAAGGTTGGGCAGCTGGATGGCAAAAAAAGTTAAAAAAAGAAATGCCATACTGTGTAATGTCTATTGGTGAATGAAAATAAGAGGCTAGCCCAGTGCTCAGCAACTTTTAAGATGTGCGGACTTCAATTCTAAGCTGCCTGGGGAATTTGATAGTTGAAGTTTAACATTAAAATTGCTGAGGTCAAAGAACAGTGGGTTGGAATCATAGCTTCTGCTCTCAACGCAGTCTCTGCTAAGCTACCTAATTTTCTCTCCATCTGTAAGAGAAGAGATGAAGAAGGGCATCTCTGTATGACCAGCTCCTGTGGGGGCTATTTTAGTTTTAATTTGGA
Organism: Rhabdophis nuchalis; assembly: GCA_039707465.1. Taxonomy (NCBI): domain Eukaryota; kingdom Metazoa; phylum Chordata; class Lepidosauria; order Squamata; family Natricidae; genus Rhabdophis; species Rhabdophis nuchalis. The sequence continues at coordinate 67,525,990 of CM077646.1, forward strand.
TTTTAGCATAGGATTTGTAATTTAATATGTTTTTAAATTTTGTATTTTTACTATTTTATATGTTTTTAATAATTCCTGTGCGCCGCCCTGGGTCCTTCGTGGAGAAGGGCGGGATATAAATTTAAAATATAAAATATAAAGGTAGGAAAAGCATCAAAATAAGACTTCCTTTAGCTTTATACCGTTTTACTTCTTTAACTGTTAACACCAATGATCACAAATGGCTGGACAGCCCAATGCTGAAATAATCCAAATTTCCTTTGTAAATTAAAGGTAGGAAGAAATCTTATATTCACATGCATTCGCAGATTGCTAGTATGTACCATGTTTCTCCAAAAATAAGACAGGGCTTTATTTTCTTTTGACCCCTGAAATAAGCATTTGGCCTTATTTTCAGGGAGGTCTTATTATTTTTGAGGTTGAGGAGGCAGCGAGTGTGGTCACCTCATGGCTGCTGCTGTGTTGCAATATTTTGGAGGGAAAGTATATTTTAGTGCATGCGCTCAAAAGCCCGATTGGGCTTATTATCTGAGGAGGTCTTATTTTCAGGGAAACAGGGTAGTAATCTAAATAGCTACACCCCAAAGAATCAGTTATATCTTTGTTATGATAAATTTGCCTAATCTACAAATAAATTGTGTTTTATTGTTTTCGACATCATATCACGCATACCTCAATTTGAGATTATTAATCCAACATAGATTTCAAGTAATTCTATTGGAAGTTTATGAAATTCCCAGTATAATATTCGTAAAAGCTTGCCAACATTGCAAGTCTCTTAGCAAACTACCTAAATTAGCATAAAAACCCCTGGAAACTGAAAACAAAATTTTAGAGTAATTGGGTAATACCAGAGTACATTCATAATTCCGTGTTTTGCCCGCTGAAAGCAATATTCAGTTCAATCCAATTGCAGAAATTTTGCTGATCTCACGGCAAAGAAATTGTCCATAAGATGTTTGCATCTATTATTCCTATAGCAAAATACTTTTACCAATAGTATGCAGGATTATATAGAATAATATTGATTTACAACAACAATCAATGTTATGTGGCAGGTGAGCCACATGTCCAGGAAAAACATAGTAATTTCTACAAACAACAACAAAAATCAGTTTTGCAGAATGGCTAAGTCAAATCGAATACAGGTAGTCTTTGATTTACAACTGTAATTGAGCCCTGAATTATGGTTGTAAATTGTTGCAGTTGTAAATCTGTGCATCATGTGACCAGATTTGAAGTTACAACCATTTTTACCACAGTTGTTAAGTGAACGCAGTGGTTGTTAAGCAAATCCATTTTTTCCAAAGGGTGTTTTTTGTTGGAAACTGGAGCATTGGAAACTGGCAAAAAATATGTTGTGAATTATGTTCATGTGACTCTGGGACACTGCATCCAGCCCAGGAGGGGGCTGCTAGGGGTTCGCAGGGATTCAGGAGAACCTCTAGCTAAGATTCTGTGCAGTTTGGAGAACCCCCAAATCTCACTCCTGGCTAGCCCTGCCCACCCCTCCCAGGAGTCCACACAAAGCCCGTTTTGGATGTAGGTAAGTGCAGGGCGCATATGGAGGCTCAGGGAAGTCAAAAAACAAGGGCCTCATAGCCTGGAGAGGCCGTTTTCGCCCTCCTGGCAGCTCAAGGAAAGCCTCTGGAGCCCGGGGGAGGGCAAAAACACACACACACACCCGCTGTGGTGCAGGAAGCCGCCATGGCTATGCCCACCCAGCAACCAGACAGAGAACCCCTTGCTAAAAATTTTGAAGCCCACCCCTGATCCAGCCATAATGGTGAATCAGTTGCTGAGTGTCGAAAATGTGTTTGTGTGACTAGAGGGTGTGTATGTAGCCATTGTAACTCTAAAAATGGGTTGTAAACATTTGTAGGGGAGATTTCTCGTAATTTCAAATGGACTTTAAGCAAACAGTCGTAAATCGTGGCCTACCTGTATGGAAGGGAAAGGAAAGTGCTTGTGGATACCGAAGCTCCATTATTCCAAGAGCTTTTTAGATAATAACTCCATTCTACTGAATACATACCACGTCAGTTTCTTAAATTCCCTAAATGACTTCCAGCGGTAGGCCAGAGACGGCTTTTTGGCCAGTTTCTTAATTGGTTTTGGCTTTCTGGAAGAAGTAAACAGAAAAAGTGAATAGAAATTGAGAGATTAGGATCAGACCGGTCCTCCCCAAGCTAATGTTTTTTAGATATGTTAAGAGTATAATTCACATTTTTTTATCCCAAGGGTGCTTTTTCAAGAGACAACTAGATTTTTTTTGTTTTTCTTTGAAGATGTTTCACTTCTCATTGAAGAATCCAAGGAGCTGAAGAAGCGAAACGTCTTCAAAGAAAAACAAGAAAATCCAGTTGCCTCTTGAAAAAGCATCTTTGGGACAACCATGACCATGGATGACTGAGACTCTCCATTGACATTTCCAAATTTTTAGATGGTGATGGGGAAGAAGGCATTATAGTATGTTCAGGAAAACTGGGGATGTGAATCACTTATTCATGTGTTTCTATCATTTATACTAAAGTAGATCAGATAAGAAAAAGTATATGGGCTATGTTGCATGCTAAGCAAGTAGCCTAGCACTTTAGCCAAGCCGGTTCCCCTTATTGCATCAGCAGAGACAGGGTATATTAGTATAGGTAATTGTTTCTCAACAACCTGTTATTAGGCCCCAATTAAGGGAGGAGACATACTGTTTTCTTTCCTGCCTTTCGACTCATCACCAGAGATCATCTAGACAGCAAGCCAAGAATTACGTTGTGTGATTTTTTAGATATGTGTGTTAGTTTTATGAGCTGATCAATAAATTAAATTAGAGAGAGACCAGGATAGATCTATTTCGAGCTTATTAGCTCTCATCAGCTGGTCATACCCCTTACTGGGATTCGAACCGGGGCTATGTTGCATGCTAAGCAAGTAGCCTAGCACTTTAGCCAAGCCGGTTCTCCTTATTGCATCAGCAGAGACAGGGTATATTAGTATAGGTAATTTATTGATCAGCTCATAAAACTAACATATATATATAAGGCATAGAAAAGTTGTTGCAACGTTTCGACAAGATCTCACTTGTCATCATCAGGCAGGCTTGTGTCTGTGAGTGAAGTCTCATTCATCATCTTCAGGTTGGTGCTTCCGGCTTGGTGCTTCCAGGAGCAATTTGCTCCTGGAAGCACCAAGCCGGAAGCACCAACCTGAAGATGATGAATGAGACTTCATCGAAACGTTGTGAAGATACTTCCAACTCTACGCGGGAGAAAACCCGAACAACCAAAGACCTACATACAAACACCCGCAAAAACCTAAAACACACACACACACACACACACATATATATATATATGTTTTCTGAGGTTTTCGCGGGTGTTTGTATGTAGGTCTTTGGTTGTTCGGGTTTTCTCCAGCGTAGAATTGGAAGTATCTTCACGACGTTTCGATTGCGTCGTGCGATTGCGTTCGATATATATATGTTTTCGTAGAGGTAGGATACATACACAGCCCTTAAAAAAAAAAAGAAACGGCACAGAATATTCTGTATTATGAAAATTTATCACCAGATGCAAGTATTCACCTGTAAAGGTAAACGTTCTGCATGTTCTCTTAAGCAGATCTAGCCACATGTTATGTTTCTATAGAGGCCAGCCAAATGTCTCCAAGGAAGCATGCATACAAGGCATAATATGTGGCAGCTAGTCCTGATTTGTTCCCACTATATTGTTTTTTGGGAATGAATGCTGAGAAAGATTGAGGACAAAAGAAGAAAAGGACGACCGAGAATGAGGTGGCTGGATGGAGTCACGGAAGTAGTAAGTGTGAGCTTAAATGGACTCCAGGGGATGATAGAGGACAGGAAGGCCTGGAGGAATGTTGTCCATGGGGTTGCGATGGGTTGGATATGACTTTGCAGCTAATAACAAAAACAAATATTGTTTCCAGAAGAATTCTGCCTCTGAACATTGTGGTTTATTCGATTATCAACCTTCATTTATAAAGATTTTCTCATGTCACAGCTGGAACACTGAGAGCATGTTAACCTAGCTGGATCAAAAGTTGATTAATGGAGGTTGAGGGAGCAACCAATGAAGCATTAATGTGTTGGCAATTTGTGAATTGGCATTGATGTATTAGCAGGACTGCTTTGTCTACACAGAATTGTACATGCCCAATTCAGGCATCCTGAAAGAAATTACTTAAGTTCCTTACAATTGCCACATGGGGAGGACCAAGAGTTGCAGATGCTGGGTTATTTTTAAGGCTGTGCCAATGTTGGGGAAAGTGCTTCCCAACTGACATCAGATTGGCGTTCCGAAACAATGATCCATTGTTTCAGAGAGCCTATGGTGACAGATTATGCCAATGTGAGATTGGAGGACCTTAGTGTTATTTTATAGTAGTGTTGATTTATTGTCTATTTCTATAGTGGATTTTTTGTGGCATTAATATGTTTGCTATGAATTGTCTACAGTTCAGCAGATAGTGATGGTTACATAAATTAGCATTCCTTCTGTTCAGTTTTTATTAATTGCAGTGTCAGAAAAGAGCAGCAATTGTTTTACACAGGTGAGATCGCTGAAGTCCTCAAGGTACTGCTGGACTATAATCCCCAACATCTTTTACCACTGTCAAAACTGGGAAAAATTACTGGGAGTTGTAGTTAAAACCAGGAGCGAACTTGTTCTCTCTGCCAATGAGAGTGCATATCTTTTTTTATTTGGGCCGAGGGCTGCATTTGGTTTTTAAAAAGCATGTGTTCTTCTGTCCTATTGAAATTATAATTTTATGACACATTCTGCTTTCTGAGGATCATAATCAAAGCTTCTGGAAAGCCTGTTAAAGCTTTGGAGGAGCCACATAACAGATTCTTTGTACCTATCTTCAGAGAAATTTGCTCTATGTTAGGTTCGCATGAAACTTAAATAAATGAGGATTCGGAGGTTTTAAAATAAAAAAGCACTAACACGAAGAGTTTTCCTCTAAAACTCTAAAGAGAAAAAAAAATGCTGTTGGAGTTTACTATTATGGAGTAAGTTTGCAGCTAAGTAAAAGCAAACCCCATCATGCTTCTAGCGCTGTATCCTGCTAATTTATGGCAGCGTAGAATGTTCTCAGTGATAACATGTATACCAAATATACTTGTGATACCTTAGTTTTAGATTATCCAAAAATTAATTATGGACTAGTCCATAATAAGCATATTTGTTTGCCTACGTATATGTACCCAACTGGAAGATAATTACTGTAATTTGAGAATAATTCAGGATATATTTCTGCAAAATAGCAGATAAAGACAAACAAACAAACTCTGGTTTTAACAGTGATATGCTAGACCTGTGATGGCGAACCTATGGCATCTGTGCCAGAGGTGGCAGGCAGAGCCCTCTCTGTGGGCACGGGTGCCATTGCCAGCTGCTTTTCTGGTTCCTGGTGGATGTGCACTGGCCAACTGGTCTTCGTGTGTCCAGAGCACTGGAAAGCTGAAGACCAACTGGCCGGTGCGCACGCCGGAAAGCTGAAGACCAGATGGTCTTTGGGTTTCTGGCGGTCTTGCGCATGCAAAGGCCAGCTGGCCAGCACACAAGTGTGCTCCACAAACCCGATGACCAGTTGGCCGGTGTGCACATGTGCACTGGCCAGCTGGTCTTCGGGTTTCCGATGCCGCATGCACGCACATGCACATTCCACTTTGGTGCCAAAAAGGTTCGCCATCACTGTGCTGGACCAAGAATTTGTGTGAACATATATGTTGGTTAATTCATCTCTGTGCGTGCGTGATAATTAAACATACTTTTCCTCAACCTTGGAAGAGCTTTCTCTTTCAGATTCCCCCATGTAAACAGAATTGTCAAAATATCCTCCTGGCTGCCTCAACTTCCGGATGTCTTTTCCAAGTCTCATAAGCCTGTCTCCAGGGTACAGCAGACCTGTGGTACACAAAGGTTTTTTTTTTTTAAAGAACAAATGTAACATACTACATAGACTAGTAGTTGTGGACCTCGATCTTTTACGAGAGTCACAGAGAATTAAAAATTAAAACATTAAAATAAAACAGAACAAGATATAATACTATACTATAGTAGCGGTGAAATCATTGACGGGTGGCTAACGTCTGCCTAATTTTACAGAAAGTGTAGCAGAATGTAACTATGTTCAAGGTGACTGTATCATACTGGTCCAATAGTCTATTTGTAAAAGAGATCAGAATTCCTCAGTATTTTATCAGGTGCCGATAATTCATGTCTGTGAATCAACGTAAGAAGACATGAGCTATCATTTCAATGGCTCTTTGCCCACAGGGGCACAATATCAGCTCATATGGGATAAGCTGTGGCATGTGCATCTGAATAATTTTCTTGTATTGAATTTACAAAAGAGACTTGTTAAAGCTTTAAAGAATGTTTGAAAAAGGGAGAAAGAAAGAAAAAAGAAAAGAAATCAAGTTTTAGGTCACTATTTGAAGTGACTAAAGATTGAGATTGTTAGCAGTAAAAGGAAGGAATATAAAGTTAGTTTATTGATCAAGGTTAAAATAGATGTATTGTTTTCTCTGATAACCATTAATGTACTTTTGCTGCCCCCAGGACTGAAATTATGAGGCTTTAATGATTTGTTTATAAATAAGAGATGGGATATGGGTAGAAGAAACCATTTTTGCTTTTTAAGAGGAGATAGGTTACTAAAATTATTTATATGAAGAGGTGTTCTCTTTTCTTTTTAATTTATATTAGTTTTACTCTTTTAATTATATTTAATAAAATTACTATTAAAAAAAGAAATAACACTTTATTCTCCTACTAAGTTGCATTACCTGTTACAGCTACATTACAATTTTAAGTTACTTAGTTGTTTTCTAAGAGTAGCTATCACTGTTTCTGAACAACAGACCAGCAGCTGGATTCACAATGGCCCAGGAAAATCAACTGTGCCGACCAAGGCCATTCTAAACCTTACAGGTAGCATCAATTAAAAACCATAATCTTTATCCATGTTTTTTTATCAGTTAGCACATTTTATGACAGGAAGATTCTTCAAAAATGATGGAGCAATATCTATATGTAATTGACAATCTGCAGTATGGATCACACAATTATTCTTTTTTATATGAAAATTAGGAAGTTGGGTAACTTATTAGGTCTTAATAAGGAAACAAGCCTGGCACAGCAGCTTTAACTCAAGGGTTTGAGACAAGATCACAAAACAAACCCTGATATAGTGTTGTACCTCTCCTGCGCGAGCTGCACTGGCTGCCTGTGGCCTTTCGAGTGCGCTTCAAGGTGTTGACGACCATCTTCAAATCGCTCCATTGCTCGGGGCCTAGCTATATACGAGACCGCCTCCTGCCCCATACATCTCTTCGTCTGATCCGCTCCCACAGAGAGGGTCTTCTTCGGGTGCCGTCGGCGGGGCAATGCCGGTTGGCGACACCCAGGGGAAGGGCCTTCTCTGTGGCGGGCCCGGCCCTCTGGAACGACCTACCCCCTGACCTCCGCACTATCTTGGACCTCCGCCTCTTCCGCCAACGTCTTAAGACGTATTTATTCCAACAAGCCGGCCTAGGATAGTCCCCCGTTTCTGACTTTTTAAGAAAATTTATAATTTGGTAAGGGTTTTTAACATTGGTTTTAGCACGGGTTTACTAATTTAATACATTTTAATTGATATTTATTGTATTTTGTGTTTTTAAATGATGCCTGTGCGCCGCCCTGGGTCCTAGCAAGGAGAAGGGCGGGGTATAAATTTAATAAAATAAATAAATAAATAAAGTACACAAGCCAAGGTGGAGCTATAGAAATCTAAAGAAATGCAGAAATATCTGATGGAGCCCAACATGCGTTATACTATTTTCTTATCAGTGTCCTTTGAATTTACAAGCCTTTCCCTCTGTTTAGATCAGGGGTTCCCAAACTAGGCAACTTTAAGACTTGTGGACTTCAACTCCCAGAATTCTCCAGCCAGCATAGCTCTGGAAGAGTTCTGGAAGTTGAAGTCCACAAGTCTTAAAGTTGCCAAGTTTGGGAACCCCTGGTTTAGATGAATGATGATTATGCAACTTTATAGGAGAATAACATTTTAGTTTTTCTCAGCTATTAGACTAGTAGGCACTTCTGGAACCTGCCTTTGAAAGTGTAAGGATTAAAAAACATTTTTATTTTAATTCACAGTGCTGCATTGAGCTATTCAACACAATCTTTAGCAACCTTTTTTAGAAATGGCATGAAAATTCATGGGACCTGATTTCTAAGCGCTATCCCATCACTACTAAACTCATTTACCCAAATTTAGAAATGCAAAATATCCTTTCACATAACATTTTTGTCTGCTAGTGGTTTCCCTCCTGAATCTATAAAGCTGGAACACCAAGTTGAATTATTTGGATTCGGCTGCTTGATATAAGGTACTCCCTCCAATTCCATGGTTCTTTTAATACCTCTTTTTAGCGCTCTTTCTGAAATTGGAATTCCATATTTTTTACAAAGCTTGACACACTGAACGTAGACATAGTGGCATGCCAGTCGATGTTGGTCCACCAATTCTCTCATTTCACCCTCTAGGCAGCATGGCAAGCAGTGACTATCGATAATTGGGTCTCCAGACCTCACTAGTCTGCACTGTTCCGCAAAGTCTAATGGATTCGTCTTCCTCTGTAAAAATAAGAGAGTGTCTGTTATAAAAAAAATAAAGGGAAAGGTTCCCCTGCACATATGTGCTAGTCATTCCTGCCTCTAGGGGGCAGTGCTCATCTCTGTTTCAAAGCCTAAGAGCCAGCATTGTCCAAAGATGTCTCTGTGGTTATGTGGCTGGCATGACTAAATGCCAAAGGTGCATGGAATGCTGTTTCTTCCCACCAAGGTGGTTCCTATTTTTCTACTTGCATTTTTACGTGCTTTCAAACTACTAGGTTGGCAGAAGTTGGGACAAGTAACGGGAGCTCATTCCGTTACGCAGCGCTAGGGATTTGAACCGCCGAATTGCCGACCTTTCCGATTGACAAGCTCAGCATTTTAGACAGTTTCCTTATAAAACAATAGTGTTATGCAATAAATTTTATTATACTGCTAAAGTTGTAACAAAGTGAGGAATGAGACATTTTTTTGTCCTACTGCAAGAAAAAAACTCAGCTCTCTAGACAGACTTTTACTGAAAATGGATTGAAAAAATGTTTTTGTAAGATGTGAACTGGGAACACTTGCTACATAGAAATAATAATGACTTTGCAGCAGCTGCTCCAAGCAACCAATTCTTAATGTCAAAGTCACATTCCAGTTTATAAAATCTCTGCCTTACTGCTAAGGGAAACTTTAGAGAAGGCCTGTCAAACTGGCACCCTACAGGCCACGCCCATCCCGGTTCCGTAAAGGAAAAAATGTCGCGATCTGAGCCCTAGGTGCGATTGAGTTTGACGCCTGTGCTTTAGAGGGAATACCCACTCTTGTAAACAACCGGTAGTGGTTTGGTGGCCTGGGTTGCTGGAACTGGCAGTGACCCAGGCCTGCCACGCCCCTGAACCTATAGCACTGCCATCTTGTTTTTTGCTTCTGCACATGCGCAGAACAATTTTTATTGTACTGTGCATGCGGCAAAGTGCGCCTTGCCCCCACGAGCAAACTCTCAGTAGTGGCTGCCGGAACCCACTCCTGCCTGTTAGGGAAAATGGCAATAGACAGCATAGAGACAGGCAACAGGGAGAGCAAGTTCATAAGGGTATAGTTTTTAACGAGCTCAACCAGCTTTAACTCAGCAATGGGGAAACTCATTACATCATCTAACTTGATTGAAAATAGGAAAACTGCTGTTCAAGATCTAGGGAAGGTGCTACTCCTTTAATAAAGAGATGATAGAATTGTTCAGCAATTATACATGCTGGGCTCTTCCAGAGTGACTTCTGTTGCCTACATTTAAGTGAACACTAATAGGGAACTACTTTGGTAGACATCTTCAGGAATGCTGCCCTCATTGGACTTTTTCATTCTTCTCTGTTGCTGCTCCTTTCACCTATGTTTCAAAGAGCCCTGGTGGCACAGTGGTGGAACATTGTAGGCTACCTCTGCCTACTGCTAGTTCGATCCTGGCTGGCTCAAAGTTGACTCAGCCTTCCAAGGTTGGAAAAACGAGGACCCAGATTGATTTTTGGCGGTGGGGGGGGGGGGGGGAAGAATGGCAATATGCTAATGCTGTAAAGGTCCATGAAGCGGTATAGACAAGTGCCATTGCTATTTGTTGAAACATTTAGTGATCTATCCAAAGTACCATAAAATGAAATGGCCTTCTGCCTATAATTCATCCTTACTTTACGCAATCAGCTAGTAGTCAGTTTGCATGATCCAAAGCAAGTGACTTCAGGGTAGAGTCAGGCCACAAAAATACAGTACCTTTAGCCGCCGTCTGGTTTCCTTGTATCTCTTCCCAACTATTTCCATTTGACCATAAGTTAAGTGCATGTGATCCGGGTCAGTGTTGATGGGAGGAACTTTCAAATGGTTTGACTTAGGTTGACAAGGTACCTGAGAAGTTACACTGGGCTTGGCATGAGAAAATATATCTGCTTTTGAAGTGATGGATGCAGTTTTTGCCATAGGTAATGGCTCTTTAACATTGTTATTAAAACAAAGGAAAGAAAACAGAGAATAGATTATAAAGACATCAATATTTCTTTCTCATCTATTTCCTCCCCCCAGCAATTATTGAGCTGTTTCATCATGCTGGCTTCTTCTTAGTTCAGGAAATACTTTCTCAGACATTAGAAAAATGTCCTGTCTTACTTTGATTTTCAACAGTTAGCTTTCCCAATAATTACTAATCTGTAATGTTTTAAACCTCTATTAAAATAACCAAAATAACTAATACATACTGTATGAATATATATGACTGTTGCTTATTTCCTTTCTTATATAAAATTGCCAAACAACAAGCCAAACTAGTATAGCCAATACCCATACAGTATTATGTCACTAACTGGAACGTTATTTATATACTCAACTTGCTAGCCTTCAAATATGTTGGAATTTCAGTCTAGAAACTCCAAATACAGTAACTTAAAAAAAACACCTTCGATATTTGTTTATGAAACCATCAGCAACTAACTCGGTAAGTTAGAACTACAGGATCAAAGTTATCAGGAATCGAATCGAATCGAATCGAATTTTATTTATAACCCGCTCTCTCTCCCCGAAGGGACTCGAGGCGGGGCACAGGGAATTAAAAACAGTTAAAAAGAATACAAAATTTAAAACAATAAACGTACATAAATACTAACTAAAAGGCATATTAAACAGAAAACCCTGAAAACTACTGTATGAAACTGAAAACTACTGTATTTTTCAGAGTATAAGACGTACTTTTCCCCCCTCTCCCAAAAGAGGGTGAAAATCTGGGCGCGTCTTATACTCTGAATACAAAAACAGGGTGTGCGTTCCTCCTGGCCAGATCCATTTCCTGGGCCAGGAGCAAAAGCCGACCACTCTCCACCTGGGTTGTCTGGAGAAGTGGGAGGCTGAGCAGCGAGCCACCTTGCCTTATGCCTCCTGCGCAGTGTCTGCTTCACCTGCTCCTTCTCCAGACGACCCAGGCGAAGCAGCCGGCAGTGAGGGGAAGAGGGCAGGAAAGGCATGGAGTGGGGGGGGGGGGGTTCCTCCATGGCGCAGGCGGCTCCGCTTAACTTGCTCGAGCCCACCGGTGACAGGTTACCCATCCAGGTGGAGCATGATCAGAAGCGGAGGCAGTTCATTGTCCGCTCGAACAGCGGTCATGATAAAGCTGTCCTGCTGTATGAATATGTAGAGAAGAAGGTAGTGGATCTTCAATCGGGCGTGCAGAAGGCGGATCTGAAACGGTGTTCCAGGTGATGGAGATCACGGCAACTGCCTTATGCCTCCTGCATAGTGTCCTCTTCCCAAGGCCCGACCCCAGCGCTTCTCAGGGCTGCTTTGGGAATTAGGCTCTGACCAAAGCAGCAAAGGTGCAGGGGGCTTTCTGGGAAACTCCTGTTAAGGAGATGGCAGCGTCCAGAAGGACTGGAGTGCTTTTTATTGGGCCTTGCTGTGAGAAAGCCAGGCTTTCAATGCCTACGGTTATAGGTAGGGAGACGGGGTGTCACGGGAATGGAGCCTTCAGTGCCAAGTCCCTCTTCTGCCCCCATGAAAACCATACACGATCCCCCCCATTCCCCCTCCAGTTAAATACGCATAGGGTGATAGGGTTTGTTTTAAATGGATAAAAAGCTTGTTATCAAAACCCGAGTGGAAGTGAGGATCCCCATCACCTGGAACCACCTGAAAATGCTAGGCACATAGAGGCAATGGTCTGTGGCAATCCCCGCAGCCTGGGACAGCTGATTGGGGGTATTCCACTTGCCATTCAGTTGCTCCTTCTGAATCATGCTGCAATAGCGTACTGAAGCTGACCAGGCCATTTGCTGTTTGCTGCAAGGACACTAGCCAGATTAATACCATTGGATGCTGGTAGGCAGAGGCAGAAACTTTTTTTCCTGTTTTCCTCCCTGAAAATTAAGGTGTGTCTTATACTCTGATGCGTCTTATACTCCGAAAAATATGGTATTCAATCATCAGTTTTGATTTGGTTCCTTGTTACCTTGCTTTGGCTGTTTCCAGTTCTCTTTTAAATTGTCCAGCCATAATCTTTGACATTCAGCTAAGTCAGCACCAGTTATAGTATGTCCTTTCTTTGAAATGGTGAGAAAGACAACAATTTCTTCTAAGTCAGTTTTACTAATAGGCACCTTGGTCTAGAAACAAATAGAGAATAAAAATTGCGCTGAGGACTGGGACTTGACATGATATAAAAATCCAAGGGGAAACAGCTATTTCAAACAGAGCAAGTTCATACATTGGTATCTTCTCAGTATAGCAAGATACAAACAAATGTTCCACTTTCAATTAATTCTATGTACACAAGCCTTGATTTAATGAGAAATATGTGCATGGAAACAGAATGTGCAGTCTTTTATGAGAAATCATGCAGTCCAATGATTGCAATACAGTAATCCCTCGTTTTTCGCGGCTAATCGGGACCGCGCCCGTCCGCGAAAACCGGATATCCGCGAAGTGGGATTCTATAGGAAACTTGAATTGGTGGACATGTTTAAAGCAACTACTAGGTAGCGCTTGCCTCCTACCAATGCAATTTTTTCCCCTGTATTTTTTACAAATCCGCGAATCACTGAAGCCGCGAACAACGAAGCCGCGGAAAACGAGGGATCACTGTACAAGCAATGCACACTTTGAACATCGGAAAATATGCAAACTGGTGATGCTCATGTGATTTCCTTCACTAAAAATGCTGTGAAGCAGTTGGAATGCTTTCTTTTTACTAGGACTTCCGTGCTATATTTTCACACACAGATACTCTCATTAAGGTATGGATATGTGAATGGAAACTACTTTCATATAACATGCTTCTAAAGAATTAGGGTATCTAAATATTTGTTTAAATATAATGTAAGTGAACCCTAGATGACAAGAACCTAAAATGTTATATCAAAAGTCTGGTTATGGTCCCAAGTATTAAGATTTCAACTTCAATTTTTTCATCAGACTTTACTGTCCTCGTGTATTTATTCTTGCTTTTAATCTAACATTCTGCAGGGAGCCTACTCAGGAACAAACTTTACAAGATTAATAATTAAATTAATGAAATCCTCTAGTCATAGAAAATGACTCTATACTTCTCTAATACCAGTCTAAACAAACGTTTTGGGACATTTTAGGTTTTCCATATATATGAAATCAATTACTGTATTTATAAACTATGAATTTTAGCGTAGTGGATAAAGTACTGGCCTAGAAAACAGGAGATTTCATGCTTTAGGCATGAAAGCTGGCTGGGTGACTTTGGGCCTGTCACTCTCTCTCAGCCCAATCCAGGTTGTTGTGGGGAAAATTGGAGGAAAGAGCATTAGGTTTGTTTGCTGCTCTGAGTTACTTATAATATAAAGTAATAAAAATGGGATATACTGCATTTTTCGGAGTACAAAACACACCTCCCCCCCCCCCAAAAAAAGAGGGTGAACATCTGGGTGTGTCTTATTCACTGAATACAGCATTTTTGGCCTCCCGAAACCTTGCCCCCTTCACAAAAATGGATGTGCAGAAGGTTTGGGAGGCCTGCAAAGTGCTCCTGGGGGCTGGGGAGGGCAAAAACGACCAAAAAAACAGACTGTCTTTTGCTTGTTTCTCACCCACCCACCCCGTCCCTCCCAGCAGCACTTTGCAGCCCTCTCAAGCTCTCTACATACCCCGTTTTTCACAAAAAATGAGGTGTGCAGAAGGTTTGGGAGGTCTGCAGTGTGCAAAAACTTTTTTTTAAAATTTACCTCTTCAAAATCTTGGTGCGTCTTATACTCCAGTGTCTTATATTCTGAAAAATACTCTGTGTGGGTGTGTGTGTGATTTGCAGTCATTATGCAAGCCAAACTAATTGTTATTTAGTCAATTAAGTATAGTACATTGAGGACAACTAAGTAGCCACATTTTTAAAAAACTTAAATTAAATTTAAAGGGTTTCCCCACCTACCTCCTGGATAATTCTAAGGAAATCCACTCTTTTGAATTTCATTGTCTTGCTCCTGTCAGCTTTTTTGAAGAGATCCACAAGCTTGAGTTTTTGCTTATGCAGAAGGTTTTGTAGTGTAATAATAGATGGTGGATACGGAGCCCGAATAAGAGGTATAGTTCTCACCGGTTCAACCTTGGGTGCGGCCTGTGGAAGAGATACCCAAACATTTTAAAAGGATTATACTCCACTTTGTTTTGATGAAGCAGAAATGCAAAGACTTGGTTAGTTCTTCAGTCAGTCAAGCTATCATCAGCTGTATTGCAAAACACAAGCAGATTGGTGGACATATTACAGAAGGCAAAAAACAAACAGACAACAGGTCTGACATATGTCATATTTTTATCTCATTTTGTGGCTTCACTGATTGCATTTACTGGTCAAAATTATCTATCCAAGGGTAATAATAGAGTAAGAGCTAATTTTATCAATGTATTTGTTTTTGCTACAAAGGAAATTAGAAACAAGACTGGCTCCAATGTACTACAATATGGTAGTCCTTGCTTAATGACCTTTGCTTAGCAATTGTTTAAAATTATGATGCCCTCTCTCCCAAATGGAACTTACTACCAAGTTCTAAAGTTTTGATGAAGCACCCCCTCTCCCCACAGTTCCATGACTGCATTTTGGGCACTTGGCAACAGCCAGTTGCAGTGTTTCTCAGTCACATAAAAAAAAAATACTCTTTTTTTTTTTTGCTGGTTTCTGGC
The DNA here is from genome assembly GCA_039707465.1 of Rhabdophis nuchalis. Classification (NCBI taxonomy): domain Eukaryota; kingdom Metazoa; phylum Chordata; class Lepidosauria; order Squamata; family Natricidae; genus Rhabdophis; species Rhabdophis nuchalis. The sequence continues at coordinate 67,541,271 of CM077646.1, forward strand.
AAAAAAAAAAAAAGCCAAAAGGAACAAATAGACTTGTTTTAATACTGTGGCATTCATTTTACTACCACTGCAAAAAAAAAAAAAAGGTTGAAAACTCAGATTGGTCGTGGGGGTGCTTTGATTTATGACTGTCATAATTTAGAAATTCTGGGCTCTTTTACAGCCATTAACTTGGGGACTATATGTATATAAACACCACGTCTATACAAATACATTATATTCTGATTCAAGACTAGGAATGAAATGTTCCAAAGTCTTCTGACTCAAAAAAATAGGAGGAAAAGGCTTTAAATCTGGAAAAGGCATAGATGCCCAGGGCTTAATCTCTGGATTCTGCAATAGGCAGATATTCTCTGCATACATGGCTTCTTTCTTCTCTCCAATAATTCATATAAACATGCTTTTGCACCTACTGCTGTAAGCAAGTTCCTAAATACAAACATTAGTGCTCATAGTGCTAAAGATTTATTGGTGGGCTTGGTATGAAGCCTGTCTGAAACGTGAGGTATAATTTTGACTGAGTTCCTCAGACATTGCAATCATCTATTAGATTTTTTTATGCTGCCCTCCCTCTAAAAAACATGAGACACACTCCATATTCTTCTTGCCTTGTCCTCAATACATCTCTCAGACATAGGCTGGACTGAGAAAGGAGACTGGTTGTATAGCTGGCTAGTCATCCTCATGAACATCATCAATAACAAGGACTTTTAAATGATGCTCCCCCATTATAGTCCCGAACTCTAATCCACAAGTGGAGCCTTCCAGATATGGTTGAGGAACAACTTACATCATTCTTCCTGCTGGATGGGCTAGCTTGCAAATTCATCAGTTCTGCACCATGACAGCATGCTGACTTCCTACTACGCTTACCTTACAACTTTGGAATGCCAGCAACTCGGCTTGAATTTTATCCTCCTTCTCTTGTTTTTCTTCTTTTAATTTCCTCAGGGTGCTTTCTTCTTGTTGAGTGAGAGGCTTCTTTCCAATCAACCATTCCTCCAGATTTACACAGTTCTCCAACAGATTACGCAGTTGTTTTCTATGCTTAATCCAAGCTTCCATATGTAGCAGGTCACTCTCCTCAGTGGAGGCGCTGACCTGGGGCTCCGGAGGTGCTCTGAACTCCTGAATTTTCTCCACTTCTCTGGGGGCAGGTGGCCGAGGTTTGTGAATACTAGGAACCACACTGTCCATAGGTGGTGCAATAATAATACGCCGTCGTGATTTAGGTGGCCCAAATCTATTTGGTCTCAATTTAAGGGAACAATAGGGATATTCATTTCTGAGTTTATATGCTTTAAAGCAATGGCTTAGAATTCTATCTGAGGCCGATTCTTTTGGCGATTCTTCAGCTAAGGTGCAGCCACTATCACTTTCACTGAAAGGAAGGAATTTGGATAGAGTCAAAATCATTAATACCACGCATCCACCCTTAAAAAAAAAAAAATACAATAAAACTAAAATACCTAATGGTACATCTGGCAGTATTGATTTCTGTAAATATTGTTTTTTTGGGGACAGAAATAAAAAAAAACATAAGCTAAGATTTCAATAGATATTTCCAGAATTGTATTTTTTTCCAGAAATTATAGAGATGAGATAAAATCTATCTATGTGCTTTCATTTTTTAGGGGAAAGTGAGGCTACAATGCAAAAGTGGTTTTCTGCATATTCCTCCCAAACTTCAGATGAGAAAGGACAAAGCTTAAATATGCCAACAAAATTGCATTAAAAATTGCCCAAGTAGAATCCAAAGTGTCTCTCCAGGCAAGGCTGGGACAGAATTCTCTGAAAGTTCCTGCTCTTGCATTGAACTTGATGGGTCCAAGCACATAAACTGTGGCTAACAAAATGCTTCCAATCTTGATTGGCAGGGTCTGAAAATACACTGCTGTGTAAAAATTACTAGTGGATTGGAGATAAGGTGGCTTTATTTATTTGTAACCTACTTTTATTATTTTCTATAAATAACTCAAGGTGGCTAAACATATCTAAAACACATCTTCCTCCTCCTATTTTCCCCACAAGCACCACTTTGTGGGTCAGACTGGGCTGAGAGTGACTGGCCCAAAGTCACCCAGCTGGGTTTCATGGCTAAGGCAGGACTAGAACTCACTGTTCTAACTTTCTAGCCTAGTGCCTTAACCAGTAGACCAAACTGGTTCTCTAAAGAAATTCCATGGCTCTTAAACCTATTCATTCTACCATTCAATGCCAAGAAATAGAGGCAGAGCATTGTCCCAAAGGGGCTTTTCCAAAAGGCAACTGGACTTTCTTGGTTTTCTCCTTGAAAATGTTTTGCTTCTCATCCTAGAAACTTCTTCAGAACCTGGATGAGAAGCGAAACATTTTCAAGCGCAGAAAATATGACTTCAGTAACAGAGTGGTCAATGCCTGGAATGCTCAACCTGACTCCGTTGTTACATCCTCAAATCCCCCAGCTTCAACCTCTTAGGAATGGAGTGAGGTCCATGGTAGACAGTTTAAGTCTACAGTGGATCTCACCCCATTCCTAAAAGGTCCATAAAGGGGGCATGAAGAAGCGCATCAGTGTGTCTACCATCCCTGTTTTACTGTCCCCATTTATTTGTATTCATTTCTTTCGTTCGCGTCCATGCTTATATTTATACCTACTATCTTGTACATGTTTGACAAACTAATAAATACAAATAAAAGTCCAGTTGCCTTTTGAAAAATCCCCTTTGGGACAATCACGTCCTGGATGGTTGAAAATTTCCCTAGCTAGCCTAACTCTTTGCTGCCATCTAGCGACCGTTCCGATTTCTGCAATCACATCGCACAACCCTACCGATTACCTCTGAGAAAACCAATTGCCTATTTTTCTACAAAACAGAGAGCTTTATAAATCGGGGAGGCCCTTTCTTGCATTCTACCAACCTGATAAATGTAGAAATGGAGTCGTAAAAAGATTGCGATATGTAACTGGTCCCTGAAGCTTCACTCCGGGTATCTCGTGAAAACCAGCTAAACTGCTCTAGTTTGCTGGACATTGCGGCGTGCTAGAGCAGAAACTTCACCGTCGGCGTCTTCGGATCCTGGGAGGGGGAGGGGGGTATACAAAAAAACAACCCCTGCCGTTTTACTGGGCTGTGCAGAAGATAGGAAAAGCCCGCCGTTCTCTACAATTCTGGAGTCGAGGGGGGGGGGAAAGCAGGGAGAAAATCCTCGTTCCCTTCGCCAAGCTTTCCGTCTCTCTCTCTCTCTCTCAGCTGCGAAGCAAAATGACTTGGCAACGGTGCCCTCTCCTCTCTCCTAACGCACCACCATTAGGGCATAAGGCAAAAATGAGTTTTGGCGGGCACCAAGGCAACGGGCGGCGGGCGGGCTGGGCTTGCAAGTTGATTGGCGCAGTGGGAGAAGACCGAACGTTGTGTCGCAAAGCCGCGGGGAAGCCCGTGTCAATTTCCTGCCGGCCTTTCTCGTCTCGGAGCTCCCGCCCCTTCCATCCCTTCTTAAAAGGGCTGGGACGGGGAATGAATAGCAGCACAACAGGGACGGGGAGTAAATCCTACTGGCGTCATGCGCTGACGACCCTCTCCATTCATGACACACGCAGCTGGGTCTTTAGAGAGAATAGACATTGAAGGGGTGGCTATGTCTCTATGGCGCTATTCAAGGTTCGTCTACTAAACCAAGTTCCAGCGACGGGAATAGCTTTCCATGCTGTCTTAAATCATGGCTTGCGAGCCAAAATAGCCCGGTTCAATAATGTATATTTTGATCCATTGTGGGTGAACTAGCGAAGAGATCAAGATTTATCATGAACTAAGTAAGCCTTTTCCTAGTTACTGCCAAACTATTACACTAAACCAGGGGTCTCCAACCTTTGCAACTTTAAGTCTGAAGGACTTCAGCTCCCAAACTTCTCCAGCCAGCTTTGCTGGCTGGAGAAGTCTGGGAGCTGAAGTCCTTCAGACTTAAAGTTGCAAAGGTTGGGGATCCCTGCACTAAACCACCGAACTGATAAATCACACCTTAAAAATCAGATACAGCACAAGGTTAAAGAGATTTACTTTGCCGTTCAAAATGGTAGTAAATATGAAAAAAATACTTGATTTCACACCGAGTAGATTAAAATGAGGACAAAACTAATTTGCCATTTCATCACCAATTTCGTTGTAAACAAGTACAATGACAATAAAGATTATAGTTATCAGTCCTTCCACCTCTTCAGAAACATACAGTATTGAATTGTGATGCTTTCTTTCATAAGCCACAGATTCTAACTGTAATTAAAAACCCTGCTTTAAATTCATCGGTATGCTCCCTATCTTTTAACATGATTTGCTGTCCGAAAGCCCATGAGATACAGTCCTATATAAAGAATAACAGATTTGGATGGGAGCTATCACAATAGTTAGATTCACACTTTCTCCTTAGTTCCTTGATTTTCATTGGTTTCATGACCATCTTCCTGATCCAATCTGAATGAAAAACAGCAACCAGAAATCAGTAGAAGTGCCTCTTTCAGAGGGGTGGTTAGGTAACCTAAATTGGAATCCTTAGATCATCAATGGCGAACCTTTTTACGTTTGCGTGCCATAAGGGGGGGAGCGCAGGGGAGTTGTGCACTGGCGTGCCACACCCATAATGCAATGCATGCCCCCCAGTGCGCATGTACCTGTACCCCTGACCCGCGCCCCGATGGAGGACCTCGTGGCCGCATGGAATACTGCGACCACGGGAGCCTTGGATCGGGTCGCGCCCTTGCGGCCTCTCTTGCGGCAGCGAGCCACTTTGGCTCCTTGGTTCACCGAGGAGCTAAGGGTGATGAAGCGCCACAAGAGATGCCTAGAGAGAAGATGGAGGTCTACTCGATCTGAATCCGACCGAACACAGGTAAGAGCCCATTTACGGACTTACATTGTGGCGCTGAGAGTGGCCAAACGCCATCATTGTGCCACTCTCATAGCATCTGCAGATAACCGCCCTGCCGCCCTGTTTAGGGTGACCCGTTCCCTCCTTCAACAGAGGGTGCGGGAAGCCCCATTACAGGGTAGAGCAGAGGAATTTGTGATTTATCTGCAGGAGAAAATCGCTCAGATCCATAACGAGTTAGTCTCCATTGATGGCCCAGTGGGAGGGCACGAGGCAGATCCTGGTTGGGAGGAGTTCGACTCTGTTACTTCCGAGGATATGGACAGGTTATGTGGGCGACTGCGAGCCACATGTTTATTGGACCCGTGTCCTTCCTGGCTTGTACTGGCATCCTGGGAGGTGACACGAGGCTGGCTCCAAGAGGTTGTCAACGCTTCTTTAAGTGAGGGTTTCTTGCCTGCCTCCCTTAAAGAGGCCATGGTGAGGCCCCTCCTGAAGAAGCCCTCTTTGGACCCAGCTTTATTAGTCAACTATCGTCCCGTCTCCAACCTTCCCTTTTTGGCGAAGGTTGTAGAGAGTGTGGTAGCACAACAGTTTCCCCGTCACCTGGAGGAAGTTGATTATCTAGACCCGCGCCAGTCTGGCTTTCGGCCCGGGCATAGCACCGAGACGGCATTGGTCGCGTTGGTTGATGATCTCTGGAGGGCCAGAGATGGGGGTTGTTCCTCCATCCTGGTCCTATTAGACCTCTCAGCGGCTTCTGATACCATCGACCATGGTATCCTATTGCATCGGCTGGGGGAGTTGGGGGTGGGAGGCACCGTTTTACGGTGGTTCTCCTCCTACCTCTCTGGTCGATCGCAATTTGTGTTGGCAGGAGAGCAGAGGTCGACCTCGAGACCCCTCACATGTGGGGTGCCTCAGGGGTCGGTCCTCTCGCCTCTCCTGTTCAACGCATATATGAAGCCGCTGGGTGAGATCATCCGTGGTTTTGGGGTAGAGTATCACCTCTACGCTGATGATACGCAGTTGTATATATCTACCCCAAACCACCCCAACGATGCCGTAGCGGTGATGTGCCAGTGCCTGGAAGCCGTGCGGATCTGCATGGGAAGTAACAGACTCAGGCTCAACCCGGCCAAGACTGAGTGGCTGTGGTTTCCGGCCGCCCGATTCAACCAGTTGACTCCATCACTGGCCATAGGGGGTGAACATCTTGCCCCTGTGGATGGGGCGCACAACTTGGGTGTCCTCCTGGATACCCGGCTGCCCATGGAAGATCAAGTGACAGCCGTGGCCAGGAGGGCGTTTTACCAGGTTCGCCTGGTACGCCAGTTGCGCCCCCTATTGGATCGGGATGCCCTTTGCACAGTCACTCATGCCCTCGTGACATCCCAACTGGACTATTGTAACTCTCTCTACATGGGGCTCCCCTTGAGGTGCACCCGAAGGCTTCAGCTGGTCCAGAATGCAGCCGCGCGAGCAATAATGGGGACCGCAAGGTATACCCATATAACACCTCTCTTGCGCGAGCTGCACTGGCTGCCTGTCGTCTTTCGGGTGCGCTTCAAGGTGTTAGTTACTATCTTTAAAGCGCTCCATGGCTCGGGACCTAGCTATCTGCAGGATCGGATCCTGCCCCATACATCCTCACGGCCGATTCGCTCCCACAGAGAGGGACTTCTCCGGGTGCCGTCCACTAGACTTTGTCAGCGGGCGACGCCCAGGGGAAGGGCCTTCTCTGTGGTGGGCCCAGCCCTCTGGAACGACCTTCCCCCCGACATTAGAACAACCACGGACCTCCGCTCCTTCCGTCTGAAATTAAAAACATACTTTTTCTGCTTGGCCGGCCTAGGTTAGTCTCTGCCTTAGGGTTTAGGAATATTAGTTTTAATATGGGTATTTTAGTGCAGGGACAATTAGGTTTAATCTGTTTTTTATTCTAGTTTAATGTATTTATTGTATATATTTTATGTGTTTTAAGTTTTTTTCCCTGTGCACCGCTCCGAGTCCCCGTGGGGAGAGGACGCGGTATATAAAAATAAAATATTATTATTATTATTATTATTATGTAGGCATGACAGGCACTCACCCCCATTTTTTACATGCTTTTTTCATCCTCCCCAGGCTCCAGAGGCTTTATAATAGCCTGGGAAGGGCGAAAACAGCCCCCCCCCCCCGCACCTCATCAGGGGCTCTCTGGAGGTTTCAAGAGCTTCCCTGAAGCCTCCGGGGGACTAAACAGGATGCTACGAGCAAACCTTGCGTGCCCTGCCAAATGGCTCCGCATGCCACCTGTGGCATGCGTGCCATAGGTTCTCCAGCACTGCCCTAGATGCTTGCTAAATTATAAATTGTACAGGGTCCTGGATTATTGTGTTCTGATGTATTACACTAAACAAACTTCAGTATTTAAAATTTCCATGATCAAAGGAGTAAAAATGAGAAATGTCAATTTTGAGCAAAATTATATAGAATGGAATTTAATAAATTCTTTACAGGCATATAAAAGGAACATTTATATTTATAGTTAATAAAGTGGGATAGCAGAAAAAGCAGTTGAAAAAGTGAGAAAGGGCGAAGAGGTTATAGAGAGCTAATAATTAAGATTTAATTTCTCATGGTTTTCCGACAGCCAGGAATGATAAATGTTCAATTTGTGGTCTTGTGGCTGTACCTGAAAGAGAAATGAACATGTTTTACCTCATCAGTACATCAACGATCTAATGTCAATGCATAAGCCATTTTGCACATTTTATTGTAATTTCATATTTATTTGCTGAAGTATAAAAAGTTCCTCTCTATCATAGAGCAAAAGCGATTTATTAGCACAAGACCTATCAGATAAATATGAGAAAAGTGTGGTCCTGTTTTATTTCTTAGGTTATGATATTAAAAATACTTAGCAGAGCTAATGATTGTTGTTTTTTAAGACACAATAAGGACAAAATGTAAAAAGGATATTCAAGGTTTAGTTTAAAAAATTCTATCTAGAAGACCATAATATTTTCTTATTTTCTGCAGTTCTAATTCATATGAACCATGTATGTAGCTGACCTTCGTGCCCTGCGGGAGTCCCCCTTCTCGCAGGTCAGGCCCTCAGCTCTAACGAGGACCCACCTCGATGATGGGTTCGTAAACCAAGAGAGGTGGCAGAAGTGGAAACTAAGGGGGTTTTTAGTTAAATTTTTAGTTCATGTTTTAAGGGGTCCCAGAGAGGGGGATGGTAAATCCAGAACTAGGGTGGTGGGTGAGGGGGAAAACCCACCGGGGAATGTTTTTAGGCCGGCTAGGGGCCTTGGTGGGGGGGGGGGGGTATAGGGTCTAGAATTGGGGGGGGGGGCTGTGAAGGTCTGTCCAAAAGAGGGTTATTCCATCTGTACTGTGAGTGGGAGGGGCAGGTATGGCAGGAGCCGAGGGCCATATCATGTAAGGGGAGGGCGCACTCACTGTCTTCAAGCGGTGGCGCCCTACGGACTTCATGGCTCCCCTTGCGGCCCAGGGGGTTTAGGATCTCAGGGCCTGGGTCTCCGGCTGCTGCTGTGTAATGCCAGGTCCGTGGTCAATAAAGCTCCCCTCATTCACGATCTAGTTTTGGAGGGGGGTGCGGACCTGGCGGGTATCACGGAGACCTGGTTGGGCCAAGAGGGGGGGGGTGCCCCTCTTGGAAATGTGCCCAACGGATTACCGTGCATTTCACCAGCCAAGAGCCTAGGGTCGGGGTGGGGGGGTAGCGGTTGTTTTAAAGGAGAGTCTGGATCCGAGGGAGACCACTGTGCCTCAGATAGCCGGATGTGAGTCTCTCTGTGTGAAGTGGAGTCATAGGAGGCAGCTGGGCTTGCTGATTGTGTACCTGGCTCCCCGCTATGTGTCAGCAGCCCTACCCGAGCTTCTCAATGTGATAGCCGAGGTGGCGGTTGGTACCCCCAGGCTATTAGTCATGGGGGATTTCAACCTGCCATCGGTAGGCGAATCATCTGAGATAGCATGGGAGTTCATGGCCTCAAATGACGGCCATGGAGCTGACTCAGTTAATTCATGACCCCACTCACACTGGAGGACACACACTGGATCTTGTTTTTGTCTCTGGCCAGTGGTTGAGTGATCTCGGTTTAGGGCAGTGGTCGGCAAACTGCGGCTCGCGAGCCACAAGCGGCTCTTTGGCCCCTCGGGTGCGGCTCTTCCTCTCTCCCTCCTTCCCCTCCCGGAGGCAGCGGAGGGCTCTGCATGTTGGCTGGGGGGGCTGTGGCTGCCTCCTCCTGTAGCGAGACAGCGAGCGGGCGCCCGGGGCTGCACTGCCTGGGCGCTGCCGGGGTCGTCCAGGCGCCACGCGCCCGCCTCCCTCCCAGCCCTGTGTGGCTTGGACGGCGGGAGCTGCATGTCACAGGGCTTGGGGGCAGCAGCAGCCGCAACAGGCGCCTGCAGAAGCTGCCGGGGCGCGCTTTCCGGGGCTGGCTGCCGCGCGGGGCTGGGAGGGAGGTGGGCGTGCGGCACCCAGCCAGCCTCGGTGGCGGTTGGATGGCCGCGGCCTCGGGTGCTCCCCCCCGCCTGCTCATTGTAGGAGGAGGCAGCTGTGGCCTCCCCGGCCAGCGTGCCGGCCTTTCCACTGCTTCCGGGGGGGGGGGGGGGGGAGGGAGGGAGAGACTGACATACAGAGAGAGACACAGAGAGAGAGGGAGGGAGAGAGGGAATCAGAGAGAGAGAGAGAGAGAGAGAGAGACAGACACACACACACACACACAGAATGACAGATGGGTGGAGGGAGGAGAGAGACAGATAAAGAGAGAGAGAGACAAAAAGAAAAAAAGAGAAAGAGAAAGAAAAATAGAAAGAAAAAGGAAGTGGGAGAGAGAGAGAAAGCAAGCAAGCAAGCAAGCAAGCAAGCAAGCAAGCAAGCAAGCAAGCAAGCAAGCAAGAACTTATGACCACAATTGAGCCCAAAATGTTGGTTGCTAAGCAGGACCGTTGTTAAGTGAGTTCCACCACATTTTCCAAGTTGGCCATGCCTACCCAGTCACATGACCACTGAGCCACTCCCACAAAACAGGCCACACCTTTTGGCTCTCAAAAGAAATTTCAATCGTGGTACTGTTGATATTTGGCTCTCTTGACTAATAAGTTTGCCCACCACTGGTTATGGGGAAATAGTCATCAAACCCCTGTCATGGTCAGATCACTCTCTCCTTCGGCTTGACTTTCCAACCGCTGCACCCCACCGCGGGGAGGCGGAACCAGAATTGGTGAGATGGTTCCGCCCCAGGCGCCTGATGGACCCTGAGAGGTTCCAGATGGAGCTTGGGCCGATACCTGAGACCCTGACCCATGACTCGACTGAGGACCTGGTGGCCGCTTGGAACATTGCGGCCACAGGGCCCCTGGATCGAGTCGTGCCCTTGCGGCCTCTCACCCGGCGCTGAACCACCTTAGCTCCTTGGTTCTCCATGGAGCTGAGGGTGATGAAGCGTCGGAAGAGATGCCTAGAGAGCGGTTGGAGGGCCACCCGCTCCGAATCTGACCGGACACTGGTAAGGTCCTATTTAAGGACCTACCTAGTGGCGATAAGGGCGGCGAAACGTAATTATTTCTCCGCTCTTGTCGCGTCTGCAGATAACCGACCAGCTGCCCTGTTTAGGGTGACCCGCTCCCTTCTTCATCTGAGGGCACGGGATACTCCCTTGCAGAGTCGAGCGGACGATTTTGGGCGTTATCTGCATGATAAAATCGATCAGATTCGGGATGGGTTAGCCTCCGACTGGACTAGTTCAGACGGGCTGACAGAGGCAGGTCTTGAGAATGTCATCTGGGAGGAGTTCGATCCTGTGACTCCTGAGGACATGGACAGGATGCTGTGGGGGCTGAACACCACCACATGTTTATTGGACCCGTGTCCCTCCTGGTTGGTACTGGCCTCCTGGGAAGTTACACGAGGCTGGCTCCAGGGAATTACTAACGCTTCTTTGAGTGAGGGGTTTCTGCCGGCCGCCTTGAAAGAGGCGGTGGTGAGGCCCCTCCACAAGAACCCCTCTCTGGATCCGGCTGTTTTGGCCAACTATCGTCCTGTCTCCAACCTTCGTTTCATCGCGAAGGTTGTTGAGAGTGTGGTGGCGCGACAGCTCCCTCAGCACCTGGATGAAGCTGTCTATCTAGACTCGCGCCAGTTCGGCTTTCGGCCTGGGTACAGCACGGAGACGGCATTGGTCGCGTTAGTCGATGATCTCTGGAGGGCTCGTGATAGGGGTTGTTCATCTATCCTATTAGATCTCTCAGCGGCTTTCGATACCATCGACCATGGTATCATGCTGCACCGGTTGAAGGGGTTGGGAGTGGGGGGCACCGTTTTACGGTGGTTCTCCTCCTATCTCTCTGACCGGTCGCAGTTTGTGCTGGCAGCGGGGCAGAGGTTGACATCAAGAGGCCTCACCTGTGGGGTCCCACAGGGGTCGGTCCTCTCACCCCTCCTGTTCAACATTTATATGAAGCCGTTGGGTGAGATCATCCGTGGCTTTGGGGTAGAGTTCCATCAGTACGCTGATGACACCTAGCTGTACATCTCTACCCCGGACCACCCCAACAATGCCGTGGAAGTGATGCCCCAGTGTCTCGAGGCCATGTGAGTCTGGATGGGAAGGAACAGGCTCCGACTCAACCCATCCAAGACCGAGTGGCTGTAGCTTCAGGCATCACGGTATAGTCAGTTGATGCTATCTCTGACTATTGGGGGCGAGACACTGGCTCCCGCAGAGAGGGCTCGCAATTTGGGCGTCTTCCTGGACTCTCGGCTGTCTCTAGAAGATCACATGACAGCCGTGGCCAGGGGGGCTTTCTATCAGGTCCGCCTGATACGCCAGTTGCGCCCTTTTATGGATCGTGATGCCTTACGCACGGTCACCCAAGCCCCCGTCACCTCCCATCTGGACTATTGCAACGCTCTCTACATGGGGCTTCCCTTGAGGTGTACCCGGAGGCTCCAGTTTAGAATGCGGCCGCGCAGGGGGATTCTGGGAGCTTCTAGATGCTCCCATGTGACACCTCTCCTGCGTGAGGTACACTGGCTACCTGTGGCTTTCCGGGTGCGCTTCAAGGTGCTAGTGACCACCTTTAAAGCGCTCCATGGCAAGGGACCTGGTTACCTGCAAGACCGCCTCCTGCTGCCAAATACCTCCCTCCGACCAGTTTGCTCCCACAGAGAGGGCCTCCTCAGGGTGCCGTCGGCTAAACAATGCTGGCTGGCGACCCCCAGAGGGAGAGCCTTCTCTGTGGCAGCTCCCACCCTCTGGAATGACCTACCCTCTGGACTAAGGACGATCTCAGACGTACATCTCTTCTGTCGGGCCCTGAAGACGCATTTATTCTGTGCTGCCGGCCTGTCATAGTTTTTAAAGGTAGTTTTTAAAGGGATTTTATAGTGATTTTAGTATGGGGTTTTAAAATGTAGGCCATTTATTTAATATCTATTTAACATATTGTTTTAGATTTTGTACCGTTTATTTTATTGTGGCTGTACACCGCCCTGAGTCCCAAAAGGGAGAAGGGCGGTATATAAATCAAATAAACTATAACTAACTATAACTATTATTTGTATTATTTCTGTTACAGATTGCCGTAATTACTATTAGTATATTAATTATATTAGTATATTATTATATTAGTATTGCTGAAATTAATAAGGCTTTCCATGATTTTCATTAAATTAAGAATACACAAGCATCTATTACCTCTTTCCATTCATTCACACAAAAAATTCTGTAAGAATCATTTCCGTATTTTCCAATCCCATGTAATTCAATTGGATATTTCCACTGCTTAACCAAATATTCATCTAAGGAACAAAAGATAAAGTTATAAAAAAGCTGGACTGAATTCTATTAGTTTTAAGTTTATGAAAAATAACCTATAAGACTCATTTATAGAAATGCAAACTACAAGAAATCAAAACCTTGATAAATTAAAATTAGGAGCTTGTTCTATCACTAGCTAAACAAAAATAGAATACTCATAAATAACACAGATGGCACTTCACTTCTATGTTCAAATAATTTATCAGTAAATCCAAAAAGGACATATTACTAAAATATTCCAATGCAAAACTTTCCAAACGGTTTTAAGAATGGCAGAAAAATCAATTAAAAAAGTATTAATATATAAACAAAAAAACATGAAAAAGTTCATGAATTATAGAGATTGTGTATACATGTTATTTTAGATCACAATTTACAACAAGTACTAAATGGTAATGACTTCAAATATATGGAACAAATTTCCACTTCATGTCTCAATCATGTATTAACAGGTCTTTGGCAAAAAAATCTTTGGCATTATTCCTCAGTTTTGGTCCTCCAAGAAAAATAAGAAATACAAATACTGATATATTGCATAACTGTACCAAGATTTTACGAGATAATATACATAAAACATGGAATATTATAGATATTACCTGAAAATCTGACAATGGTCTTTGCTCTGAGTTCATATAGGCCAAGAGGTTTAAGCAATTCTGACATTTCTTTCCAGTTGGTAGTTCTTGCTACATTTGGTGAAGGGTATTTCTTAAAAAATTCCCACAGCACAGGGATAGCCATCTTTCCTAGGCAAAAATAAGAAACTGTGAATAACAACATGTGCACTGAATTTGCAAAACTGGCTGCAATTTCCCAAAAGACAGATTTTTTGCACAAAAGTAACTTGGCACAAACCTGCTGACAGTTTTTAGCCATACTGATATCTTGCAACTAACATACAGGATTCACAATTTTCTACATGTAAGTAATAAATCTGTGTGGTGTGAAGCAGCCCTGTGGTTTATATTGTCCCTATGGCCATAACTTCATAAGCTGATTTTTAAACTATTTATGTATATGATCCAACCAAACTTGCATGGTACAATAAGCAAATGTCACTACTGAATCACTACCATTTTATTACCCTGTTTTCCTGAAAATAAGACCTCCCCGGATAATAAGCCCAATCAGGCTTTTGAGCGTATGTGCTGAAATAAGCCCTCTCCCAAAAATAAGCTCCCCCCAAAAATATTGCAACACAGCAGCAACCATGAGGCAACCAAGCTCGCTGCTTCCTGCACGTCAAAAATAATAAGATTTCCCCGAAAATAAGGCCAAGTGCTTATTTCAGGGGGACAAAAGAAAATAGTCTTATTTTCGGGGAAACACGGGTAGCATTAATTCACTTTGCATAATTGAAGTTCAATACTGTCCTCTTTCTGTTTCTCCTTATCAGCCAGATGACAGCCTTTTTCTTAGGGAGAAAATCCACATTCACTAGCAATACATCAAATCACAGTGTGGATAGAGCCACTTACATAGTACTTTATAGCCTGATTAGCCCTTCCTGGGAACTTTTATGCTTTAACTTGTCTGCAAAATGAATTGCACATGTTCTAACAGCACCACAGGAAAGCAATTCCATGCATGGAAATTCGAGAAGTGGCCATGATTGCCCTCTTATTTACCTGAGGTTTTGTTCAGAAATATAGTTGCAACCAGAAGTTTCCATGGATCATGAAACAGTGTTTCCTGAACCAGATTAAAAGGTGAACGAGGTGGAGTCCATTTCCTAAAAGCTTTCCTTCTTGGTGGACTTGGCGCTAATACAAAAAAAAAGTTACCATAATTTACTTTTATTGTCTACAATTACTCCTATAGTCTGGGTTGCTTTTTCAGGTTCTAAACTGAGGGAGATCGGTTGCATCAAAAATCTGTTTCCTTTGGACAGTGTTTAGATGCTTCTGTTAGACTGGCAATATATGAAGCAAAATATGCCAACAATGTTATAACTCTTGTAAACCACCTTTTCTCTTGTAAAGGTTGAAATTATTAAGAACTATGGTTAGGTTTGCCTTAATGAGAACAATCAGAAGCTATGTTCTAATCCTCAATCAAATTCATAGCTAGAATTTTACCTAAACCAGTTTCCATTTTTTTTAAATAGTAGAGAATGATCGTTTGTTTAAAATCTAAATAAAACATTCTGTTCTCACAATTCATGAATAAAAGCCCATGTGCCAGTGGATTGCTCATAATGGGAACAATGGTTTTCCATTACATCTGAATTGAATCTATGTAACTCTGACCAAATTTCTTTAGAAGTGATGACTTAATACACATGAGTATTTTAATCCCTTCATTTTACCTTCATTGGAAACCAAAAGACTATTGATACAGTTATTTTAATACATTTGAAATTATTCTGTTGTTTATAAATCATCCATCCAAATATTACACATATAAATTTCTGGTACTCATAAAGACAACTATTTCAGTACAAGTACTTATTTCAGGACATCTCTGCTTATATTTTACTATACAGGTCTAAAAACATTTTAATTTGCTTCCACATAAATATGACTAATATCTGACTGCAAATCCTATTAGAATTATTTTTTAAGAAAATAAGATTGCCAATTTTCCACAAAGCATTTCTATATTACACATTTTTACCTTCTTTGATTAATTTTCTGGAAAAATATGGACTGGTTTTCCGCCTTTCCACTTGCGTTCTTTGAGTACGTCTCTCTAATTATGGAAAAGCAAAATAAAAAACAAAAGCAATAAAGTGAAAGTTTTAATTATGCTCTTTGTGGACAGAAGATACACACAGAACAATAATCCCTTTCTGCAATACAGGTAGACTTTGACTTACGACCTCAATTGAGCCCAAAATTTCTGTTGTTAAGTAAGACATTTGTTAAGTGAGTTTTGCCCCATTTTACGACCTTTCTTGCCACGGTTGTTAAGTGAATCACTGCAATTGATAAGTTAGTAACCTGGTTGTTAAGTGAATCTGGCTTCTCCATTGACTTTGCTTGTTAGAAGGTTGCAAAAATGTGATTGCATGACCTTGGGACACAGCAAATGAACCAATTGCCAAGCATCTGAAATTTGATGACATGATCATGGGGATGCTGCAAAATGTGAAAAATAGTCATATGTTACTTTTTTCAGTGCTATTATAACTTTGAATGGTCACTAAACTGTTGTAAGTCAAGGACTACCTGTAATAGCATTGCCTCTTTGATTATCCAGATCTGGGTTTCAGGAAGAAGATAGTTGTGCGTGTGTGTGTGTGTGTGTGTCATTGTTTTCCTTTTCTTCACTCCATGCAAGTATACCCAATCTCCAAGGAAAACAGATAGTCTATAACATACAACCATAATTGAGTCCAATTGTAAGTCCTGCTTGTCATCACATGACTAAATTGATTTTTCAATCTTTTTTTGTGATGGTCATTAAGCAAATATCCTTTGTTATTAAACAAACACCATTAAGTCAACTCAGTGTCTGCAATGAGCATTTTTTGCCAGAAAATGGAAGTAAACAGCTGTATCAGGCAAAAAGTATTTTAAATAAGAGTGGTTGCCGAGCACCTAAAATGTGGTCATGTGACCATGGGGTGTGTGTGTTGTGGCTTCAAAATCCAGGTCATAAATATTTTTGGGGTTCATTATAACTAAGCGACCGGTTGTAAGAGGAGGACTTACATGTATAAAAGCCAAGAACTAACAATATCCTTTTTCTTTCATTACAATAATTGTATTATTTCAAAAGAGCCTGACTATGAAGTACTAATAAAACTCCACATGGTTGGCCCTTAGATTACCTTACAGCAGGGGTCTCCAACCTTTGCAACTTTAAGTCTGAAGGACTTCAGCTCCCAGAATTCTCCAGCCAGCTTTGCTTTGCTGGCTGGAGAATTCTGGGAGCTGAAGTCCTTCAGATTTAAAGTTGCAAAGGTTGGAGACCCCTGCCTTACAGGTCATCTCCTAAGGTGGAATCTCCAGAGTCTATATGTTCTGAAGGATGAGTGGTTGTTTAGGGTCCCATCCTCGCTAGGAATCAAAGGGACATGGACCTAAATTTAATCCTTTTCTGAACTCTCCATCCTTTGAAACAACTTCTGTTTCCCCCCCCCCCCAAGCAGTACCTTTACTGGCTTTTTTAAACTTTGTAAATCAAGCCTCTTAGAGCAGAAGTGTCAAACTCGACTTCATTGAGGGTCTCATCAGGAATGTATTTGACCTCGGGGGACCAGGGTAGGCATGGCCAGCTCAACATTACTTGTGTCGGGGGCACCTGTGGTGACCCAAGTGCTCTACCAATGAAAATGGGCTCCTGAGCTCCATTTTTGGCTGTGACAGCTTCCTGCAACCCACTGCCAGTGAAAATGGAGCTCAGGAGGGCCGCAGCAACCCTCCCGAGCTCTGTTTTCACTGGCAGAGGCATTGCAAGCCAGTCCTTTGCTGTTTCCAGGGGAGCCCTGTGGGTCAGATCTAAGCACCCTGTGGGCCGGATCTGGCTCCTGGACCTTGAGTTTGACAGCCCTGTCTTATAGGGTAGGTAATCTAAACATTCTGGAAAATAAATAAATAAATACATAAACACATACCTTTGGTTGATGTAAAAGATTTCTCTCGGCACATCTGGGAAACAGTAACATCCATAGTGGAAGTCCTCTGTTCACTTGCACTCTCTGAAGCCATCACGTTTCTTTGCATTTCTGTTACTGAAAGGTTTTTATTAGCAGCTGTAGTGATTCCGCTGCAAGAACTCTCAGTACATTTTAATATTTCCGTGCTTGTTTGGTGTTCTAAGAAAGGTTCAATCTGTTTATCATTCTGCTCTGTTTTTGGTTCAGACAACAGTTCATCCTTAAAACATATTTTTCTTATCCTTGAACTTCTTCGGCATACTTTATTTTCACTGGAATCACTATTAAGTACACACATTTTGTTTTTACATATGGCACGTTTACTGCTTTGCGCCTGTTTTTTCCGTGCTGATAGACTCTGTGTTTTGTTTTGGCCACGAGGGACATTCTTTATTTCAGAAGACTTTTTAGATTTTCTAATTTGAATCTTCCTTCGAATAGTACTATTAGGCTCATCCTGCAAACAGGTAGCAGGAATTTCTGGTTTTCTAGTATCAGATCGAAGTTCCAAGTTACTTTCTAAAAAAGATTTACAATCTCCATCATCATTTCCTAATCCAGGGAATGAAACTGGACTCCTAGAAATGCAACTCTCAATGTCCGTGCCTGCATTTCTTTTTGTTCTTGACCGTGTATTCCTCTGAACAGCCATAGTAAAATAAAAATCCTCTGCTGTAAGAATGATGTCTTTACCTTCTTTAAAGTAATTCAAAATAGCACATTTAGATCTGACCTCAAGTCCTGGAGCATTGAGAGAAAAACAGTGCAGTCAATAAATTAAGTTCATAATCGTTGGGGGGGGATCATGTTTGTAAACAAAAACAATCTCAGCAATCTAAGTGTCATCACATTTGCCATCTTTTATGTTGTATTGAGTTTATTGCAATTTCTTTGATTGTTGTGAGAGTTGGTGAGTCGGGAGGCATACCAGTTAAATAAATTATTAATAATCATAGTCATTATGGAAAAACAATATAAACAATAAACTATCATTTTGGAAAGAAAAATCGAAACAGCAATACTAGAACAATTGATAAACACATTTGCCAAATAGTAGAGATGCCAGGGAAGTAGCCTTGAGAGCCACAACTAGAAGTTAAATTGTGCAATGTATAATTATACATTTTGTAATTATAATTATTTATAATACTACTACCTAGTATTATAAGGGTCTCTTGCTTGAGTAGGAGTTGAACTAGAATATCTTCAAGGTCCCTTCCAACTCTAATGATGATGATACACAGAGTTTATGAAATAGACTGAACTTCACCAAATGAACACAGTATGGTGCATAAGTATTAAGCATATTTTGTAAACAATCACAGGAAATGGTGTAAATTTGAGAGTATTATATTTGTGAGTATATTATTCACATAGAGTGGAACATCTTAATATTCTTGAAACACAAACACTTCAAGCAGCATTAGATTTTTCTTATATATAAGGCACATGGTAGTTTTGGGGGGAAAGGGTCATATCATTGAATGCTTTCCCTATATATGGCAACAGGCTATATCAGAAGTAGAAATGCAAGAGAGGCAACTGAGATTACCTAACAGAGCAAACAATATATTTTCCTGCAATTCTACCAGTTTGTCTTTGCTTTATTGTATTCTCCCATTCTTCTGGAAGTGTTTGATGATGCAACTAGAAATTCTAAAGATACTGCTCCTTACTTCCCATTACACTTCACTGGACTTTCAGCATTGGCTTCAGGCTCTTCTTTCCTGGGGCTAAAGCTTCTTTTACTATTTTAGAAGTAATTATTTCTTTTTGTTTATATCTTTGGTCATGTGTGTATCACTTTTAGCACTGTCAATAAATACAACAGGACCAATTTTTGTAAGCCACTCTTTTGTATGGGAACTTTTTTTAACCTTTTCATAATTTAAAATGTTTTTTTCCCTGCATTTCTTTCAACCATCCTCCTTACTTTTTTCCCCATTCCAAGTGAAAGCACTCACTGATGTAAGGTAAACTCTTGCACTGTCACTTATGCATATCTTTAGTTCCAAATTTGTCAGTGTTTTGGTATTGGTATGAGAGTCATAAAACAATTGATACCAGCTCTAATAAGAGATTCTGATTTAGTTTCATGAACTCATGCTGTGACAGTATTTTCCATCCTGGATGGCTCAATGTTGGGTGGACTTCAGCTCCCAAAATTCCTCTGCCAATGTGGCCTTTGCTGAAAATTCTACGAGTTGAAATTCAGATATGGAAGTTGCCAGGGTGAAAAGTTGTTCTAAAAAATTCAGTCTTATTGTAAGGTCTTTCCTAACATTTTAACAATCGGGCTAAGGTTGGACTGAGAGCAAAATAATAGCTTAAAGTTGCACGATGAGCTTCATAGCCAAGCAGACACTTGAATTGGTGTTCTCTACTTCTGTACATTATTTTAACTAACTATCTTATTTACTTTCTACCTAGTGATGACTGATTCCTAGGCATTATGAGTTTTGGTCAGATCAATCTAATTACAGTAATGCAATTTCTACTTTCATAAGTCAAGCAACTTTGCTTCTACCTTCTAGAAAATTGCATCTTCAAATACAAATGCTGCTCGATTCTTTGCATTTCTGCTGGCAGAAAACAATATTTTGTTGAATGGATCTTGTACAAAAATAATTGCTAATTTTGCACTTGCTGCCGTACCAGAGCACTTTTCCCATGCTGCAGCTTCAGTTTTCTTCCCACCCTTCGGAGAATCGAGGGAAATACTTTGCAGAACAAACGGCCTGTCTTTTCTAGGTGCTGCCTGTTATCAAGGCAAGACTGAGCACCGCAGACCAACGAGGCATCTATTAAATAAGAGTTTTTAATCCTAAAACGACCTGAGAAAACGGAGACCACCATCCTACCGTGCATAGTACGCTGGGAAACTTAACACGCATCGTTGTCAAACAAACGGGTTCCACTTCTATTATGACATCACTGAGACCAAACCAATAGAATAAGTCGATTGGCACAATCTAATGGCTATAATAAAAAAAAAATCCCATCTCTCCTTGGTTTCCTCCAGTGGAAAAAAAGATCCTTACCTGGTCTCAGGGAGCTCCTTGTCTTCCTATCTTAACACCACGACTGACTTCCCGCACAAGGCGCCAATTCTTACCAGTCTTCATGCGCACGCATGCGCACTTGAAACTCTTACAACCTCGTCCCGGAAAATAGAACAGTCTAACGATCTTTTCCTAAGAAGGGGATAGAAAAAAAACAAAACCCCACACGCCACACCTTTGATGAACCACGCCCCCCCCCGGTGACGCAAACGCACTTATGATATCGTCCCCGCCTCTTTTCGCGGCACTAACTTTCCCCTCTCTTCGGCGGGCTATTGGAAACAGTAACACTAAAGGCTGAAGACATGCGCGGACGACGCTGCCGGGGGCTGATCGCGCTTGCGCACGGGGCATTTCTTGGACCTTCGCGGGCGTTTAAAGAGGAGTGCGCATGCGTGTTGCCTTGGGAGGCCGGCTGGCGTCCTGCGTCAATAAATACAAACAAACACAAAAAAGCCACCCCAAAAGAGTGAGAGAATTGGGCGCCGGCGAGGGCGATGCACCTGAAGGGGACGACATGCGAGCTGCGTTGACTTGGAGGGATAAGGTCGAGCAGTGGTAAGAGGCGGTCCTCTCTCCGAAACGGGGCTGGGGAGGATAACGGGGCATTTAGCAGGAGGAGGAGGAGGACTCTTGAGAAGGGAACCGCTACGACTTTTTTCATCTTTATATTCTGCTATGGATTATTTTAAATAACTCCAATATAAATGCATTTATTAAATTTACATGACATATAAGTTAACGAAATAAGAGAATAACGGGGTTGAACTGTGGAGCCCTTGGTGCTCTCTGAGCTTAGTTGTATGCTTGCGGATGTTTCGTGACCCAACTAGGTAACCTCATCAGCGTGTGTGAATGTGGGGCTTGCTCCCTTGTTTATATACGGTAGCTTAAATAATAAGGTATGCCTCTCCCTCTTTTCTCTCTTGTAATCCCAAATACGATACATAATAAATGACTGGGAATCGTCTTTGTGGGGTAAAAATGGAAGAAATACCTAAATAAATGAAGTAAAGGCAGTCCTCGAGTTACAACAGTTCATTTAGTGACCGTTCAAAGTCACAACAGCGCTGAAAAAAATGACTGGTGACCGCTTTTCACAGTTACGACCTTTGAAGCATCCCCATGATCATGGGATAAAAACTCAGATGCTTGGCCACTGGTTCATACTTATGACCGTTGCTCTGTCCCAAGGTTGTGTGATAACTTTTGTGACCTTCTGACGAGTAAAGTCAATGGGGAATCAAGATTCACTTGACCAGGTTACTAATTTATCAACTGCAGTGATTCACTTAACAACAAGAAAGTTTGTAAAATAGGGCAAAACTTACTTAATAAATGTCTCACATAACAAATTTTGGGCTCAATTGTGGTTGTAAGTCTAGGACTACCTGTATGCTAATCCACAATTTTTTAAAAACAGAATGAATACAGAATAATTTAATTGTATAATATGTATGTAAAGTATGTATAATAATTTGTCCATTACAATTGTTGGGTCCACACAGTATCCTAAACTAAAACCAACTATGCCACATTGATACATTATGCATCTATTTTGTAGATTGAAAATAACAAATAAGTAGATAAGAGAACTTGCCTTTTAACAGCATTCTTTGTTTTCACAGTATCTACGACCTTGCCTTTAAGCCGGATGGAACACAACTAATAATTGCTTCTGGAAGCAGATTACTGGTATGAGGTTTTTAAAAATACAGTGTGTGACTGAAAAGAGATTTGAATTAGGAAAATTATTTGAAATGGTGTTAATACTTAAACAGAATATTACTAAGAAATCCCAGAATTATAAACTTGTTGGGAGGTGGGGATAGGAAGGTGGTTTACTTAAGAGTAGTGGAGAGACATTAGAAAATACCTTTGAAAAAGGTGGATTGTCTGGATACTGAATTCAGTCATTAATAAAAGAGAATATTTGAGGCTTAGGGTTGACATGAGAGGTCCTTGGTGCTTTCTGAGCTTTCTTGTTTTCTTGTAGACGTTTCATTACCCAAACTAGGTAACATTAGTGCTAGTCCACTAGCACCGATGATGTTACCTACTTTGGGTTATGAAATATCTGTAAGAAAACAAGGAAGCTGAGAGAGTACCAAAGACTCCTCATGCGGCCAGAATTCGGGCCTAGGCATGCAATGAAGATGGCATTGATTTTGCTGGTGGGTTACCTCTGAAGTGATTTGATAAGGGACTTGCCCCTTTCTCAGTTTGCCATGGTTGGAGATTGGAGCCATTGTTCTACAGTAGTAGCGCTTTTTAGCAGGTGAACAGGTACTGCAGGGCTTCATTATCTTTCTGTTTGTTGACCATCTATATCAGGGGTGTCAAACTCAAGCCTGCAGGTGTTTAAATTTGGCCTGTGAGGCCAACCTGGAAAAAGCAAAGGACTGGCCCGTGGTACCTCTGGCAGCCAAAATGGAGTGTGAGAAGCTATATGCAGCCCCCCCCCCGCCTCCCCACGTCCCGTTTACAGCCTGGACAGCCTCCTGCAGCTCTTTGCCAGCCAAAACAATCCCATTTTATTTTATTTATTTTATTTTTCGAATTTATATACCGCCCTATTCTCCGTGGTAGGACTCAGGGCGGTGCACAGAAAAGGTAAAAACCACAACACATACATATAATATTTTGGTCAGCAGAGTGCTGTAGGAGGTGTCCGTCCTGTCTCCACCTCCCCCCCCCCCCCCGCCCACAACCCACAAGGAGAACTACAATGCCGATCTGGCCCTCAAAGAAATGCAGTTTGACATCCCTGATCTATGTGCAGCCATTGAGATAAGTGATCAGTCAATTCAGAATGTAGTGTTCTCAATATGCTGATGACTTTTCCATTGCTACCCTGGACTACCCCGGGCCACGATATGGAAGTCTTGTCCTCATGTCTAAAGGCTATTAGGATCTGAATGAGACAAAATGGACTGATGAAAAAGTCAGGCAAGAAGATAGTTGGTTTGTTGAGGTTTCTGATTGTTTCTAGTGTTGTGTCTCAGAGTGGGAGATGCTATACCTCAAGAAGTAAGCCCGTAAACTGGAAAGCCTCCTGGTATATATGACAACTGCTAAGTGGACAAATGGATGTCTGTAATGTGCTTTGCATGGGGCTGTTTTTAAAGCTTTCCAGAAGCTAGAAATGGTATTTGCTGACAGTTTGTTGACAGTTCTTAACCACCAGAGCATATTATACTTGTGTTTAAAGTTTTGTATTGGTGTCCAATAGTTTTAAGTACAATTCAAAATACTGGAAAATAAAAGAGAATAATGTAGAATTATGAATTGTGCAATTTTAGCATATGATTATTCTGATTAATGATTGAATTATTGATTAATATGTTCTTTATACTCTTACTATGAGGTTTATTCTTCCATATACTTCAGGTGCCATTGTTTATAATATTCATGGTAGATGTTTTGGTGTATTATGTTGTTATGGTACCTTTGCTGTTATGCTGAATCATCTGGATTTTTGCAATATAGAATTGAAGATCTAAGAACATTTTTCTTCAGATTATCTTTGTTTTAAAATAGTTTGGCTTAAAGTATTACTTTTATATATCTGTGCTATTATACTTTCTGTGTTATTTTATCTGTACAGGTGTATGATACATCTGATGGAACATTAATCCAGCCCTTGAAAGCCCATAAGGATACAGTATATTGTGTAGCATATGCAAAAGATGGTAATATGAAATCCACCTCTTTACATTTTTTACAATTACAATTGCCCTTTTTATGACATCAATATAAGAACTATATTGCATCTCTTGCTAACCAAGGCAAAGAATTGATCAACTCCTAATCAAAATTTCTTAAGAAGTATTTTTTGGGGGGGATGTTCAAAACATTGCTAATAATTTCACTTCCAAGTAGTACAATATTGAATTATTGTGGTTAGCATATTTCAGTACAGTGTCTGCTTTTGACAGTTAGGAATTTGTGCACAAGGAACGCAGAACTTCTCAAGATTTATTTTTTTAGCACATAGCCAAGATTTTTCACAGCTAAGTTCCTTACTGCTAATATAAAAGAAACAAAGTATGCATTAATAGTTATTGTATGCTTTTCATAATTATATAAATGTTGCTTTCTCAACCAGACTTAAGATACTGGGTATTTCCACTAACAAAAATATAGTTATCAACAACACATTTTAAAGTTCTTTCAATGAACTGAGAAAAAGATTAAATTAAAGTAATACCATAAATATATATATATATAAAATATGGGTATGTACTGGTAATACCTTCTCCCATTTATAGCAAGATTAAGAAAACAATACTTAACATTATTTCATTTCTGTGTTTTAATAATTCATTCTAAAGTTACTTCAAAATTTATATTGGTTACTACAAATTTTCTTAGGCAAACGCTTTGCATCAGGAGCTGCAGACAAAACTGTCATAATCTGGACTTCAAAGTTAGAAGGTATCCTGAAGTACACGTAAGTGATTATGACTTTGATGTATGAGTCTTTAAGGAATACCCTTAACATAAACAGAAGAAATATTGACACAGGAGAAAACAATTTTACAGGGACTGGATCTATTTGAAAAAGACACCTAGTATAGTAAGGTCTGCAACTGAGGATGATGGAGACCATACCAGTAGCCAACAAAGAATATGGTCCAGTAATCCTGGCCCTCTTCCCATAAATGTTTGCACCCCTCAGATGATTGAGTAAATATCTGGAGAAGTTTAAACATTGAATATGGGATTTGTGATTCTGTGTTTCTACGTGAAGCAATTTTTTCAGAAGGCGATTAGTTCAATAGTTTCAACTGTTTCAACTGTTTAATGGATTCAACTGTTTAATGTTTCCATTTCATTTTTAAAACAATAAGCACCTGAGCTTGGTTAGTATGCACAGCACAAACTTGAGCATATAACCCCAACATCTTTTTTGTGTGATAGTTGCCTCTCTTTTTTTTTTACCTCCATTAGTAGCAAGTGACTCCCTACTTGCCAATTGACTGACTGGAACAGCATGGTTTACTTTTTTTGCCACCAGCTAATCAACCTAATAATCCTGCTGATGGGAGAAATAAATAGTTAATTTCCTGGTGAAAGTAGAGATCGAGAATGATGATCCCAAGCAAAAAGAGTGGAAGAAAGAAGTACAAAGCTATACTCTCTAAATTCTTTGTAAGAGGGAAGAAGTTGCGTTACTTCCTTCTTCCTCCCAAAAACGCTGACTAAGATCACTGAGGCTATGGATACAGTGACTGTGCAAGTAGGTCTCTTGGAAAACTTTGTGAATTTCTGTCCTAACGAAAACTTGAATGTATACAACATTACACATTTTAAGACCACATGAAGGGCCATGGGATTCCACAGAATAAACAGATTATAAATGGATCATAAACATTGATACTATTTGAAGTTTTGTTGATTGGCAACTCAATTGTTTCATCTCAGAAGTATCCCATTACTTTTCAGAGAAAAGGAATATCTTCCTATTACTTGTTAATGAATTGAACATATTTATTATCCTGTACTATTACCCTCCATTTAGCATGAATATCAGTATTCATAATTCTTAGTCAACAAAGCCATGTTTCAGTGTATCTGGAAGACATCTGTGTTGTGAATGCCTGAAACAGATTCTCAGCATAACATTTATGAACAGAGCTAGCTAGAGCCTTTTTATAAGTACAGTAAAACTTCAAATTAACAAACATCTGTTTAATGACTTCTGGATCCAACCAGCCAAATTTGAGGCAATTACTTCAAGTAACAGACAAGTCCAAACTAGTTGGATGAGGCAGTTAAATTTACATAAATGTTTTATTATTTGCAGCAATTATACAAATTATGTGCATTGCTGAGAAGTACATGGTTTGCAATTTAACATAAGCTCGATTGGTCTGTTATTTATATTTCACTGTCTGTTTACTGTTGCAGTGTAGAGCAGGGGTCCCCCAACCTTTTTGGTTCTGTGGACTGATGGCTGTGGCTTTGGTGGTTTCTGCAGTGGGGGAGGGGGGAACGGTTTCATGTGTGCATTCTGTGTATTCGCAAATGAAGCTTCACATGGGCCCTGTCCCAGTAGTGGGATGCGGCCCGGGAAGGAGGGACCCCTAATATATAGGGTCAAAATGTACAAAATGTTTAAAATATTTCACAAATCCTTTAGAAGCATGTGAGTAATTTTATACTGGATTGGATCTCTGACCCACCTAGTCCAACAGTCTGTTTTCCCAAAGGCCAACCAGCTGCACAAGGAAGTCTACTGGTCTCCACAGGCAGTTATATTGCCATCAATAGTCACTTAAAAGTTTAAATAGAAGCCAGGTGAATCCTCTCAGTAATATAACCTTTTTTAATGAATCAGATAAGGGATATTATCCAGGGGTGGGTTCTGGCAGGCACTACTGCTGGTTCGCTTGTGGGATGCGCACTGTGCGTGCATGTGCAGTGCAATAAAAATTGTTCTGTGCATACACAGAAGCAAAAAACAAGTTGGCGGCATCTGTGGCGGCGCATGGAGAACCAGTTCAGGGGCGTGGCAGTCCTGGGTCAAATTACCGGTCCGAACTGTTAGGAACCCACCACTGATATTACCCCCCCCCCCCTTCTTTCTTCAGCCTACAACAGGAATCAAAATCTAGATCTATGGCAGTAAAGAGAAATAGAAAACTCTTACTGCTGTAATCCAGAGGTTATCCAGACGACTACAGCCCATATTTGATAGCTTTACTTATAAAAAGCTAGCATAGCTTTTCCATATTGATTTAGTTTGCCATTCTTCCAATGCCTCTCTTTCACTGTTGTTTATTAATTTGTTTTAGGCACAATGATTCTATACAATGTGTGTCTTATAATCCTGTTACACATCAACTTGCATCCTGCTCTTCAAGTGATTTTGGTATGGATTCCCCATTGCTGAATTCTTAACATCAAATTCTAATGCTTCATGTAGCAAAGGAGGAAACCTAGCAAGAGTTGCAGACATTACTGTAATACTGGTTTAGGTAGCCCAAAGTTGAAATGTAATATGTGAGTAAAGCCCCTCCTCCTCCCCATCTCCTTTCTCTTGTTTGCCCTACACATTAGCATCTGCTTGGATATTTCCCAAACCCCAGGGCAGATTTTGAAAACAAAGGTGGAAGCTATTCTTGTTTTTTTCTGACAGGAATTGTTCATTAGTGTGAAGGGCAGATTGTATAAAATTCCAAGATACTATAATATTTTATTAGAAATGTGGGAGCTTGGTTTTCAGCATGGCACCTATCCAGCTGGTCCAGTTTTGTCGTTTAGCAACAGCTTTTAGGTTCTCACTTAACTGGTAATGCCAGAGGTTGAACCTAAATTTAATGCACTTGAGGCACTACCATTGAGCTACAGTCCTCCCAGACCATTGTAGTTCTTTCTTTATAGATGATGGGTAATGACATTATGAAATGCTACTATGCAGCACAGAAATGGGTACCAATATTTGAGGGGACAGTCAGGTTGAAAGGAATCTTATTAAGATAAATAACACATATGATGAACATTAATGTCATTATTTTTAGCAGTTATTGTGTAATTGCTTTTGAATGCTCTTACAGTTATAATTGTTTTTTAATGTCTGCATTTTGAATTTGTTGTTTTTAAGGACTGTGGTCTCCTGAACAGAAGTCAGTCAACAAACATAAAGTTAGCAATAAGATCACTTGTTGTAGGTATGTAACTATTTGGCTCAGTCCACACAAAATATGATGCAGTTAATGTAGGAATGGGGCATTGCTTCTGGTCTTGGAGCCGAAAGCATTCCTTCCTGACTAAGTGGCCAGATAGTATCAGTGGTAGGGTGGCCTTTCTCCCTCAGCAAACTCTCCACTTCCCAAATATCCTCCATTTCATACTGTTGGTTCCCTCTAGCTCTGAGAAACATTTACCCTATTGTATTGTGGTTTTTTTTCCAGTTGGACGAATGATGGACAATATCTCGCTTTGGGGTTGTACAATGGTATTGTCAGCATTAGGAATAAAAATGGTGAAGAGAAAGTCAAAATTGAACGACCAGGAGGATCTTTATCTCCAGTTTGGTCTATTTCTTGGAATCCCTCAAGGTAACATGTTTGTGTCTTGAGTGAAAACATAAAGCTTCATGCATTCAGTGTGTTCGTGGTATCTTTAATAAGTATCATAGCAACCCATATATATTATATATATATTTGTAATATAGATATATGAGATACTTCCATATTACATTTGGCCATAGGAAATATACTCTTTTTCACTTGGTTTGCTTAATACACAAATGTTCTGTTGCTAAGAGCTGAATGGTTAAGTTGCTCATATTTGCTCCAAATTTGACTCTGGCATTTTCTCATTTTGCTTAATAAAAATAGAGAAATGTAGGGGGCATCACAATAATTAATATTCATTAATTATTAATTTCTACTTTTTCATCATTTATGTGCTGTATGAATGTCCTCCAAAAGTGTTTATAATTAACTACAAACTCCTTATCACTGTATAGTAAAAACCATTAAAAACAAGCGTAAAAGAATTGTGGGGTCCTTGATAAAAAAAATTTGACTGCAGGGATGGGTATTACATAAACATGAGAAACTTTTGTAGAGAAAGCTGTATCCTGTTTTCTCATTCCCCATACCCCAAGGAGGATATGATAAATATTTAAGGAGCTAAATCTGTTTTGCATAGTATATGGTAGCAAATTCATCTAATTATATAGTGGTGCTATATATACATGCTAACAATGTCTTTAAACATTTAAATGAATATCTGATTGAGCTTCTTAAAAAGAATATTATTTTTAAGAACGAACCTTCACCTTTATCCTACACCTGAGCTACATATATTTGGTACTATTGCAAAGAATAATACTTTTAGAGACAAGCTGCTTAAGAGGCTAGGAGGCAGAATGTTTATTTGAACTGTTCCCCCATTCTTTTCACTGTATCCTATACCTATACACTTATTTTTTCCATTGATTTCAGTGGCTCAATTCATGGGACTCTGGAAAAACTTTGCAAGAAAGTATTGAAGTAATAATGTTGGAATTCTATATTAATTGATTGGTTTTACTATTGTGACAGAGACGTATTAAGCCACCCAATCATTTCAAATTATGTATATGCATGAGTCCAGATCAGCAATTTCCATTACCTTTCTCCCTAAAGTCTCTGTTTTAAAGTGCTGTATTTTCTACAGCCTGATTAAAAAAAATATCTGGAACAATACATTCTGTATATTCTAGAACATTTAAAGGACACTGCAAAGTCTTGTCTGGGAAAAATTATTTAATTCCAGGGCACTGACCTTTGAACTAACATATTTTGAAAGTTGAATTATGTGTCAGTAGTTCACGTGAACAAACAATTGGTATTTGCAGTCGCTGGGAGAATCTCTGGAGTGCTAGAGACAGCGAAGAAGATGACGAGGCAGGTCACACCTGTTTAGAGGATATACCAGTTCTGAAGTCCATCACATGCAGTAGTCAGGGTAGTGAGGCAGAAGAAGAAGAACGTGAGGAAGATGAGAGTCCTAGGAATGCCAGCTCGTGAGTGAAATATCAAGGAAATAAAGCTATACCATTTTAGGCTCAATATAGATATGTATGGAATCTACTGATTCACATTTCATTATCACAAGTAATCTATTTCATAATGTAAAAGCACTATAATGAGTTTCACAAAATTTCCTATACTGATTTTTGCCAACTTGTCTTCCTTCTCTAATTTGGCCTGGTATACTAAAAGTTGAGTTTAAGCACAAACTCCTGCATGAGGCAGATATTTCTCCATATTCAATACACTTGACACCACAAACTCTCAGAGCTGAGAGAAATTGGAAAAATATTCACAGTGTATCATTAATTCTTTCTAGGGAACTGTAATCTATCACTTTGTGTTGGTTTAAAAGCTCACTGAAGTACCCGAAAGCAGTTCAGTGGGAAAAGTTCATATACGTCAAATCCAACTTTTAACTATTAATAGGAAGATGTTGACTAGAGTAATATATAAGCTAAAATATTATTATAGCTCTGTAGTAAAGTCCATGGTTTAAAGTTGTTCTTTATATAGCATAGGGGATACTTATTTGGAAATTCTGAAAATCTATTGCAAGCAATTATAGACAATGCTGAATTAGGTTTCACCAAATACCAGCAGGTCAAGTTATCAGGACCAGCATCTAAGAAATAATGAAAACAAAATCTGTCCCAGAATATGTTTTGTTATTACTCTCTGAGGGAACAAGATTTATTATTTTAGCACATACAAATATTTGATGCAATTATGAAACTTAATTTTTTTAATGAAAGAAAAATACAAAAATGTTACATAAATATTTATCCTTGACAAACTGTTCAGTTAATCTTATAGATATGTTCATATACAGTACATTTAAGTCAGTTTACTTAATATTAAAAGAGGATAGGGATGAAAGTTTATAGCCACATGCCCATACATTTAAATGCAGACCAAATTTCAGGCCCCCACTCCTGATATGAAAAGAGTAATCAGTTCTTCAGGGTGTTGTGTAACTGACAGAATGAATGTCCTTCCATTTTTATAATATTAATCTCTTCCCAATCACAAGAGCATGCAATGTATACTTCTTTTGACATCTTGTTAGATTCTACACTGTTGGATATACAGCTGAAAAAAGCATTATAACCTACAAAAACATTGAGACTTCCATAAAAAATAATAATATAATTTCTTTGTGTGCCATAAAATCAAACTGTAAGAGCCAATACCGTATTTTGAACACATTTCTAGCTATTGGCTAAATCTCTCAACTTTTTCCCCAAAGCATGCATCCAATATACATGAAATAATAATCTGTATTCAGTTAGGTGACTCAAGAATTAGTTTTCCATTGACAAGGATATGTCAAGAGTATAGGAAAGATTAATACTAGAAATTTTTCTAGTATTAATCTTCTGTAATCTACTGTACACTCTTATAAGGAAGTGTAATAGCTCTAATGCCATTAGAGTTGCTGGCCCATATCTAGATTTCAGAAGGTCTTTTAACTACAGTAGTGATATTGCCACTGACAAACAATATCTGCTTGTTGCACTGTTGCTACATAATTGCTTTTCTTTTTATATCCAATAGAGATGAGCATAATGATATTTTAGCTGTGGCAGATTGGGGACAAAGGCTTTCTTTTTATCAACTAAGTGGCAAGCAAGTAAGTTACTTCTTAACTAGAAAGTGTGTGTGTGTATGTGTGTGCATTCTTTCTGTGTATATATTCTTTCTTCCCAAATATTCTATTTCTTTTTCTGAATTTGTTAAAGCCAGCAGTATATTCTACAAAATCAGAGGGCCATTTGTTCGCCTTTTTGTAGAAAGGTAGGCATATGTTTGTCAATGTATGTACACACACGCACACGCACACATATACACACGCATATGTAAATTAAATATGCTGCCCACTTCTCAATGATTGGGTAGCTCACAATCATGAAAGAAATTACAGTAAAATGGTAAAATAAAAAAGAGAAAGAAAAGATGGCAAGCACAGCAGACCAGATGGAATTAACCGAGGGGTCTGTACCAGTATGACAGTCTATTTCTGAGCCAAAAACTATTAAACAGAATTATTCTGGCTGAGTTTCCTCCTCATCCTTGAATAACAGAAATGGGCTAATATGCATATGTCATATATTGTTGGACTTAATACTTACCACATTATTTCATTTTTAAGGCAGTTTTTTGAAAATGAAGAGGTTGTAGCAACCTTAAATGGAAGATCTGTGACAAATCAAAAACAAAAATATGTGTAATTACATTCCTGTCTGCAGATGAGATTTCTTATTGCAAAACTAAATGTTAAACATCTTTGTCCATATTCTTATAGATTGGAAAAGACAGAGTCCTGAACTTTGATCCATGTTGTGTTAGCTATTTTTCGAAAGGAGAATACATCTTAATAGGAGGCTCTGACAAGCAAGTGTCCCTTTATACAAAGGATGGTGTACGCCTTGGCACCATAGGTGAACAGAACACTTGGGTGTGGACTTGTAAAGCTAAGCCAGATTCCAATTATGTGGTAAGGGTGAATTTCTAAAAGCCTTTCAAATATATATACCAGGTGTTTTCAGACAGTTTTTCTCTCACAAGTAACTATTTCTGGCCTCCATTATTTCCATATGGCAAATGTATCCAAATCGGCTGTTATTTTACTAGGAAATTACTTTTTACGGTCTTTATAACTGTGTCTCTGCCAGGTTATTTTATGCAGGTGAAACTCAAAAAATTAGAAAATCGTGCAAAAGTTCATTTATTTCAATAATGCAACTTAAAAGGTGAATCTAATATATGAGATAAGACTCATTACATGCAAAGCAAAATAGTTAAAGCCGTGATTTGTCATAATTGTGATGATTATGGCGTACAGCCATAACTGTAAGTTCCACTAATTCTGAAAAGTATAAGCATGCATATGTACTCAGTACTTGGTTTGGGCTCCTTTTGCAAAAATTACTGCTTCATTGTGGCGTGGCATGGAAGCTATCAACCTATGGCACTGCTGAGGTGTTATGGAAGACCAGGATGCTTTAATGCTGGAAAATGAAGTCAGCGTCCCCATAAAGTTCATTTGCGGAAGGAAGCATGAAGGGCTCCAAAATCTCCTGGTAGTAGATGGCTGTGTTGACACTGGACTTAATGAAGCACAGTGAACCAATACCAGCAGATGACATGGCTCCCCAAATCAACACAGACTATGGAAACTTCACACACTGGACTTCAAGCATCTTGCAGTGTGTGCCTCTCCCTTCTTCCTCCATACTCTGGGTCCTTGGTTTCCAAATGAGATGCATCAGAAAAGAGGACTTTGGGCCACTGAGCAACAGGACTTTGGACCACTGTGCTTCATTAAGTCCAGGGTCAACGCAGCCGTCTACCAGGAGATTTTGGAGCACTTCATGCTTTCTTCCATAGATGAGTTTTATGGGGATGCTGACTTCATTTTCCAGCTGGACTTGGTACCTGCCCACACTGCCAAAAGCACCAAAACCTGGTTCAATGACCGTGGGATTACTGTGCTTGCTTGGCCAGCAAGCTCGCCTGACCTGAATCCCATAGAGAATCTATGGGGCATTGCCAAGAGAAAGATGAGAGACATGAGACCGAACAATGCAGAAGAGCTGAAGGTCGCTATTGAAGCATCCCCGCTATTAAAGACATACCTGTTCAAACAAGCCGGCCTAGCCTAACCTCCCATGGGGACTTTTTAGACAGTTTTAAATTGGGAATTTTAAAATTTTGGTTTTTAGCATAAGATAAGACAGTTTAATCTATATTTTAAATTATGTATTTAATAATAATAATAATAATAATAATAATAATAATAATAATAATAATAATAATAATAATAATAATAATTTAATATTTCTAAACCGCACCCTCTCCCCTCGGGGACTCGGGGCGGTGCACAGGCACAGTAAAACAATAAATATATACAAACATTTCATTAAAAATAAATTAAATCTAAACCTGCGCTAAAATTCCCATTAAAACTAAGCTATACTATAAAACCCCAATAAAACCCCAAAGACAGAGAGACTATCCTAGGCCGGCCAGACAGAAGAAATGCGTTTTTAATTTGAGATGGAAGGAGCGGAGGTCCGTGGTCGTCCTAATGTCGGGGGGAAGGTCGTTCCAGAGGGCCGGGCCCGCCACAGAGAGAGCCCTTCCCCTGGGCGTCGCCCGCTGACAGAGTCTAGTGGACGGCACCCGGAGAAGTCCCTCTCTGTGGGAGCGAATCGGCCGTGAGGATGTATGAGGCAGGATCCGATCCCGCAGATAGCTAGGTCCCGAGCCATGGAGCGCTTTAAAGATGATAATCAACACCTTGAAGCGCACCCGGAAGACGACAGGTAGCCAGTGCAGCTCGCGCAAGAGTGGTGTTACATGGGTAAACCTAGCGGTTCCCATAATTGCTCGCGCGGCTGCATTCTGGACTAGCTGAAGTCTCCGGGTGCACCTCAAGGGGAGCCCCATGTAGAGAGAGTTGCAATAGTCCAGTTTAAACTAAATAATAGTTTATTTTTGTATTCTGTATGTTTTTTAAATTTCCTGTGCGCCGCCCTGGGTCCTCTGCGGAGAAGGGCGGGATATAAATATAAATAAAATAAAATAAAAAAATCAAAATCCTGGTCTTCCATAACACCTCAGCAGTGCCACAGGCTGATAGCTTCCATGCCACGCCGCATTGAGGCAGTAATTGCTGCAAAAGGGGCCCAAACCAAGTACTGAGTACATATGCATGCTTATACTTTTCAGAAGTCCGATATTGTTCTATGTACAATCCTTGTTTTATTGAGTGCATGTAACATTCTAATTTTCTGAGATTGTGGATTTGGAGTTTTAATGAGCTGTATGCCATAATCATCACAATTATGACAAAGCACGGCTTGAACTATCTTGCTTTGCATGTAATGAGTCTTATCTCATATATTAGTTTCACCTTTTAAGTTGCATTACTGAAATAAATGAACTTTTGCACGATATTCTAATTTTTCGAGTTTCACCTGTACATTACAGAGGCAATTCTACATATATTAGTGGAACTTACAGTTATATTGTTAGGAATACTTCTACTACTATTACTACTAGTACTAATATAAAGTTGAATTACCTTGAGTTGAATTGGGTCTTAAATCTCTTTCATTATTTGGCAGGGAATTAAGCAATATTTGTCAACCCATTACCCTGTTCTTCATTTCTTCTTGTCTCTTTATCTTTTTTTCTCTTCATTTACTGTTACTGATTCACATATTTTTTTTCATTTTGATTTCCCCATATTTCCTTGCAATATGCATATTGTAATAACTGTGATTGAGTCATGTAAAGTGCCTTTGTATTGAGATAATCAAAATCAATTTACTTCATCAAATCATTGCAAATTGCATTATATGTGAATTATAATTTCACAGGGCTGGTTGTGCATAATAACAAAGCACATTTTTTAAAGTATAGCTGGCAATCATAGTCTGTAGTATTTGCTAAGATAAATCACTGATTTCTGGAGCCATTTTCTTTATTAATATTGATTCAAAGCTTATTTCTCAAGTGTAAGAGTAAACAATATACCACAGAGACGTCTTCGGACACTGCTGACTCTTTGGTTTTGAAACAGAGATGAACATCACCCCCAAGAGTTGGGAACGACTAGCACATACAGTGCCAAGGGAACTTTTATCTTTACCTAATGTTTTAAACTCTGTTTTTGTTACTGTATATTTAAAAATATTCTAGTTAACCTATATTGTGACCTTTAAATAAAAGCCAAGTAATCTTATTGTTGTCATCTCTTAAAAACAATTGTAAACAATGAAAGGATTTCTAGCATAAGTGTAAATAACTATTTCCTACTATGACATTTGTGAATTTTGATTTATATGGCTTTGCTGTGGGAAAAGAGACAAGCCAAAATCTTATACGTGTAAAGTTTCCCTCGCTACACATTTTCTAAGCGTAGAAATTAGAATAATTTAAAATTCCAGCAAAACTTCAATCCCCTTTTCATCTGCATGTCTAGTTCATGATCATGCAGGTAAATAGACACCCTGAATTTAGTTAATTCTTTTCTCTTCAGGCAGTGGGAAACCAGGATGGAACCATTTCACTCTATCAGCTGATTTTCAGCACAGTCCATGGCCTTTATAAGGATCGCTACGCTTACAGAGACAGCATGACAGATGTTATTGTCCAACATCTTATCACTGAACAAAAAGGTAGTATTGAATTATGTTTTCAGATAACCTAGGGGCCATCTCTTCCCTGCTCCAGTAAATAATATTTGTCTGTAAATTGAACTAGGCAATATATCTTTACAGTGGAAAGGTGGCTGTGCCTTTTTGCCATGGACACTAATTGTGTCTTCTGAAGTGCTTTGTGTAGAATTTTTGGTATGGGGGATGCCGTGATGACTTTTTGTTATTGCCCTTGGTGATTGTTCATTAATTGCTTTATTAAGTTAATTGTATAAATATAAAAGGTTATGAAAATTTCTATGAACAACATGAGAGGTGTAGCCATGTTGTAGAATAGGATTTATTCATATGTTTTTTTCATTTGATTTATATCCTGTCAGAAATTGCAGTATATATGGCACTCTTTCTTCCCATTTTACCCCATATTTAGTATAAGATAGTTTAGGATGAGAGAGGGAGAGATTTTTGCTTAACAACTGCAGCATTTAATTCATGACTGCCCAAAAAATCTGTAAAATCATTCCCAGTTGTGTAGGTGCCTTGACTTATGACTGCAACAGTGTACCCAGAGGTGGGTTGCTCCTGATTTGGCCTGGGTCGGGCAAACTGGTAGTAGTTGCGGCAGTAGACTCCGCCAACTCATCTGGACGCTTCTACGCAAGCGCAGAAGTATTGAGTGCGCCTGGGAGCTTGCACGAACTGGTAGTAAAAAAATTGACAACCCACCTCTGAACTTAACGACCATAATTCTGGGTTCATTTATGATTGTACGGTGAAGATTACATGCAGTCCTCAAAATCCAATTGAGCTAATAAAGATGTTTACCCTTAATTAAATATTAGGATGATTATGGAGTTCCTGTTGTTTTACATGTTTGGAAGTGCTGTTTTGGTCCAGGTAATTAAATGGTTTTCAATATGTTTTTAAACTATGTATTGGACTTAATGTGTGTTACCCAGTGTCTTCTTGGAGTTCAGTGGCCTTAATAAATCCAATAAATATGGATGTTTGGAATAATATGGCCACATCTCATGTAATGACTCTAGGTGGTTTTCATTAATACAAAAGAAACATAGTTTAATTGAAACTTGTTTTTCCACAGTTAGAATAAAAAACCGAGAGCTTGTAAAGAAAATAGCAATCTACAAGAACAGATTAGCAATCCAATTACCAGAGAAAATCCAAATTTTTGAACTGTATTCCGATGATTCATCAGACATGCACTACCGAGTAAAGGAAAAGATAGCAAAAAAATTTGAATGTAACTTACTAGTTGTGTGTTCTGAACACATTATCTTATGCCAGGTAAGTAACTGATCATTACATCTAAAAATAAAATAATGTCTAAAAATAAAATAAAATTTTCTAGTACTGCACTAAGAAAGATTAAGAAAAAGGTTCCTTGTTGAAGGTGTTTCATATAACAAAGTTGGGTCAACAGAGGTAATTGCTACATCAGATATAGATTCATTTTTGACCTGTTTGCAGAATTTATATTAGGAATTTAGAGTAACTATTAGAGCAGAATTTTCTCCAATTCTGTAGACAGCATGAATCTGGTTGTGAATTCTGGGCACTGAACTGTACGTCATCTAGGCTGGGAAGCACTATTTTAGAGATTTGCATTCCTCATTATCATTCCTGTCACAGTAATAGGAGCATAATTCTCATCTCTACCGGCATTAGCTAAAGATTGAATTTAGAAATTCCTAGAAGTAACACCATTTTCTCCATGGGGAATGGATTTCCCGAGTTCTTATAACATATAACATACTCACTTTCATTTGATAATTGGAATAAATTGCTTCCAATAAATCACCTATCCTTGTTTTGGCATAGCATTACCTAATAATGTGGTTGGCATTTTAGAAAGAAGTTACTGAAAGTCTGAAATGTTGAGCAAAATATTCTAGAAAGTATAATAAAAAGTAATTGATCGCAGTTTTATTTAGATTTCTTAGTAGTTGACGACTTTTCTCAGCAGCTACATTTCATCAATGCACTCTTCGCTATTAACCTGTAAAGAGTGGTTATAAACAATAGAATGTTGGTAGGAAATTAGACTTGTTTGGTATTATAAAATATGTTCCGTTTGTTTATGTCTGTGCATGGAAACATAATAAAAAAGTTCTGGTAAATATACATCATTGTCAAGATAAGATATATGAAAACTTTCTAGCAGAATATATAACACCCCCTCCCTTTTTTTTTTTTTTAGGAGAAGAGACTCCAGTGTCTTTCTTTCAACGGTACAAAAGAACGGGAATGGGTGATGGAATCTCTCATTCGATATATAAAAGTAATCGGAGGACCTCCAGGCAGAGAAGGCCTTCTAGTGGGTTTAAAGAATGGACAGGTGAAGGGTTTTTGGTTTGTTTGTTTTTTTGTAGTGAGGATTCAGATGCTGTTAGATTATAGAAAATAACAGAATTTGGGGGGGAAATAGATGATCAAAGTCATTTTTGTAGACATTTTCCTTCATGAAAATTGGGTTGATAGTTGTTATTCTGCACATATACACATATCCATCACATTATTCTCTTTTGCAGTAAGCAACATTATGCACATCATAGAAAATTAATAAAAACACAGTAAGCCAAAGAAATTCAAGGCAATAGGTAAGAAAAAGAAATAGAGATAAATAACTTCCAAACCGTTCTATTATATACATACATACATATCTCCTGCTTTTAGAGTTGCACATACATTCAGGTTCATTCATTCATATACCTTTTACTTCCATTCTTATAACAGTCATCAACCAACCTTCATATTTGTGCAAAACAATTCCACCTTTTTATTCATTTTACCATATGCTTCTCTAAAGCAACAAATATTCAGTATTTTTTTTTCTCATAGATCTACTGAAGAGCAAAAATACCGTCCACATTACACTGCTCTGTGCCTGGCATAAAGCCGCATTGCACTTCTGACTTCCAATAGCAAATGTGTTGATTTTGGTACATTTTTACCACAGCCAAAATCCAGACCTAAAGATGACAACACAACATACTTTTGCTACATCCTCTCAAATTGGGATAGATACCGAATACACACTTGATATGATTTTATAAACTGGGAAATTCACAGACAGAGTAGTGGAAGCTTGGAAACAACTTGGAACCAGTGGGGTTAGTGGGTCAAACATCAGTAACTGAGTTTAAACTTGCTTGGGATAAACACATGTCCCTCATCTGACCAAAATAAAATTAAAAATAAATTAAAAATAATAAATGCATAAATTAAAACAAAAAAACACTCAAAAGGCAGATCACTAGGTTTTATTATGCCATCAGTTTTCTGTGTTTCTGATGAACAGGGTAGAGCATTGAGGATTATTTATGAATTTAACAAAATTAATTAGAAGAACGGTATATTTTCTGGACTTTATAGGGTCTATATTTTTAAATTCTGGTTTATTATATTTGAAAAAGACCATAATGTTGTTCCTGGTTTTTTACAGAATATGCTCTGTGATTGTCCTCTCAGTCAACCATTATTTGTCCCCATGTCTTTTACATATAATCATGTATAAAGAGGCAGAAGCAGTCAATTAGTCAAATTTGTCTGAATGATTATTCCCAGGGCTCTGGATTCCATAAAATCATTTCATCTGACTAGCAGATGAGAACTTCAGTTTTCCAATATGGGCTTTATTAACTCTCAGGATGTAATTATATCCAGATTCTGAAGATCTTTGTGGACAATCCTTTTGCAATTGTTTTGCTAAAACAATCGACAGCCGTACGTTGCCTGGATATGAGTGCATCTCGAAACAAACTGGCAGTAGTTGATGAAAATGATACCTGTCTGGTCTATGATATTAACACCAAAGAATTACTGTTTCAGGTAAATGTTTTTATATATTCATACGTCACCTTGAATTTCAAAGAAAAAATTGGCCCTCATTTCTTTTTTGCTTGCCAAAACATTTTTACCCACCAGTGAGTTTCATACACCATTGACGATATCTGATCTTGGATATCTCCCCCCCCCCCCCCCCCCCCCACTAAATAGGTTAGGAGTAGGGCTATTGATTGATAACTTGACAGTTACCTCCGCTAATTTATGTATTCACACCAAAAAATATTGCATCAATTGATTATGTCCATAGAAGGCAAAAACCTTTCAGACATGAGATTTTACACTAGCAGCAGGCAAAGAAGGAAGAAGAGTTTAAGTATCTTACAGTTGTCCGGCAGTTTCACTCTGAATGGGATTGGTATCTGTTTATAAATCAGACTTTTCCAGAAAATAAGAATTTAGCTATTTAAGGATATAAATCTGAAGCAAATTCCAATATTGAGAAATGCAAAACCTGGAAAATTACTTTTTGTGGGGAGAAAAGTAAAGCAAAAAAGACACATTCTGGTGAGAGAGAAGTTCGCTGAAGATGGGTTACACCATGAATCTGAAAGTTCAGAAGGCTAAACTTCTGGTCTTGGTGACTGACCAAGATTGGATCCTTCAAAAAAAGTAAATGTTTAAAAGACTCACTAACTGTGTTAAGAGATGCTGCATCACTTGAACAGGGAGAAGAATGGAACCTTATACATCCAGATCATTTCTGTGTATATTTGATTATAATGATTAGGATTTTGAATACTTATTTTTAACATATTTTCCAATTGTTGTAGGGAGCATACCATGGTGGTTTACCTTTTTTTGTCATGCTAAAGCTGGAATTGGGGGCTGCTTTTGCAGAGCTGGTTCTTTAGCTATCATTCTGTGTCTTTTTCCAGGTCAGAATTTATCCTGTCTCACCTTCGCCTTATTTGAATGAAATAACTTTTCTTGCCCTGATGTCTTGCTATTAAGTCTCACTTTTTAAAACAGCCTTCTCCCCCCAGTGAAAAGGTTTGTTTCTGCTGTTTGCTGATAAACCCACCTTCTCCCACTTCTTTCACTAGGCTTAGTAATGGTTTCACAGGAGAAGCAGCTTAATCCGAAGCCTGGAAGCAGAAAGAAAGCTAGTTGCATGGTACAACAGAATATCAGGGAACCCCCCCCCCCAAGATCTTACATAGCAACACCTAAAAGTTCCAGCTGTAATGTGCCCATTGCTATTGTTCAGCATCAGGTGTTTTGACTGTGCTGCAGTGACAATTCTCTGAACCAAATTTAGCATCAATAAATGGAGACTTTTCTGCCATTTATTTGTGCAGGCAGGTGCTGTTGCTCAGAATAACTTCAGATGTGCAGCAGTTGTTAGGTAGACCTTCTAGTACTATTCAGGATGACCATTTGAGTTGGAATGCAAAACAGGGCTGCTTAGTCTGGCAATTTTTGTATTAAATACTATTTGGAGGCCAGGAGGTTCTCTGTGATGCAATATGTGACCAGAAGGTGGTGCTATTTAGTAGGAAATAATGAGCACAATTTAAGATCTACTAAAGAAAACTTTGTTTTTTCTCATTCTTACTTATGACTGATCTCCCAAGGCTTCCTTCTAGGCTTCAGATGATTAAACAGCCAGCTTTCATTGAATTAGCCAATCCATTGTTAGAGCAGAACAAAGCAGACACTACTATAATAGACCGAAGTCTCCTTTCATTAGACAAAGAAGTTAAAATAAGAGGTCATTGCTTCTTAGGGAAAATATCCTAAGCAGTATAGGGCAATTCCTGTCAATTCCTTTGAATGAATCTGTCACTAAATTCTTTCAACTAGCAGCATATGCAAAAAAGATAAAAGAAAAACAAAACTCAACGAGATGAGACTACAATAGCTTTTTGGATTCTTCACAGGCTCTCAGGCACTTTCCAAGAATGCCTGTCCTCAGAAAACCTCTCACATGGAGTTGTGATTCAAATAAAACAAAAAGCAGGCATTTGGGAGACTCCTTTTTCTCTGTTCATATCTAAGTGACAAACTTCCAAATACCTGCAGGAAATAGGGTCATAAAACTGAGAGTCAGATTCCTACCATCCCATCCTCCAGATTCTGAGCAAAAGAAAACCTCAGCAAATAAGCCTTAACCCATCTTTTAGAAATTAGTTGTAAAACCAGTTTCTTCCTAGAAAGTATGCAGTCTGCCAATTTTTTTCTGTCAGGCTGAAGAAATAAATTACATCCTAAAGCTGAATCATTGTTGAATAGAAATTTTCCTCTCAGAGATCTATTCCCATGTATCTATAGCGGGTCCTAAGAAGAGTTAACTGATGTAGGTTACTAATAAATCTGATATAACACCATCCCAGATCTTCTTTATTACTTCCTTTACTCTCTACAGTTCTAAGGAACATCAAAAGGTCCATAGGCATTCTCATTGCTATTGCTGAGGCTCTGGTTTTTGGAGATCCTGCACGCACTACAAGCATTTCTCTGTGGGATGGGCTAATTATCCAGACCCACAATGAATGTCTAGTTATCAAACATCAAAACAAAACCATATCTCAGGGTCAAGTAAAGATAATCACATTATTCCTTTCTTCAAAAACAATCCATGCCAAAGATGTGCAAAAGGGTTTTGAAGATTAGCACTCCCAAGAGGCAACTGGACTTTCTGAAGAAGCTTTCTGAAGTTGCCTCTTGAAAAAGCACCTTTGGGACAACCATGACCTGGATGACTGAGAAGCTCCATAGACTTGAAGATTAGCACTGTTACCTAGTTTGGGTAATGAAACATCTGCAAGAAAACAACCAAGCTCAAGAGAGTCCCAAGGGCCCCTCAGTTTGGATGACATTTATGCAAAATAGTAGATTTCTAGAGGGTAAGCAGAATGGAACTCCTGCCTTTTCAAACAGGCCATAACAGCCTTCACTCCAATGCTCTGTATTGTGCATTGCCTTTCAAGAAGTTTCTCAATATTTCCTCATTACACATTCACTCCCTTATACTGTATGTCTTCAAGGCCTTCATAATTTCACTCAGGATGCTTTCACTTGAAAGTGGCCTTTTAGTGGCAAATACAACTGCTGAAGAATCTTCAAACTAAATTGCAGTTTCTAAAGAATTATTTCTATATGTTCCCCAGAGATAGTCTAGTATTCTCAGTTTGGTCAGCGGATATTGACACATAATAATACAAATATCTGTGTCTCATATTTCTGCTTTTACTGAGCGATAGGTGGAATTCATCATGATTGGATTGCCTTCATGGCAGATGTTCAGGTTCCATTTTTAAATGATCACTTATGCAGAATATATGTGTTTTAGAAATGATATAATCAAACATCATGCAGTTCTAACTTCGAAGCGGTGTATTTTTCTGACAAGTCAATACAATTGATAAAGATAGCTTCTATATCAATCCCCTTGAAATGGAAATAGGGCTTTTTAGCCCTACTCTTCATTTTATTGATGTTTTTGCCAAGTAAATTTTATTACTGCAAATAGTTATTTTTTTTGTCTCTTTAGAATCTAGTTGACCAAAAATATTTTGTTCTGCAGTACAAACCTAAAAAAATACTCTGAAATATTAAAAACACTGAAATATTTTAGGCTCTGTTGCATATGCTAATCATATTTGCTAAGCTGATCCACTAGATTATTGATGTAGCAAATTGGGGAAGGTTGCTTTAAATTAATGCTGTCTGTTTCTTTAAAAATATGTTTATTACTTAATTAATATTTTGTTTAATGGTCTCATTAGGAACCCAATGCTAACAGTGTGGCTTGGAACACACAGTGTGAGGACATGCTTTGTTTCTCTGGAGGGGGATATCTCAATATCAAAGCTAGTAATTTTCCTGTCCATCAGCAAAAACTTCAAGGATTTGTAGTGGGATACAATGGCTCCAAAATTTTTTGCCTTCATGTTTTTTCTATGACTGCTGTTGAAGTTCCCCAGGTAATGTTACTTCCTTCTTTTTACCTTTGAACTGTTAACATGAACGTTATTTTGTCTAACATTCCTAAAATT
The DNA here is from genome assembly GCA_039707465.1 of Rhabdophis nuchalis. Taxonomy (NCBI): domain Eukaryota; kingdom Metazoa; phylum Chordata; class Lepidosauria; order Squamata; family Natricidae; genus Rhabdophis; species Rhabdophis nuchalis. The sequence continues at coordinate 67,585,178 of CM077646.1, forward strand.
TCTAAGTTATATGTTTTCTGGAATTAATGTTTTAGTAATTTATTTGCTTTTTTTCTCATATGACTCATGCCTATAGTAGTATGTTTGGGGGAGGAAGTAGAATGTGATGTGTTCACTTTTCCTGCCATAAAGTTAAAAATAATTATACAAGACTACCAAGTAGGCAAAAACTTTTTTTATTATATTCCTTATTTGATAATCCAGAGCTGTTCTTTCTATTTACCACTCCCCCCCCCTCTATTTTATATTTTAAAAATTGAGCCCCAGAAAATGAAATTATTTAATATTTTATTCTCTCTAATCATGTTTTTGTCCTGGTGAAACCCCAGTCAAGTACTGATTCTCTGTACGTTCTTGCTTAGTGATTTGTTTGGATAATAGGCGTTAAAACGTTTTAGGGCAGTAACAAATGTTATTTGTTTCCAAGAAACTTACATTGTGAACAAAACAATTCTTTAGGCATGACTGGAAATATGAGAATCAGTTAATCATCTAATAGGAACAGTAATGATTTGTTGCCCAGTTCAATGAGCATCTCAGGGCTTAATAAAGATTTTCATTCATAATTAAAATTGTTTTTGAGATTCTAGCTTGTCCAGATTATTCCAGGAAACTATGTTAAACTTAAGAGTTCCATTGTTGTGACTTGTTGAATAAATAAGAACTAGCTGGTACAGTGAGCACAGAGGTCTTTGTACAGGTAGTCAGTTCATTTAGTGACTGTTCAAAGCTACAACGGAACTGGAAAAAGGACTTATGACTGTTTTTAACACTTATGACCGTTGCAGAATCCCCATGAGCACATGATCAAAATTCAGACGCTTGGCAGCTGACTCATATTTATGATGGTTGCAGTGTCCTGGGGTCACGTGATCTCCTTTTGTAACGTCTGACAAGCAAAGTTAATGGGGAAGCCAGATTCACTTAACAACCATGTTACTAACTTAACAATAGCACTGATTCACTTAACAACTGTGGCAAGAGATGTCATAAACTTGGGCAAAGTTCTCTTAAGAATCGTTTCACTTAGCAACAGAAATTTTTGGGCTCTATGTGGTCGTGCGTTGAGGGCTACCTACATTATGCCTAGTTGTGACTATTCCAATCAGAGATCTTTCTTACTCCATGAAACTAGGAATTCTTGTGAAATGATTAATGCTCATATTTAGTATTCTTTGTTAAAATGCCACCTCTGCACTTCACATATGAATGCATATTTTGTGTCCATGAACAGCTGACAAGAGCTAGCAAAAGATATTTCAAATGTAGCTGCTTTGAACATAGCAAGGATGTTATTCTTAGACCAAATAGAATTTGGATTTTACTTATTCCCTACTTGTCGTTTATATGAAAGAAGAGAAACCGAAGAAATATTGCAGGGTTTAAGAAAGGTTTGGATTGAATCTGGCTTAAATTGGTTTGGCTTAAAAATAGTTCTGTTAGGAACAAGATACTGCTTTCCCAAAATTACTGATGACTCAGAGGTAAAGATTTAGAAATTTTTTAAAGTATATGAAGATACCTGCTGTAAGACTCACGGCATTTTACATTCAAAGGCAGGCAGGTGCTATGGAATGTACAAGCCATGTACCTAATATTAATCTGCAACTCTTTAAAAAAATGCATCTTTTCCTGGAATTGCATTGCAGTCCTAGAGAGCAGCACAATTCTGGAAAAAGGCACAGCTGCTTTAAGGGGTCATAGACAAACACTATGCAAATGTCCCTATGTATTCCAAAAATCCTGTCTTTAAATTCCAAAAGCTGCACAAGTCTCTTGGGTTATATTTATTACTATCATTTGTTAATAGAATATTTCTCTCCTTTCTGCATAAGATGTTTGAAAAAGTTGGGAAATCTTTCATAAGGGTTTTTGATAGGGAGGTGGAAATATATGAGAGTATGATGCCTCCTGTTGTATAAACAGAATTCTGTCCCCTCATTTTTGGATGTAACTTAATCTTGATAAATTTGATAAAATTGAGCAACCCTCAATAATTTGTAGACGAGGAAAAGCATGTACATGCTTAAAAGTTTGTGACTCCTTTTAAATTTCCACTGTTTTTGCATAAATAGAACCTAAAAGATAATCTGTTTTCTACAGATCATAAAACATAAAGAAAATCAATTTACAAATGAGTCAAAAACATTGCACAGTACTTGTTCATTTATTTATTGAAGAAAATGACCCAAAATACTAGATGCATGTTAAAATTTGCAAATCATAGATAAAAGCATCACACAGAAGATAGTAAAATTCAGTACAGATGAAATAAGAGAAGACAGGAGGCAAGAAAAAAAATGTTGGCTCAGTGGGCTGCATTTATATCTTCCCATTCTACCAATTTGCTCTTTCTTTCTACCACCCTATATCATAAACACCAGGAACAGATTCTGGGCATGTGGAAGAGGAACAAAGATTTCATTCCATTAACAGATGCTATTTTATCATTGGAACATATACTTAGTCTCTATTAGATTAGATAATAGTCAGACTTTATAAAATTAATTCCCTGTTATTGCCTAAATAATGGACTTGATGTAGCACAAGAATGATAGGGTGTTTGATAAGAGCAGTAAGGCAGTAAGTACAAAAAATATGGACATAATTATGGATTGGTACCATTATGGCCGTAAGGGAAGAGAAGATTAAAATGGATAATTATGTGGGAATCATTTTTAAACATTAAAAGGCTGCCATAAATGAGGATAGAGTAATTACATTCTGTTGCTTGTATGAAGAAGAAAACAAACTGCCATCTGTAAGAACAGTTTGGCAAAAGAACAAAATCACCAAGGGATAACGTTGTGGAATATATTCAGTTTTTTTCTATAAAACTCAGTTTGTAAGAAACGGCTGTCAGAAATATGTTTTTAGTGACAATTGTTACAAAAGAAAATATCCTGATCCAATGAGGCACATAAAACAATATGATTTACTATTCCTAAATCTTGGCAGAAATGGATAGTCAAATATGCATCCAGGATTTCAACGATGTACAAACTCCATCAAATGTTGTAAGCTGCCTTGAGTCACCTATTTGCAAGTTGGGCAACTACATATATTTGTTTAATAAAGAAATAAATCTTTGTATTCTAATATGTTTCAAGTTTATATCTGTAATGATTAATCTAGCTAGTGGGACTGATTTCCTTAAGTTGATTGAAGGCTTTGGTTGAGTTACATAATTTTACATGCAAAAGAAATGATTGTCATATTATTTAAGTTTATTTACCTCACTTCTGATAGGAAGGGCAAAAAATCATTTCGCATTTATACTCATATAATCTGATATGAATGTGATATTTTGCCTCTTAATATTTGAAAACAGAAGTAACATCTCAATATTTTATTTTGGTTTAAATGAAAATTTGCAGTCAGCACCTATGTATCAATACTTGGAAAGAAAACTGTTCAAAGAAGCCTATAAGATTGCTTGTTTAGGTGTAACTGATACGGATTGGAAAGAACTGGCTATGGAGGCTTTAGAAGGACTTGAATTTGAAACAGCCAAAAAGGTAAAATTTTGTCTGAGCATTTGGAGCTTCGTTAATTTCTGTTAATTGATAAGTACTACTGCATCATTATGAACTATGCATTGCCAATTTTTGAATGACAAATGATTTTTTCTAAATTTAATTTTACGTGTTTAAACATTTCATGGTAAGCATTTATAATTTGTTCTCTTTTAGTTCAAGATTCTGATAATGTAGACTTACAGTAAAATAGATTTAGGTCCTCTAGTTGTGTTTGCTTTTTGGTTTTCTTGGGAGGGCTGACATCAACCTTGCAAGTCTGAAAATACAAAACCTTATGCCACCATTTTAAACTGCTTGATCCTGCCTGTCTTATATGACTGTTTCTAGGCAACATCTTCCCCCCCTTTCCCCAAGGCCATTACCACCTTCCATTACAGTACAGGTAAAGAGGTACATGGATTCTAAACACACCTGAGGAGCAGGGGTGGGTTGCTGCTGGCATTACGGCTGGTTCAGGGCGTGTGCAGTTTTGTGCGTGTTCACTTCGCTCACGTGCGCACCAGATGCAATTGCCCATAAATAGGTCTACATTAAAAAATTGGGGGTGGGGAGGGAAACATACCGTGCCGACCGGGGAACCAGTTCGGAGGCATGGCAGGTCTGGCTTGCAAATCACTACCGGTTCGGCTAAACCGGTCTGAACCGGTAGGAACCCACCTCTGCTGAGGAGAGAAAGAACACTTCCCAGCTGCTTCCTACCATTAGAATGTGATAGAATGGTTTTAAGTTTTGTGCTAGTTTCTGTTCTTTAATTAACATTAAAATAGTTGGGAAAAGATATTTATTACAGCAGGAATCTCCAACCTTGGCAACTTTAGGACTTGTGGACTTCAACTCCCAGAGTTCCTCAGCCAGCTTTGTATTACATAACACTGACTATTGTAATATTGCTAGGAGTTTCCAATTGCACTGCTCAGTCTTAGGCCGTTCAGCTTTATCAAAGTTGCTGTAACCTGCTCCTCTAACCATATGCATGTATATTTATTGATTACTGGCCTGTCTCCTTAAATAGCCTTTGATAAGCTTTTGTAAGATATGTGGAATTATCCTACTTATTATATAAAATACAAGAATTTAAGTGAATTGAGATATACATCTTTACTTCTAAAATATCAATTTTAACAAGCTGAGACCAAGCACATTTTAATTACTGCTTTCTTTCTCTTTGAGAATATTATTCAACCAGATGGATCGGTTTTTTAATGCCCAAAATGTTTAGATTGTTCCTCTCCTCGTGTTTTTCCAAACTATTTTGTTTTAGAATGAAAGTATGGTAAAGAAGACAATATTGTTTCTATCTTCATATTTTTTTAAAGGCAAGAGGGATTTAGGGTGTCCCCCCCTTTTTTTCCCAGGAAACCATATTTATATTTTGCTTCCTTCCACAACTTCCTAGTTTAGCTCCTCCATTCAGTTTCCCTCTGCAGCACTCCGTGAAAAAATGCTGAACATTCACAAATGCCTTTGCCACAACCTTGATGCAAAAGAAGAGGACAATTCTTCCTCCCTTCTTATACTGCAGGGAACATGGCTATACAGAAACACTGCCCCTCCTTTCCCTTGGTCATTTTCCTGCTTCCCATCCCTCTCCTATATACTCTGGAAACTTGCCAGTCTTCTGCCCAGGTGCTCTAACCAAGACAGAAGACGATCTGTTTGTGTGTTTGTGTGTTTGTGCCTGTGTTTATATATGCGTATGTGTTTTCCACCCTTGTCACAGAAGCAATGATTGTGAAACCCCTTAAATTCCTTTCTCCTTTTTTGAGAAGACTCATGGCATTCTGTATAAACTGGCTGATTGGGATGAAAGGGGGTGGGGGTGGGCATCCTTCATTACATCAATTCTGATTGCAAGATGTCAGGTTTCCAACAATGTATGAGCAGTGCCAAGTGGTGGTGGTGGTGGTGTTGGAAGTAGCAGGGAGGAGGGAAAGAACAGTGTCATTATTCTGAGGATAAGAGATTCAGTATTTGAGGAGAAAATCAGTCTATTTGAATAAGTTTAATAAACTTTTTTTCCTTGCCATGCCTTGTCCCAAAGGTGCTTTTTGTCAAGAGGCACTGGACTTTCTGGTTTTTCATTGAAGACATTTTGCTTCTCATCCAAGAAGCTTCTTCAGCTCTGGCTAGATAGTGGGGAATGTAAGGATTTATACTCCTTGCAGGCAGCTGGTCATTTGCATTCTTTTATTGAGTTGTTAAGGCCATCTGGAAGTTTATCTGTGTCATCAGGGTCACCTGAGTGGTGCAAATAGGTGTAGAGTCTTCTTGGAACTGTTGAAAGGGCTGTGTTGTAGACTGGAGATAGATGATGTTGTACACACACACACACCCCGGTTAAGAGTGGGATGTTCAATTTTGACATAGATGGCCTCTTCAACCCCTCTTTCTAAAATAATGCAAATGATGGGCTGTCTGCAAGGAGTATAAATCCTTCCATTCCCCACCATCCAGTCAAGAGCTGAAGAAGCTTCTTGGATGAGAAGCAGAACGTCTTCAAAGAAAAACTAAAAAGTCCAGTTGCCTCTTGAAAAAAACCATGACCAGGATGACTGGGAATCTCCCTAGACAGTCCATGTCTTGCTCTTGTTCTGTTCACTCTTTAGAGTTTAGTCCTCACCCACCACATAAAGTCTAATGATGTCCTACTGTTTGAAATTATATACAGTACCCAACACATGAAATTAAATAATATGAATAATGGACCACCACTTTATATCCTCATATGTAACCTGTAGCGCAATTGTCACCCTAGATCATTTCTAGCAACTCACCAACAATATTTTGGTGGCCCAAGGCGTGGGGCTGTTTTGCAAGTGTAACAGCTGTAGTGCTACCTCTGTTCCAGGTTTACCTCCATTCCCAATTGATTATGGGTGCCTCAAGGCAATCCCACATAACACCTCTCCTGCGCGAGCTGCACTGGCTACCTGTGGCCTTTCGGGTGCGCTTCAAGGTGCTGATGACCATCTTTAAATCGCTCCATGGCTCGGGCCCTAGCTACATACGAGACCGCCTCCTGCCCCATACATCCCTTTGACCGATCCGCTCCCACAGAGAGGGCCTTCTCCGGGTACCGTTGGCCAGGCAATGCCAGTTGGCGACGCCCAGGGGAAGGGCCTTCTCTGTGGCGGGCTCAGCCCTCTGGAACGACCTACCCCCCGATCTACGCACCACTTCGGACCTCCGCCTCTTCCACCAGCGTCTTAAAACGTATTTATTCCAAAAAGCCGGCCTAGCATAACCCCCCGTTTCTGACTTTTATTTGTATAAATTTTAAATTCTTAAGGTTTTATAAGGGTTTTAGCACGGGATATAATTTAATAGTTTTTTAATAATGTATTTTTGTAATTTTGTATGGTTTTTTAATATTGCCTGTGCGCCGCCCTGGGTCCTTGCAAGGAGAAGGGCGGGGTATAAATTTGGGGGGGGGGAAACACAAGTACATTGCAGAGCTTTGGATAGTGCTGATGCTACTTTTTAACCTCTTTACCATAACTCGAATCTGCACAATTCATCTTACATGTAATCGAGTCAGACAGACGTTTGGTTAAAAATTCCATTTTTTCTTTTTTCTTTAAAAAGGTGAAGAACATAGAACATACAGTAAATCTTAGCGATTGCTAACTGTCCCTTATATAAGTTTTGTTTAGTATTCATAATAGTTGCAAGATGTAGGGAACTGATTGATTATTTACTATGTATGATATTACATTGCTGATATATTTCTTCCTGTGTTTCAGTAGGCGTTTACCAGAATGCGAGATCTTCAGTATCTAGAACTGATAAGCAGCATTGAGGTAACAAAATTATGACAATGTAAAGATGAGTGCAGAATTGACCTAGTTGAATGTTGAAGGGAGAATAAGTATGTTCAAGAGGTTTTTTTAAAAAAAAAAGGTGGAGGGAGGTTAAGAAAGTTCTGATCTGTAGCAATGAGGGATGCATACAAATAAAACAATAAAAAGGAGAGACTTTGAAGGATATTGTGAAGCAGACACCTGACCACCTCTGTCTGCCATTTTTCTCCTGGGGAAAGGATTGCTTTTCAACTCCCATGAATGATTACTTCTGTGTAGCTGGAATTTTTTTTTTTCTTGTTGTAGAGGGTAAAAAAAGGAGGAGAGGGGAGGAATTTGACAGTTTTCTGAATTAAGTACTGTAGTTTTTGATACAGAAAACACACATAAGAAAAGAATATAGGAGTTGTTATGCCGGGTGGATAATTGTGGTAAAAAAGGATCTCTGTTTCCATCTTTAAGAAAAAAATATGTCTGGGACAATTCAGAATGTGGAGCTGATTGTTAATGAAAATATTAAGTATGCTTTAAATCACTTTCACTAAATCATTTGACTAATGTCTTACGTATTGCAGTTTTTGGCAGCTTCAGAGCAAGAGTTGTAAAATACCCAAAGAATTGAGAATAAAGTCTTACAAGTTGGATTCACTGTTGTTTTTAAATGAAATATTCTTAGTCCTCAGTGCCTTTCAAAGGACTGAAAGATACAAACATACTTAACAGTGAACAAAATAACCCAGATGCTCCGTTGATCTATTTTCCTGATTCTTAATGGCAAAATAACAACAACCAGGCAACATTGTTGAGGCCATTGCTTTTAGAAGACTGTGATCATCCTTAAAGTAGCATTCAACATCACTTGCTTCTGATAATGCTTATGTATGCTAACATGCTACAGTGGGGCAAAAAAGTATTTAGTCAGCCACCAATGTGATTTTCTGGATGTTTTTTTTCTTATTTTGTCTCTCATAGTTGAAGTGTACCTATGATGACAATTACAGGCCTCTCTCATCTTTTTAAGTGGGAGAACTTGCACAATTGGTGGCTGACTAAATACTTTTTTGCCCCACTGTATATATGCATAAAAATTGCAGATAATTTTATGTCATGGTAGAAACCTACCTGTGGATCATTCATTTCATGGCAGGTCACAACAGATCAAGATTTCCATTTCTTTCACTGGGGAGAATGCTGGTGTTTGAGGGGTTTTGTAAAGTTCCTTCAATTTAGATGGAGGGTATAATCCAACAGTATGATTCTTCCTTCTTTTAGCAATAGCATTTAGACTTATATACCACTTTGCAGTGCTTTACAGCCCTCTCTAAACAGTTTACAGAGTCAGTGTGTTGCCCCCAACAATCTGGGTTATTTTACCGACCTCGGAATGATAGACAGCTGAGTCAACCTTGAATCTGATGAGACTTGAACTGCTGGCAGCCGGCAGTCAGTAGAAGTAGCCTGCAGTACTGCATTCTAACCATTGCACCGCCACACCTCTTTTATACTCCCAGTTGCCTCCAGACTCTGGACTGAAGCCCCTTCTAACTTATAATTCAAATTTTCAGTGTGGATGGGGAAATTCTAGGGTGAAGAAAGAAAAAAACCACAAATAGTTCTAAGTGGAAGTCTGCCCATCCAATATTGCATTTTTCTTGTTTTGCTGTGCATTTGAACAAGAAACTAATTTATAATGTTCTCAATTAAAAATGATAAAAATTTCTATGGGGTTAATTGTCATAATTACAAACAAACAATACAGTATCAGGCAGTAACTGTCAAATTTAACATACACTATTAGTGTTTGTAGGGACGCGGTGGCTCAGTGGCTAAAATACTGAGGTTTTTGATAAGAAAGGTCAGCAGTTTTGCAATTCGAATCCCTAGTGCCGCGTAGCAGAGTGAGATCCTGTTACTCATCCCAGCTTCTGTCAACCTAGCAGTTTGAAAGCACTTTAAAAATGCAAGTAGAAAAATAGGAACCACCTTTGGTGGGAAGGTAACAGCGTTCCGTTCGCCTTCATTGTTTAGTCATGCTGGCCACATGACCACAGAGGCATCTTCAGACAGCACTGACTCTTAAAAATCTCTTTTCATCTCTTTGAAATGGAGATGAGTACTGCCCCCTAGAGTCAGGAACGACTAGCACATACAGTATATGCGAGGGGTACCTTTACCTATAGTGTTTCTAATCTTGGTATAGAGAAAGCAAAGCCTCTTTTGATTTTGATCTTGACTCCTGATGGAGTCAATGAAGTTTTCTTTGAAACAGTATAGAAGTGGTTTGTCCGTCATGGTTGTTTCCCGGTCATTTGTTTCTCAACAGTTCTGTTGTTTTTTCCATGACCTGCCAGAAAACCCGTTATACTTTACATGGTTGAGGGATATTTTAAAAATAATTCTTATTGATATCTGACAAATCAAATACATAAACCAGCCCTCTCCCTCAAAAGTTCCTGAATGTCTTAGATCCTAGAGGAAAATGGAAATTTGCTAATTTAACTTTAGTGGCCACCCAACTCTAGTGGACTCAATGTGCACGGTGAAAGTAGAAGTTGTTTTCTTTTCTTTTTTTGGACAACAAAAATTGGCTGACATACGAGGACAAAGAGGACACAAGCTTGGTGGATCATCATTTTTATCTTAATGGTTATTTTGGCATTCGTCCAGAAACACTGTTTGACTGTGTCAAACTAAGCCATGGCCACTTTCAAGCATGAGTATTTATTTTCTGTTCAGGGTTCAAGTTATCAGCCACAGTTGATCTTAGGAAATAGTAGTTGACTCCTGGAGTCTTGCAGTCCAGTTTTGCACTTGGCTATTGGGTGGCATGTGAGATTAAATGAGAAGGATTGGGATCAGGGATGTTGTTCCACCAAATACTCCATAAACTTCTGTTTATTGCTGTTCCAGTCCCCATGAAGCGCTTTCAAGGGATTGAAGCTGAATGTTGTTTTATATCTATCGTTTAAATCATACAGACCATCTATGTTTTCATAGTACATGGTGTTGATCTGCAAAGCATCAAATCTTCTTTTGTAGTATACTCTTCACTGATGAATATGTCAAGTGTTTCTGATTTATAACTGCTCCCTCCCATGGCTGTTTTTTCTTTTCTTTAAAGCTTTAAAATATGTATGCTCACTCTGGCTCTTTAAAAAAAAGTTTTAAATTGTTTTTGTTTCCTTAGATATTTCCATTTTAATGGACTTATTTTAAAATGGTCTAAACATGATTTTGTGATTTGGCATTCATTTTAACACATTTGTATTATAACTCACCAGGGAAAGATCATAGTCACGAACATGATCGTAAATAAATAAAAATATCAAGTGTATTAAATAGAACGTTAAACTACTTTTTGTGTCTTTAAAAAAAATTGGATGGCTTAAACTCTTTAAATCCTAGTTTGTGAAAAAAGGCTTGGGTGAGGCTATTCTCTTCTTAGTCAGTCAATAATTTTGAATATTTTTCAGTCTTTCATGCTCAGTCAATTAATACGTGGCTTCACATATCCATGTGGATTGTATTTCTTTTCAGATTTCCCCTTGGACTTTGTTGTAGATAGAATCAGCATTTCACAAGAGCAAGTTGGCTGGAAGAGTTATATTTGTCATATTGCGTTGATGTTATTTCTTAAAGTTTAGGTATAAGGGCCTGATCACCTATAGTTTTGCACATCATTTATATGAATATTGTGTGTGTGTGTGTTTGCGTGTGTGTGTGTCAACACACACACATGTGCTGGGCTACAGTCCATTAATCATATGGAATGGATTATAGACCAACACTTGTGCATGTGTTTGTGCATGCACACACACATGCACAATGTATTCATGTAAATGATGTGCAAAACTATAGGTGATCAGGCCCTTATACCTTAAACCCTAAGAATGAAACTGTAATGAAACTGTTGATCTCAAAGGAACAGAGATTTAGACCATCTGTGAATCCTTTTCTCGTATCAGTATACTTATTGCAATTTAATACCTGAAAATGCATGTTTTGGGTAACAATTCTATTTATATATTGCGTACCCCATTTTAAAAAGACAATATATTTATGTTCCATTATTTTTTGCCAAACTTTATCTATAAAGAAATGAAAAATATTTTCAAAATGAAATTAAGATGCTATAATAGGATATCAAATATTACTCTAGTCTGTGAAATGTTTGATTTCTGCTCTTTTTGCCTTCATTCATCTTCGATTTCTAGTTCAGGTGAACCTTTGGCTTTATTAATGGAAGTGTTTTTTTTATCCATAGTGTTGAGATATGATGCAAGTTAATGTTTAATAGGATTGTGACTTCAAATGAGTGAATTTTAAGGAGATATATAGGGTTCCTAATAATACTAAATGTTAACTCCCATCAATCAGCCTTAGTGGCATGGCTAGCAGAGAGAAAAGCTGGAAGTTATGGTTAGCAATTTCTGGATGGCAACAGATTTTCAGCAGCCCTGACTTAACTTAAAGAAGTTCACAAAAGGACATTTTCCAATCACCCTCTCCACTGCAGTCTTCTGACAACTTCCTAAAATTATTAGGTCTAGTAGGTTATAGAAGACTTCTGGGAGAAGGTAATCACTAAATGTATAATATTTACTCATTTTCTTAAAGAAATAATGTTAGAATGAAATCCTTTGAAATACACAAACACACACCCATACACAAACATAAGTATACATGCATATATTTGTGTGTGTGTGTGTGTAAATATGCATACGTAAATATACACTGACGTGTGTGTGTTGAAAGTACTGTTGCCTTATTAATAACATGTTAATTAAAGTTGATTTGAATTTTCTTATAAAACAGACAGGTGTTTTAAATAAGATTTTTTTTTTTGATTTTCCTTATTTTTATAGTGGGGTGTTTTACGAGTTTTTCTGGAATGTTACGGATAGGTGAAAAGAGCTGGAAGACTTAGTATGCAAAACTTTCAAGCAGTGCTGTTCATGTCAAAAGGTCTAAGTTCGTATATATGCAAGTAATCAGTTTAAAAGCTTGGTGAAACATAGCTTAATATTTTCAGATGCTCTAGCCTGTCATGTTTCCTGCCTGATTATGTTCACTAAACTATTTCTGTCCTTTATTGTTTTATTTTTTAAGGAAAGGAAGAAGCGTGGTGAGAACAACAATGACCTGTTTCTAGCAGAGATTTATGCCTATCAAGGAAAGTTCCATGAGGCAGCCAAGTTGTACAAAAGAAGTAGCCATGAAAACCTAGCTCTTGATATGTACACAGACTTGCGCATGTTTGACTATGCAAAGGTATGTGTGCATTTTTCCCTGGGTGATTATTCTTCCTTGGACTTGGTGTCCATGAATCAAACTGTTTGGTTCTGTTACACACATCCTCTTTTTCAGAAATCTCAAGGAATAACATCAACCCCCAAGGATCAATTTGATGGTATTATTGTTTCTTACGCATCATGTAATATTTGCCTCATGTTATAGCATGTCTATGTTGCAGTCTATTGCCTAGGACCACACATGTCAGAGCAGCATTGTCATTTTAAACTTCAGTTTAATAAGGTTTTTCCTTAGGAAGGCTGAGGCTAGGAGTCACACTCTTTTATTTTTGCTGCCAAAGCCTTTAATTATTGTGGTCAGACCAGGATTTGGGGTGTATTTGAGAATTATAAAGAATTATATAGCACACATTTCCACCAAAAGCATACAGCCTTTCCTCCTAAAGAGTTCAGTCGTATATAGGGCATGTCTTTTAATTATTATATATGAAGGCTAAATTTTATTATTTTAAGGGAGTATTTATTTTACAACTTAAGGAACTTAAGAAAAAAGTGAGACCTGAAATATTATTATGTTCCCACTTTTTTTTTCTTCCATTCAATCGTTTCCAATTCTCAAGAGACTGCCAAACAAGTTGCTGCAGCTTTCTTGATAAGATTTTTCAGAAGTAGTTTACCATTGCCTCCTTCCTGGGGCTGAGAGAAAGTGACCAGGTCAACTAACTGGCTTTGGACCTAAAGCAGAACTAGAACTCATAGTCTCCTCCTAGTTTCTAGTTTGATGCCTTAATCACTACACCAAACATATACTTTATACCCACACAATTGCTTTTTTCAAGGCAATAAGTACATTTTGTCCATTTAGGATACTATAATCCAAGCTCATCCATCTTGAAGCCTTCCATATATGTCAGCATAACCACAGCTCTCAAAATTCTCATAAAGCAGATAAAAAAAATACATCTCTGCATCTTTGCATTGTCTAAGATTTTTTTGTTCACTTTCATCTTATCTTGGTATGTATAAACAAGGTTCATCACCCATCATGATTCTTAAATCTGCTGGACTTTGTAAACTACAACTTGAAAGTACAACAATCTATACCACTGTAGCCTAGTAAAAATACTGCACAAATAGGAATTACTCTGGTCCTGTGCATTGAAGTTTGTGCTAAACAGACATTTTTATTTCATTTGAAGCATATTCTCTATAGTTAAGTGAATAAAGTCCTAGATCTGCATACAACTGTATGTATGTAATGGACTTAGATAAACTGACTTTGTTTTTCCTGAAGTATGCATAAACCAGAATGGAATTAGGCCCCATTTCAGTAAACTTTTTGGAGCAATGAAAAGTATTGCATTTTAAGAAAAGAATGGATCAAACATGTACCGTATTTTTCGGAGTATAAGACGTACCAGAGTATAAGATGCACCCAGGTTTTGAAGAGGCAATTTTTTTTAAAAAGTAGGTAAGTAGATAGAGGGATAGAGAGGGAGAGAAAGAGAGAAATACAGTAGATAAGTAGGGAGAGAGAGAGAGTAGGTAGATAGATAAAGGGATAGGGAGAGAGGGAGAGAAATATAGTAAGTAGGTAAGTAGGGAGAGAGAGTGTGTGTAGATAGGTAAGTAGGTAGAGGGATAGAGAGAGAAATAGAGAAATACAGTGATAGGTAGGGGGGGGGGAGAGTAGGTAGATAGGTAGAGAGAGGGGAGAGAGATAAATGCAGTAGGTAGGTAGGGAGAGAGAGAGTGTGTGTAGATAGGTAGGTAGGTAGAGGGATAGAGAGAGAGTGTGTGTAGATAGGTAGGTAGGTAGAGGGATAGAGAGAGAATAATAGAGAAATAGAGAGAGAGAAATGCAGTAGATATGTAGGGAGAGAGAGAGAGAGAGAGTAGGTAGGTAGGTAAGTGGGTAGATGTTTCCAGGTGTATTTACCCATGTGCTTGAGAAGGAAATCACTGACCACCTTTGGAACAAATATTTGTTTCTGCAGGCACGTACTTGACCAACGTAATTCTCATCAATCCCTCTAACTAAACAGCTTTCCGAAAGGGGGGAAAAAACCACTTTTTGCACTGTGCAAACCTCTCCTGAACAGCCCGTTTTTTGCAAAAATGGCTCCGTTCTTTTTCAAATAAAAGGCATGAATAGCCTTGGTGGGGGCTTGCAGAGTGCTCCGGGGGGGAGCAAAATGAGGAAAAACAGCCCGTTGTTTTTTTGTGTGAAAACGGGCCTTTTTTGGTCAAAAAAATAGCATGCATAGCCTTATAGAGGTTTATAGAGTGCTGCTGTGGGCGGGGGGGGCGGGGGAACACCCTGTTTTTTGCTCATTTCTGCCCTCCCCAGCCCCCAGGAGCTCTCTGGAAGCCTCTATAAGAGTGTGCGTGCAGCCATTTTGGTGAAGGGGCGGGGTTTCAGGAGGCAAAAAATGCTGTATTTGATGTATAAGACGCACCCAGATTTTCAGCCTCTGTTTAGAGGAAAAAATGTGCGTCTTATACTCCGAAAAATACGGTATCCTTTTTCAAAAAGAATATATAAAATATATAAGATAGAAACTTTTCGGCGAAAACAAATGTGAGGCAAGTATTGATGAAAATGCATGATTACACAAAAGTATAGCTAAACATACAAAAGTACTTAAAATCCTAATATATCTCATATAGTATTGCAATAACAATTTTGAATTAACAGTCTTTGCAATGATTTTTGTTTCCTGTAAATAAGATCTGAAGTTGTTTTTATGTATGTCTGAAAACTGAATTCCCAGGGACAAATAAAATTGGATGGCATTTGAAAAATGTGACAGTTTTATGTGCGGATGAGGGGACTTTGGAAGTTTTCCATGATATTTTTCTTATCAGAATAAGTAAAAAAGCTGTCTGCTGGATAGTATCTCTAATCACTCATTAAAGATTAAGCTTATCCATTACTGAACAAAAGCATTTCCATGTACACACATAGATTACTGAATTTTGTTCTTAGGGGAAAAGAAAACTCTCATTTGAAATGCAAATTGCATTTATATATTGGAATAACATTTACTTCTTACAAGTTCCTCTTATATATTTGGCTTAAAATTGGCAGGACTATGTATGGTGATACATAAATTTAACTCATGAACTAGAAATCTGCCACTATGCTAATATTGGAATGTTAGCATTTCTAATGTCCACTGAAATTTCCCGCACATGGGTAAGCTTCCTTCAACTCATAGAACTTATGGCAGATATGTTTAGGTTGTAAAATGAAATATTTTGGATGATATTGCAAATAAGGTTTCCATATAGGAATGATTGATATTCCTATTCCACTATTAATACATTCTATGTATGCAAAACTGAGTAGTGAATTGGGGATATTATTTATTACGTATTAAGGAAAAAGACAGTTTGACCATTCTTAGTATTTTTCATTCTGCAGATTTAATCAGAGCTGCAATTACTGCTGGATAATTATATAAAAATTTACCTGTCCTTTCAAATTTTGTACTTTTATTTATTATTAAGCCAGCTAGTCTAAGACTGCTGGAGTTCTAAAACCTATCTCTATCTCTAGTAATTATAAATATCTTTGATCAGTGAGATATTCTTTAATCTAGATACAGTTCAAGAGACTACATATGCATGTGACTTTAATTTATTTAGCAATATTAATCACATATTATTTTCAACTCACAAATAATTGCAATCCATGAAAATGACATTTCTCCTTATAATTCAGTTACCAAATACAATTATACAAGTAAATATTGTGTCTCATTTCTTTATTTAGCTTCCTGACAGCCAAAGAGAGGCAAATGTCCTTTTTAAGTGGACCACTCAGAACATTAGATTCTTCTAAGCAAGGGGCATCAAAGTAATGGCATAAAGTTATGTGACATATCAAGACTTTTTCCCTTTCACTAAACTGGGTGTGGGCGTGGCCAGAATGTGACACATCCGGCAACGTGATGCATCTGGTCCATGGGGCACGAGTTTGACAGCCCTGTTCTAAGCAAAAATATTTTTCCCCAAAAAAGTTCCTAGAAATACTTGGATTAGAGGTGCTCCATAAGGTCATACATGGTTAAGTAACAGGGTTCGCTCCAGTGTTTTAGCAAGCAGTGCTTCCCATCTCATGCCTGGTGATGGTAGAGACGGCATTTGAGACTTTAGCATGCTCTGTTTTTGAGCTACTACCTTTTGAGAAAAAAATATTTCTCCCCACAATCCAGGACTCTTCAGATCCACTGTTAAAGGAGCTTCAGTTAAACATTACGTTACCCTGAAATTCATGGGTCAGATACAACATTCCAGCCTTCCTAGTTTGCTAATTCTTTCCATAAGTTGTGTTGAATATGCTGTTAAATACGCAACATGTTTTTATTCAGACTCATGATAAATCCATGCACATATTGTCAGAGTGAGCATTTTAAAGAATAATAACACTGTCTTAACTTTACTCAGAAAAGTCATATTTGGCAAATTACCGAAAGCAATCAAAAACTGATGTTTCATTTGCATTTTTCCCTCTAGCATCAAAATGAAATTCTGCTTTTCTACAGATGACTTTTTTTTCCTGTCTCAACTTTGAAAGGTTTTCCCCTTCCACCCCCTTTCTTTGAGATAAAAGTCATGATTAAATCAACAGTAATCAAGTTATTTAGACATTTCGGCATTTCTTGTTTGCCCCTATTAGTATAGTACATTGTGAATTCCAGTTTAGTTTATCCACCCCCCATCTCAGTTGAAACTGAATTGCAACTGCTAATTGAGGCAAATGCTTAATTAAGTATATTTCATTTACTTCCTCAGGAATTTCTTGGGTCTGGGGACCCCAAAGATACAAAGATGCTAATCACAAAGCAAGCAGACTGGGCCAAGAACATCAATGAACCAAAAGCAGCAGTAGAGATGTACATGACTGCAGGGGAGCATTTGAAGGCCATAGAAATCAGCGGAGATCAAGGCTGGGTTGATGCGTATGTCTTGCTGCCTTTCACAGAAATATGCTATTATGTTTTCAACAGAAATATTGATATTTGTTTCCGCTGTTTACTACAGGTAGTCCTTGACTTACGATCACAGTTGAACCTAACATTTCTGTTGCTAAGTAGGACATTTTTTAAACTGAGTTTTGCCCCATTTTACGGCCTTTCTTGCTCCAGTTGGTAAGTGAATCACTGTGGTTGTTAAGTTAGTAACATAGTTGTTAAGTGAATCTGGCTTCCTCATTGACTTTGCTTGTCAGGAGGGGCAAAAGGTGATCACATGACTGCAGGACACTACAACCATCAGAAATATGAGTCAGTTGCCAGGCATCTGAATTTTAATAACGTGATCATGGAAATGCAGCAGCGATCATAAGTGTGAGAAATGGTCATAATGATCACTATTTTTCAGTGCCATTATAACTTCGAACAGTCACCAAATGATTGTAAGTTGAGGACTACCTGTACTTTATATTGAAAGAGAGGGGAGAACTACTGTATTTTTCAGAGTCTGAGACACCTTCCCCCCCCCCCCTAAAAGAGAGTGAAAATTTGGTTGCGTCTTATACTTCGGGGCATCTTATACTCCGAAAAATACGGTAAGTGATAGAGACTCATATTTTAGCCTTTGTGTAAAAGTTCAGTAGTCTTTGATTGAATTAGAACTCAGCCAAGGTGTTACATGCTATACAAATTAACAATATGAAACCATTGAAATAACTGGCCCATATCATGAGACTTTTCAGCCAAAAAATAAATTATGAAAAGGCATGAAATTTTGTGAGCTACAACATACTTCATCAGATGCAATGGCATGGCTACAGATTGATACAAGAATTATATTTCAATGGCAAGAGGAGGGGAAGAAAGACAAGATGGTTATGCAAGTTGCAAGCTACATGTGAAACAGATTACACATATCTATTGGCAATCGTAAAGCCATTATGCTTGTTGAGATCTTCTGAGGCAGCTGAAACCTTTTGATGTATATGAGTTTAACAATCTCTTCTCAATTGTGCTATTAAAGCTTTCTTTTTTCTAAAATAGCTGCCTTGAGATCTCTAATGAAGTGTCCTGGGAGGTTGAAATGATTCAATATTATTACTTTGTTCTTGTTTTGACTCCTGGTATTAATTATTTTGTGCAAAGATTGTTTTGTTTGTCCTATGTAGAGACCAGAGGGGGTGCTGCTGTCAGATGAAGGCACCTCTCATCTTTTGTATGTAGTTGTTGGGGGGGGGGGCTGCGGCAGCTGTGATAGCTGACCTGGGACTTTCTCAACATTTACCCCTCCCCCCCCCAACCTTTTCTTTACTTGAGATTCATTGATGACATTTTCATCAATTATTCATCAAATTCTATCATGGCTTCAACAACTTTTACCTCATCATTAACCTTAGCCTTGAGGTTACAGCAGCGATGTCAAACTGGCGGCCCACGGGCCAGATGCATCATATGCAGGCCACGCCCATCCCAGCTCTGCGAAGGGAAAAAATTTGCAATACACCACGACGGCAACGTGACGCCACGAGTTTGACACCCGTGATCTATAGAATAAGTTCACCTCCTTGATACACTGTAAAGCCACATAATAGAACACAAATGTTACAACATAATGTTATACAGGAAACCGCATATCACAAGGCACATCTCCCTGCTTTCCGTTTCCATCCTGAATACATAATCAAGCCTGTCAGCCACATAATCAAGCTTTCTCTATGCTTCAATTGCTTTGTTCTGATGTACTTGACCAAGACAGTCAACTGAGGGAATTAAACCAGGAACTCAGGAAAATGAACTACCCACTCAACTAGATCAGTAGACAAATCAGAAGAGGAACTGAATTCCCAGGGAGGAAAGTATTAAAAGACACAATAGTAACAGAATACCACATGTCACCACTAGTTTTCACCTACAGCTCATAACTGAAGCCACTCAAACACATTATTGATATGCTATAGCCATACTGGATAGTGGTATTTATATTTTCTCATACATGAGGTGGCAAGAGGCCTATGCTTTCAAATAAACAACTATCCAACCTGAAATACATTCTCACAAGCAACAAGAAACAACATGACAATGATGCTCACATGGGGAATAGGACCCTGCAACAAAGCCAGATGTCTGCTTTGCTTTCATGCAAGTGGGGAAATGCTATCGGTTCGGACCGATTCGCCCGAACCAGTAGTAAAAATGAAAACCTGTTCTTCTGACGATCAGTTGTGACGCACGATTTATATTAGCTAGAAAACAGGATTTCCTGCTTTCTAGCTAATCTAAATTGTGTTGCACAGCGGATTCCCCCCTCTCGCTGTTCACTTACCTTACCTTTTTGATGCTCTGCACATGCACGGGAGATCCTGTGCATGCGCAGAGATGGCACGTGTGAGAGAACGCGCTCGCATTGCTACCGAACCAGTAGCAAAGTTAAGTGGATTTCAGCCATGCTTTCATGTATAAATCACCATCGCAGGTTATCTCAGAAATAATTTTTAAAAAGGTATTGATTGTTAATTGATCAGGTATTTGGAATCTGTTTCTTATATAACCTACATCTGCATAACCACCTTGTTTCCCTTCTCTTCTGCCCATTCAGTCTATAGTCCCTCCCTCATATCTGATGAAATGCTATAGCTCAGAAAAACCTATGCCTTTCAATAAAGTGTACTGTAGTCTGGAAAAACTGCTACTAGACTCATCCTGGTTTTTTTATTATTTTATTTCTTTATAATAAAATATGTAAATAAAATAAAGTACTAAAAATAAACACTAAAATCCTGATTTTGGGCTACCACAGACTATCATAGGTTTCCTACAAGGCCTGTGTCTGGATGTGATTGAAATGCTCATGGTGTCTCTTTCAGAACATTCTTTTGTTTGTTTAGTTGCATGCTTCTTTTCCAAAAGCATAAGTTCAGAGTTGCTCTCCGCATTTACACAGCTGGTGCCTAGGACAGGCAAGTAGAACTTTTCAGAAGCATCATACAACAGTTGCAATCTTAGAAACAAATTGTACTATTCAAGGTCAGGCATAGTTGTAGAGTATGCCAATTTGCTTAATGTTGATTTCAGAGGCTTCAGAACACATTTCTGAAAATGTGGCACATTTTGTAAGATATAGTTCTTAAGATTTTAATAAGATTCCATGGAGTCCTTTAAAAAGACTCGGAGGCTTCATTGAGCCTGCAAATTGTAGAATCTAAATAAAGGGTCTCTGCTACAGACATTAGAATGTGAATTTATTTAGTTAAGAGCTTTTGTCCTCCAGCAGTTCCAGGTTTGTGGCTTGGCAAAGCACTGCTGGAGTATAAATGTAAATAACCGTTCAGCTGTTTGCTTGCATCTCTGGCAGCATCCTGCGTGTTTGTGTGTGTGTGTGTGTGTTTGTGTATGCGTGCATCTATCTGTATAGTAAGAATTAGAAAGACTTATAGACAACAACGGGGCTAGATTTCTTCTTCTTTTTTAAAAATTAAGATTGATTGATATTGCTCGAAAGCTGGATAAAGCAGAACGAGAACCTTTGACGAAGTGTGCCTATTATTTTAAAAAGTTATTGAACCATGGATATGCTGCAGAAACCTATATCAAGATTGGTGATCTGAAGGCCTTGACACAGCTCTATGTTGAAACTCAGCAGTGGGATGAGGTAAATGGCGCTCACTAAGGGAATCATTTATCATTTCTACCTATTGATGCCTATGTCGTCTTAAATCTTTACATTGTATGAACAAAATTCCCCCTTCTATTTGAATTGTGCATGCATTTTAATGTGCTTCAATTTGCAGACAGATCTTTCACTGCAGAATCCTCGTTCAGGATTCTGGCCAATCTGCATGCTCTCATACAAAATGCTCCATTGTGTTCTCATCCTTCTGATTTTCTATTCTATTTCCTCAAGAGAGACACAATATTTATTGGAGTTTTTAACATGAATATTGTGTTGGGGATCATGCAGTATTAGACCCCTGACCTTTATGTAAATTAACCCAATAAGACAGCATTTAAATACTGAAATAGAATGGCCAACAACCCCTCCCTTTAAACATGAAATGAAGATATTTCAAGACTCAGTCCTGAGAGTGAAAGGGGAATCTACTTCCATGCATCTTCCTTTAGGTAGAATTAAATGTAGTAAACTCCAAGCAATTGTAAGCATCAGGATAGGTAATCTTTTAGAGGTGTGAAAAATCATATATTAACATAGTAGTATTGAGCTGCAAGAAGCCCCTGTATATCAGTGCAGTGCGAAGTTGCAATGCCCCAGGAAGCTCCAGTTGCCACAGCATGCAGCCCAAAGCCACATTGCCCTGAGAAACCCCAGCTGCCTCAGCACCAAGACCACAACTACAACGAAGTGTGGAACCCTTAGCTGGCCCAGCTCAGCTCCAGCCACACTTGTCCTCATCACCCTGCAACGTCCCTACTGCCCTGGACACCATTGCCCTAGCTGCCCTTTGCTGTCTTCTTGCTCCTGGTCCTGATGAAGTATACCTGCCCTGGCCCCTTGCAAGGCAATCCTGGTAACATGAGGCCATCTTCCCCAGGTTTTGCCAGGAAATATCTATGCCTGACCTTGAGAAGAAAGCTTTCTGGGGCCAGCAGGTTCCTTGAAAAGGACCAGGGCAGGCAAGCCTCAGCAGTGGGAGCAAAATGACAGGGAAGGTCAGCTAGGCAGCAGTGGCCGTGGAGTGCAGGGGGCCAAACATACAGAGATGGTGGGAGATAGGCAGGTGTGGGGAGTTGAGTTGCCCCTGCGGTCATAAGTCTGGGCAAGCTGCCAAGCGCCCCAATTTTGATCAAGTGACTATGACAGTGCTGTAATGGTCATAACTTCAGGACCAGTTGTAAGTCCACCATAAATTTGAACAGTCACTGCCCAGATAGTTGTAACTCAAGGACTACAGGTACCTGTATTTGCAAAGAGAAGCTGGAAGGAATGCCCAAAGGAGATGGAAAATAGTCTACCTATCACAGGTAGCGCAAAAATGCTAAGCAGAGCAAACTGCTCTTTATGTTTTGTTTGGGCTCCCTTCTTTAGGGAGTGTTTTAGGAAGATTTTTTGTTGTGTTGTGTTGTTAGTCTGTTGATATGTCCTCCTCTTTACATGGAGAGAAAAGCCATTGGATTAGATAAGAATCAGCAATCAAAGAATAAATTCGCTACCCGCATATGCGATAGCACAATTAAGATCCATTTTGCTATAATGATGTTTTAAGAATAAATCAACCAGTTGCATAGGAAATTTGTCATTTGACAATCTCTTTAATTGTGAAGGATATAGGTAACCTACAGAGCTGTGACACCAGCATGTTAGATGCCAAGGATGGCTGTTCAGGGTTTGATTAATAAGGCATTATTACTGGCTGTCACTAAGCAGCACTGCATACTTATTTAAATATATTAGTGTATACTACAAATAAATCCTGAAATCTGTGAATTTGAAAACAATAATATTCAGTTGCATTTTTAGACTGTAATTGTTTTCTAAGAATGAACATATTCTGTACTTCAGGCTTTTGCTTTGTGTGAAAAGCACCTTGAATTTAAAGATGATGTCTATGTTCCATATGCTCAGTGGCTGGCAGAAAACGATAGATTTGAAGAAGCTCAAAAAGGTAAGACTATATTGCTACTGCTATTGTCAATACTGCTATTATTAAGTTGATTTAATCAAACTTTACTAGGTGGTTCCCTGAAATTAAAAACAAGCACAATGTTCATTTGGGAGACATGCTAATATTTAATTTCAATAGAAGAGAGAATGTAGCTCAGAGTTGAAGTGACAATCATTTAGGAGAGAGAGTGATATAGAAATTTGATAAATAAAAATAAATACAATGTTTAGTTCTTGGTACTCTCTGAGCATGATTGCAGAAGTTGCATTGCCCACCTGGGTAATGCAATCAGTGTGAGTGAGTGTGGTGCTTGCTACCAATTTACATAAAAATAGTTTTCCTGCTAGTTTTGGTCGGTTTGTGGTTTTCTCTGTGGTGGTACCTTGCTTAGGGAATTGTTTTCTGCCTAAGCCCTACTTATCTGAGGGTTGGATGCTGATGGGAATGTGTCCTTGTTGTTGTCAGGGTTCCAAATAGCATCCAAAAGTAAATCAGAGTCCAGGGCAAAGTATTGCTCAAAGTTCCAGTTTATTAAGAGAGCCATGTTGGCACATCTGGAAAAACTCGAATCTGAAAGCTTCCTGGTTTTCCCACCTAGTTGAAAATTCAAGATCTTGCCCCCACACCCTCAAGTCCATCACATGGTCCAATCTTCCACTGCCATGCTGGCAGCTTCCACCCATCCAGTTCCGGTCAGGTGCAGGTACAAAGACAAAGGGTGACCTTGGCTTTCTAGAAAGAAATTTGTTATGACTACCTATCATCTAACTCCGTACAATCTCCCCTCCCATTTTCCCATAATAAAAATTGTATAGTAGAATAATAGAAAGTGTGGCAGGCCTAAAATCCACAAGAAAAGATGGCTGTAGGCCTGCCAGTTGTTTTGTTTCTTTCCTAGATTTTTTTATTGTCTCTTTTGAATAGTATATAATTGTGGTTTATCTCTATGTGTCTGTTGATGACTGATTTAACATTTTAATTAAAAGACAGAAATCCTCTAAATGATCTAATTGATATATTAATATTCATGGAGAAGTTTTTATTTTAATTTATTTTAATAAATCAGTTAAGAACAATGTGTTTAAAATAATTTATTACAGTACTATATTTATATCTAGAAAGTGTTCCTATGCATTCACATAGCATAGTACCTCATTAAATGAATTAAAGTCAGTGTTTGCTCATACTTTTTGTGATTAAAGGGTATCGTAAATATGAATATTCATATTCTATCTTATCAAGACAATAGTGTACTTGGGAATAGCTTCCATGTTTTCTGAGGTACATTTCAGAATCATATTTATGCACTTTATATAGAGCAGAAATTTCTTTGTGATATACATTGGATGTATTCATTATAAATATGCCATATGTTTCTGGAAGAACTTGAGATATAAGTTAGGATTTGAAAATTGCATTGTTTTCCTCTTTTTTAAAACAAATTTTTGTTTTCCTTTTCAGTTTAAGGTTCTCTTTTACATCAAAGGGTTAGTGCCTTTGTATTCCTTCAGTTTTCTGATAATTTTGTGTGGAAATGCTGCTGATATATAGCACTTCACTGCTAATTCATAGCACTGTCATCCTAAGAGACATGAAAGCAATCCTACAGCTCATAAAGCTATCTGCATTTGTATGGGATACTGTGACAGAGTTTAAATCGCAAAGGGACTCTTATTTTTGTAGCAGTTTGACTGTGAATACAAGGCATAATGTTTAAGGGAAAATGAGTCACTGCTGGTGTGGAATGGTGTATGTCCTGAATTCCTGGATTTATATTGGTGAAAGGATCAGACCTAATTTTTATTCTTTTTGCTGGAAAGCTGGCCTGTGAAACATTCTATAATTGCCAGGGTCGCCTAATAGATTAGTCATTTTGCTTTTAGTTGTGAAGTCAGTACAGGCTAAACTTAAGTATGTGTCCCTTTTCACATCAAGGTGACTTTAGATTTCGCAGATTACCTATAATATTGCTCTGTGAGAAGACATTAATACTGATTTTATTAGCCACTTAGCTTGAAATATCCAATCGTTGTTGTCCTGGCTTTTACTATTACCGTAATAGCAAGTACAATTCATACTGATATTCACCCGTCATTTCTTTCAGTGATACTTATTGGGAGCCAGGAAGAGAACCTTGCAAATGACTAGAAATTGTGCAGCTTCTTTGCTTGATAGATTATGCATTTAGGAAGCTTGGGGGTACCACAAAATCCACAAGACTTCTATTTAATACATGTAGCACTATATTAAACTTCCCTGCAGAGTGTAGAAAAACAGAAAAACATAATCCCTTTGGATGCTTTGTTGTTGGTGTTTGGATTTGGTGCCTTTTCTTAATTTTAGTCAAGCTCATTAGCTTAATCACAGTTTTCTTTATTTTGACTCCCCTTTGTAGCATTCCATAAAGCTGGCAGACAGACTGAAGCTGTTAAAGTGTTGGAACAATTAACTCACAATGCTGTGGTAGAAAGCCGATTCAATGACGCAGGATATTATTATTGGATGTTGTCCATGCAGTGTTTAGATATAGCTCAAGGTAAGGAAATGCTAGCAAGTTTACTTTATTTACACATGAAAATAGAATATCTAACATACTCTTGAGGTCTCCAATGAATGTTCTTTGGGAATTGCACAATATATAGGAACTCTGGGATGGGGGAGGGGAAGTTGGGAGAGGCTCTTATCAGGGCCAAGTATTTAGATTACTATAATCTTATTTTTTCAAATGCTGTTGAGAATACCTAATCAGCATAGAACCCACTTTCTACTGAAGTTCCTGCTATGTTCCCACATTTTCTGTCATTCCATAGGGGACACAAGCTCGTATGAGATATTGCCTTTCCTTATTCGTCTAACAAAGTGGTAGTCAACCTGGTCCCTTACCATCCACTAGTGGGCGTTCGAGCTTTCATGGTGGGCGGTAGGTGTTTTGTCCCATACTGAAGCACTTTCCTTTTTTTAATTTAATTGACTTCCCTACTTTATAAATCACCATTACTGTGAAACCGGTGGGCGGTTAGAAAATTTTACTACTAACAAAGATACAAAAGTGGGCGGTAGGTATAAAAAGGTTGATTACCCCTGGTATAACAGTTTTCTGAAAGAGACAGTAGTCATTTCTATAGTTTTTATATCGCAAAACTGGTCCTGAGCCAGAAGAAAATAATTTGTCCCTTATCTCTTAACTAAACTGTGGCTGACATTTAGTATAGAATTAGGTCCAAGTAAGTTTTTACCATTATAATATGGTAGATTGAAGCATTGTCTTTTATTATGTGTCATTATTTAAACATTTCTTTATTTTGCAAGTACACATAAGATACAGATCAGTCGCCACTAGTACACTGAGCTGAGATTACAGCTGTTCTTCTGTTCACTTAACTAGAAATATCTCCCTCTGAACTCAGCAGGATTAGCTTCTAAGTAAACATGTCTGCCAGTGTGCTAGAGGATAGCAGATAATTCCAAAGTGCTTTTTAAATCCAAATGTTGAGTTGGAAGATGCTGTTCTCTTTGCTTGTAACTTCTGCGGTTTGATTTTTCAAGAACTGGAAGGCAAATGTATTCCATTGTTGGCTATAGTACCCAGCTATGTTCAAATGATGTTTCAGTGCCATTTGAGCCTTGATTTTTTAAAGTGGAATATTTCATGCAAAGTTAACTACAAAAGCTATGGTTGGAGGCACATTTGTTTAGGAGCGTTAATGCAAGGTTCTTTCAGCGTAAGTCTTTCATTATTGGGTTGGCAACTGTTCAGAAGTTTTATGCTGATATTGCCTTTCCCTCCCTCAGACAATGAGGAGCAGAAGACCGAAATGTTAAAGACGTTTCACCACTTCCAGCACTTGGCAGAACTGTATCATGCCTATCACTTCATCCACAAATGCACTGTAAGATATTTACATAGTTGCAATTCACTCTTTGACCCCCAAACTTTCATGAGTTAGTTAACTGATGTCATATTTGCTTTTAAAAGCCTGCTTTTCACGGGGAGACTGTTGTGAGATTGTCAGTACAGCTAACTTCTTTTGCGTATTTCGTTTGTTTGTTTGTCTGTCTGTCTGTCTGTCTGTCTGTTAAGACTCTTATCTTGATAGTGCAGCACCTCAGTGTGTCAGATAGAAATCTGGGAATAAACTTTTATTTTTCCACTGCAGGAAGAACCCTTCAATCACTACTTACCTGAAACACTCTTCAATGTGTCTAGGTTTTTACTTCATAGCCTTACCAAGGAAACTCCTTTGGGAATTTCTAAAGTGTATCCTTTGAAAGGGAGAGGCAAAGGCATATGTCAAATCCAAAATTTATTTGATGAGCAGAATAGAAGGCTCAATGGTGGATTGTATACTGCATCCTGCAAGAATATAGGGTTATTATATTGTGTGATTATTCCTTTTCTACAGTTCAGAGCCTACAAATCTTTTAATACTATGTTTTATATTGGATATCATAAAACAGTTCCTAAATAATTTTGAAACACTTATAAATCATGAAAACATGCAGCTTAGAAAATAGGTCTTTCAGTTGGTCAGATCTTGATAAAATGGGCTTTAGCCCAGGAAAACCTGTGCCTCCATAAATATCTTCAATCTGTCATGAGATTCTCAATTGCTTTTGCTGAAGTAGATTAGTATGGCTACTTCTCTGAGTTTCATTATTGGGAAAAATGAGAAGACATGCTGCATCTTTTAAAATAGCATTATGCTATTTTTTTTTTAAAAAGAAGGAAAATTACACATATAAACATAGTAATAAAATAATATTATTTATCACTTCCTTTCTAAAAAAAAAGGAAAGAAAAAGACTGGAAATCATATCTCAGGAGCAAAACAACTCCCAAATACTTTGAACAGATCATTTGAAAGTCTTCTTCCTTGCCTTTTGTTAGATAAATCATGTGTTGACTGATCATATGTTGATGAGAATTGATTGCTGCAAATCAGGTATAGATTTGTCCTCTTAGTATTGTGTAATAGTAATTTTTGGACATCCTCGCTGCATGAAAAATCCATTTATTTTTACGTTGATTGATTCCAAATGCTGGGGATAAAGCCAAGTGGAACATACACTCTCTTAACTAGCAAATTGATTTCAACTTGACTCTTTAATCAATTTAAAGTCATGCTAACCTTTCCGTGAATTTCAAGCCCAAATGTGACAATAATAGGGCAAATGTGTGAGTTAATCTTTCAATTTCTAAATTACATTTCCAGCAGCAAGGTGATTGCTTCCAGTCCTTATTAATCACTTGTTGAGGTACCCAGTACATGAAATAAACTTATCTGCTATCTTAACCACATTTTAAGTTAAACTAATCTCACATTCTTTAAAGCAGTCTTCATCTGGTTCATAAGCAGAGAGCGTTCAAGTTCATTATTCTGCAATTCTCTCAAACAAGAGGAAATTGTAATTAGTTGCAGTAATCTCAGTCCCGCAAACTATTTTAATAAAATAAATTCCAGTATTCTCCTAAAGGAATATAATCCTGATTCTAAAGCATCCACCCCCTTCCAGCCAACCACTCCAGGAAGATCAGATAGAGAAAGCAGTAGGTACACAGACAGACACACACACAAGATAAAAATCCTATGGAATCTCCAGTTTTACCATTATTTGACAATCATGCTTGCCAAGCCTGCTAAATCTAGTTCTAGAGATTTAACTTCCCCACTGCCCCAAAAATGTGTGCATGGGATTGATTGATTTTTATTTATTTGCTAAATTTATATAATCCCCCATCACATGTGCATGACAATGGGCATCTATAAAGTTAAAAACACAAAATAGTACTACAAAAGTAACAAAATAATTAAAACAATAAACATTAAAAATACATAACCTGCAGGAGAGAACTTTCCATTTCCCTAACAGTATGCCATGTGGCAGGCTCCATAATTATATTACTGGAGCCCCAAGGCAAATGGTAAAGCCATGTTTTCAGGCCCTTCCCAAAGGCCAGAAATATATAAGCACTTGTTTGTGGGAATACATAAACACAACTATATAAAATATATTTGTGTATGTATGGGACAGAGCAGTGGTGGGATTCAAATATTTTTACTACCGTTTCTGTGGGCGTAGCTTGGTGGACGTGATGTGGCATGGTTTGGTGGGCGTGGAAGGGGAAGGATACTGTAAAATCTCCGTTCCCTCCCCACTCCAGGGAAAGGTTATTGCAAAATCTCCATTTCCTTCCGCTGGGACTCGGGAGGCAGAGAAAAGATGGGGGCGGAGCCAGTCAGAGGTGGTTCTCCGAACTACTCAAAATTTCCACTACCGGTTCTCCAGAACTGATCAGAACCTGTTGAATACTACCTCTGGGACAGAGGCTATACTCCTTGTTGCCCCCCCCCACACAAAAAAGTAGAGCTAGAGAAACTTTCAAAATTAATTGATAAATATTAATTAAAATTAATTGCTTGTAAAGGTGAGTAATTCATTGTACAAGATTCATTCTTCAATCCATTCTGCCCCACATGGAAATATGATGTACTCACGCACATTTCTCTCCTTCCTTCCTTCCAGCAGAAGTAGTTAGAATAAAAAAAGAAGCATGATGTAAAGAGGGTGTGAGTAAACATTAACTGTATATACTATTACCAGTGTATATTACCTATACACCTGTGTATACCTATATCATTTGTCTCAAATGGTATAGAGTTTCTATCTTGAGTAGGGGAAGGGCCTAAAAGATCTCCAAGGTCCAAGAACAGTATCTGGATAGGGAAGAAAGGACAGAAAATTCTTTATGTATTTCATTCACCAGGTACAGTTTCCCCCTAGGGGCATCTAATCTGGGACTAAATTTTATAGACATTTGCTAATTACTTCGCTTTTAAAAGCCCCTTCTCTTGTTATAACAATATAAGATGGCCCTGCAGCAATCTACAGGTAATGGAAAACTCTTCTCTAGAATAATGGCATGGCAACCTGCCTTCAAAATTTCCAACAATTCTGGAGCTTCAAAAGTAACCATGGCCGGAGAATTAAGACACGTTAATCTTTATTCTTAAAAACACTGTAAGACACAAGTATTGACATTGAGTAAAATGCTAAGAACAATCTTCGATAATCTAAACTGGTCCCCCCCCCCCCCAAGCTATGCAAAGGTTTTGAAAATAGCTACTACTAAATTGATCCAAATAATAGCATCCAGTTCATTGACAGAGTGAGTAGAGAGAGCTAAACGAAATTTCACATTTAATTCTTCACATAAAAATTGTACTTTGGCTAAGGTTCTCTTTGAGAAAGGAGCAAGGAGAAATAAAAACTTGTCAATAAGTAGGGGTCTAAGAAGCAAAAAATGAAGTCGAATAGTAAGATGCTGCAGTGCTGACCTGCATAGTATGTGACATGTTTGTCTTCCTTTTGGAAACAACCTGGCATACATTTGAAGCAAATGCAAGCTTGTGGAAAAGGTCTAGGAATCAGAGGAGAGAATAGTTCTTCTGCAGCAGCTGATGACAAAGGCAAGGGTTATATCCCTTCAAATTAAAGGAGCTCTACAACCTGCTAGTGGAAGCAGCCTACTATAAGGATGACAGAATAATCAACTAGCAAGGGTGAAAATAATAACCAAAAGCAAGAGATACAACAACACTCTATGCTCCTGGAACTTTGAAACTGCCCTTAGGCCTTTACAGATGAAGCATATAGAGGAAAAAGAGACATCACAGAACAGGAATTAATCTGCTGGATCCCTCAAAGACTGAGAAGATGCAATTGCTGTATGCCTTCTAAGAAAACAGAAAACAAAAAAGGCATTTTGTGAACTAGTTTGTGAATCAATACTACAGAGAACTGAAATAATTGTACACCAAATGGACCCACAAAACCACTGTCAACTCAGGAAGTGTGTGCTGCCAGCCAGGGTCAAGGATCAAAGACTTGACAGACCAATTTTAACATTTTATCAAAACCACCGACAGCTGCTTCTTCCCAGTAATACATATTGGGACAAATGACATTGTGAAGAACAGCTCCAGCATTTCACCAAGAAATGTGACAAGTTCAAAAGCCTGGGATATTTTTATTACACTTTCTGTCTATGGAAGATGGCTGGAAATGAAAAGAAGACTACTATAAATTAATAATTGGCTATGCAAATGAGATTTGGTTTTTCAGATCATGGTCTAAGTTATCTAGATCAGTGTTTTTCAACCTTTTTTGTGCAAAGGCACACTTTTTTCATGAAAAAAATCACGAGGCACACCACCACCATTAGAAAATGTTAAAAAAATTTAACTCTGTGCCTATATTGACTATATATAAAGTAATTCTCTTGAATAGGAATCAAATAAACACAAATAAATTATTTTATAATTACTTTATTATGAAATAATAAAGTATTTTATAATTGTTCATATTTCTGTTTACTTAGTGCGAAACCTGGGCCTGTTTGGCTGAACACAAAGCTGATATTCTGGCAGGAATTTTTCCCACGGCACACCAGACAATATCTCACGGCACACTAGTGTGCCATGGCACAGTGGTTGAAAAACGCTGATCTAGATAATGGATTGCTGGCACAAGGAATGGTAAAAGTGTATTTGGCCAAAGCATAGCAAGTTTGATTAAGGGTTTTTTAAATTAAATGCCATCTATGAAAGCATTTGAGAGAAAGGCTAAAGTAAGGACTTCAGGTAAAGAGTTGTGCAATGTTAAAAATTGAGTGTTGCTGATATGGGGCCTCTTAAACCACGGAAGAGAAGTTGGAAAAGAAATTGCTCATAATCTTCATGGCTTTCAT
Source organism: Rhabdophis nuchalis (assembly GCA_039707465.1). Taxonomy (NCBI): domain Eukaryota; kingdom Metazoa; phylum Chordata; class Lepidosauria; order Squamata; family Natricidae; genus Rhabdophis; species Rhabdophis nuchalis. The sequence continues at coordinate 67,617,115 of CM077646.1, forward strand.
TATCTATAGATTAATCCTGAGAATATGGGAAATAATCATGATAAGAGTAAAAGGGAAATGGAAAATTTGATTTAATGGGTGTAACACTGACCTGGTGTAATGCTTCAAGAGTGTAATATAGTAACTGAAGGATGAATTGACTGAAATAATAGAAAGGCAAGAGAGGTTGCCCTTTATCTATATAAATAAAAATGTAACTATGAGTTTGTTCAAAACAGGTAATCTCCAAAAGTACTGCACCGATTGCTTCCAAATTTTCACACAACGTTCCTTTCAAATACAGCACCAATGATATATATAGATTGTGTAGATGTCACACCTGTGCCAGGTACACGCAATGGAAATGTAAAAAATTGTTTAAAAGGTAGATGGATACAGACAGAGCAGTGGGCCACAGGTATTATGTCATCCTTTATGACAAAATACTCTGAGGGAGAAATACAGTAGGTAGGTTGGGGGTTGTGGTTGTGTGTACATGTTTGTGTGTGCAGGTGTAGATCTACACACAGATTGGTTGGCCTTTAACCAGACTGGGCCACAGCAATGCGTGGCCGGGTACGGCTAGTGCTAAATATATTCATTCTTGTTCAGAAAACCAAATAAATGTATTTGGCAATGATATAGAGAGCATCTGAGCTAAAATTACTGGAGCAAAACAAAAACAAAAGAAAAAGTAATGCTGTCTCCTATCACCCATCCAACCAAGCAGAAGATATAGATGATGTCTTCCAAAACAAAGTGAATTTCTCAAAGAGGCATGAAATTAATAGTTAAAAATTATAGTTTTTAATTGCCCTGACATTTTTGGAGAGACATATCTAAGCTCTTTCAGGCATCATCCTTTCAGGAAATTCCTGAGTTGCCTTTCTGAGGGAAAAGAAAGGAGTATGGTGTATGTATACTTTACTTCAGACTAGATTCCAACACATTTTGAGCAAAAACCTTTTTGTCAGGGGAAAAGTGCTGGAGAACAGCATTTATAAATAGCAGACATAAATAAGATCTCCTGGCAGGAGAACCTAATAGGAAAAGGAATAAAAATAGGTTGGGGTTTCTAAAGAAGCAGATATTATAAGCACAGTTCCAGACTGTTCTGATGAGAAAAAATGGATGATTAAAAAAGTCAGTGAAGCTAACAGGGAGAGAGAATCTGAAAATCACAAAGGACACATAGAGGAAAAGGTCATATGCAGTCAGGTTACAGAAAAAGTGTACAGACAAGTATTCACGACTGAACTGAAAAAAAGAATCACACTGTCTGCTGCCCAGTGAAGATGGCAACATATAAACTGGTGACAAAGAACTACTCAATTCCTCTTGGTTCCTTCTTCTCCAACCAATATAATGGTATGTTTTATCTGGAATTTATGAAGATGGGATGAAGAACCGGGATTGAATCTTGAGATTCATAGAAACATAGTCAGGAATACATCTTTACTTGAAATTTAAAGGCCAGATGAAGTGAAGTTTTTGCAAAAAGCACAAATTACAGGAAGTATGTCTAATTCATTCTGCTAGGATAAGACTGAATTGTGAGTGTTATATATCGTTGTGAGCAGCTCTTTTAGAAGGGTTCATAAGAAGTGGAATAGATTCAGAGAAGAGCAATGAAGATGATTAGAAGACCAAAAAATATGTCTAATAGAGGAAGATTGAATGATCTGAATATGTTTTACACCAAGAAAAGGTGACTTAAGTAGAGATATGATAGTACTCAGAGGAAGATGCTACATAGAAGAAGATTAAACCTATTCTCTTTCAGAGTGCAAGATACAGAATTAATTATGCGATATTTAAGTCAGTGCCAGCTCTTACTAACCATGTCCCCAACCTGATCCATCAGATCTTCTAACAGTTCATCTTTCACCTCTGTAAGTGAGCCCATCTACTTTGCTGCTTATTATGCCTTTTTTTTCCTTTAAGCTTTCCCAGCATTATAGATTTCACTAGAGAGCTAGGTTTTATTTTATTTTATTTTATTTTATTAAATTTATACCCCGCCCTTCTCCTTGCAAGGACCCAGGGCGGCGCACAGGCAATATTAAAAACCATACAAAATACAGAAAATATATCATTAAAAAACTATTAAATTATTCCCGTGCTAAAACCCATTTTAAAACCCTAAGAATTTAAAATTTATCCACATTTAAAAGTCAGAAAAGTTTTATTCGTTTGTTTATTTGAAAGAGTTATGTAACTGCCCCATCTTATACACCATAACCCTTAGTGGCGTAAAATGTGTCCAAAAATGCAACAATATGAGACTGGCCGTTTGAAAACTTTTGAGTTAATTCATTTGATGATTTGTTTGTTTGCGTTCTTAGATGTCCATGGTATTCTCAGAAATTGTCAGCCTTGCAAAGTAGTCCAGATAGGAAGCATAATCAATTCTACTTTACTGTAAGGTTACAATAGCAGAAACTTTCAAGTTTGAAAATATATTTCTCCCCTGTCACTTTTACAGCTAAAGAAATTAGGGAGGGTTCCATGTAAGAGGGTTGCTAAACCCACATTCTTTTTGCAGTCTAAGCTGCCTCTTGTCTGACCACTACCTTGGTTGTGTGTTGGTTTCCCCTTTTCTCCCAAGGCCATTTCCACATATCATCATAGGATTCCTCAACACCAAATTTCAAAAACTAAAAAGCAGAACATAGAATGTTGACTATTAAGAGAATTCATCTAATTGCAGTTTTAACAGTATTCCAGAATCAAAAGGCTCACTGGCTAAGATGCTGAGCTTGTCGATCAGAAAGGCCGGCAGCTCAATGGTTCAAATCCCTAGCGCCATGCAACAGAGTGAGCTCCTGTTACTTGTTCCAGCTTCTGCCAACCTAGCAGTTCGAAAGCATGTAAAAATGCAAGTAGAAAAATAGAAGGTAACAGCGTTCCGTGTGCCTTTGGCATTTAGTCATGCCAGCCACATGACCATAGAGATGTCTTTGGACAGCGCTGGCTTTGAAACAGAGATGAGCACCGCCCCCTAGAGTCGGGAACGACTAGTAGATATGTATGAGGGAACCTTACCTTTACCTTAGAGCCAAATATCCAGTGAAGTAATAGCTTTCCCTTCAAGAGACATTTTTAAAAAGAATCTAAATACACATCTCTCTGGGTTGTTTTAATTTGAATTTGTGGAGTAGACTGTAGATTTGGGTCAATGGCATAAATGTCTTTCAGTACCGTGATTCTAAGTTATAAAAAGCCTAGTTTATCCCTCCCGCTCCCAGATTCTGAATTAGCCCCTATTTTTAAACTGGAGTTGACCCATAATGTAAGGCTTCATGTTAAATGTTAATGATTAAAATTATATCTGTGACTCAATACTCTTCATCTTGCGGGAATGAAAATTGATCCACGAACAAGAAGCTCAGTACCTGCAGGTTTTTAGCCGTATTGCATAATAGCATTCAATTTGAGTCTGAAGAGGAGTTCAATTCAGAGGTTTCTCATTCCAACCAATAACCAAAGCTAAAATAAACATCTCATAATAAATCTGAAAGAGTAGAAAATTAAATCTACTTTTCCCAGCAGGTTGCCTATGGAATGAAAATGGTCCAGCCAGACAATGTTATTTAATATCCTATAAATGTTTTGAAATAGAATGAAAAAATATAGAAAGACCTATCAAAATTTTAATCAACATTTGAGTTAACTTCATCCAAATCACATTTATCTTATTCCCAACATATCAAAGAATATCAAGCCATCCATCTTTATCTTCTTTCCTATCAAAATTGGTAGCATACTCAAATTTATACGTTGAAAAAGATTCCTAGTTTCCCATGAGGGGATATATATATATATCTAAAAAAGATATATATATATATATCTAAAAAATCACACAACGTAATTCCTGGCTTGCTGTCGAGATGATCTCTGGTGATGAGTCGAAAGGGAGGAAAGGAAACAGTATGTCTCCTCCCTTAATTGGGGCCTAATAACAGGTTGTTGAGAAACAATTACCTACAGTATATATATGTGTGTGTGTGTGTGTGTGTGTGTGTTAGGTTTTTGAGCTGATAAATAAATAAGGAAGACTAGGATACATCTTAGTCTCCCTTATTTATTTATTTATTTATGTATCAGCTCAAAAACCTAACACACATGTTAAAAAAAATCTACAAATTGTTGATTCCTTTATAGTTGATTGTCAGACCTAAAAAAGCCTGGTTGCTGTACCAGTTGTCATTGCTTTTGTGTTATTTATTTAATTAATTTATATGCTGCATATATTTGAGGCAAATTTTGGTGACTCTAGATGCTATGTTCAGTCAGAGTCCTTTTTAAAAAAAAATCCTTTGGCTTTCTCAATCGACTGTTAGACGTTTCAAGTAAAAAATTAAAGTCTTCAAGTAAACAAATGTTCCTCAGCCAAAATGGAAAAGAACTCCGCAAATTTTCCTGAACAAAAGGCTTCAGGAGCTTTTGAAAAGCTGTTATGCCTTTCTGTTTCCACCCTGGTTGAATAATACCATCATCAACAAATATGGAAAGCTACAGGTAGTCTTCAACTTAAGACTATAATGGTGCCTGCCCTTATGGTCATAAGTCATGACAGTTGTAAAGTGGGCCAACATGTGACCAAACTGCTTTTACGGCATTTTTTTTGTATGGTCATCATTTAGTGACCCAATTGTTTGCTACATGGTATTTTTATAGAAAAGTGGAAACAAATACAAGTTTTTGGCAAAAATGTAAATTACAGTCATGTGATGGCGGGACACTGCAAGCAGCCATACATGTGGAAGGAATGGTCAGCAAACACCCAAAATGTGATCACATATGACTGCAAAGTGAGAAGTCATCACCACTTCAAAACAGGTCATAAGATCTATTGTAACTTTGAATGGTTGCTAAATGACCAGTCTTAAATCAATCACTCAATCAGAACACAGCTGGAAGTCTTCTAGTCCAACCCCCTGCTCAAGCAGGAGACCCTATATCATTTCAGACAGGTGGTATAGTCTTTTCTTAAAAACCCCTAGGGTTTTTTGAAGACAAGCTATTCCGCTGGTTAATTGTCTTCATCGTTAGGAAGTTTCTCTTTAATTCCAGGTTGCTTCTCTCCTTGATTAGTTTCCATCCATTGTTTCTTGCCTTGCCTTCTGGTGCTTTGGAAAATAAATTGACCCTCCTCTTCTTTGTGGCAAAGTGACAGACTACCTCTGCTTTAGGCAACTGTCCTGTGTTCTCTCAAAGCTAGCCTGGAACAGACCTAATTTTCTTTTTAATAGCTTGATTTGGCCTCCTGCACAGTAGTCTCCAGTCATCAGTAAAATGATCACCTGCCTCCAGCATTTTCCTGTATCAAAGCTGTCTAGTAAGTGCCTTTTTGCTTTAGCTGGGCAACTGGGATGACCTTCACACTTCAGGTGGTTCTTCTGGGGAATGCACTCTTGAAGTATACTCTTGCTTTTCTTAAATCATTCTTCCCCAAAACAACCCTCCTTCTCCTTCAATCACAATGAATCAGCATAGCAGGATTTAGGAGTAAAAGCAGGCCATAAATAAATAATAATAAATAGAAAATTGAATCCAGGATAGTCTTTATCAGGCTTAAGCTAAAGTGTAAGCGATCTACTGTATATCAATGTGTCTGGCGAAGAGGCCAGTGAAGATTGCAGATTGGTCTTTTGGGAACGAGAGTAGGAGAAATGCAAGAGTGATACTTGATCATTTGCCCCCTACTATTTTCTTTCCTGATATTGGGTGAAAGGTTTAGAATCCAATTAAGCAAACTCAATTTAAGCCCGTGAAGCTGAATTTATATGATCAGATTTATCTCGACAGCACTTTTATCCTCTAGATGATTGTCTGGTCACCTGTCAATTGAACATAGCATGTTTGTTTTACCCTGCACATTGGAGCATGCAATGAAAAACAGGGCTGCCTGTTTGCTGCTTTTTGCAAGTAATGTTTTCGGCAGCAGGACAGCAGCCTTTTTGTCCCCCAGAGATGTACAGTGTTTTTCTTTAAAAAGAAAAAAAATTCATCATTGTCTTTTCTGTGCAGATACTGCTAAGCCTGACATTAAATAAGTTCATTTCTGAATCATTCTGTTTTCCTTGTTCATTCAAAAAGTCATCGGTATTCAGTTGCTTTGTATTTTGTTTGTGTAAACAAACGAGCTTCAAATCGAGGCTTTGGTTATACTTTAGAGCACGACTCCCCTGACTGAAAACAATGGTGTGGCTTTCTCCTGCTTGCCATATGTATGTTTTGTTCCTTAATTTGATTACAGCAATACATTATTTGCTCTGGCAAAGCAGAGCAAAGCTCTGGGTGCCTATAAATTGGCTCGTCATGCCTACGACAAGTTGCAGGGACTACAGATCCCAGCCAGATTTCAAAAATCTGTTGAACTGGGAAGCCTGACAATCCGATCCAAGCCTTTCCACGACAGCGAAGTAAGTCCTCTTTTTATTATAAACACACTTTAATATCTGACCTGACACAAGGGACCATGTTGGCACTTGGCATAAAATCTGAGAAGCCTCCTTTGTGAAATCTCACAAAAAGTTCAGAACTTGGTTACCTTTTAAAGCAGGGGTCTCAAAACTTTGCAACTTTAAGTCTGAAGGACTTCAGCTCCCAGAATTCTCCAGCCAGCTTTGCAGAATTCTGGGAGCTGAAGTCCTTCAGACTTAAAGTTGCAAAGGTTGGAGACCCCTGTTTTAAAGGTCGTTTTTTAAGTATGCCTTTCTTTGAGTACTTGTCCATGTCTTCTAAAATTCTGCCTAAAGGGGTTGGCAAATCAAAATATGTGGGATATTATAGATGCTTAGCCTTAATTGAACAGAACAAAATTCGTTCCATCTGGACACCTGAAATAATATCAACACGATACTAAGGGCCTAGAGGACTTCAAAGTTGCCTGAGGTAATCATGCAGTCTAAAACAAGTTAATGAATCAGAGGCCCCATTTCATGGGACCTCTGAGCCAAACCTTCCTTTGCTTTACTAACCTTTGTTCACTCTTTCTGACAAATGAATATATTGCATCGGATTCATTTGATGCTACAGGGATTGGAAACAGACTACGCAATAATTCAGACAGTCCTGTTCTAAAAGATGATGAAAAGTTGACAGTCCCGATTTCCCATTTTTATTACATCTGTCCTGATGAAATTACACTGCTGTACAATAAAAGTTGGAAGAAGAACGTAATGTTTATTTGTATTTGCTTTGTACCCTGCCTTTCAGCTCTAGGGAGCACTTGATTTTTGTTTAACAAAATTTAAACAAAAACAGGATACAAAAAGTTAAAAGGGAAGTTTACAATAACATTTAGCACTAAAGCCATTTTACAGTTGAGAAAGTGGACTTTTACAATTTTGTAAGCACAGAGAAAGTGAGGCCAAGTGCAATTCCTGAGGGTTGTATATCCCACCGACTCAGAACAATGCAAGCTTTTTCCCTGAGGCCCAGAACCCTGAACCTTAGCCTGAACCATGGAAGGCATTTTCAAGAAAGTCAATTTAACAATTGAACTGGTTCCTAATGGGACAGTCAGTTATTTAAATATTTGGGCCCAAACCATTTATTTCTTTAAAGGTCAGTACCTACAATTTAAACGATGCCTTTGTAAGCAAGTTGGCTTTGTAAGCACTTAAGGAGGACTTGTTGCTTAAGCTACTACAGGCCTATCCAGTGACACCTGAGAATCTGGACTTCTCCAGTCTATAAAACTCACTACTTTGTTGTAATGTAATCTTAAATCCTATTTACCAGCAACACCTCTGTCTTACCTGGATTTATTTTCAGCTTGTTATCTCATTTGTTCCTTAGCTATGCTGGTTATCAGTACAGTTTTGAATTTAGTTCAAAGTGCTCCTTTTAGATTATAAAGCTCTACACTGCTTGGTCCAGAATGCCTTACAGACTAACTTTTCCAAACAAAACCTCTTTCAACTATTCATGTATGAAAGGAAGGGATAATAATAATAATAATAATAATAATAATAATAATAATAATAATAATAATAATAACAATAATAATAATAATAATAATAATAATAATAATAATAATAAATTTATTTTGTATACCGCATCCTCTCCCAAAGGGGACTCGGAGCGGTGCACAGGGAAAAAAATTAAAATACTATAAAATATACATACAAAGAATAAATATAGTGAATAAAAACGAATTAAATTAGGATTATCCCTGCGCTAAAATCCCAAATTATAAAACTAAAATTCCCTAACACCCTAAAGGTAGAGACTAACCTAGGCCGGCCAAGCAGCAAAAGTATGTTTTGAGCTTTTGACGGAAGGAGCGGAGGTCCGTAGTTGTTCTGATGTCGGGGGGAAGGTCGTTCCAGAGGGCTGGGCCCGCCACAGAGAAGGCCCTTCCCCTGGGCGTCGCCCGCTGACAAAGTCTAGTGGACGGCACCCGGAGAAGTCCCTCTCTGTGGGAGCGAATCGGCCGTGAGGATGTATGGGGCAGGATCCGATCCCGCAGATAGCTAGGTCCCGTGCCATGGAGCGCTTTAAAGATGACAACTAGCACCTTGAAGCGCACCCGAAAGACGACAGGCAGCCAGTGCAGCTCGTGCAAGAGTGGTGTTATATGGGTGAACCTAGAGGTCCCCATTATTGCTCGCGCAGCTGCATTCTGGACCAGCTGAAGTCTTTCTGTCTCATCCCTACAAGAATTCAAGGGCATCAGCATAGGCAGGCTCTCTTGTGGTGGAACATCTTGCTCCCAAGACACATCTGAGGTTCTCTTTGTTGAAGGTGTGTATAGGTTTAGTTCAAAGTGATGTTTGGAGTTTGATTTTTAGTCCTATATCTATGAGGCTTTCTAGTGACTAAGCTACTGTATTTTATACGTTGATTAAAAAATAAGGATCTTTCAGTTTTGGCTGATTCAGTTGACTGTTATTATATTTTTTTATTCTTGTAAGGTGCTCAGACTGATGGACTGGTTGATATATAAAATGACATAAACAAATAGAGATAGTCTTCATTTAGTGAGCATAATTGGGACCAGCAACTGGATAATTAAGCAAATCAGTTGCTAAGTGAAATCAACACTCTGCTTATGATCTTACAATAATACAATAATACAATAGCAGAGTTGGAAGGGACCTTGTAGGTCTTCTAGTCCAACCCCCTGCGTGGGCAGGAACCTTATACCATTTCAGACAAATGGCTGTCTAACATCTTTTTAAAGACTTCCAGGGATGGGGCATTCACAACTGCTGGAGGCAAGCTGTTCCAGAGGTTAATTGTTCTTACTGTTAGGAAATTTCTCCTTAGTTCTAAGTTGCTTCTCTCCTTGGTTAGTTTCCACCCATTGCTCCTTGTTCTGCCCCCAGGTGCCTTGGAGAAAAGTTTGACTCCCTCTTCTTTGTGGCACCCTCTGAGATATCGGAACACTGCTATCATGTCTCCCCTGGTCCTTCTCTTCATCTTACTTTTGCTTACCTTTGTTTTAAAGAGATGCAAAGATTGTAAAGGCAAGGATTGGTCATAAAATTAATTTTTTAAAATCATAGCTGTAACTACAAATGGTTGTTAAATGACACAATCACTAAAACAGGGACTGTCTATAACTTATTAAACAGATTTAATGTTCAATCCAATTTAGCTAAGAGTTTTCACTATTAATTTTGGCCCAACAGGTTGCATCCTGTATTGCATATGAAGTTTTTTATTTTTGAAAATTAAAGGTGACAATTATCACTTCCCAAAATCCTTTCTGCTATTTGTTATTACATGATCTATTTGACAGAAAATGAGTAGGTTTTGTTTCTCTGTTGTGAGTCTTCACTTCGGTAGACTATCCCCCACCCTCAATAACTTTAAAATGCCACTTTAAACATTGCAGCTAAACTAATTGTGGCTCAAACAGCTTGGGGCTGGAGTAGCAAGAGGGTGAATGATTGGTCTGCTGTGTTTTTCACAATTCTGTTGAGTCAGAAAATCCTTGTATATAATGTGACAAATAAAAAATGTGCACATTTCTAAGCTTGTATTTGTAGTTGCTATCTGGATCCGGAAAACTCTTCAAAAGGTCCTCAGAATGTAAGACTTGTCATGCTTTATAGAATCCAAATAAGACACTTGTAATTTTAAAAGCCATTTTTAAAGCAACAGGTATGTATTACTTCAGGTCCTTTCTTCCATTTTGTAAATTTTGATGTGCTTCCTTCAGCCAAACAAATAGTAAACTTAACTGTACATTTACCATATTTTTTGGAGTATAAGACGCACTAAGATTTTAAAAAGGCAAATTAAAATAAAAAAGTTTTGCACTTTGCAGATCTCCCCCAAACAGCCTGTTTTTTGTGAAAACGGGCCCGTTTTTTATCAAAAAAGGGCATGCATAGCCTTTAGGAGGCTTATAGAGTGCTCCTGGGGGGGGGATTGAGCAAAAAATGCCCCGTTTTTCACTCATTTATGCCCTCCCCAGCCCCCAGCACTACTCTGGAATCCTCCTAAAGGCTATGCATGGCCATTTTGGTGAAGGGGGCAGGGCTTCAGGAGACCAAAAATGCTGTATTCAGTATATAAGATGCACCCAGATTTTCACCCTTTTTTGAGGGAAAAATGTGCGTTCTATACTCTGAAAAATTTGGTATTTGTATATTTAATCTATGTTTTGACTGATTGCTTTCTACTAGTATCAGGCTTCTTGGATATCTTCCTTAGAGGTCTTGCATTACTAGCCAGTATTGGAAATCACTTGACACTGGCATCTAAGAAATGAGATAAGGGGTTCGAAGCCAAGGAGGGTTTGAAGACTAGCCATTCACCATTCCTTGGGTCATAATTCAGATGTTTAGATTATTGTGGTTGACTGACTAACAGTGACTTTGCCTCTCTGTGTTTCTTTGCAGGAGCTGGTGCCTTTATGTTACAGGTGCTCCACCCACAATCCCTTACTGAACAACCAGGGGAATGTCTGTATTAATTGCAGGCAACCTTTTGTTTTTGCTGCTTCCTCTTATGGTGTGTTGGAATATTGCATTTTCTCTACAGTATTACATCATTTTTTTTTTCAATGAGACTTTTACCAAAATGTATCCAAAACCCAGAATTAGAGTGGCCTTTGGTACCCTATACACGAGAGGAGTGTATAGGTGATATTAAAATAGTTGGATGGTGTTTTGTTTCCATTTTGTGTGTGTAAGTGTATGTGCAGAAGTGTTCTGTTTATTTCTAGAACAGATGTCCATGGCTTTGCAGCTGTTCTGAGAATTAACCGTTCCCCTCTTTTTTTCCTCCCACAACCATTTCAGATGTCTTGCATCTGGTTGAATTCTACTTAGAAGATGGAATAACCGATGAAGAAGCTGTTGCTCTGATTGATCTAGAAGTACCCAGACTAAACAAAATAGGCAGTGAATGGCAAGAGCAGATGAGTAATGGTATCCTTCCTAGCAGTTACTTAGGAAAAGCATGTTATTCTGGAAAATATTTAGTATTGCTATTTTTTTTAGTAAACGTATAAAAATATTAAGATTAACGATTATTTGAGAAGAGGTTTTTTTTTATAGCTCCATTCTACAGCCTAGGAACACCAGCTTGGATTTATTTTGACACTCAACATTGGTGGCAATTGTACCCTTCTAAATTATAACAAGTTAAGTCCTGCCTTCTCTATTGATGTCTGGCTGCATTATAAAGGCATGGAGCCAAAGATGTAGAGATCTGTTTTTAGAGGACTCATTGTATAACTGTAAACCCCCCCCACCCACCCAGAAACCACTAGGGTGCAAAGAAAAAAAATATGGTAATATTATATAGCAGGGATGTCAAACTGGATTTCTTCTAGGGCCAGATCAGCATTGTAGTTCTCTGCGGGCTAGTGGGGGGGGAGACAGGATGGATGCCTCCTGCAGCACCCTGCCATCCAAACAGGGTGGGGGGCTATGCATGCGCTCCCCGTTTTCGGCCTGGATGACTTCCCGTGGCACTTTGCTGGCCAAAACAGGGCATGTGGGGGTGCACACCCCGCACCCCTTTTTTGGCCTGGATGGCCTCCTGCAGCATTTTGCAGGCCAAAACGTGTGGGGGGGGGGGCATGTGGCCCCCTCATGCTCCATTTTTGCTAGTAGAGGCACTGCGGGCTGGGCCTTTGCTATTTCCAAGCTGATCCCGCAGGCTATTTTTAAGCACCCTGTGGGCCAGATTCAGCCTGCAGGCTTTGAGTTTGACATCCATGTTATATAGTAACATAATAGGAATGTTTGGCTTTTTTTCAGAAGTCATGAAGTATTAGGCTTCTCCAGTACTCAAACTGGGGATGGAATTTTCCTCATTCACAAAATACAAAATATTAGCTGCCAATCCTTCCAGTTATCTTCTCTCTTTCAGGGCCCCCTGCTTATTTGGTAATCTTTGTCTTTCATCCACAGATGTTTCATATTTCTAAACAAATCACTGTATTATGAAAATAAAACGTACATTCATACTTTTTCTCATTGGAGATAAGGAAAAGTTGAAACTAGGGTTGGAAATCACTTAGTTTCCAGTGGCTGTTCTTGTTCCTAGTCCAATTGTATAATGTCTTTTAGAACTTATTTTCTCCCTAACTCATGCTTCTAGGTGTGCAAACAATGAGACTTCTTTATAAAGTGGACGAGATTGAGGAAGATGATCCATTTACAGCAAAATTGAGTTTTGAGGTTGTAAGCAATTTCTTGTTTTCTTTTCAATTTCTTGTTTTCCTGAACTGTCTCTTCATTCAATTGTTTTCTTCAAACTGCTGATTAATAACAGAAAGGTAGTCATAAGGAAGTATCTACAGCAAACGTGCTTTTCATACCGTCATTCCCTTTCATTAATAAATATTTTATACTTTTCAGATCTCTCCCATAGAATACAAATGTTGCTTTGATTTGTTTGACCTTTTTAAAAGTCCCTTGATATATCTGACAGGAATGGCTTATGTAGTTGCTGGTTTGGCTGGATCACAGTTCTCATGCCAGGCAGCTCGAATAGGTTGTGCACCACACTGTAAAAGTGCCTAAAATTCATTAGTGAGGAGAAGGTAGTGACATCTGTCATGACGATCACGTTTACCTACTGGCTTATTTATGAAGCACTTATCCTATCTCTCCTTAAAAATAAATTAAATTTGAAGATGAATAAAGAACTAAAGAAACAGCTGGATATCCTGCAGGCAAATATATATTGCTGTTTGCAGAAACAGAACTGTCGCCTAAGAAGTCATTATATTAAGAAGGAATGCATTTTTAACATTTGTAGAACATACATATTTAACAATTTTAATTGTAACTTTGGAAAAAGTATAGGTAATAAGTACTATTACAATTTATTTTGCTTTTGTTTACGCTGGCTAGATGACTCTGAGGCATAAGTTGCCATCTCCATAAATGGGCAGTTTTCATTTGGGATATTTCATGGGGATCTGACCAGTGATGGTATTCAGCTGCTTCGGATTGGTTTGGATGAACCAGTAGTGGTGTCCGGCGGGTGGCCGCCCTGGCGCTATGCCTTCCTATTTAGCCATATTTTCTCAGCCGCACGCATGCATGCAAGCTGCATCTGCACAAGCAAAACGCATGCACGGAAGGCCACACACATGTGCAGAAGGCGCGTCCTCACATTTTTGGTGCATGGCAAACTGATAGAAAAATTATGTGAAACCCACCTCTGAACCTGACCCTGACTTTACATTTGTTTGTTTACTACCACCTTTTGTCTACATCAAGATTTAGTTGCAGTTCAACCATAAGCAAAGGGATCTCTGAATAGCACTTAGAGAGGATAGTAACATTTTCAAGTTCTAAATGATGGGTAATAGTGATTACAAGGCTTCTGTTTGTAATTAGAAAATGAATGTCAATCACCTTCAAAATGAAGTGTGGTCCATCAAAGGTAACCCCAGAGTTGCATGAAAGCCTGGGAGGGAGGGAAGAACTTTTGGAGGAATAGAAAAGCACTATCTAAAAATGGTGGCATCATAGAACACTAGCGGAATAACACTAGTGCTGTAGTGTAATAACTTTGGGGCTGCATGATGTGCATGTGCAGTACATGTGGGCTCTGTAATGTTTGTAGTGTTCCAGTCATCACCCATCACCTAAAGGACCCAAGAGTAATTGTGGTGTTTTTCTTCTATTATAACAACCATAACCCTTAGAAGATGTGTCGTAATAAACTTAGTGAGCATATTCCAGTCATTTATCTGTACCTCGCATGATAGAACAGATTTCTTCTGGGGTAGAAGATGACTAAGTTAAAAGGGACTCCAACACGCCATCTTCAGCGTTTTCCAGATTTCATTGCAATAGGACATGTGCAGGCTTTTAAAACTAGGAATAGTTCCAGGGCTAAATACAGAACTGAATAGGAACTGATAGCTCAGTGTAAATACAGCCTCAGTATATGCAAATTAAAATGAAAAACAATAATCCGTACATAGTTTCTGAAATGATCTTTATCATTCCAATGGCCTCAAACCAAACTCAAGCATTTATTTTCTTTCTGTAATTATTCTTTTCCTGCAGCAAGGGGGCTCTGAATTTGTCCCTGTCATAGTGAACCGTGCAATTCTCAAATCCATGAGCAGGAGAGATGTGCTGATTAAACGCTGGTCAAAACCATTACAGTGGCAGTACTTCCGGTCTCTCCTTCCAGACAATCCCATTACTATGTGTTCTTTCTGCTTTCAGGTATGAGAAAGATTTGGAGGATGTGTATGTGAAAGGGTAAGGAAGAACAGGCACCTGTAAACATTTTATGAATATAAATGCTGGGTAAAGGGTAGATTTGCTGGCTAAAATCAAAATATTTCCTTCGAATGGGAAAAAGTGTAATGTTGTTAGACAAATATTCTGTTGCACATAAGAAAAAAAAATGACGGACACATGATCACTGCAGAGCATTTTGCAAAATGAAGTAAAACAGCTGCTGAAAGGCACTTGATGAGTCTGCTATTTGAGCAAAAGAGGAGAAGAATAATTACACTTCTCTTTGGCGATTTCTTTCCTTTTCATCTGATTATTTGATGCATGACTCTAACCAGCCAGTCAAGTTATCTATATATATAAAAAATGTGTGTGTATGTGTGTGTTCCATCATAACTCTGGAATGCCTCAAACAATTTCAACCAATCTTGGTGCACAGATGACTTACTCTCCGGAAAGAAATGCTGTGGGGTTAAGACACCCCTAACATACCTCGTAGTATGTGTTCTGTTACAATACAGCCTTAAAATGGCTTCTACTGTAGTGCCGTAAAATGACTTCTACTGTACAGTGCAATGGAGTTGCCATAGTAATAGCTTCGCAGTACTGCACAAAGGGGAAAATCCAACATTAGACATTATGTTTGGTGTGGACATTCCCCCCCTTTAAATAAATACCCACAACAACACCAGGTTATCAGCTAGTATAAAATAAAAAGCAGAAGGACATAGAATACTTCATGGTTCATAGGCAATTAATTTGTATTCAACAACCTTGTAAATATATGGGGCTTTGTTTCTTTAGTATGCATGACCTGCAAAGGTTTAATCTTTTAAAGGGAAGTTTTGAGATATGGCTGAGAATTTGTGCTTAGGATGACTCAAGTACTGCCATTTATTCATGGAGAATAGAAACCGTCCATTAATATTTCAAAAATCAACACTTCTGTACAAAGACAAGTCATTCATAAAATTATGGATGTATTGTTTCAAGGCAGATGATTGTGTTAATCTGCTTGTAGCAGTAGCAGTGCGAAAATGCCATAATGCCTTAAAGAATAATAGATGTCTTGCAATATACACTTTTTGGTCTAAAGCCTATTTCATTAGATGTACCAGCCACTGTAACTTCAGCTCTATATATGCACTCATATACAGAGGGATTTTTTTTTAAATGGAAGGATCAAAGGCTCTGGCATATAAAGAAGCGTGGAAGTTCTGTCACATTCCTTGGCAGAGATTTAATCTTTTCAGCATAGAAGTAAAATGACCTGTTCGGAATCAATAGTTCAAGAAAGATTATTCCTTCCACAGTAGGAATCGTATCCCAGTTGTCATAAAATCCAATTGCATTAAAGTTAAATTTGCAAGTAGCTCCACATTTTACTCATTCTACATTCTAAATTCACTTTTTTTCCTTTCTTTTTTGAAATCTTAATCATTCTAAAATTGGCAATGTAATATCCCGAGATATTGACGTGTTCTTATTCATGGGTTGCAGTATGTTGCTATTTTTATTTCATCTTCATTTATCCTCTGGCCTAGAAGATATTTATCCCGTGGAAAGAACAGAAGGGCTGTGCTGGCAAAGGAATAAGCCTGCAATCATCTGCGTGCAGAATGGTATATGTAGGGGGATAATGCACTGGAAGGAAACACCAGAAATTGTCTTTAGATAATCCCATCCACTCACTTTCTCACTACCCTGTTCCATCTATTGAGTCCCTCTTGCAACTCTCCTTTACAGATGTTTCATTCAGAAGATTATGAGCTCCTGGTGCTCCAGCATAATTGTTGCCCATATTGTCGGAGAAAAATAGATGAATCCAGCTAATAGAGGAAACAACAAGACTGTTTGGCAGAGAGCAGTCCTGCTGCTGGGACTCCAAAGCATTTCTAAGTTCATTAGAATTTCTTAGTAGTCTGTTATTGTTGTTTTTAAGAATGGGTGGAAGTGCAGAAAGAAAATTATACATGAAGATAAAAAATATATTTTCCTATTCATTGTGAATGAGAATCTAAATATCAAGTTTTGTTTTGCTCCTCAAAAAAATATATGTATATATGTTAGTATATACTTATAGTAAAATTTATATGATGCTGTATACCCTGTTGATTTATAAAATAAGAAAGAAGGGCTACCTGGAAATATTTTTTTAACAATCTCTTCCACATATTCTTGACATTTTGATGAAAGTCTGCCAGTTTGTTACAAATGGAACAATAACTTCTGGGGTGAAATTCTGCTTGAAGAAAAAGATGCTGAATTTTAGTGGATGGAGTTAGTTCTAAATTGGCCTCTAGTATTAGATTTTTATTACCATTCCCAATAAAATATATGGGTTGTTTTTAAAAGTGTCTTTATTTTCTTTTGAACATTTCTCATCTGTCTTAATTGCTATAATGGAAAATGGCTCCCCAATTCTGAGTAAATTGTTATAATAAAAGAATATTACTTTTGCAAAGTTTTGTTTTTAAAAAAAACGGACTAAATTTCTTTAAAGTTTAGCATTATTAAAATGCCATTGTAATAGGCACATAAAATATAAGAATACGGAGCATCAATGGATAAGTCAGCATATCAACACTGCTAGACATTGTCCACAAGACCAAAGGATCTGACATAAGGCCATGGGTTTAAGCACATTAATTACTAGAATAATCTATACTTAAATGCTTCAACATAATGAACTTTGGTTTAAATGTAATTTTAAAATATTCAGAAAGTTAGAAACATGCGTTATGTGAAATTTCTCTTTCTGACATAAAAAGATATGAAGGGTCCTTGGTGCGCTCTGGGGTTGCTTGTTTTCTTGTAGACATTTCATTACCCAAACTAGGAATGCTGTTTACTGTCAGTTTATATTCTAGTGCAGGTCTGTAAAATTGTCAGCCCGTGGACTGATACATCCCACGTGGGCTATGCCCACCCCGGCTCCACAAAGGCAAAAAACATCACGATGCATCACAATACGGCCCACGATGCAAGTGGGTTTGACACCCGTGTTCTAGTGGCTTGCCTGTCATTGTTGGTTGGAGTGGTTTGGTCTTAGAGATTCTTCGATTGGACCGTTTGTTGTTGGCTTCTTTGGTGATTTGTTGATTGGGGTATTGTTCACTTGATTGTTGGTCTGATGTTAACCTTGGAGTTAATCTCTGTGTGCTGATTGCTGGTGGAGAGGTACTTGAGTCTTTTTATTCTTTTTTGGGCTGGGTGATGGTCTCTTTTGCATCATGAAAATTCTTTATTTTCACAATATATAGACAGATTTAACCATAATTTCAAGCCAAATCTAAAAAGTCCAAAAACGGCAGGTAATTTCTAGAAGCCTAGCACTCTGACAAATCAACCATCAATAGACACATATACATTAACAACATATTTATTTATTATTTATTATTCGAATTTATAAGCCACACCCATCTCACCACATAGGGACTCGGGGCGGCGCACAGGGAATATAAAATATAAATACACAAATATACAAAAATAAAACGTTCATTAAAACTCAATTAAATTAACCCACCCTGCGCTAAAACCCATATTAAAACCCCTGAATTAAAACTTTGGTAACTAGAGGTAGTGCAGTGTCGAGTAAAATCATGCCAGACCGGCTTGTTGGAAGAAGTGCATTTTTAACCGCTGGCGGAACAGGCGGAGGTCCGAGATGACACGGAGTTCAGGGGGGAGAGCGTTCCAGAGGGTTGGGCCCATCACAGAGAAGGCTCTACCCCTGGGCATCGCCAACCGGCATTGCCTGGTTGACGGCACCCGGAGTAGACCCTCTCTGTGAGAGTGTATCGGTCATAAGGACGTATGGGGCAGTGCAAGGCAATAGGCAATGCAGCAAGCTCAGAGAGCTCCAAGGACCCCTCATGTCAATCCTGAGCTACAAATATTTTCCTTTTATTAGTATAAAAATATGTGTTGCATTCCTTCTTAATTATTATCTAGAAAGCTTGAAGTCTGATATATACAGTTTAAAAGGAACACTGATTACTACGCATGCATTTCTCTATGAAAAAGTAAAGTTTAGTTCCATGGCAATTGCAGAGTTAAGTAGGCTAAAATTGGAAAATTATCCAAGCGTATAGTAAAAAATGGCAGATGAAATGTGTCAATTACTGAATGACTGCTGTACAGGTAGTCCTCAACTTACAACTTACAATTGAGCCCAAAATTTCTGTTGCTGAGGGAAACACTTGTTAAATGAATTTTGGCCCATTCTGCAACTTTTGAGAATCACTGAATTTGTTAACTAACAGGGTTAGTTAAGTGAATCTGACTTCCCCATTGACTTTGCTTGTCAAAAGGTTGCAACAGTTGATTATATGACCCCAGGATATTGCAACCATCATAAATTTGAGTCAGTTGCCAAGTGTTTGAATTTTGATCACGTGACCAATGGGATGCTGCAACGGTCATGTGAAAAACAGTAATAAGTCATTTTTTTCAGTGCTGTTGTAACTTTGAATGAATGACCTGTTGTGAGACAAGGACTACCTGTAATGCAATGTTTTTATTTAAAGAAAATTCTGAAATTGGAGTCTTTACTTTACTTTATTGTCATTGTACGTATATACACGGTTTACACATACAATGAAATTCACATAACACCCAGAGACCAGGCCCAACACATCTAAAAATCCCCAAGCACACCCCCACCCACCAAAAAAATTTCCCACCCCTAAACTACTCAAGTATCCACACAACAGACCAAGTAGTGCTGACCAATAGCTCGTTGATAGTGGTCCTTTATTTAGTTTATTGTTGAGTGCAATTATAGCTCTGGAATAAATATTCAGAAGACGTGTGGTCATAGTTTTAATCATTCTGTATCTTCTGCCAGAAGGTAACAGTCTAAAAAGATTGTAAGCAGGATGGGAAGAGTCTCTGAGAATGTTATGCAACTTCCTCAAACAGCGAGATCCAAAGATGTAGCTGGTGCCCAGTGATATTCTAGGCAGTTTTAATGATTCTCTGTAGACCTTTTTTGTCTGTTGCAGAGCTGCTCCCGTACCATGCAAGAATGCCATATGTCAGGACACTCTCAATAGTGCTGCGATAGTAGGACAGAAGTAGATGCTGAGATAGATTTATCTTCCTTAGCATTCTCAGGAAGTACCTTCTGTGCCTTCTTCACAAGCATGTTAGCATTCATGGTCCATGAGAGGTCTTCTGAGATATAAATGCCCAGAAATTTAAAACTACCAATCCTTTCCACCTCCTCGCCATTTATGTACAATGGAAAATGTACATCTCTCTTCCTCCTGAAGTCACGTCTGTAGCTACACATGGCAAATTAAAGTCCAAAACAGTTCAGAAAAGACAGAGGGGTTGTGAAAGCAAATAGATAATAAAGGATGAAAAGAACAAAACAATACAGAAAACCAGATTTATCTCTGCTTCATTGGTTATTGCAAGGCCTTTGACTGTATAGATCTTGCAGAGTAGGGAACATTTTAAAACTAATAGGCATTCCAGAATCCCTGATTATTCTTTAAAGAAATCTTGACAATGAACAAAAAAGTAAGAAACAAATTTGGAGAAACAGAATTGTTCCGAATAGGGAAGGCAGCGAGACAAAGATGCATATTATCTCCGCATCTGTTTAGTTTGCACAGCGAATATATTATACAAATGGTAGGAATAGAAGAGATGACAGCTGGAATCAAAATTGGAGGAGGAAACTCTTAACAGTTTATCCATGCAAACAATACCACATCATTAACTGAAAGTAGAGCTGGACAGGCTCATTGTAAGAGGTAAAATTGAAAAAGAAAAATCCAAATTAATGCAAACTATTAGAATAAAGTTTATTTTTCATGCATGTTTAGTGAAAGTAATATATTTGCTTTCAGGGACTCAAATATACAGGTGGATAATGTACTAGAGACAAAGAGGAGGAGGGCAATGACAAAGCTCGACAAGATCATGAAAAATAAGGACATTTCAATGAGAACAAAGATAATAGTTAAGGCGATTAGCTTTCCAAGGGTATACAGCTTTAAAAGCTGCATATTGAAAGAATCAAGAGAAGAAAAAAAGATGCCTTCGAATTATTGATTTTAGAGGCAAAAAAAAGCACCATGTATCGCAAGAGGAACCTGTCAATCTTGCATCAGATAAATACTGCTCCCTCAAGGTGAAGATCAGGACACTGAAACTAAATAATAGGGCATGTGATGTGAGTGGATAATGGGCTGGCATTATTATGCCTGGCAAGGTTGAGGGAAGTGGAAGAAGAGGAAGACAACAGATAAGGTGGATTGATGGGATCAAAGAGATTTAGTGGATTGTCTTTGGAAGAGCTGTAGGTTATTAGAGACAGGTCAAGGTAGTGAGCATCTCTTCATGCAGTCACAAAGAACTGAACCCAACACGACACTTTAACTAACTAGCTAACTAACCAACCAACCACCTCAGTCTACCTGATCAATAGAGATTTATTTATTAAATTTATATGCTACCCACCCATAGAGCCATAGTGGAGCAATGGTTAGAATGCAGTATTGCAGGCTAACTCTACCAACTGCCAGCAATTCGATTCTGATTGTGTCAAGGTTAACTCAGCCTTCCATCCTTCCGAGATCTGTAAAATGAGGACCCAGATTGTTGGGAACATTATGCTTACTCTCTTAACTGCTTAGAGAGGGCTGTAAAGCCCTAGGAAGTGGTATATACATCTTAAGTGCTATTGCTGTTGCTATCTCACTACTGAAGTGATTTTGTAGTAGGTTGTTTGCAACCAAAATTCTGTGAGGGGATGAGTATTAAGAAATAGAAGTTCTACTGTTGATCATTTCTCAGATTTTCACTTAACTGTTTTCTCATCCCATCATGTGCAGGGGGTAACAGCTTAATGCAATAAAAACATAGGGCACACTCTTTCCTTCACTCACCCTTTTATGATATAATCCAGTTTCAGTCAGGATGTTGTCTTAGTTTGAGCATTCCTTTGAGTACGAGCAATTGAAAGAGGTCTGCACTTCGTCCATTTTTTGGCCCTCAATCTCTATAGAGAAGCTTTCAGGCAGTCATTCCAGGAAAGTGAAACGACATATCTACCTGGTCACCTCAATGTGATAAAATATTCGTATCTATACCTATGTACCCTCAAGTCTTGATATACTGTGTGTGTGTGTGTGTATTTGTGTTCCTGAGGGAAAAGCCTCTGGCAGTATGTGTCAAGAATATATATACCTACCAGAATCACTCAAGGTGTGAAGGCCATCTCAGCTGCCCAGCAAAAGCAAACAGGCACTTATATTAGTCAGCAATATAAGTGTAGCAGCATATTGAAAGATCCTAGAAGCAGATGATCACTTCAGTGACAAAGGCAAAAGCATTACTTCATAATGCACCGGAGAAGGTAATGGTAAATCACTCCTGTGTTTTACTTAAAGAGAAACCACACACATGGATGGACTTGGTAAAATGATTGATGATATAGTGCCAGATGATGGGCCTCTGAACTCCGCTCTCGCATAACATGCTAACTGAGAAAAAGCTGAGAACCTTTCAGAGTATTAATAGTGTTTATGGTTAGACACATTAAATCCTTCTGGAGGTGTAGCTGCTGTTATTACACCCCAAAAATATTGGAAGCTAGAAATTGAGAATTACATCATGAACGTGGAACATAAGTACATGAACTTGAGAATCCTCAACAGTGTGAAAAGGAAATGAACTGATTAAACATTGGCGTCTTAGACATCCCCTAATTAAAATGGATTGAAATTGAACACTTTGAATCAGAAGATCATACTGTTTATTACCCACCACATGAAAAATAAAAACACGGTGCTGCTTTTTTTTTTTTTTTTACACAAGGAGATAGCAAAGAAAGTACTTGTGTCCAATGCTGCCAACTACAGAGTAATATCAGTTAGACTTAACAGGCAAGTCTAACACAATGATGTTCCAAGTTTATGCTACAAATTCAGGTCCAGAAGAAAAGGAAGTTGATGATAGAAGTTTACAGTCAAATTTCATCTAAAATTGATAGAACACTCAAGCAAGAGGTGATGTAGGAGATTACTAGAATGAGCCTGAGGGAGGGGTCAAAAGCATCATCAGTCACAAGTCCCTTCACACCCACAAGAGACCTAGGTCCATCCCTCCTTGAATGTCTTTGACTCTTCTTACCTACACCAAATTGCTTTATCCATTAGTACTTCAGATTCTTGTAGAGCAGGGGTCTCCAACCTTTGCAACTTTAAAAGCTGGCTGGAGAATTCTGGGAGCTGAAAAGCTGGCTGGAGAATTCTGGGAGCTGAAGTCCTTCAGACTTAAAGTTGCAAAGGTTGGAGACCCCTGTTGTAGAGAACTTAATTGTACAATAAATTTTTATATTCATTTGAACTGCTGGGATCTTCTGATTTGCCCAGCACTTGACAGGTGCTGCTTGAACTGGAGAATTGAATGCCAAAGTTGAAAATAATGAGACCCACGAATTGCTCATGTGTGTGCTCCAAGTCATACTAAAGCCGAAGAACAATGCAAATCAGTTTTCACAATACCTATCTTGAACATACGCAATCTTTTTCAAGGAGATCATCCACAATTGCTTTGAAGCTTTGAATCTTGTTGATAGGAACCAGAGGGACTATGGAGTGAAATCAAAGTTAAGGATGACTATGAAAAGAAACCGCCAGGATTTAAAAATGGGAAAAAAAGCAAACCAGATGTCAGTACACATGTTGAAAATTGCCAAAAGAAGGAAAGCCAAAGCCAAGAAA
This sequence comes from Rhabdophis nuchalis, assembly GCA_039707465.1. Classification (NCBI taxonomy): domain Eukaryota; kingdom Metazoa; phylum Chordata; class Lepidosauria; order Squamata; family Natricidae; genus Rhabdophis; species Rhabdophis nuchalis. The sequence continues at coordinate 67,640,519 of CM077646.1, forward strand.
AACAAAGGCCTCAGAAAGGATTAACAAATAATTTCAGAGAGTTGTCAGAAGAGACATGAAACAGCATTACAATGACACTTGCAAAGACATTGAATATGAAGGAAAGAAAACATTTTTCAAAAGATTTCCAAATCCAGACTGAGGTTTGACCCTGAAATTGAAAGATTGAATGACACCAGTGGACAGATAATGACTGATTCAAAAAAGATCAATTTCAATTTCAATTTATTGAATTTCTAAACCGCCCCCTCTCCCCGAAGGGACTCGGGGCGGTGTACAGGAATTAAGAACATCTAAAACATAACAATACATAAATATTTAAAACCAAATTAAATAGTTAACCCTGTACTAAAATTTTGTAAAAAACATTTAAAACTATTCCCATTAAAACCCAATTAAAACAATTTGAGTTTCAGACTGGGGTAAGGAGCATGAATTAGGCCAGGCCGGCCTGATGGAAAAAGTGGGTCTTTAATTTTTGGCGGAAGGAGCCAAGGTCCGTGGTAATTCTAATTTCGGAGGGTAGGTCGTTCCAAAGGGTTGGGCCCGCCACAGAGAAGGCCCTTCCCCTGGGCGTCGCTCGCTGGCATTGCCTAGTGGACGGCACCCAGAGAAGTCCCTCTCTGTGGGAGCGAATCAGCCGAAGGGATGTATGGGGCAGGATACGATCCAGCAAATAACTAGGTCCTGTGCCATGGAGCGCTTTAAAGATGGTAATCAACACCTTGAAGTGCACCCGAAAGGCCACAGGCAGCCAGTGCAGCTCGCGCAGGAGCGGTGTTACGTGGGAGTATCTAGGAGATCCCAAAATTGCCCACGCGGCCGCGTTCTGGACTAGCTGTAGTCTTCGGGTGCACCTCAAGGGGAGCCCCATGTAGAGAGCATTACAGTAGTCTAGACGGGATGTCACAAGCGCATGAGTGACTGTGCAAAGGGTGTCCCGGTCCAATAGGGGACGCAACTGGTGTACCAGGCGAACCTGGTAAAATGCCCCCCTGGCCACAGCTGTCACATGGTCCTCCAAAGACAGCCGGGTATTCAGGAGGACGCCTAAGTTGCGTGCCCGATCCACGGGGTCTAGATGTTTGCCCCCTATGGCCAGAGATGGAGTCAACTGGTTGTACCGGGGCACTGGAAACCACAGCCACTCGGTCTTGGATGGGTTGAGTTTGAGTCTGTCCCTTCCCATCCAGATCCGCATGCTTCCAGACACTGGGACATCACTTCAACGGCATCGTTGGGGAGGTTTGGAGTAGATACGTACAGCTGAGTATCATCAGTGTACAGATGGTACTCTACCCCAAAACCACGGATGATCTCACTCAGCGGCTTCATATATGCATTGAACAGGAGTGGCGAGAGGACCGACCCCTGTGGCACCCCACATATGAGGGGCCTCGAGGTCGACCTCTGCCCCCCTGCCAACACAAATTGCGATCGACCGGAGAGGTAGAAGGAGAACCACCATAGAACGGTGCCCCTTACCCCCAACCCCTCCAGTTGATGCAATAGGATACCATGGTCGATGGTATCAAAAGCCGCCGAGAGGTCTAATAGGACCAGGATGGAGGAACAACCCCCATCTCTGGCCCTCCAGAGATCATCTACCAATACAACCAATGCCGTCTCAGTGCTGTGTCCGGGCTGGAAACCGGACTGGCGCGGGTCCAGATAATCAAACACAATTGGAAGAAATATAATGAAATTCTATAGAGATGGGCCATCCGCATCCAAGATATCGTGAAATATATTCCCTATTTACAAGAATCTCTAGTTCTAGAAGATGACACTAGATCCAGTTATCACTAAGTCAAAAACCTATAGGAATTGATAGAATTTCTACAGAAATATGGAAGCAACTGAAGAAGAATCAGTTAAGATTCTACTTCTATAATACTATAATACCAACAAACTATAATACCAAATAGGATGGATTGAAAGTGGTTCAGTCTACGTACCAGTATCAAATAAAAGAGGCACATCAGAGTGTGCAAATTATTACACAGTTTTCTTAATTTTACATATTCCTTGAACTATTGCTTGAGATGCCACAATGTAGATTGGAGGCTTAGCGTATATAGAAAGGGAGATGCCAGGTGTTTAAGATGGTTCTACAAAGGGCTAAGGAACATGTGGCATTACTAGTAATGCTCACTAAATAACTGAGAAAGCCAAAGAGTACCAGAAAGAAGTCAGTATATGCTTTCATTGTATCAACCATATCAAGCAGTAGATTGTCCTTCAGAAAATGGAAATCCCAAAACATCCAATTCATGAAAAACCCATATATAAGACAAGAAGCCTCAATCTGGACAGAATGTGGCAAAATAGTCTGACTGAATTGAGAGATACAGGATTGGAAGAAGATTACCATTATTTGTAAATGGTAATGCATTACCTGCATTTCAAAACCCTGATTGTACAAAATGCACATGAACTGCAAGTTTTACAGTAGTACTAAGAGTTGAGGAGCATAATGGAAGAAAATGACTGATTAAATACAAAGAAAACCAAGCTAATCATAACAGACTCAGCAACTTAGGAGACAGTTTGGTGTAGTGGTTAAGGTGTCAGGCTAGAAACTAGAACACTGTGAGTTCTAGCCCTGCCTTAGCTACAAAGCCAGCTGAGAGAGCTTGAGTCAATCACACTTTCTTATCCCTAGGAAGGAGACAATGGCAAGTCATTTCTGAAAACCTAGTCCAGGCAGTTGTCAGGAGTTAAAAACTGATCTGAAGGAACCAAGAAAACCCCAACAACAGTAAAAGTATACCAATTAAGAACTATGCTGCAGACCAGTAGCAGTGAAGACTTTGGAAAACTTGTTGAGATGCAAGAATCTCTGCAAAGAAAATAGCAGTGCCAAGTATACTATGTGATACTCTATGGATGCCAAAATCATATTTTAAAGAAGCAGCATAGAAAAAATATTGATGCCTTTGAATTTTGGGTTGGAGAAGGCTGCTGACAATACCAGGGAGAATACCAGGGAGAGAGGGGGAGGGGGAGGGAGAATGAGAGCGGGAGGGAGGGAGAGAAAGAAAACGCAATGATGGTGGCATGGCCAGTTCTGTTCCATCTCATTCTTTGGAGTTATGTGGTTGCAGCTGCTCTCTAGATTTATTTTTCTTTTACATCTCTTGTGGATGCCACTGGGTACAATTGGTGCAATAGTTAAAATTGCCCATATTTGGGCAGAATGATGGGACATGAACAGGATAAATTCTTGACGCCCCAAAATGTCCCACCTTCTTAGTATGTTCAGGAAAACATTCACATTCCTGTCTGCTGCAATTTTAGATTCTTCATCAATAAAAGCTCGTTTGACATGGCAAGGTCTTGCGGCAACCTGACGAGAGGCCTGCCAAGGAACAGCTACATTAGCATTGCCTTGCTTACAGTATGATGCTTTTGTCAGGGCGAAGTTTAAATGATCTCTGTTTAGCCTCAGGGCTACGTGTACGAGGTAACCACTAAAAGCAAACCCAAACATGATTTTGTCACAGTCAAGACAGCCCTCCTGATAGCTGCAGTCACCTAAGCAGGCTCCTCAATTCCTCTGTGAATGTCTGCAGCAGCCATGCAGCTGTACCAGTGATTCATAGTTATGCTTCACAGTTATTTGGAAGGGCATCTTAAATGAAATCACTGTTGTCCCAACTAAACAGCTACTTTAAAGAGTTGCTTTGCAGAGAGACATGGGTGGCATCTAAAATTATCTATCTATCTATCTATCTATCTATCTATCTATCTATCTATCTATCTATCTATCTATCTATCTATCTATCTATCTATCTATCTATCTATCTATCTATCTATCTACATCTATGTCTTCTATCATCTGTCTATCTATTATTCACCCACCCACCCACCCACCCTCCTATCCTATCCTACCCTATCCTATCCTACCCTACCCTATCCTATCATTCCTCCCCCCTCCCTCTCTCCTCCCCCCCCTCCTATCTATTTATCTATCATCTATCTATCAATAACAAATAACCACAAAACTTTGACAGGGGGAAGACTCCTGGGCTTAAGATCTCATGTGCAAACGTGGTCAGAGTCTGCCCTTGGATTCTTCCTAGATACTCTTCCAAACACCTCTGTGGAACAGATCTTCAAGACAGGCATAGCCATACATAGGCAAAGAATTGTTCACCAAAGACTGACCATAATGGGTAGCAATTCTGGGAGAAAAGGGTACCAAATTGGGGAGACCTGATACAGGGAACACTGGCCTGGATGGGACAATGAGTGGGCTGCTAAGGCAGCATTTGGTGTTCCATGTAGGGATGAAAGCAGTTAAATAGAAGTGACGGCTAAGAATAGGCTGTGTTAAGCATATGCAGAAATAGCAGGAACTTTGACAGTGGTCTCGACAGCAGATTTTTCATGCCAGCGAAAGTGTCTCTTCATTATTGCTCAGACCTTCCAGAGGTTCTGATAAGCACACATTTAATTCAGAAATGGCAGTTTAAACAAAATGGTTAAGATGATAACCTTTGCCTTGCTTTTACAGATTAGAACAATGTTTAAACAGTATCTCACGTTTCTCTTTTGCTGTTCTTTTTCCCCCCCCACCCAGTTGATGTAGGTGACATAGTTTTACTGGTAAGCTCTGCCCACCTCAGCAATGGCTTATTGAAGCAGTTCTTAATATGATCCATTTCATTATCTGAAAGATAAATCTTTAATCCAGCAATGCCAAATCCATGCAGTGCTTAAGAAACTATTAGCTATTTAGGCCATGTCCACTTGCAATTTCCCATGTCCTTGGATGAGCTTGGCTGGAAAGGAAAGTGAAAAAAATCGGTGTATTTCTCACCAAGGCATTTCGTTCCAGGCTTCCTTTCCTACATTGGATCGGCAATGTCCCTTCCTTCCCTTCCTTCCTTCCTTCCTTCCTTCCTTCCTTCCTTCCTTCCTTCCTTCCTTCCTTCCTTCCTTCCTTCCTTCCTTCCTTCCTTCTCTTGAATGAATTGTGGTAATTGGTTTGGTCAAAACAGAGGGACATATAATATTTTACCAAAAACATCTGCATTTCTTTGCTTTCCACTATTAATATATTTTATTTACAGGTTCGACTTGAACATTAATATGTGTAAAATAGTTATGAAGATTGCATTCTTTGTATCCTGATATGCATAATTATTTTCGTCCTCATGAACACGTTCAGTGAATTGTGGCTTGGGAAATCTGCAGCAGAAGTGACTGTGCACAGCTTTGATTGGCTAGCATCGGATGAAGTCATGACTCTGATTCTATCTCTTTCTCCACCTCTGGCCCTCTTTCCTTGGAGCAGTTGTGGAGTTTTTTGTAATAGTAATAGCATTTAGATTTATATACTGCTTTACAGTGTTGTACAGCCCTCTCTAAATGGTTTACAGAGTCAGCATATTGCCCCCAGCAATCTGGGTCCTCATTTTATCCACCTCAGAAGGCTGGAAGGCTGAGTCAACCTTGAGCCTGGTGAGATATGAACTGCCAAATTGCAAGCAGTAATAAACATAATAAGGTAAGAAATACAGTAAAAGCTTAATTAAATATGCATTTATCACTAATAAAGATGAGTCGAATATACAAACTCTGGTTTTAAATCAATACGGCCTGGAATTAGTGTTATTTATGTTGTGCCTCTACATCTTCCTTCATGAAGACAATTGCTGTCTTCTGTAATTTTGTGCATAATTCAGGCACAATTTCACAACTAAATGATTTTGTCACAGTACATTTATGTTCCTTTTTGCCCTTCTTCCACTTCTGCTGCAGCTTATACTCACTTCTTAATTTTTGATGAGTTATTGCAGTTCCTCCCAATAGTCTGCAAAGGAGAAGGGAACATTTAAGCCTTGAAGGGAGGACCAGGAACTGTATGCAGAAGGCCCTATGTTTAAGTGCTGATATTTCTATGTAGAGGTTCTTGGGTCTAAAAGAATGAATAAGAATTCTGCTTCTTTTTCTTTTTTCTAATTTTGTTTGAAAGAATAGTATTGCCCCCAAACAACAACAACAACAACAACAACACAGTGGAGAGCCCAAAAAGCTGCCAGGTTTATATTCCAGGCCACATTTCTTGCAATGTAATCCATTGAGACTTTACCCTTACGTAGCACAGCGCTTGGAAGTGCTCAAGTTGTTACTCAACAGTAAATGAGAGCAGCAGAGATCTGGAAGTTCATTTGCTGAGAAAACCTGGTCTCCTCCCTCCGCCTTGTTGCAAACTGGGTATTGCCTCCCCCCAGATTCATGCAATCGATTTGCCCAGGTGTAATCTTCGTACTACATGCACACTTCCATTGGATGGTTTCAAAAATAAGGCTAACAATGCAGAAAATGTTCTTGATAAAAATAAGGGTCAACATAGTGACTATTGCTTTCCGTAACTTTTAAAAACCTTTAATCTTTGTAAAAAAAAAAAAAGGTACATACAGGTAATACCTCTATAAAATATAAAATATAAAAACTATGGTCTAGAAGAATCAATTCTATTTGTATATAAAAGAAAAACAATAGATGGATCAGCAAGCTATTCTATAGTGTGTGTTTTCTTCCTTCCTTCCTCCTACATTCTTCATTATGTTAAACTCTGAATTCAATCCAAATCCAGATTCAGGTTCTGCTAAGGTAATTGCCAGTTTTGTGGTTTACAGTAATCCCTCGTTTTTCGCGTCCTCGTTTTTCGCGGCTTCAGTCGTTCGCGGATTTGTAAAAAAATACAGAAAAAATAAAAAATGCATTGGTAGGAGGCAAGCGCCCCCTAGTGGTTGTTTTAAACATGTCCACCAATTCAAGTTTCCTAGCGAATCCTACTTCGCGGATATCCGGTTTTCACGGACGGGCGCGGTTCCGATTAGCCGCGAAAAACGAGGGATTACTGTACTCCATGTTTACTTCAATTTTAGAAACTTAAAATGTCAGCCATTTTGGATCGGAAGACATGCTAAAGCCCCAAAGCTTGCTTAAAGAGCTGTCAGAGATGCAAAGAGAAAATGATGGTGTACACATATTTGCTAACTGAGCTGTTTATTTTATTTTATGGTGTAATCATAACCATTATGTGAAATCAATCAGAAGACCTATTTTAGTCTTGATTAACCTGTTCAATTAATCTCAATGTAACCTTTGACTATAAATATCCCCTAGAATAGATTTTCTTCTTGTAATGTATGCTTTGCTCCCATTTTTATCAAGAGACAAGTTACTTGACAGCAATTATCCCCGGAAATAATAGGGGATCATTTGTGCTTCTGGGAATTTCAAGAATATCTTTGGTTTCTCTATCAGTTCTTTTTGGTTACTATCCAGAAGGGATTTCTAAACATATGACTGGGGGGGGGGGGAGCAGGTTGTGTAGTTAATCTAAGTATATTAGAACTCTGCTTTGGATAATGATAGGATAACTTAAGAGTTCAACAGATGCAGAATGAGGGGTTCAGTTCTGAAGTGTATGCATTAATTTTTATAGCTTTTACTTAAAAGCCATGAGAGAGAGAATGATATCTCTGCACAAGAGTGGAATATTCTTTACTTACAAAAGCAGTCCTGTAGTGGTAGGATATAGTCAAATTACAGTTACATTCGTATAAATCAGGAAGAAGAGGATTGGCTAATGATTAGGGAGATGTAAATAAATTTCTCCTTTCCCCCTTTTATTTCTCATGTAAGTAGAGCCAATGGGCTCCTCCAAGTTCCATCAAACTTCTTCTGTTATGCCACATGTCTCACCTGTGCTTTATCAATTGAAAAATACAGCTCTAATTTACCTTTTTATACAGATGTAATCAGGCTATTATTTATTGTTTCCTGTGACAGTGGCTTAATGCTGTTTTGCATTACTTGGTTTTGTGCTTGGTTTTTAATTGTAGAGATGTTTGAATTGGTAGACACATTATAAATGATGGTTAATGGCAGTCAAGTTGAAATGCAAATTAGTTCTTTAATCAGCGGTGGGTTGCAGGCGGTACACCCTGATCTCTGGAGGGCTCGGGATAGAGGTTGCTCCTCTATCTTGGTCCTGTTAGATCTCTCAGCGACTTTCGATACCATCGACCATGGTATCCTGTTGCGCCGGTTAGAGGGGTTGGGACTGGTGGGCACCGTTTTACGGTGGTTCTCCTCCTACTTCTCCGACCAGTCGCAATTTGTGTTGGCAGGAGGGCAGAGGTTGATGCCGAGGTGCCTCACTTGTGGGGTGCCACAGGGGTCGGTCCTCTCGCCTCTCCTGTTCAACATCTATATGAAGCCGCTGGGTGAGATCATCCGTGGTTTCGGGATGGAGTTTCATCAGTACACAGATGACACCCAGCTGTACATCTCCACCACGGACCACCCCACAATGCCGCGGAAGTGATGTCCCAGTGCCTGGAGGCCGTGCGAGTCTGGATGGGGAGGAACAGGCTTCGACTCAACCCGTCCAAGACTGAGTGGCTGTGGTTTCTGGCGTCACGACATAGCCAGTTGGTTCCATCTCTGGCTATCGGGGGCAAGTCATTAGCCCCCGCGGAGAGGGCCCGCAACTTGAGTATCTGGATACTCGGCTGTCTTTAGATGATCATGTGAAAGCCGTGGCCAAGGAGGCTTTTTATCAGGTTCGCCTGATACGCCAGTTGCACCCCTTTCTGGATCGTGATGCTCTACGCATGGTCACTCAAGCCCTCGTCATCTCCCGCCTGGACTATTGCAACGCTTTCTACATGGGGCTCCCCTTGAGGTGCACCCGGAGGCTCCAGCTAGTTAAGAATGCGGCCGCGCGGGGATTTTAGGAGCCTCTAGATGCTCCCCTGTAACACCTCTCCTGCGCGAGCTGCACTGGCTGCCCGTGGCTTTCCGGGTGCGCTTCAAGGTGTTAGTAACAACCTTTAAAGCGCTCCATGGCAATGGACCTGGGTATTTGTAAGACCGCCTCCTACCAAATACCTCCCTCCGACCAGTCCGCTCCCACAGACAGGGCCTCCTCAGGGTGCCGTCAGCCAGTCAATGTCAGCTGGTGACCCCTAGGGGGAGAGCCTTCTCTGTGGCAGCTCCTGCCCTCTGGAATGACCTACCCCCTGACCTATGCACAACCATGGGCCTGCACCTTTTCCGCCGAGCCTTGAAAACCCATCTATTTTGTGCGGCCGGCCTGGCGTAGTTTTTAATTTGCTTTTTATTAGGGGTTTTATAGGGTATTTTAGAGCAGGCTTTGTGTTTAATCGATTTTTAATATATGTATTGTATTGGATGTTTTATTGTTGTTTTTATTCCTGCCTGTTCACCACCCTGAGTCCCGTAAGGGAGATAGGGCGGTATAAAAATTTGAATAAAACCTAAACCTAAACCTAAACCTGGTACAGGCATACCGGAGCCTCCCTGGAGCATCAGACACTATTCCAGTACAGTGCTCCAGAGGGACCACCCACCCGCCCAAGCTCCTTATTGGTCTTTTAAATCTTTGGGGCTTCTGCGCATGTGCACGAAGTGTACAGCGCCTGCGCGATGCTCCGCTGAGCAGCTGGAGCATTTCAGAGGCTCGCGGGAGTGCTGAGATGCATGTGCATGCTGTGTGCGTGTGTGCGCGTGCTACGCACATTCATGTGAATGCCGCCGGTCCCATTCCAACCTTATTGGTTGGAACAGGATCCGAAACCCACCACTGTCTTTAATATAAGTGAAAGATCAGTTTCATTCTTATTTCACCTCATGAGGACTAACTGCAGGAAATTGAAATCATAATTCTGTGCAAACAGCGGGAAGTTGTATCAAATCACACACACACACACACACACACACTCAGCATTAACATAATTCCCAGAATTCTTTCAAAGAAGCCTCTTTCAAAGTAATTTCAAATTGTATGTGCCCATTGTCCTCATTTGACAATGTGAATGAGGAACTAGTGCCCTAAAAGCTGCTACGCATTCTCTGCATTAGTACTGAGAGTGGGCTGCCTCCTTCTGATACAGGTGAGGTTTTCCTGAAGGATGTTATGGTGTCTTTGTATTGGCATGAGCAAATAGCACAAAGCAGCCTCTTGGACCAGACAGAAGCTGACTGACTACTATGTCCTTCACCCTATTTCATATGTCCATGTAGCTACCCATACTGGGTATCTGCATATGCTTAACAGCTCTTTTGAAATGAAGGCACAGTACCAGGTTGAGTGTCAATGCAAGGACCAATTCTATCTTGGATTATTATGATTGATGTTGACCTAAGTCTAAGCTGTGCTGACACCAGTAACATAGTGTTAACCAGGGTCACCTTTTATAAAGGGAGCAGTGCTAGCTTGGAAAGAGCAGCTCAACCAACATCTCCTCATATATAAGAAGAGAGTTAGAAAGAAAGGCATTTTTGCTGGAAACGAGATATCTAAGAAGCTGCCACCATGAATGGAACGGAAGGCCTTAATTTCTATATCCCGATGTCGAACAAGACTGGTATTGTTCGGAGTCCATATGAGTATCCCCAATATTATTTGGCAGATCCATGGAAATATTCTGCCTTGGCTGCGTACATGTTTCTTCTCATTCTGCTTGGATTTCCCATCAATTTTCTAACCTTGTACGTCACCATCCAACACAAGAAACTCAGAACACCCCTGAACTACATCCTGTTAAATTTGGCAGTAGCCAATCTATTCATGGTCTTGGTTGGCTTCACCACCACCATGTACACGTCCATGAATGGATATTTCATTTTTGGGACAGTAGGATGCAACATTGAAGGCTTCTTTGCTACAATGGGTGGTATGTATTTTGATGGTGTCGTTTTTCCCTTAATGAACCTGTAGGCTGTCATTACATAGTTCAGATTTTCCTTGTAGGGTTCTTAGCGTGTACTTTATAACACCAAAGCAGAATTTCCAAAACAATTAAAATTCTAGTTATATCTTGAATGTAGTGTCTTGTACTTACCGTAAATGCGAGCAGAATTTTAAAAAAGAACCAAGTTATTAATGTGGCTATGAAATGGTAAAAATCACACTGGGATTCAAAAGCACTAATATAAAAACTTTGTTAATTTGTTCACCAACCTTCTTCTTTAGACAAAAATTCTTACTGTGATCTTTGTCTGGTTCAGACAGATAATAGGTGTCTCTGGTAAGTTTTCACAATTTAATGGACTGGCAAAACTTTACTAAATCAACACAGCAGTCTGCAATAAATTTAAAGCAATAACAATTATTTATGCGTTCATGTAATTTCAAACATCATCTTGCAATGGTTTAAATTTGGTTTATTATTATATATTTTACTACTCAAATGTACTGGGCTCAGAGGAGCCCTAATTTTGAAATAAAATAACCTAGGAAAAACAAACTCTACCAAAGTCTTCCTCTCTTTAGAATGCCATTATTTATAACCAAAGAAAGTGGATAAATCCCAGCTTATTTCATGTTTGGAATGTTTAAAGTTTAGGAAGGTGGCTTTCGTACAAATTCCATTGATTTCACTACTTGCAAAAACAATGTAAAACTCTTTTACAAAAGAAACAAATTTCTAATGAAGTTCTTTGAGAAGGAAGCAAACTTTTAGGAAGTGTCTGCTCCAACATTATTGCTTGAGTGCAGGCAGATACTGAAGAAAATAACATTTAGATTTTTTAAAAATGTTGCAAGAACTCACCCTTATTAAATGCTCTGAGGGACAAATCCTACATTCAACTATTCTTCAAGACAGAAATAAAGGTGTGTTGTGACTTTTAAGGCATAAATATTGGAATGTTGTTGAAGTTCAAAACTAGAGATGGAAATGAATGAAAAAGATGGGTTTTTACAATTTTAAGGAAGGTTTGGAAATTCTGATGTGTGAGTTAAGAGGTAGAGAACAACAATGGCCCTAACTGTAACTTATTTCACTATTCTTATTATTTTCTTTATTGTATGGCATTTATAGATGTCATGCAATCATTGATAAACAAATTTAGTTTAAATGTTTAACACACTCTTATTTGTGGTTTTGATGCCAATATTTCCTTCTTTCGGCATAAATATACTTCCCTAGGCAATAACTGTCTGAAGAGGAGAGTTGCACAGACTGAATTATTTTATGAATAAAATATAAAAAGATAAACAAACCCATATAGAAATTTTAGGATGGGCGGGAAAAGGGACTGGCTGCTTTATTTTTTCCCTTATTAATTTTCTCCCTACTCTGTGCATTTAAGTGGGACAGCTCTGGGCAAAATTACAGAGATCTGCCACATTCATATACGGATGGAACTTAAAAAATGAGGACGCTTTCAAAGAGACCCATTAGACATGGAATAAGATCCTGGGAATGTCAAGAGAGTACTTAGCTAAAATGCAGCCTGGTACTACCACTTTCTGGATAACAGTATTATCCCCAAGGTTTCTCTGATGCTTGGTGTATATTGGAAGTGCCAAGGATTGAGCCCAGAATATTCTATTTACAATGTCCCTATTATATCACCAATCTGAAAATTCCTCAGAAAAATATTGACTGCACTTGGTGGACCAGGAAACGTAGTTGGTGCCATCCAGCCATCTAATAACTGACAACACAGGTAACACAGGATCACAAGGAATCGAACAGGGAATGAGCTGCATTCCTGAGCTTGCTTTATAGTAGAGCTGTATAATTACAGCCAATCAGATTATACTTAGTTCTTAAAGCTACATAACTCCTTAAGAACATAGGCTCATATATATTGTCAACCCAATGTAAGGCTGAATATCCTAACAATATTTATTAAGATTTTTTTCCATACAATAAAAGACAAATCGAAAGAAAGGAAAGAAAGAAAAGGAGAAACATTGCAAGGAAAAGAAAATTAAGAAATATAATGATTTCTGATCTTCTTTTCAACAGATAGTTACAATTTTATAATCCTGCCTCCTCCTTAGATATATAAATTCCTTCAGGCCCTCATTTAGTCCATATCTATCTTAATCTTCATACCCATAAATCATCATTTAATTTCTTTCTTCTTTCAGCAAAAAGTCCATATAAGGTTTCCAGTCTTTCAGAAAAGTTTTTTGTTGTTTTTAATCTGCCCAAACAGGTTCAATTTTGTCCTCTATGAGTTCTGACATTTTCACAATCCATTCCTCCACTGAAGGATTTCATTATTCTTCTACCATTGTGCATCTTGAGACAGTTACACTACATAAGATCAATCTACCATAGAAAAACGGCTTGCTTTTTCGTGCCTTGGAGCAGTCATGGTCCATCTATCTGCCCTATACTGCATCTATTGGCAAACCCTTAATATGGGTTATTGTAATATGTTACAGGTGGCAGAATGTCTGGAGACAATTACAATCTCAAAGCCTCTCAGCTTCAATCTCAAACTGTTTACTGTGGACCACACCCCATTCTTAAGAGGTCCATAAAGGGGGCGTGCATAAGCGCACAAACGTTCCTACCATCCCTGTCTTATTGTCCCAATTTATCTATATTTACTGCCTTTGCTTATGTTTATGTTCCTACCTATACTTGTTATCTTGTACATATTTGACAAACTAATAATAATAACAATCATCGTCATCATCATCATAATCAGAAATTGTGCCAGAAGTTTGGATTTGAGTACAATCACTGGGAACATCAGGTTGATAAAGTTTTAGAGAATGAGAAAGTCAAGATCTTGTGGGACTTTAGAATTCAGACTGACAGGCACTTGTCCTACAACACACCTGATAAAACAATAATTGAAAAGAAAAAAGTATGGTTCGTTGACATTGCAATACCTGTTGATACACAAATTGAAAATAAGCAGCAAGAAAAAATCACAAAATACCGGAACTTGCAAATTGAAGTTGAGCGACTGTGGAAGAGAAAGTTGTGTGTTGTCCCGATTGTGATTGGAGCCCTTGGAGCAATACCTAGGGGACTGCCTCGCTATGTGAAGGTTCTAGGTTTGCCGGACTTGAGCATTCTGACTCTACAAAGGGCCACCCAGCTTGGAACAGCTTATATCCTCCGACGTTACTTTAACAGTTCCTAGGTCCTTGGTTAGGACTCAAGCTGTTGAGCTACCAACCAGACCCAAAGGCTGTGAATCTCACCAAAGATTAACCAAAGAATAATAATAATAATAAAAATAGATAATTAAAGTTGGTAAAGAACAGAGTAGAAAAACTGCTTATTGGATCTGGCCATTTTAAGTATGCCACTCTAATTTTATACCTACACTAATCCCCAGTTAGTTTTCCATCCCTGTTCAAAATGGTATAAATCAGGCATCTACTCTGTTTTCCCCAGACCAAAGACTGTGAATGTGGCCAGTGAAAAGATTTTATTTCATTGACATGGCAACTGCAGTTGCCAGAACCTGTGATTTTCAGGGACAGGGCCTCAAATGCACTGTGTTGTTGATTTTTAAATCCCTGAACAGCTTAGGTCCTGTCAAGCTGAAGAACCCTTTTCCCACCCATCTCTACTGCTTGTTGCAAGAGCCCCAGAGGTCTCTTCTCCCAACGCCTCTACTCCTGAGGTTCTCTTTGTTCTGCAGAATATTCTCTTCCTAAAGAAATCGAGCTGGCATATTCCCTGTACATCTATCAACATTTTGTCCTTTGGCAAGCATTTAAATATGAACACTTTTTTTTTGTAACTTATGGCTCTTAAAAATTTTAAATGCAGATTACTTATATGACTATCTGGATTTTTATGTCCTATTAGGTGGTTTTACTTCATTTTACTGTTGTTCCTTGTTTTATCCTTACAAAATATCCCAAGGTTATTTTCTGAGTGAGAAGCACATAAATGCAACACGATACAACGACGTTCTGAAGGATGACAACAATGTAAATCAGAAAGTAGTATTTTCATTTTTGGTCATGGAAACGTTTTTCCATCTTTCTGTTGTTGTTTCTCTAATATTTATCCGAGTGGTTGCTTTATTCTCTTACAGGCGAGATAGCTCTTTGGTCTCTCGTAATCCTGGCTATAGAAAGATATGTAGTAGTTTGTAAGCCCATGAGCAACTTCCGTTTCACCGCAAATCACGCCATCATGGGAGTGTCTCTCACTTGGATCATGGCCTTGGCTTGTGCTGCTCCTCCTCTGATTGGATGGTCAAGGTGGGTAATTGTTGAATCCCTGATATGAACTGATGTATGGACATAAAAGAACTAATGGGGATAGAACTAAGATGTAGATCCAGGTGTGCCAATCATATATTTTGCTATAGTAATACATTTGTCAGTCTTTTCCAACCTGGCATTTTCTGGGTGTGTTGAACAGCAATTTCCAGGATTCCCCATAGAGTATAATAATTGATTGGCTCAATACATCAGATGCCAAGCTGGAAAAATTTAGATGCCTTTGGATTTCTTTTTAACCATCGTTTTTTAAAATCTTATTGTGGAAAAATAACTTATACAGAGAATTTTTGTTGGCACCAAGCTGCGAGTATCCAAAATCTCAACGATATAACTCCTGTATTTATTTATCAGGGCTAAATCCCTGATGTGTCCTCTTTTAATGTGCATGTCCACATTCCTCATCTTTCTGCTTTTCTTATCCTCCTCCTATATTCTGTATGTAACTTTACAAATAAGATGACTATTCAAATCAATATCAGCCAACTGAGTTAGCTAAAAAACCTCAGCAGTTCCAAGCCTCTAAGACTGGTACCAAATGCACAGACTCGTATGTTAATGAAGAAACAAATGAATAGCTATATAACCCAATAGCCAGGATAGTGAACTAGCTCTGTTTAGCTGATTTTTCTCCCCTTTCACTCAATCGTGTCCAATTCTTGGAGGCTGCCTGGACAAGTCCTTACAATTTTCTTGGCATGGTTTTCAGTAGTAGTTTGCCATTGCCTCCTTCTTAGGGCTAAGAGAGAGTGACTGGCCCAAGCTCACCCAGGGGGCTTTGTCCCCCTCAGTTTCTTGCCGATGCCTTAATGACTAAACAAAACTGACTCTTAGTTACTTGATATTATCTTAAAATAAAAATAAAGAAACAAATCTTACCACTCTCAAATAAGTAAAAAATGCTCCCAAGATACCTTCTTTCAAAGTCACAAAGCCTCCAAAACTTTTTCTTATTTAGAGAAGTAGTGTATATATGAACAATATTAAAAGGTTAGTGTGACTATTTAACACGGTGGCTCAGAGGCTAAGACACTGAGCTTGTTGATCAGAAGGTCAGCAGTTCAGCGGTTCAAATCCCTAGCATCACTTAACAAGGCGAGCTCCCGTTACTTGTCCAGCTTCTGCCAACCTAGCAGTTCAAAAGCATGTAAAAAATGCAAGTAGAAAAATAGGAACCATCTTGGTGGGAAGGTAACAGTGTTCCGTGCGCCTTCACCATTTAGTCATGCTGGCCACATGACCACGGAGGACGTCTTTGAACAATGCTGGCTCTTCAGCTTTGAAATGGAGATGAGCACCGCCCCCTAGAGTCAGGAACGACTAGTGCATATGTGCAGGGGGACCTTTACCTTTATGACTATTTAATTCAGCAAACTGTAATGTTCTACTATATTTTATTTAAATTCAGGTATATCCCAGAAGGTATGCAGAGCTCATGTGGAGTTGATTATTATACGCCAACCCCAGAAGTCCATAATGAGTCCTTTGTCATCTATATGTTCCTCGTACACTTTGTCATTCCATTGACAGTTATCTTCTTCTGCTACGGCCGTCTTGTCTGCACTGTTAAAGAGGTGGGTGATTCTACAGAAAGAAGAACCTTTTCTCCACCAGACCAATTCAGATTGAAAACATTTAATTCATTCATGGAGAATAAGAACCAGAGTTGTTAAGCTATTAAAAGTTTTGATTGGTTGGTTCTCTTTGGAAATAATGTTATAGTCATAACCACTTCCACCATCTTTGGCAGTGTATCTGTAATGTCCAAGGCTTTTCCAGCTACATCAAGTGCTAAGAGTTCACCAAGTTCTAATAGATTTTTGAGTGATCCTTCAGCATCCTCCAGCATCCCAGATATATGCTTTCCTGCAAAGAAATCCAAGTGTATATTTATAATAATTTATGGGAGCGTTTGTGTTAGGACCTCATGAAGATGGAGACAGGAGAACAATGGGGGAGAACTCCCAAATGATCAGGTGTGAAGTAAAACCCACCTTCTTCTCAAACTTCCTCCACTTATTTTCATAAGTGGTTCTTTTATCCAGACATTCCCCCCTTATATTTACTACATTTAATTTTAACTTAACCACGCACGCACACGCACACACACGCACACACAATGTGTCAGCTTCAGGTAGGACTGCAGGCCGCACATGTTTTTTGAGAGCTCCACATAATTTTATTTTATTTTTTATTTAATTGAATTTATAAAACCGCTCCCTCTCCCCACAGGGACTCGGGGCGGTGCACAGGGAAAATAAAACAATAAATATACAGCATTACATAAAAACGAATTAAATCAATTCCTGTGCTAAAATCCCAATTATAACTAAAACACCCAATAATAAATAAAACCCTATAGCAGAGAGACTATCCAAGGCCGGCCAGGCAGAAAAGATGTGTCTTTAGTTTCAGGCGGAAGGAGCGGAGGTCCGTGGTCGTTCTAATGTCGGGGGGAAGGTCGTTCCAGAGGGCTGGGCCCGCCACAGAGAGCGCCCTTCCCCTGGGCGTCGCCTGCTGACAGAGTCTAGTGGACGGCACCCGGAGAAGCCCCTCTCTGTGGGAGCGAATCGGCCGTGAGGATGTATGAGGCAGGATCCGATCCCGCAGATGTAGAGTTTCTTCTTTCACATTAGAGGTGGTATTCAACAAGTTATCTCTGGTTCGTGCGAAACGGTAGTGGTGGCTGCGGGAAGCTCCGCCCGCCCACCCTGATGTAATGCGTGAGCACTGCGCATGCGCAGAAGGTTGTGTGCATGCGCAGACATTTGGGAATGGTAAGGAAGGTAAGTGAATCCCACAACTGTTCCACGTGTATTACAGTGTGCAGGGTCCTTCCTTCAGTTAACATCTGTCCGTTCTAACAGCACAGTTGTAAAGTCTCAACCATGTCCCTTGTTGTGCTTTTTAGGCTGCTGCTCAGCAACAGGAATCAGCCACCACCCAGAAGGCGGAGAAAGAAGTCACTCGTATGGTCATCCTTATGGTGATTGCCTTCCTTGTTTGCTGGGTCCCTTATGCCTCGGTGGCTTTCTATATCTTTACTCATCAAGGATCTGACTTTGGCCCTGTCTTCATGACCATCCCGTCCTTCTTTGCCAAGAGCTCTGCAATCTACAATCCAGTGATTTATATCGTAATGAACAGACAGGTAACTTGGAAATGTTGCCATGGCTTTTCAAGAGTGTAATGATGATGGGCATTTACGGCATTCTCCCTAAGTGCTTAAAGTGCTTCCAATATACGTCATAATAATTCATGCTGCAGGCCCTGCCAGGTAGACTAATTATTCTCCGTATTATAAATACAGGATTAGAGGTAAAGCAACAGAACTTTCACGAGGGTGGACATACGCCGGATCTCATCTTTGTCTCGGGCCAATGGAAGAGTGATCTGGGTATAGGGGATATAGTCATCACACCCTTGTCATGGTCAGACCACTCACTTCTCCGACTCGACCTTCCGACCGCTACTCCCCGTTGCGGGGAGGCGGAACCAGAACTTCCTATCTGGTTTCGCCCCAGGCGCCTGATGGACCCTGTTGGGTTCCAGACGGCGCTTGGGCCACTTCCTGTACCCCTGACCCACGCCCCGATGGAGGACCTCGTGGCCGCATGGAATACTGCGGCCACGGGAGCCTTGGATCGGGTCGCGCCCTTGCGGCCTCTCTTGCGGCGCCGAGCTGCCCCGGCTCCTTGGTTCACCGAGGAGCTGAGGGCGATGAAACGCCGCAAGAGATGCCTAGAGGGAAGATGGAGGGCTACTCGCTCCGAATCTGACCGGACACAGGTAAGAGCCCATTTACGGACTTACATTGTGGCGCTGAGAGTGGCCAAACGTCATCATTGCGCCACTCTCATAGCATCCGCAGAAAACCGCCCTGCCGCCCTGTTTAGGGTGACCCGTTCCCTCCTGCAACAGAGGGTGCGGGAAGCCCCGCTACAGGGTAGAGCAGAGGAATTTGTGACTTTTCTGCAGGACAAAACCGCTCAGATACGGAACGAGCTAGCCCCCATTCGTGGCCCAGTGGGATGCCACGAGGCCGATCTTGTTTGGGAGGAATTTGACTCCGTTGCTTCCGAGGATATGGACAGGTTACGTGGACGACTGCGAGCCACCACATGTTTATTGGACCCGTGTCCCTCCTGGCTTGTACTGGCATCCTGGGAGGTGACACGAGGCTGGCTCCAAGAGGTTGTCAACGCATCCTTGAGTGAGGGCTCCTTGCCTGCTTCCCTAAAAGAGGCTATGGTGAGGCCCCTCCTTAAGAAGCCCTCTTTGGACCCAGCTCTTTTAACCAACTATCGTCCCGTCTCCAACCTTCCCTTTCTGGCGAAGGTTGTCGAGAGTGTGGTGGCACAACAGTTTCCCCGTCACCTGGAGGAAGTTGATTATCTAGATCCGCGCCAGTCCGGCTTTCGGCCCGGGCATAGCACCGAGACGGCATTGGTCGCGTTGGTGGATGATCTCTGGAGGGCCAGGGATGGGGGTTGTTCCTCCATCCTGGTCCTATTAGACCTCTCGGCGGCTTTCGATACCATCGACCATGGTATCCTATTGCATCGGCTGGGGGGGTTGGGGGTGGGAGGCACCGTTTTACGGTGGTTCTCCTCCTACCTCTCTGGCCGATCGCAATTTGTGTTGGCAGGAGAGCAGAGGTCGACCCCGAGACCCCTCACATGTGGGGTGCCTCAGGGGTCGGTCCTCTCGCCTCTCTTGTTTAATGCATACATGAAGCCGCTGGGTGAGATCATCCGTGGTTTTGGGGTAGAGTACCATCTCTACGCTGATGACACTCAGCTGTATATATCTACCCCAAACCACCCCAACGATGCCGTAGCGGTGATGTGCCAGTGCCTGGAAGCCGTGCGGATCTGGATGGGAAGTAACGGACTCAGGCTCAACCCGACCAAGACCGAGTGGCTGTGGTTTCCGGCTGCCCGATTCAACCAGCTTTCTCCAACGCTGGCCATAGGGGGCGAACATCTTGCCCCTGTGGATGGGGCGCGCAATTTGGGAGTCCTCCTGGATACCCGGCTGTCTATGGAAGAGCAAGTGACAGCCGTGGCCAGGAGGGCGTTTTACCAGGTTCGCCTGGTTCGCCAATTGCGCCCCCTATTGGATCGGGACGCCCTTCGCACAGTCACTCATGCCCTCGTGACATCCCGACTGGACTACTGCAACTCCCTCTACATGGGGCTCCCCTTGAGGTGCACCCGGAGGCTTCAGTTAGTTCAGAATGCAGCCGCGCGAGCAATTATGGGAACCACTAGGTTTACCCATGTAACACCGCTCTTGCGCGAGCTGCACTGGCTGCCTGTCGTCTTCCGGGTGCGCTTCAAGGTGCTGGTTATCATCTTTAAAGCGCTCCATGGCTCGGGACCTAGCTACCTGCGGGATCGGATCCTGCCTCACACATCCTCACGGCCGATTCGCTCCCACAGAGAGGGACTTCTCCGGGTGCCGTCCACTAGACTTTGTCAGCGGGCGACGCCCAGGGGAAGGGCTCTCTCTGTGGCGGGCCCGGCCCTCTGGAACGACCTTCCCCCCGATATTAGAACGACCACGGACCTCCGCTCCTTCCGCCTGAAACTAAAGACACATCTTTTCCGCCTGGCCGGCCTAGGGTAGTCTCTCTCTCTATGGGTTTTTTAATTGTTTATTTATATTGAGTGGGGATTTTTAGTTAATGGGATTTTAGCACAGGTGTTTGTTTAATCTGTTTTAAATTGTATGTATTTTTGTATATTTATGGTTTTTATTCTCCCTGTGCACCGCCCCGAGTCCCTGTGGGGAGAGGGAGCGGTTAATAAATTCAGTTTTATTATTTATTATTTATTATCATTGCCAGATGGCAAAAGAAACTGGCCCATGACATATCCACCAGGGGTGGGTTCCTATACCAGTTGATACCTGTTTGTTGCACCTGTGCTTTGCGCACATTGATTGTGCATGCACAGTTAACTGTAGATTGTTCTGTGCATGCGCAGAAACATGCCGTCAACGGCAGAAGAGACCCGGGAACCAGTCCGGGGCATGGCCAGCCTGAGTTGTTGCCGGTTTTACGACCCAGGCCAAATCACCACTACCGGTTCGGCCAAATAGGGCCAAACCGGGAGCAACCTACCTCTGATATCCACTCTCTTGACTGAATTTTGCAGCTTCATTATGTGTTAAGCAGCAATGCATCTTGCTGGGTTGACACGTCAGTCTGAAAATCCCAAGCAACCTGTTCCAGGGGTATGTGGGGCAGGGGAAGGCGGGGTTAGGGATTGACATTTGGGGCCAGAGAAGATGTTCTTACATCCTTGAACATGCCAAAAGCGTCTCCTTCTTTCATTGGATCAAACGAAGCTGCTAACAATCTCACTGTTTGTGAGCCTTTCAAGGCAAGAAGGCTGAACTCTGTTATTTTAAGCAGAATGAATTATAGGTTTATGAATTATTTCCTTGGTGTCTGGTGTGTGCCAAGGATTTTCACTTACCTTGAAGCACAGGGACCAATTAAGATAAATATAAGCATTTTCTCTAGGATTTCAGGAGGAACCGCTAGGGAAAAGCAAATATAGACTTAACCAACTGTGCCAGATAGTTACATTAGACTACAAACCTCAGCGTCTATACAGAGTCTTAACCATCCAGTCAAGGTTGCCCAAAAGGCTTCCAGACTTTTTCAAAAAGACAACTAGACTTTGTTTTTTTCTTTGAAGACATTTTGCTTCTCATCCAAGAAGCTTCTTTAGTTCTGACTGGAGAATTGAAGGACTTTAGTCAGAACTGAAGAAGCTTCTTGGCCGAGAAGTGAAATGTCTTCAAAGAAAAAAGAAAGTCCAGTTGGCTTTGGAAAAAGCACCTTTGGGACAAACCCCATCATTCCAAATTAATCAAAGGGCCAGGGAGGCAGAAGGAGGCAGATGGTGAGAGGCTGTCCTTATGAATGAATACACACAACAGTGTCCAGATGTTTATGCATTTTATTAATTATTAAATTTATATCTTGCCTTGCAACTCTCAAGGCAGTTTACAGTAACAAAAAAATGACTGTCGCAATTTAAATCAATCTCAAGCGATATTCATTTTATAAGCACGTTAAAACTAATGACTTTAAAGTTGGCTGAAAATTGAAATGATTAAAATGATAAAAGCTTGACCAAAGGGCTGTGTCCTTGGCATCACCCTAAATTCTGGGGTGGGGGATGAGAATTAAATATGTCTTCTTAGCTATGTATTTAGGGATTCCCTAGCTGGAACTACCCAGGAAAAGCCCTGAGCATCCAATAGCCAAGTCTGTGGCATAGGAGGCATCTTCAGTAGCACTTATCAGACGCAGGGGAGGCTCATAGCAGGAGAGGAGATCTTGTAGGGCTTTAAAGGTCAACACTAGCACCTTAAGTTGTGCCCAGTACATGTATCATATGGTCCCTATATCATGCACAGATCAACAACCTGTCTATCACAGTTTGTACCAATTGCATTTTGTGGCTGCTTCGAAGAGCCAACTTAAAGCACACGGTGGTACTTGAGAAGAATGGGAACTAATATGTAGCCAACCTTCCGTGGCTAACCTTCACTAAATCTGCAGCTGAGGAAGTGCTGCAGTTGGTGCATTAGGGCCAATTTGTGAACATGCACTTCTTGGTAGAACAGCCATCAGCGTGCTCCAGAGTCTAGAATGATCACTGATCTTTTGACACGGTTATTACGGTCTGTTTCTGATGACGCAAGTTGCGTGTGCTCATGATGGTTTAATTTTTATTTCTAGTTCCGCAACTGTATGCTCACCACGCTTTGCTGTGGAAAGAATCCTTTGGCAGAGGATGACACTTCTGCTGGCACCAAGACAGAGACATCTACGGTCTCCACAAGTCAGGTTTCCCCTGCGTAGATCTTGTACGGAAGGAAGCCTTTGATTTCTGAATACTTCCTTTGAGCGATGGCATATTTTCCCTCTCAACATTCCTTCTTGTCAGCAGCATACCACTTCCAATTCACCTGGCAGCATGAACTCCCTATTGCAGATTGTGATGACAAGGGAATGACTCTATACATGTTCCCGTTGCAATCCTATTTACTCTTAAACTGGATGACGGGATCCGATTTGTTTTATATTGCAAAATGGGACCGGCTTTTTTCACGAGTAGGTCATATAGGATTGCAGTCTAAGTAATGCAAATCAAATCAGCACCATGAAAGAATAAGGTTAATGGTCCCAAACTTAGTTAGATGCCCTGAAGCATTAGCTTGTATTGCTACAAATGCATTTAATTCTTATCTTAAGGCTGTTTGACGCTATCTGTCCTAAGTACACATTGCTGCCTCTGTTGGGTTTCCATCCTTTTCCTAAGTTTTGTATTCAATGAACATTTGCACATTCCTGGTAGCAATTAGACTTGAATTTTTGTTTTCTAATTTCTTACGATACTCGGAGACTTACCTGAGCTTAATTTGCAGAAATATTATGAAAATGCACCACTACAATCTGATGTTTGTGTACTAGGAGAGTGGATAAAGGTGACAGACAGTCTACTTCATACTGATTTGATATCCTGACACAGTTTGGTAGCATGAAGTGGAAGGTTCCAGTTCATCTAATCAGTACAGTTTTCAGCAAATAAAACTTCCACGTATTTCTCTCAAGATCAGAGAGATACCACTGGTGCAAATGATCTCCGTTTAAAAAAATCTGTTGCATTGGACAGAAAGTATGTATTAAATTGATTGATTTCTAACAGTTGTACTCCAGATGTTCAGGGATAATCAGCAGTCTTGGGGTACCTTATGACAAGCATTAAAACATGGGCTCTTCAGAGAAGTTTAGTTGGGGCTGTCAGCTAAATTAAGGACAGTAGGAACCCTTCCCGCCCCTTTCCCCTCTACCCAGCCACCTATGCCCTTGGGAAAGGGCCATGGCTCTGTTGAATAATACAGAGGAGAATAGGGGGAGGAAGGAATGGTCCCAAATCTATGATAAGTTGAGGAAGTTCACAGAAGGAGCAACATCCTAGAAACAACCTCACCACCAGATGATCAGGCTGCATGCAAAAGAGAATTCTCAGCAGCATCAAAGGGCATAGGAAATAAGCACAGCCAATTTACCAGGTGAGTTTCCTAGGACAGTGATGGCTAACCTTTTTGTTGTCACGTCCGTGTGCATGGGCCTGCACCCACAATTTAATGTGCATGTGATTCCCCCCATGTGCCCCACCCCATGCATGCACATGCGCACCCCGCATGTATGTGCACACCTGCACATGCGCAACAGAGACCCGAAGACCAACTAGCTGGTGGGAGGTGTGTGTGCATGCACACACCGTGGAGCTGGACTGGGGCGACGGCTGGCTTGGCCACAGAGAGGGCTCTGCATGCCACCTATGGCACGCATGCCATAGGGTTCGCCGTCATGGGGCACACATGCCATAGGGTTCGCCATTCTAGGCTGATGCAGAAAAGTGTGAGCACCAGCACTGAAAACCTTTCCTTTTTAGCCACACCTGGCTGACCCAAGAAGTTGGAGGTATCTGGTCTCAGCACATGAATGAAAAGGTAACTGCCCAATAAATGCATGAAGTGATGTGCCATATTTTTTTGCTATGAGAGTAACACAAAATGTGAGGGAAAGGCCTTAACATCAGACTAGATCACAGCTGCATCTGGAAGAAAACTACCTGTATTTGCTGAACTATAGCTTATTTAGCTTTCCTGCACTGTATGTAGTATAAAACTCCAAAAACTCCAGAATCATGAATGAAATTCTTGGGTACTGAACAAAACTGGAGGTGAAGCAATACTTCTGAGATTGTACCTGAATCTCTTTACCTTTGCCAATTAAATTGATTATTTCAGCATTATCTCATGGATGGAGAATAACTTTTTAAAAGCACCAAGAACCAAAGGTTGTTTCTAAGCTCCTCTTTTGGATAGAAATTGTCTGAGTTATTACAATATCATTTCCCCCAAAGATTCCAATTGCTCTGTACAATACATGAATAAACAACGCTCCTAAACTCTATATTCTCATAAGAAGTTGAAGATGTGGCTTTTATATTCTTAATGTCTGAAATATGTTAATATTTTGA
The DNA here is from genome assembly GCA_039707465.1 of Rhabdophis nuchalis. Taxonomy (NCBI): domain Eukaryota; kingdom Metazoa; phylum Chordata; class Lepidosauria; order Squamata; family Natricidae; genus Rhabdophis; species Rhabdophis nuchalis. The sequence continues at coordinate 67,665,641 of CM077646.1, forward strand.
CTAAGTGACAGGCAAGCCCCAGTTGGCTTGTTGATTGCACATTTAAAAATAAATAAACAGCTGGGAGAAAATAATTACTACATTTACTTGAAAGGAAGATGACCCTGCCCTCTTTACCCCCCAATAATCGCTTGTGAAGTGGAGGAGGGTTTGGGGGAGAGTCATTGGCAATGCAATAGCAGATGAAGAGATAGTTGAAAGTGAGCAAATCGTGGAAAATGCAACAAGAGGGAAGCAGCTTGGGAGAAGCCACTGGCATAGCTTTACGGGGACAAAGTTAAACCAATCCCTCTCTTTTCCTTGTATAGAAAGCGAGCATTTACACAAAGAGATTCTTCACTGATGAGGATTCTAAAATAATACAGGATTCTGCATTTCTAGTAACTAATAGACTGGGGATCACATGCTGACCAGTGGTAGGATTCAATTTTTTTTATTACTGGTTATGTGGGTGTGGTGGCTTTGTGGGCATGGCAGGGAAAAGGATACTGCAAAATCCCCATTCCCTCCCCACCCCATTAACCTGCTTTCCAGCTCCGTCCTCCCATTCAGGACAACAAAAGAAGATCAGCTGAGAGTCTGGGAGGCAGTGGGGGCGGGGCCAGCCTGTTTGTTGGTTCTCTAAAGCAGAGGTCCCCAACCTTTGCAACTTTAAGTCTGAAGGACTTCAGCTCCCAGAATTCTCCAGCCAGCAAAGCTGGCTGGAGAATTCTGGGAGCTGAAGTCTTTCAGACTTAAAGTTGCAAAGGTTGGGGACCTCTGCTCTAAAGTACTCAAAATTTCCGCTACCAGTTCTCTAGAACCTGTTAAAACTGACTGAATACAATGAATCCTAAGACTTCCCTTGGAGTAAAAGCAGGCAGAATTTTCTTGTGCTTGTAGCCTGAGTTCTTTCTTTCTTGCAAGGAAAAGGGAAAAAAACTCAGCTCAACAGACCCAAAGAATCTTGTTTTTCTGTGATTTGCTCTCCAACTTACATGGTGCCTATTGTGGAGAATACTAAAGTGAGCAAATCTATGTCCAGTACAGTAACAGTCTATATATGTATACCAGGGGTGGATTCCTGCCAGTTTTAAACTCTTCTATAGAAGAGGTTCCACAAATCTACAGTGCCATTTAGAACCGGTTCCAGCTCCCTCCCCCCGCCCATCCGCCCATCATCAAGATGAAGAGTGAGAGGAAGAATCCTGGGAATTGAAGTTCACAAGTCTTAAAGCTGTCAAGTTTGAACACCTCTGGGGTTTTTTTTTCCTAAAGGGTTAGGGGTGCAAGGGTCTTGTAACCTGACAGCTTTAAGACTTGCATGCTTCAAATGCCAGAGTTTCTGAGCCAACATTTTGGTTGTTAAACAAGAGCGTTGTTAAGTGAGTTTCACCACATTTTACAAGTTGGCCACGCCCACCCAGTTACATGACTGCCAAGCCACTCCCACCCATCACATGGCCGGCAAGCCACTCCCACAAAGCAGGCCACACCTACAGAAGAGGTTCTAAAAATTTTTGAAACCCACCACTGATGGTGCATAGCTTTATGCCAATCTTAGATTTCCACAATCCTCCGCACAGGATTTTTGTGTTAAGACTATTCTCTGTCTAATATTCCTTTGTGGGAATTTTCTTTTAGAAAACCAGTTTTTCATTTAGACCAAATATGGGACTAAGGAAGGTTGCCAGCATGACCATGGGGTAGTGGAAGGAGACACTACTACCAAGAAGTGCTAAGGAACAGGAAAATCAAGATGTACAAAATCAAGAGTGTCCATAAGAAACAAAGACAGTGATAGATAAACTAGAATGCAGGAAAAACGTAGCAGGAAAAGCATAGTGATCATGGCTTCTGGAATTTCAACACCTTTATCAACAGTGTCAATAGGAAGTAATCAAGGAGAGAAGCAACTTAGAACTAAGGATAAATTTCCTGATGGTTAGAACAATTTATCAGTGGAACAACTTGCCTCCAGAAGTTGTAAATGCTCCAACACTGTAAGTTTTAAGGAAGAGATGGGATAACCATTTGTCTGGAGTGGTTTACAGTTTCCTGCCTAATGAGGGGGTTGGACTAGAAGACCTCCAAGGTCCCTTCCAACCATATTATTCAGTTCTGTTCTGAAGTCTTTGTCTTTCTATGCAATGAAGGAAGGTTTTGCATTGCTGTATATACTGTATTTTCTATTCTTCCTTTGAGTTGTATTTGTATATCATATATGTAGGTATGGGTGGGAGGATTTGTGCATGGGCATGAAGAAGCATAGGGTATGTAACATACACTTCTTCCTATATTCTGTGAGCCAGTTTATGTTGAAAACAAAATGGCTTCTATAACATTCTAAGCTGCCCAAGTATTTTTTCCCATAAGGGTGTTTTTGGGCAGTGTTCATCGAAGTGTGGTCCAAAGGTCCCTGAGGGTCCCTCTCAGGGACCCACAAAATCAAAATAATTTGCCAGTTTATGTTAAAAAACAATATGATATTAAAATGCCATCAAATAATTGTGAAAAGCAGTAATGGCAATGGATTTTATTTTTTAAAAAATTAAATGCATACATTTTAATTTTTAATATGATAAATATAGATAACCCATAAAAACAAACCTCTTTTGGGGTTCTTATAAGTTTTAAAAATGGGAAGGATCCTGAGGGGAAAATGTTTAGGAAACACTGCTTTAAGGATTTTTTTTTTCTTAACATAGTTTCCATCCCCACCCCCAGCCAGTTATCACTCATATGGTCCCATAATGTTCTGCTTTTAGAGAGTTGTCGTGCTGATGGACTGACAGAAGGACAAACAGAGTTCTAAGTCCTTCTTCATCATTTATTTCTATAATTCTGCAGGGTAGAAAGTAAGTACAGTAAAACAAAGTAAAACATCACAGATAGGGAATTAAGAGGCAATGCAATTCCAAGGAAAAGGAAGCAAAGGTAGACACATCATTAGTCCACCTAGCTCCAGGGGTGGGATGCTATGGGTTCGGCTGGGTGGAAGGGCCTCCAGAGCCTGGGGGAGGCAGTTTTTGCCCTCCCAGAGGCTCGATCAAAGCCTTTGGAGCCTGGGGAAGGCAAAACAGCTCCCCTCCCGCCATGGTGCAGGAGTCCGACTAGGTCACACTCACCATAGCCACGCCCACCCAGCAACCCGTTGCTGAAATTTTTGAAGCCTACCCTTGCCTAACTCCTGCTGATGCCATGGACATACTCATGCAGAAGTGGATAGAGCCAAGGTAGATATCCAAAATATATCAAAGGTACAGTATGTTGGATCAGGATGGGCAGGCAAGGAAGCAATATGGTAAGAAAATGCTTGAATCTGATTTAGAAATCATTCAGATCTTTCATCTGAATTGCATGAAAGCTGAAAGGGGACTGTCCCTTTATTGTTTTTAGAAGGCCTCTGTTTTAGGAGGCAAACCCAAAGGCACAGAGTGTACACAAACAACTAGGAGACAACTCAGTTTTGGATGCATTGTGGATTAGAAATAAAAATTAAACTAAGCAAGAAAATGGCAAGAGAACACCTATCTGATCTTGATGAATATAAATCACCAGGACCTGGTTACATTCCAGATGGCAGATGTCATTTCAGAACCATTGTACCATATCTTTTAAAACAAATTCTGGAGAACTGGAGAACTACCAGAGGATTAGGAAAAGGCTGATGTGGCCCCCATTTTCAAAAAGGAAAGGAAAAAAAAGCCCAGACCCAGGAAACTACAGACCAATCGGCCTTACCTGGGAAGATACTGGAAAAAATAATTTAAAAAGATATGTGAAAATCTAGAAAAATAAAGTTATAACTAGTGGTCAGCATGGGTTTGTTAAAAACAGATCATGCCAAACCAATCTTATTTCATTATTTGACCGAGTGACTAAATTAGTAGACCATCAAAATGCTGTGGACATAGTATATTTAGATTTCAGCAAGTTATTCAACAAAGTAGACCACAAGCTACTTTTTAGTAAACTAGAAAAATGTGGGATAGACTGCATCATCACCCGATGGATTTGTAACTGACTGACAAACCATACTCAATGAGTAGTCCTTAATGGTACTACAGCTACATGGAGGGAAGTAAGTAGTGGGGCATCACAAGGTTCTGTCTTAGGCTCAGTACTCTTCAATATCTTCATAAATGACTTAAATGATGGGGAATGATGGGGAACTCATCAAATTTTCAGATGACACTAAGCTAGGAAGAATAGCCATCACCCCAGAAGACAAGCTCAGGAGTTAGATGCATCTTGACAGACTTGAACAGTGGGCCCTATCCAACAACATGAAATTTAGTGAGGAGAAAAGCAAGATGCCCCCCCCCCCCCAGGCAGGAAAAAACCAAAGGTACAAATACAGATTAGACAAAATCTGGCTCAGAAACAGTAACTGTGACAGGGACCTTGGAGTCCTAGTGGATGATCATTTAAACATGAGCCAGCAGTGTGCAGCAGCAGTCAAAAAAGCTAATACAATCTTTGGTTGTATAAAGAATCAAAATCATGTGAAGTGTTAGTACCTTTTTATAAATCCTTAGTAAGACCACACCTAGAATATCCAGTTTTGGTCACTACTAACTTTGGTCAGAAAGTTTTTCCAAACTTTGGAAAAGATGAGTAACTAAGATGATGAAGGAGACAAAAATATATGAAGAAGGGTTGCTGGAATTGGTTATTGCTAGTCTAGAGAAAAGAAGGGCTGGGATGACATGATAGTAGCATCCCAGCATTTGAGGGGCTGCCGCAAAGAGGAGGGGTTCAATTTATTTTCCAAAGCATCAGAAAGCAATACAAGAAACAATGATGGAAACTAATCAAGGAGAGGAGCAACCTGGAATTAAGGAGAAACTTCCTAACAATGAAGACCATTAACCAGTGGAACAGAAGTTGCCTTCAGAAGTTGTGGGTGCTTCATCACTGGAGGTTTTTAGGGAAAGACTGGACAGCCACCTGTCTGAAATGACATAGGGCAGTGATGGCTAATCTTTTTTGGCTCGTGTGCCAAAAGCGGGGGGGGGGGACCACAGGAGGGGTCGTGCGTGGGCGTGCCACACCCATAATGCTATATGCGTGACCCCCTGCTTTTGCCGTGTTTTTTTCGCCCTCCCCAGGCTCCAGAGTCTTTCTAGGAGCCTGGGGAGAATGAAAACAGCCCCCTCCCATCACCAGAGGCTTCAGGAGCTTCCCTGAAGCCTCCAGAAGGTGAAAAACGGCCTCAAAAGAAGGCCTAAATCAACGGGCCAGCGCACACAAGCGCACTGGAGCTGACAGGGCAACGCCTTGTGTGCCCTGAGAAATGGTTCCGTGTGCCACCTGTGGCACCCGTGCCGTAGATTCGCCATCACTAGCATAGGGTATCCTGCTTGAGCAAGGGGTTAGATTAGAAGATCTCCAAGGCCCCTCCCAGCTCTATCCTGATTGAAATATGATCACCTCTAGTACCTTGATGGATCAAAAGCTAGGAAATTTGATTTTTCTTCCTTCCCTCCTCAAAACCATGTTTTTCTGCCTCAGTTTGCTCACTGACTTACAATAATCTATGACTGAAGTTTTGAGAGAGATGCTGTACATGCTGCCATTCTCACGCAGGCAGGCACTGCAGGGAACTATCATTAAATTAAACTGAAGTGTGTGTGTGTGTGAAGCAGTAGATTAGACTTCAAGGTTTGAAGAAGCGGTACCCAAGTTTTCTCCGTGTAATCCAAGCACTGAGCATGTCTGCTGGGTCCAAAGAGAGTAAGCATACATTACAAGCCCATTGCAAATGGCTTTTTGCCCGCTCATCCATCTTCCTTTTGTCCTCCTCCTCTTCGAACGCTGTATATAAAATGATGTCATCAAAGACCTGAGTTAGAAAAATGTGCGATGTCGTCTTGGTGCCACATGGCACGTTTCCATGGTAGCGTACCCTACCTGTCATATGACTTCATTTATCTCAGCTCCCCTCCCACTTTCCCATACAGACCACACAGCTTCTGACCTTGAATTTCTGGCGGGCACCTTTCTCACTTTCTGCTTGAATTCCATTTGGCAGGCGCCCAAACCAAAGGTTCTTGGCCAACACCGTCTCTTCAGAAGATTTATGGGCCGCTAGCTTATCTTCACTCTCACGCAAGCCAACCAGCAGAGCATATGGATCTAAGATGGCAACATATGTTTGAGGAACTGCAAGATGGCATCGCGTAACGGTACTGAAGTATTTGGATTTTTATTTTTAGTGCTGTTATTTCATTTAAAATAACACCCCCCCCCCATTTCTCTGTGTTTATAATTACCGTTCTGGAGACTATTTCTGCATCACATGATGATCTTCTTCAGCTTTATAAAGAGTAACTAGGAAGGTGGAAACTAGAAAGGAGTAGCTTGAAAGCTGGAAGCAAAACATTTGGGTCCTTAAAAAAAAAAGAGCTATTTGCAAGCAGCTCTTTTTATTTAACTGACCTTTCGATAAGTTAAGCTCTGTGCACTGAAATTGATATCCCATTTCTTATTTGGAAGAAAAATAGTTTGGTTTGGAAATAGTGAGGGAAACGAATATTTCACTTATCCTGGAAATATCTACATCTCCCTGTCTTTCTGTGTATGCATGCATTCATATGCATGAATGTATAATACAGATAGTCCTCGACTTACAACAGTTTGTTTAGTGACCGTTCAAAGTTACAACGGCACTGAAAAATGTGACTTATGACCGTTTTTCACAGTTATGCCCCTTTGCCGCTGCCCCCTGATCATGTGATCAAAATTCAGAGGCTCGGCAACTGGTTCATACTTATGAACGTTGCTGTGTCCCAAGGTCATGTGTTCCCCTTTTGCGACCGTCCAACAAGCAAAGTCAATGGGGAGGCCAGATTCACTTAGCAACCGGGTAATTAACTTATCAACAGTGGCGATTCACTTAACAACTGTGAAGGAAAGGTTATAAAATGGGGCAAAAGTCACTTAACAAATGTCTTTTTTTTTTTTTTATATTGAAAAAGTTTTATTGAGTTTACATTTTTTGTGGGGTAGGGTAAGGGATACATAGAAATTTTGAGAGTAGTCACGTCAAAGTCGTTGGCACCTCCGGTACCTCAAGTTACATTATTAAAAAGAAAGAAAAGAAACATTTCACATAACACTACAAGCTGGGAGCAAGTACATATTCCTAAATTTTTCAGTTATATACTGTCAGTCAATTACAAAAATCCAGATTACAAATATCATACAATATTACTCAAGAAAAAACCAGGGCAAAGTTATTTTTTAGATCTAAGTCTCTTGGCAATTGTATCTTCCACCTTCTCCCCCGGGCCCCCAGCGGGCGGGGCCATGGCTCCCCCTGCCCCCCCTGGATCTTCTCCCAGGACAGAGGAATGTTTTTTAAGAAAGGCTTCTGCCTCAGCAACTGTTTTAATCTTCACTCTACCTCCTTCCCAGAACACCAGCATCCCTTCGGGTATCACCCACTTGAACCAGATCCCATGATCAAACAATGTTTTAGACAAGAAGGAAAATTTCCTTCTGGCTTCTCTAATCTTTCTTGGAATCTGCTTCAAGATGGTAACCTCCTTTTGTTGGTAAATCATAGGACTCCCTCTTTGCGCCTTCAGGATTTCCTCTCTGGTTGACCTTCTGACAAATTTTACATGTATCTCTCTGGGTACTTCATTCATCCTGGCATATGCAGAATTAATTCTGTAGACTAGGTCAATGTCCCCTCTGATCTCATCTTTAGGTTTATGTAAATAGTCTGCAATAATTGTACTCATAAGATCAGGGAGACATTCACCATCCATCTCAGAAACATTCTGAAATCTCAAAAAGTATGTCATCCTTTCCATATCTATCCTAGTCACATGCCCATTTATTTCCACAACCTCATTAGAAACATTTTAAATCTCTCCCTTAGCCCCCTCCAGCCCCCCTTTCAATTCTTCATTCTTCTGTGTATTCTCAAGCACTTGTTTTCGAGTGTCCAGTAATTCCTTTTTAAAATTGACATTTTCTGCCCTCTGGGCCTTAATTTCTAATACCAAATTTTGTATAACAGATTCAAGGGCAGTCATTCTTTGTTCAAGGCTTGCCAGCGTTGCTTCTTGTGCCATGTTTAGCTATTAAGATCCGTGCCAGTAAAATGGCGTTTTTAGGGTGGGGCTGGCGAGGCAGATCAGGAATCCAAAGTTCTCAAAGTTGTAGAGCTGCAGAATTCAGAAACCAGAAGAGAAACACTTTTCCAACTCCATAGGTATAATAACGAAGGTAATCCAGAAAGGAAAACACAAATCCAAAAGAAAAAAATTCTTCATCAATAATTAGAGGAAGTCCAAATCACAAAGAGACACTGGTAATTTTCCATAGGTCATAGTCAGTCGGGGACAAAGAGAAGCCATTTTCCGCCCAAGCTCAGAGCCCGAGGGAGAAAGCGGTTAAAAAGCAAAAAAGAAACTGTTTCAGCCAGACCTAGAGACATAATTGCAAACAAGCCGCAAAGTACTTTTCCTTGTTAGAGACCATCTGGATTAAAAGTTTCCGATTCCTCGCAACGAGGCATTTCCGAGTGCCGCTTTTAGTCCAAGGGGGGTTTTTTGGGAACAAACACCCCCCTCCTGTCCCTTTCAGCCCGGCTGACAGTACAAAAAAAAAAGTTTTAATAGCTCACTCTCCGCTCGCAGCTGAGGTCCCGAGAAGCCTCCCGACTCTTCCGATCGCCTCTCTTCATAGAATTAAATGGTGACGCCAACCTTTGGCGAAGGAAAAGCCCCCCGCAGCATGTCCTCTTCCGCCTAAGCCGAGGATCGGGGTCGCTTTCCCCACTGCCGTGGGGGGGGGGCTTCCCCGTCGAGCCGGCTTTACGGGAGAAACCCCAAACAAGGGGCTTCTCGCCCCCGCGGGGGGGCAGGAAAAGGAACAAAGCGGCGAGCGAACCCTAAGTTCGCCCGTCACCGCCGGAGCCGGAACCGGAAGTCTCAACAAATGTCTTAACAACAGAATTTTTGGCTTCAACTGTGGTTGTAAGTCGAGGACTACCTATAGAGGAAATGGAGGGAGAAAACAGAGGGAGAAAACAGACACTCATTTAGAAATTAGAACAACAACGGACCTCCGCTCCTTCCGTCAAAAACTCAAAAAACACTTTTTATGCTTGGCCGGCCTAGGTTAGGCTCCCGTCTTTTTATAGGGCTTTAGGGGTTTTAGTATAATTTAATTTAGGGGATTTTAGCGCAGGGACAATTGTTTAATTCGTTTCTTAACTATTTATTTTTTCGATGTATTTTATATTGGTTTTTATTCCCTGTGCATCGCTCCGAGTCCCTTCGGGGAGAGGAGGCGGTATATAAATAAATTTATTATTATTATTATTATTATTTTTAATTTAGAATTTAATCTTATTCAGGTGGACCTTTCAACACTACAGAATGCGCTATACTTTGACAGACGTACGTGTGATGCAGCCAGTGGTGGGTTGCAGGCGGTACGCCCCAGTACAGATGTACCAGAGCCTGCCCAGAGCACTGGATACCATTCCAGTACGGTGCTCCGGAAGGCCCACCCGCCCGCCCTCGCTCCTTCACCCGCCCGCCCTCGCTCCTTGTGCTTTATGCTTTTGGCGCTTCTGCTTTCATGCACATGCACAGTGGGTACAGCGCCTGCGCGATGCTCCGGCAAGCCAGCTGTGGCATCACAGAGGCTTGCGGAAGTGTCACAGGTAGGTACGACACATGTACGTGCGGTGTGCATGTGCTGCGTGTGCACATGCACACTGCACGTACATGTGTCGTACCTACCTGCGACACTTCCGCAAGCATGCATGTGAGTGACGCTGGGCCCGTTCCAACTGTACCGGTTGGAATGGAATCTGGAACCCACCACTGGATGCAGCCTACGATTGGAGGGATCCACGCTATTAAAAAAAGCTAAGGATTGACTATGTGCACTTCACTGAGGAGTTCCCAAAAGTAAAGCTACAATAGCAGAAGTATTTGAAGGAAGGCATCCACTCAATTGATAAGGAATGTTTCCCTGAACCCATTCCTGAAAAAGGCGCTTCAAATTCAAAACAGAGGAAAAGAGGCCCAAAATCAATATAATTTCATTTTGCAAAAATAGCCCACAGTTGCAGGAGCCATGATGGCACAGTTGTTAGAATGCAGTACCAGTGGTGGGATTCAACATTTTTTTAATACCGGTTCTGTGGGTACAGTTGGTGGGCATGGCATGGCTTGGTGGGAATGGCAGGAGAAAGATACTGTAAAATCTCCATTCCCTCCCCATTCCAGGGGAAGGTTACTGCAAAATCCCCATTTCCTCCTGGTTAGCTGGGACTTGGGAGGCAGAAAACAGATGGGGGTGGGGCCAGTAAGGTGGTATTTACTTGTTCTCCGAACTGCTCAAAATTTCCACTACCGGTTCTCCATAACTGGTCAGAACCTGCTGAATACCACCTCTGTGCAGTACTGCCAGCTGCCAGCAGTTCAGCAATTTGATTCTGACTGGCTCAAGGTTGACTCAGCCTTCCATCCTTCTGAGGTTGGTAAAATGAGGACCCAGAGAGGGCTGTAAGGCACTGTGACGCAGTATAAAAATCTAAGTGCTACATACAGTATCGGCATTTACCATTTAAGTTGCTCCTGTTCTTTGCTCATACCAGCTTGACTTTGAGGTTGCTTCAGCAAATGGTGTCCAGACTGATGAACTTTGGCAGCAACTTGCGAGGATTCAATCCAGACTGTATGCTATCATATTTTCCCATTGGACAATTCCCTTTGCTGCTTTTGGTATTAGGAAAGCAATGGCCAATTACTTTCCTTGCTGTGAGTAGATCCTCTTGTAAATAAATACAGGCAGGCACAATAGACAGCTTTTTCGAAAACAAAAACCTTTTTCACTATTTCTTTTTGATATCTTTCAGATTTGGTATAACAAAGAGTGCTACAAGAACACAATGGCTATAACCTTTGCCTCGTAAGTAGAAATTCCCTGAACTTCCTACTTTGTCATGTGCTTTAAAACATGGGCCCCCAATTCCTGGGCCATGGATGGCCACCAATCCGTGGCCCGTTGGGAAGTGCGCCAAGCAAGCAGCATGTGAGCGCACAAGGCTTCAGTTGTGCATGCATGGGATTAGATTGAGTGTGTGGAACTATCCCCTCCCTCCCCATTGCCACTGCATTCCCCTGCTGGACCATGCAGCCAAAAAGGTTGGGAACAACTCAGGGATGGGTTGTTACTGGCATTACTGCTGGTTCGGTGTGCAAAATTTTTTGAATGTTAGAAAAGGGGAAAAATTACATTTCTGCTATGGAGACCGCATATGCAGGACCAAAAATAAAGATGGCGCCGCCGACAATAGAACCGGTTCGGGTGCGTGGGCGGCCAAGTTACTATCTACTCAGCCAAACCAGTCCAAACTGGTAGGAACCCACCTCTGGAACTACTGCTTTAAAAGAAGCAAGCAAACAAAAAGCTTCAGTGGTATATTGCTTTACTATTTCCCACTCACCAGAGCTCCCAGGTAGCCCAAATAGTTTATAATCTACAATAGAAGTTGTAACTTATAACTTGAAGTCCTTTAATTTCAAGCAATTGGAGGGGGAGGGAAAGAAATGGTGCAATGCAGGCCATTTTTTACTGCAAGGAAAAGTAGGAAACTCGGGCAAGAAAAAATAGTAATTTCCTAACGGTCTTCTAGTTGCACAACAAGAGTTATAGCTTTTGTGCTTTATAACACTCATGGTAAAAATTGGTATTAAAAGGTATTAGAGGTCACAGTAAGCATTGGCGTAGTTCAGAGGTGTCAAACTCAAGGCCCGGCTCAAAGGGTATTTAGATCTGGCCCGCAGGACTGTCCTGGAAACAGTAAAGGACTGGTCTGTGGTGTTTCTGCCAGTGAAAATGGGCTCCTGAGCTCCATTTTTGGCTGCCACCGCCTCCTGAAAACCTCTGCCAGCAAAAACGGAGCTCGGAAACCTGTTTTTGCTGGCAGAGCACTCGGGCCACCTCAGGCGCCCCCGACACGTTGAGCTGGTCATGCCCATCCTGGTCATGCCCAGCCCAGCCCCCAGAGTTGAAGTCTATTCATCCTAAACTTGCCAAGGTCAGGAAACACTGATCCAGATAGTCACTGTAATGTAAGTACAGAAGAAGACCTCTGCTGGATCAAGCTGAACATTTGATTTGGTATCTTCCAGTGGCCTGCCTAGAAGTCTAGGTGGGAGAAGCTTTCATCGTTGCCATATTGTAATAATATAAACATATTCAAAAAATAAAAGGTGTGATTGTAGTTCCCCTACCAGCTGGCAGAACTCAAATCCCTTTGAGCAGACGGAGGGCAGTCCTGATCCACATTTCCTTTCAGACACAAAGTCAGATAACACGGGGACCTTTCTAGAAACAAGCGACAGAATTTCATGTGAACTGTGACTGGGAAATTCAGGGGACTAAAATCATTCTCCATAGCCACTGACTGAAGTTTGGAAAGACCAAGTGGTGGGAAGTCAAAAAAACTGAAGCAGAAGAATAGATGCTTCAGATGTTGCTATTTCAATAGAAATAAGTGAAAGTCCAGCCAGGAACTTGTGTTAGGTTCTTTTTTTTTTTATATTGAAAAAGTTTTATTGGTTTTTACAATTTTCCAAAAGGGTAGGGTAAGGGATACAAAAACATTTTGAGAACTTTCGCGTCGGGATCATTGGCCCCTCCAGGGCTTCATAATAAAACATTAAAAAAACATTTTTCAAAAATACTACAATGTGAAAATAAGTGCATGCTTCCTAAATTCTCAATTCTATGCTGGCAGTCGTGTGCAAACATCCAGATATAAAGGTTATACAATGTTAATAAAAAAGCAAAGTTATTTTTTCGATCTTAGTCTATTGGCAATTGTATCTTCTTTTTCTCCTTCCTGGCCCCCAGCGGGCGGAGCCGTGCCCCCCCCCGCCCCCCCCGAATCTTCCCCCAGGACAGAGGAATGTTTTTTAAGAAAGGCTTCCGCCTCAACAACTGTTTTAATCCTAACTCTCCCTCCTTCCCAGAACACCAACATCCCTTCCGGCATCGCCCACTTAAACCAAGTCCCGTGGTCAAACAATTTTTTGGATAAGAAGGAATACCTCCTTCTCATCTCTCTAATCTTTTTTGGGATCTGCTTCAAGATGGCGACTTCCTTTTGTTGGTAAATTAGCGCCCCCCCTCTCTGCGCCTTCAAAATTCCCTCTCTGGTTGACCTTCTAACAAATTTAATATGTATCTCTCTGGGTACTTTATTTATCCTGGCATATGTCGAGTTTATTCTGTAGACTAGGTCAATGTCCCCCCTGATCTCATCTTTAGGTTCATGTAAATAGTCTGCTAAAATTGTGCTCATGAGTTCAGGAAGATATTCATCAGGTTCTTCAGAAATGTTCTGAAATCTTAAAAAATATGACATCCTTTCAAAATCCATCCTAGACATATGCCCAGTCAGTTCTCCAACCTCACTGTTAACATTTTTAAGCTCTCCCTTTGCCCCAGCCAGCCCCCCTTCCAGCTCCTCAGTCTTCTGTGTGTTCTCCAGCACTTGTTTCCGTGTTTCCAAAAGATCCTTCTTGAAGCTGCTATTATCTTCTCTCAAAGCTTTAATTTCCTGCACCAAAGCTTCTAACACTGATTCCATTGATGTCATTCTTTGTTCCAAACCTGCCAATTCTGATTTTGATGCCATGGTAAACTGTTAAAGTCAGTGCCACTAAGATGGCGTTTTTTGGGTGGGGCCGTTAAAGCAGGTCAGGAGAAAACAGTTCAAATCAGGGTTGTAAAAAGTTCAAGACCCAGAAGAGAAACACTTTTCACAGTCAATAATTATAGCAGAGAAGGCACTCCAGGGAAGGAATCAATTAATCCAGAAATTTCTTCATTAATAAAGAGAGGGAGTCCAAATCACAAAGAGATGTTGGTAATTTTCCATAAGTAAAAATAGTCATTCAGGAACAAAGGGCAGCCATCTTCCACTGCCCAGTCTGAGACCCAGCAGGAGAAAGTAGCAAAGGAAAAATTGTTTCAAGCCATTGAAACATTAGATACATTGTAAAGAAACAAGCCGCAAAACACTTTCACTTGCTTCAAAGCAATCCGGATGCGAAATGTCCGCTTCCTCGCAACGAGGAGCCATTTCTAAGCGCCACTTTAAATCCGAGGGGGGGGGGTTTAACAAACAAACACCCCCCTCCACGTTCTTTCAGTCCAGGCTGCCAGCACAAATAAGGTTAAAATCACTCACTCTTCACCTCACCGCCAAAGCCCCGGAAAGCCTTCCGACCCGAACACTCAGCTCTCTCCAAATTCATCATGCATTGCCGTCCTCCATTGGCGAAGGGAAAACCCCCCGCAGCATGTCTTCTCTCGCCTAGACCGAAGACAAGGGCCGTTTTCCCACTGCCGCTGAGGTAAACCGACCCAGGCAAGCCAGCCTTACGGAGGGACCCCAAAAAGGGGTGCCCCACCCCCGTTGGGGGGCAGAAAAAAGAACAAAACGGCAGACGAACCCCAAGACTCGTCCGTCGCCGCTGGAAGGCGGAACCGGACCAGGTTCTTGATTTATTTGTTGGAGTAATTCTATTGTTCTTTCTTTGTGCAAATCAGGAAAGTGAATATATTTCCTTACACTACTATCCATTTATTATCCATCTCTCATAATATGTGTGATGATATCAAATTTCTTCTAACATGTTCATATAATCAGTTTGAAACACAAACCTTCTTTTAAATAGGACTTTGGGGAAAAGAATGAACAATTTATAGCTGACCAATACCATCCTGGAGTCTACCCGGAGCACTGCATTTTCTTTTATATATATTTTTTCTGAAATGTTGTTTTATCATGATCTAGAGGACCCTGTAATTTATCTTTTTTGACACTTGCCCTAAAGGATGTACTGGTGACATTATTTCACTTTTTACATTTTTACTTTATAAACATCAGAAAGGCAGCTCAGAAGATGAGTCTCTCTCATTCTCACACACACACACACACACACACACACACACACACACACACACACACACACACACACACCAGAGATGGGGGAGAGACGCCAGGTGAGAGACCTTGTGGTTGACAGGTGTTGACCGTGGGAAAGAGAAGTCCTAGGAGAGAAGGTTGAAAATGTTCATTCTTCTACCCAACTGCTCCATGGTTCTGTTCCACAAACATTAACATTAACAATCTGAGGAACTTTTTTTTGTGTGAAAAAAAGTTTTATTGGTTTTTACAAATTTTAAAAACAGGAAAAAGGTATAAGGTAATAAAAAGATATTTTGAGGACATCTGTGTCGGAGGTGTCGGAGGTGTCCGAGGCTTCATACAGAAAAAAGATAATACAATAAATTTTCCATTTCTCTACAAAGTGGAAAGAAATACAGATATATCATTTTATATATTCATGCAATCAATCATTTATAAACATCCAGATAAGGGTTATACTATATAGAAAAAAGTCATTTGTGAGATCTGAGTCTTTTAGCAATTGTATCTTCCTCTCCCTGACCTTCAGTGGGCGGAGCCGTGCCCCCCCCCCCCCCCCCCGTTCCCCCATTTTCATCCTCCAGGATTGGGGAATGTTTTTTAAGAAAGGCTTCCGCCTCTGCAATTGTTTTAATTCTTACTCTTCCCCCCTCCCAGAACACTAACATTCCCTTGGGCATCAACCACTTGAACCACACCCCCTTTTTATATAATCTTTTTGATAAGAAGGAATATTTCCTCCTTATTTCTCTAATCTTTTTCGGGATCTGTTTCAAGATGGCAATTGATTCTGTTGATTGGTTCTGTTGGTTCTGTTGATATATCAAGGGACCGTCTCTCTGTGCTCTCAGGATCCCATCCCTTGTTGACCTTCTTACAAATTTAATATGTATCTCTCTGGGTACTTCATTTATTCTGGCATATGCTGAGTTAATTCTATAAATCAGATCGATGTCCCCCCAAATATCTTCTTTGCTCTTTTTGGTATAATCTGCTAACATCGTACACATTAAATCTTTTAAATTCTCAGAGCTTAATTCAGGAACATTTTGAAACCTTAACAAGTAAGACATCCTTTCAAAATCCATCCTAGACATATGACCAGCTAAATCCACAATTTCTTTTTGAGAATTTTTTATCTCTTCCTTCATCCCGGCCATCCCCCCCTCCAATCCATCAATTCTTTGTTTGTTTTCCATTAGTGCTTTCTGTGTCTCCAAAAGTTCCAATTTTGAACTAACATTGTCTTTCCGGATTTCTTTAATTTCTTTCATGATGTTTTGAAGAGTTTCCTCTATTGCTGATAACTGTGTAGCTTCCACCTCTGTTTCTTTGGATAACATTGAAGTAATCTTAGGTTGGAGTGTCTGCTTTTTTGAAGCCATAATGCAAGTGTTAAGTTCTTGTCACTAATATGGCATCTGTTGGAGAGGTAGTGCGTGAGGCAAGGAGAGAGTAAAAGCCAATATCCAAATTCAAAATTCAATTTACTTATAATCCAGAGAGAGAACAATTTTTAAAAAACAATCAGATAGGGGGAAAAAAAAGAAGGCACATCTGGGAAAGGTCCTAATAATCAATTACATTAATCCACTGGTAAAGAAGAAAAAATCAGTCCCAAAGACGAGGGAGTGTCAGCAATTTTCAAAGAGAAGTATTTCTTGCTGAGAACAAAGGAACGCCATCTTCCCCGCCCTCTGAAAGCCGCGGAGAGCTAGTGAAAGTTCATTTCAATTGTTGCCAGACAGAGATACAAAGTATCATTGAGAATCTTAAAGTAAAAGACTTTCACTTGTAGTTTAAAAGTCGGATGTTGATTCCTCCACCTCCCCAAGCCTGGGGAACATTTCAAAACACCGCTTTTTTTCCCCTTTCCGAGGAGGGGTTTTACAAACTCCCTCCTCCTTCTTCTTTTAAAGTGAAAGTTGAAAGCATTAAGTTAAAATCACTCACAATCCACTCTGTAGCCATGAGCCTCGGTGTTGCCTTCAGCCCCGGCTTTTCAGCCCTTCTTTAATCGCAGCAGCTGTTCCGGCTCTCCATCGGCGAAGGGGACGAAAGAGGAACTCCCCCCCGTGACTCGTTCTCCGGCACCTAGGACGAGGCGGGAGCCACCCCCCGACCGCCGTCGAGGTGGGGGGACTCACCG
The DNA here is from genome assembly GCA_039707465.1 of Rhabdophis nuchalis. Lineage (NCBI taxonomy): Eukaryota > Metazoa > Chordata > Lepidosauria > Squamata > Natricidae > Rhabdophis > Rhabdophis nuchalis. The sequence goes on from CM077646.1 coordinate 67,682,752, forward strand.
CGAGCCGCCCGTGTGGTGGGGGCTCTTTAGCAAGAGCCCCCTGCCCCTGAAGGCGCCGCCGGAGCAACCAAGCGGCGGACGAGTCCAGGACCCGACCGTCGCCTCGGGCTAACCGGAAGGAAGTCAACAATCTGAGGAACTTTGTGTAGCTTTCTTTTTAGCAATTATCTGATAAAACTACTTTATAAAAAAACTCATGACATAAATTTTTTTGTTTTTAAAATATCCTAATGCTGAAGCCTACAGCATCAACCAAAATCAGAAAGATCCAGTGCAAAATGGTTGGATTGCTGGAATCGGGTTGCATGCTTCTGTTGGCAAGTGTACGTGTGTTTTAGGCTTGTTCCCTCAATTCTTCAAACAAGGAGCCTCTTACATTTTAATATTCTAGAAAGAGAGATGCTCTCACACTGGAAAGGGATTTTTTTTCAAAAAAGAGAAATGATGTAGGGAAACCCACGCATTTGACCAGATAGACAGACGATAGAGCCCAGATTCTCTCAACATAATCCCTTTCTAACAATTCACTGAGTTGGAAAGAATTTAAAATATACTTATGTGCTAGTCCCTTTCTTGTGCACACAAAAATCCTTTCTCTGCCAGGAACAGAGTGGGAGAAAAACCAAAGTAATATTTAAAGAGATGCCACAACATATTGACTGGGGAATACTAGGAAATGAAATCTTCATATCTTAAAGTTGCCAAGTTGAAAAACACTGGTCTAAAGGCAACCTATACCAGGGATGGTGAACCTATGGCACGGGTGCCACAGGTGGCACGTGGAACCATTTCTTAGGGCACGCGAGGCGTTGCCCTGTCAGCTCCAGCGTGCTTGTGTGTGCTGGCCAGCTGATTTAGGCCTTCTTTTGAGGCCGTTTTTCACCTTTTGGAGGCTTCAGGGAAGCTCCTGAAGCCTCTGGTGGTGGGAAGGGGAGGCTGTTTTCACCCTCCCCAGGCTCCTAGAAAGATTCTGGACCTGGGGAGGATGAAAAAAGCACGCCAAAAGCAGGGGGTCATGCACATAGCATTATGGGCGTGGCATGCCCACGCACGACCCCCCTGCGCTATCCCTGCTTTTGGCACGTGGTAAGAAAAAGGTTAGCCATCACTGTCCTATACAATAGGTTTACTTCTTCATTCTTACTCTGCACTTACTAATGCCTTATTTTTAAAAACTTGCAAAATCTCTCACACACATACACACACACACACAAATGGGAAAGACAGGCATAGACATAGAAAACTGTTTGTTGTTGTTCCTCCAGCTATCTGTCTCTTGTAAAATGTATTTGGTTTGAAAAATTGACTACTCAAGGCTCATGTACGGGCAGATTGCTTCAAAATTAGAATGCTTCTAATTTTGCCCATCACTTAATACATAATATGTCTGTTTTCCTCTGAGTTGTTCCTGGCAGAGCATGGTGTCCTTTCTGGTTTCTTGTTCTTAAGAGTCTTCCCTTCTTCATATTACCAAAAGTCCACATTCTGTGTCTTTGTTATTCCATTCAGATGTTTGCATTTGTTGTGTGGTTTCCAAAACACTCTTTCAGATTCTTCTCTGGTCTTTGTTTATGACCGGAGTTCCAAATTCTTCACTCCCAGTCCAGAAAGTGAAATATTTCCAATGCTTTGTATTGTTTCCAAAATCTGTGACAGCTTTACTTCTGCTTGTGTTTCCATTTTGGTTCAAGGGGATCGTTTACTTGGCTGCTTCTTAGCTGAAATCTCCCTCCCCAAGCATTTTGTAAATGCTTTAGCATTACAAAGGAAACAAATGTAAACTAACAGTACTTAGGCTGCTTTGACATTTAGGATGACAGTTTAGTCTGCCGAACAAAGGCATGGTCTGGTGCCCCTTTCATTTCTGAGACAACACTGTGCCAATATTTCTTCCAGATGTACTTGCTACTCTGGGGCACATGTTTGTGAAAACAGAACCGCATTTGCTGTGCTTAAGATTTGATCAGGCATCACCTAACAGCGCATGAAACTGAAATTAGGGAGAAATAAATTGGAATGGAAAGGTTTTTGCATTCACAGCATAGATGACTTGCCTCTAACTATAATTTACTGCTACAGCTAAGGGAATATGGAAACAATGCCCCCAATTGCTTTTTGAAAAGCTAAAAAAATAATCCACCTGAAAATCCAAAGAATGGATGCACACTTTGAAGTCATTTTTTACTAATGTTATAAGATCATTAGGTTGAATCCACTTTCTTTGATGGTGAAATTTCGGAAACCCCCTCCCCCCCCCCCCCAATATCATCATAAAAATTTCCCTCCTGGGAGGGAAGAAACGGGATGTTGAGAGTGAAGAAGCATTGGTTAAAAAGTAAAAACTAAATTGGCATCAGTGTGGAGGAACCAACGGCATCAGGTAGCAGAATTTAAAATGCAAGCAGGCAGGATTTAATGTCTGGATGGATGATTTGAAAATGTTGGCCATAGCACTGGAGGAAGTGCCATTCCATGCTCAGTTGCTGGCAGCAAAACATGTTGGAATTTTACTGCCCCAAACTGCTATCTCCTCAGATCCTAAATGGTACTAACTGTTTGAGATACTGGCATAGTTTTATGAAATCTAAGGACTATGTGAGATACACACTCAAATCTGAAGGAAGAGAGAGAGAGAGTGTGTGTGTGTGTTACAGTTCTATATTCAGCACATGTAGAGACATATGCAGTGCAAGCATTTTAGATATATAAAATTAGGCCAATTGAAGGGTTGCAAAATTACAGCACATCTGTTGTCTTTGATCTGCTTCTCCAAATCAAAACCCACCCCGTTTGCTTATGGATTGTTCTGCCACTGCTAGAGAAGGAACCCACTCATATATTCCAAGAAGAGACTAAAACAAATTCACATTGAATTTGGAAGTGGTGAGTAGTAGCACTCATGGAGGCAGTACAGCCAAATACGGCAGAAGATGCACTTGCCATATTGGTTCTCAGAGGTTTATACAACAGTACTGTTCAAACACATTTAGCATCGTTTATTATGTGAACCCACTCTATGTGGCAATTTTATGGTTCAGTGTGATGCACACATTCAGAAAATTGGGTTTCTTTCAATTAGGTGAGATAATATGTTGACAAGTGATTTCATGAACACATCCATGCAGTTTTCTGTTGAGCATATTATGCATCCATTTTCCCTGGGTAAACAGAGCCATACAGTCTTAATCCTTCATCAGCTTTTAATACCAGACCAAACACACAATATTGCATATACCTCCTAGCTGGGATGATGGGAATAACAATATGTTGGCTTGAAAGTCTTTATATTAGAGATCTCGTATTCATAGAATGGAGGGCAAATCCCACAATCTTCCATACTTGTTCTATTATTATGGATCAGAATGGAGGCCAACTAAGTCCAAGCAGGAAGAAGCAAAAATGTGCTTGGTAGCAATTGTGCAGATGAGATTCTTTTGCTGTTGCAGTGAGGAATCCAATCTGATTCATTCAGTGGTGTAGAGTGGGAAGCATTTGGGGCCCCACCACATCTTTCTATCTCACACTTAGCCAGGATATAAAGAGTACTCCCAATCATCACCTTCCTGGAAGAAGACATTACATGAGTGAGTGAAAAGTTCATCTAACAGTGTCACCATACTAGGCTTTCTGATAGTAAATTGACAGGTCCATTGATGGGACAAAGGTTGAAAATCTAGTGCATACTTTCTTTGTCTTAGTAAAAAAAAACATTATGTGACAATCTTGATTGACCAAAGCAGAGATCAATTACACTAGGACAACCATAGCATATGGAATATTAGACAATGTACGTAAGAGAAGTAAATGGTAAGTAAAAGTAAAGTAGAAGAGAAGTAAAAGTAAAGAGCAAGAATCATTAAGTGGACGAAATATGGGCTTATAAATATGGGCTTATAAAACTAAGAGAAAATAGACATGTATAAATCTGAGTTTAGCTGATCTGATTTTATGGAGGGGAACTGATGATTACATGCAGAGAAGTGAAGGTGTAGGTTTAATTATAAATGAAAAGGCTAAATATATGCTATGAAATATGCAGTGATTCATCTAGGCTGCTATGTGTGCTTACAGCAATAGCAATGGCACTTAGACTTATATACCACTTCATAGAGCTTCACAGCCCTCTCTAAGCTCTAGAGTCAGACTTTTGCCCCCAACAATCGGGGTCCTCATTTTACTGACCTCGGAAGGATGGAAAGTTGAGTCAACCTTGAGCCTGGTGAGATTCGATGTGCCAAACTGCTGGCAGCTGGTGATCAGCAGAAGTAGCCTTCAGTACTGCACTCTAACCACTGTGCCACTGTGGCTCATGAAGTAGGAATCCATTGTTGGGTGATAACTGCATGTTACACTCCAATACATATGACAATGGAGTTTTAGAAAAAATCTGCAACATTCTGAAAATGATCCAAGAGGAACTATTCTTCTTCTCAGGGTCCGTTAACCCAACTGTATACATAGGAAAGAGTCAAGAATTTGTAAATACATCCATGCCTTTTTTATTGAGAGAAAAAATAAAGAGAAAAAGATAGGCAAGAAAAAGAAACCCAAGAATGAATTTGAAAAAAATATATGTTTCTTCTAAACATATGACTGAAGCACAAACCTATCCCTACCTATAGATTGAAAAGAAATGAATAAAAATAAAAATTCGTATTTATGATGAAAGCCTGATAGAATTATTGAAGGGTACAAGAAAATGATTTGATGTGTGACAGTCAGCAAAGTGTGTTAAGTTACACTACTAGAAAGTATGAAAAGCAATGCTTGGTAGAACTAGAACTATGCCAGTGAAAGAGGTTGTGGGTGAAGGAAAATACCTATAAGAGACTATTACTGCAAAAAATGGGACATATATATATGTGTGTGTGTGTGTGTGTGTGTGAAAACCTCTCTCTCACACACACACATATAATTATGTTGTATCTTTCAATAATTCTATAAGGCCATGCACACATATCCATATGTATCTATGTAGGCATGTATATATGTATGTATGTTCCAGAATAACTCTGGAACGCCTTGAGCAATTACAACAAAACTTGGTAAACAGATGACTTACCCATTGGAAGCAAATACTGGGGAGGGGGGAGGCGGGGAGAGGCCCCTCATGTGTGTGTTTGTGTGTTTGTTCCAGGATAACTCTGGAATGCCTGGCCCGTTATGGAGAGCGAGTGTGGCATCCTAGAGCAGCAATTGTTTATGATGTCAGTTCCTTTGCAGCTTCTTCTGGAAAGTCAGCCATAACATTTGCCCTCCAGTGGACCAATGGATTAGTGCCTGATGGATTTGGAGCAAAGTGCGAGGATCGTAGACAGGGCGGGAAAAAGGAGCACATGGGAGGGGGAAGGGAGAGTACAGGGTTGATGGGCATGGGAGTAGGGGGAAGAAAGGCCCCTCTCAATGGCTCCCTGTCAGACAAACGCTTTAATGTCAATAAATACTCGGGCAACACCGGGTTATCAGCTAGTACAGGGGTCTGCAAAGTTGGCTCTTTTAAGACTGGTGGACTTCAACTATATATATATTTAGATGCACACATACACACACACACACACAAACACAAACATATAGATATATGTACATATACACAAGCATACACATACAAACATAAAAAAGATGAAGGAACAGTTAAGAATAAAAGAAGTAGTGAAAATGCAAAGTACTCTTTATAGAACTAGAACAATTGATTTAAATGGAATGTATAATGGAATAATGCATCAAAGACCAAGAGTGCTGTATTTGACAGGTACTATGTGGTTGGTTTCAAGGAATAAATATTCTTTGAAAGAAGAGAGAATGGTTATGTGTAAAAACATTATTTGGCTCACTCTATTAGATGCAATTGAGAGTTCTGTCAGGAGAAACCTACATGTTAAATTGAATGCAATGGGATTGGGCTTCTTAAGAGTTGTGCATGGTAAAACAACACGAAATGGTCCAAGAACTAATAGCTGCTGTGCAGATGTGGATTGAATACCAAAATGAACGACCAAGAGGAATATAGCGACACTGTGATCAAAAAGATGTTGAGATTCTAGAAAGAGTGCAGAGAAGAGCAACCAGCATGATTAGGGGACTGGAGGCTAAAACATACGATGAACGGTTGCAGGAATTGGGCATGGCTAGTCTAAGAGAAGAGAAGGACCAGGGGAGACATGATAGCAGTGTTCCAATATTTGGGGGGCTGCCACAGAGAGGAAGAGGTCAAGCTATTCTCCAAAGCACATGAAGGCCAGACAAGAAGTAAGGGATGCATTCAATCAGGAAGAAGATTGAATCTGACAGTGAGATCAATCAACCAATGGAACAGAACTTGCCTTCAGAAGTTGTGGGAGCTTCATCACTTGAGACTTTCAAGGAGAGATTGGACTGCCATTTTTCAGAAATGGTGTAGGGTCTCCTGCTTGGGCGGGGGGGGGGGTTGGACTAGATGACCTACAAGGTCCCTTTCAACTCTGTTAATCTGTAGATCAAATGAGAACTGAATAAGAAATATGTGGAAGAGGGAGGAATTTGTTGAGACGAAAGGAAAGTTTTTTTAAAAAAATCTTTATTATGAAATTCTCAGAAAGAAAAAGGTGACAAACTGAAAAGAACTGAAAAGGTAATATACGACTCGATGAAAGCAAGCATAGTTTGCACAAACAGAAAAATACGGAGAGTTATATTGAAAGCTGTAAACTAGATTTAGCTCTCCTTCCTTTTCTTTCCCCCCACTTCTTATGATGGCTTTCATTTTTTTTGCTTACAATTTCTCACTCCCTTTCTGTACATTGCACATCTTTGCTCGTTTTGAAAGGGAACAGCATGATGTAAGCATCAATATCTACCCAGAGCTAGCCTTATATGCTAGACTGCCAACCAAATAAAGGACAGCTGATCCTGAAAGGTCATGCATGCACTGTGTGTGCATGTTTGTGTGTGCAGTAAAATCAAGACTGGAGTTCTACAGAAATATGAAGCTCCTACACTCTTTAAGACCCAGAAAAGAAGGATCATTCAAAGCAAAGAACATCTGGCAGCCTTGTTTCAACCAATGGCTGGCATCCAATGGGAACTCACAAGTGGAGGCATTTGGTCTGCTTTATTTGAGAAATTCCTGGTTACCCAGAAGTTTCTTCCTTTCCTGCTCTCTTCTGAAATCTCCTGCGCAAATCTGGCAGCCTGACAATCCACCCACAAAGCTCCCATGACCCCAACAATCTTGAGAATCGTTCACATACACAAAGCTCGCTGTGAACAGACATTTCAGCAAAACGGGAGTGTTGTTGGCTTGCGTCTCTCTGAGCATCTGACCGAACAAGTTTCAATCCCTTTATATCCCCCCTGCGCCCCAAAACTGCACGACCACCGCCGACATCACAGCGCCTTGTTCCCTCTCAACCTAATGAAGACTGTGCGGGCTGATTGTAGCATAGTTTATTTAGGAATACGAAGTCCAATTTTGATGGGGCTGACCACCAGGAAAATCTATAAAGGGTTAAACACTTGGACTAAGACCAAAGATCTGGGCGGCAAAAATTTGCAAGGCTGCAAGGAGACACAGAAACGATATCGCTCAGCTATGATTTGGATCATATCATCTGGATTACTGCAGCCCAGATCTCGGAATTGTATTATACTGTATATGTACATGCATGTAGGAATGCACAAGCATGCACATACATATGTACCCATTCAATAGTCGTTGAATTCCTGTCACCTTGTTCCAAACGTTTCAGTGGGAAACAGCACCATTAAAACTAATTATGTTGCAAAACAGATGCCAATTAAGAGAGAAAATGCCATAAATTAAACTTCCCGTGTGCCAGTTTACTGCTGATTGTTAACAATAGCTGGTACCAAGGAATATAGGGACTTTTAGAAAATGGCAAGGACTTAGCATACGAGTACCTTGCTGGGCTCCCGCATGTTAATTATCCTAGTAAAAAGGCACCAGGATATCTGGACTGTAATTGGTAACTTTCTTTACAAGTGTGTTAAATTAAATGGCATTAACTCGTAATAACAAGTAAAAATACTAGACATTTGTATATCTTCCGGCTGTTCTGCAATTGTTTGCTCCTGTAAAGCCTCCCCATTCCAAGCAATGGATAAGCTCTGGGCCAAATTTCCATTGTCCTCCAAGGTATTTGGGATGCTATGTAGAACAGGAATATTGTGCAAGTTCAGGATTCGGAGCATCGCACCCCTTCGGATGAAAGGGGCCTGCTGAATCGACATCTCCTTAGGAGTCACAACCAGAGGTGGTATTCAGCAGGTTGTGACCAGTTCTGGAGAACCAGTAGTGGAAATTTTGAGTAATTCGGAGAACCGGTAAATACCACCTCTGACTGGCCCTGCCCCCATCTATTCTCTGCCTCCCGAGTCACAGCTGATTGGGAGGAAATGGGGATTTTGCAGTAACCTTCCCCTGGGGTGCGGAAGGAATGGGGATTTTACAGTATCCTTCCCCTGCCACACCCACCAAGCCATGCCCAGAGAACCGGTAGTAACAATTGTTGAATCCCACACAGTTGATGGTATCGAAAGCCGCTGAGAGATCTAACAGGAGCAGGATAGAGGAGCAGCCTCTATCGCAGGCCCTCCAGAGATCATCCACCAGCGCGACCAATGCTGTCTCCGTGCTGTGCCCGGGCCGGAAGCCGGACTGGTGCGGGTCCAGATAAACAGTTTCCTCCAGGTGTCGAGTTGTGCTACCACACTCTCAACAACCTTCGCCAGAAAGTGAAGGTTGGAGACCGGACGATAATTTAATAACAATGCTGGGTCCAGGGAAGGCTTCTTGAGGAGGGGGTCTCATGACCGCCTCTTTCAAGGCGGCCGGCAGAAGCCCCTCACTCAAGGAAGCGTTCACTATTGCCTGGAGCCAGCCTCGTGTAACCTCCCAGGAGGCCAGTACCAACCAGGTGGGACACGGGTCCAATAAACATGTGGTAGCATTCAGCCACCTCAGCAACCTGTCCATGTCATCAGGAGCAACAAAGTCAAACTCTTCCCATAATATAGTCTCAAGACCTGCCTCGGACAGTCCACCCAGACCTGTCTCATTGGAGGCCAACTCGTCCCGGATCCGAGCAATTTTATCCTGCAGATACTCTCCAAATTCCTCTGCTGTACCCTGCAAAGGAGTTTCCCGCGGCCTCTGTTGCAGGAGGGAGCGGGTCACTCTAAACAGGGCGGCAGGGCATCTGCGGATGCGATAAGAGTGGCGAGATGGTTCTGTTTCGCCACTCTTATTGCCACTAAGTAGGTCCTTAAATAGGACCTTACCCGTGTTCGGTCAGATTCGGAGCGAGTAGATCTCCAAGTGCTCTCTAGGCGTCTCTTGCGGCGCTTTATCACCCTTAGCTCCTCAGAGAACCAAGGAGTCAGGGTGGATCTGCGCCGCGTGAGAGGCCGCAAAGGCACAACCCAGTCCAAGGCCCCCGTGGCCGCACTATTCCATGTGGCCACCAGGTCCTCAGTCGAGTCGTGGGTCAGGGTCACAGGAATTGGCCCAAGCTCCCTTAGGAATCTCTCTGGATCCATCAGGTGCCTGGGCGGAACCATCTTGGTGTCTCTGGTTCCGCCTCCCCACGGTGGGGTGTAGTGGTTGGAAAGTCAAGTCGCAGGAGAGAGTGATCTGACCATGACCAATGAATTGTATCGAATGGGGGCTGGACTTGGAGGCTCCAAAATCGTCAGACAAAGCTGATTACAGGTCTTCTGTTATGTCTACTTTCTTTATTATGGCTCCCACATACATGTGAGTTACTCAATGCGGCGGTCATGACATGATGAATATTAGGGTCATGCATACTTTGAAAATGATTAAGAAGAAGTGGTTTGGCTCTTACATGAGCACATAGCATTCTGGTATTCATTAAAGTAGCCCTTTTTTTAAAGGCTTCTGCAGGAGCTTGAAAAGGTTTTCACTGGTTTAAGAGTAGCAGTCACTTTAATGCATAGATTCTTTAATATTCATAAGTAGCCCTCCCCTTGCATCTCTTGCAGACATAACTGATGGTTGTTATCACAGGGGAAAAAATTGTCCTAAATGCAGCCTTATGCGAAGTTAGATCATTGCTAGTCATGTCTGCACTGACAGGCAGGGGAGTTTCTAGGATTTAGCCCAGCTGTCCCCAGCTTGTGTTCTTCCAGATGAATTTTACAGGAATTCCATTTCCCGCCAGGGTAGATATGATGGTTGAAAATATGGTGATTGAAGTCCAATACTTCAGGATTACAGGGTAGCCTGGTAGAAACTGTCAATCTGCTCTAATATGCTTTCTCAATGTTGAAATGCAACAACACCCCAAAATTACTTGCCTGTCTGCCTCTTTTCATCCTTTCCTTTCCTTTCCTTCCCTTTCCTTCCCTTCCCTTCCCTTCCCTTCTCTCCCCCCTCCCTCCTATATACCACTCCAATCTAATGTGACTCTAAGCAGAGTTCTTTCTACAGTAAAAGAATCAAAACAAAATGAAATGAAAGTGAAATGAAATAAAACCGTAATTGAAAATATTAAGAGCCAAAACAAACAAACAAACAAGAAACTAATCTATCTGATGAGAACCACACATTCAACACAGATTAGAGTGGGAGATTCCCAGGGGCCTTCTTAAAAAGCCAGTTTTTCAGAACTCTGGTAAACCATAACAGGGTGGAGTATAGCTTGATCCTGGGTGGTGGGCTATTCTAAAGAAGAAACAGCGAAGAGAAGGCTCCATTCCTTAGGCTGTGTAGACGAGGAAAGGGAAGGGAGGGGGAGAGAAGTAAACCTGCAGTAAACCTGCTCATCCCCATCTTACCAAATGGGCAGAGGCCACTCCAAGTATATGGATATACATGCCCTGAGCAATACAAAAAGCCAACTGGAAGCTACTGCAGGGACAACTTTTTGAAACTTGCTATTTCTACTTAAGTAGGACCAGATGAAGCTTCTGGATGGTTTTCAAAGGCAGTCCCATGGAGAGTGGATTGTAATAATCCAAATGGGAGATGACAAAGGCACTGGTGACAATACGTTGGGACTCCCAGTCCAGGAACATTCATAAATATTGCACCATAATCAATAAAGCCATCTTGGGCCCAGCTGTTCTCAGTTCTTCAAGCAGGAGCTGTGAGTCCCAAAAGGCTCCCAGATTGCAAACCAGCTCTGCCTGGGGAAGGGACAGTTATCCTGATTTCTACAGCCGTTCCTTTTTTCTGGAATTGTTTCTAGACCTGACATTCCCCCTCTGGATCCTAAAAGCCTCAGGGAGATCTACCACATCCCATGTTTGCTCAACGCCAAGATGTATACACGAGACTCACCAGTAGATTGGTAGAATTTGTCCTCATGATGACTGATGAATTTCTCAATGGCTTCATATAGATGTGAAGTAGTGGGAGTAATGATGGGGGGGGGGAGTAGTAGTATCTAACAATCTTGTGGTACTCCAGCCAACCCCAATTGGAACTGCCATCTCACAGAACCTCCTGTCCCAGGTGGTCCATAGAATACAATGCTTGATGAAATTAAAAGCTTGGGGACACTCAAGTCATTCGGCCCGGGCATAGCACCAAGACGGCATTGGTCGCGTTGGTCGATGATCTCTGGAGGGCCAGAGATGGGGGTTGTTCCTCCATCCTGGTCCTATTAGACCTCTCGGCGGCTTTCGATACCATCGCCCATGGTATCCTATTGCACCGGCTGGGGGGGTTGGGGGTGGGAGGCACCGTTTTACGGTGGTTCTCCTCCTACCTCTCTGGCCGATCGCAATTTGTGTTGGCAGGGGGGCAGAGATCGACCGCGAGACCCCTCGCATGTGGGGTGCCTCAGGGGTCGGTCCTCTCGCCCCTCCTGTTCAACACATACATGAAGCCGCTGGGTGAGATCATCCGTGGTTTTGGGGTAGAGTACCATCTGTACGCTGATGATACACAGCTGTACATTTCTACCCCAAACCACCCCAACGATGCCGTAGCGGTGATGTGCCAGTGCCTGGAAGCTGTACGGATCTGGATGGGAAGTAACGGACTCAAGCTCAACCCGACCAAGACCGAGTGGCTGTGGTTTCCGGCTGCCCGATTCAACCAGCTCACTCCATCGCTGGCCATAGGGGGCGAACATCTTGCCCCTGTGGATGGGGTGCGCAATTTGGGTGTCCTCCTGGATGCCCGGCTGTCCATGGAAGATCAAGTGACAGCCGTGGCCAGGAGGGCGTTTTACCAGGTTCGCCTGGTTCGCCAATTCCGCCCCCTATTGGATCGGGACGCCCTTTGCACAGTCACTCATGCTCTCGTGACATCCCGACTGGACTATTGTAACTCTCTCTACATGGGGCTGCCCTTGAGGTGCACCCGGAGGCTTCAGCTAGTCCAGAATGCAGCCGCGTGAGCAATTATGGGGACCGCTAGGTCCACCCATGTAACACCGCTCTTACGCGAGCTGCACTGGCTACCTGTCGTCTTCCGGGTGCGCTTCAAGGTGTTAATTATCATCTTTAAAGTGCTCCATGGCTCGGGACCTAGCTATCTGCAGGATCGGATCCTGCCCCATACATCCTCACGGCCGATTCGCTCCCACAGAGCGGGGCTTCTCCGGGTGCCGTCCACTAGACTGTGTCAGCGGGCGACACCCAGGGGAAGGGCTCTCTCTGTGGCGGGCCCGGCCCTCTGGAACGACCTTCCCCCCGATATTAGGACGACCACGGACCTCCGCTCCTTCCGTCTCAAATTGAAAACCTACTTTTTCCGTCTGGCCGGCTTGGGATAGCCTCCTTGTCCTGGGGTTTTAGGGTAATTTTAATTATTGTAGTGTTAAGGGGTTTTAGGGACAGTTTTTAGTTTTTATAGATGTTTTTAGCGCAGGATTTGTTTAATTGTGATTTTAAATTATGTATTCTGTTTGTGTTTATTGTTTTTTTAATTTTCCTGTGCCCCGCCTCGAGTCCCTCTGGGGAGAGAGAGCGGGCTACAAATAAAATTTATTATTATTATTATTATTATTAATTATTCAGACAATTACCACTGCTATCACCTACCTGAAACAGGTAAGCCATTCCTGCCTCAACCTGTGATGCTGCAGGAGCTAAGGCTCTTCTTGTCTAACCTTAGGGCAGGGGTCTCCAAACTTGACAACTTTAAGACTTCTGGACTCCAATTCCCAGAATTCCCCAATCAGCATGGCTGACTAAAGAATTCTGGGAGCTGAAGTCCACAAGTCTTAAAATTGCCAGGTTTGGAATCAGTGGTAGGTTGCAAATTTTTTTACTACCAGTTCAGGTGCACATGGGCAGAAGCGTCCAGGCAGGTGGGTGGAGTCTCCCACCGCCGCTATTACCGCTTTGTCCAATCCGGGCCAAACTGGGAGCAACCCACCTCTGTTTGGAACTCCTGCCTTAGGGCCAGCCTTGACGTAAGCTGAGGGAGAAATTATGTTGCTGGGCACAAGGCAGCAACTAGGAAGGTCAACCTTACTCAATAAGAACAGCTGCCATTTATTCTGGTTCCGAGGGGCTGTGGTGGCAGAAGGGGGAGCCCTAGAACTGGGCCATAAGATTTCTTTTATGGCAGAAACCTCTCATTAGCTGTCCCTCCCCCGCCCGCCTGTGCACAAGAGCTTGTGAGCTAAATTCAGCCCTGCTGCCACCTGTTCCTAGTCATGCTGGCAGGATGGCTTGCAGGAGAATAATTAGCAGCTGCCACCTCAGCCCTCTCAATTAAGATGCTAATCAGAAGCCTTCGAAGCAAAGCAAGCGAAGGAGACCAGCAAAGAGCCCTTGATCCGAAGGCAAAGGTCAATCTGTGCATTTTGCAAACATGACCACAGGCATTGCCACCACGGGAGGACAGATCAGCAAGAAAGTAGAAATCGGAAAGAAATGTTGGCTGCCTGCTGCTGTTTGTCTCACCGAGATGTGGAGGCCTGGTGTGATAGGCAGGAAAAAGAAAGAAGGCAGCATGGCACTTCTAGTGTGGGGGTGCAGCGCTGGGAAAAGTTAGGTTTAAAATACTTGCCTGTCGTCTTGGGGTTATCGACATCGGTGAGGAAGAAAGATGTTGACTCTTCCCTTGTTTTTGTTTCCTTTGTTTTATTTATCTTACAAATAATTGTTCTGGCAATGACTTGTAAATGATTGGATTAAGTTTCCAGATCTCATTGAGACCTAGACTGAAGCAGTTTCTGGCATTCTGAAGGACTCAAAGGTCATCCAGCTGCGACCATTTTTTGAGTTTGCAGATTTCCAATGGGCCACCCATTGGTGGCAGTGCTGGAAGCCATATGTGATCCATTTAATCTTACATAAATTTACATCTTGATTATGTCTCCAGTTTTAAATAATTCTGCTAGCCTGATGGAGGCAAAGAGAACTACAGGGGCTTTGCTGGAAGAGCAGAAGGGGTTGCTGATCTACATTTGTTGCCTTAAAAAGAAAAACGTTTTTTCCAAGAAAGCCAAGTTGTTCAGGTATTAACTTACGTCATGTTTATTCAGTACAATTATAGAATATGTGGAGGTCTTTTTCTTGACAATTGATATCTCCTAAATCAGGGGTGTCAAACTCCCATTGTCATGGCGATGTCACGTGAATATTGGGACTTCCCCCCTTCGCTAAACTGGGTGTGGGTGTGGCCAACACATGACACATCCATCCTGCGGGTCGGGAGTTTGACAGCCCTGTCCTAAACACTTCTCTTCCATTTTACTGTTGGGTAACAGACAAGAGAAAACTGCCTTGGGAGCTACCACATTGTTATCTATGTGACAAAACTAGGAAGAATACCAAGGGCGATGATTTCCCAAATGTTTCAAATTCATCTACCTGACCCTTCAGAATGAGGAGGCAGGGTATGTTATGGGTCCCTTCTCTTAAGGAGGTCCATCTGGTGGGACTAAGAAGAAGGGCCTTCTCTGTAGTAGTTCCCTCCTTGTGGAATATCATCTACATGGAAATAAGATTGGCCCTCACCTTGAAAGTCTTTTGAAAGGCCCTGAAGGCCTGGTTTTGCCAGCAGACATTTGATAAATAGATAAAATTATTTATTTATTTATTTATTTATTTAAATTTATATCCCGCCCTTCTCCACAGAGGACCCAGGGCGGCGCACAGGAAATTTAAAAACATACAAAATACAATAAATATAATTTAAAAACTATTAAATAAACCTATCCTGCGCTAAAACCAAAATTTAAAAACCCAATTTAAAACTATCTAAAAGTCCCCATGGGAGGTTAGGCTAGGCCGGCTTGTTGAAACAAATATGTCTTAAGACATTGGTGGAAGAGGCGGAGGTCGGTGATGGTACGTAATTCAGGGGGTAGGTCATTCCAGAGGGCTGGCCCCGCCACAGAGAAGGCTCTCCCCCTGGGTGTCGCCAGTCAGCATTGTCCGGCCGACGGCACCCTGAGGAGGCCCTCTCTGTGGGAGCGTATCGGTCTAAGGGATGTATGGGGCAGGAGGCGGTCTCGCATATAACTAGGCCCCGAGCCATGGAGCGCTTTAAAGATGGTTGTCAAAACCTTGAAGCGCACCCGAAAGGCCACAGGAAGCCAATGCAGCTCGCGCAGGATCGGTGTTATGTGGGAGCACCTAGTGGCTCCCATAATCACCCGCGTGGCTGCGTTTTGGACTAGCTGTAGCTTTCGAGTGCACCTCAAGGGAAGCCCCATGTAGAGAGCATTACAATAGTCGAGTCGGGACGTCACGAGAGCTTGAGTGACTGTGCGAAGGGCAGCCCGGTCCAGTAAGGGGCGCAATTGGCGCATCAGGCGTACCTGATGAAATGCCCCCCTGGCCACGGCTGCCACATGGTCCACCATGGACAGCCGGGAATCCAGGAGGACACCCAAATTGCGCGCCCTCTCCACGGGGGCCAGTGTTTGGCCCCCAATGGTCAGAGTTGGAATAATCTGGCTGAACCGGGGTGCCGGAAACCACAGCCACTCAGTCTTGGCAGGGTTGAGCTTGAGTTTGTTACCACCCATCCAGATCCGTACGGCTTCCAGACACCGTGACAGCACTTCGGCGGCATCGTTGGGGTGGTTTGGGGTGGATATGTACAACTGAGTGTCATCAGCGTACAGATGGTACTCCACCCCAAAACCACGGATGATCTCACCCAATGGCTTCATATATGTGTTGAAAAGGAGGGGCGAGAGGACCGACCCCTGAGGGACCCCACATAGGAGAGGCCTCGAGGTCGACCTCTGCCCTCCCATCAACACATATTGCGACCGACCAGAGAGGTAGGACGAGAACCACCGCAGAACGGTGCCTCCCAGCCCCAACCCCCCCAGTCGGTGCAATAGGATACCATGGTCGATGGTATCAAAAGCCGCCGAGAGGTCTAATAGGACTAGGATAGAGGAATAACCTCTATCCCGCGCCCTCCAGAGATCATCAACCAACGCGACCAATGCCGTCTCGGTGCTGTGACCGGGTCGGAAGCCGGACTGGTGCGGGTCTAGATAATCAACTTCCTCCAGGTGTCGCGGAAACTGTTGGGCTACCACACTCTCAACAACCTTCACTAAAAAGTGAAGGTTGGAGACCGGATGATAGTTCTCTAATAAAGCTGGGTCCAGGGACGGCTTCTTGAGGAGGGGCCTCACTACCGCCTCTTTCAAGACGGCAGGTAAGGACCCCTCACTCAAAGATGCGTTGACAATGCCCTGGAGCCAGCCTCGTGTCGTCTCCCAGGATGCCAGTACAAGCCAGGAGGGACACGGATCCAATAAACATGTGGTCGCCCTAAGCTTCCTTGACAGCCTGTCCATATCCTCGGTGGTAACAAAGTCAAACTCCTCCCAAGAAGGAACCTCAAGACTAGTCTCGGACAGTCCCACAGGACCACTGTCGATGGAGGGTAGCTCATTCCGAATCCGAGTGATTTTCTCCTGCAGATAAATCCCAAATTCCTCTGCTCGCCCTTGCAGAGGGGCTTCCCGCGGCCTCTGGTGGAGGAGGGAGCGGGTCACCCCAAACAGGGCGGCAGGGCAGTTATCTGCGGATGCAATAAGGGTGGCACAATACTCACGTTTGGCCACTCTTATCGCCACTAAATAAGCCCTAATATGGGTTCTCACTAGTGTTCGGTTGGCTTCGGAGCGAGAGGATCTCCATCTGCTCTCTAGGCGTCTCTTGTGGCGTTTCATCCCCCGAAGCTCCTCAGTGAACTAAGGAGCCTGGGTGATTCGTCGCCGCAAGAGAGGCTGCAAGGGCGCGACTCGGTCCAAGGCCCCCGTGGCCGCACTTAACCATGCGGCCACTAGGTCCTCAGTCGAGTCGCGGGGCAGGGTCACAGGAATTGGCCCAAGCTCCCTCTGGAACCTTTCCGGGTCCATCAGAAGCCTGGGGCGGAACCATATAGGAGTGTCCGGTTCCGCCTCCCCGCGGTGGGGTGTAGCGATTGGAAAGTCCAGCCGAAGGAGAGCGTGATCTGTCCATGACAAGGGAGTGATGACTAGATCCCCTATTCCCAGATCACGACTCCACTGTCCCGAGACAAAGATGAGATCCAGTGTGTTCCCCCCCTCGTGAGTGGGGCCTAAAACTACCTGGGTCAGGTCCATGGCCGTCATGGAGGCCATGAACTCCCGAGCTACTCCAGAGGCTTCGCCTGCCGACGGCAAGTTAAAGTCCCCCATGACTACCAGTCTGGGGGTCTCAACTGCCGCCTCGGCTATCACATCTAGGAGCTCGGGCAGGGCTGTTGTTGCATAGCGGGGAGCCAGGTATACAACTAACATGCCCAACTGCCTCCCTAGGCCCCATCTCACGCAGAGAGATTCACACCCGGTTGTCTGGGGGACCGTGGTTTCCTTCGGCTCAAGACCTTCCTTTACGATAATCGCCACCCCCCCATCCCTCCCTAGGGCCCTAGGCTGATGAAAAGCACGGTAACCTGGTGGGCACATGTCCACGAGGGGTATACCCCCCTCGTGGCCCAACCAGGTTTCCGTTATACCCACCAGGTCCGGGTCCCCCTCTGACACAAGGTCACGAATGAGGGGGGATTTTTGAACCACGGACCTGGCGTTGCATAACATCAGCTTCGGGCCCCGGGTCTGTGATTCCTGCCCACCTAGTCTGCTATGGGAGAGCGGAGAGTTGGAGCACATGACCGCCTGGATCCAGCGGCCACGGTCTTCCAACTGATGGTGCCCATTTTGTCTCCCTCCGCCCCTGCCCTTCCCTAAGACCGAATCGATGGAAAGAGCTACCATGGAAATGACCCCCCCCTTCCCTTCCTCCGTTTCCCTACTTCCGCCCGCCGGCCTCATTTGCTGTCCCCTCCCTGGACTATTTTTCCCCTCCTCCCTGGAACCCCCTAAAAGCCTAATTAAAAACCTCCCTAAAAATCCCCTCAACCTGCGCTTCGCCCACCTCTCAGGATTAATCAGTCCGTCATCGAGGCGGGCCCGTGTTAAACAGGAGGGCCAGGCCTGCGAGAGGGGAGACTCCCGCAGGCTAAGGAGGTCGCGTCTGGAGTACATGATAAAAGCCCCCCCAAGGCAGCCCAAGTCCGGGAAGGCAAAACATAAGTCCGATAAGCAAATAAAGTGGCTAAGTGCAAAGATATTCTTCAGGATGGGGGGTAAAGTCAAGATAATCCAGGGTCTTATGGATGGGGAGATCGAATTTTTAGTCCCATTACAGGCCCAATCCATCTGTCTCTCCGACCAAAAGGGGGTTAGTTCGTATCTAGTGCTGCATGGCTAGTTAGTCCATCATGCGGCCTGATGAAAATACTGCCCTCTAATGGCACAGATGTTATCGGCTAAACCTCCTCCAGTCCCGTGCACTCACTCCAAGATGTTCCAGATGTTCAAGATCTTCCCGGGTCGTCCTCGGCCAGGTCCACCATTTCACGAACCGGTTGCAGCTGTTCCACGCCTGGCTGCTCAAACCAGCATACCACGATCTTCTCCACTCTCCATTCTCCTTCTTCTCCAACTTTCAACTTGCCAACTCATCTCCATCTCATCATCTCTCACCATCTCATCATCATTCTCATTCGCCTTCTCCTTCTTTCAGTTCCACCGTCTCCAACTCCTTCCCATCTCCATCTCATCACCATCACTGTCCATCACTCTCAACTTCCTTCCGTCTTTCTCATTCTCTCTCTTTCTTCTCTCTTTCTTCTCTCTCCTCCTCTCTCCTTCTCCTTCTCCATCTCTTTCTTTCCTCCTTCTCCTTCCTCCTTCCTCCGACTTCTCCAACACCACCTTCCAGGCCTCCATACCTTCTTTCACCACCAGCCAACCTCCCTTATGAGCAGCCGCGCCACACAGCCGGTCGGATGGAGAATACTTCGGGCACAGGCCAGGGTAGGACCGCACGATCTGCCACTGGTCGTGCGGCCCGATGGTAGCTCTCCTGGCCTGGCCCCATCTCGCAGCCGGCAGATCTTCTGCGTCCCGGCTTTGCGGCCTACCTCCCTTCCTTCCGGCCGCGCCGGGACGCTCTAGGCTGCAGGCAGGCCGAGTCGCCTCTCCCACCGTCTTTGCTCTCCATCGTCGTCCGCACGGCTCGCCCTTCAGCTCCGGGTGGCTCGGCGCGACGACGGGTCGTTCGGCACTTCAAAACCAGCCCTCGCTGATGGTAAGGAGGGCTGGCGGCATCTTCCTGGGGGTGAAACTGCCCCCGGGCTTCTCCCAGCCTCAAAACGCGACCGCCATGTCGCGCATGCGCAGATAGAAAATGGACATAATGGAGCACCCATTACTTGCCCCAGCTTCTGCCAACCTAGCAGTTTGAAAGCATGTAAAAATGCAAGTAGAAAAATAGGAACCACCTTTGGTGGGAAGGTAACAGCATTCTGTGCTCCTTTGGTGTTTAGTTATGCTGGCCACATGACCACGGAGGCATCTTTGGACAGTGCTGGCTCTTTGAAATGGAGATAAGCATTGCTTCCTGGAGTTGGGAATGACTAGCACATATGTGCGAGGGGAACCTTTACCTTTAATGGAAAGTTGAAGTATCCTCCTTTTCGTTGTATTAGACAGGATTGTGGATAGGTTTTACTTTTTTGGGGGGTGGGGAATTCCAGGAAAACCCTCATGGAATATATTTCAGCAGTCTAACAAGGATGTTAAAGAGTATATTACATTTCTGGAAGGAGCATTAGTGATAAATCAACTGCAGCTCATGAAGCAGATCCTTCTTACTGCCTCACAGTTATAGGGCACCTTCAGACAATAAACTTTTCCATCTCCCAGGCTTTTTGAAAACTCCCAGAGCTGTACTATACATTAGACTAGATTGGGAACTTGACCAAACATCCCTGAAGAAACCAGTAATAATCCCTGTACCGTTGCCAAGACAACTATACAGATATGCCACTAACATCACCAGGAGTTGAGCTTTACCCCCAAGGGTCTTTTAAGTCCTTGCCATGAGTGTTTGATCACCAGAAGATCATCTCATCAAAACTCAGGACTACAGCTTTCTTTAATCCTGGTTCAGCCATTCCCGAAGCAAAGATCCTGATTTATGTTTTTATTGGGGAGGGAAAGGAGGTGTATTGGCTTTCATCAGAATCTCCAGTACAGAATTCTTTAGAAATGGATACTTATTCGTATTCTAGTTTCTTAATTCCGATGGCCTATTCACCTCTGGATTCTGCAAGGAAAATATATCCAGCTGCTGGAGGAAAGGTCTTGCTTTCTGTCAGTGGATTATGGTGTGTGCGCGACAAATTAGGCCCTCTGGCTGAAGGAGGAGGGAGAGATTAAACAGGCCCATATGGGTCGGCTTCACTTGTAAACACAAGTAAATGACTCATCTATATTTCTCTCTCTTTTTCTTCCCCGTCGCCGATTCCTTTCAACAGATGCTAAGGAGGAGGAACCAAAAGCTGTGAGCAAAAAACCTTCAGCAAAATCCAGTGATGTTAAGTCTTGGATGCCAAATGATGGGGTCCCATCTGTTTGCCTTGCTCAAATGCTGTTAAGTCAGTTGATTGTGATTAGGAGCTGCTTTTCAACAGTGTCGAAACTTGACAGTGTGGGGATTGTTGGCAAGAGCCCAGCTTCCTGATACAGAGGTCTGAAATCTTCAATTTCTTTGTAAAGCTGCAAAATAAAACAGGAAATACTAGAAACGTTATTTCTATAACGACTATATTATGACAGCCTGTCAACTAAAATTCACTGGATGCAAATGAAGTCTTAGCACCCTCTTGCAGGCATAAGCTTGCACACAAGGACAGGCTGTTGGGGCAATGCTACCCAACCCCTTGCCTAGACAAACTGATGCTCAGTGGAAGACTTTCAATGGAAGACAGCCAGCATGATCACAAAAATGTTCCTGATCTGTTTCCTTGGGAGACAGAGAAGATGTAAAGCAGGGGTCCCCAACCTTTTTTGCACCAGGGACCGGTTTCATTTTAAAGAAAATTCTGTGGACCGGCTGGCCTAGAGGACGAGGGGGGAAGGGGAACAGGCGGCGCATGCGCACGCGGGGGGGGGGGGGAGAGTCGGCTCACTTGGCCGTCTAGGGCAAACTTATTAGTCAATAGAGCCAAATATCAACAGTACCACTACTGAAATTTCTTTTGAGAGCCAAAAGGTGTGGCCTGTTTTGTTTTGTCATGTGACCTGGTGGGCTTGGCCAACTTGGAAAATGTGGTGAAACTCACTTAACAGTCTTGCTAGCAACCAAAATTTTGGGCTCAATTGTGGTCCTAAGTTCTTTCTTTCTTTCTTTCTCTCTTTCTTTCTTTCTTTCTTTCTTTCTTTCTTTCTTTCTTTCTTTCTTTCTTTCTTTCTTTCTTTCTTCCATTTCTGGCTGGTCTTTGGTCTTCTGAAGATGGTAAAAATGGATTTATGGGCACTCGTTATATATCAAAGGCAGCCCATGACTCTTTGGGATGCTGGTTTGAATCCAGGAAATGACTCAGAGGATGTGATTCCTTTGAAATGACCACTGGGAGAAAAATAGCTCTTTAACCTGGTTAACCAAACAGGTAGCTTGAGGTGGAAGGAAATAGGAAAATAGATTTCTTCCTTTTCTTTCCTTTCCTTCCTTCCATTGCCTCCCTCCCCTCCCTCCCTTCTTTCCTTCCCTCCCTCCTACCCTTTTTCCCTCCTTTTTTCTTTCTTTCCTTCCTTTCCTTCCTTCCTTCTTTCACCCCCCCTTCCTCCCCCCTCCCCCTTCTTTCCTTCACTCCCTCCCTCCCACCCTCCATTCATCTTTCTTTTTCTATTTTTCTTTCTTTCTCTTTCTGTTTTTTGTCTCTCTCTCTGTATCTGTCTCTCTCCTCCCTCCACCCATCTCTGTCACTCTGTATGTGTGTGTGTGTGTGTCTGTTTCCCTCTCTCTCTCTTTCTGTCTCTCTAAGTCTGTCTCTCTGTGTGTCTGTCATTCTCTCCCTCCCTACCCCCGGGGAAGCAGCAGAGGAGTCGGCATGTTGGCTGCCGAGGTTATCCCGCAGCGGGCGGGCGAAGGACCCAAGCTCCGTCCGGGCGCCTCACGGGGCTGGAAGGGAGGTGGGCGTGTGGCGCCTGGATGGCTTTGGCGGCACCTTAAGGTAGCCGCAGCTTGAGTCCTTCACCCGCCCGCTGCGGGATAACCTCCCCAGCCGACATACCGGCCCCTCCAGGAAGCCCTGGAAAGTGCATTGGGCTGTCGGAAGGAGCTGGTGGAGGCGCGCTCGGCCATCCTCTGTCCAGGGGGCTGCTCCCTCCTCCTCGCTGGCCCTGCGGCCCGGTTCCTATGAAGCCGCGGACCGGCACCGGTACGCGGACCGGGGGTTGGGGACCCCTGATGTAAAGGACAGAAGACAGAGACCAGCCTCACCTCTCGCCTGGACTACTGTAACACTCTCTACATGGGGCTCCCCTTGAGGTGCACCCAGAGGCTCCAGCTAGTCCAGAATGTGGCCGCACGGGGGATTTGGGGAGTCTCTAGATACTCCCATGTAACACCGCTCCTGCGCGAGCTTCACTGGCTGCCTGTGGCCTTTCGGGTGCGCTTCAAAGTGCTAGTAACTATCTTTAAAGCGCTCCATGGCACGGGTTACCTGCGGGACTGGTTACCTGCGGGACTGCCTCCTACCACACACCTCCCTTCGACCTGTCCGCTCCCACAGGGCGGGCCTCCTCAGGGTGCCATCAGCTGGGCAATGCTGGCTGGCGGCACCCAGGGGAAGAGCCTTCTCTGTGGCAGGCCCTGCCCTCTGGAATGACCTGCCCCCCGACCTTCGTACAATCAGGGACCTGCACCTCTTCTGCCCGACATTAAAAACTCACTTGTTTCAGATGGCCGGCCTGGCATAATTTTAAGATGGATTTTAGTAGGGTTTTGAATTTATTTTAGCACAGGACCATAGATTTAATTCATTTTAATTATTTTTTATTGTATTTATTGAATATTGTTTTTATTATCTCCTGTGCACTGCCCTGAGTCCCTTCGGGGAGATAGGGTGGTTTACAAATCTAATTAAATAAATAAATAAATAAATAAACAAACCTATCCAATATAACCAACCACTGAGCGCAAAAGGCCATTAAGAGGGAAGACATATTAAAACTTACTGTGTTTCCCTGAAAATAAGACAGGGTCTTATTTTCTTTTGACCCCTGAAATAAGTGCTTGCCCTTATTTTTGTGGAGGTCTTATTATTTTTGAGATGCAGGTCAGTGATTTCCTTCTCCAGCACATGGGTAAATACGCTTGGAAACATCTACCTACTTACTTACCTACTCTCACTCTACCTACCTATCTACTGTATTTCTCTCTCTCTCTTTACTTCTTACTCTCTCTATCCCTCTACCTACCTATCTACACTCTCTCTCTTCCTACCTATCTACTGTATTTCTCTCTCTCTCTCTCTCTATTTCTCTCTCTCTATCCCACTACCTACCTATCTACCTACTCTCTCTCTCTTCCTACCTACCTACATCAAATACCGCATTTTTTGCTTCCTGGAACCCCGCCCCTTCACCAAAATGGCCACGCGCATATCCTTATGGAAGCTTACAGAGAGGTCCTGGGGACTGGGGAGGGCAGCAATGAGCAAAAAACAGGGCATTTTTGCCCCTCCCCCAGCCTCCAGCAGCAACCTATAAGCCTCCATTGCTTATGCATGCAATTTTTTTGACCAAAAAACGGCCCATTTTTGCGATAAATTGGCCATTTTTTGCTCTTTTTTGACCCCCCCCACCCCCCAGGAGCACTCTGCAAGCCCCCCCCCAAGGCTATTCATGCTTTTTATTTGAAAAAAGTGGCCCCATTTTCGCGAAAAACGGACCGTTTGGGGGAGGTTTGCAAACTGCAAAAAGGTGTTTTCCCCCCCCTTTTGGAAAGCTGTTTAGTTAGAGTAATTGATGAGAATTACGTTGGTCAAGTACTGTGCCTGCTGAAACAAAGATTTGTTCCAAAGGTGGTCAGTGATTTACTTTTCCAGCACATGGGTAAATACGCCTGGAAACATCTACCTACCTACCTACTCTCACTCTACCTACCTATCTACTGTATTTCCCTCTCTTTATTTCTCTCTCTCTATCCCTCTACCTACCTATCTACACTCTCTCTCTTCCTATCTATCTATTGTATTACTCTCTCTCTCTCTCTATTTCTCTCTCTATCCCACTACCTACCTACCTACTCTCTCTCTCTTCCTACCTACCTACTTTATTTCTCCCTCTTTCTCTCCCTCTCTCTCCCTCTCCCTACCTACCTACTTTTTAAAAGAAATTGCCACTTCAAAACCTGGGTGCGTCTTATACTCAGGTGCATCTTATACTCCAAAAAATACGGTAGGTTGGAATATTCTTATATGAAAGTCAATGCTATGTTCAAGCAGAAGTCTCAAAGCCCAATCTAATTTATATAATTCATATCTAATTTATGTGGAAGTGTTGCCACTTTATTCTGGGCCAGGCTATTCATCCATCTACTCAAGAAGTGGAAATCAAGAGTAACTCTCTAATGTATCATATCACCTCCAGCCTTTTCTCTTACAGTTGAATATGCCAGGGATTAAATCTACAACTTTCTGCGTGCAAAACTTGTGCTGTTTTTGAGCTATGAGTGCTTCTAAACACATCTCTATTTTCAGAACAGCTATTTTAATCTCTGATCTGATGGAGTTATACTGGGCTATTAGAATGTAAACATTATTTTCTCAATAAAGCAACATTTTAATTATCAAGAGTAAAACCAGATTGCCTTCTTTGTCTCTAGCCATGTAAATAACATTGGAACAAAACAGAGAGAGAATGAATTCTAAGTTTTATTATTCCTATGGAATAGAGTCAGAGCTAGAAGAGCAGATTCACATCCATGTTCAATACCTTGTTTAGTGCAGGAATCCAAATGTAAACATCTGGGGCAGTGAGATACCTAGTCTCTGTTTGAACCCCTCTAATGAATGTTTACTGAAAAGATTAAATTAGAATGAGCCTTGCCTGAAACTTAAACCTATTATCCCATGCTCTATAGAATGATGTAGGAAAAGCTTGACTTTCTATATAATGGTCTTTTAAGATTTTGAAGACTGCTCTTGTCATGTGCAGGAGAAGGGGTGGCAGAACTTGGGGCACAGTGAAAAGGGGTATCAGCCTGGAATCCCTGCATAGCCACAAGAGACCTAAATTTAACCCACTTGATGTCATTGATGTTTATCTAACCTACCCTTGAGGATTCGGTCTTTCGGGCATGACAGCTTGCTCAATTCTTTCAACTTCTATCTTAATTTCTATTTCCCTGATTAGGCTCTGGTCCTTCTCTGAACGTATTTCAAATTCTCAGAAAGTGTGGTGCCTGGAGCTGAATACAGTACTCAAGGACATTTCTACATATATGAAAGCCATCATCAAACCCAATGAAATGGGAAGGGTTAGGAAAGTATGCCTTAAATTCAGAATGGATTTATGCTAGCATATAATTCAAATTTTTCATCTCCTAAGAATTTCTATCACCAAGTTAGTCAGCCAATTGTCTAGAAATTTGAATAAAACTTCATCAACTGTGTTAGGTAACCTAAAATGAAAGATTCATGTGGGAAGTGATATCAGACCTGGGGCATTCTGTAGACTGCTGCCATGCAAAATGAATTATTTCCTTTTTGTCCTAGATTGTTTTTATTCTTGCAAAAAGCTTATTTGAAATTTGAACATGGTCTCAGCTGCGATGCATTCAATTTTCCCTTGCCCTTGTTAATTGGAACAATGATAAGTGCCAATTGGGTAAAATATAACTTAGCTGAAAGTATATGGCATTCTTCCAGTACAAAGGAAAGAATAACATAGAATTAATTAACAAAATTCAATCAAGAGTTATTGTACAAGGGCAACTGTATTTGTATCTTTTAAGCAGCAATGGGTGAGCAGTGTTCACTTATCCCAGTAGGCTAAGCTGCATTTTAATTTCTAAGCAGCCAATTAAAAATCCATATGTATTGTTGAGTAATTTAAAGCATTTGATCTATATAACTCACTAAGTTTTACTTTTACTGCTAACTCTTTAAGTTGTATTTCTAGCTCATAGAAAATATATACGCACCCATCACTGACAATTGCAGGCATTGTATGTCTAAGACCCAAAACGGTATGTGTAGCATCATGAAAGTTTTATACTGTAGCATTATGAAAGTTTTTCCTTTTACAAAATAGACACACTTTTGGAAGAAGTACAAACTGGAATCAGATAACAGAGATACTTTATATGTTGAAAATCATGAACATCAACACCTGTCACTATCCCACCCCCTCCTGTATAACTGTCATCTTTATAGGCCCTGGTGAGAAATGAGGGAAATTGTTTTGCTTGACTGCAAGCTGGCTCAGTATCCTGACTTGATGCAGATTTAATTGGGTTGAGGATTGTCTTCTTCAATAATTCCATTGTAATAACAGCAACTGGAAATAATCTCTGTGACCTGTTCAGAATTTTAGCTGCCTGTTAGTAATCTCCATTGTAAAAAAATATTCGCTTGTTGTGAGGTGAAATAATATAAAACTTTTTTTGGATTGAATCTCTGTGTTTTACACTCCCCACCTTCCCAAAAAATCCAAAATGTCAAGTATATTCATTTGGGTAGAAATAAAGGTAGGAAGTCTTGAAACCTAAATCCAAGTGAGCAATTCCTGATGTGTATGTTGAATTGACCATAGATCAAGAAGACCAACCTAAGGAGAATAATTAATCAGTGGAACGACTTGTCTTCAAACGTTTTGGGTGCTCCAAAATTGGAGGTTTTTAAGGAGACATTAGATAACCAATTCTCTGAAATGGTACAGGGTTTTCTGCTTGAGCAGAGATTTGGACTAGAAGACCTCCAAGGTCCCTTTCGACTCTGTTACTCTGTTCTGACCAATTTGTCTGTTTCTATAAAGCTCTATCTTAGAATGACCAGATGCAAAGGAAGACAAAACATCTGTGTTAATATCAGACCAGCTAGTGTGATTGATTTCACTGACCAACATGTTTTTATTAAAAGTATAGTGCATTGTGTCACCAAACGCCACTGTGAATTACACCATGCAACTTAGTTACCATTAAAAAAAATACGATTCTATTAAATTTTGAAAACAAATACAAAGTAAGCAAAAAAGGAAAATAGAAAAAAGTAAAGCATCAAACAAGAAGCAAAAGTGCAAAAAAGAAAAGAAAAACAGGAAAAAGTAAAGAAAAAAATGGCTTCTGACTTACTTTGACATAGATAAAAAACACATCCAACTCTTATTCTAAAATCAACAATAGTCTATATTACTTCTGTAATACCATATAATTCTAATCATCAAATCCCAAAATCAAAATTGCATTTTTCTTAGTTTCACACAAGAAGTCCAAAGGAGCTTCATTAGCAACTCATCATTGGCTCTTAAATTATAAACATAATCTTCATTCCATATTTAACCTATTTTTCTATAAACCGATCTCTAAATCGTCCAATCTCCTTATTAATAAGCCAATATCCACTTAGTCTATTTTCTCATCCTCCGCTTAACAATTAAACATTACAAAAAAGAAACGAAACAAGTAGGCATCATGAAAAATAATCACCCCTTAAAAGCCCTCCTCACTTACTGGGGGCAAAATGATCACGTGATTACAGCTGACTGTGATTGCAGCACTGAAGCAGCAGTAAGGTGGTGCTGAAACGGCCACACATATCATTCCCATGGGACTAATGGGTCCTGGCATTCTGTAAATTAGTTCATTTAAAGTACATTGGCTCCAAAATTGTTTCTCTATGATACACCATTTCACACAATTACAAACCAACAAACCAAGAGTTTCAGTAGTATATAGGTAAAGCATGTTCTAGAGCAGTGATGGTGAACATTTTTATGCTTGGGTGCCAATAGGGTGTGCGTGCCCACACCCATAATGCAATGCCCCCCCCACCATGCATGCGCTCAGGCTCACTGAAGCCTCCAGGTAGGCCCGCTGGGCCATTTTTCGCTTCCCCAGGCTTCAGGAAAGCCTCCAGAACCCTTGGATGATGAAAAACGGGCCCAAGGGGCCTACCGGAAGTTTGAAACAAACTTCCGGTAGGCCCATTGGGCCTGCTTTTCGCCATCCACAGCATTTAGGAGGCTTTCCTGAAGCCTTGGGAAGGCGAAAACAGCCTGCCCCCACCTGCTAGAAGGTTGAAACTCAGCTGGCTAGCGTGTACATGCGTGCTGGAGCTGACATAGGGCAATGCCTTGCATGCCCTCAGATATGGCTCCATTTGCCATCTGTAGCATGCGTGCCATAGGTTCACCATCACGGTTCTAGAGACTTACTGTTATCCAAATGAGGGCGTTTCTTAGAACTTCTAAGAGCTTCAAAAATCGTTCATATTTACTCCATTCTTGTAAAATGAACACTTCAACAAAGGCAAGTTGAAATTGACAAATGGGGGATAATTTTAAGCACCTCAGTGTATGACAATAATTTCAGCAGTACAGCCAGGATCAATCAGTCAACTTTCTGATAGGGAATGCTGATGTTCTGATGGATTGGCAGAAACAGGCATTCGTATAAGATTGGGTACTCCATCATCAAGTAATTAATCAGTTCATTTCTCATCTCGAGAGCTGTTAATATTTATTGCATTGGAGAACCTATCATTTTGAGGATACAGTGGGCAAAAGTCACAGGATATATTGTCATTGTGTAACTGAGTGTGAAACTAAAGGTATTGTATGATACTTTGCACAGTCTGTTCGGCTTTTTCTTGGAATTGGAATGTACATTCATTTCTTCCTACTGGTTGGCCACAATATTATTCTGCAGATTTGATGTCCTACCTCAGTTAGAATCTTGACGGATTCTTCTCTTGCTTGCCATTTTTCATATATCAATTCCTGTAGCCTCCCAATTTACCAATGACCAGATCTAATTTCATCTTCTAGTAGTAGATGTTTTTGTTAAGTAGGGAATATCTTCTAAGGTATCTTGGATATTGACCTCTCTGTACAGCTTGTCAGTATACTCCATATTGAGAAAAAACATGAATTGCATTTCATTCCTTTCATGAAGAAGCCATTGACCCCCCTAAAATTGTCTGGGGTATTTATTTCTGTAGAGCTGAAAGGTCATTGTGTGGGCATCTGCTCACAGGTTTATTGGATACCAGAGGAAAAACTCCTCTGCAGATACTCTGCCTATGACAGGCAGCTTGCTGGATGCTATTTATCTGAAGTTTAACTCACCCTAGGGACGGAATTATTTTTCAATTTTTGTCATAAGTGAATGCATCAGCATATCTTGTAAGAGCCCCAGGATTTTTTAAAATCATGAATTCAAGTTTTCCAGGTGTGTTTGTTCCCAGCCTCTCTGTAATGCCAAGTGAGCCTTTTTGTTAATTAGATTATTCAAGGCAGGGATGTACAACCTATTTGGTCTATAGAGACCTTTTTCACAGTATAGTGCCAAAAAGCAGTGACACAGTTTCATATCATTTTGCAGTGAAAAATACCACCAAATCATGATAAAATAAGGCCATCACATTAAAAAAAAACAATAAAGCTCTACACCACCTGCCAAAGAAACCAGAAAAACTATGAAAATCATAATGCTATTAACCAAACTGCATGATGTACTTGTGCCCATTGGGTTTTACTGTTTCTCCAAATTTTAAGTGCAGCTTCTAGTTTTTCTCTTGTTATATACTGTATATGGTCTGAAAGGCAAACTATTTTTTTAAAAAACTGTCCTAATGTATGTTGGTTATTTCATTTGTTGGACAGAAGAAGTGCCTCTATTTTTCAGTAGATTATCCTTATAGTGGAATAGAGAATATGGGGGAAAATGCTAAAGAATGAATAAAGTCAGGATTCCTACAAATATGAATTCTCATAAACAATGTCCTTTTTATTTTTATGGCTTTTAGACCTAACTCATCTTTGTGGCTCTCAGAGTAGTAAATCCCACAAGCCTAAACTTTGCCCAGATGGACTAAGTGGCTTTTACAGCTTGACAAACTTTGTGCTACTTATTTTAATTGTCTAAAACAGGAGTTAGCAACCAGCAGCTCTGGAGCCACATGTGGCTCTTTTATCCCTCAGCTGTGGCTCCCTGTAGTCAGTTGGCTCCACAATTGATAGGGCTTTTGGTTAGGACAGGTAGAGGAAAAAGGATGCCTCACTAGGAGGAAACTCTATAGTGGGGGAACCAGACTTCCGGTTGGCTGCAGAATTGAACGGGGGGCTTTTGGTTAGGACCTGTTTGAGTGTTTAAGGTTGCTGACCCCTGGTCTAAAAGGATGAGAATTTGCCGGAATGGACACACTACCACACAAATTTGATCAACTTGTTTTATTACAAAGATATCCCCCAGCACCTGAAGGATTTTGCCACTTCCATTAAACACCAGGTAAAGGGGAAAAACACAATAACTTGACAAAGTTATAATATATATATATTACAATAAAGTTGGGCTCCCCTCAGTTTCCTCTTTGCAGACAACTTGTTTCTTTTCAATGACTGAAGCAAATATTTGAATGAAGAATTAAATAACAAAGCATAGGCCATCACACTTGTGCACCAAGCACATAACTTGGAGCACTCACAACTACCTCTAGTCATACCCAGGATAGGACCTTCCAGGGGGAAAGGAAGATCAGTCATGTTAGCTAAGAGCTTTCTGCTTGTCCAATTCTACGTAGGAACTAGGCTGTTGATGCCAAAATTACAGCCTCCTGTACAGACAAAACTAGCACATTTGTTAAACCTGCTTCAATTTCAATCCATTTCCCTCCTCTCATGGTAATCCAGAATAGGGTCCCCCCCTCATTCCTGAGTTTTCCTTAAGTATGTGTGTAACTGGGCAGCTCCTCACGATTAAAAATAATAATAATTTTGAAGGAAACAAACAACTTCTGTCAAGTTAAATGTAGCCCAGCTACATTCTTAAATTTCTCTTCCACAACTAGTCTCTTGGCAAATACATGTACATTTCTTCAGTGAGTGTAACTTTTTGAAGTTCTGTTTTCAGGTCTTCTATATTCCTCTTTATTTTTGCCCTGGATAAAATCTGTATTTCAATATAGCAATATATAAAATCCATCATGACATATCAGCTCCTCAAATAATATACTAACACTAGGCATTTTGGAAAGTTATAGCTGAAGTAAGGTAACTGTCAAGGACAAGATTTTGATTAAAAAACTGAAATTCACCCCACAATCAACTCAGCCTCAAAACTGTGGCAACTCCTCCCTTGTTTTTGGTGAGGTAGCGTGGTATGCTTTGAGCATTATTTGGCAGTTCATGAGCTTGGCATTGTCAAGGGTGTGTGTCGGCGTCAGTGTTTATGATGAGTTTTCATCTTCTTATACAAAACATCTATTGCCTGAAGGCAACTACCTAAGGTACCAAAGGGGAATTTTGAGAGTACTAGAACTACTGTAATTCTCTCCTTCACAACAGAGAGGACAATGCAAGGATAAAAGGAACATTTCAGGCATCGAAGTTAGCAACACATGACACTTTGCAATGATGCTGGCAAATGCAGGACACTGCACAAAAAAGTTCCCTTCAGATAGCAATTGGAACGGAAATACATACCATTGTTTTTGTTCTAGTGAAAATTAACAGCGGCCTTACATTAAACCAACTGTTATGAACTTTGGGTTTAAGCTGAGCTGAGAGTTCAGCCCTATATATACCCTTTGAACTAACAGGGGCAGAATAAGGGAAGAAAGCACATTCCTTTGACCCTGCAGCATACGTATATTTTTCCTTCTATGGAAAATTATCTCTCAAGCAGTCCGAGGGCAGTCAGAGAATTTGCCGAGTGCAAATCAACCTACAGGAACATCTGGGAAGTTTGGAGAAGTGGGAACATCTGCACGGATTGGTTGGTTTTCTGACTCTTGTTTGCTACGCAACAATGATCCCTTCAGCAAGGTAACAGCCATTTCTGTGATGAGATAAAGTGCTTTCACATGCCGTGTCTATTGGGGAAAGAACTGCATTGTGGAGCCTATGAAATCTCCACCTCTTTCCAATGTTGGAGGATGGCGTGGCTATGTTACACATATAGTACAAAAATAAAAGGCACAAAATACATATAATGCAGCAAACTGTGTACAGTAAATGGATTCCCTGATATTTAAAGTACACAGAAGAAAGAGGGGCACTGTTTAGAGAGAATTCCTTTGTGGATCTGAGAGCCTTTTGAAACCTTCATTCATTATTCCCTGAGTTGTTGCTGCTTTTCTCTCAACAACCTCCATATCCTTTGGTGCGCAAAGATTTTCTCTGGGAAAATGAATGAAGTAAAAGATGGCCATTTTGAAGATGAGCAGGAGGGCAAATAAGTTATGGGAGCCATGCAGTGCAGATCCTCTAGTAAATTTCACGCCGTTTAGTGGACACCACTCCAGATAGTGTAAGATGGGGGCAGATCTGCTATCAAGTTGGTTTCTTAATCATCATATACATACAGTGGGATACTTTTTGACAAACAATGACTTAGAAAGGGTGTTTCTGAAAAGACAGTGCACTGCAGAGAAGGTCACTTCTAAACACAGGAAGAAAGTTCAGTCTGATACCTATGCTTCACTGCAGCACTCGTAAATATTGTCTTCCATAAGTGCAATCACTTGCTCAAATTTGTGCTGCAGCTGGGTGCGTCTTGTGGTAGAGTTGGAGTCCAACGCATTCACTATCTGAGGAAACAAGGAATCAAGAAAAGGTGAGTTCTTTCATTTATTTATTCGGACAGTGCAGTCTTATGCATGTTTACTCATGACTTTTTCTCCAGGAAAGCGTGTCAAGACTAGAGTTTGCTTTAGGTCCACTCAATGTATGTCATTCAAGTTCTTAAACCATCTACCTGTTTAAGCTGATTTCCACCCATCTTTTAGTAGCTTCTACATTGCTGACTGTTGTACTTCCTTATTGCTATAATGATTTATACTTGTATTTTTCAACTGGGGCAACTTCCACATATGTGGTTTTTAATTCTCAGGATTCTCCAGCAACCATGGCCATTACAAATTTGGGTGGCAGTGGTCTATAGGAATGGATGCTGCACCTTCTTGCTAACACTCAGCTTTTTGGAAATAAACTTAATGCTTTTAGAAGATTCCAAGAAACCATTTCCTTCAAACTTTCCTATGTCATTCCATTGCCTATGCCTCCTTTTTTATGGAAGGAAAACTGATTAAGGTTTTGCATCTTGCAATGTCTTCACCATTGCAGATAAGAAGGGGAAAAAAGAGGAATTGCTCTTGGCAAAGATGAACGATCTATTGGAATAAGAGTCCTTATTCTGCAGTTTGACTTGCATTTCAGGTTTACAAATTACATCCCTTGCGCGAGTTCTCTCAATTGCTTTTGCTTTCTTTATTGTGATTTACTTTTTCTTACATTCTGTTTTAACCTGTACTTTGCATTTTCAATTTATACATGACAGCAATTTGAATTTGTTCCACCATTGTCCATCGTACTTTCAACCAACCCAGACTGAACTACTTCATGAAATGGCTTTCTCTTCTGGAGTGAATTAACTTCATCCTTCTGTTCCTGACAAGATAGTTAGCTACCTAATTAGGAGATTCCACTTCGTTCCTTTCTTTATAATTCTAAAGCAGCAAAATAAAAATATGGCAAGGAGGGAACAAAGGAACAAAATCTGTTGGAGGGCATTGAGGCTGTTTGTTACTTATAGAGTCCAGGGCAGAAAAATTAAGATGGTGAAATTTACTAGATGTGCTTGTGAAATTGACTAGAAATCAGGCACCCTCACAGACCTATATGGGTCTTGTAGCACAAATGTTAACTATTTTTACTCAGAAACAAGTTCAGCTGCAACACTGCATGGCAAAATAAATGCCAGCCCTTTGACATAGCCCAGATAGGAAACCAAATCTCTTGTCTTGTCTTATCTGTGGCTCTTCCTTTTGCTTCCCAAGGTTATTCTCACAGCCCATTACAATAAAACGGCAATGTCAGGAGAAGAAGGATTATGATAGAAAATCATTATTGATAGTGTAGCTGCTTGTCCCTTTAATTATAAAAAATAACTGCTTTAGCTGTGAAGAATCACAAACTTTTTTGATTTATATTCTAAGACAGAAAAGGCATTCAGAATACTGCTTGGCTGAGGAATGACAGAGATGCTTTATCTTCTAGAGATACTATTCACCAGAGAACAAACCTTCAGTAGGGAAGCCATGTGACTTGGCTTCACATTTTTTCTCCTTGAAAACGCATGGCTATCTTTTAGAATAATGATTATTTTATATATCTTTACTTGGAAGTAATGGCACTACCACAAAAGGCTCCAACATTACCACACCTTCTTCTTCTTTGGGCAGCTAAGCCTTTTTAATGTCACTTTTCTGGCAATGCAACCCAAGTCAGAAATATTCTAGCTTCCTATTTCAGATGTTGAAAATTCCACAGCGCATGGGTACAGGCTGTTTTTTCCAGTGGCTAAACTCCTGCTTCCTTGGGAGGTGGTTGTATTATGTGAGTTTGGTATTCTCCTGCAATCTAGGTCTTTCTATGTTTTTACGTTTATCTGCACTTCAGTGTTTTAATGATGGTTATGCTATTTTGATTGTCACTAAGGTTATATTCAACCCAGAATCATGTCCTGTGATATGTGGGACTTTATATAATTTGCTAAATAAATGCACGCAATAGCTCTTTGGTTTCCTTTTGAGCAGACACAGCTTACACTGAATGAGTGAAAGTGATGTGGAAATGTATTCACCTTCCCCTATCCACAATATTTATTTATTAAATTTATTTATTTATTAAATATTTATTTATTAATTATTTATTTATGTATTTATTAAATATTTATTTATTAAATTTATTAGCCACTCATCTTACCATAAGGCCGTGATGGTGAACTTATGGCATGCATGCTACACGGAGCTCTCTCTGGGGGCACGCAAGCCATCACCCAGCTCAGCTCCACTGCACACATCTCCTGCCGGCCAGCTGATTTTCAGGTCTCTACTGCGCATGCGGGAGACATGGGCATGCATGGGGTTGGGTGGGGCTGGGATTGCACACACATGCACGGGGGTGCTGGGGTCATGTGCACATACCTCCCCCCCAGCTTGCTTTTGGTCCCAGGAGGCTTCATAGAGGCCTGCTAGGCCCAAAACGGGGCATGGGGGGGTTATGCACATGTGTGGGAGGTCACAGGGGGTTGCATGGGGGTCATGCATGCATGTGCAGGGGGGCGGAGCGCATTATATTGTGGGTGTGGGCACTCAAGGACAAACATATCAGCCATCACTGCCATAGGGTAACTCTGGGCGGCTTACAGTCATAAAAATGTATCTAAATCAGGGGTGTCCAAACTTTTTGGTGAGGTGAAAATGTGTGGGGCCGACCATTCAGCCTGACATTCTTTGAACCATTAACATTAAATGCAAATGAACCAGTGGTGGGATTCAAATAATTTAACAACCAGTTCTCTGCCCTAATCACCAGCTGGGTAGGTGTGGTTCGGTGGTCATGTGACCATTGGGCATGGCCAACTCAATGTCACTCAGTTCAATGGGCCTTAGCTGTTACAATGTAATAAGGGTTAACTGGAGAGGCAGTTTCTGTAAGCAGGGCAATAAAGATTAGGCGAGAAACAACACCAGTATGTTTCCTTCCTGGCTTCCTTACAGGATTAGCCCTGTAAAGTGTGAAAAAACCCAAAAGGAGATTTCTTCCAACAACCGTTTCTATGAACTGCTTAGAAAGTTAGCAACCGGTTCTCCCGAATAGGTGCGAACTGGCTGAATCCCACCACTGAAATGAACTATTTATTTTATTTATTTTATTAAAGACTTTATTTTATGAAAGATTAAACAAATAACTCCGGTGGGGAGAAGAGGCTGCGGGCCCCCCAAAATTTGAAAACGAGCCGCAATTGGCCCCCGGGCTGGATTTTGGACGTATACATTTAAACTTAAATAAATTAAAACCAAACATTAAAATCTAAGGACATGTGGGGAAGGCAGAGGCGATGTGGAGAGGAGGAGGGATCTCTTATTACTTGATCAACCAATATGGAGGTTACCAAATGAACAACCACAATGATGGAGCCGGAGACTTTTTTTTTGTAACTGATCAGCGAGGGGAAGCATTGTGGCTTTGAGGTGGGATGCAGAAATCACAACTGCAGACTGTAGTTAAACTGTTTGTGTAGCTGGGGAGTAAGACAGGTGGTGGTGTGGAGGAACCATAGGTGTTTAGAGGAGAATATTTGTTGCTCAGGGTTGAAATGAGGGGTTCTTGGTGCTCTCCGAGCTTGGTTGTTTTCTTGAATACATTTTATTATTCAAACTAGATAATGCCATCAATTCTCTGATGAGGTTACCAAGTTTGGATAATGAACCATACTCAAGAAAATAACCATGTTCAGAGAGCACCAAAGACCATAAGCCTGCTTTCTTTGTAAACAATGTAGATGGGCGACCACAAGTATGGGAAAAGGAAGCGACAAGTCTGTTGACATGGCTATGTTGTGTCCTCTTTGCGATTGGAAAAAAGGAAGATACACATTGCACAACGCCACTGGATTTTCTGAAGCTGAGTGATGATCACTTAATAATAATAATAATAATAATAATAATAATAATAATAATAATAATAATAATAATAATAATAATAATAATAATAATAATAATAATTTTAATTTGTTGACCGCTCCTCTCCCCATAGGGACTCGGAGCGGTGCACAGGGAAAACTAAAACAATAAATATACAAACACATTAAAAACAAATTAAACATATACCTGTGCTAAAATACCCCATTGACATACTAAAATTCCCAGTTAAAACAACTAAAACCCCATAGAGAGAGACTACCCTAGGCCGGCCAAGCAGAAAAGATGTGTTTTTAGTTTTAGACGGAAGGAGCGGAAGTCCGTGGTCGTTCTAATGTCGGGGGGGAGGTCGTTCCAGAGGGCTGGGCCCGCCACAGAGAGAGCCCTTCCCCTGGGCGTCGCCCGTTGACAGAGTCTAGTGGACGGCACCTGGAGAAGTCCCTCTCTGTGGGAGCGAATCGGCCGTGAGGATGTATGAGGCAGGATCCGATCCCGCAGATAGCTAGGCCCGAGCCATGGAGCGCTTTAAAAATGATGACTAATACCTTGAAGCGCACCCGGAAGACGACAGGCAGCCAGTGCAGCTCGCGCAAGAGCGGTGTTATGTGGGTAAACCTGGAGGTTCCCAGAATTGCCCGCGCGGCTGCGTTCTGGACCATCTGAAGTCTCCGGGTGCACCTCAAGGGAAGCCCCATGTAGAGAGAGTTACAATAGTCCAGTCGGGATGTCACGAGAGCATGAGTGACTGTGCGAAGGGCGTCCCGATCCAATAGGGGGCGCAACTGGCGAACCAGGTGAACCTGGTAAAACGCCCGCCTGGCCACGGCTGCCACTTGATCTTCCATGGACAGCCGGGCATCCAGGAGGACACCCAAATTGCGCGCCCCATCCACAGGGGCAAGATGTTCGCCCCCTATGGCCAGCGATGGAGTCAGCTGGTTGAATTGGGCAGCCGGAAACCACAGCCACTCGGTCTTGGTCGGGTTGAGCCTGAGTCCGTTACTTCCCATCCAGATCCGCACGGCTTCCAGGCACTGGCACATCACCACTACAGCATCGTTGGGGTGGTTTGGGGTAGATATATACAGCTGTGTATCATCAGCGTAGAGGTGATACTCTACCCCAAAACCACGGATGATCTCACCCAGCGGCTTCATATATGTGTTGAACCGGAGAGGCGAGAGGACCGACCCCTGAGGCACCCCACATGTGAGGGGTCTCGCTGTCGACCTCTGCTCTCCTGTCAACACAAATTGCGATCGGCCAGAGAGGTAGGAGGAGAACCACCGTAAAACGGTGCCTCCCACCCCAAACCCCCCCAGCCGATGCAATAGGATACTTACATTTTTTACTTTATTTATGATAGAAAACCAAAGATTTTAATTGTGTTTGTATGATGACACTCTTTGTAAATAACATTCTTTTGTTTTACTATGACATAGGATTATAAAATATTGGTTGATACTAGTTGGAAACCTAATGTTGTTGTTAAACTGCAGTATGTGATTTTCCAACTTATTTCTAATAGAAACTGTAGCTTAATAAAGCTTGGATATATTGCATTGAGCCAAAGAAAGAATGAAGTACATTTGACTTCTTAAGCACTGTACTGTACTTGCATAGGAGTAAGTCCTATTGGACTTAATGTCTGAGGAGGGCTTTATAGGGAAGTATGGTTAGTGTAGCTCAGTGGTAGTCAACCTAGTCCCTACCGTCCACTAGTGGGCATTCCACCTTTCATGGTGGGCAGTAGGGGTTTTGTCCGATACTGAAGCACTTTCCTTTTTTTAATTTAATTGTCTTCCCTACTTTATAAATCACCATTACTGTGGAACCGGTGGGCGGTTAGAAAATTTTACTCCTAACAGAGATACAAAAGTGGGCGTTGGGTTTAAAAAGGTTGACTACCCTGGTGTAGCAGAATGAGAATTTTTCATTCTTATGGCAAAGTGATAGACTGCAACAACTCAGAAATTACAAGCTGCCCAATTGATTCTGGTACAAAAATGCGTTTTTACACAGAATGTTAAGAACAGCTGGGCTTAGATAACAGCGCTCTAAAATTATGTGTAATATTTTTCAGATTTACCCGTTAACAGGTGTTTTCAGGTAATAAAAATAACACCAAATCCATTCTGTGTTTTTCAGTTTGTGCAAATTATTTTCATGGTATTTTAAAAGATTTTCTGCAAAAAGTCTGAGATGTAGCAGTTGCGTGGGGAGGTAGAGGAAGGGAATATTGGGTGTGTTTATATGAAAAGAAACTAAGAAGTACTAACTAATAATAATAATAATCTTTTTTGTCATTGTAAAAATTACAATGAAATTGGTGCAAAGGTTCTTTTTTTTTCTGAAATGACATACTACTTAAAACTAAAAACCCATGCAAGATCTGCGTTTTGTGTAATCTTTTACTCTAAAACTAATATTTTACTATCTCAATGGATCTAATTATTAGAAGCATTAAATAATTTGAGTTATTAGCAATTTTCAAATCTCCTGATTATGCAAATGGATCATGGAAGGGAATAATTTGGGCTTGGGTAACAATGTCATCGGGTTGCCAAAGGCCAAATTAAAAAAAAGTATGCATTTGGAACTAATAGGGGCAATAAAAAAAGTAAACCAGGCCAAAGGGAGGAACTCAGTAAGTAAATATCTGAGAAATTAATCACATGAAGAAATAAAATGAAATTGGACACTTTCTCTAAGCAACCGTGGCGAGCTGATGTCTTGCTGGTTTATGCTGGCTAGCAAAACAGCTTTTCCAAGAGGAATGGCTGCTGGATTCTGGATCTGAGCTGGCATTATAGATTAACAGAGTTGGAAGGGACCTTGTAGGTCATCTAGTCCAACCCTTGGACCAAGCAGAACTTCTGACAAATGGCAGTTCAGTCTCTTCTTGAAAGCTTCCAGTGATGATACATCCAGTGATGATACTTCCAGTGATGATACATTCCTTTGACCGATCCTCTCCCACAGAGAGGGCCTTCTCAGGGTGCTGTCGGCCGGGCAATGCCGGTTGGCAACACCCAGGGGAAGGGCCTTCTCTGTGGTGGGCCCTACCCTCTGGAACGACTTGCCCCCCGACTTACGCACCATCTCAGACCTCCGCCTCTTCCACCAGCGTCTTAAAATGCACCTTTTCCAACAAGCTGGCCTAGCATAACCTCCCGTTTTGACTGTTTTTAGATAGATTTTAATTCGGGGGATTTTATACTATTTTAGCACAGGGTAGTTTTTTAAAATTTTGTATTTTGTTATATTTGTATTGTTTTAAATTTCCTGTGCGCCACACTGGGTCCTTTTTGGAGAAGGTGCAGGGTATAAATTTGAATAAAAATAAAACAAATAATTAAAATGAAGCACCCACAACTTCTGAAAGCAAGGCTGTTCTGTTGGTTGATGGCTCTCACTGTCAGAAAGTTCCTCCTTATTTCCATGTTGAATTTTTCATTGTTCAGTTTCCATCCATTATTCTTTGTTTGGCCTTCAGGTGCTTTGGAAAATAGCTTGACCCCTTTCTCTCTGTGGCAGCCCCTCAAATATTGGAACACTGCTATCATGTCTCCCCTGGTCCTTCTTTTCACTAGACTAGCCATGCCCAGTTCCTGTAGCCTCCAGTCCCCTAATCATCCTGCTTGCTCTTCTCTGGCCTCTTTCTAGAATCTCAATATCTTTTCTATAGCGTGGTGACCAAAACTGGATACATAATCTTTCCAGAACAAGGACCGGGTGGTGGTGGTGGTGTTTCACTGAAATCATCCATGTGACTCTGACAGCCACCCCTTGTGGAAACTTGCCGTTTTTACAATTGGCTTACATCAAGAATATTCTAATCCTTTCAGATAACTAAAGATCTTTTCAAATGGTTTGTTTCCAATGTCTGATAGAGTGGCTTGTTGTTGAATTGCAATGGCAAAATTGATTCTGAAAGCTGCAAAAAGTTTGAAGAGGGCAAACAGACCAGGAGCTGCACGTTGCTCCCTCGTATCTGGATTCATATTTTGAATCCAGATCACGAGGGATACGGATTAATACCCCTCGTGATGTTATACATTAATAATATTAATTCAGTGC
Organism: Rhabdophis nuchalis; assembly: GCA_039707465.1. Lineage (NCBI taxonomy): Eukaryota > Metazoa > Chordata > Lepidosauria > Squamata > Natricidae > Rhabdophis > Rhabdophis nuchalis. Next base: position 67,723,814 of record CM077646.1, read on the forward strand.
AAGTTTAGATTTTGGTATAGTAGTTAAGCATCACTGCAAAGACACACATCGAAGTATTTCACAATGCAAACATAGTTACACTCAACCGTTGTTGCTAGAAGCTAGAAAGCCCACAGATAAAAACAATTTTTTCCTATTAGATCAAGGATGTGACTCACCTGATTGCGATATCTCTTGGCATATTTATAAATCTCTGTCATGGCAACATTGGTGTTAAACTCATTCCGATATTTCTTCATGAAGAATAAAACAAACAAAGAACGTTACTTCAATGTTCACTAAATCACAGCCACCCCTTTTGACAGGGATCAATTGAGTTAGAATTGTGCTTGCATTGGATGGTGCTCTATGCTGCATCAGCATATTTGATACTCAGATTGTTTTCAAAGTCAGCTAATTAATATGTGACATGCATAACTTATGAGTAATGCAGGGGGGGAAATGAAAATGCAGTGTGGCCAAGGAAAATCTCTTTAGTGATTTATAGTCAAGCAATTTTTAGTTGGATTCCTGATAATACTTAATATAGCACTCTTGAAAACTCTTTGACTAGAACAGGGGTCTCCAACCTTTGCAACTTTAAGTCTGAAGGACTTCAGCTCCCAGAATTCTCCAGCCAGCTTTGCTGGCTGGAGAAGTCTAGGAGCTGAAGTCCTTCAGACTTAAAGTTGCAAAGGTTGGGGACCCCTGGACTAGAATATAAAAACTGTTTTTAATTAGACGTGAAACCAATACAGGTAGTCCTCGATTTACAATCACAATTGAGCCCAAAATTTCTGTTGCTGAGACATTTGTTAAGTGATTTGCCCCGTTTTACGATTTTCCTGGACACAGTTGTTAAACGAATCACTTCCATTGTTACGTTAGTAACGGGGTCGTTAAGCGAACCTGGCTTCCCCTTTGACTTTGGTTGTCAGAAAGTCGCAAAAGGGGATCATGTGACCCTGGGGCACTGCAACCGTCATAAATATGAGTCAGTTGCCTAGTGTCTGTATGCTGATCACATGGCCATGGGGATGCTACAACAGTTGTAAGTGTGAAAAACAGTCACTAAATGAACTGTGTTGTAAATCGAGGACTAGCTGTATTCTCAAAATTTGTATGGGATAAAAGTACTCGTGAAAAGGTTTGAGAAATTGTCATAGGAGACAAATCTGAAACTGATGCATTATAAAAGAGAGATCTTACCCTGGATTCCTCTGCTAGATGGGCATTCATTTCCTGCTCGCTAAGAGGTGGCATATCATGGATCTGTTTGTAATACTTCTGTACAATTTTTCTATACTCAGGAATCTCCTTGGCATATAATAATTTATTAGTAGGTGAATCCTAGAGGCAAAAATCCAGAGGGAGCCCATTATTTTTCAATGATTAATTATCATTTTTCTTTAAAAAAAAAATTTTTTCTGATAAAGTATAAAAGTATGCACTGGCAAGTTTAAAACATCGTTGTACTGAAATGAGCAGTTATCTTTGCATTAGCTTCCCAATGAATATATGATGCAATGCATGTTATAGCACGTGATAAATAAAATTAATTAAAATAGTCTACAGACCAGTATTCCCAAAGGAATATTTAAATATAATCTAGCATTATTCCAGGAGAGTGCTAAATTTCTTAGCAGAATACTATTTTTTAAAACATGTATCACTGGGTATCCCAGGCTGTAACATTACACTTAATATACGCTCACTTTTATTTATATTTATATCGATGACTAATTAAAGGATTAAATTATAGCCCTCAACAAAGTACAGTATATTAAATTCTCCGGATTCACTTCAATAACAATGCAAAACAGGTTTTTGTTGCAATTAGATCTCTGTAGCACTCAAAGGGCTATAAATCAGCATTAGGTTTCCTTGGGATCGATAACTTAGTTTAGGCTTCCTGGTGTCAGATTACCTTGAAAGCCAATATATAAGAAGGTCGTGATATCCAAGTACAAAAATTCAAATGGTGGGATAGGATTAGATAACTAGTAACAAAACAGGATTGGTCTTTCAACAAACCAGTCTCATATTCATTCCAATGATAAAAACAACAACAAAAAGAATGCTCACCCAGAAAAAAGAAGGCTATAGTTGTAGCAAGGAGAGATAATTCTAAGTACCAAACTGTCCAGCTCCCAGGAAATAGGTTGTATATTCCTTATTGCTATGATTTTAGTAATGCCAGCTCATGCACTTGAGCCTGACAATTCTGGATGTGCATTAAAAAGCATCTGATCCCAATTAGGAAGCAAACATCTAAATTAGATGTCTTACTAAGCATTTGCAACTCTCTCAAGGGTCAGAAACTCATTGTAGATTGACATGAGTCAGAAAAAAAGTAATTTACTTTGTACAGACAGCCCAAAACTGCAAGTCCCATCTCTCAGAATTATGATTTGAGCAGTGTCATGGTAATCTACTTTTTGGGTTATCATGAAATTGCTCAAGTCATAATTCTGGGAGATGGGACTTGCAATTTTGGGCTGTCTGTAACAAAGTGACTCCATTATTATCATTATTTTTTAACCTTACAAAAAAGATGGTGATACTGAATATAAGTAACTTTAGATGGTGACTGCTTTCTCTTAGCCCAGGTGGTAAATTATTGTAGGTATTGTCAATGACACATCTGAAACAATCACATTAAAAAGTGATGAAACAGAATCAAATCTATCTATCTATCTATCTATCTATCTATCTATCTATCTATCTATCTATCTATCTATCTATCTATCTATCTATCTATCTATCTATCTATCTATCTATCATCTATCAAGTTAAATTTTCAATTTTGGTCCTCATTTTCCCAACATGGACATTAACTTTCTTCCCTTCTCCCCTAATGTTCTTTACCACGCAGATGCTACTCACAAGACAACCTAAAAATATTGTTGAGTGGGAGAGCAATTGAAAACATCATCCTTACTGGCCATTACGTACCTTGCCCAACTGCAAGTCAGAGATGGAACAGGCATCAATGAAGGCCTGAGCTATTACAGAAAGACAGGCATCTATGTGGTCAGTTTTGTCAATATCAAAGACAAATTGGGGATTCTTTAGAATGTTGACCCAAAATCTCAGAGGTAGGCTATAGAACAAAATTCACAGTGATAGTTATCATGTTCATTCTCACATCTTTCCATTACAAGGTGAAATAAATTAAATAACATGTCAAGTGTTAGTATCTAGATTTTGATTTTGCAAGATTTTGAGTTGATGGAATTGGTCTAATGGGAATGATCTTTAACCATCATATTTATTGACTAAACATCCTTCTTTCATTTCTTTTCTATTTTTGTTAAATATAGGGATTAATCTATAACTTCTATAAAAGTTGATTTTATAGTACAAAAATATCACCCCTAGTCCTTCTTTTCACTAAACTACACATAATCAATTCTAGCTCTTTATATGTTTTATCTTACAGTCCCCTAATCATCTTTGATGCTCTTCTCTTAAGAGTCTCAACATTTTTTTTACATTGTGGCGACCAAAACTGGATGCAGTATTTGAATATCTTGGAATTTGTCTGGTGGGAGTTTGAAAACCATTGAGCTGCAGTTCTGCAGTTATTTCCTGCTCTCTTTGCATTTTCCTCTCATTCATTCTACATATGCTTCCTCCTCAGAAACTACCATGGGAATCAAAGGCACTTGTTTAGAAGTAGATCTGTATAAGACAGAAATGGTGGAAATTCTTGTCCGTACCTGTTGGTTTTCCAAATGTGCAATGTGTCTGGGTCAGAGATTCCCCGTTTCTCTGCTTGCTCTTCCAAGAAATCAAAGAAATATTTAATTGCCAAAGGTGGTTTGTCATCTCGGATACTCAGAATGGCTCTGAATAAGTCGTCCAGGAATTTTTGCAGTGTGCCCTGAAGAATGAAAATATTCAACTTGCATTAGGAAAGGACCAACAATGATGAATAAAATATTAATAAGCTTTAACTGTTTTTTAGACTAAGTTGAAGAAATCTGAAATAACATGATTGAGTGAAGAAGGAGGAATCTTTCGTGAGAGTTGGGATAATTTTGTGTATACTGAAGTAATTAGTTTTAGTTAGCATTTAATCCTTTTTGGCACTGAGATTCTCCTTCTCTGGTTCTGGAATCTAAGAGCACATCTGTGATTGTTCTGTGTGGTAAACAGTGGGAAAAACTATAGACCCCTGGCAATTCTGTGATCTCGCCTCCAATTATGAATCACAAAGCACTGGAATTACAGACTGGCTTCTAGCCAACATCTGTGTCCAAGTCCATTAAAAGCATTAGCACTGATACTCTATGGTTTCCCCCCCCCCCCAAAGTAGATGGGACTCTTCACCATTGTTGCAGTACATAACTAAGTTTTTCTTGAGTATAAAATGCATAACATGAAGAAATACTATCATATTTCCCATTCCAGTTATTTTAATGACAAAATAAGAAACTGAACTTATATGCATTTGTAAAAACACTTTCCTTTTTAAAAATATAAATGAACTGTTAGCTTTGATTTTGTTTTGTAGCAGTTGTTTTACTGTAATACTATATTTATGCTATGCTATTTATATTGCATTTTAAAGATTTATTTCTGTTTTTTCTAGCAAATTGATCTTTTATGTTATGCTATGTGTTGGAAAAATTAATGTTTACTGCTAACTACTTTGGGTATTGATTATTATAGAAATATGACACATAAATAGACCATTGGACCAGAGGTCTAACTTAGCTGAATAAATAATGTGGTGTAGAATAAAGGTTTTAGTCAGCACATATTTGTTAATCTACATATGATATGTAGTCTAAGATCAAAAGGAGAAAGCTTAATCTTTCACTCAATCACTTTATCTGCTTAATACAAAAAGCTGTAAGGTAAAAAAATCATAAATATTAACAAAAACACAATAGCTAGGGAAAGAATTAAATTTGAATTCAGTTCTATCTAAAATTATGATTTGCAATTTTATCACAGTCAACAGTAATAAACGTGAAACTCTATATAACCCTCAAAGCAGTCATGATATATAGATTCACTATGCCCAAAACTTAGTAACACATCATAAAACAATACTCAAGATGAAAACAGCAGGGTAAAAATCTAATGCAATATGTAAACAATATTAGAATATAACCTAGTATCACAAAATTAGAAAATAATGAAATATCCTATGTCTTTTTTATTTACAAATTTTAAAAAATCTGGATTTTTATAAGCACAGTAATCTAAGTTGACTTAATCCAAAAATATAATAATTAAGAATATTAATGAACTTAATGAGTTCAATAAAATATATTCTTTACTCACATTGCACTCATTTCAGAAGCACCGAGGTGCTTCTGGGTTGAAAGGATTAGCTGGTAACATCACTGTTGTCCAGCCAATGCTCAATTGCGGGCTCCTTTCATGTGCCTATTAGGAGCTGGAGCAAAGGACACGAGCTCACTCTGTTCCATGGCAGCACTTGGGTCTCGAACATGGGCTTACTGCTTGTTAATCCAAAATCCAACCAGGTGAGTCACCGTGCTCCTTACTAAATGCAATTCACCAAGATTATGCATGAAATTAAACTACATTTACTCTTTACTAATTGCAATTTAATTTCATGCACACTTGTCTAAAAAATAGGTTTCAAGAAATGTAGTAATAAAGCTTTATTTACAGAAAAAAATATTCAAAATTGCACTACAAAATTTCATTTTTAATCATAAGGATAGCTATTTTCTCATGTAATGCAAAACACAGGGTAATTCAGTTAATTTTAGTTGAATTTGATTTTGTTAGTCAGTTGGAACATTTGTAATATGCCAAAGCAGACATCTGGGATCAATAATTTCATACCAAGAATACTTATATATCAATCTTTTCACTCTATGCACCTCTAATGTCCTACCTTTGTGGAAAGCAATCTGGTTAGGTAGATTTCAGGAAGAACTTTTTTCCTATGACTTTGCCGATACGATTTTTTATGTTCATTTAGTTCATCTGTGGGAAGGACCTGAACAATGGCCAAACAACAATAACAATAAAGAACAAATCCACTCACCAACGGATGATGTACGATTACAAAGGTTTTTTTAAATAATATAACAGCTGACTACAAACATTTAATTTTTTTTAAAAAGAAGAAAGACTACTTCTTTATGCTATAAACCAGAGCAATGAGATTTTGAACAATGGAACAATATTAAATATAATATATACTATTGCCAGCTGTATTGGCTGTTTCCTCCTCCTTTCCTTTCCCTTCTCTCTTGCAGTGAATGGAGAATTTCGCAATAGATTCAGTTTACAATGAATTCGGCTGTTTAAAACATCACTTAGATACAATTCTTTCCCTTCTGATAATTGGCAATCATCAGGAAGATAAAATATGTTAGAAATACATACAAGATTATGATGGAGACTACGTTAAAAAAAAATTGAATGCGTTCCTTCTCTCTGCCAAATTTGTGTGTTCAATTATTATCCTATTACACAAACAACGCAAGAACCCCAAGGGTCTAAACTGTCCCCCTCCCCAATGAGTCTGATCCTAGGCCAATAAACTGACTGGATGACAAATTTATCGTTCTGCATACACTGTGCATATGGAAAGCATTCTTATATTTGCCTTTACAATAAACCATGTACAGCTTTACTGTCCTTACATTATACATTACTAAACTGTAAGGCAGGAGAAAGGGGGGGGAAGCTTGTGTCAATAGGAACGGACTTGGTTATAGTTACACTGGGCCAGGCCTGCCTCCCAACCATCAAATTATTTTTTGCAATTCTTTCCTTGGCTTTGCATGAAGTTATTGTGATTTGGCTATGACTTCATTTTTCTATATACCATGTCAGTGAGACATTTTTTCAGGTGTGTGGGTCCTTTTTCTGGATAGCTGTTTTGTCCATAGAATGTAGCTGAGGGGGAAAAACTTCTTCTCTAAGGAAAATCTGTCTGGCCCACCTAGAATGGCAGAGTGATGTCCTGGACTGTTCTTGGAACCGAGTACTCACCAAATGAAAGTATTTTTCAGTGTCCAAGTCTTTTACTGGAAAAAAAGAGGAGAAAAGCAAAGAAGAATTTGCTTAGTGTACAATTTTGCATGCTTTTTTTCTTCAAGAGTAAAAGATACCTACTATTGAAGATGAGCCACATGTCAGCTTATTGAGTTCAAACATGAACCTGAGCACCATTATTCCATGAAAGATTAACCGACTCAAAAAAATTTTACTTGGCTTTTAAAAGATTTTTTTTTAATAGTTTGAGATCTAAATGCATGAGCCTGAGATAGGAATGTATATTGGATTCCAGTTTTGCTTTTCAATTTCTATGCTTATGTCTATTATGGCTGCCCTTTATCACTGAATATTTATCAGTTCCTTGAAAACCACTTAAATAGATTTTTAGAAAGAATCAGATTACATCTGATCACTAAAAGGAGTCTAATCAATTCCTCCACCTGCAGTTAGTTACATATCTAGAGTAGAAGTCTGATCAGAGGAAAAAGTAAATCAAGACATTTTTGTTATTGGGTTGGTATGAGTACACATTTAATATAAATATTAATATTAAATATTTATTGAATCTAATATTATTTATATTAGGCTTTAGCCATAGAAACACAGTAAGAAATGAATTCAGTACAGGAAAAAAAATAATGCAAGAGTACACTTCCACACATGCTCTAGCAACAGGATATTTATATCTACTCATTTACAGCAAAAGTTATCCAAAATACTTGAAACACATTTATACTGTGTGTGGTCACTGCAAGCTGTGAGTGAATTGCTTATATTAGCAAGAAAAATAAACAGAGGATTGCTGCTCACTTCAATACCTTATGCCAGATACAAACAATGAAAGACACAATGAGTTCTGGAGCCAAAGAGGCCTTTTTTTTGGTTTCTCATGAGGTAGAGAGGAGATCTCTGTTGGAGAAGGAAATTCAAAAATGGGGTTTTATCCTGAGCCCCTCTACTATTCTCTGCAGTTGATTCTTTCCGACACTGTAAATCCTCAGGATCAGACAAGCTTTAAAATGATACAGTAAAGATTGAAGAGGGAAATTGCTTTGCCCGTGTGAAGGAAAATGTTGGGTAAAAATTATGGATTACATCATAAGAATACTTTCATGTCCGGCTGACAGACAGAGAGATAGACAGACAGACAAGCACGCATACACACACCCATTCTTTTTGTTCACATGTTTTATTTTTTAGGGAAAAACAAAATAGCACTGCATAGTTGCTATGTTCCTCTTCACAGGTGACTTTTGAAATTTGCCATCAATAGGTTTGGGGCGGGGGTGGGTTCCAGCAGTGACTACTGCCGGTTCACTCAGGGACGCACCACGCGCACATGCACAGTACAACTAAAATTGCTCTAAGCATGCGCAGAAGCAAAAAAACAAGATGGGAACCGGGAGAACCGGTTCGGGTGTGTGTGCCATGCCTGGGTCGCTGCCGGTTCCAGCGACTCAGGCTGCCAAGCTACTACCGAACTGGTAGGAACCCACCACTGGTTTGGGGTGTTCCAGTACCAGTTTGCTCAGCTCCAATTCCATAGTGCTATGGTGACTGCCAAAAACTTGTCCTTCTTACTGGTAAACCACTTATCTAGCTAAAAGCAATTCTTGTCAACGATCTGAACTTGACTGAGATTGACGGCTGATGTGTCACAATAGAAAAGACAGCCATTGAAGAACAAGGGTCAAGAAGCACGCTATTTAGAAAAAGGAAAGAAAATGACCTCATAACATCCAGTCTGATGACCACAGTTGTATTGTATTTATGGATGGCTCCAGGCCTGGGCCTCCTTATAGCTCTGCCAAATACTGTTTGCTGCTCTTTGGACATCCATATATGTATTTTTTCGGTCCCTCAGATTGTTGGCTGCTATTCAAAAAAAGTCATGCACTGCAATGAACAGGGCGCTAAGTGTCTCTGTTCTGTCTTTCTTTTGTCTAGCCATCAATCCTACTCAGTTTTGTGGATGTCACTGAAGGCGTTTAGATGAATGGTAGGATTCACCAACATAAATTACTGTATCTTATTTTTCCCCCAACTGCCACAGACACGCCAGCTTTGCAAAATCCAGTCACTCACCACAAAGCAATGTCATGATAGGTCAATTACTTCCAAGCTACAGAAATTTTCTCTTGGTTTCATGAGGGCGTTCATTTTGAACAGAAAAAGAACATCTTTAGGAATGAAGATTAGATTGCCTTTGAGCTTTATCTTGTAATGTAAAATTTAAATGTGGATTATAAACCCACCTGAAGTAACAATAACTCGCAAGCCTGAAGTGATAATGCCTTAAGAGGGTTATTATTTCTCAGAGTCTGGTGGATTTATTACGCCATGAGATTTCTTAGGGAGGATCTGTACCAGCCAAATGGATACTGGAAACCTCCAAGAAAATAAAAGACACTTCCACTGTAAAATTTGGAGCTGCCAAACCTATGGAATAGGGTAAGCCCATATGGTTTCATTTCCATGCTTCTGTAGCATAATAGGTATCTATGTCTCTTTCTTGCAGTTCAAATAGAAAAATTCACCCTTATACCATTACTGCTGTTTCCTCAGAGAAAACACACCTGACAGTATTTATTTATAAATTCATTTCTCTACCAGCTTTCTTTTCTAACTGAGCTCCCCTAGGCAGTACACAAAACAAAATATCAGAATCCAAACTGAAAAACAACAAAATTAAAATATAATATTAAAGCCAAGAACAACAGCGCTATCATCTTCAATCTTAAAGCAACAACCTTTAAAAGGCAGACCAAATGTGCCAACCCACCCTCCCCCCCAGCAGCCTCTCTGGCAATACAGGTGCAAATACAAAAGAGTTGTAAACATTTAGCCTGCTTGATTATAATCACTGATAATATTCTCAGACCATCTGCTATATCCAACCCAAACTCCCAAATTTTCCTTTCCTTTCTTTTCTTTTCCCCTCACCCTCCTTTCCCTTCTTTCCTGCATTGCTTGAAGGCTTAAAACATATTTCAATTTTCCCATTCTTTTCTTTTCCTTTCTAAGAATGCTGAGGGCAAAGGTTTTTCCTTTGAGGTAGGCAGAGTCAGAAAACAGGAACCACAAGGTGTCTTGGGATATACTTTAATGGAATGAAAGTCTTGTAGCAGAATTTTGAAAATCCTGTCAAAGCCTCTCTGTACTTCACAGTATATCTAACCCAATCAAAGTGGGGTTGTTTGGAGTTTCTTTTTTAGGGTACTTTCCCAGGACTCAAATATCTTTTCTGTAACAGCTGTATATTTTTGGGGTGTTTTTTATTTTATTTCGAAGGCCACTAGAGGAGAAGTAGCAGTGCAGAGTGTCCCTGTGTTATGGCATGAGTAGGGCCAGGATTTTCTTGTTTTGCAGAAAGGAGAAATGACTATTTTCTTTACTTGATTATTTTAAAACTATCGTAGAGCTTACCCTGCTATTTTTGTGTGTTTTATGATGAGAAAGTAAGCCTCTGATTTTTGGCAGTAAAGCAGGAAATCAGAATAGAATAGAGTAGAATAGAACAGAATTAGATATAATAGAAATAGAAAAGAAATAGGACTAGACTGGATTAGACTAGACTACACTAATAGAGTTGGAAGGGACCTTGGAGGTCTTCTAGTCCTGCTCAGGCAGGAAACCCTATACCAGAGGTCTGCAAAGTTGGCTCTTTAAAGAATGGTGGACTTCAACTCCCAGAATTCCCCAGCCAGCATAGCTGGCTGGGGAATTCTGGGAGTTGAAGTCTACCAGTCTTGAAAGAGCCACCTTTGCAGACCCCTGCCCTATACCATTTCAGACAAATGGTTGTCCACTCTTAAAAACCTCCAGCGAAGCCACAGTAAAAAAAAACACGTCAGGGTCCTGTATCTGACCATGGGACCTCAGGTTGCGCAACTGTAGAGAGTAAGGAGAGAGAAGAAGGTAATCTGCAGATGAATCCTGCAGAAGCTCAGATGGGGGGAGAGGAGCAAAAAGGACAGACACAGCCAACATTCACATCAAGAGAAAAAAAGAGAATGAGGAGGAGCACATTCAAGCCTGCAAGAGTCTACTACTATAGTTAATCTTAATAAAAGTAGTTTTAGGCACACAAAGCATATGTCTTGATCTTGTAGGACTGACACCAATCCTGCTCTAGATGCACAAGGAAGAGAAGAGGAACATGACAATAACACTGGAGGCTAGCAGTTCTCTTTTGAAGGTATGTAGACATTTTCCACTAGAAGCCATTCTCTACCAGGCAACCATGACTAGACAACCATAGACAATTTCTACTAGAAGGGACAAATAGGTTGTGTTGAGTTCTAAAGGAAATTCTGGTGCTACCTGAAATTCTGGTGCTACCATAAACTCTATGCAGGGGATACTAGTAATAATATTTCAGAAAGAAATAGTAAATTATGGACATGCGGAAGTATTTAGAAGAAACTTTTGTTCAAATATGCTTTGGGTCTTTAATTTTTAGCACATTGTTACATATTTTTCTCTCTTTTTCGTTTTACTTGTTTTGCATGTTTTCTCTTGTTACCTGCCCAGAGATGTTAGGGCTGGAGAAGGCTATAAACATTGATAACAGATAGATAGATAAATAAATGAAGCTTTTCACATTGGAATAGATTGCAGTTGGAAAGAGGGCTGGGGTTTATATTCCCCTTTCAGATACGTTTTTCTAAGCTCTATTCATAGTGCAAAACACATGTTATTGCTTAACAATGCCCCCTTGGGACATTCATGGAGAAATAAAGGTAACAAAAATATTGATTACTGGTGCACCATGCATATATTTTTTGCAACAAACAGAAAACAGAAATACCTGTCTGCAGTGACATTAGTAAATTCAGTCAAAACTGAATAAGAGATTTAATTTGACAATGTCCAATGGGATAAAGGAGACTCAGGCCCAAAGTTATTATACACTATAAGCTTATTAAGTGATCTAGGGTCAATGATTCTTTATCTGTGTATTTATTTATCTATTCAATTTATATAACTTCCTATCATTGTTTGAATGGCAAACAATCATAAAAACAATTAAAACAGTTAGAATACAATAAAAAATACATTAAGCATCCAAAGATATTATAATTCATTGGTGTCAACCTAACCAGGAAACTGAGGCCTTCAAACACTTGGGACCACAAGCCTGGGCATATAGCCAGATTTTCAAGGCCTGCTAAAAGGTCAGCAGGGCTGGGGCCATCTCAATCTCTGGAGGGGAAATGTTCCAGAGGCAGAGAAGGCACTTCTCGTGGTTCCCACCAGCTGACATTCTTTGGCTGAGAAGACCTGAAGTATGTCCCTCCTGCCAGATCAGATTGGATGGGTAGAAAAAACTGAAAGAAGACAGCCTCTTAGGTAATATGGTCTTAAGCCATGAAGAACTTTAAAGCACTTCTATCATTAAACCACCTCTTCTTCCTCCTCCTTTTCTCCCTCCCCCTCCCCATCCTTGGAAGGAGTCAATAGGTGGATAAGAATGACAAATGTCAACGGCCATAATTTCCTACTAAAGATTAAGGAGAATGCATAAGATAAAAGCTAACAATGGCTTACATTTTTAAAAAAATGAATCTGAAGGCTTGATTTTGGCTTCTCAAGAGCAAGCTATTCAAACTAACACAATCAAAGCCAGAACTGAAAAATCATCAAATGATGCAAAATGCAGATTGTATAAAGAAGTAGAGGAAACAGTAGGAGTTATGTGCAGGAAGATCCCATAATCTGATAAACAATGAAATAATACAATAACCGAAATGGTTCACTGGAACATCTGTATAAATGATCATATTCCAGCAATGAAAAATTGGTGGGAACATACAGTTGAAAAAGTAATTAAAAATGACCAGATTAAAATATTGTGAGATTTCCAAATACAAACAGATAAAGTCTTGGCTTGTAACACACCAAATTTAATGTGGTTGAATAGGAGAAAGTATGGATAATTAATGTGCAACAGGAGTAGGAAAAAAGAAGTAAGTAAGTCCTAATACAATAATACACATTTATAAGCTAAGGAGAATAGGACAAGAAATGCTGGTGTTGTTACCTAGTCTGGTAATGAAAAGTTCAGAATCTAAATTGAAATGAGCTTGGAGAGCAAACCACTGCCATAACCATAAAATCCTTCCCAATACACAAACAATCATAGAGCTCTCAATGCCCAGTGGGGCATGGGTGATACCTTTAGGAAAAAGTGGCTCCACAAATAACCTGGACCCATTCTATGCCGGGCTTTAAAGGTAACAATCAGCACTTTGAATTGCATCTGGAAAGACACTAGAAGCTAATGTAGCTCACATAGCTGAGGTGCAATGCCAGTAAATCAAAGGGGACATGAAATTGTGCGTGCTCTGCTGCATTCTGGATCAGTAGTAAATTCTGGATGGTCTTCAAAGTCAGCCCCATGCACAGCACATTGCAATGATCTAACTGGGAAGTGACAAATGTATGAGTGATTATGAGCAAGGCCTCCCATCCAGGAATGGCCACACAGCTGGCACACAAACTGCAAACATGCAAAGGTACCGTATCTTTAAGCTAAAATAGCTAACAGTTCTTCTGTGAGCTTAGGACAGGGGTCTGCAAAGTCGGCTCTTTTAAGACTGGTGGACTTCAACTCCCAGAATTCCCCAGCCAGCTATGCTGGCTGGGGAACTCTGGGATTTGAAGTCCACCAGTCTTAAAAGAGCCGACTTTGCAGACCCCTGGCTTAGGAGATGCCCCAATGTGTGTCCATGGCCCCTTCCATGTGCTCATTCCAAGTTGCAACCAAGGCCTTGGCTAAACAACACATCAGAGCTTCAGGAAAAAGTCCATGTTCCTTCTGAAATGGCACTATCGGTTGCCTGGAGTGGGCCAACTGAATAAGTCCTACTTCCCTGCAGTGGAGCAGCCTCAGAAAACTCTATGACCAGAAGGACAAGACAAGAGGTTGCTATTAACATCTCCCATGGTATGAACCCTGTATGACCTGTCACAAAACAAAAACCTACTGTGAGACCTCTTTTGTGAGTTAAACCCTGAATAAGTTGGACCAGATCCATGGCTGCTATGAACATGTGAGCCACCTCTGACTCCAGTCCCAGAGAAAGCTGGCTGAAGTCCCACAGAACCATAAGCCTGGGGATTGCCATTGTCAACTCAGCTACAATGTCAAGTAGCTTGGACGGGAACACTGCTGAACTACAGGGAGGAAGATAAGTAAGAGCAGCCTCAACTAATCCCTATGGTCCAATCTCCCATTGAAAGTTTCATATCCAGCTATGTCTGACACTATCAAATGAAAACTGCCCTCCCTCTTGGCCCCTTAAATATAGCCATATTGATTACTTAGCTATAATCAATAAAATAAAAATAAAGCTAAGATGATTCATGGAGGTCTGTTTGTCCTCCAAGTTTGTATTTTCAGTTTGTTTTCCTTTTCATTGGTTAGTCAGTGATAAATTACATGTAAGCCTAGTCATCAACAGAAAGTTGTTTTTTTAAAGGAGGAAAAATGTGTATTATGGTCATAAATGAGCCATAGAAGAATTAGCAGTGATTTTGGAGCTCAATTTTTACTGGATCCCAAATGTAATGGAATCTGAGGTTTAACTTTCCACCTCCTGATTTCCCCATGTTCTCTATCAGAACATGGGGAAATCAGTTAATTGGGATCATGGCTGGAGACAATCCCCCTTTCCTTTGAGCTGTGACTCCTTATAACCCCTGGACCCACTATTACTTAACCTCCCACCCATCTAGTTCTGCTTCCAATTATAAAGTTAGTTCACATTTATTTCTGCCTCCAGAATGCTTTGTTCAGCAAATTTGAGAAAAAGTCGTAGTATTTTCAAACGTTGCAATACTATTTTTTTTAAAAACGAAGGCAATGCTAATTTATTGAGTTAGATTACCTGTGATGCTCAACTATACATCTTTTGTTTGAGACTGCAAATTAAGCAGAAGACTGAGAAACTAGGGAAAGAGAGAGGGTTCATACCCTTTTCCTCTCATGCCATCTTTTGTTTTAAAAAAATAATTAGCTGATTTTTTTTTAAAAAAAAAATTCATTCTTCATTCAGTTAACACAATACCAAATTGGGCTAAACCACAAATATCTGTCACAGTAATTAATTCTTAGTTAACGAAACAGAATGTTTAATAATGCTAATAATTTAAAATCTTCCCTGAAAAATCCAAGGATATTTATGAAAGAAGATGAGTGTTTGACTTACCTCTACTTAAAGTGTTGTCTTTTTTATCTGTTAAACTCATGGCTAGGGAGGCTCCATCAGGAATCTGTGAGGCAGAGGGTAAAGCAGAATTTTATTAAAAGGTTCCCCTCATACATATGTGCTAGTCGTTCCCGACTCTAGGGGGCGATGCTCATCTCCGCTTCAAAGTTGAAGAATCAGTGCATCTCCGTGGCCAACATGACTGAACATCAAAGTCGCACAGAACATTGTTACCTTCTCACCAAAGATGGTTCCTATTTTTCTGCTTGCATTTTTACATGCTTTCGAATTGCTAGGTTGGCGGAAGCTGGGACAAGTAACGGGCGCTCACTCCGTTACGCGGTGCTAGGGATTCAAACCTCCAAACTGCCGACCTTTCTGATCGACAAGCTCAGCATCTTAGACACTGAGCCACCATGTCCCCTAGAATCTTATTAGGAACAAGCAAATTGGGACATTATTTCAAAATGACTGAGAGACATTTACCAAATGAAGTTAGAATCTCCATCTTAAGGTACATGCATTTTTCTGCAACTTGCTGCTGACAAATGCTTACAGACTCTCTCCTTTGTCTCCTCTGCCTATTGTCAGATCTTTAAAATAAAGCTTGGCTGCAAATTCATTTTATTGATTCTACAGCTATTTTAAAGGCTTGGCTAATTTAACTACATTACGCTGCATCACATCTTTAATATGCATATAAGTATTAAAGAATTCCTATTTTACATTTTGATGGAAATATTAAGGTATCTGCAGAGACAACAGTTTGAATTAAATGCAAATCTTAAGGATGCAAATCTGAACATGCCGTCACCTAGGAAGAAAGCTACATTATGCAAAGAGAGACTTTGTAAATAAGCAGGCAGAGGCTTATATTGTGCAAATTGTTTCTCTATTTTTCTTATGTGACAAAATGCCTGTGGAAAACATTACATCAGAATAATAGAAACACTGTGAATTTTGAACAAAAGATCTGTGAGATGGCAGAAATGTAATATACTGATAGCAGGTGCTCTCTGCAAATTACATATGAATTCTTTGTTATACCATTTTCCTTGAACAGGCTATAAAGGGGAGTTTAAAAAAAATACATATCAGACTACAGACTAGTTCACATACATAGCCACCGTAAGATTGGGAAACATAAAGTTTAAACGTAGGACAGGTTTAATTGAGATCAAGTACAGATGTAGAATCATAGAATCAAAGGGCTAGAAGGGACCTTGGAGATTTTCTAGTCCAGCCCCCTGCTCAAGGCAGGAGATCTTATACCATCCCAGACAACTGGTTGCCCAATCTTTTCTTCAAAACCTCAAGCGATCCACTGATTAATCATTCTCATTGTTAGGAAATTCCTCCTTATTTCCAGGCTGAATCTCCCTCTGTCAGTGCTTCCACCCATTGCTTCTTGTCAGTTACTACAGAGAATAAATCAACACCCTCTTCCCTGTAACAGCACTTTAAGTTTTGGAAGACTGCTATCATGCCTCCCCTGAGACTTTTCTTCATTAGGCTAAACATACCTAGTTCATTGGGCAGGGAGTTGGATTAGATGACCTACAAGATCCCTTCCAACTCTGTTAATCTGTAATCTGTAAGATTTAGCTTCCAGATCCCTTATAATTTTTGTTGCTCTTCTCTGCACTCCTTGGGCTGAGTCCCTCTTTTACACCGTGGTGATCATTGCTCTAAATGTGGACTGATTAGTGGATGCATTGCTCTAAATGTGGACTGATTAGTGGAACATAGAGTAGTACCGTCACTTCCTGCAATGTTGATGATATCTCTCTGTTGATGCAGCCTAAGGACTCTATTGGCTTTTTTGGCAGCTGCAGCAAACTGCTGACTCATACTTAAGGGGTGGTCCACTAATCCTATCTAGTTACCACTGTTAAGCCAGGTTCCTCCTCTTCTATATCAATGCATTTGGTTTTTCCTGCTTATGTGCAGGACCTTACTTTCCCCACCACTCTACTGCATCTTCTTTGGTAGGGTCCAATGCTCACGTTTATCAAGATCTTTCTGAATGTTGAGTCTATCTTCCGCTGGGTTGCCAATTCCCTCCAGCCTGGTGTCATCTTTGAATCTGATGAGTTCCTCTTCTATTCCCTAATCTAGATCATTTATGAAGATGATGAAGAATGCCAGACTCAAGACAAAATCCTGACGTACCTCCCTCCACATAGGTGTAACTTCATTGAGGACTACATGCTGACTGCAGTTGGTCACTATTAGAATACTATTAGAATAACAGAGTTGGAAGGGACCTTGGAAGTCTTCTAGTCCAACCCCCTGCCTAGACAGGAAACCCTATACTCGTCATGGTGAACCTACGGCATTCGTGCCACAGGTGGCACACAGAGCCATTTGTTAGGGGACGCGAGGCGTTGCCCTGTCAGCTCCAGCATGCATGTGCATGCTGGCCAGCTGAATTTGGCCTTCATTTTTGGCTGCTTTTCGCCCTCCAACTGCGAATCCATCTGGTGGTGGTAATGTCTATCCCATATTTTCCTATCTTACCAAGAAATAAGCTGTGGTACCATAAAGGTAATGAGAGCCAGTTAAGGCATGAGGCTAGAAAATGGGAGACTGGGAGTCTTAGGCATAAAGCCAACTGGGTGACCTTGGGCCAGTCACTTTTTCTCAGTTCTAGGAAGCAGGCAATGGCAAACCACTTCTAAAAAACCTTCCCAAGAAAACTGCAGGGAATTGTCCTGGCAGTCTCTGAGAATTGGGCACAATGGAAAGGAAGGGGAGGGGGGAAATCCAGAAGTAGTACACGCTCAGTCCCATGGCTATTTGTATGAAATTAGTATACGCGTGTGAAAATGCTTTGAAGAAAGGCCTAAATTATATGACTGTCACTTCAAATGAAATTGAAATTATTTTTCACAAAGGAAGTTTAAAAAAAAGCAAGCTTCTTTTGTGGGCAACCCATGCTCCCCTAAGAGATCAATGCGAACTCTGACACTATTGTTAAGAAGAGGAATGGCATGATTTTAATTAGGACGGATGGATGGCAGCCACTGGGAAAACGAAGCTTTTTCTTCCACGGCAATATCTTGTTTTGCATGAAAAGTGTTTAATTAGTCTTGATGTGTTGCAATATTAACGAATTTCTCGCCAGGGCAGATGTCTATTCCCCAGAAGGTCTTGTGGAGTTATGGCAACCTTCCTGCTTTGCTTCTGTTAATCCTGCTTAGGAAGCAGATCGTGGGGCCTCGGAGGAAAGCCAGGCTTAAAGGGAGAGAAATTCTTGGAGCAATGATACTTCTTACCTTATAATGTCCTAAGGTGTTCAGTTTTTTCCTGCCATCTTCCATCACGGAAGTGTCATCAAGGTCCCGGAGGATGTAACTGTCAGTGCTTGTGGCAAACCATTCTAAAAAAAGAAAATGGAACGAGTAAAAAAAAAAAGTTGCCTGGAATACAGCAAGTGTTAGTTAGCAAGAATATAAATCGCTTTTCTTATTTTGATGCCACATTGTGTGATTTGGGAAACGAGTACTCCAGTAGCGAGCTCTGGGGATTTAAAGAGCATTTTTATTCCATTAAACTCACATGTGAGTTACCATGGTAGGAAATCTTTTAAGAGCATTGCAAGTAGATAATTTGTAATCCCTGTACTCTACTTGGATGTTATGACCCTCTTTGTCCCATCTATACCAATAAAAATACTATCATACTTAGAGAATATGCGAAGAAAAGACGTCTGCGGGAATATTTTCCAGCACTCTTATTTCCAGCTACCTGGATTTAAATAAACACACAGCAATCGCTTTTGCTCAAATACTGTCTAATCTTGAATGCATTTATATAGAAATTCAGTTAATTTCAAGCATGAACTCTGAAGCACAACTTACGAAAGAGAACGTAAATAAAGTTTTAAAAAAATCTATTAATTAATGGTAAAGCTAGTACTTTTTTTCTAATTTCAACCAAGGTAATTTTTCCTCAGAATTTTTTTTTAAATTTCAGAGGAGGGAAACTGGGGAACTATTTGAGAACATCACCATTTTCTCTATATTACCCCAGCATTTATATTTGGAAATAAAGTTTGCTACCTTTGGTTCTGACAAGATGTCCTTTTTTTAGCTTTTGGCAATTATTAGCAACAGTACTTTATGTTTCAGTGGCTGTTTTTCTGAACGTGATCAAGAGGCACAATTGAGGGCATTGCTGAGATTTAGTCCTCAGTGTTTTATTTGATGGCTTGGTCATTCAATAATAATAATTTATGTATTTAGAAAATTTATATTGCCCCCTACTCGCACATAGTCAGTCAAGGTGGCTTACAAGGATATAAAAACACCATATAAAAGAAATAAAAAGAATAATAAGAAATAAAATAATAACGCCCCTCCCCCCTCCCTGGTGACAACACAATACAATACAATGCAATAGCAGAGTTGGAAGGGACCTTGGAGGTCTTCTAGTCCAACCCCCTGCCTAAGCAAGAAACCCTGTACCATTTCAGACAAATGGCTATCCAGCGTCTTAAAGACTTCCAGTGTTGGGGCATTCACAACTTCTGGAGGCAAGCTGTTCCACTGATTAATCGTTTTAACTGTCAGGAAATTTCTCCTCAGTTCTAAGTTGCTTCTCTCCTTGATTAGTTTCCACCCATTGCTTCTTGTTCTATCCTCAGGTGCTTTGGAGAATAGTTTGACACATTCATAATAGCCATTTAATGGGCTCCATCCTGCTCTGGGTTTCCCAGGCCCGCTAACAGAACCACAACTTCAGGGCCTTCCAAAAGAGTGTTAGAATGGGGGCCAGTCTAATCTCGGGGGGGGGGGGATGTCATTCCACAGAGAGGGATCCACCATGAAGAAGGCCCTTCTTCTGGGTCCCGCCAGATGTATCTCCTTAGTGCTATCTCTATTTATTACATCATTTACATATCCAAGAACATATGCACACATACACACACTCTGCCTCAATTCAACCCATCTCTGTCATTTTTCATTCCTGAGGTTTCTAGGTTTGGGGATCATTTTGCTTGTATGTAACATAAGCATTTTTAATGGCAAAGTGAATTTTGGAAAACAAACAAAACAAATGCCAAATCTCTTAAAGGGCTGCTAATTCCCAAATAGCTGATCACAAAATTAAACTAAATTTTGTCTGAATATTATCTTGCATATCAGGGGTTCCCAAACGTGGCAACTTTAAGACTTGTGGACTTCAACTCCCAGAATTCTGAGAGTTGAAGTCCACAAGTCTTAAAGTTGCCAAGTTTGGGAACCCGTATTGTATATGATAGGGATCGGATTCTGCCCCATACATCCCTGCGGCCGATCCGCTCCCACAGAGAGGGACTTCTCCGGGTGCTGTCCACTAGGCTATGCCAGCGGGCGACGCCCAGGGGAAGGGCCTTCTCTGTGGCGGGCCCAGCCCTCTGCAACGACCTTCCCCCCGAAATTAGAACAACTACGGACCTCCGCTCCTTCCGTCAAAAATTGAAAACACACTTTTTCTGCTTGGCCGGCCTAGGTTAGTCTTCCGTTTTTAACTGGGTTTTTAGGGGGGTGTAGTTTAGTTTTAGTATAGTGGGTTTTAGCGCAGGGATAATTTGTTTAATTCTTATTTTAACTATTTATGTATTTTATATTTGCTTTTTAACTTCCCTGTGCACCGCTCCGAGTCCCTTTGGGGAGAGGAGGCGGTCTATAAATAAAATTATTATTATTGTTGTTGTTGTTGTTGTTGTTGTTGTTGTTGTTATTATTATTATTATTATTATTATTATTATTATTATTATTATTATTATTATATGATGAGAATTCATACTCAAAAGATAAAAGCTGATGTTTCTGAACAAAAAACCCCATACTTACCTAGGTCAACATCTTCCACTCTTGGCCATTGGGAGTATGGAATATTCTTGCAAAAGGCTTCAAGTATCTTCTCTTTAACTTGACTTAGCGTATCTGTATCCATTACTCGAACGCTCAGAGAATCCATTCCACAGCCTTGGAAAGACACATTAAGATTCTGTGGAGGAAGATGGTTGCAGAGGTTGTAGGTGATGTGCACAAGTTATAAGACATAAAAAGCCTATGGACCATAGACTCCAAGAATTCTTGGCAAATCTAGCTGCCGAATATTAAAAGAAAGAGGGAGGGCAAGAGATGAATTTTAAAGCTAGTGAAAATCACTGATTTATAGTACAGTAAATTAATATTGACTGTTTTATTCAAGGCAGTATGAGAACATTGTAAGCTCCCTTTGAACTGTCTGTCTATGAGCTTAAGGTCTGAAATACAGGAACCATATACATGAACCATTTGCCGTTTTCTTCCATAAATTCATTTTTAGCACCAGTGAACATGGGTACAATGAATGGCAACTGATAACTTACTTTGCCTTAGACTGATGATGAACACTGTCTTTGTGTGTGTGTATGTGTGTGTGTTTGTGTGTGAGTGTGTGTGTGAGAGAGAGAGAGGGACAGAGGGAGAGAGCGAGAGAAAGAGGAAGGGAGGAAGGGAGGAAGGGAGAGAGAGAAAGAGGGAGGGAGGGAGGAAGGGAGGGAGGGAGAGAGAGAGAGAGAGAGAGAGAGAGAGAGAGGGAGAGGGGTAACATAGAGGTACTTCATAATAAATGACCTTGACTGTTCTCTGGGCTAAGCAGAAATTACATTTAGCAACCTGAGCTCCTGTGTCTCTTTGTTGCTACCACTGCTGCATTGACATAGTTCTCATAAATATAAGCAGATAAAACCTAGACATGTGTCTTAACTTAACTACCTCAGACTGCAAATGAGGGTTGATATGATGAAATACATCACTACAAGACAAAAAAAACACACCCCCACACATAAAAAAACACATTAGGGAGAAAGCTTTGCTAAAATCCCCCTGCCTTGTATCTTAGCTTATTAAATATAGTTGGATTTTAAAAAAAATACAGAAGAGCAATCAAATACATCTTTAAATGCAGTTGGACATGACACAGCTTAAGAAAGCTTTACAATGTATTTTGCTCTTTGGAATAATCAGGCCCATGCAGCATTCGTAGCAATAAGAAGATATTTACGAGAATTTGCATCTGTAAACCATAGTGTTCTCTTACATTTTTGTGCTCCTTTTGAATTAACTAGCTATAATGTACTAGCTAGTTGATTCAAAAAGAGCAAAAGACATCAAGAGAGAAAACTATATTTTTGGGAATAGACATTAGCTGAAGATTATTCTTGATAACCGAAAATGTCAAGATTTTATTCAGGATTTTATTCCATTAAAGCAATATTCAGCTGGAAGTAGTGTAGCTACATATAATCGTGTACATTATATTCACAAAGAATGTGAAACAGAAGTGTTCCAAATGTATTGTTGGTGATATCTTATGAATATGACTTCACAAGAGCATTTTATTTTATTGTCATTCTGCCTTCGGATGAATGGAAGGTGGGGTACATTTCTAATGCTCCCAATTTTGCATACTACAGCAACCGGTGACATGGGTTGGGCTGAAAGAGAATGAAAAGAAGCCCCAGCTGGTTTTCTTGACCAATGGGATAACGGGAAGCATGGTGTCCTGGTTTCTAACCCAACACCTCAGCCATCAAATCAAATTGGCATTCTCTTTTGGACAGCAAAATGCAGGTAGTCCTTGACTTAGGACCGCAATTGAGCCCAAAATTTCTGTCCTTAAGTGAATTTTGCACTATTTTTACAACTTTTCTTGTGATAGTTATAAAGTGAATCACTGTAGTTGTTAAGTTAGTAACACGGTTGTTAAGTGAATCTGGCTTCCCGACAGAGCTTGTTTGTCAGAAGGTAACAAAAGGTGTTTACGCGACCCTGGGATACTGCAACCATCATAAATATTGAGCGGTTGCCAAGCAATTGAATTTTAATCACATGACCATGGGACCATGCTGCAACACTCAGTCATAAGTGTTAAAAGCAGTCATAAGTCACTATTGCAGTGATGGCGAACCTTTTTGACACCGAGTGCCAAAACCAGAATGTGTGCGTGCATGCACGCGCACCGGAGTGTTGGAAACCTAAAGACCAGCTGGCCAGTGCACATGCACCTCTTTGGGTTTCCGTCATGCACAAACCCGCCAGCCAACTGGTCTTCGCTGGAAGTTTAGTTTAGTTTATTTCGAATATATATACCGCCCTATTCTCCCAGATGGGACTCAGGGCGGAAACCAGAAGAGCAGCTGACAACAGCACAGGTGCCCCCAGAGAGGGCTCTGTGTGCCACCTCTGGCACATATGTCATAGGTTCGCCATCACGGCACTGTTGTAACTTCAAATGGTCACCAAATGAACTGTTGTTAGTCAGGGACTGCCTGTATGATGTCTTTTGTACTGCATACATTCAGTGCTACATATCTGAAAGTCTTATAACCCAAAGCTGTTAAGAGATGGGAAGTTTATAAAAGTTTAATGAATTATAATTTTTGCCCAAAAGCTGTTCTCATTTACACCATCATAGCTTCTGAGTGAGACCCCTGATTCTGGGACAACTCTTCTAGATTTACACAACTGCAGTTGAATGCAGAGTTTCATTTTCATTTTGCAGAGATTTGATTGCTGCATTTACTAACAGGCTGAATTTAACACATTCCTCCGCCTAACACGAACCAACTTATAATCAGCCTAATTTTACTGTTTCTGCAATGTTTGTATTAAAAGCATCATAACCTTGAATAACTAACAACTGTTTTCATCAGCTATGAATTGATAATTCGATATATACCCTGTCTTTCAGGTCTTAGCAACACTGACATTTTAGGCATTGCATATCTGATATATGTTTGTACAATTGCTATCATTTGATACACAGAATAGGTAGCCATGTTTGGACAAGAGGTATCTAATCTACATAATTCCTATGAAAACTGTACTTCGGGTAACCTCAATTATTTTGTGTTTGGCCAGTTATTTCACTACACATGATCAATTTTCAAGATCTACCTTTTCTAATGCACTGTCATGGTTGCCATTCTGGTGGCCTAGCATCACAAGCTGACAGCCTGACATTAGCAATGGTGGGGGTGGGGAGGAGGGAGAAGAGGATTGGAATGTAGGGAGGGATTGGGGTGGGGGAGCAAGTGTGAGAAACACCAGCCAGCCCAAGGTCACTCATTGGAATGCAGAGCTGGCAAACTGAGGGTCCATTACCAAACAATATGTACAAGCACCCAATTGGACATTAATTGATAACAGGGGGATGGCTGGGGAAAAGGGAAAGCTCATTGTACCTTTTTGCATGCGAAAACGCCAGATCCACCTTTGCTATGGTAACTACTTAAGCACACTTATGGTAAAACAATGGGCCAGGAGTCTTTCTTTGCTAGATGACTGAGTGCAACAATTGACATACTCTTAAGTTGGAAAAAAAAACCCTCCCAAATGCTTCTGTACAGAGTATTGTCTCCAAATTCAAGGAGAATTGACGTGTGATGGAGCTGCTGCTACTAGAAAAGCAATGACTTATCTTTAGGGGGGGGGGGAACAGAGTTGTAAGTGAAAAAAACTAATTTAGTTTGGGAAGAAGTTTTCTTATCTCAGGGGAGCTTGCTAACTGAATGAACACTTAGAAAAATCATGATTTGATCCCTGCTGTCCTTTTTGTCTCTGGTCACAGTTTCAGCCACTTTGTCTATCAAGGGAATAAGTAACTAGTGGTGGTTGCTTAGGAACAGGATGCATTTTTGAATTTCAGAACAGAGATTCATACTCAGAAAGAGGTATCAGCCTCCCTGTTGCATCAAACATGCTTTCAAACCTTAAGGTGTCCTGGTTACAAAAGCCTCATAGGCAACTGTGAAAGTAACAAACACATTTTTTATTTTTTAAAAAAAAGGAGATTCTTACCCTTGGCTTTGCTTCAATGTTCTCTCTCAATAACCATTCTTCATTAAGTGTGTATCTTGCTTTTCCAGTGATGGCATCAATAGATCCTTTATTGATCTGTTGTTTAATAGCACACAACAGCAGGAAAAAGGGCTCCCCTACCGTTTCCTATTAGATGAAATAACAAGCCATGATTTTCTGAGCATAAACTAACAATGGACATTTTTTAAATAACATTGTCCATATATACAAAGGGTAATTCACACCTCTAGTTGTAATACTAGTGTATTACAAAGTAGCCCAAAAGAGCTACTTATCACCCCACAAAAGCAAATACAATTATTCACTTATGGGAAAGTTTAAGAACCAACATGCAAGCATTCAGGCTGAAAAATTATAGTACAGGAACAACTATACAATTTAGCTTTGTTCAATATCCTGTGCAACTACAATATTTATACTGAGAAGATAGATCTGGGTGAGGTGATCCAATGGTTTGACATGAGCTTTCATCAATATGCTGATGATCTCCAGCTTTGTATCTCCTGCCTGAGTGATGCCATGGAGAATCTTGTCTCAATGCCTAGAGCAGTGATGGCTAACCTTTTTGGGCTCGTGTGCCAAAAGCGGGGGGAGTGCATGGGGGGTTGTACGTGTGTGTGCCACACCATAATGCCATGTGCATGACACCCTACTTTTGGCGTGCTTTTTTCGCCCTCCCCAGGCTCCAGAGGCTTTCTAGGACCCTGGGGAGGGTGAAAACAGCCTCCCCCCCCCACCTCCAGAGGCTTCAGGAGCTTCCCTGAAGCCTCCAGACAGTGAAAAACGGCCTCAAAAGAAGACCTAAATCAGATGGCCAGCACACACATGCATTCTGGAGCTGACAGGGCAACGCCTCGCGTGCCCTAAGAAATGGTTCCGCGTGCCACCTGTGGCACCCGTGCCATAGGTTCGCCATCACTGGCCTAGAGGCTGAGGAGCCTAGATGGGGCACTATGGGTTTATACTCAACCCAAACAAGACTGTGGCTTTGGATGCTTCCTGGATAAGGTGACACTGCCTCAGATGAATCTTGGACTCACAGCACCTTCTGGAGCAAGTGGTAGCCATGAGGGCATTCCCTTGGGTGCACCAGTTGCACCCATACCTGGATCAGGAAACTTTGTTCATTGTGTCTCGTGCCCTTGTAACCTCCCATTTGGACTAGTGCAATGTAATCTACATAAGGCTGCTCTTGAGAAGCATATAGAAGTTTCAGCAGGGACAGAATGTAGCCGCACAGGTTCTAAATGGTGTCGGCTACATGACACATTAACACCATTGTTTTGAAGCCATCATTGCTTGCCAGTGTGTTTCCAGATGCAAGTTAATTGCTTGTCAAACTTTAAAGCATTTCATGGCTTGTCACTGGGTTATGTGGGGGATCATCTTCTCCCAGTTGCTTTACCCAATCAACCTGGTCCACTAGCATTGATATTCTCTGGATTCCGTCAGCCAAGAAATGTCGAGTGGTGGGGACCAGGACATGTGCTTTCTAATCCTTCTCTATCAAACATTCTCCCTCCAGAGATTAGAATGAACCTTATGCTGTTGGCCTTTTGAAAGGCCTTGAAGACATGGCTATTATACCAGGATCCAGGGCCCTGAGTATGTGAAGGGCCCTATTTCTTGGTTATGTTGACACCAATGGAGCATAATATCTCTTGGCTGCTCTTGATATTTCATTTCTTTTATGTATTGTGTTTTAATTGTTTTAATTGTTTTTATGATTGTTTGCTGCTCATTGTCACTGGTTGGTATAACCACTGACAGGTGGTTATACCAACCAACAAACCAACTAACTTTTAAAAATGAATTTTCCACAAACGTTTTATTCAGTAATTACTTTATATGGCAACATTCAAATTGGATAGCAGTAACTTTATTAACATTTTCTGTATTAGATTTTTAAAGAATCCAGGGGGAATTTTTCTGATTAAATTCATGTCAACACCAGAAAGCCCTTTTAATGTCATTAGTTAATATTTGTTTCATTAATTAAAGGGTGTATTTAATTTTGTGATACAACTTCATCTCTCCCTTTTGAATATCTAACTGCTCTAGTACAGCTATTATAAAAATGTTTAAAACTCCACGTGATCCACATCTGTTCATTCAAATTCCTCTACTTCAGGGGTCCCTAACCTTTGCAACTTTAAGTCTGAAGGACTTCAGCTCCCAGAATTCTGAGAGCTGAAGTCCTTCAGACTTAAAGTTGCAAAGGTTGAAGACCCCTGCTCTACTTGATAGGTACTAATATTACACATCACTACGGAACAAGGTTATTACTAGCTTTCGCTCAGTTGGTCTCGGACAATATAAACACGGCTGCTCATGAGCATGTAATCCATTTGTTTTGTAGTACCAAGATTTCATTTTTCATCAGCATAATTTCTTCTGATAAAATGAGAATAAAGGGATATTACATGTCAGATTATGGCATTCAATCATTCTCATTTTATGGGGAGGTTTTTTTTTCCAGTTTGCCTTCATTTATCCATTATTCTGTTCCTTTCAGAAGGAAAAGATGGAATAGCTGGATAATCTATTCTGAGGGGTAACAGTAGAAATTCTACAAGCAGTCCAGGAACACCCTCCGAGGTTAGTGTATTTAGTACTATTCCTTTAGCTTCGCTTACAAAGTTGGGGAGCATAAAGTTTCAAGAATGCTTGCCAAGAAAGCTGATTTTGCTATAAAGCTACACTGGACTAGTGAGTAGTTTATGCACTAAATTTAGACCCAGCCTATGAAAAATCAAGGTCAGTTATGCATTCTGGATCTGCAGTAGATTCAGATTTAAGTTCCTTCTCCAATACATCAACACCCTGTCCTCCAACAAACAAGGCTAAACCTCCGCACAAAATCTATTAAAGTCTCAGAGACAAAATATGTGTCAATCATACCGCTGCTTCCAAAGCTAGTGAATGTGCTTTATGAGAAGGCCACACTGACAGAACTGGTATTTATTGCCATGGCATCACATATACTGCATCTGATTAAACAGAGTGCATGGGTTTTTTTCTACTTTGTTTTGAAAGATATTGCTGCAAAAAAAAATATATCCAGGGATTTTCAGCTACTGCTGCAGTATTTTGCAACAGGTTTAATGGCAAGGGTTACTGTTGAAGAAAGAAATACAAAATGTAGCCATAAATATATAGTTAATTGGGCTTAGAAATTCATTTAAAAATGGAAAAGGAAACACACAGAAAACAATTGCTGATGAAATTGCAATGTTTGGAGTGTTTTACAAAATTATTGTGGGAAATATGTTTGGAAAGAACTTGGCTTTATATTGTGTGAGAAAATGATTTAATAGGTTTCCTTAAAAGAGAAAAAAATCCATTGTATTTGGGTTTTTTTAATTAGACATTTTGACTGGTGACTGTAATATGGTTCCTTCAAAGTAATCTTGAACATAAAAATAACTTTCATGAATAAAAATAGCAAATTGACATATTTCTTTGTTCCTTATATGATGTTTTCAAGCTGTTTCTCTATATGCCTCCACCTAAATTGCCACTTGAAAAACATAAAATAGAATATCAGGCAAATTTATATGTTATTCTTACACCAAGACGACATTATGCAATGCTATAAAGTAGCTGGTTCAAGCACAGCATGTTGTACAAATACAATGCATTGTGTTAATTCAAGAAAACAAGGTTTTCATGGTTTAGTATATATATATATCATCATCATCATCATCATCATCATCATCATCATCGAAAAGTTTGTATGCCTTCTAAACTCAAGGTTATGGAGCCATGTTAAAATGAGCTATAAAATGCCTAGAATGCAAACAAATACAATCTATTATGTTTTATTCTAAAAACGTCAAGCAGTTGCAAAGGACTACTATATGCAAGGACTACTTGTACATTGACTATGGTAAATCTAGGCCTCTTGGAGAAACATCACAATTTCTTCCATACTTAAATACAGAACAAGTTCCTTACAACTTTATATTTTTATAAATGTTACAGCAATTGAAAAGTAGGTTCTGTTTAGAACCAACTTTGTTAAATGTAACAGTATATCATAATTTAAAGATTCTTGTTCGTATTTGCTTTTTTGTTTTTTGTTTTCAATGCTAAAGGAGTTTTGAGGTGTTGAAATACAGCTATAAGACACAGCTATATACCTAACCACAATTAGCACAGATTATGTTTATACATACATTTAAATTAAAGTTACACAATCTATTGCAAACTGTTATTTAACAACTATAACCTTCCTTAACCACAATTTAATATCATAATTGAAGCATTGCATTACAATTGCATGTTTTCAGATAAGTTGTCAGATAATTTGTTTTAAAACAATTTTTGAGTGTATCCATCCATCCATCCATCCATCCATCCATCCATCCATCCATCCATCCATCCAATTTCATTCTTTATGGTTTTCAGTCAAAATCTGAACCAAACAAGAACAGGAAAGAAAGAAAAAGATTCTGAAATGTTATTATAAATTTACCCTTAAATGTCCAAACTAGATGTGACAGTATTTATATTATGAGGCATTACTAAGTAAGAGTCGTGGTGATGCAGTGGTTAGAATGCAGTATTGCAGACTAACTCTGCCCTCAGTCTGGAGTTCAATATAGACTGGCTCAAGGTTGACTCATCCTTCCATTTTTCCATGGTTGGTAAAATGTGGATCCAGATTATTGGTGGCAATATCCTGACTCTGTAAACCACTTAGAAAGGGCTTTAAAGCATTGTGAAGGTATATAAGTCTAAGTGCTATTGCTAGTAATTTACCGTAACAACTTACTTGGCATGACAATCCACATTTCCACTGATCATGAGCTTTCTGTAATATGAGAAACATCAAGAGGGGAATTCTATGTAAGAGATCAATCTAGCTATGTATTCACACTGTTCACACATATACACATTCACGCTGTTACTACCCATAACTTTGATTAAATCTGATGAATCAAATATCCACTGATCATAAGCTTCCTAGAATATGAGAAATATCAAGATGGGAATTCCATGTAAGAGATCAATCTAGCTATGTATTCACACTGTTCACACATATACACAGTCACGCTGTTAGTCCCTATAACTGATTAAATATGATGAATCAAATGAAGACTTGCAGATTGACCAAATCAGCAGACAATGAAGGACTGAGGCTAGCCTAGTCTAATTTACTCTGCACTAAGAACAAAACAGATTTTCTTATTAAATATTGAACAGCTTGATTAGGGTAACAAAGAAGATAGACAGAATCTTACATAAAGATACTAATTGAAATATAGGTTTGTCATTGCAGTTGCCTTTTTCTTACAGGATGGATAACTACGATCTATTTTGAAAGTGTGCATTATTAGAAAGCTCGTGCTTCAATTTTCTGTTCTGGAACACAAATGGATGGATTGTTTGGGAGGGCATTAATGTAAAACAAATGTGTACATCATGTAATGCTAACTTACAGTATGAGGAAAAATGTAACCAGGAGGAATTTGCTTCACCACACAATTGTTAAGGACCTTTTGCAGCAGCTGTTTCAAATAGATGTGATTAATGGGGATAATTGAAAAACTAAAAACAGATCTAACATCATGTATGTCTCATGGCCTAATGCTACAAGAGAGTTAGTTAATATCTGTACAAAAACAACTTGTATGAGTGGATATGTTACACAGAAACAAATTAGGTACATTTTGAAGATATCTGACTACTGTATAAGACGCACCTTTTTTCCTCTAAAAGGCTGAAAATCTGGTTGCATCTTATACACCAAATACATCATTTTTTTGCCTCCCGAAGCCCCGCCCCATCACCAAAATGGCCGTGCATAGCATTATGGAGGCTTTCAGAGAACTCCTGGAGGCTGGGGAGGGCAGAAATGAGCAAAAAACTGGCCATTGTTTGCTCATATTTGTCCCCCCAGCCCCTAGGAGCACTCTATAAGACTCCATAAGGCTATGCCTCCAATTATTTTGAAAAGAAAAGGCCCATTTTTATGAAAAATGGGCCGTTTTTTGCTCCTTTTTGGTCTCCCAACCTCCCAGGAGCACTCTGCAAGCCCCCCCTAAGGCTATTCATGCCTTTTATTTGAAAAAAACAGGCCTGTTTTTGCAAAAAATGGGCCATTTTGGGGAGGTTTGCAGAGTGCAAAAACTTCCCCCCCCCCCTTTTCGGAAAGCAGTTTAGTTAGAGTGGTTAATGAGAATTACATTGGTCAAGTGCTGTGCCAGCAGAAACAAAGTGCTACAGGTTGTCAGCAATTTCCTTCTCCAGCACATGGTTAAATACACCTGGAAACATCTGCCTACCTATCTACCTAGTCTCTCTCTCCCTACTTATCTACTGTATTTCTCTCTTTCTATTTCTCTCTCTCTTCAAAACCTGGGTGCATCTTATACTCTGGTGTGTTTTATACTCCGAAAAATACGGTAGCATATTTTACACACATACACAAAGATGATACTCATAATTTTTAAAAAATCATTTCTCTACTGGAAATAGGAACAAGTCTTCAACAATTACAAAAAGTTATGATTTATTTTCTGTGATTCTAGAAATCGTTGAATGGGCTTTTGGAAATTAAAAGTGTGGGTAGAATTAGAAGTTATGGTATCATCAACAGATTGAATAAAAATCTCATTACGGTCACCACATATAAATGAGCCACTAAACAACGTAATGAAAACACTGTGGAGTTATAGTTCCATAAAACAAAATTGATTTTTGGAAAGTCTATTTTGAATTTTTATTCATTAACACTGCCCTCTTCATGAAAGGGTTTGGGAAACAGATGATGGAAAGCAAATAACTGATGAATCTCTTAGGCACATACCATCAATCAATATGCTGAATTGTCTAATTTCATCAAGAAATGAACTTTTCTAATTTGCTATGTCATACATTAAGGAGTGAAGACTGGAAATGGGTAAAGTACTTGAAGACAGACCAAGTTTTAGAGTTTTACAGCAAGATATAATGTTGGTTACTGTGATTGTTTAAGTCTGATCATTACCATCCTTCCTTAGCAGCTCAACAGAAGATAAGTTTTGCTTGTTACACTGAATTATTTGCTCATCTAGAAACTGCAGGGATTCAGGGATCGGAATAGACACACAGACAATCTGGATAGCTACAACTTCATATCAACTGTAGAACAGAGGACAAAATCCTTCTTTCAGACATTGGATAAAAGATCCTGCTAAAATAAAAGCAGGGGTTTTTTAATAAAAAAAATAGGCTCAATATAAAATTTAAAAAGTCATGTTTCCTTACAGCAGAATATTTTTTAAGAAAAGACTAACACTCACAATTGATATTCAAGACTGGCCCCAAAATGAACCCCTGCATGCTTGCTATTCTATTACCAAAAAACCCTCAAAAGACAATGATTTTTGAAGAACAATCTGCTGCTGCAATTAGATTATAGTGAGCAATAAAAAGGAAGGACTTACAAAGATCAATGAGAGCCATATTGATAAATGCTGGCTGTTGAGAATCACAGAATATTGGAATTGGGTAGTTAAAGATATTGTGAGAAAATGGTAAAAGTCAGAGCTGAAGAAGCTGCTTGGATGAGAAGTGAAAAGTCTTCAAAGAAAAAGCAGAAAGTCCAGCTGCCTTTTGAAAAAGCAGCTTTGGTAAAAGACAACTTTAATAAGAAAATTGGAAAAAATATTTATAAATGTATTTATCTAAAATATTCTGATGATCATAATAGTTTGTGGTCACTACATCTAACATTTGTCTCTAGCTTAGGAGAAACAACTTTTGGATATATCCAGAAGTCTCTCCTAAACTAAATGCAAGGCAGTATTCTTTGTCGGAGGTTTGCAATTTTGTTTTCAGTTGCGCTTGACTTCACTTACTAGTTCCAAAGCAATATTAAATGTCACTGCTTTATAATGTTTCCTACACAGAAAATAGACAGATGATTTACAACTTATTCCCAAGTCTGAAAAGGAAACAGATTTGTGATGCTTCAAACACCATCTTAAAATTATTCTTTCTGTGCATAGGATAATCCCTGGTATCTCATCTAGGAGGATTAAAAAGACACTTATTTCAGTAGGTTCAAAATCTACAGATTGCATTCAATTAAAACAGAGGCTTATCAAGACAGCCACCTTACTGTGTTCTGCTCCCGCTTGTAAGGTAGCCAAAATATGGTGCCATAATTTGTTCCATTCAAACGAACAATCTCGATGCTGCCTCAGAAATAAATCTCTTTAGCAGCACCATCCCTACAGGTTTAATAGAGGCAAGTGAAGGACAGCAATTCATTGCTGAATTTCCTTTCCCACTAGCATTCATACTTTTACTTGCTAGATCAGGAAAAAACATACATTCCCAGCAGGGTCACCCAAGGAGTGAAGGTTGTGTCAGTTGCCTGGTTAAAACAAGCAAGCATTTATATTTTGGTAGTGGGGATATAGAAAGATGCTGTAAATGGATTGTTACTTTAATGATATGGATAAAGGCAATGATTTCATAGGAGAAGGCCAGTGGTGGGTTCCGGGCAGTATGGCCGGTACAGGCATCTGGGAGCAATGGCCACCGTACCGAAACTGTTTCGGTGGGCCTCTTGCATTCCTTACCTCTTTTTGAGGGAAACGGGCCAATCGCGCACGCGCGCACAGTGTATGGCGCCTGCCTGACCTCGCCAAGCAGGTGGGTCATCATAGGGTGGTGGCATGTACATGTATGCACAGCCCATGTGCCCGAGGTGGACGTCCGGCCCCTTCGCAGCATACCATTTGCTACCGGATCTGGAACCCACCACTGGAGAAGGCAATGGTAAACCACTCCTGTATTGTACTAAGAAAGCCACATGAACATATAACATAATGTGACAATGTAGTGCTGCTTGATAGGTCTCTCAGGTTGGGCTGTATTCACTAAGGAAGTGACTTTTTAAAGAAGACCCGAGGATCCTTTGGATAGAAATCCTTTGGATATAAATATTAATACTGATACAACATCAGTTTTAAGATTAAAACTGATGTTGCCATGCAGTAAAAGAAAATTCAGACTTGTAAGATTACATTGACAACATGGAACTTAAGAAGTATGAACATGGAAAAACACAACACAGTGAAAGAAGAAATGAATTAGCTCTGCATTGATATTTTACATGATCACAGATTGAAATGGACTGAAATTGTACACATTCGGTCAGAAGATCATACTCAGGATATGAAAAAAACCAGGAATGACAATGTTTTCATACAGCAAGAATAGTGCTTGTCTACAATGTAGTCAGCAACCAAATAATATAAATCATTCTTTATGGACATCTCTTTAAGATAACAATTTTATGTTTTAACCACTGATGAAGATGAGGAGGAAGTGATGAGTTTTAATAGCCACATTCTATTTGAAATAAACAGAACATGCTAGGAAGATTACTTGCTTGAGGTTCATGATTGGCATGCCAAAAGTAGAAACATTAAGAAAGAAAATATAGCTGGGCTGTATGGCCAAGAAAATCAAAATGAAGTAGGAGAATGATTTCTGCCAATGCAGTGATTTCTTCATTGGTAACCCAAACTTAAACAACTAAACAATGTTTATAAGCATTAACATCAGATGAAATACAGAGAAATCAAATAGAGCAGAGGTGGTATTCAGTCAGTTTGGACCGGTTCGCCTGAACCAGTAGGACCTATGCAATCCTATTTAGGCACACTTTCAAGCCGCACACATGAGTGCAAGCTGTGTGTGTGAGCAAAGTGCATGCATGGATGGCTGTGCACATGCGTTGATGGGGCACATGCGAGCAAAGCAAGCGTGTGTGCGCACGCTCACATTTGCAAATCAATAGAGGAAGTAAGTGAATACTACTCCTGAAATAGCATATACTATTAATACAGAATCAGAGTTCAGTGATAATAGCAAAGATGTAGCCTGCATCTTACTGTCAAACAGAGCACAAATTGCTCATGTGTAGTTTCCAAGTCAAACAAAAGTGGAAGAACATAGCCAGCCATGTTTCCATGATATGATTTTGAACATAAACTCACTTTTTTCAAGGAAAACACAAGTAATCAGTTTGGTGTTTCACTAATAGGGAACCAAAGGAATTGTAGAATGAAAACAAATAAGTTGTTAAGGATAAATGTGAAAAGAGACTGTCAGAGATTTTTTAAAAACCACAGAAGAAAGTAACTAGATGACTGAACGCATGGTGGAAATTGCCAAGAAGATAAGCCAAAGCCAAGAAAGACTACAATCTCTTGAAGGAACGTAATACAAAATTCCACAGGCTGTTAGAAGAAACAAGAAGCAGCATTATGACATCTTTAAAGATGATGAGAATGGAAACAGACACAGAACTATCAAGAAAGTCTTCCAAAAGATTTCTGAACTTAGATGGATTTTCCAATCTCAATTTAGAGTGCTATGTAATGTTAGTGGACAGATATTGTCTGATTCAAAAAAGATGGAAGAGTATATGAAATTCTATACAGTACAGATGTCAACAACACCCAAAATATTTTAAGAAATATTCCATACTTACAAAAACCTCTAATACTACAAGATGAAGTTAGATCTCTGATACATGCCCTCCCCTCAATTATTCAACCTATATGTTTAAGGGGTGTGGGAAGTGTGTCGTAAAAATATTTTTTTTCACCACTGTTGTAACTGCAAATGGTTGCTAATTGAGGTACATATATACACTGAGCTTTAGCACAACAAGAACACCAGACAGAAAGATACCATTGTCTCGTTCTTATCAAAATCAACACACTTTCAAACTGTCTAGTTTACTGGCAGGCTATTTCAGATTCAGCCAATCATATTGCTCTGCAAAATACCAAAAAATTACTCTATTATCATACCTTACCATTAGATGAGAATGGAAGGCAAGGGATTATTAAGGAGGAAACAGAGATTGCAGAAAGACTCAATGCATTCTTTGCTTCAGTATTCACTGAAGAAGACAGAGATCACATGCCCAAAACAGAGCCTATCTTCGTAGGGAGGGAAACTGAGGAATTAACCCAGATAGAAATAACCAGGGAGGAGGTCCTTGCATGTCTTGTTAAACTAAACACTAACAAATCACCAGGACCAGATGGCATCCATCAACGAGTTCTCAAGGAACTTAAAGATGAAATTGCTGATGTCCTTGCCAAAATATATAATCTTTCCCTCAAATCAGGCCTTGTGCCGGATGACTGGAAGGTAGCGAATATAACACCTATTTTCAAAAAAGGATCCAGAGGTGATCCAGGAAATTACCGACCAGTCAGCTTGACAAGTGTCCCAGGTAAAGTGATGGAAACCATGTTAAAGGATACAATTAATAAGCACATAGAAGAGAAGGTGCTGCTGAAGGACAGCCAACATGGCTTTTGCAAGGGAAAATCATGCCTCACTAATCTGCTGGAATTTTTTGAGAGTGTCAACAAGCACGTGGACAAGGGAGATCCAGTTGACATTGTTTGTTTATCTGGACTTTCAGAAGGCCTTTGACAAGGTCCCGCACCAAAGGCTCTTAAATAAACTTGCCAGTCATGGAATAAAGGGACAGGCCTTGTCCTGGATTAGCAACTGGCTAAGGGACAGGAAACAGAGAGTAGCATTAAATGGACACTTCTCCAGGTGGAGGGAGGTAAAGAGTGGGGTCCCCCAAGGTTCAGTACTGGGACCCCTGCTTTTCAACCTTTTCATAAATGATCTAGAAGAAGGAGTAAACAGCAAGGTAGCCAAATTCGCCGCCGACACTAAATTATACAGGGTAGTAAAAACTGAGAGAGAGTGTGAGGAGCTCCAGAGGGATCTCTTGACACTGGGGGAGTGGACAACCCAGTGGCAAATGAGCTTCAACATTAGTAAGTGCAGAGTGATGCACGTTGGGGCAAAAAACCCCAACTACATCTATAAACTGATGGGGTCTGAACTCCTTGCAACTAACCAGGAAAGGGACCTTGGTGTCCTGGTGGACAGCTCAATGAAGGTGTCAACCCAGTGTGCCGCAGCAGTGAAAAAAGCAAACTGATTGCTAGGGATCATTAGGAAGGGTATAGAAAATAAGTCAGCAAGTGTCATTTTGCCTCTTTATAAATCTATGGTGAGGCCCCATCTGGAGTATTGTGTACAGTTCTGGTCACCATACCTTCAGAAGGATATTATGGAAATGGAAAAGGTGCAGAGGAGGGCAACCAGAATGATTAGGGGGCTGGAACACCTTCCTTACCATCTGAGGCTGCAACGACTGGGCCTCTTTACTCTAGAACGACGGCGCCTGAGAGGTGACCTGATTGAAGTCTATAAAATCATGCACAGTGTGGACAAAGTAGAAAAGGAAAAACTGTTTTCCCTATTGCACAACACTAAAACTAGGTGGCACTCCATGAAACTTTTGATAACTAGACCTCAAACAAATAAGAGGAAGTACTTTTTCACCCAGATGATCACTGGTCTATGGAACTCCCTGCCAGAAGAAGTGGTGACAGCTGTCAGCCTCGACACCTTTAAGAAAGGATTAGACGAATTCATGGAGAACAAGGGTATCAATGGCTATCATTATGGATGCCTAAGGACACCCTCCGGGATGGAGAGATAGGCAGGATATTTCTCAATGCCATTTGCAGGGAATCATAATTCAATTTTTCAATTCAATTCAATTTATTCAATTTTCTATCCCGCCCTTCTCCGAGAGGACCCAGGGCGGCGCACAGGAATTTAAAACAATATACAAAATAGTACCAACTATAATTTAAAAAACTTATTAAATGACAAAACCTGCGCTAAAACCAGATTAAATCCCCCATTTAAATTGTAAACTATCCCTCCCCTCCTCCCTGGAACCCCCTAAAAGCCAAATTAAGAATTTTGTTCAAACACCCCTAGAACTGCGTCCCGCCCACCTCTCTTGATACAGAATCCCTCATCAAGGTGGGCCCTCGTTGACGCGGAGGGCCATACCTGCGAGTAGGGGGACTCCCGCAGTAGAAAAGGTCTGCCTTAGAGTACTTCATGGTGAATGTCATAAATATGATATATATAAATATGTGTAAATATATATAAAATATAAGGTCAGAGGAGTTGTTAGACAGGGCATTAAAATTCTAGATGTTATTGAATATTAAAATAGATGTTAAAGTATGTATAGTACAAGTTAAACTCAGGAGACGTCTAGACCGGCTCTAAAAAGTTCATAAATAGTTCATAAATTCATAAAAATCATGCATGGTTCAAAGATAGTTAATCATGGTTCATAAATAGTTAGTTTGTCATCGAAGGTGGGAGAGTTAGTTCATATAGATATATCAGACTGGGGGTAGAGGGTGGCTTTGGCCTTCCAGTTGTAAATTAGTCCCGGCCTGTAGTCCTCAAGGACTCCTCCAGTCCCACAATACCAGGAGTCTTAAGGGCCTCAGCTGAAGAGTTCTAATAGCTGAGGCCAGTTTTTCTCGGCCTGGAGCCTCCACTGCCCACCTTTGTCCCCGGTGGCATCTCCTTCGGCCCCAACGCCTCCAGCGCTCCTGGTATCTTTCGGCCTGCCAGGCCCAGATCTCCTTAGGCCCGGCCCGGCCCAGCCAGGCCTTGCGGCCTCGATGTTACCCTGCCGGCCCATGCCAGTCCAGTTGGTCCTCAGCTAGCCAGGTCCGGCTCTGTCTGGCCTCCCCAGGTCTTTACAGTCGCTGGCCTCTGATGTCCGCTCCAGCGCTGGTCACTTCTCCGCCCACTGGCCGTCCCGGCTCCGCTCGTCAGCTCATACCGGCACCGCTCTTCTCCTCCTCTCCTCCACGCCGCGCGGCTCCACTCCGCTCTGTTCCTCCATTCCTCTCCTTCTCTCCTTCTCTCTTCCGCGCCACGCGCCGCTCCACTCAAGCCTCGGAGCAGCGCGGCGTTTTGGAGCCTCCCCGGCGTTTTGGAGCCTCCGGCCAGCTTCCCTCCGATGGCCCATGCAGAGCCGCCGGATCACCCTGGAAGCTCGTCCTGGCCTCAAAAGGCAGCCAGGGTGAGCGTCTCGCTGGTCCTGGTCCTAAAAGTTGGCAAACGGGCCAGGCGACATGCCCTAGCCGCCCACAACTCCTGCGGCCCTCATAGCGCTCGGTGGCAGACCGCCATCTTCGCGCATGCGCAGTTCAAAATCTCAGGTGAAGACATCTGCTTGGGAAGACCCTGAAGCAAATGGGGAGCCACTGTGTGAGACAAAATGCTGGACTGGATGGGCTGTGGCCTGTTACAGCAAGGCTATTCTTATGTTCTTATGTTCTTACATAAATAATCAATGTCTGTGTATAACATCTCTCTTCCCTTTCTTATAGCTAGGACAATCTCAGATTTAAAAGAAGGGTGGCAGGATGCACAAAGATAGTTCATGTTTTAGATTAATGGTTAGGATTTTAAACTGTATTTCAGTTTCCTACTACAACCTTTTTATCTTTTATCATTCCTATGTGCTTCAAATACTTCCTTCAAACAAGTCTGCTGCCTTCATATGATCATAAAATAAGATCTATGGTATTAAAAATGCTACTCAAGGCACAATTCTTTCTTCACTTGTACTGGAATTAAGGAATTGAAAGAAAAATTATTATTTAATATATATTTTAAATTATTTGTCTATCTTCTATTGTGTATGTTTTTTAAATTTCCTGTGCGCCGCCCTGGGTCCTCTGTGGAGAAGGGCGGGATATAAATGTAATAAAATGAAAAAAATGAAATGAAAATGAAAAAGAGGCCTGAAAGCTGCAGATATTAATTTCTTTTATAAGATATCCTACTCAAATCCCATAGGATAAAACTTGATTTCCTTCCAGAAAATTATATACTGTAGCTTTATATCCTCCTTCAGGAGATATTAGGCAGTCAGCTTTGGTGGTATCAGATTCCAACTGAGTTCTTTTCTCTCAAGAGAGGTTTCTGCTTTCTTACAATGACTTTATGCAAGATCAGTAGATTTTAACACCAGGTTTTTTTAAAACCCAACTTGTTTCTTACTTTTCTCCATTCCCAGTTTATTGAATGGCTAATATCAAGCATACAATAGCCTTTTGCACTAAAAACATTGAGCCCGGGGTCCCTGATAACATGGGAAGCCACTTCTTTCAGTGATTATAAGTCCTCTCTGGCTGCTATTTTATACTATTTTTATTTATTTTTACTCTTTGTTTTTATTTTTGGTGTTTTTATTGTGAGTCATGTATATTAAGATGGGGGGGGGGTTCTATAAATTTACTAAATAAATTAATACAGGAATAACTTGATTTATATTTTAGGCTGAGGCCCTCTATGTCTATAATCAATAATACAATAGCAGAGTTGGAAGGGACCTTGTAGGTCTTCTAGTCCAACCCCCTGCATGGGCAGGAATCTTATACCATTTCAGACAAATGGCTGTCTAACATCTTTTTAAAGACTTCCAGGGTTGGGGCATTC
Organism: Rhabdophis nuchalis; assembly: GCA_039707465.1. Taxonomy (NCBI): domain Eukaryota; kingdom Metazoa; phylum Chordata; class Lepidosauria; order Squamata; family Natricidae; genus Rhabdophis; species Rhabdophis nuchalis. The sequence goes on from CM077646.1 coordinate 67,764,243, forward strand.
ACAACTGCTGGAGGCAAGCTGTTCCAGAGGTTAATTGTTCTTACTGTTAGGAAATTTCTCCTTAGTTCTAAGTTGCTTCTCTCCTTGGTTAGTTTCCACCCATTGCTCCTTGTCCTGCCCCCAGGTGTCTTGGAGAAAAGTTTGACTCCCTCTTCTTTGTGGCACCCTCTGAGATATCGGAACACTGCTATCATGTCTCCCCTGGTCCTTCTCTTCATCAAACTAGACATACCCAGTTCCTGCAGCCGTTCTTCATATGTCTTAGTCTCCAGTCCTCTAATCATCTTGGTTGCTCTTCTTTGCACTCTTTCCAGAGTCTCCACGTCTTTTCTACATCGTGGCGACCAAAACTGTATGCAGTATTCCAAGTGTGGCCTTACCAAGGCACTATACAGTGGCATTAACACTTCACGCGATCTAGATTCTATCCCTCTGTTGATGCAGCCTAGAACTGTGTTGGCTTTTTTGGCAGCTGCTGCACACTGCTGGCTCATATTTAAATGGTTGTCCACTAGGATTCCGAGATCCCTCTCACAGTTGCTACTATTGAGCAAGGTACCACCTATACTGTACTTGTGCATTTGGTTTTTCTTGCCTATATGTAGGACCTTACTTTTTTCACAATTGAATTTCATTTTATTAGACAGTGCCCAATGTTCAAGTTTGTCTAGATCCTTCTGTATCTTAAGCCTATCTTCTGGAGTGTTGGCTATTCCTGCCAGCTTGGTGTCGTCTGCGAATTTGATGAGTTCCCCATTTATCCCCTCATCCAAATCGTTGATGAAGATGTTAAAGAGTACTGGGCCTAAAACAGAGCCTTGGGGGACTCCACTGCATACTTCCTTCCATGTAGATGCAGTTCCATTGAGGACTACACGTTGAGTGCGGTTGGTCAGCCAGTTACGAATCCATTTGGTGGTGGTGCTGTCTAACCCACAATTTTCTACTTTATCTAATAGTAGGTTATGGTCTACTTTATCAAATGCCTTACTGAAGTCCAGGTAAATTATATCAACAGCATTCCTCTGGTCCACTGATTTTGTTACTTTGTCAAAGAATGCAATTAGATTCGTCTGGCATGATCTGTTTTTGACAAACCCATGTTGGCTTTTGGCTATTACTTTGTTTGCTTCTAGGTGTTCACTTATTTGTTGTTTAATTATCTTTTCCAGAATCTTTCCTGGTATTGAGGTCAGGCTGATGGGTCTATAGTTTCCTGGATCTGTTTTTTTTCCTTTTTTGAAGATGGGAACCACATCTGCTCTTTTCCAGTCTTCTGGCAGTTCCCCGGTGCTCCAGGATCTCTGAAAGATATAGTTCAGTGGTTCTGAGATCTCGTCTGCCAGTTCCTTCAGAACCCTGGGGTGTAATCCATCCGGTCCTGGTGATTTGAACTCGTCCAGGGCAGACAGGTGCTCACTTACCATTTTCTTCTCTATTTCAACTTGTGTTCCTAATCTGATATTTGTGGTGCTGTTTTTGATTGATTGGACTGTTTTATCCCTTTGTGTAAAGACAGATGCAAAGAAAGAGTTAAATAGTTCTGCTTTCTCCCTGTTGCTTATCATCTTCTTGCCATTTTCTCCCAGCAGTGGACCAATTGTTTCCTTAACTTTTTTCTTATTTTTAACATGTTGGAAGAAGCTTTTTTTGTTATTTTTTACTTTTTTGGCAAGCCTTTCTTCATTGTGAGCCTTAGCTTTCCTCACTTCATCTTTACAGGCTCGGGCTATTTGCTGATATTTTGCCTTGGTTATGTCCCCCTTTTTCCACTTTTTATATTTATCCTTTTTGTCTTTCAATTTGTCAGAGAGTTCTTTATGCAGCCATGCTGGTTTCTTTTGGGAACTGTTATTTTTCTTCTTCATTGGTATTGCGCTGGACTGGGCTTTTATAATCTCATTTTTCAAAATTTCCCAAGCTTCTTGAGTTGTTCTCCCCTTGAGGATTCTCATCCATGGAATCCTTCCCAAGCTCTCTCTGAGTTTGTTGAAATTAGCTCTCTTGAAGTCTAAGACTCTAGTTTGACTTTGTTCAACTACTTTTGTTTGCATAATGTTGAATTCCAGTATTTCATGATCGCTTGCCCCCAAAGTTCCTGTAGCTTCTACACCTTCTATCATTTCCTCTCTGTTAGTGAGAATTAAGTCCAATATTGCTGATCCCCTTGTTCCCTTCTCTACCTTTTGGGAAACAAAGTTGTCTGCTAGGTTTGTTAGGAACCTGTTGGATCTTCCACTTGGTGCAGAGTTTGTTTCCCAATTGATGTCAGGGTAGTTAAAATCTCCCATTACTATTGCAGTGTGCTTCCTACATACCTTAGTTAGCTGGTTAGCAAAAAGTACATCCACTTCCTCTGCTTGGTTGGGTGGCCTGTAGTATAGACCTATGACAATATCATTCCCCCCCCAACCTTTAATATTGACCCAAATACATTCAAGATAGTTCTCATCATTGTTGTGCTCTATTTCTGTAGAGATGTAATTATTTCTTATATATAGTGCAACTCCACCTCCTCTTTTATTTGGTCTATTTCTTTTAAATAATTTAAATCCTTCTAGCTGTATGTTCCATTTGTGGGTTTCATCCCACCAAGTTTCTGTAATGGCAACAATATCGTATCTGCCCTCATTTACTTGAATTTCTAATTCACCCTGTTTATTCCTCATACTCTGTGCATTGGTGTATAGACATTTGAGTCCATTTTGATTGACCCTGTGTTTTCTGTCTACGAAACCTGTGTTATGCCTGACTATGGTTCTCTTTGCCCCTATTTCTTTGCCACTTGTATGGTTCATGTACATGGTATGGCACCCACTGTTAATTGTTTGGTTTTGCTTGACAGCAGTGTTGATAATATTACCTGCACAATTATCTATGTTACACGCACTGATAACCCTATGAATTTTAGTTTGCTGGGGACAGAAATATTCTTTATCTATTGATTCTCTGTCCCCACTATTCAGTTTAAATGTTTAGCCAGGAAATCTGTGAATTTAGTGCCAAGTAACTCAGTCCCTTTCTTGGATGGGTGCAAACCATCTCTTTTGTACAGTTTATCATTGGACCAGCTGCAGGCATCATGACTAATAAGACCAAAGCCTTCCTTTTTACACCACTCCTTTAGCCACACATTAAACTTTGCTATGCGCTGGCCCTTTCCTTTTTGTTCCTTGTATACTGGTATAACCTCTGAGAAGATAAGCCTACAACCTGTACTACTAAGTTCGTACCCCAAACTCTGGAAATCATTCTGCACAGAAGCTACATCTTTTTGGGACAGATCATTTGTGCCAAGATGTATAATAGCATCAACTTCACAGTCCTTACTTGCATTCGTGACTATCTTAAGAATACGCCTCTTGTCTCTGCTGGCTGTAGCACCCGGTAAACATCTGACATCTTTCAAAACCTCCATATCCTTACCTAAGTTTACATCTCTTACGATTGAGTCACCAATCAGGAGGTGACTTCTCTTTTTGGGTACCTTGCTCTTGTTGTGTGACTGATGCATGATCCCTGGTTCACACTTTTGCATTTCTGAAGTAGGTTCTTCACTTTGGAAATCAAATAGCATAAATGTTTTCTTTAATGAGGGAATTCTAGATAAATGTATTTTATAGTGTTGCTGTTTTGTAATTAGAGCAATTATGCCACAATCTTTGTTAAAGATAATGTAAACGTTTAAACAAAAGAAAGGAATGAGTCAACATTGTGTACATTAAAATGACAGTCCCAGAAACACTTATTTGAGCGAATTAAGCATTGGCATAGATGAATGCTTCATTTTTAACAATCTTTTTTTTAAAGGTACAATATGTTCTATTTTGTTTCTGCACGCATGAGCACGCACACACACACGCGCGTGCGCGCGCACACACACACACACACACACACACACACACTATTCTCTTTGGAAGTAAGGATAATGCAGAAAGTGATAAAAAATGATGGAAAAAGATGAAATCGGCCCAAAAAATGTACAAGTGGAAAATTTGTACATCTTTCTACATACATTTATGTAAATAAAAATTATTTCTCATTTCTGGCAACTATTTTCACCTATCCTTGAACCTGTGTAAACAGTTCTTAATATTCTCACACTGTTATGCATTTTTGACTTGGTTAGTACTGTTAGGAACGTAATCCAACTGCTGGGTTGGCAATATATAAACCATAATAGCAATACTGTCTTTTTAACTACTGCAGTAAATGCGATTGGCTGCTGTTTACTCAAGCGACCATAAGAAGGAGCCAGAATCAATATTAGATGCTGATTGTTAGATGCTGGCTGTTGTGTATGTCGAGTATTGATCAGCGTGGATAATTGTGAGTTGTGCAACTGTTAGTCAACTTTGTGTACTGAACTGTTTTATATGATTTAGGACTTATGTATCACCCGTGTATAAAGAAGTTTCTATACCTTTATTTCCTACGGAAGTAAATACCTATTTGTTTTACAATTCGGTGTCTGTGACTGCTAGTGTGGGTGTTCAGCAAACGCTCTCTCGCTACATTTCGTAGCGCGACTTCGGTATAACGAGGATTTCCCTAACAAGTACTGCATAATAAAACTCAGAGAAATGTAAATAGGAAAGGACAACTGTTCAAGTATACTATTATTCAGATTTTTTTAAAATTCTGATTCTCATTAATGAATTTTCCCCACGAAATCAAAATATGGCTGGCATAATTTAGTGGGGAAAACTTTAAACACATTTGTAGAGTATTTACCAAATGAAGGATTCCTGAAATAATTTTATAGGAATTAGAGAAATAGCTGAGGAATCCTCAGTGTATGAAGACAGCGGACATTTAGGGTGAGCATATTTAAAATTTAAGATACCTCTGAAAAAGTCTCAGAACTTAATCCTTCCAAGTACAGTAAAACTTTAACATTTCTTGAAAGTTGGTATCTGCTGAGATTATATAGACACTATTTGTAAATTGAACCCATTACTGAGATTTGCATAAATGGCTGCAGTTTACACTTGGATTTATTAGGTTAGCCTGATTATGGAGACACCAGTTAGTAGTTTTCTAAAAAGCAGACGAAACTTCTTGAAGAGAAATGTTGCCAATGTGAGTAGTCTTAATTAATTTATTTTTTTTAACAAAAAATGGAGTGATTCTGAAACAAAATCTGAACAATAAAGAACTGAATATGGAAATTCCTAGCATCACCAATTAGAGACCTTTTTGTGTAGAAAAGCTAATCTTTGCAGCTTAAAGATCTGCTAAATATTAGAATTAAGTTGCCTTACAGAAAGGCCTTTTCTTTGTATGCACATTACTGTTTTAATCACATTACAATGATAAAAGTGATGTTCCATGTATTGCAACATATGAATTCCCTTGCAGTATTGAAAGAGTTATTGCTTGTTGAAATCTTTACTCAAATGCTCAAATACATTGTATTTTTAAATTGCCACAGCTGTTTATGTATTAGTTTTTCTTTGGACTTTTAGCAATTTAATAGTTCCTCAGTTTTCTGGGTGGTCCAGGCAGCTCACAGACCCCAAGTCTTACATGTCCAAAGATGTTGCCGGGAAGGATGAGTAATATTGACCTAGCTAACTTATTTTTTTCTTGTGGAGTACTAGAAAACTGCATGAATACAACAACCCCTGAATGGAAAACAACTAAAATGCTATGTAAAATTTCCAAATGCTATTGATAAATCCTCCAATAGAATCAAGACACAAGTTGACATATCAGACTAATTTAGTACACTATCTGTTCTTGTGATTTGAAGTATCATAATAAGATGATGGAATGGTACCTGTCCTAAATTTAAATTAACCACTTCAGGGTTAAAATTTCTCTAGGACCTATCTATCCTGTTTACCCAAAAATAAGACCTCCCTGGATAATAAGCCTAATTGGGCTTTTGAGCGCATGTGCTAAAATAAACCCTGTCCCCAAAATAACCCCTCCCCGAAAATAAGTCTTCCCTGAAAATATTGCAGCACAGCAGCAGCCATGAGGTGACCACACTTTGCACCTCCAAAATAATAAGACCCCCTGAAAATAAGGCCTAGTGCTTATTTTAGTAGTCAACACGGTATTAAGAAAAGATATTTCTGTCTTGTCAGTTTTGAAAACACTATTAGATAATGATGTATTAGAAAACCAGTATTAAAGTGCATAAAATGGAAAACTATATATTGCCAGGTCTTAAATATCCAGTCTTTTTTATACACAGCCATAAGGATGCCTGCCACAATTAGGGAAGTTTTCACTTCCCAGTTTCTTACTCTGAGGAAGCTGTACATGCAGATGGACATCCAGTTGGTCAGCATCTTCTCAACCACAGATTCTGTCCTTCTCAGCATAAGCTTGGGGTTTTTAGAAGCGGAAGCATCAATGAGATCTACCAAGAGGTCCTTCATGATGCTGGTGTAGTACTCCAGTTTCCCATGCAATGCAACAGTAAGCAAGGAGGCCAAATTGCATCTGAAGAAAGAGTTAATGAATAATAACCGAGACTGATAATACCACATGCAATTCATCAATCAACATGAACAGAAATTAAAACCATGGTAACCTTCCAAATTGCTTTCACAAAGCTCCTCAAAAGTGTTGATGTTTCAAGCCATATGTATCACAGCTGTGCATAATCACATTGTATTATGCCACCCTTTGACAGAAATGGATGCCAATCGTTACAAGAAAAAAGGGGATAATAATAGAGAAGGTTAACACCTGCAAGTTGAGCTACAGCACGGCAATGTTTTTAAAGCAAGACAAGAACAGCAGGAGCATTTGATTTCTAAAGAAAGATATATTTCATTGCAGATACAGTCTTGGAGAGTCCAGGCTACTTTTTCAGATCTACATTAATAGTAAAAATGGAAATGATTCAGGGAATGGTCATTCTACTTAGCTCCTTTCAATTTTTTTCTTATTTTTCTTTTAATATAAGGTAATATAACCTCGCCATCTGTCACTCAGCCATTTCTAAATTTGAGCATCTATGAAAAATTTTCTGTACTATCAATTTTCCATGTGGTTCAAAATCTGAGCATCTGTGATGTGATGGGTATTGAATGGTTCTTCTCACAAAAGTTGGCAAGCCATCTAGACTCAACTGGTTGCCATTAAGGCTGCTCCCCAAGGGTGTGCTTAAAAGTTAGGCAAGGCAAACTAACACTCACATTTTTCCCCATTTCACAGATTGCAGGGGCATTAGGGTAAAAAGGCCAAAAGGTTGATATGGGGTATAGACTGCCAAAGTTCTCTCTGGAATAACAAGAGAACTAGAGATTGCCCACAAATACTCTGGGCTGCTGGTTTTTGTGAGTAACTGATAGAAATAGATATTTCTGCAGCCTCTTGTGATCACCTGGGAGTTGTGGGTTCCATCAAGCTGTAAATCAGCCTTTTATGGCCTCAGGGCTCAACCAAACTTAATCTTTTCAATCATTTTTTGATTCTTTAAGATTGAAATCCTTTGGAACCACAAATCTGCCAGTTGCTGGTTGAGATTCTCTTCAATTCGTTTAAAAAGAAAGAAAACTACATGTGTCCGGCTTTGTAAATCTTTTCTTTTTTTTGCCTTTGCAATTTTCTGCAATCTACAGCAAAAAGATGATTTTTGAATTGCTTTTGGAAAGTTTTTAAATGCTAAGGCTTAGTGATTAGATTGAAGGAAAGATTTGAAGTTAATTAGAAAGATGCTCTTGGGTAGGAAAAAAAATCTGTCTTGTTTACATTTCAAACTCAAAACAAGATTTTGAAGGTCAATTACTATAGAAAAAGATGGCTACTTTAAATGAAACATTTGGTCTGTGAAGCTTTTTAACACTCTACTTCAGTTCTTACTGAAGATGAACGAATTCCTCTGCAGACTACCAAAATGGACTTTAAAATGGAATTAAAAATTACAAACCAATTTTACCAATGTTTTTACAGTAATTTTTAAGTGAATCACAGTTCTAAGTTTGATTCCATTCTCTCAAATGGATCTTTTTTGCCATAAATCATACCCCTCAAAAAGACTGCAAATTGTGGTCACCTGATTGTGGAATACTGCAACAAATTGAAATATAAATCTTTTGCCAAGCACCTGAAATGCAGCCAAGCAACGTGTGTGTGTGTGTGTGTGATTTTATGATGGCTAGACAGGCTGCAACTGACCCTTCTGGAGGCTGTTGTAACTCAGGACAATCGCTAATCAACTGGTTATACATTGAGGATTATCTGTATAGTTACAAAGACTTTTGTTATGTAAGGTTCATAACTTAGCACTATACTCCAGTTTATTAAATAATTAAATAAGCCATTTTTCTATAAGCAAAAATAATAGGTTAAAAAACAGTACAGAAAAACATAGAAAAAATATTCTATTTTTCAGAAAACGTTTTCAATGAGAAATAAAATCAGGGTAGACTCATCTAATTTTTCAGAATAATAGCTGTAGCCAGTTTGAATTAAGTCTGTGCTATGTCACATTAACTTAAGATTTCAAAGAGTCATACCTGTCTCGTACAGCAAAATCCTTTTGCTGCTCAAGAGCGTGGACAAACACAATGAGAAAGTGCTTGTTGTTAAGTAAGGTGGAGAACAAGGCAATTCCTTCTTCCATATTCGGCCTACAGTTTTCAGGAATCTAAGGAAAAATCAGTAATCTGGATGAGAACTGAATGCTTCATATTTTTCTTTTATCACATAATGTACAAAATAAACCTGCCAGTAACCACACTGAAACTAATATTAAGACATACCACCCTAGTATGCAAACAAAGGAAATTAATATTGAAATTTCATATTATGAACCTAATTAATCAGATCCGTATATTATCTGATTTTTAAACTAGATGTTTGAACTCTATTATGTCAAAGCTCCTCCAATTGAGTCAGAAACCCTTTTAACGGTAAATCTAATAGAGATTTCATTACGATTTGTACAAAAAGTAGGCTATTCTCTGACTTTACCTTAAGGAAAAGAAAGCAGCAATAGAATTCTCTGCACTGCACTCACATACTTTCTTTAAAAAAAATTACACTTGAATCACTAAGCACTATTTTTAGAGTAATGGAAGTAATAATCATATGGGCTTATATCAGACTGAATTCTTTGCTAAAATGAATTACTTTAGACATTATGGACAAGTAATGCAGATGGAAAGAATGCAAATACATCAGTGATATTAACTATCTCTTCAGGAATATGTCAAGCACTGAATATACGGTAGTTATAGTTACACTATAGCATGTATCTTCACAAAGATTTAGCATGTTCCAATTCTGTACAATTCATAAAAAGATTTCATTATTTTCTTCTATTTCCTTGAGAAGAAACTTTATTAGCTACTCTACTTTTTCTTTTCCACTATCCCAAATATATCGTATTCTTAAGCACTCATAATAAAATGATGAACTGATATAGTATTATATAATGCAGTACAGTATAATAGTTAAGCTGGATTTACCAAAGAACTACATACTTTCCATTCCCCCAACAATAATGGGTGAGTTTCTTGGATTTGAGACCCCATCTGGGAATTGAGGTGCTGGGAAGGCAGTATGTAGCGCTCCTCATAGAGAGAAGAACACTAGAAAAAATAAACAGAGGAAGCAAGAATTTTAAATTTGGCAAAAAAAGAGACATAGTTTAATTCTTCATGTCTTTGCTAAATTGAACATTAATAGAGCATTACTGTTTGACAGCTATAAGGAGATGTCATGACATGAGACCACTGGAAAAAAAAATAGCAATAGCAATAGCACTTAGACTTACATTTTACCGACCTCTGAAGGATGGAAGGCTGAATCAATCTTGAGACAGTCAGGATCAAACTCCTGGCTGTATGCAGAGTTAGCCTGCAATACTGAATTATAACTGCCACCATGGCTATAAATAACTTTATATGCTTTATGCAACCTTTAAACCCCTGGCTGCAGATTTCTGAATGAACAAACAGAACAACTTTTGACAAGGCACGTTTTGGAAAAACAAAGCTCTCACAATATAGAGACCATGAAAGCAATTGTCCAACATTCAAGCTTCCCCAGCAAAAAGAGATATCTGCACTATTGTACCTTAAAAAAGACTAAAAGAATATAACTATTTATTCTCTTACACTTGTAGAATTGCCTAAAGTTTTAGTGACCTGGAGGGAAAAAAACTTTTGAATTTTGCATTCTGAATATCTTTGGATATAATGTAGTGGTTTATATTTTATTTGCTTTCATTTATTCTGCTTCTAAAATTAAAGTTGCCAAAAATGTGTGGGGGAAACAATTGGTCTTTAAAGGGGGAACAGAAGAGTCCCACCAAAAGATATAAAGCCTACAGTTTCTCACAGATTTCCATTTTTAAAGAAGTGTTCATCAGATACTTGTCATACATTTTAGTAATTTTCTAAGGCTAAAAGTGGTAAAAAGTCTGCTTTGTGAAAAAATAATATACTTTTTTGTGTGCTGTGTATGAGAATGATACATATTTATAGCATTCACACCCCTAATGACAGACAGCTTGACAAAAACTGAAACATATATGCATAAATACATAGAGCTTAAAATCACCAAAAATGACAATTTATAATGTATGGTTAGAATTTTAAAACCTGTTTATAATATGAAAATAACGATTTGCAAGCTGTACGCTACTCAGAATGAGCTACATAAAGTGGCATATAAGACCTATACATATATAATAGTAGTATGCTACTTTGTCTTACTTTGGGAAAGAAAGTGCGAGTCACAAAGTATTTATATTCAAGAAATGGGATTCCTTGGCTCCGATTTAACTCCTTGGTAAGATCTGTCATATCTGTCTGAAGTTCAGCAAAACCTGATTGAAGGAAACCATAATGAAGAGAATAAGTCACTTCCAGTTCAATGTATAACGTGTTCTGAATGTACCAACAGTGTATTATTCTACCAGATCTGTAGCAAAATTTTATGTTAATTATCTCCCAAACAAAATCCCTTTATACTAGGCAAATTAATGGACTAAGACTTTTTTAATGGTTTTCTGCAGCCAATAATATGCAATGCTAGTTTAACTCTTTTTATCAGTGGATTCTACAGAACATAAATTTCCAAAATCAGTAAATAAAGTTTAAGTCATACAAAAGATAGCTAGCATTGGCTCTACTATGATTGTTCTGGAAAATACCCAATAAAGATATAGATAAATATTATTTTGATTGTTGATCAATTTATAATGTCAATAAACAAATTTTTCAATTTAGGCCGTGCCTTATCCATTCAAAATAGCCAAACTCAAGTTCACAAATATAGCCAGCTGGATAGAAATTTTGAGGATGTACAATTTCAGTTTATCTTCTCTCAAAATAATACAGTTTCACTTCCAAGTTTCAGTTCCAAGGAGAACTGCAATTTACAGTTCTTCAAAAATCTGATTTTGGGAGAATGTTTCCGGTTTCCGAAGGCGACAGACGTGCTTTGTGCGCTGTCTGCCGCTTGCTGTACCGGTGGGCTCCTTCAGGAGCACAAAAGACCTGGGGGGGGGGGTCTTTTGCCGTAGGGGCGGCTTGTTGGGAGCCCCCAGCCTGGCAGCGGCCAGCTAGCATGCCCCCAGCCTCGCCCTAGGAGCTGGCGAGCAAAAAGGGGTGTGTGATTCTGCCTCTTCGCCGGATAGATCTCGGAAACAGAAAGCAGAATGAGAAGAGCATCTGAAATGCCGAAGGTGAAGGACGCTCTCAAATCCCTTGGGCTATTGGTGAAGGATAGCGATAAGGCATTGTAAGTTCCAGTTCAATCTATTTTAAATGAAGATTGGAGGGGGGAGTTCTTAACCCCCCCTCGGATTAAGCGGCAATCAAACGATTTCTCTCCATTGGAATGCAGAGAGGAAAGGACTAACTTGCTATTTGAACTAGCTATGGAAAAGAATTGTTTCGTATCGCATTTGCAACAATTGTTTATGGAGTTCTTTTAAGAAAAGAAAGTAAATGGAACTTTCACTTTTCTTCCTGTCGGAAGGCGGGGCAAGATGGCTTCTCTTTGTTCTCTGCTTGTAACTCCCCTGCGTGAAGTTTCTTCCCTCCATAATTAACAACAAAGGATTTGAAACTTTCTGCTTTCAATATTCCCCCCAGAGGCCCCCAGATCTCTCCCAATACGTGGATTCCTGGATTTGGACTGTAAGAATTCTTTTCCCTCATTTTCAAAAGTGAACTCTTAAGACTGTTCTTTCGTTCGGACTCTCTGATACCTCGGACTTGTCTCGGCTGCCTGTTTTACCAGCGCCATCTCTTCACTAATAGACATAATGGCTTCTAGAAAGCAGCCAGTGGGAAAGTCACTTTCTGCACCATCTTCGGCCGTCTCCAGCCCGACTACACAATTGAAGATTACACAACTCTTACCGAAACAACCTGCTGGAGAGGGATCCACAGGATCAATCAGTTACGGAAATGTTTCGCGAGATAATGAAAAATGTGAATAAAATGCGGAAAGAGTTGACAGATTTAACACTTGAACTTAGGGAAACGAAAAGGGACACAATGGAAAATAAACAGAAAATTGCGAAGCTGGAGGAAGGGGCAGCTGAGATGGGGTGGGGGGAGGTTAAAGAGATCCGAAGGGAAGGTCTGGAATTAGGAGCTCATATAACTAAAATTGAATTTGAAAGAATGTCTTTCTTCCTCAGGTTCCAGAATTTGCAAGGATCAGATAATGAAGATCTTAAAGATATTATGAGTACAATATTAGCAGAATATATTAAAAAAGATAAAGATCAACTCTGGTGGGATGTGGACCTGGTTTATAGAATTAACTCAGCTTATGCTAGGATAAATAATGTACCAAGAGAAATTCATGTTAAATTTCTCAGGAGATCCACAAGGGATGAGATATTGAGGGCCCAACGGAATGGAACCTTAAAATATCAGGACAAAGAAATAACCATCTTGAAACAAATTCTGAAAAAAATTAGAGAAATAAGAAGGAAGTATTCCTTCCTGTCTAAGAAACTATATAAAAAAGGAATTTGGTTCAAGTGGTTGTTGCCAGAGGGAATGCTGATATTTTGGGAAGGGGACAGGGTAAAAATCAGAACATTAACCGAGGCGGAGGCATTTATTAAAAAACATTCCTCCCAGTTGGGAGGTGAAGATGGGGGAGCAGAGGGAGCGACCGCCCCGCCTGGAGACAGGAAGGAAGAGTCAATTGCGAAAAGACTCAGGTCTCAAAAATGATTTTATTTGAAAGCTTATTGTAATTGTTGATACACGAGAAAATGGCAAAGAAAAGAAAAAGACGATTGAATATATGGATTGTAAGATGTAACCTTTTTATATGCTTATCCTTTACTTTTTAAAATTGTATATGTATGAAGTTTTTTGGGAGGGACACCACCAACGTCAGGGGGGGGGGCATAGAACTCATCTCTGTTTTTTAGCTGAGGGAACCAGCATTGTCTGAAGACATTTCCATTGGCTATGTGACCATCATGACTGTATGCCAAGTACATGCAATGATGTTACCTTCCCACTTAAGTGGTTCCTCTTTATCTACTCGCATTTGCATGCTTTTCAATTGCTAATTGGGCAGGAGGTGGGGCAAGTAGTGGGAGCTCATCCCGTCTCAAAACCTGGGTTGTCAGCTTTTCAGAACATAATGAGAATACATCAAAGTGATAACCAAAAAGATGGGTGGAGGGCAGAGAGCAAGGGGGGAGGAGAGGTGTAATTTACCATCAAACCACCAGTCACTCCAGTGTGGAACTCCCCCATTTAATCCCAGCCAAACAGTAGACCCAAATCTTCAGGCTCCCGCAGAAGGATAGAAGGGTGAGGGCAGATCTTACCTTAGAGGTAAGATGCTCCAAAGGGTGGGTGCTGCAGCAGAGAAGGCAGTCCTTCTGGATCCTGATAGTTGAAGTTTTTTGACTGATGGGATCCAAAGTAGGCGTTCCCTGCTGGCTGAGTAGAATAGGCTTATCCTAGCAGGATGACCTATACCAGTGATGGCGAACCTATGGCACGGGTGCCACAGGTGGCACGCGGAACCATTTTTTAGGGCACGCGAGGCATTGTCCTGTCAGCTCCAATGCGCTTGTGTGCACTGGCCAGCTGATTTAGGTCTTCTTTGGAAACCATTTTTCACCCTCTGGAGGCTCCCCTGGCTTTTGGCACGTGAGCCAAAAAAGGTTAGTCATCACTGACCTCTACTATTAAAGGCTTTAAAGGTCATAACCCAGACCTAACTTATTACATATGTAAGTTTTCTTTTGAGTGTTCCAGAAGATAAAGTTTGTTGGTGACAAATGGACTCTTCTGTTCTGCCCAAGTACAGACATTTACCTTTACGGATTTCTTCCCGAATCTGGGACTCCATCTCTTCCATCTGCAGCAGAGTTTTTTGCCAGTAACGCTCTGCCCGTCGGCTTTTGGTGCAAAACACAAATAGTGCTGGAATACAAAATGGGAAAAAGTGACACCAAAGCCAAAATAACAACTGCATGTTCTGTATTAAACTAGCACTGGATTTATGATTAATTGTCATGAAAAAGTACACATAATATAATCTACTATTCCAGAAATTATAATAACTGCTGCTATAATAGCTTTTCAATCAATTGAAAAGACAAACAATGATCAGAGCTGGGTTTGAGATTTAGTCCATTGAGGTGTGTATCAAAAGATGTTTCCAGAGGATTAGGAAGTTCAACTGTTCTTCCTATAGAAGACACCAGTTGTGATATTTTAGAAAATACCAAACACCAGAGGGATATACCTGCATTTAGATGTCAATATGTATTAAATGTATTAAATATTAGCTGAATATTTGTAAAATATTAGCTGAAATAAAGCTAAAGTGTTCCCTGGAAGCACTAGTAGTGAAATTAGATTTTAAACATTCTGGACATATACTTTAGTATGAAAGCAGGAATAATAAATACTAATTTCTCTTTAATTGGAGAAATTAAAAACAATTGAAAACAGGGCTGTCAGAATAGCAGGTGGCTAGATACTATCACTGATGACACAAGCAATAGCATATAGCAAGCAATTACTGATAGGCCATCCTGGAGAAACTATGTCTAATGGATCAAAGTTTCAGAAAAGATTGAATGACAACAATGTTAGGTGTATCACCCATTTAATTTAACCCATTTAATTTACATAATAAACCACTGAACTATGAAGTACATGGATAATCCATACATCTACAAATATTAAATGTGTCATTTATTTATTATTATTTTGTTATTATTTAGATATCTAAATGCCATAAAAGAAAATATTAAAATAAAATCAAAAGCTACAACTTTAATAAAATAAATGAAAGTAATTTTTTACAAAAAAAGTCTAAAAAGACTTGGAAGAGGAGAAGGTGTTTGCTTAATACCAGATGACCTCTTGTTGAATCCCAATTAAGTATCTCTTGCAAGAGCACTCGAAACTGGTCACCAGGATTGAAAAGTTATCTCTGTTATTCACTAACAAATCAGATAATAAGGAACTAAGAGAAGTTCTGGGAAGCAGTTCAAAATCTGAAGAGCTATAAATAAAAATAGGTGTTTTTCCCAAAAACTTTCCTCGAAGCTTGAAGGGACTTAAAAAAAGTTGTACTGGGGATTTGAAATGGATCTCAAACCAACAGAAAATCTTGTATCAATTAAGAGGTATCTTATTGCGTGCAATCCAAATTGCTGGTTTTTAAAAAGTATTAGCATTTATTTTATTAAATCTCTGAACAGTCATAGACCGAATAGTGTACTGTGCTAAGAAACCATAATGCTAAACTATAAGGTAAAGGTAATGCATGTGTGCTAGTCGTTCTCAACTCTAGGGGATGGTGCTCATCTCCATTTCAAAGTCGAAGAGCAAGTGTTGTCTGAAGATGTCTCAGTGGTCATGTGACTGGCATGACTAAATGCCAAAGGCACACAGAACACTGTTATCTTCCCATCAAAGGCGGTTCCTATTTTTCTACTTGCATTTTTTACGTGCTTTCAAACTGCTAGGTTGGCAGAAGCTGGGACAAGTAACAGGAGTGCTCTCTGTTACGCTTCACTAGGGATTGAAACTGCCGACTTTTCTGATCGACAAGCTCAGCATCTTAGCCACTGAGCCACCACGTCCCAAACTATACCTTAGCACAAAAAGTAGGCAACTTATCTACTTTATCATCCTGAACCAAAATCTGCAACTGGTTTATTAAGGACCTTTGTGAAGGACCCCATCAGTTGTATTTCAATGCCATCTGAAACCATACAGAGGCTCCCTAGCTTAGCACTGCCAGCATAAATGTAAATGCTACTTCTTCCTTTCTTCTCTTAGAATGAGAGTGGAAACTTCTGCTGCCATTTTCAACTAATTATGAATATGAATGGTCTTTCCGAACCAAGGCAAATAGTTATGTCTGGTATACTGAAACAAGCACTAGTTTTAAACAAGAATTAAGGATAAGAAAATATAAAGAAAATATAAGATTAAATATGTTTCCTTGAGTCAAGTTGGACTCCTGGTTACTATATGTTTACACACATGTTGTTTACATACATCATTATAGAAACACTACTTTCTTCTGAGATATTTTTCAATCTTGCTAGTGCACTTGAAATTTCTTAGTGAATGTTACAGACAATTTCTCATTCAAACAAAAAAAAATATCAGTGTATGACAGTGGAAGCTAATGTTTACTGTCACCTCCTTGCAATCAGAACACAGGGGGGGAAAGCAGATTACATGAATCTACTGCTTGTACTCTTTATGTTACATGTAAATTGATCTAATGACTGTGAACATCTGATAAAACCTCTCAGAACCTATCTTTGTATTAATTCTGGCACAATATAAACTATTTTGGCACAAAAAAATATTAACATTATAATCAGGCTCATTAATATGTTGCCTGCAGCAAAACTTGGCAGAATTTAACAGCACATAGCAATATGCAAGACAAATTTATGCCCAGAATGAATGACTAAAAACAATGAAATGAGAAAGTTAAACATAATTTTAATTAGAGGATTATTATTTAGTAAAAATACAATAAAAAATAAATTGTATTTTTATTTGCTTAACAAATTTATATAAGTTTGATGAATAGCTTTGGCTTGTGGGGCAGAAAAGCAAGTTATAAACTGAATAAACAAAGATAATAATATTAATTGTATATAATTAAATTAAAACAACTAGAAATCACAATAGTAACACAACTTTCATATTAAGTGTATGTGTGGATTTTATATAAGGAATTACTGAAGACTGATCTGCTTAATAGATTTAAATCTGTGTAATGTAGTATATCTGATGGTAGCTTTGTACCAAGAAATAAAAACTTTTTCTTACAATCTTGCACTATATCGTATATACTTCCAAGTTAGTTGGATGTAGGAAATAGTATACAGGCAGTTCTTGACCTATGACCATTTGGTCAGCAATCTATGGAAATCGTTATGGAAAGATATATACAGTCACCAGTAGTCAACACCGACTCATAGTCACAAAACGGATATTTTTTTTAAAAAAATGATAAAAAAGCATAAATTAACAAATGATATGGAAGAAAAGCAGATGTCACTTTTAAAGTAAAAGGAAGGGGGAAAATATAGCAGAGCCGAATAAAGGAGATATGATCTCATGAAGTGGACTTAAATGAGTAGATACTGTGAAGCGTATTACACAAAGGCAATTTTAAATATGAATAAAAGGGATAAACTTTATGTCAGAAAGTATAAATTGATGTGATTTACGATGTGCTTGCATATTAAAAGTAAGAATCTCTAGGTTGATGATAGGTGTATGCTATGCTCCAGTGAATGGCAGTGGTAGAAGATCCAAAGATAATTTCGGGGAAAGCAGAGATTGTTTGTTTGTTTGTTTGCCATTCATTCATTCATTCAACTAACTTATATGTTGTCCATCGCATTCGGGAGAAGACTCTAGACAGTTTAAAATCATTAAAAACAATGAAAAAATTTAGTTATGTTTTGAATGTGCTTAAATGATTCAGAGCATAAAAGATCTCTGTTTTTCCATAACTTATAAATGGCAAAAAAATAATAATGGGCATATATCTAAAAAGCATGATTGATTTGGTTTGTTTTTGATGAAACTCTGAGAAAATTAGCAAGTGTTAAGATGATAATGAGGTGTTCTGATTGAATGAAAGGCCATTTTGGAAGTGTTAAGATGGATCATAGGAAGAGAAATATTGAGGAAAAAGAAAGTTAAAAACAAGAATGAAATAATAGAGGGGAAATACATATCCTGTTTGAAAAAGGATTATAAAATAAATTATTCTCCTAAAAGAATGAACAAAAAGTGGACCCAAGGAAAGATGATGTAGATATTTATTTTATTAAATGTATACCCCGCCCTTTTCCTTGTTAGGACCCAGGGCGGCTTGGATGAGTGAAAAATTCTCTATTACAGAATGCACTGAAAAGTCTGGAACTGCATAAAAGAAAGTTTGGAAAAGGAGGTCTGGTCAAATGATAACATAAATAGCTGTGGAGAAGAATAAATACATATAAAATGTATATACAGGAACAATGCTGCAAAAATGAGCATGGTGGAAAAACTTTATATAATGGCCAGGCTGAGAAAAGTATAATGCCAAAGAATGTTAAAAAGCGTAAGGAATGATAAGGTTATAGAGAAAATGCAATGATTCTGACATGAATAAATATTATTTTGCAAAGAGAGGTAAAGGCTAAACAAGCAGCCTCCAGCAGAATGGATGGTATTAAGAATTAAAAGTGAGAATTAAATGTTAGTGATCCAAGGAACATTTTAGACATTTTATCTGAATGATAATGATATGTTAATGAGTGGAATTAATGAAATATCAAAGTCCAAAAAAAGTGGATGACAATGAAATCATTTTTGCGATTGGAATATTTTAAAAAAGTAATGCTGCAGGTATAAATTCAAAAGTTACAGGACAATTGATTATTAAGCATGACTAAGAAGGCATATAAGAGAATCCTGATCAAGGCATGCAGATAACCAAAATTTGGGAAGTGTGCAAACTAGATTTTTACCCTTTAGCAGAAATGTATGCATGACAGTTTATTGTATGTTTGTTGACCTAGAGAAAGCATACAATAAAGCAAAGGAATTTGATTGATAATGACTTTTTCCTGCAATTATAAAGTTCAAGCTTGGTTGTTGAATGCATAGATTGTAGATGATAGAAATAATGCATGTGGTAGATGATAGATGCATATATCAAAATAAATGAATTTGTGTACCTAGGCATAATGTCTCCTAAAGATGGGGAAATGGTTGAACAAGTATTAAGATGTACAAATTACAAGTGATAAATAATATACGGTATTTTTGAGAAATGAATATTTACTGGAAGAAGTAAAAACAGTTGTGTATCAGATTGTGGCTCTATTCACTTTGTGATTTGGAAATTAGAATTGGATATGCCAGGAGGAACATAAAAGTTGAGTTATAACCAGAATAAGGCAATAAGTGTGGTGAAATGAGAAGAGTCAAGAATGAATGGGTGTTGAATGAATATGGAATGAATAAACAGTGAGAAATGAATGTTAAGATAGTCTGGTGATAGAAAGAGAATGAAGACTGTATTGGGAAAGAAAGTATATGAAAGAAGAGTGAATGGATAAAAAAATAAAGTGGGGGACTGAGAAAGTGGTTAAGTGGATTAGCCAATACACTAAAAAAGAAAATCCAAGAAGCTTAAAAAAACCAAAAGGACTGACTGAATGGAGTGATATAATTCACTTTTCATGTTTCTCAGGGAGGTAAGCTGTTCTACTTCCACAATAAATATGGATGCAGGTTATATTGAAATATCTCTATTTCGTTTACATTTGCACAGGAGTAGACAGCTGATATTCTACATGCCGTTCACAAGATTATTTTCTGCATGTTCCAGAGACACCAAATAATTGTCAAATCTTAATAGTTTAATTTCCTGCCAGTTTAAATAATGAAATGAAACAGTTACGGTGTACTTACAGTCTGGACCTATCGGCCTAGAAAAAGGGAAAAACAAGCGACTTCCATATTGAAATGGAGAAATCTACAAAGTTGAGTTCTGCTCACATGTACGATCTCATCGTGTTCCTGCCTTTCTGCTTTACCTCCTGACTAAGGTCAACATCTTTTAACAACCCTTAAATCTCAGAATAATTATTGAAAACGCGATCATCACATAAATGTTGCTCACCCAATCTCCTACTAAGCCTAAGGTAAGCACATTATTTTATAGATATTAACAATTTCAGTGTGTTCAAAATGCATGCTTAACATACTTGGAGTCAGTACGGTTTCTTACCTACAATAGAGAACAGGAGTAAGATGCTACAGATGACTATTGAAACTGTGATAGCTGTTTCACTTCCTCCAAGATGCAACATAGCAATTGTTTGATTGAATTTCCCAACTTGGATCTAAGAAAGAACAGAGAGAAGCTATCGCCCAGTTATTTAATGGAAAGAAAGAAGAAATAAAGAAATCATATTACAAGGGAAAGATGCTTGACACGAATGCCTGAACTTTGCGAAGTATATAGCTTCTAATTTTGCAATAATCACAATAATGTAACTTAATAGCAAGACTTATTTTGATTAGCATTTCCAGATCTGACAACTGTTATCACAGGCCTGTGCATGTGTACAAAGAATAATGAGCTTGGGGATAACGATCCTCAGACAGATTGGGGGTGGGGGGGGGAAGGAAACAGCTGCACAGAGTTTACATGATAATACTACTAGCATGTAAAGTAAAAGAGCAAAGTTAATATTCCTGCTCAGCAAAGAATCCTTGTAGAAAGTATGTCAACTTCTTCAGGTTTTATTTTTTTCCTGTTACATTTAAATGTATAGATATCTTTTTAGGAACTCTCTGCATCCTAAATATGAATATATCTATAAAGTAACTTGCTTACTTTCAGCAAATTTTACTTTGCTTTGAAGTTTATCCATTTAATTTTCAAAGGTGCTTTTTCAGCAGGCAACTGGAGTTTATTGTTTTTCCTTCTGAAGATGTTTTGCTTCTCATCCAAGAAGCTTCTTCAGCTCTGACAAAATAATGGAGAAGAGAAGGATCCCCACTACCTTGTCCGAGCTGAAGAAGCTTCTTGGATGAGAAGTGAAACATCTTTAAAAGAAAAATCAGGAAAGTCCAGGTGCCTTCTGAAAAAGCACCTTTGGGACAACTATGACCTGGATGACTTAGAATCTCTACAGACGTATTGCATTTCCAAATTAAAATAATAACCATTATTACTACTAATGGTTTTTAATTTATTATTTAATTTGTTTGTTATAACACTGCCCCATAATATACGTTGGATGGTTTATAAAATCTAATACAATGTTACGACAATAAAAAACATAAGCAAAACAAGACATCCTGTACTACAACAGCTACTGTAAAACACACATACCCCTCAAAGACATGTTTAAGGGCTTTTTAGAACCCCATGAGAATGGGTGCCCTCTATATCTTTTATATCAGAGAAGAGATGCTTCCTTGGACTCTCAGGTAACAATGTTTAATTGATGGGATCCAGACGTGGGTTCCTACCGGTTTGGACCGGTTTGGATGAGTAGGTAGTAACTTGGCCTGCCATGCCCTCGAACCGGTTCTTCTGGAGCTGCCATAGATGCCACCATCTAGTTTTTTGCTTCTGTGCATGTGCAGAAGCATTTTTTAGTACTGCCCATGTGCGTATCAAGTGCACAGCATGTCCCTGAGTGAACCAGCAGTAGCTGAGTTCTGATGTTGAGCATCCATCAGAGCCTTCCCCAGGCTCCAGAACTGGCCCAAGTTCTTCCCCAACCTCTTCATCATCTGAGTCTGCCGCTAGCTCTGCTGGCAGCTGGTGGGCCACAACACCAGGAAACCGAACAACTATAACCACAGTGAATCAGGATTGAGTTAAAGTTTATTCTTCCCCATTCAGACCCAAAACAGCCACATGCTGAGTCAGTTCCTAAATAGCTTCACTTGTACTTGTTAAACTGGATATCATCAATATGCTGATGATACCAAGCCGTGAACTGACAGAGGACTTCCCCTAGTGGAGTCTTGTAAATGTTAATCAGGAGAAAAGAGAGTGTTAAACCTTGAGTCACAACATCAGTGATGGCCTATGGGTCCTATCTCTCTCCTCAACACCAACTAGAACCACCTGATGAAGAAGTAGATGAAGCACTGTAACCCAACGCCTCCCAATTCCTACCATTGGCCCAGAAGGTCCATGCTCTATTGAACAATATTCTATCTCTATCATTCTTCATGCAATTTTGATCAAAGATATCTTTTGGTCGATGATATTATGTTGGTAAAATGGAATGGAAATTAAAGAAAAAGAGATGGAATAATTTGCACCTACCGAAGAATCTGAGAGTTAAACAGCAGTAGAGGTATGAGAAATGGGTGCAGTATAATCATTTCCAGCAAGCATCATGATTCAGCTCAAGACAGGAATGGACCCATATAATAGGCTCATAAGAATATCCAAGAATTCAGAATAAATAGAACGTGTTGAAGAAAGCTGAAAGCCGGTGCCAACAGAATTTCAGCAAGCGCAGTTAATAATTAGTTATAAAGCCAAAATTCTAAAAATGCCCATGTTTAGTTTTTTCAGCTCATACTACTTAATGGACTACTTAATAATAATAATAATAATAATAATAATAATAATAATAATAATAATAATAATAATAATTTAATTTAATTTTATATCCCGCTCTCTCTCCCCAAGGGGACTCGAGGCGGGGCACAGGCAATTAAAAATACAAATAAAACCACAGACAAATACAAAATACAAAGTTAAAAATAGATTAAATTGATCCTGCGCTAAAACCCATAAACTAAACTAAAAATTACCCCTAAAAACCCCTAACCTAAAAAGAGACTACCCAAGGTACTTGGTACTCTCTTTGTTTCTATCTGTCCTTTGGGCTTATAATGGCCAGGTATGTTCTGATCTGGTTTCTCACTCATAGAGTGAGAAATACACTAACTCACTGTTTGCCACTTCTGCATATCAAGAAGTCTCACTCATGTCCAGAGAAAGATTCAGGTGAAGAAACTGATTTATTCACATATCTTAAATGCTGGGCAAACATGGTTTTTAGGCTTCAGATTTTGAAGAGAAAAATCAATATGTATTATAGCGATTAAATAAAATGAACTTTCCATATCCTCCTTTAATTAGATAAGGAAAACATGTAGCTTTATTCATAGCTTTTAAAAACTGGCAGAACATTCTAGCCTATTACAATATAGGGAATACGGCAGCCAACAAAAACAGAATCTTGGCAGTTTTCACATGCTTTATTAAAAAAAAAAAACCACCCTCCACTGGTAGAGTTTTGATTGTAAGATGAATGGAGAGAATAAAAAAGAAGTAGAAGCAAGAAAGGGAAAAACTGAAATAGTAAATGGAGAGCATTTATAAGCAATATTATAGCTGTGAACTCTAAAATTATTTGGACCTTGCATTGCATGCCCCTAAGCACAGCGCCTCATTGCTATTGTTTAAAGCAGTCCCACTTTCCAGGACTCTACTTAAATTGCATAAATTTCAAAGAGATGACTCTTTAAAGCGTTGCACACTTTTTCAGACTTATGGAGAAGAGTGAAAAAAAGAGGGTCATTTAAGAACAGCAGAAAGGCATTCTACAGATAAAAGCTCTAAACCATTGGCACAGTGGTGCACCACAAGAATACCCTATTTTATATCAGTTCAAAGTAAAAAAAAATCCTGAGGGTTGGACCATGTGTTATATAGCAATAGGAATAGCACTTAGACTTACAGTATATACCACTTCACAGTGCTTTACAGCCCTCTCTAAGTGGTTTTATAGAGTCAGGATACTGCCCCCAACAAACAGCATATTACCCCCAACAATCTGGCTCCTCATTTTACCGACATACTGTATATATGTTTGCTTTTTAAAGCGATTGCATAGACACAGAACCAAGTTCGCAATGGCAATATACGCAGAAGGGATAACTCTTTCCTTCTGGCCCAGTATCCTATCATAAATCCTTTACAACTGTAATTTGTTCCCAAAGATATTACTGAAAACAAAACAACCCCCCCCCCCCAAAAAAAATCAGAGGTAAATAATAGCTGGGAAAAAGGGGAAGATTTTGAGTAGATAATATATTGCAGAGGAATGGGTTAACACTTTCAAGCAATGGATAGGTTTGATTTGGACTGAAACTCAAATGACTGCTTATTCTCATAAATAGTTGCAAGTACTAGGTGCAACTTTTAAAAGTAGGCTTAATATCCAACAGAAATGGAGAATTCCACCATTCCTTAATACTAGTTATGATGGCTGGCCTTTCTAATTCAGCAATAATAGCTTCCATCTTGTTTTATGGAAGCAAGCTAAATGGATTCATGGAAAGGACAGCTTTTAAGCAGAAACTTTACATGGACATCTAGGAAAAATAAATGAGAAAGAAGAAAAGAGGAAATGATGACATTGGAAGGAATGACACAGTCTTTGTAGTAGATATCAATGAAAGCCTGCAAAGGAGAAGAGAAGGAACATCAGGTCACTTAAATATTATAGAATTAGGACTCAGCATGGCAACTTAGCTGTGACTTCAGAGCTTCAGTAGTATTGATTCTGCGAATTCCTCTTCCAAAAATTAATACAGGTAGTCCTTAACTTACAACAGTTCATTTAATGACTGTTCAAAGTTACAATGGCCCTGAAAAATGTGATTTATGACCATTTTTCATAGTTACAAGAGCTCTCTCTCTCTCCTCTCCCTCTCTCTGCTACTCACCTAACAACCAACCAACTAGTTTGAGACGAAGAATACATTTTCTAAAACTTGTCATCCTTGTTGTTAGACAAGTCTTATAATATAATTCCAAATGTTTGAAAAATCACCCATATATAGCTGATGTGATATGACTAGTCTGGGATTGGATAAATTGCTAACACGGCATAGACTATCATTCAGTTGAACAAATTGTACCTGGAATTACATACATGCTGCTTACGCAGTCACAAATCTCATCTTCCTTGTTATGATCAACATCTGATTTTATTAGCAAAATATCAGGAAATTCATAGTGCTAATATTTGTTGGTTTTGCTTTGGCAATGGAATTCAATATATAAAGACCCCAAAAATGAAAAACTTTTCTCAGATGCATTGGCTTAGTTTTCATCTTATGTTTATAAAATGTTGCACTTCACGGAATGATTTTGTCTTTACTCCTCCCTCTCTTTTTATCTCTTTCAATGAAAACAATTTTTTCTGCCAATTTAATATGAATACATTTACTGGAAAAGGGGACAACTAGAATTTGGAGTGAGCAAACAGAAAAAGCTATGGCTTATATTATTAGGCGTTGGAGATAAATCTCCGTCTGTCACCCCTAAGAAGCCAATGTATGAACAGTACGAAAAGCAAGATATACAGAACAACTAAGCGACAGGCCAGAAATACTCATAAAATCACAAAGTCAATCACACATTGAAGAAAGCTTATGCACAAGAAAAGGAATATTAAGCTTGAGACAGAGCATTGCCTAGAATCCTGTGTTTCTGAGAGGAATACAGGGAGCAATACGCTGACTCTGTAAACCGCTTAGAGAGGACTGTAAAGCACTGTGAAGTGGTATAAATGCTATTGCTATTTAGATGAGAAGTCCTGGTAAATAAAGCATTGACTGTTTTAAAACACATTGTACATTATGGTAGATGTATTCTTAGAAGCCTTAATTTTAGAAATGCATTTGATAGTGTCAGGCTCCATCATTTTTACTAGGATACAATTCAAACTTTCCCTTGCCCATCTTAATCCTAACATTTCCCTTGCCCATCTTAATCCTAATCCTTAATCATTCCTTTTTCAAAGCCTTGTAACCCTATTGGAAGAATCTACTCAGAATTGCAATGGAAATAGAAGGGGTAAACCCCTCCTCCTGATAAGGAAGTGCTGTCATCAAATTTGGGGTGGAGCATCTGTTATTAAATTAAAAGGCTGACGAAGTTCCTAATGCCAAAATTAATGTCACAGCCAGTCCTGACAATTCTTGAAAGTACTTCTTACTATGAACAATTGTTTCTTCCAGTGTATTCAGTGCATATGGACTAGAAGACTTCCAAGATCCCTTCCAATTCTGTTATTTGTGTGTGTGTGTGTGTGTGTGTATGTTCAGAGAAGGAAAAAAAGTGACACTACTGAAGATTACTACATAGATTATATACAATTATTAATGGTAAACAGGACTTACAATTCATCATTAAATTATTGCCACTTGAACAAACCACATTCTATGATTTTTAATTATTCCATTCCATTATTTATTTTGGACAGAGACAGTCACATTGATAAAATCTTTCTCGTCTTTCATTGGAAGTTTTTCTTTCCAAATGGCACACGAAGATACCAGTACTTCTTTTTGTCTCTTTTCCTTTTCTGTTTGAATTACTTATTTCTCCCTCTCTTCTCACCCCTTGCAAATGTTTGGTAACACTTAAGCATTATATTTTAAAGAGGCAAAGAGACACTTAGGGAGTTTAAGTTTGAATCACATGGCTTTCCATTCTGGGTAATAAGAACCGAATGGATAGGGAGCAAATTTAATCTTCACCCCAGTGGTATCCCTGAGTATGTCTCCTTTGGTTTCTTCCATATGTGGGAACTATTGTCATTTTCGGACATGGGGGATAGAGGGCAATATTGTATAGAAGTTAAATCTACATCAATATTCCCAACTGCAGCCCACCTGTGTTCCTTCTAATTATTTACTTATTACCATAGAAACTCTGGAAGAAATCAAGAATTTTAGGTGCCAAAATACATCCCCCAAATAGGCTTTGGCTTATTCACAAATGGGCCTATTTACAGTTATGTACAATCTTTTCAAAAGTGCACCAACATTTTAATATATATTTAAATCAATTTAATTTAATTTATGTGTCCCTTTCTAATAAGATCTACACATATGGGCAAAAGGTTATGGATATTGTTTGCTCCATGTTCACCTCAGGAATCCAAATGAAGGGAACCCTGATAGATGGCTGTCGAAACTCTGCCTGAATAATCCACTGAAGCAGAGTCCATAATCTCTCTAATAGCCATTTCAATTTATCAACAGGCACAGCAACATAATAATAAAAAATACATTAAAATATTAAAGAATAAAAGCATCAGAAAGGTTAAGTCCAATACACTAAGCAAATTGCAGCCTGTTAAATGGACAAATGTTATCCTAGAAAGCCTAGGAAACAAAAGCACAGGATTTTTACACAGTGTGAGCAACTCAATTGGATTTTCACCTATCCACTGGTTTCTACGGGATATAAATCCAAAACATCATTTCCAGCCTCAGGTGGGATGACTGAATAAAGAGGCTGTGATGAATATTGTTCATTAGAGGGGCAGCTTTAAAGCACGAAGTACAATGCATCTCCACATTCACAGATCCTTCTCTTCCTTGATTAAAAGTGCCATCTGTGTCTGAAGCAAGAACATCAAATCTTTATAGACTTTGTGTATAGAAGACAATACTCAACAATATTTAACAATTCCCAAATCACTGGATGCAATCCTTAAGGTTTTCCTTTCCCTCTCAGATCATATTTAAAAGATTTTAAAATAGGGATGGATAAGCTGTGTATATAAAGATAGTGTTGAATGAAATTCCAGCAGCTCTGTATAACTTAGCATGATAAAACTATGCCCAACCCTGGGGATGTAAGAAGAATCTCATGCATTCTCCAATCTCATGTAAGAAGGATCTCATGTAACCTGTAAAACAGGATTGTAAAATATGTGTTCCAGAGACTACCTGTAGCCAATCAGCATCCTCTTTGAGTCTCTCAGAGACCACTCAAGAACAGATGAAGTGGGTGGTTTAAAAGACAAAACCCCTGAAACTTTCCCCTCAAGTGGTCCTATCAGTTCGCAAATGTGAGTGCATGCATACGTGCGCACGCCTTGCTCACACACCTCATCAGCGCATGTGCACGGCCTTCTGTGCATGCGCAGTGCTCGTGCATTATATTGGGGTAGGTGGGCGGAGCCTCCTGCAGCTGCCGCTACCAGTTCAACTGAACTGGAGAAAACTGGCTGAATCCCACCTCTGAATTGGTCCTTCATTCTCACTGCGTTGCACATGAAGTTCTTGTCACTCTGCAAATCCTAGTGTAGCCTTAAAACCAAGAAAGATTGCATAACCTTGTCTTAAGGTCTAATACATTTATTTTGTTATGATAATTATTAACCATATTATTTTATACTAAACCTATTTGTTTTTAAGATGCCACAAAGCTATCTTTTTTGTGGCACCATATTTATAACCTTTGAACATTTTCATTAATGTTTTGATATTATTCTCTTTCAACATAGATGCCAAAGGCAAAATATTATTTTTAAATTTTTACTTGGACTTCGTAATAGAAGCCAAATTCCATGGGGCATAAGAGACTAGATGGGCTACAAAGCAAACTATATACATGTTGGCACATGCTTTCAGACTCATATCGCTTACCGTAACAGGGAGTTTTCTTTCTGAAGTGCTCAAAGATTCATTGACTGAACAGTGAATGATTTTGTCAGAAACAATTTGGATCTCACAGGAAATTAGGCCAATTTTAACTTCATATTCATTGCTTTCCAGACCGAGGTTGTCAGGCTCTTTCTAATAAGAGAAATAAAGAAGAGCAACATGATTCTACCAGGAACTAAATTCATCCCTCAACTTTATTTCTGAACTTTATTGACTTCAAAGCTCTCAGATAGTACCTTTCATTTTTTTTCAAGGTACGACTACAAAACTCTCTTCCCATCCTTTTTATTTTTCTATTTTAGCTAAGATATTAATGCATATAAAAACAGGAGTTGTTTACCAATCCCTTTCAAATTCCCAGAATAGAAAACTTGAGTTAAAAAGCCTTGAACGCAAATTGTGCTTTTGATCTTCACCTGATAGTTAATATTGAAACCTAATGGGAAACAGATGAAGAATAATCTGGAGAAAAACAGAACGAGGGAAGTAGCGCTTACATTACCTGCTGATGAATACACTGCCCAGTGCTTCTGAAGCTTAGTAAAGACTTCCAGTAACCATAATGGCCTTCAAGTAGCATTTTTTTTCTTGATCAACCTATTATTTTATCAACATTTTCTTCTTTATTTAAGACAAGCTATTAGAATGAGCAGGTTGGTGTTTTTATGGAATAAGAATGCTTTTTCAATCACTATTCAGTCATACATTTGCTTTTATTTACCCATATTCTTAAGTTGTTAGAAAAAGAACAAACTTTTATTTGAATGCTCATGGTTAAATTTTTACTGTTTAATTGAGCCAAGTCTTCCTTCTCCAATTCGTAATCAATGTAATGATTAAAGGTGACAATCTGCCTATGCCAGACTATGCTGCCTTCTCAAGATTCTTCCCCCTTGGAGGCTTAACTATTTTCACATTAAGCGTCCTTCCTCTCTCAGCATCCATATATTCAAATTTCTTACATGTATAACAAGGGTGAAAGGTTCTCCAGGATGATGTTTAATCAATTTTTCTTTATTGGCTGTGAAAAACTGGGGATCTGTATAGTATTCCATGTGGAATTTGCTAACATGTACAGCTTCCTCAGAGTATTCAAAGGGGAAAAGGTTCTCGTCGGTATACAGGAGTCCATTGATGAAAAAGTCCACTAATGCTGGCTTGCTTCCAGTAAGATTAGAGGCCGCTGGAGAAGGGCAGGTAATCACAGTGTCCGAGTGAACTTTACAGTTCTATAAACAGAAGAAAGCAAGCAAATCAAACATAGACAAAACAGATTCTACAAAGTTAGCAAATATTTTAAATATTTGCATTTGCCAAAACAAAAACAGATACTTCCATCAATGGCCAATGTAGGCTGAAAAACTACAGTGTAATCCAACTTTGCTGATGGCAGTGTCTATGGGGATTCTGTCTGAATAGATTCACCGTTCAGTCAAAACTGAAGAAGCTTCCTGGATGGGAAGCAAAGTGTCTTCAAGGAAAAACAAAGTCCAGTTGCCTTTTGAAAAAGCAACTTTGGGGTTTACAGATGACAGAAAATAAGAGATGTTAGATAAACAGAAGCAAAGACTAAGTATTCCTTAAAACTTAAAAAATATTGAAAACAGAGAGAATTCAATTCAGCAAAAACTTTAATTGCATTTTTTTGTTCATAATATGTGAAAATAAAAAAGGGAAGAGTCATAAATATTATAATGGCAGAAGCCATATAACTCAAACCACAAGTTCTAGTCCATAGGATATAATTGAAAAGAAAGCACCGAATGCTAAAACTTGCTTTCTTCAGAATTTTCTCTAGTGAGAAACTAGCATTCACCGCCCATCAAGTAGCTCATTCTCTTTTAGCCTAACTTGCTATACATGAGGATAACTAGAGTAGAGAAAATATGCATAGCATTTGATTTTATATTTATTTCATACAGCTGACAGCAAAAAAACCCCCCAGACCTCTGAACATGAGCACTAAATTATCCTCAGAAAAAAAGGGCTATGCAATAGTGATTTTAAGCAAGATCTCCCCTCCCCAATTCCCATTGGAATTAAGTTCCCACGAACTTAAAACTTTATAATCCAAACATTTTATAAATAGAAAAATAATGGCAATGGGTGGTGAAACCAGTGTCTCCAAAAACATATTTCATTAGCCTTTAAGATCAATTCACACATATATTTTGAATCTCATAACAATGAAACTGTGACGCTGATGGCAAAGGAAGGTACCAGTTCAAATATACACCTTGGCATATTTGACTGCTTTCTGAAGACTTACTGAAATGTCATGATAAAAGATACATGTGGAATCATAAATTGCTTAATAATGCCACAGTAAAGTTGTCTATAAAAACAGAAAGTAAAACTGAGGCTTCTGTACTTACTGAGTAAATATTTTCAGGTGCTTAGACAGTTTATATTTTTCATTGCTACACATTTTGCTCCTTACTTTTTCACTGGTGAAGACTTACCATTTGTTCTTTTCCAACAGCACGAACAACCATTGACATACTCTGAGCCATCAAAAATCCATTTCCTTCCACAGTGATGGTTCTGCCGCCGCTATTAAATCAGAATAAAGGGAAACAGAAAGGTAAGGGATTAGATGAAAAATTGAAGAGAGAGTGCTATATATGGGATACATAAGCCTAATAAGTAACTTATATAAAGTAAATTTGCACAGTCCTAATAGCAATTCTTTATAGAATAAATATTATGTTTATGAAATATGTACATTTCCCCAGTACCTATAATAGGAAAAAACAAGACTTAGATTCAAAGCCATAGAAATCTACATTTGTCCCTAAATCTTTGCCACAACATTCACTTGACTACAATAGTACCCCCCCCCCCTCCTTAGAAAGACTTGGCAACCTTCTGCTGTTTACGTAGAAGAATAAGGTTTTTGATGGACATCACTACAGTATATAACGTTTTATTGACTTGGTGCAGATACTTTATATAGGACACATGGATTGTTTTATCCATATACTTTGCAAGTACACATAGACTGTATGTAAGATTTACATTAGAATTTTAGAATTTATTGGATTTATATGCCGCCCTTCTCCCAAAGGACTCAGGGCGGCGTATAGCATAAGAAACACATAGTACAAAAGTTAAAAAGAGATTAAATAAAGAATCCAATAAACAATAAGCAATAAATTAATTAACAATTTACACATGATTAAATTTGGAATTGAAATTAATAAGTTATTTTGTTCCAGCCAGGCCGGCTTGCTGAAAAAGCCAGGGTTTTAGGGAGCGCCAGAAGGACGGGAGGTCGGGAATTATGCGAAGCTCCAGGGGTAGCTCATTCCAAAGGGAAGGCGCTCTCAGAGACGGTTCTCCTCCTGGGGCTCGCCAGCCGACACTGTCTAGCTGACGGCACCATGAAGAGGCCAACTCTGTGTGATTGTACTGGATGATGGGAGGCTAACGGTGGCAGTAGGTGGTCTCTGTAACCAAGACATATCTTCCCCATGTATATGAAAATAAAATGAAAAGAGTTCAAGCCACATGGATTACATATTTATATCTGGAGGCAAATACAAAAGGCCAGGTATTGGGTCATGATGTTACAGTACACACTTCATAATTTCTTCATAATCATGTTTGTATCAGATACCATATTTTTTGTGCCCTAAGACGTTCTGGACTATAAGATGCATATTAGTTTTAGAGGAGGACAACAAGAAAAAAATCTGCCTCTGCAGCCTGTATTTCATTTTATTTCATTTCATTTTATTGGACTTCTATACCGCGCCACTCTCCCAAAAAGGGACTCAGGGCGGTATGCCGCTTCTGCAGCCCATTCACTGCCACAGTGGCCCATTTGCTGCAGCCCATTTGCCGCCAATCACCATGAATGGGCTATGGCAGCAATCCCCACTGCCTAGAACAGCTGAACGGCACAGAACCAACCCCCTCTCCCCCCGCCGCAATATTTGCTCTATAAACACACAGACATTTCCACTTACTTTGGGGGGGGGGAGTGCGTCTTATAGTCCAAAAAATATGGTACAAGCAACAAGATAGGAGAATCAGTCTTTTGGAAGAAGATGCAAGAAAGTATAATGTTGTTATTCGTGGAATTTCGGAGGATAGGGTGGATAATTTGAAGCAAAGAATGTTAAAATGGCTGAATGAACTTGATGCATCAATTGTATACACGGCAGCGGACTTAGTAAGTGTTTTTAGAATTGGTTACAAGAGACAAAGTGGAGCTAATAGAAATGTTCTTGTGAGATTTGCAAACCTTGGAGATAAATTAGAAGTTATGGGAAAAATAAGGGAACTGGGAGAACCCCCAAAATTTGAGGGGAAGGAAATTCAAGTGTTTCCAGATATTTCTAGAGAAGAAAGAGAATGGAGATTTTTTTAAAAACCAATTACAAAAGTCCTCAGAGACAATGATATTAAGTATAATTGGAGACCATTACAACAGTTGAAATTTTTTTACAAAGGGAGAATGCAAACTATCACTTCGGAAACGGATGCCATAAGATTGATACGGGAGCTCGGGCTGATTGAGAAAGACGAGGATTTAACAGAAATTAAAGATCATATGCTTAAGATGGGTGGAATACAAGTGGAATCTCCAACATTGGAGGAAAAAGGAGCAGTTGGTGGTCAAGATCCTAAAAGTTTAAAACGGAAAGAAATCTCTCCGGCAATGTCCGAACATAAGAAAACCCGTGAAGAAACTAAGAGAGCGTCAGCCAAGGAGGAGGATCTTAGAAGAAAGCAGGAAGCTGAGTGCGGGGACAAGCCAGTGTTATCTTCTTTTTTTGAAAGTGGAATACAAGAATAACCCGAAAGAAATGACCCGACCATGGGCATGTTCCCCCCCCCCACACTCTTTATATAGAGGCGTAACTCGAATGAGGATGTGGGGGGTGAAGATTAATTGTTATTTGTTGTTGTTGTGTTTTAAGTTTGTCTTTGTTGTGTCTTTTGTATGTCTTTTTTGTTTGGTGTTGGGTGTGCACATAAAGGAAGAGGAGGGGTCAGGATTAAAAAAGTTACCGTTTAAATGCGGTTTATAAAAATAATGACATGGAACGTGAAGGGTACAGGCAATCATATAAAAAGAAAAAGATTGGAGCTTTGGAGCTTAAAATTAAAAGGGACTCACCAGACATATTATTTTTGCAGGAAACTCACCAAAAATCTGAGGATTTTAATAGAATGAATATTAAAGGTATGCAGATTTATGAAAAATCTTTTGGGACTTCCAAAGCTAGAGGAGTTGCGATATTGATATCAAATAGGGTATACTTTGAGAAAAAACAAGTAATTAGAGATGAAGAAGGAAGATATTTAATAATTATAGGGAATATTAATGAGCAAAAAGTGACATTGGTTAATTTATATCTACCGAATGAAAAACAAAAGGGATTTCTTGATAAAATTACTAAGATTTTGGAAACAGAAAGTGTAGGGAAAATAATTGTGGCGGGGGATTTCAATTTAATTAGGGATAGAATTGATAGTAATAATCCCACCCGCTTTAGACAAACAAATAAAGGGGAAATTTTAAATAAATGGATGGTTCGAAACAGTGTGGTAGATGTTTGGAGGGAGTTGAAAGGTTCTGAAAGGGTGTATACCTTTTGCTCTAAGGTACACAATACTTATTCAAGAATTGATTATATTTTTGTCTCTAAAGATTTGTTGAATAATGTAGATAGAGTAGATGTGGGAATTTTTAAGGATTCTGACCATGCAGAAGTTACGATGGAAATAGATTTTAATTTTGAGAAAAAGGAAAGAGGTTGGAGATATGATGAAAAATTGTATAAAAAGGAGGAGGATAAAATATGGATATTCAAAAAATGGGAGGAAAGTTGGGGATTGAATGATAATGGAGAGGTTAAATTTGAAATTGTTTGGGATACGATGAAAGCAATATTTAGAGGAGAAAGTATTAAATTGTCAAGCAGGAAATATAGAGAATATAAAACAAAAATAGATCAGGATACAAGACAAATTAAGATATTAGAGAACCAATTCTCACTTACGAAAGATAAAAAATGTTTGGAGGAATTGAACTTATTAAAAACTAAATTGATAGAAGATATTGAATTGGTTAAAAAAATTTAAGATATTTAAATAGGGATTTTTTTGAATTTAGTAACAAAAATTCTAGGTTATTGGCAAAGATGGCGAAAAATAAAACTCAAAAGAGAGAAATTGGTTCTCTGATAGATGAAAAAGGTACAAGGTGTTATAAGAGATTGGAGAAATGTGAAGTAGCTAGGAATTTTTTTCAAAAATTATATTTAAAGAAATCAATTGATTTAGAAACATTGAAGAATCATCTTGGAAAATATGCTATGAAAATAGATCAAACATATAAAGATTTGATGGAAGGAGATATAACACAGGAGGAGATCAACGAAATAATACAAGAGTTAAAATTAGGGAAGACCCCAGGAGAAGATGGATTACCTGCTGAATTCTATAAAGATTTTAAAGAACTAATAATACCAAAACTGCAAAAACTATTTAATGGAATTTTACATGGTGGAGAAGTCCCGATGTCATGGAATAAGACAGTAATATCTATAATTCCTAAACCCGATAAAGATCTTGAGAGGATCGAGTCCTACCGACCCATTTCTTTAATCAACCAAGATGCAAAAATATTTACAGCTATTATAAGTAATAGATTAAATAGTTTTATAGATAAATATATAAGTTATAATCAAGTAGGTTTTGTTAAAGGTAGATATATGAGTGATATAATTAGAAGAGTATTGAACATTATAGATGTAGCTGAAAATAATGGTGATGAAATAGGTATAATATCGTTAGATATTTTTAAAGCCTTTGATTCTGTACAATGGGATACTATTAAGGTAATTATTGAGGCATTAGGCTTTGGTAATAAATTTATACATGTTATTTCAAAATTGTATCAAAAAAGTAGTGCAAAGGTAAAGGTGAATGGAACAATGACGGGAGAGATTAAATTGGAAGCAGGTACGAGACAAGGATGTCCCTTGTCCCCAACATTATTCTTGTTAGTTATGGAGGTTTTGATTAAATTGATAGAAGCAGATGAAGAATTGGAAGGGTACAAAGGATACAAGATAAATTTGTATGCGGATGATACCTTGATTATTTTGAAAGATATAGAGAAAGATTTAAAGAGGATAAATAAACATTTGATAGAATTTGAAGAAATGACAGGTTTAAAGGTAAATTGGTTAAAATCTGAATTACTAATGAATAAAGATGGTAAGGAGTGGGAGAGTATGCAAGAACAATTTGGGATAAGAGTTAAGAATACATTGAAATACTTGGGGATAACACTTTCACTTAAAGTTAGAGAATTGAAAAAAATTAATTATGAGGTGATGTTGAAGGAAGTAGAGAAAAAGATAGATAAATATAAAGAGATAAAGTTGTCTTGGTTTGGTAGAATTGCAATGTGTAAAATGATGTTGTTACCAAAGTTTAATTTTTTATTTGAGATGCTACCATTAAATTTGACAGAGAAAGTTATAGAAGAATATCAGAAGAAATTAGATAAATTCTGTAATGGTGGGAAAAAACCAAGACTAATGAAGAAAATGTGGTATCAAAATCAAAAAGAAGGTGGATTGGGAATTCCCAATCTACTTAATTATTATCGGGCGTATAATATTCGAACCGTGATAAAAATACTTAAAGGTGGAGATGGTCATTGGGGAGATCTGGAGTTAAAAGATATTAAGAGATTTGGGTCTATATGGTTTTTAGATAGAGCAAAAACAAAAAAGGCAATTAATAGTTATTGGTTAAAGGGGCTGAGTAAAATCTGGAATAAATTTGTTAAAAAACTGATCCCGGATATAGCCTTCTTGGGGAAGACAACTGAAAGTTGGCCGATTAAAACTAATATAAGTCGGGATAAAGTAATTGAGGATGAAAATATAGGAAATATAGTAAATTGGTTAAGAGCTCTAGGAATTGAGAGTAGGAAAAAAAAAGTAATACAAAAATTGGAGTTGAATTGGTTCGAAAAAATACAGGTAGAAAAATGGACCATGAAAGTAAGGGGAATATGTAAAATTGATAGAAGTAAAACTAAATTTGAAAGTTTAGTATCTCAAATTATTAAGGATGAAATTGGGTTAAAAGGACTCGTTAGTAAGATATATAAGATTATAAACTTCGATGGAAATCCACAAATGGTAATGAAAAGGAATTGGGAGGAAGACCTTAAGATTAAAATATTGGATTTGGATTGGAATGAGAATTGGAAGGGTCGAATCATGAGGACTTTGTCTATAAGGATTAAAGAGCATAATTTTAAGGTTGTTTGGAAATGGTATTGGACCCCATTAAGATTATCACTGATAGATAAAAAAATGAGTGATAAATGTTGGAGATGTAATATGGAATTGGGAACTTATGAACATATGTGGTATAAATGTGTGAAAATTAAAAAGTTTTGGCAGCAATTAGAAAGAACGATGTGTGAAATGATGAAAAGAATAATAATATTGAGATCAGAAACTATATTGTTATTGATAATTAATGAACTAGAGTTAACAAAACATGAGAAAGAATTGATTAGAATTATGATTATAATGGGTAGAATTGTAATAGCAAGATATTGGAAAATAGAGGTAAATATTAAAATAGAAGAATGGTACTGTGAAATGTGGAAATTAGCCTTAAATGATAAAATGACGTGCGATATTAAATTTAGAGAGGGGGTTTATAAAAAAGATATCTTTTGGAAGACTTGGAAGCCATTTGTGGACTATGCACTTGGAACTTTGGATGCCTCGACGCCTGTACCTAGAGAACGTGGATTTTGGAGATCTTAAAGATAATAGAAGATACTTGAAACCAACTCTTCCTTTTGTTTTGTACAGCACTGGGTGAAATATTGTAAAATATTATAAAAATTTCAATTAAAAAAAAACAAAACAAAAAATATGGTACTTATGATTTCCTATAGCAGTGGTCGGCAAACCGCGGCTTTTGAGCCACAAGCGGCTCTTTGGCCCCTCGAGTGCGGCTCTTCCTCCAACCTCGCCGACAGTGGGACTCCTGGGCGCCACAGCAGCAACCCTCCACTGGCCGCCGATTCCTTCCCTCCCTCCCCCCGTGAAGTCTCCCCAGCCGGCATGCCGGCGACTTCCAGGGGCTGCGGACGCTCCGAGGGCGATTGGAGGGAACCGGCGTCTGATGGGTCACCCACTGAATGCCGTTCCTTCCCCCCCACACGGAGCCTTCTCAGCCCGTGGAAGAAGCCTGAGCGAGCGAACGAGCGAGCAAGCGCGGCGGGCAGACCAGGCTACTTCCAGGGGCTGCGGAGGCTCCGTGGGCGATTGGAGGGAACCGGCATCCGGTGGGTCACCCACTGAACGCCGTTCCTTTCCCCCCCCCCCCACGGAGCCTTCTCAGCCCATGGAAGAAGCCTGAGCGAGCGAACGAGCGAGCAAGCACGGCGGGCAGGCCAGGCTACTTCCAGGGGCTGCGAAGGCTCTGCGGGCGACTGGAGGGAACCGGCATTCGGTGGGTCACCCACTGAATGCCGTTCCTTCCCCTCCACATGGAGCCTTCTCAGCCCGTGGAAGAAGCCTGAGCGAGCGAACGAGCGAGCAAGTGCGGCGGGCGGGCCAGGCTAAGGCAAACGAGCGAGTAAGTATGGCGGGCCGGACTAAGGAGGCTCCACAGGGGGGACACGACAGACAGACAGACAGACAGAGAGAGGCACAGACACAGAGAGAGACAGGGAGGGAGGGAGGGAATCAGAGAGTGACACACACACACACAGAGAGACAGGGAGAGACAGAGAGAGGGAGGGAGGGAGAGAAAGATAGAGACACAGAATGAGTGATTAAGTGAGTGAATGAGACAGACACACACACACAGAGTGACAGAGATGGGCAGACGAAGGAGAGAGAGACAGAGATAGAGAGAGAGAGAGAAAGAGAAAGAGAAAGAAAAAGAGAAAGAAAAAGAAAGTGGGAGAGAGAGAGAAAGAAAGAGAGAAAGAAAGAAAGAAAGAAAGAAAGAAAGAAAGAAAGAAAGAAAGAAAGAAAGAAAGAAAGAAAGAAAGAACTTATGACCACAATTGAGCCCAAAAGTTTGGATGCTAACCAAGACCATTGTTAAGTGAGTTTCACATTTTCCAAGTTGGCCACGCCCACCCAGTCACATGACCGCCGAGCCAATCCCACAAAACAGGCCACACCTTCCGGCTCTCAAAAGAAATTTCAATCGTGGTATTGTTGACTAATGAGTTTGCCCGAGTTTGCCCGCCACTGTCCTATAGTCTTATTAATATGGTCCTCATTCTCTGGAACTGTGGCTTTTGAAGATTGTGAAAAACTCCTGGGAAATCTTTACAATGACTACTCTTGTCTTCACCCAACCAGGTCTCAGAAATACGTATTGGGTTTCTCTGTTCCTCTCCAGTCAAATCATAAGAGGAGAATGATTTGCTTCTAGACATTTGCTAACAGCAGACTGAGGCCAAGACAATCAGTGATACCGTTTAGCATCCAGGAGTATTCAAGAGGCCACTGGAGCATAAGATTATCAATTAACCAAGAAACATTTCACTGCTGAACATTTTTTGTCTTGCTGCCAAACCAAAATCTCCAGTACCAGCTGCTTACGAGTAAACAAATAGTTTGAATACTTTTCCCCTTAAGATGCCTTTAGACAGCTAAATGTGGCACCTCCTCTGCAGAATCTATTGAAGGAAATAATGAAATGACCCTAGAACATGCCACTGGCATTGAGAGCACAAAAGGGGAATGGCCTATCTCCACTGGTTACCCAAAACCTTTATCCAGGCTTTATCTTGCATCCAAATTTTATTATTTCACACACTTCATCTCCCGTCTGCTTTAACTATATTGGGTCATTAGGAAATCAGAATATAACAATACATCTATCTAGCCTCAAAAATACTCAAACCAGAAAATCCCATATAGAATTTCACAAATAATTTAAGCTTATCTAAGCCCCAATATGCTGTATTTTATCTATTTTCAGAAGCTTTTTGTCGCTCATACCATTTCTGTGTAAAGATTTGAGGGATACGGCATCTTTGAAGAAAAATTCTACTTTGTTCAATAATCGTGAAACAAAAATATAGTACCGTAGCAAGGAAAAACAGCAAAACAAATGGAAAGTATAATATGGCGATCATTCCTAAGCATTTCATTACTGCCTTTGATTGAGTTTTTGATTTGACTGCAGTACCAGTGCCGTTGGTACAATATCATTTAGCATTATATTTATTTCAATCTTAAATGTACATTTTTGCCAAGCATAAGTTGCTACATTTTGCAGCTGCTGACATATATTTTTGAGCTACTTCTCTTGATCCTCAGAATAAAACAATTAAGATAATTTTACATCAAGCAGTGAGAACTGGAAGTGTCATCGCTGCTCACTTTCAAAGATTTTTCACGCATGTTAAAATTTGGTCTCTGTAATTAAAAGTCAAAATTCCCTTTAAAGAACTACTAAAGATCAGGAGCCTTGGCCTTATACACACGCTCTGAGTGACATGTTCTTGAGGTACACTTGCTTGCTTCTTTATTCACATTACACTTTTATGCTTAAATAAGTATTAAGAATGAAGTGAATTCATAGACCTTCAGAAAGGAACAGGAGCCCGGAGGCTTTGAAGAAGAAATGACATCAAAGGCAATGTATTTTAGGAGCAAACATGCTAGCTTCTTAATAAAAATATGCAACCTATATAAGACGTGAGGACCAATAAAATAATACTATTTTATATGGATTTGCCTGAAGTTTTTATATGATTTGAAGCATATAAAATTAATATTTTTTTCTTATTACTTGGAGTTGGTACTCCTAGTTGAAACTGGGTAAAGAGTGAACAAGTGCTTGACTCATCAACTGTACTTTTCACAGGAAATCTTTTCAACTATGTTGAATGAATACAGCATATTGAGCAAAGGGGTAAAATGGGGTAAAAATAATTCCTTCCATAAAAATGGTTAATAAAGCATAACATAACTTTTTTCAGAAGTTGAACCAAAATTGTCTGTAATATTTTAGGTATAGGTTAAGTTCTAGATCTGAATTTCATGCACTGAGAGTGTTTTAGGTGACTGAACTATTTCCCAACCAGCTGGGTAGAGAGAAAAAATTCTTGGAGACCATCATGTGAGCAAGGTATTTCTGAGAAACCAGGCCCTGTTCTGGCCCAGGTCTTACTTGGGTCCTTCAATGAGCCACTATACTAGGATTGTAGGTCATCTTTTGCTTCACCATCTGGCCCTGTGCCCCATTCAGCCGCATCAATGACTGGATTCCAACAATCCTTATTGTACAAAGTTTATTGCATTACACAAATTTCTTTGGGTATGTCCCAGTGGTGGGTTGCAGGCGGTACGCCCTGGTACGGGCATACCAGAGCCTGCCCGGAGCACCAGGTACCGTTCCGGTGCTCCAGAGGGCCCAAACGCTTGCCCGAGCTCCTTATCTGTCCTTTAAAGCCTTTGACGCTTCCGTGCATGCGCATGGCGCATACAGCACCTGTGCGATGCTCCGCTGAGCAGATGGAGTGTTGCAGAGGCTTGCGGAGGCGTCGCTGGCAGGTATGACACATGTGTGTGCCACGCGTGTGTGCCCGTGTGCCACGCAAATCCATGTGGGCGACGCCGGGCCCATTCCAACCGTACCAGTTGGAACGGGATCTGGAACCCACCACTGATATGTCCCCACATACTCATTCAGTGAAGAATGGGTATGTGGGGACAACCCTTTGCCAGGAAGCAAAAGAGAAAGTGAAATGGGGTCAGTCTCTGCTTTGATGTACTTAGAACGAATCATCAGAAAGCCTGTGAACTTCCTGTGCTATCATTCCAAGAGACTGGAAATTGCCCCATGGAATTGCAAACAGTGGTTGCTTTCTGACTAGCATGTCAGGTCTTTGTCTCTGTACCAGATAAAATTATTTGCCCTTGAATAAAATAGGCATGGAAGTTAGCTCTTCCCTATGATCTGAACTTCAGACTAATATACAAAACTTCCATGAATGCACTAGACTAAATCCTGGCCACTTCCGCGACATTTCAGAGAAAGATATCTTACCTGATTGGACTCTTTTTTGGGTTGATATCTGTTATACTTGGATTTTTCTCATACTGAAAGTTATTAGAACCAATGCAAGACTTGTCTTCAAATTGTACACAGACAACCACATGGGTAATAGTTTCCATACTTGGCATAGTACAAATGATGGTGGTATCAGTGCGACTATAAAGAAAAGATAAACATTTCTGAATATAACTCATGTACATGCCCAATTCTACCCCAAAGGGACTCGGGCGGGGCACAGGAAAATTAAAAACAATAAACACAAACAGAGTACAAAATTTAAAATCACAATTAAACATATCCTGCGCTAAAAACATCTATAAAAACTAAAAACTGTCCCTAAAACCCCTTAACATTATAACTTAATTAAAATTACCCTAGGCCAGCCAAACGGAAGAAATGAGTTTTTAAAAGCTGTCGGAAGGAGCGGAGGTCTGTAGTTGTTCTAATTTCGGGGGGAAGGTCGTTCCAGAGGGTCGGGCCCGCCACAGAGAAGGCCCTTCCCCTGGGTGTCACCCGCTGGAATAGCCTAGTGGACGGCACCCGGAGAAGTCCCTCTCTGTGGGAGCGAATCGGTCGCAGGGATGTATGAGGCAGAATGCGATCCCGCAGATAGCTAGGTCCCGTGCCATGGAGCGCTTTAAAGATGGTAACTAACACCTTGAAGCACACCCGAAAGACGACAGGCAGCCAGTGCAGCTCACGCAGGAGCGGTGTTACATGGGAGAACCTAGAGGCTTCCATAACTGCCCGCGGGGCTGCATTCTGGACTAGCTGAAGCCTTCGGGTGCACCTCAAGGGGAGCCCCATGTAGAGAGAGTTGCAGTAGTCCAGCCGGGATGTCACGAGGGCATGAGTGACTGTGCAAAGGGCACCCCGATCCAATAGGGGACGCAACTGGCGGACCAGGCGGACCTGGTAAAACGCCCTCCTGGCCACGGCTGTCACTTGATCTTCCATGGACAGCCGGGCATCAAGGAGGACCCCCAAGTTGCGTGCCCCATCCACAGGGGTAAGGTGATCGTCCCCTATGGCCAGTGATGGAGTCAACTGGTTGTACCGGGATGCCGGAAACCACAGCCACTCGGTCTTGGACGGGTTGAGTCTGAGTCTGTTACTTCCCATCCAGGCCCGCACGGCTTCCAGGCACTGACACATCACCGCTACGGCATCGTTGGGGTGGTTTGGGGTAGATATATACAGCTGCGTGTCGTCAGCATAGAGGTGGTACTCTACCCCAAAACCACAGATGATCTCACCCAGCGGCTTCATATATGTGTTGAACAGGAGTGACGAGAGGACCGACCCCTGAGGCACC
Source organism: Rhabdophis nuchalis (assembly GCA_039707465.1). Classification (NCBI taxonomy): domain Eukaryota; kingdom Metazoa; phylum Chordata; class Lepidosauria; order Squamata; family Natricidae; genus Rhabdophis; species Rhabdophis nuchalis. Next base: position 67,807,110 of record CM077646.1, read on the forward strand.
CCACAAGTGAGGGGCCTAGAGGTCGACCTCTGCCCTCCTGTCAACACAAATTGCGATCGACCGGAGAGGTAGGAGGAGAACCACCGCAAAACGGTGCCTCCCACCCCCAACCCCTCCAGCCGATGCAATAGGATACCATGGTCGATGGTATCAAAAACCGCTGAGAGGTCTAATAGGACCAGGATGGAGGAACAACCCCCATCTCTGGCCCTCCAGAGATCATCTACCAACGCGACCAATGCCGTCTCGGTGCTGTGCCCGGGCCGGAAGCCGGACTGGCGTGGGTCCAGATAATCAACTTCCTCCAACTGATGGGTATGGTATTCATTTGAAGGTTTGCAGCTAACAAAGGCTTATGAAACTGTGACAAAAATGGAAGAATACTGAAGAATATATCTATCTCAGGGTTGAATTGTTAGGTGCTTGGTATTCATTGAAGGATGCCCAGAGTTGCTTGATTGTGAGATGGGTGGCATATCAATTTAATAAATAAATAAAATAAACAAATTCATATAGGTGCATGGAACGCTGTTACCTTCCCACCAAAGATGGTCCCTATTTTTCTACTTGCATTTTTTATGCGCTTTCGAATTGTTATGTTGTCAGAAACTGGGACAAGTAATAGGAACTCACCCCATTATGCAGCACTAGGGATTCGAACCACCGAAATGCCAACCTTTCGACCGACAAGCTCAGCGTCTTAGCCACTGAGCCACCGTGTCATTCATACACACACACACACATATACATACATACATACACGTGTGTGTGTGTGTGTGTGTGTTTATTTATTTTATTCAAATTTATATCCCGCACCTTCTCCAAAAAGGTAATACAATATTCAGAAATAAATTGAAATTACTATCAGATAGACATCTTCCATAAATTATTTGATCTAAGCAGAACTTATTTTTAGAAGACAGTTATATAACAAAATCATATAGCACTAATATAGCACTAATACCAGGTCTAGGCTATCCATCAAAAGTATATGCTTTAAACATTGGAAAATTAATATAAGTAATGATAAATTTATATAGAAGCCCCATATTTATCAGCTCAACTGCAAACCCAATTTATACTTTGGAAAACATATTTCTTAGAAAATTTTCTTATTTCAACTAGCTTTCTGTAAAAAGTATAATTTCTAACCTTCAGAGCTGCATCATGTTTCATTCTGAGCAGTATTTACCTGATGTCTCTGCATTCTTTTGTAGCATTAAGCAAAACTCGAAGCTTGGATCCTATACTGAGATTATTTCCTGTGATGGTTACTTTGGTACCTCCAGCTTTTGGTCCAACAGATGGAAACATAGATGTCACTACTGGAAGCTAAAATGACAAAAAAGAAGAATGTCAACAAGATACACTGGTTTCCTAGTTTGTAGTGACATCTCAGTTCAGAAATGTAAATGCTGCAAACATTTAAAAAATTGCTTGTGACAAGTCCTATTATCATTCCCCAACAACAAACCAAAGATGTTAAAAATATCATAGGGAAAAATAATTCTAAGTTAATTACTTGGAAATCAATCAAACTGATTTAGTACTGCACGGCATAGAAGCTACTATTAAATGATGTCATTGTTATATTACTTACAAGATTAATGTAAAACATTTGGAAACAGTTGTCCTTAAAATAGCCTGTCTTTTCATTTTTGTCTCACCTGAATCAGACACAGTGAACTGGATGAGAGTTATCGTTATTAAAAAGGTAACCGAAAGTACTATTGGTCACCGTATGTTTACAAAAAGATGGAATCTAATTGTGAGTTTTTCCTTCCATATGCTACTATCATTTTAGTAGCATCAAATCTTTAAATCTCTCCCCCACCCCCACCCCCAATTATCCTGTCAATTCCTTCCACCTAATTTAAATTGCTTTTCCAAAAGCTACTTTCTGGCCTGATGGAAAAAATAACAACAACAAAACTCACAGATTTATCAAAAAGACATACTTTACATTGAACAGGATAACCTGCTTATTTTAAGAATCATTTTAGTGTAATGTGCATGTTCAGGTTATCACTGTAAAAGTAGATAGATCTGGGTATCTTGGTGACACAGGAGATTTGGATAGCCTGTTTAATTCTCAAGTACTCAGTAGATAAGGCATATTTAAATTTTAATATGTCTTAGTTAATTATGATATATTTTACATTTGTTTGTGCATATCACTAGAAATCACAATTTTCCCTTATGACAATTCACAATTAAGAATTCAGTTAGCAGAAATTACGTACTATATAAGAAAATCGGTCCTTGGATTTCCCTTCTTTGCTCACATTAACTGTCACCACATCAGAAAATTCTTCTGTTGCTTCTCCAGTCCAGCAAACAATTCTGTGTAAAAAAGAGGTTTTTGACTGAAAAATAAGAAGTGTGACCAGTCTAGAAAATATGTCAAGAATAGACAAAATATGAACTTATGGCTCTTTGAGTATTGTTTTTATTTTATTTTTAAAAAGCATGTACATTTTTAAAAATCTGGCATATTGTATTATTTTTATTTCCAAGAATGCCTCTATGCCCTATGTGGGCCTCATGAGCATTTCTTATTGAACAAACAGTAAGTCACATAATGTTATTCTGCTACAAATTCTTTATTATCCTTGATAATTCTAAAGAACCTGAAATTATATATAGCAATCTATGCAAAACAGGGCATTTAGGAATTGACAATTCCACCCAAATCAGATTAAAGTCAGAATCTATATGCCCATTTCAGCTGTTTGACACTCATACGTATTGATATTTCTGAAATTCTGTTACCAATTCTTATGATTTCAGACTTGTGAAAATCTGGCCCTTATAGTTCATTCTGCAAATGTACAGTTGACTAAAAAAACAAAACATTAAAAAAAAAAAGTAATATGTGTCATAGTGGTCCCATTATTGCCCTGTGATGGTTTATGAACTCTATATTTCTTAATATGCATTGATCATGTAGATGTGAACATGATCACATGAATGTACTTTGAATTATATACAAAAAAATCTGAATTCATCTGATTTTTCCCGATTATCTGGAAAGACCAGGTCACTCCATATTTAACATCTTGATTCGGGTAATATGTACTTGCTCTCAATTCATGAACGATGAATGCAACAAAATGATTGATTAATCTTCTTCTGTTTGGTCAAAGTTTGGTGATACCTTTCAAACATGTCCTGAATGTTTTTTGGTTGATATTGTTGTTTATTTTAGTTGCTGGTTTTTTGTGGTTTGGTGGTGTGTGTGTTTTTTTGCTTTTTTGATCTTTTAGGTTTTTCTCATTTCCCCCCTCTATTTTTCAAATTTAAAAAATACTTTTAAAAAGCAATTTCACAATTTAAACGTGCTGCAAGCTTCTGCTTGAAATAGGATTTGAAATGTAAAGAATGTCTGCACCAAAAACCATTGTCCTGCTTTAATTAATTGAAGCGTAACTTTTTCATTAGTCCTTTGTCCAATGTGCTGTTTATGCATTTTTTCATCTACTTGAAGAATTTTTCCTGGAACTACACTGTGTTTTTTGGATAACTTCAATAACCTCAATATTGCTATTACTAGATACAGCAAGGATTTTTGTTTTCTACTAAGTGATTGCTATTGTAAAATGATAATATTATTGTGGTGAAGGCATACATAATTAGCCAGTGGGGCTGGGGAAGGAGAGGGGTGGTTTAAAGCTGAAGATGGAAGCCAATGGGACATTCACCACATCCACATCCCCCATTGATGTCCTGTATTCAACTTTATTCTGTCTTACAAGTTGCAAAACAGAGAGATAGGTATAATTTCTGTAGGATAAACAGTACCCTGAATATAAAGGTTTTGAAATGTCCTTTCTCCTGCACCCGAGAAAGAACGAATGTCATTTCTGGCCAATATTATTGCTATTAAAAATTTTTATACTGAAGAAAAAGCTGCAACAGTGGCTATGATGGGGAAAGTTATAAAATATAATACTTGGCCAGAAAATTAAAGGGCCATTGTAGACAGTCATACGCAATGATGCTTTAATTTATAAATATCCAGTAGTAGAAAATGTATCAGGGGCAATACTAAGCTGTAATAAGCATGTTTAGGCATTCAATCACATAAATTTATTTTAATTATGATGCATTTTTGGCATGACTACATATATTTTTCCTTTTTCTTAATTCAAGCATACTTATCCCTACCTATATCCATCAACTCTCCGTAATGTATAATTTGTGCACCTTTCAAAGTTAAATGTAGTTATAGTGCTTTTAGTAACAGAACAACAAAGAGCCAGTAATTCTAGACTTCTTATTTGCTAAACTTTTTAACCTTGGTTCTTGAGTGAGTATTCCATTTACAGAATAAAACAGAATTTTTCCTATATAGATGATTTCATTCCAAAGCAGGGTGTAGACAAGTCACCTTAGCTGGTCTCTGTGAAGCCTGTCTAGTTTCAATAATGAAGACAACTGCAAAAAGGATGTGGATATAAAGCTAGGGGGAAAATTGATAGAACTGCAGAAATTGTTTCTAAACTATGACAGCATGGGAAGCAGCTGTGTAAGTGTTATTACACTTGTCACCCTAAGTTCCTCCCTGTCTATAAGAGATGAGGAAGCTCTGAATTTTGTGGATTACAGCCCTTTGTTACATAAAGACAGCCAACTAAAGAACAACTTATGCTTGTCAGCGAGGTATTACTTTATATAAAAAGTAATTTCCTTCCTTACATTATCTTTGCATTTAAAAAAAACCCCATGAAATGTATTTTTTTCCAATCTGAACAATAATATATAGCTTAAAGAAAGAACTTGAATTCTAGGATGGGAATGCTTCAAGTTTTAAGTTTTAGTTTTGTTACCTATAATTTTGAAAGAACTTCCTCATTACATGTGTGTGTGTGTGTGAGAGAGAGAGATGTGGGGGGGAGAAAGACAGACAGAAATTTCTTCTGGAAAGGGTGTGGCCCTAGTTTCTGTAGGAGACAGACTAGGGGAGGAGTCTGCCTGCCAGGGGAGACAATCACAGGAGATGTCAAATGAATTCTCTATGTGAGTGTACAAGGCGAAATCCAACCCGTCTTGAATGAAGTTGAACCGTATCTAGGCTCACTCGAGTGCAAATCATCAGTCTGAGAACATTTCCTCAATAAAACAGGTAATTGAATTCTTCAAGTGCGAGTCTGGTTGTTTGTACCAGACGGTTTCATTCATTGGGTCAGTAAGCAAATAGTAGCAGTTAGTAGTAACAGAAGTTAAGAACTGAATATTCTGTTATCAATTTACATATTAACAAATTCATGCAATCCTCTATGCAATCATATGCAATCTATGCTATCACACACCTGAACCCTGAAGCAAGAAAGGATCAATCAGCTGAAAAGAAGAAAATAAACCCTTCCCAACTGCTTGATTTCAAATTAATTTAGCTTGAATTACTCACTCCTCGGAGACTATATATCTGTCCTGAAGTGGTGAGCATTTCACATTTCCTATCTTGACAGCATTAACAACATCACTGAATCTACGGCCAAGATTTCTCCCTCGAATCGTAAGCTGAGTTCCTCCTTCCAAGGGTCCATCCAGAGGCTCAATCTGCAAGTTCAAAGGAAACTTAATGAAAACAGCTGAAAACAAAGGGGGGGGGGGAATATTTTTTGTGTTCGCGTTAACAAATAAATCACGTTGTTAACATTCATATATGATTTAAACTTTCTCTGGCTTAATTTTATACTACCCTTATCCTACTAGAGGTGTGGTGACTCAGTGGCTTAAAAGATGTCAGAGAAGGACTATACTCTGCCAGTTCAAGTCCTAGCATCAAATGAGGGAGTAAGCTCCTGCCACCTGCCTCAGCTACTGTCAAGCTAGCAGTTTAAAAGCATGTAAACAAGAGTAGATAAATAGGTACCACTTTGGTGGGAAGGTAACAGCGTTCTGTGTTTTGCCATACACTTTGCGCTGCGGCATGATGTTATGGTGACATGACCGCGGAAACATCTTTGGACAGTGCTGGCTCAATGGCTTAATGTAACAGAGACGAGCACTGCTCCCTAAAATTGGCATACAACTAAAAGAGCAAAAACCCCAGGGACTCCTTTACTTTATTTCATCCCTCTAAAACATCATTTTGTAATAGTGTGAAAGGAATGTGAAAAACAACAAGATTAGCCAATGAAAAATATAGATAAAATATAACATTTATGGATAGAAACAAAACCTGTACAACCGAGCTTCTACAATTCTACCATGATCCATAAAATAATTTGTGAGAAGATTATTCACAATTGATTCAATACTGTCATTCCCTAACATCTACATTATCTGCCATGGAATTACCCATTTTGTAAGTGTGATGGTCAGAAGCTGCAACGGTATCTTACAACAATACTAAATCTCAGGGGAGATTTCATTTGTCACCACTTGTTTTTTTCCATGAATCAAAGTCACTGATTTCACAGGATGTTTGAGTTACTTTAATAACCTACAATTAGAAAATTGTAGGTTATTTGTCATTTTGTGACAATTTGCCATTTTGTGACAAATCTATAAAACCAACTATAAAGGAACCACAAAGAAACAGCAGCCTTCCTTCCTTCCTGGAAGTTCACTTACAAAGTCTACCGCTTGCCTTTCCCTCTAACTGCTGCCAACATAACATGACGTCAGCCAGGACAGAAGGTCATTAGCGGAGGCATTTTCTTCCGCCAAGCTGCTTAAAGTTGATAATGTCTCTGACTTCACTGCTCCAATAGAGCTTCAGTTGTCCTCGTCTTCTCCCTTTCAGGACTACTCTAGAGACACTAAAAAAAACCCCTTGTTTATTTTTGAAATGGAATATATAGCATCTGCTAAGGAAATAGCGTCCTAGTCTAATAACGCTAATGCTGATGATTTGTTTTCACTAGTTGCTTTTGGCAGAGAGCAAGGGGTTCAGTTTCCTACACTGTACAGTGGAATTGAGTGGGCCTCATTAGCATTTCCTCTGCATTGTTATACCAAAGAAATGGAAACATACTTTACATATTAGTAATAAATTAGCTACTTGATTTTGAACAGATGAGGAACCTACCAACTCTAAGTTCCCTGGGTTGATTAGCTTTTTCTGACTTAACTACTTTGTCCTTTAGAATTCTTTAATATGCAGCTAGTTTCCTAAATAAAGATCACTAAACAAACTGTATACAATTAGTCCTCAACTTACAACAGTTTACTTAGTGACTATTCAAAATTGCAACAGAACTGAAAAAGGTTTTTCACACTTAACGAATGCTGCAGCTTTCCCAGGTCACATGATCGAAATTCAGACACTTGGCAACAGACTTGTACTTATGACTGTTGCAATGTCCCGGGGTCACTAACCTTTTGCAACTTTCTGGCAAGCAAAGTTAACAGGGAAGCCAGATTCGCTTAACAACCGTGTGACTAATTTGGGAGCTGCAGTGAGTCACTTAACAAATGTGGCCTGAAAAATTATAAAATGGGGCAAAACTCACTTAACAAATGTCTCCCTTAGCCACAGATGTTTTGACCTCAATTGTGTTTAGTTGGAAACTACCTGTATTGCCTTTGCAGATTTTGATTAGAGACAGTTACTGTAGATGTTCTATGTGTGTCAAAAAGCTGAGCTACTGACACAGATGAGAATATTGATCATGCCACACGTTCATCATACCATAGCTAACAAGGAACGTGACATGTGAATTCAACAAGAGGAAAAGAAAGAGGCTATTTGATCTGAAGGACTGCATGGTGAACTATGAGGGTTGGAAAGCTCATGTCCTGAATAATTGCTGATTGTAAAGTATGTGTTCTGCAACTTCCTAACTACTTATCATGGGTGATAGAGTGGCTGATTCTTTAAAAAAAAAAAAAAACTAAGTACAAAAACCAAAGAAAAACTACGAAAAATTATAAAAGAAGGAAAGCCAAAAAGAAAAACAACCTAAAGAACATATATTCGCATACAGACATGCATAAAGTTGTACAGTAACCATTTTGATGAATGGAAGCTATAATTTGTTGCAGTCATCGTGGCTAGTTATCTGCGGGATCGCATCCTACCCCACACATCCCTTCGGCCGATTCGCTCCCACAGAGAGTGACTTCTCCGGGTGCCATCCACTAGGCAATGCCAGCGGGTGACGCCCAGGGGAAGGGCCTTCTCTGTGGCGGGCCCTACCCTCTGGAACGACCTACCCCCTGAACTTAGATCCATCACGGACCTCCGCTCCTTCCGCCAGCAATTAAAAACTTACCTTTTCCAACAGGCCGGCCTGGCCTAACCTACTGTACTTAGCCTTGGTTATTAGAGAAATTTTTATATTGGGTTTTATGGTAATTTTAACGGGAAGATTTTAGCATAGGAGTTAGTTTAATATAGTTTTAAATATTTATGTAATTTATTGTGATATATTGTGTTTTTTATATTTCCTGTGCACCGCCCCGAGTCCCTTCGGGGAGAGGGGGCGGTTAATAAGTCGAATTAAAGTAAAGTAAAGTAAAGTAAAGCTAATCTACACTGACAAATTCTCCAAAGCACCAAATAGTTGGAGCCACAAGTCCAGCATGGAAAAGCATAATCAGATTTTCCTTTAAAGTTAAAAAAAAAATTACTTGGCAATATGAAAATATGGAAATTAAATGAAATCTTTTTGCGCTAAGAAGCAAAAGCGTAGATGAATGATTAAGGATGCTGCAACACGATCTGAAAGTCTGCAGCCTGCTTTTCTTGAAGACAACCAGGCATGTATTTGCAGCAACTGCAAGTTTAGGAAGGAATCCTTTCCTTTCAGTAGATATAAATGACACTTCAAAGAAGCATCTATTACCATACAAGTAGTCCTCGAGTTACAACAGTTCATTCAGTGACTGTTCGAAGTTGCAACGGCACTGAAAAAAGGGACTTATGACCATTTTTCAAATTTACAACCATTGAAGCATCCCCATGGCCATGTCATCAACATTCACTTGCTTAGCCACTGGTTCATATTTATGATGGTCGCAGTGTTCCAAGGTCATGTCAATGACCTTTTGTAACCTTCTTACAAGCAAAGTCAATGTGGAAGCCAGAGTCACTTAATAACCATGTTACTGACTTAACAACTGCAGTGATTCACTTAACAACAATGGCAAGAGAGGTCTTAAAATGGAGCAAAATTCACTTAACAAATGTCTCACATTAGCAATAGACATTATGGGCTCAATTGTGGTCGTAAGTCAAGGACTACCTGTATTACTTGAGATTTTTGAAGACTTTCAGAGAAAGCCCAATAATCTGACCACTCGGGTAATATAGTTACCCATCCCTTCAGCTCATAGATAAATATAATTAAAGGAAAGAAGAACACTACAAGTCAATAACTATGCAAATAGTATCAACAGAAGAGATTGGGTAAGGTGGTTATGAATGCTGTTCATGTCTCTGTAGATACTTCATGGTGCATCTTGCTGCACAAGTATGTGTTGTTGTTTTTATCTGCTCTTTCTTCTTTTGGACTTCAAGTGTAAAATAAGGAATTGCTCTGATGAGCATGGCCATGTAGCTTTACCCACCAATTTCTTTTTGGTTCCATGTGCCACTGAGTACTAAAAAGCGAATGCATCATAAAGTAAATTTAATTTAGTGTCTGAATCATGACTTCAGGTTCCAAATCAGTCTTGGAGGCTAGCTCCTTATTTTGGTCTGCAATAGAACCTAATTGTGTAGCAGAAAGCTTCATTTTTAAGTGAAAGCAGTTATTCCTGAATTATGGGTTCCAGGTGAGACTCAAGGGAAGATAATCACCTCTACTGCTTTCAATAGGTAGAGAAGAATAGGCTGATAGAAAAGCTGAAGAAGACATTACTGGGGAAAAAAAATTGCAAAGCTATTTTTATTCCTGTATCATTAAAGATACCAGAGACAGAGAAAGTGGCTAATTTGGAATTGCTTATTTTAAATGCTCTTTTTCATGACTGAAACCAATTAAAAACTTCAATGGAAGCAATACATTTGTTGCCCGAATCTCCTGATAAGAGCATGGAGGAGTTAAAAGAAATAGCTACTGTCTCTCAAAAAGCAAGACTAAATTAACTCAAAAGTGCTGATAAACAAGGTACTAAAGATGCTGAAAGGATATTGAAAGGGAATGGTGATTACCTGGCTGATAAAGATACTTGGGGGGAAAAAGATCTTAGTGGTAAATTGGAAACAAAACATGAGGCAACAGCATGATATGGCTGCAAATGAGAGTGAGATGGGTGGTATCTACATATGTAATACAAACAAACAAACAAAGTTATTTACTTAATTTTTGGCCACATCTCAGCATTATTTCCAAATCATCTTTGGGGTCATTGTTCCATTTTAATCTGCTTTGACCATTCTACATCTTGAACAGAGCAACTAGTTTTGGATAGAGCAGCGGTCCTCAACCTCTCCCCAATCTTGGCGGCCTCGCCAGGGGGTAGAGAGAGGATGGTTCCATGATACCACTAGGCGCACTTGCACCTACTGTGCATGCGCACAGCTGCTGCTTACAAAAATGGAGCTTCGCACTTGCTTATGCAAGTGGAGGTGTGCACGCAGTTTCCCACCTCTCACACAGCTCAGTTCCAAATGGGCCACGGCCCTCTAGTGGGTCATAACCCAGGGATTGGGGATCGCTGGTATAAAGTACCATAATTTAAAAAGGATTCAATGGTAGGAACAGTGTATTGCAGAGAAGTGTAACAAGAATGATCAGGAAATCAAAATCTATTAAGAGAAATTGAAGGAGCTGACTGTTTAGACCAGGGGTGTCAAACCCGTGGCCCACAGGCTGGATGCATCATGCGGCGGCCATACCAATCCCCGATTTAGCAAATGGGGGGGGAGTCATGATATGTCATGTGACGAGAATGTGATGCTGTGAGTTTGACACTCCTGATTTAGACTTAAAATGACTGGGTTGTATATGACAGCATTCTTCAAATATTTGAAAAGGTATCAAGTAGAAGAAGGTCCTGTTCTTTCCCATTCCAGAATGTATGGCTACAATAATAGACCTAAGATACAGGAAAGCAGATTCTGACTGGATATTAAAAAAAAGTCCTAAAAGAAAAGTGTGAGATGGAACTAATTACTCAGAAAGCAAAAGACTCTTCTTTCTTGGAAGTGTTGAAATGGAACAAAGACACGCACCTTAATAGAATCCTTTAATTTGGAGTCTGACATTAAGCAGAAGGTTAGATTCAGTGGCCTCTTTCAACACTATGGTTCTATATAGAATAGAATAACAGAATTGGAAGGGACCGTGGAGATCTTCTAGTCCAACTTAGGTAGGAAACCCCACACCACCTCAGACAAATGGGTATCCAACATCTTCTTAAAAACGTCCAGTGTGTGAGCATTCACAACCTCTAGAGGCAAGTTGTTTCACTGATTAATTGTTCTAACTATCAGGAAATTTCTCCTCAGTTCTAGGTTGCTTCTCTCCTTGATTACTTTCCACCCATTACTTTTTGTCCTAGCTTTGGAGACTAGCTTGACCCCCTCTTTATATGTTTATACATTATCTCCTGGACAAAATATATTTACATGTTGACAATTGATCTTGTGTGAACACATTTTTTTTTTGTTTCAAGTAATTTGGCTCTTTATTTATTTATTTAAAAAAGTTTTAATTCTTCCACCCATAAAAAGAGGAAATTTATGGTTGCTTGATCTTTTCCTGAATGAAAGCTAGTGTTTGGAAGATTTGAACTGATATAATGCCATACAGCTTTAATGAATCTGGATCATTTAAAGTGGAAGGAATGACATATAGTTTCCCCTAAAATTAATGAGCATAATTCCCATAAACTTCCACAGGAACAACTTTTTAATCCGGTTATAAAAATGCTTAGATTCCCATCTCAGGCTTCAGGAGACATCTCATTTGAAAACTGTGTTCCATGATTTTCCTTTATTATAAAAGATATTATGTTTACATGACCATTCATTGATTCTATCATTTACAGCTATCTTAACATATCTGTTACAAAGATCAAAAATCAGATTCCTGCTTCATCCTCCATTCAGGACATTAGGCTTCTCAATTCTGCCCATGGATAGACTCTCCACTCATTGTCTTTTACTTTAAAGCCTCAGAGCCAGAGGTGGTATTCATCAGGTTCTGACCAGTTCTGGAGAACTGGTAGCAGAAATTTTGAACACTACGGAGAACTGATAAATACCACCTCTGACTGGCACCGCCTCCATCTATTCTCTGCCTCCTATATCCCAGCTGATCAGGAGGAAATGGGGATTTTGCAGTATCCTTCCCCTGGAGTTGGGAGGGAATGGGGATTCTGCAGTACCTTCCCCTGGGGTGGAGAAGGAATGAAGATTTTACAGCAGGGGACTCAAACTCAATTTACCTGGGGGCCGCTGGAGGCAGAGGCTGGGTGACGCTGGGCTGCATAAGGGATTCACTCCCCCTGCGGGCCGCACTAATATTATACTTTCATATCACGGTGGGGGCCACAAGATACCATCCTGTGGGCCACAATTGGCCCACGGGCCGTGAGTTTGAGACCCCTGTTTTACAGTATCCTTCCCCTACCACGCCTACCAAACCATGCATGTCCACAGAACTGGTAGTAAAAAAAAATCTGAATCCCACCACTGCTCAGAGCTGAAATACAGTGAATACTGCAGTGACTCCAAATTTTACCTTCCTAATTTCAGGAGGAGGACACATGGCTGGGATCTGGGAGGCTTCAGTATTTAGTCTGCAGTTAGAAGTGATCTCGCTCCAAATGCACTGATGACCAAGATCTTCTCTCCCAAGACACTGAGAGCAATCAGCACTTCCAATTGCACAATTATAAATCTCCACTGAAAAAAACAGATAACATATGCTAAAATTGAAACATGCATGATTCCTCCCCCTTTCCAGCAACATAACATTTAAAATCCAACAGAAGAATAAGAGTTTGCACAAGAGTTTTCTGCTGTAATCCTAAAGCTTTCCCAGTAATTCTTGGCACTTCTCCCTTCTACAACATAATTTAGTACTTAAGCATTCTCTCTGTCACACTGTGCTGTTTTTAAAATTCTCGACCACTGCATGAGAATCAACTCTGAGCTACAGCATCCAGTTAGAAAAAAAATGTATTTTTTCAATAGCAAACATTATTTAAAATGCTCAGTGTGTTGTGAACATTTCACTAACTTGCTTTCAAAAGGAAGGGAAGAAAATCAGGAAAACTGAGTCGTGTAATGGTAACACAAGAACAGGTGTTAGTCCTTATTACAAAACTGAATCACCAGGCCCAGATGGTCTCTACCAAAGGGTTATTAAGGACCTTAATGCTGGGACTGTGGACCTCCTAACCGAAATATGTAACCTGTTCCTACTTTTGGCCTCTATAGTTTAGAACTGGAAGTTGGCCAATGTAACTCCAATTTTTAAGAATGGCTCCTGGGGGAAAGCCAGGAAATTCTAGACCTGTCAGTTTAACATCTGTCCTGGGGAGGACAGTGGAAACAGCTATTAAAAATGATACTACCAAACATCTGGAGACACAACTCATGCTCAAGGATACCCAACATGGCTTCACTAAGCATGATCCTGTCCAACTAATTTACTAGAGTCTATTAAAGCTGTTAATAAGCATGTGGATGAGGGTGAGTCAGTAGATATCAATTACATAGATTTTGACAAAGCCTTTAATAAAGTCCCTCATCAAAGATTTTTCAGTAAGTCTTCTGGGTGAAAATTCAAGGTCCTGTTCATCATCTATAAAGACATCTATGACACAGGGCCAGGCTATTTTCTGTGGACAGCCTTTCTCCTATTATTTATTCTTTGTTGTACTTGCTTTTAATAAATAGGGTAAGCTCCAGGTCTCTTCCTTCAAAAAATGTAAATTTGCTGGAATCATGACATCTCAGTAGCAGTAACTACTCCGTGGAGGAGCATTCCTTGGTGTTCTGGATGGCCCCAACACTGTTAGCACTGAACAGGCACTGAACACCTGGCTGTTTCCTTATTCTCCAAATGGATTTCTGTACGTTAGGGAAGTACAGTAGGTATCCAAATGGTAGATACCATTCAGTGTAAGCAAATGTAAAGAGATACACATTGGTGGCAAAAATCCTAACTATTTATACAAACTAATGGTACCAGAGATAGTAGTGACTGTTGAGAAAAAAAGTTTTCGAGGTATAATGGTAAACAATTCATTGAAAGTGGGCATGGTTACTTCTTATGTTTCAAGGCTGTCAGGTTTTGTTCTTTTTGTTTGTTCTGCCCTCAAATTATTGTGCGATCCTCACAATTCTTTATTATTAAAGAAATGCCTTGGCTTTTCTCCATATTGGGTAACTTTGTTTGGCTATGGATTCTTTTTACTTTTTAAATTGGTTGTTAGTTACCCAGAGTTATATTTAAGATGGACTAAATAAATAAATTGTATAAATAAAAAAATGGTTCAAAATATCTTTAGGTAGTTTACAATCTTCAACCAATAAAAACCAATAACTTTCAACATTGGTATAAACACATTCAAGAATACATTAAAAAATTTGTATGTATCATTCAAAAATTATTGGTCACTGAAATAAGAGAAACAAAATTCCATCAAGACTTTCACTCTATAAGAAACAGGTGAATTGTAGACTGTTTATAAACATTCCCAATAGCTTCAGAATTTTGAAATTAAAACCTGCATATACATTTTTAATTTGCGTATTATGGTTAATAGCTATTTAAAAATCTATGATCCAGAAATAAAATTGTTATCCGAGTTCTGCCACTATTCTGAGAGAACATTTGTTGTGGATATTACAAAGCTGATAAATGATATCTTCATACATTACTAAGGTGATATCGAAGCTTCAATCAATTTGAAACAAAAAAAATAAAAACAGCCCCAAAGTAAAATGTAAAACAGCCGCAAACTATTGGATACCACATAGCTTGTACTATAATAACAAATTCCATTCCATTCCAAAATACATTTGTCCCATATGTCTTATTGACATAAACTTAACAATAAGAAGATATCCTGAAACTAACTGAGAAAATACATTCTAAATACAATGGCAAGTGTTATTTTTATCAATATGTATAGTTTGCTAGCAACTATATGAAACCCACTTAAGAACCAAGATAATCTGCATGCAGATATGAATTCTGTATATTGAAATACTACATTTTTTGGCTTTAAAAACTCTAACCTACTTCAGGAGACTATTAAATGAAAAGACCAATTAGTGAAAAACATTTAAGACTTTTATAGATGAAATACTCAAATTAGAAAGTGATGAAAGCCAAACCAAATTTATGTCAAACCTGTCATCATCTGTGGACTGTCAATAAATTTTTCAGGTCTTCCTTTCAATTGAAGATTTACCAGAAATAAATGTCTTTTCTCGAAGGTATGAAGCTGCATAAAAAAAAGGAGAAGAGAGTTGTCTCATTTACTGAACCAGCAGACCAAAACATGTAAATTAAGTTATTACTGTGAAGGCATTTCTGTATTACAAGATACATATATTCAACAGAAGAAACCAGGAGAATAGACTAAACAAATACCATACAGATAATCCTCGATTTATGATCCTTTGCTTAATGATGATTTGAAGTTACGAGACTCAGGAAAAATTACTTACAACCTGTCCTTGAAGTTAGGACCTCTGCACTATCCCCAAAATGATTGTATTTCAGGCCCTTGGCAACCTGTTTGTACTTACACCATTTGCCAAGTGCCCCATAATCACATGATCGTCATTTGTAATCTTCTCTGCTAGCTTCCCCAGAAAGTTAATGTGGAAGCCACAGGGAAAGTTATAAAATGCTGCAGCAGCAAAAGAATTTCCCTTCCCCACCATGTGGGTGGGAGGCTCTTATGGAGGGGCTGAAGAAATGAAGATTTTCAGGTAGTAGATTACTTCCTTGTTCTCTTTGAGTGGTCAGTTCTACTTTATGGGTGGAGAAGAGATCAAACTCCTAGGCTCTCTATATGTTGCTGCCATTGAGTGTTGTCCTTTTTCTTCTATTGTTTAATATCTATGTGGATTATTAGGATTATTTATTATAACTCAATTTATAAGTAATTTATTTATAAGATCCTGCGCGAGCTGCATTGGCTTCCTGTGGTTTTTCGAGTGCGCTTCAAGGTTTTGACAACTATCTTTAAAGCGCTCCATGGCTCGGGGCCTAGTTATATGCGAGACCGCCTCCTGCCCCATACATCCCTTAGACCGATACGCTCCCACAGAGAGGGCCGATACGCTCCCACAGAGAGGGACAATGCCGACTGGCGACACCCAGGGGAAGAGCCTTCTCTGTGGCGGGGCCAGCCCTCTGGAATGACCTACCCCCTGAATTACGTACCATCACCGACCTCCGCCTCTTCCGCCAATGTCTTAAGACATATTTGTTTCAACAAGCCGGCCTAGCCTAACCTCCCATGGGGACTTTTAGGTAGTTTTAAATTGGGTTTTTAAAATTTGGTTTTAGCGCAGGATAGGTTTATTTAATAGTTTTTAAATTATATTTATTGTATTTTGTATGTTTTTAAATTTCCTGTGCGCCGCCCTGGGTCCTTTGTGGTGAAGGGCGGGATATAAATTTAATAAAGAAAGAAAATAATAATAATACCCAGTTATGAGCTGGGCAGGAGATGCATTGAAGATGTGGACCCTGTGTCTAGAGGGTGCTACCTCACCATGTTATCTTAGTTCCTAGACCACTACGATATGCCTATGAAGATCAATCAAAACCTTCAGCAGCTGCCCAAGTAGCAGTTCCCTTATATAACCCTACTAATTATGGGAAATGCCATAATTACCAATTAATTTCTGAATGCAACCTAAGATGCTTGAAATCACTCAGAAAGCCTATGTCACACTGGGCCTTGACCCTTCTGAGATCACTTTCTCTGAGCTGAAGCTTTGTGTCAGGTGAGACCATTGAGAGAAGGCTTGATGTAGGCTCTACCACCAAAGGAATGAAAGGGTCCCATAACTGTGTTGGGGAAAACTACCTATGGACCATTCTCTTTCTATTGTGTGGTAAAAATACTCAGGAGTGAAGAAATACAATGCCACCATTTGAATGATGGTGCATCAGATTTGTTCTAATTTTTGTTGCACGCTGTTTTTTCTGTTAATCTTGAATCAGTGTGTTGTAAGCCTCTTTGGATATGTATGGTTTATAAACAGGATAAATTGAAGTTCCTGTTAGAAAGAGCAACTTTGGAACTGAATATACTGTATATTGTTCATACAGCTAGACTATACTGAAATTGTAGATGGAAAATGTGATTTGATAAAATGGTATGCACGTAGTCTGTGACATGCTACTATGGTATTTATAAGAAAAAAACTCTAAAAATATAAAAATAATCATACTCATGAACTCACCAACACATTAGTACACTGAACAGCAGATGCATTTAGCCACTGAGCTTCAAATATCCTATCATTTTCAGTTTCAAAGTGACACTCCAAAGGCATTTCCTAAACAGTAAAAATGTAAGGAGAAAACTGTAGAATAATAATAGAATCATCATCCCTTTTCTAACAGAAAAGGGATGATTTTTAGCTATTTATTTTCTTATTACATTGATAAATCAATGAGCTAAGTTCTGAACTCAATTACTGAATATCATTTATTATAACAGCAATAATAGTAATGATTATGCACTTTAATTCCAACAAGGTTATTGAAATAACTAAATATTTTACATATTTTAAATTAAAATATATTAAATTTCCCATAGCTCAGATAAGAATAGAAGAAATACATGAATAAATGAGATAATATCCTAGTTAAATGTTCTCATAATTACAAAATATTCCTGCCTATGGTGTTAAAAGGTGATGCCAATAAAATTAGACAAAAATAGACACACAAACTAGCAATCCAATTTACTGTATATCTGTAAACAGTTTCATAGGAAGGCAAGACATAACATGTATTTCAATTATTGAAAGTTTCACTATCATGTCTTAAATTTTCAGCTTTAAATCCAGTAGTTAGATACTTATAAATTCCTTCTGTTTGTACTGAATCTAACACATACAGTATATCACATCTCTTTTCCTACATACCGATAACCAAATGATCTTTCCAAAAGTGCATTAATAACACTGTATTTTTACTCCTGCTTAGCAATCACTCAAAGAATAGGAGCAATACATGAGTATTTGAAGAGATAATGAAGAAAGGCAGAATATACAGTCAGATTATTAGAAACTTCACTTTGATGTGACCTCAATCAAAAATTGACCTAACGTAGCATGAGACAGTACTTAGATAGGCAAAAAGGGGAAATCTTCTCCTTCATTAATAGAAAGACATAGGATGATAACTTTAAAATTTTGGATCTTGGTTCAATTTCTAGGATAGATTTCACCAGGGATGGGCTTTAAAAATTTCACCAATGGGTCCTCTGCCGGTTGCCGGGTGGGTGTGGCCATGGTGGGCGTGGCCTAGTTGGCCTCCTGCACCACAGTGGAGGGAGGCATTTTCGCCTCCCCCAGGCTCCAGAGGCTTTCCTTGCGCCTCTGAGAGGGCAAAAACTGCCTTCCCTGAGCTCTAGAGGACCTCCAGAGGCTGGAAATGGCCAGTTTCCGGCCTTCCAAAACTTCCAGAAGACCTGCTTTTCCCCCTCCCCGAGCCTCCAGATGGGCCCTGCACTTACCTTGGATCCAAAACAGATCTGTGGAGATTCCTGGGAGGGGAGAGGTCTGATGTAGTGGATAGGGCCAGCAGGGGTAGGATTTGGAGGTTCTCCAAACTGCCATAACATTAGCTACAGGTTCTCCAAACTCAGGAGAACCCATAGCAGCCCACCCCTGGTTTACTACTTTATGCTTTTAACGAGCTGCATTCTCTTTTTTCAGTCATGCGGATATCCAAAAATCAGTATGGCAAACTTCTCTTGTGAGAACTGTATGCCTGCAAAATTCACTGGGAAATATATCAGGAAAAAAGATTCTTCAACTTTAGAAGTACATTTTCTCTGCAAATGAACCTTTTGCAATATTATGAATGCATGTATTTCTTACATATAAGAAATTTCAAGTAAATGCTTTTTATGGAGCATATTCTTTCTTTCCTACTTAGCCCTCTCAGTCACTTGTCATTCTTCTGTTAAGGTCCTCAGAATGACTATGTCGTTATTGCTAAGGGAAAACCCATGTCATATATTAATAATTTAATAATCTCAATTATCTCATTTCAGGTGCAAACATAGAATCTACCTCTACTTCTTTCTTCTCTTTCTTTTACAAAGTCTATTTACTTTATTACCTTTATAAAAGCAGCATTTCTCAAAGTGATTGTAATCTCCTGAGAAGTCCCTGTGGATACTGGTGCAAGAGAAACAGGCACAATCTGTGGACAATCAGTACTGTTCTGTATTTCAGGAAACAAGTGAAAGAATTGAAGGTCAGTGTGGAAAAAAATCAGCCTTCTTAACTTTGAGATAGCAGAACCAAGCTACAAAAAAGGGTTTGGTTACAAGTTATTCTTATTAGCTTAGAGTACTCCCACATTGATAATTCTTTATATAATAGAAATAGTTTGATTTTAGTATAAAATAAGTTCCACTATAATCTATGATCTTATTCCTAGAAAATATACTAAATCATTGCCTGCATTATATTAATGTTATCCGAATTTTCAACTTTAAAAGTACACTGGGAAATATTGTAAATTGTGAACTTAATGGACAGATGCCAAATAAATGTTTGGTAAGAAATGACACCTTTGCTCGCACAGTTTCAGCACATATTAGTGTGAAAGCAAAAGAAACTTCACCAACATTCTCCCCAAGGTGTGAAACTTGATTGGCTTGTGTTATTTCTTTTTTTCTTCATTACATATCCATAGACGAACACTCAGCTTTCTGACTTCAGGCAACTCTGTTATCAATCTGGGATTTTTCACAGTGAAATTAATTTGTTCACAAATTAAATGGAAAACCATATGCTCTCCTCAGCTGTCAATATGAAGTAGCTTCTATACCCTGTTTCATCAGAAGAAAATAATCGAATGATCCTAACAAAGATATGGTGTGTTTTGTATAGAATCAGAAGGTTCATACTGAAATCTTCTTTGAATTGGAGTGTAGCTCAGGTGAAGGTGTTCTTGGAGGTCCATCGTCACACTCCACAAAAGCAAGGCCGATATGTCAACTATAACATTATCAGAATACAGTGTGATTACTTGTATCCAGAGTATATTGCTGCAGGAAACTCTATACTAGTCTTCGTCTTCAGCAATACTTCAGACATTTGAATTAGAGAAGAACAGCTCTGATTAGATATTGGAAGGTGTGATATACTAAGGCGACAAGATACCAGTTTCTGCATCCAATGCACTAGCTACTCATTTGCTGCTCTGTTTGATTCAAATGGCTGGCTTTGTTTTCTAAAATCAGGTATAGGATGGCCTCTGGCCACAATTTTTCAAACACATTGCAAGGTTTCCTACTATTTTGAGATATATGTTGTTATGCATATAGCAAAGCCCTAAAACAGAATCAGTCTATATCATATATATTAAAATATCCATTAGGAAGAATATAGGTTTTGGTGCTATTTATATAGAAACCTTTAGAGGAACCCCAAAATTATGGAATTTCCTGTTTTGGGAAGTATTTTAGAGAGCACTTGAATTTTGTTTTCTTTTGGTTGGTCTTTCAATGATAAAAAGAGTTGCGTCTCAGATTTTATTATTCTGCACTGAAGTTCTTTATAATTTTCATATTACAAAAAGATGACTTAAAAGATTATTGTACTCTTAACTTGTTACTGTGGTTTTGTTTTGTTTGGCAGCTAATTTTTTTTTTTTAATAGAAGTTGATATGGATTTAATTGCTTTAGTATTTTTAGTATGTCTTGAGAAAAGAAATGCAATTTAAAGATTTATATATTAAGTAAATATACCAACGAGACAAAATAAAGAAGAGGATATAAACCAATTTGATCAGAAACTTATTCTAGCCATTACATCAGGGGTGTTAAACCGGCTTGCGGGGTGCTTAGATCTGGCCCACGGGGTCACCCCGGAAACAGAGAAGGTCTGGCCTGCGGTGCCTCTGCCAACGAAAATGAAGCTTGGGAGGGCCACATGGTCCTCCCGAGCTCCGTTTTCACTCAAAAGGGAGCTCAAGAGCCCATTTTCTCTGGCAGAGCCACCGACACAAGTGATGTCGAACTGGCCACACCCACTCCATCCCCCTGAGGTCACACAGCCTTGATGTAGCCTTCAATGAAATCGAGTTTGACACCCGTGCATTACATCATTTCTCTTATGCAGACCATTACATTACCATCAAAAGTCTTGGTGAATCCACCCTGGGGTGGATTACTTGGTACACATGAGCGCCAGATGAGATGGTGGCAAATAAATTCATTCAATAAATAAACAAAATATGGGATACCAAATGATATTTCAGTGATTAAAAAATTAAATACAAATTAAAAATACTGAATTTGCTGACATATTGAGACCCGCTGAGTTTTGGAGGTGTGTGTGTGTATGCCCCCCTCAAATCACTACTAAATTCAAATTCAAATTCAAATTCAAATTCAAATTTATTAACCGCACCCTCTCCCCACAGGGACCCGGGGCGGTGCACAGGCAAAGCTAAAAACAATATACAATAAATACAAAATACATACTTTAAAATAGAATTAAACAGTATTACCCGTGCTAAAAATAATTAAGATTAAGAACCCATTAAAATATTTGGAATCAATAGACAGAGAGAACTATTCAAGGCCGGCCAGTCGAAAGAAATAGGTCTTCAATTTTACACGGAAGGAGCGGAGGTCAGTGGTCATTCTAATATCAGGGGGAAGGTCGTTCCAGAGGGCCGGGCCCGCCACAGAGAGCGCCCTTCCCCTGGGCGTCGCCCGCTGACAAAGTCTAGTGGACGGCACCCGGAGAAGTCCCTCTCTGTGGGAGCGAATCGGTCGTGAGGATGTGTGGGGCAGGATCCGATCTCGCAGATAGCTAGGTCCCGAGCCATGGAGCGCTTTGAAGATGATAACTAACACCTTGAAGCGCACCCGGAAGACGACAGGTAGCCAGTGCAGCTCGCGCAAGAGCGGTGTAACGTGGGTAAACCTGGTGGTCCCCATAATTGCTCGCGCGGCTGCATTCTGAACTAACTGAAGCCTCCGGGTGCACCTCAAGGGGAGCCCCATGTAGAGAGAGTTACAATAGTCCAGTCGGGATGTCACGAGGGCATGAGTGACTGTGCGAAGGGCGTCCCGATCCAATAGGGGGCGCAATTGGCGAACCAGGCGAACCTGGTAAAACGCCCTCCTGGCCACGGCTGTCACTTGCTCTTCCATAGACAGCCGGGTATCCAGGAGGACACCCAAATTGCGCGCCCCATCCACAGGGGCAAGATGTTCGCCCCCTATGGCCAGCGTTGGAGAAAGCTGGTTGAATCGGGCAGCCGGAAACCACAGCCACTCGGTCTTGGTCGGGTTGAGCCTAAGTCCGTTACTTCCCATCCAGATCCGCACGGCTTCCAGGCACTGGCACATCACCGCTACGGCATCGTTGGGGTGGTTTGGGGTAGATATGTACAGCTGGGTGTCATCAGCGTACAGGTGGTACTCTACCCCAAAACCACGGATGATCTCACCCAGCGGCTTCATGTATGCATTAAACAGGAGAGGCGAGAGGACCGACCCCTGAGGCACCCCGCATGTGAGGGGTCTCGGGGTCGACCTCTGCTCTCCTGCCCGCACAAATTGTGATCGGCCAGAGAGGTAGGAGGAGAACCACCGTAAAACGGTGCCTCCCACCCCCAACCCCCCCAGCCGATGCAATAGGATACCATGGTCGATGGTATCGAAAGCCGCCGAGAGGTCTAATAGGACCAGGATGGAGGAACATCCCCCATCTCTGGCCCTCCAGAGATCATCTACCAACGCGACCAATGCCGTCTAGGTGCTATGTCCGGGCCGAAAGCCGGACTGACGCGGATCTAGATAGTCAACTTCCTCCAGGTGACGGGGAAACTGTTGTGCCACCACACTCTCAACAACCTTCGCCAAGAAGGGAAGGTTGGAGACTGGACGGTAGTTGTTCAAAAGAGCTGGGTCCAAAGAGGGCTTCTTGAGGAGGGGCCTCACCATAGCCTCTTTTAGGGAGGCAGGCAAGGAACCCTCACTCAAGGATGCATTGATAACCTCTTGGAGCCAGCCTCGTGTCACCTCCCAGGATGCCAGTACAAGCCAGGAGGGGCACGGGTCCAATAAACATGTGGTGGCTCGCAGTCGCCCACGTAGCCTGTCCATATCCTCGGAAGTAACGGGGTCAAACTCCTCCCAAACAAGATCTCTCTCGTGGCATCCCACTGGGCCATGAATGGGGGCTAGCTCACTCTGTATCTGGGCGGTTTTCTCCTGCAGAAAAATCACAAATTCCTCTGCTCTACCCTGTAGCGGGGCTTCCCGCTCCCTCTGTTGAAGGAGGGAACGGGTCACCCTAAACAGGGTGGCAGGGCGGTTTTCTGCGGATGCTATGAGGGTGGCACAATGATGACGTTTGGCCACCCTCAGCGCCACAATGTAAGTCCGTAAATGGGCTCTTACCTGTGTCCGGTCAGATTCAGAGCGGCTAGCCCTCCATCTTCTCTCTAGGCATCTCTTGCGGCGTTTCATCACCCGCAGCCCCTCAGTAAACCAAGGAGCCAGGGTGGTTCGCCGCCGCGAGAGAGGCCGCAAGGGCGCGACCCGATCTAAGGCTCCCACGGCCGCACTATTCCATGCGGCCGTGAGGTCCTCCATCGGGGCGCGGGTCAGGGATACAGGAAATGGCCCAAGCGCTGTCTGGAACCCATCCGGGTCCATCAAGCGCCTGGGGCGGTACCAGATTGGTGACTCTGGTTCCGCCTCCCCGCGGAGGGGAGCAGCGGTCGGAAAGTCGAGTCGGAGAAGTGAGTGGTCTGACCATGACAAGGGTGTGATGACTATGTCCCCTGTACCCAGATCACTCTTCCATTGGCCCGAGACGAAGATGAGGTCCGGCGTATGTCCACCCTCATGGGTGGGGCCTTGAATTACTTGGGTCAGGTCCATGGCCGTCATGGAAGCCATGAACTCCCGAGCTACCACGGATGATTCGCCCAACGATGGCAGATTAAAGTCCCCCATGACTATAAGTCATTAGGTAATTACTTATTATTTTCTATAGAATTTCAGTTAGAAAACAAAGTTAAACTTAGAAGCATTCCAACATTTTATAATAGGCCAACACATTTCAAATTTAACAATAAATCAATAAAACCCCTCTTAGAAACATGATGTGAAAACGAGTAAGCAGATAATACAGAAGATTGTAAGAAAATGGGATAAAGGGCACAAGACCATCAATTTCTTTAAAATCTGGAGCAAACAGATATATCTTAAACCAATGATAAAACCTCAAAGGAGAGGTGGTCTGTCTTTCTTTCTTTCTTTCTTTCTTTCTTTCTTTCTTTCTTTCTTTCTTTCTTTCTTTCTTTTTCTTTCTTTCCTTCCTTCCTTCCTTCCTTCCTTCCTTCCTTCCTTCCTTATGGTTTCATAGCAAATTATTGTGGCACCCTCTAGGTGACAGACAGGAAAAGCACAATCTCTGACAGATATCCCACTACTAAAATTTCATATGGGTTTTGTATGCCTTTATAGGTACCTTCAAAGCAGGTATTATATGCTCTAATTGCCTTTTCACTGATGTAACAAATATTCAAAATTCTGTAGAAACCCACCATGGAGTACACTGCCATAATTTAATACAGATGTTCCAAATATAAAGAACATGTAGTTAATCCTATCTAGGAACAGCAAAGCTAATGAACCAGCTATAGCAGAAAAAAAAAGCCATTCCTTGCTCAGACATGGGTCTCTATGTTCTGATAAATTTTCCACTTGTGGTGGTGGGGAAACGGTGTAGACATGAATACTCTTGATTCCAAGTCTAATTTCTCCCTCTGCTCCCTAAGAAGTATATTATTCCTAAATCAGTGAAGTGGTATAAATAACATTTCCAATTTTATTAATTAATTAAATGTATATGCCTTCCGTCTCCCCAATAAGGGGATACTGTGTTATTTCTCTTATTTCTTTGTAACATCATTCAAATATTCAAACTTTCAGGCAGAAAATGAAAGGTAATTCCACGATGTAGAAATCCCCCTCACCATTCTTCCCCCAAAGTGTATAATTTAAGTAAGTATAAGTAAACGGATCAGACAAAGGGTTTAATGTAAAGAGGCACTTCATCACTTGGGTTATCTAAAAGAATAGGGAGAGAGAAACAACCTGACTTTGCTATATTTTTCTCAAAAATTATTCAAACAACTTTAACTTACATTGATTACATTGAGAAAACAATTTTCAATGATGAACAAGAATTTTCCTTCTGCTGCCATTAAATACTTTGTGATTTATTTAAGAGTGAGATAAATGGAAAATTAAAACTTAAACGGCTGAGCAATTTTCTCCATTTTAAATGCTACAAACATTTGCAAGAAGAAAATGCCTCTTGTTTGATCTTAAAATACTTCCTTCATGAGAAAAAAACCCCCTTATTTTAGTACTTTCAGAGGGCTGCAAGTAAAGAAGTAAATTAACTGAGAGACGTGGAAGCATTCTGACCCATAATCCTTCTCAATTTGAACAAAAGCAAATCCAGAAGGGAAGGGAACGTCTGCATACTTGATGTAAAAGCAACCACTTCAGTTGCTAGAAAAAGACACACTACAGAACCATTTAGCTATCCGCAATTCCATCTCCTGCCTTGTGAAAATTTAGTGCGTCTTTCATTTGGGGGTGACACAGGAAAAAAAATTGAATGTTCAAAAAATTCCCTTTTTTGTAAATGTTCAGTCTGGCTAATTCCATTATCATCATTCTTCCATTTCCCAGTGACACTATAGGTCTTTGCTTACAATAGGAAATGTCAAGTGCTTTAGCTGAAAAATAGATAAGACATCAAACCACAAAAAAACCATTACCCAAAATATCACTGAAAAGGGGAAAAAATGAAGCCCTGCTTTTAAAAGTTTCTCTGAATTGCTGAGTTCCCGGTTCATTTAAAATGCTATTAGTCTTTCCTGCAAATTAATGGTTGCTCTCCTACATCAAGAAGTAGCAAAATTAAATATCATTGAAAATGATAGGTGTCTACAGCTGTCAGAACAAATAATACAGGGCACTGGCTGCTGAACTTAAAAACACTTGCACTTCCAGTTATTATAATGCTTTAAAAATCTTCACTTAGACTGGCAAAGCCATTTTCTCTGGAATCTAAATTCAACATGTCCAATATGTACATAAAGCTTTAGTTGCAAGTAAGGGCTTCTCTTCTAGGATGAAAGCAGTTTTGCTGTGCTCATAAAAAGGGAATGGGGAAGAATAATGGAACTGAATGCTTTTTTCCTACCATACAAGCTAAAGAACAGTACTAATAGCTCTCTCTTCTAAACTAACCCTCCCCACCAAGATAAACAACCTCTATCTATTTGAATCACACTTATTGCTACTTAAATATATGCTTACACTCCAAGGTTTGACATTTTAAAATCCCTGAAAAGGACAGGTTACTATGAATTAGTGCTGTACTGAATTTTCATTAGGTCCTATTTCAGTTTTGAAAATTGTAACGTTGAGATTTGTCCAAAAGTAAATTAAAAACTCTTTGGGGTGGTTGGTTGTTTTCTTGCAGACGTTTCATTATCCAACTAGATAACATCTCGTGCTTTTTCCACACCAAGCAATGAAAAATAGGCTCTTAGTTATAAAATGGCACTTGCCATTTTAATATGTGAAAGTCCTCTTCTTTTTGTAAAGCATTTGCTAAAGTGAGGAAGAATTACCATGACCCAGTTTACATTTAAGGGTGTATAAGAAATGAAGACCATTTTATTGTTGAAAATGTCTGTAAAGAGAAATGGTTTTTAAAGATCATTAGTAACAATCCCAATGTTCACTTCCAATGTGTGTTAAGGGTTAACCTACTAAATCCTAACTCAGCTGCTCCCTTTTTATGCTTCAGTCTTTTGTTTTCAGTCCAAGGAAATCAACTGAATGCTGCAAACCATGCATACTTATGTTTAATCACTCTAGCAACTACATTCTAGATGGATGAACCTGGTATATTCAGCTCCACAGCGGGTACGTCTACCTGACTGTACCTGAATTGGAAAATGCCATTGCACATTTGGTGTTTAATCCTTTAGAAATCTATTACTAAGATTTCTGTATTTAAACAGTGCTTATGATCTGAGACTGTGAAGCTGCTTTCCAAAAAGGCTCTAATTATTGCAACTAGACAGGTTTTAAACAATGCACTCGGGACATTGAAATGAGGAGAAATAACATGATGGATACAATGCAATAAGCAGGAGAGGCTTGTGCCACAGAAAAGCAACTGATCAAAATAAGCTTCCTATTTATTGTATGATTCTCCAATACTGTAGAATACCAAGAAACAAGGGATAAATGCCTATCTAACTGGATCTACTACAAAAGTTTATATTTAGTTTTCGGGTGAATCTGGGATTTCACCATTAATGTTAATTGACACAAATATTTAAAATAGATAAGTTAGTTAGTACACATACCTCTGGTATAATTTGGTGTAGTTTCTACTTTGATGAGATGTGCATTTCCTAAAAGCACCCTATGAGTAGCCTTTAATGCTTATTTTTACAATAAAGTAGCCTATTCTTAATCAGAGTAGTAATGGTGTTTATGACATAGCTAGATTAAAGCCTTTGGGAAGTCTAATTGCTGATGCTGCCATTGATTTACTATGTGCTATCAAGTTTGTGTTAACAGCCATAGATAGAGGATGGGAGGATATTTTGACCCCAAGTTGTAAAGACAGAATTACAAGGAGAACAAAGAATGTAAAAAATATGAACAGGAGGAAACTCAACAGTGAAACATGAAATGAACAAAATGAAATGAAATAAAATGACAATTTAAGCATCATTGCATTGAAATGAACTGAAATTATATACTTTCAATCAGAAGGTCATGTTATTTATGACCAGAGATGCAAATAAGGAATGATATTACTTTTAAAATCAAGAAGGATATAGCAAAGACAGAACCCAGGTACAATGCAGTCAATGACGAAATAATATCAGTTCTTTATAATGATAATTATTCAGGTTTATGCTCAAACAACTGACACGAAGAAGAGATTAATACCCCATATTATTAAGGTCAATCTCAAATTGGTAGAACATGTAAGCAAGATATGGTGTTTGTAGTTAAAGAGTGGAATGCCAAAGTTGGAAACAATAAGGAAGAAAATGTAGTTGAAGTGTTTGGCTTTGGGAACAGAAATGAATGCAGGAGAAAGACTTTCAGCTTCTTCAAGCAGTGATTTCTTCAGTGCTAACACACTCTTCAAACAGCAAAATACATCATCAACTGGAATACACGGAAGACAAAGTTGATTATATTATTGGTACAAGGAGGTGGAAAGATCAATTATAATGTCAACGTTGTGCTCAGTGAGTGTTCTGCTATGGAACGCATTACAATCTGCTCATGTGTAAGTTCCAAGTCAAGGCTAAAGTGGAAGAACAAAGCCAACCAGTTTTTCTCTGATGTGCATTTTGAGCATTTGCTGACCCATTTCAAAATAAAACTGGCAATTGCTTTAAAGGCTGGAACTTTCAGACATCACATTATTGGGGATCAATTGAAAAGAGACTGTGAAACATGAAGAAACAGAAAAAAGTAAATTGGATGTTAGAAGAGACAGTGGAACCAGTCAATAAGAGAAGAGTAGCCAAAGCCAAGAAAGGCAAAGAACTTAGGAAGGAACTTAGGAAGGAACTCTAGAGACACTAGATTTTCTCCAGTTAATGACATATTTGGAATTAAAAAAGGTAAAGGTAAAAATTTCCCCATGTTCACTCATGTCTCATTCTAAAGAGCAATGCTCATCTCCATTTCCTAGCCAAGGGAGTCAGAGCTGTCTGAAGATGCTTCTGTGGTCATGTAGCCATCATGACTATACTGTATGTCAAGGTGCATTGAGCACTATTACCTTTCCACTGGAGTATCTATTTATCTACTTGCATTTACATGCTTTTGAGCTGCTAGGTTGGAAGGAGCTGGGGCAAGAACAGGAGCTCAGCCCATCAATGGTACTTGAATTCTCAACCTTTTGACTTATAAGCCCAGTGTCTTAAGTGCTAGGCCACCATGCCCCCTATAATTGGAATATAAACCATATTGCTATACAACTTAAATAAGCTGTATTAAAGGCACAACGTAATTATCAAGAATATAACAAGATCGTTTTGATAGATATTTAACTTGATAGACATTCGCTGAAGAAGTCAGCAAGAAAAGTCACAAGTCACACTGGGATGTACAGCTTTTTCCTGGGATAAATTTGGCCTCACCACCCACAGCACACATCTCCATGCCTGTGGTTGTCACTTGTGCATCTTATCTTTCCACTGGCCTGCTTGCCAGATGCATGGGGCTTGCAACTTCCTGTTGGCTTTCCCATTGACTATGCTTGTGGGAAGCCAATAGGAAAGATCCTTATTTTATAACCCAAGATCCTCTCTAAGTGACAGCAATGGGGAGTCCTGGGATTGCCATCGCAAAGTGATGCAGCTATATGACCTCACACTTTGCTATCACATTGCTTACTGATAGAAGTTTCAGTCCCAATTGTGTCATATCCTGAGGACTATATATGTTAAACAGCTTGTTTTGTTGACAGTGTAAGCATCATAAGATGAAGTCAAAGTCAAGAAGCTAGTGGAAAGTATGCAATTTCTATAAAAAAATCTGAGATTCTAAAGCAGAAAGCATAATATGCTTAGTGAACAATGTTTTCAAGAAGACAGCTTATCCAGAAAGACGCTTCTTTAAAAATAGAGTTATAAAAGCAACAATTGCTTTATTCAGCATAAGCAAATTTATGATCAGAGGTTGCAGATTGTATCAAAAACACAAATAAATACCAATTTTGAATCCACAGTAGAATTCAGTTAACCATACCTGGATTTTTATTTTTTTTAAATGTAACCTTTGGGAGAAAAGATGTCTGGCTGAAGGAGAACCTTATCTCTGGTAAGAAGGTATAGATGATACAGAACTAATCTATTCGATATACTAAAATCACTGTTTCAAGCCATTCAGTTTTCAGCAATAGAAGCTCTAAATGTCAAGCTGCCTGCAGCTAAAAGGGCTACAGGAGAGCTGCAGTAAAGTCACCAATTCTCCATCATAAGAATAGGAAGGAACAAGTTATGAACATTAAACATAAATCGCCTGACAAAAAAAAAATCATTGGAAGTTTCTGCAATGAGTTATTACGGGTTTCCCAGAATTCGTAATTCAGAACCCAAATTCCAATCTTTTTTCAATAATATGTAAATTTGGCATTCTATATCGTTATTTTATAATTTGGACCAAATTAGACTTGATGCCACTGGATCCCCAGCAATAATGTAATAAGCGATCGGATTTGTTCTGACTCCTTTGGTTATCTTGGTATTCCTCCTATTAAAGCTTCTCAACTGGTAAATTGGACCTTATCCAGATTTGCATGCAAATGAAAGAAGATATAAACAGATGGTTTTGTTTTCTCTGATTAGAGTAAAGGGGAAAGGAAGACACCATCTCACCAATCTAGTCAAACTTTCTGGAATTTTTAATCAGATATATAGAACTAGCGATGACTTGCTGGAGTGTTCCAACAACTTTTTTCAGCCTGCCATAGCAACAAATCAGATGATGCTCCGTGAGTCTGAGGAGTTTCAGCTGTTAGCAGTAGCCGCTTTGCATACAGTTGTAGATCCAGAGAAGGGAAAGTCCTTCCAAAAGAGATGTGCTTATAGGGTTAAAAAAAAGTCTGAAACATTGTTCTGCGATTCTTTGGAGCACCGTGTTGGTCAAGTAGAGTTAGAGTCTGCAAACAAGTTCTCCAATAAGTGAGGCAAAGCACTAGGTATAAGAGATAAATCCAATGGAAGCAAGCTTAAAGTGAAAAACAAGGAACACCTGTGTCAAACCCTAGCAGGGTTTGCCATATCTGGGGGGGAGGGGAATTTGGGAAAAGCAGCAATGACACAGCAAACAGCAGCAGCAATCAGCAGTGGCAGTCCCAGCTGCCTGGAACAGCTGATCAGTGGCATGCCAGGAGGCCAAGAGCCAGCCGCCGACCAGCTGTTCGGTGGTGAAGGTTCCAGTGCCTACCAGGTGGAGGCAGTGCATGATGGCAACATTTCCAGTCACCTGGCCCAGCTGATCGGCGGTATGCTGGGATGCCGAAAATCAGCTGACCGATGGTGGCTGTAACAATGCGGAGGCAGCCCACAAAGCGGAGCTCTGGAAGACTGGTTTCTGGGAAAGACTGGAGGACTGATTCCTGGGAAAGGAGAGCGTAGCCCTGGCAGACCATTTGCTGTGAAAGGACTGCTAGCTAAAGCTGGGCAGTCGGCTACTGGCTGGTGTTTGGGAGGCCAGGGGCGTGTTCAGGTGGAGAGGGTGTGGACCCCGCCTACATAAGGTGCTGTGAGAGAGTAACTCCCAATGCTGAACTTTAGAAGGACTCAATTTGTGCTGAGGCTCCAGCCTGAATAAAACTCGATTCTGTTTCACAATTCCAGAGCGATTGTGGTTCTGTTTTGGCCAGGTCTGGAGCTTGAGGGACCTGAGAGAAATCAGAGGCTCTTCTGGGACTTAGGAACCAGAGCTAAGCACTACCACCAAGAATAAACAGTTGGGTGGAGTAAATATTGCCAGGCCTATAGCACAGGTGTATATCCTTAGATTTGGTCAATATCAAAGCTGCAGTAAATAGTACTGGTTGAGAAACAACATATGTAATTTGAGACAAAGAATAAGATGAAAATGGTGAATTCCCAAAGGAAATGGAATGGACAAGAGTGATACGGATCACACTTATAAAGTACTTGTAAGGATGGTATACTGAATAGTTCCAATTTAAGAATAAAAAAGATTATTGAAAGGAGCCTCCAATTGGCTTTTCACGTCTATTTCAGAAATTCTTCCCCATCTCTACAGGGCTGCAGTAGAAGGTAAGATCTAGAACTGTTTTGGAATGCACTGTGAGCGTGCAGAGCACATGCTCAGCAAACAGGTTGTTACACTGGTTGAATCCCACCACTGATGTATCCTATCACAATGAGCCAATTCTAAGATGCATCTTGGTTTTCCAAGGGACTGGAAGATGAAACATTGTAAAAGATGGTTAGAGCACCATTAAAAGATACAGAGTGAACCCAATCGAGTATGAATAAAAAAATCACACTAGGAATTACATTGTAGTGATAAAGTTATAATTATTTAATTTAATTGTATAATTATTTCTCGGCTCTTATCGGTACCTAGATAGCTGTACTCTTTCCCTGCTCTGGAGAGATGGCCCTTTAGATAGCTGCTATAAGAAATATTTTAAGTGTTTGAGTCTTCTCTTTTTTCTGTATTTGGGTCCAGCTGAGATTTAGGCAGAGATCGCTGGTGTGTGGGATTCACAAGTTCTTCACAGTCTCACCTCTCCCTCTCCTTAAGAAATTGTATAGGCCACACCCTGACATGTCCTTAAAACCTGGCTAAAGTAACAGATGGGCCTCTTGTGAGTTATTTGATTTGTGCAACATGAGTTGTTTTTCTCCAGATATCCCTTTTTGTGTAGATTGTTTTATTTTACATTTTGTATATTTTATGCTGCACACAGTTGTAATGGAACTGGGCAATGTATAAATAGAATCAGATTTAGAGCACTGGAAATCTCAGTGATTTGAAAGCATGCTATGAAAGGCATTCAGATCCAGTTCTCCAACACTCTCCCCCCACTCCCCTCGGTGATATGCAACATTTTCTGAACATAAGCATTTCTATAATATTTCTTTAAAAGTCTTTGTTGGCAGCAATTATTTTCTCCCAACACAAGAGAAACAAAACAAGAATTTTAAAAAATAAACTATATAATGTTATGTTCCTTACAGTAATCTGTACTGAATTCTCACATTCAGTCACATTGGATACACAGGAGCTTCTTCTAGGACACCAATAACATTTCCATTTAGCTGAGAGGCAACTGATACATCTGAAATATATAAAAGAAACTACGTTTACTAAGTATAGCAGTCTCTTCTTTGAAGCTTTGTTTTCTTTATGAATCTGCAAATTCTGTTACGGCTTATGGTAAAACTATCCATTGAAATCTAAAATATTTTAAATTGCCTGTGTGTATGTATGGTGGGGCAGCCACCTTATCCTTCGTTATTATGTCTGATAAGCTAACACATTTTATTACATCTATGAGATCCTTGGTGCTCTCGGAGCTTGGTTGTTTTCTTGAAGATATCTTATTACCCATCTAGGTAACACAGAAATAGTAATAGTATTTAAAATTAGATATTGCTCCATAGTGCTTTACAGCACTCTCTCACAGGTTTACAAATGTCAGCATAGAACCCCCAACAGTCTATGTCCTAATTTTATTGACCTTGGAAGGATGGAAAGCTGAGTCAACCTTTAACTGAGTCAAACTCCTGGCTATTGACAGTGTTAGCCTGCAATACTACATCTAACCACTGTGCCACCCAGTGCTAGAAGATAGTAGGGCTTGCTCTTTGCTTATATTCAGGTGGCTTGCCCCATCAGGGTTGGTGGGAGTGTTCTTGGTGGTTCCTTGATTAGGCTGTTGTTTACTGCTTGATATTAAGCTTTACTTATCTAGATGTTGATTGCTCATCAAGGGGTGTGGTGGTTTTTTAGCTTTTTGATTGTCTCTTTTGAATGGTATGTAGATGTTGTCTATCTCAATGTGCCTGTTGATGAATGATTTCTCTGAGTTCCAAGCTTCCAGGAATTATCTAGTGTTTTTTGGACACACACATCCCCCAGCTGAAATTATGGCGAACTCTATCCTTGTGTTAGGCAATTAAAGAGTTTTCATCGTGTTTTGGATTGCTCATTGGTGTTCATGGATGCCATCAAGGACCCTCCAGTTCAATCCTTAGCTAAAAATATGCCCTTCTATTGTTATCACATCTATATTGTTGTTGTTGGTTATGGTGGAGGTTTTATTTTAAGCAAGAAGAGAAATAATAAATTATGTAATCCAAAATAGTATATTTTCAATACCAAATTATTGTAGATAGGGATTCCTGAACTGTGAATTGCAATTTTCAGACATTTATGAGTAACTTAAAATGCAGTGAACAAGATCACATGTAAAAAATAGCATGTTTCCGGCCATTGTCATCTACTTTTTAATTCTGAAGAATATTATTTCAATAATTTCAGTATTAGCCCATGCAAGTAAATTATTCTTTTAGAATAGATCTAATCTATTTATTATGCAGCCCTGTTTCAGATCTGTCATTTGCTTTTCATTTTTATTATGTCTTTTCCCCACATTTTCCTTACTATTTTTGTTACTATTCTTATAGGATAAATACATCCCCTTTCTCATTTTTACTGTAAACAGCTAGTGTAGCTTAGGGATGAGAATTTTTTGGTTATTTCAATAAATTATACTTAAACTTGGTTTAGCACAATGTATTAATATAATTGATATCATACTTTGAGATTGGCAAGTTATTTTGTGAAAAAAATCTTCTTGTTCTTGACTCAGAATTTTTAAAATTATACTGAAGAGATTGTCTTTCAATACCTTAGATTGCATTTGCTACTATCTACGTATAACTCCTAACAATCCAAAATAAATTGCTTTAAAAGGATAGCAAGAAAATTCATGTGAAAGATAGCTTCTGCCACACTATTAATCACTGATGGAATTAAAATTAAGCCAAACATGATACTCTACTATATCCATATATAAATTGAACGATCTCAAAAATGTAGTTGTTTGTTCCTTATATCAGCTTTCTGAGGGTTAACTCTAAAGCTTTCAGTCAAGAATATTATCATGGGAAAATGGGAAAGAAAAAATTGCCCCAAACCATCAACACATCCAGATGGCCTGAAATGCTCTAAAACCCAGTCTCTGCAATTCTTGGCAAGTTAGACCATCTTTCCTGCCAATCCTGCATGGCATCCAAAATACCTTGTAGATAACAAAGTGATTCTAGCTTAGTAAATCTACAAGATTTCCCAACTGTTTGGTACTGTGACCACTTAAAAAATAAATGTCTTTCTGCTTCTGCCATCTTTTACTTCACAATAAAACTAAAAAATTCACTGGAATTAGAATTGGGCAAAAAAAAAGGATTTTAGTAATAATTTTATTATTAATTTTAACATCAGCTTCGGGCCCCGGGTCTGTGATTCCGCTCTCCCATCGCAGACTAGGTGGGCAGGAATCACAGACCCGGGGCCCGAAGCTGATGTTATGCAACGCCAGGTCCGTGGTTCAAAAATCCCCCCTCATTCGTGACCTTGTGTCAGAGGGGGACCCGGACCTGGTGGGTATAACGGAAACCTGGTTGGGCCACGAGGGGGGTATACCCCTCGTGGACATGTGCCCACCAGGTTACCGTGCTTTTCATCAGCCTAGGGCCTTAGGGAGGGGTGGGGGGTGGCGATTATTGTAAAGGAAGGTCTTGAGCCGAAGGAGACCACGGTCCCCCAGACAACCGGGTGTGAATCTCTCTGCGTGAGATGGGGCCTAGGGAGGCAGTTGGGCATGTTAGTTGTATACCTGGCTCCTCGCTATGCAACAACAGCCCTGCCCGAGCTCCTAGAGGTGATAACCGAGGCGGCAGTTGAGACCCCCAGACTGGTAGTCATGGGGGACTTTAACTTGCCGTCGGCAGGCGAAGCCTCTGGAGTAGCTCGGGAGTTCATGGCCTCCATGACGGCCATGGACCTGACCCAGGTAGTTTTAGGCCCCACTCACGAGGGGGGGAACACACTGGATCTCATCTTTGTCTCGGGACAGTGGAGTCGTGATCTGGGAATAGGGGATCTAGTCATCACTCCCTTGTCATGGACAGATCACGCTCTCCTTCGGCTGGACTTTCCAATCGCTACACCCCACCGCGGGGAGGCGGAACCGGACACTTCTATATGGTTCCGCCCCAGGCTTCTGATGGACCCGGAAAGGTTCCAGAGGGAGCTTGGGCAAATTCCTGTGACCCTGCCCCGCGATTCGACTGAGGACCTAGTGGCCGCATGGTTAAGTGCGGCCACGGGGGCCTTGGACCGAGTCGCGCCCTTGCGGCCTCTCTTGCGGCGACGAATCACCCAGGCTCCTTGGTTCACTGAGGAGCTTCGGGGGATGAAGCGCCACAAGAGACGCCTAGAGAGCAGATGGAGATCCTCTCGCTCCGAAGCCGACCGAACACTAGTGAGAACCCATATTAGGGCTTATTTAGTGGCGATAAGAGTGGCCAAACGTGAGTATTGTGCCACCCTTATTGCATCCGCAGATAACCGCCCTGCCGCCCTGTTTGGGGTGACCCGCTCCCTCCTCCATCAGAGGCCGCGGGAAGCCCCTCTGCAAGGGCGAGCAGAGGAATTTGGGATTTATCTGCAGGAGAAAAATCACTCGGATTCGGAATGAGCTACCCTCCATCGACAGTGGTCTTGTGGGACTGTCCGAGACTAGTCTTGAGGTTCCTTCTTGGGAGGAGTTTGACTTTGTTACCACCGAGGATATGGACAGGCTGTCAAGGAAGCTTAGGGCTACCACATGTTTATTGGATCCGTGTCCCTCCTGGCTTGTACTGGCATCCTGGGAGATGACACGAGGCTGGCTCCAGGGCATTGTCAACGCATCTTTGAGTGAGGGGTCCTTACCTGCCGTCTTGAAAGAGGCGGTAGTGAGGCCCCTCCTCAAGAAGCCGTCCCTGGACCCAGCTTTACTAGAGAACTATCGTCCGGTCTCCAACCTTCACTTTTTAGTGAAGGTTGTTGAGAGTGTGGTAGCCCAACAGTTTCCGCGACACCTGGAGGAAGTTGATTATCTAGACCCGCGCCAGTCCGGCTTCCGACCCGGTCACAGCACCGAGACGGCATTGGTCGCGTTGGTTGATGATCTCTGGAGGGCGCGGGATAGAGGTTATTCCTCTATCCTAGTCCTATTAGACCTCTCGGCGGCTTTTGATACCATCGACCATGGTATCCTATTGCACCGACTGGGGGGGTTGGGGCTGGGAGGCACCGTTCTGCGGTGGTTCTCATCCTACCTCTCTGGTCGGTCGCAATATGTGTTGACGGGAGGGCAGAGGTCAACCTCGAGGCCTCTCCTATGTGGGGTCCCTCAGGGGTCGGTCCTCTCGCCCCTCCTTTTCAACACATATATGAAGCTGCTGGGTGAGATCATCCGTGGTTTTGGGGTGGAGTACCACCTGTACGCTGATGACACCCAGCTGTACATATCCACCCCAAACCACCCCAATGATGCCGTCGAAGTGCTGTCCCGGTGTCTGGAAGCCGTACGGATCTGGATGGGTGGTAACAAACTCAAGCTCAACCCTGCCAAGACTGAGTGGCTGTGGTTTCCGGCACCCCGGTTCAGCCAGATTATTCCAACTCTGGCCATTGGGGGCGAAACACTGGCCCCCGTGGAGAGGGCGCGCAATTTGGGTGTCCTCCTGGATTCCCGGCTGTCCATGGAGGACCATGTGGCAGCCGTGGCCAGGGGGGCGTTTCATCAGGTACGCCTGATGCGCCAATTGCGCCCCTTACTGGACCGGGCTGCCCTTCGCACAGTCACTCAAGCTCTCGTGACGTCCCGACTCGACTATTGTAATGCTCTCTACATGGGGCTTCCCTTGAGGTGCACTCGAAAGCTACAGCTAGTCCAAAACGCAGCCGCGCGGGTGATTATGGGAGCCACTAGGTGCTCCCACATAACACCGATCCTGCGCGAGCTGCATTGGCTTCCTGTGGCCTTTCGAGTGCGCTTCAAGATTTTGACAACTATCTTTAAAGCGCTCCATGGCTCGGGGCCTAGTTATATGCGAGACCGCCTCTTGCCCCCTACATCCCTTAGACCGATACGCTCCCACAGAGAGGGCCTCCTCAGGGTGCCGTCGGCCGGACAATGCCGACTGGCGACACCCAGGGGGAGAGCCTTCTCTGTGGCGGGGCCAGCCCTCTGGAATGACCTGCCCCCTGAATTACGTACCATCACCGACCTCCGCCTCTTCCGCCAATGTCTTAAGACATATCTGTTTCAACAAGCCGGCCTAGCCTAACCTCCCATGGGGACTTTTAGATAGTTTTAAATTGGGTTTTTAAAATTTGGTTTTAGCGCAGGATAGGTTTATTTAATAGTTTTTTAAATTATATTTATTGTATTTTGTATGTTTTTAAATTTCCTGTGCGCCGCCCTGGGTCCTCTGTGGAGAAGGGCGGGATATAAATTTAAATAAATAAATAAATAAATAAATAAATAATTTTATCTATTTATCAAATGAAACATTTTGAAAACTTTACAAACTTTATAACTTTAAAAAACCCTGTTCCAACAAAAGGAAATTGTCACATTCAAAATCATATTTTTTAAAAAATTGGAAAGATGAACTTGATTATTTTTACGATTCCTAGTTTTTATTTCTGAGACAGCTACTCATATTTTTCATTCTACGTTTATTTTTTATCAATATTTGTTCTTTATGGATTTATATCCTGTGTCATACAGACTTCAATATATTTGTAGACTTCTCATATTTGTTTGTAGGCTGCCGTTATAATTTTTTTCATATAACTCAAGGCAGAAAACATATCTTCCTATTTTCTCCACAATAACAACCCTGTGAGGTGAGTTGGGCTGACAGACAGTGACTGGCCCAAAGTCATCCAGCTGGCTTTCGTAGCTGAGGCAGGATTAGAACTCACATTCTCCTATTTTCTAGACTGGTGCTTTAACCATTAGACCAAACTGGATTTCTTAAATCTTTGCATTAATTTTGTACCCTGCTCCAAAATTTGGGGAGAGATTTTTGTCAGGAATTTTATATTCAAAGAGATGTTAACAGAGATGTGTCAGAAGAATTGCTTCTCCTCTTTAGTAGCAAGCATACTAGTAATTGCTTTAACATTTGTTAAAATTACAGGAAAAAACTCTTGAGCTACACAAGCATATACACTTCTTCAGACACTTCAAAGACTACAAATACAGTGTTACATGCCTTGCTGGCACAGATGCTCCATACATATGAATATTTATGACAGAAGACAAATGCAATTATTTGTGTTTCGTGTCAATGAACCGCCAATATCCAATATGCCAATAACTGCATAAAAAACTCCAATCCATGACAATTAATCAAGACAAGTTAAAATGTTTCCTGAAATTTTGGATGTAGCAGAGTTTTATGGATATACTGAGTATTTTGTAAAAGTGCTATAGCAAACAATATTGCAATTCCCAAGGAGTTTGAAAGCCTCTAGCTAAAAAAAATTACAATCTTGAATATGTAGTATTTTAGATTATCTATTTTACAATATTTCCTCCTGCTTAAATTGAAACCACCAACAAAGATAAAGGAATTCCTGACCGGTGAATTATGATGCAAACCAAAGCTAAGCAACCTGCCTTTCTATCATTTACAGGCCATGAGATCACTTACGCTGTCTTTGGATAAATATTTCCAGTTCTCTTGCAATCATAGATGGTGAAATTGGCCCACACAATGTTTTTTCCGTTGACCTGGACTGCAGTTTGAATAATTACATGATCTGAAACAAACAACCCCCAAAAAAGCAAGTCACAAGGGAACTCGTTTTATAGTTTACTTTCAAGACAACATGAATGTCTGAAAAAAGAAAAAAAAATCAAAACTGTTGTTTACTCAAGAGATGAAGTTTCTCAAGAGTTCAACTTCTCCAAATACTCTCAAGATTA
Source organism: Rhabdophis nuchalis (assembly GCA_039707465.1). Classification (NCBI taxonomy): domain Eukaryota; kingdom Metazoa; phylum Chordata; class Lepidosauria; order Squamata; family Natricidae; genus Rhabdophis; species Rhabdophis nuchalis. The sequence goes on from CM077646.1 coordinate 67,846,877, forward strand.
TTTTGTTACATTACAAATACAAATTAATATATGAAACAGGAAAATCTGGCAATACATATTTTGTGAATGCTTTATGTATTATGCATGTAAATAATCTCTGTGAGGATTTATTTTTGTTAGTATTTTTTTAATATATGTTTCTTTTAAATATTGAGAAACTGTTATGTGAATCAGAACATACAGAAAAATATATTTACATTTTGAAATTTTGGAATGGAGTTGGTACCTAAAATGCATTAGAAACATCCCTTTTTTGTATAAAATTGGATGGAATAAAATTGAGATTCGAATAATTTTGAAAACGAACCAAACGGAGTTAACATAATCATTCATCCTTTATTTTGAAGCAATTTTTCATGCACCTTTATTTAACTTAAATTCAGTAGTTTGAAAAGTCAGGATTTTTAAATAAAGTATTTGTTTTGGCAAGACTCCTGAACTGTAACCAAGATGAACCAATCCAAATTTTATAAATAGATGTATTCAGTATTGCATAGCCAGACAAATTACTTTCACTAAACCAAGTGAAACAAATAATCAAACAGTGATTTGAAACCAGTAATTTAACTTTCGGGCTGAAAAACCTTATATGCAAGTAACATTAATGAATGAGATAGCCATAGGACAACTGTTCAATACTGTAGATAATGTTTTTTTTAACATGACTCAACATGTTCCACTTAGAAAATATCTTCTTCATATCAAATTGAGATACTCTATACTGACTTAGGAATGTGGCCTTGGAGACCGTCTATGGGGACATTTAGCAAAACATGATTTAAGGAAGGGACCATCAAAAAGAAACTTCAACCAGCTACATCTTAACTCTCTTTGGTGCAGGTAGTCCTCAACTTACAATCATTGGTTTAGGGACTGCTCAAAGTTACAAAGTTATTGAAAAAAGAGACTTATGACTGTTTTTCACGCTTACGACTTGTTCAGAAGATACTACTGCAGTGTTTCCCCTTATTTTCTTTTAACCCCTGAAATAAGCACTTGGCCTTATTTTCAGGGAGGTCTTATTATTTTTGAGGCGCAGGAGGCTGCGAGTGTGGTCACCTCATGGCTGCTGCTGCATTGCAATATTTTTGGGGAGGGCTTATTTTAGTGCATGTATTCAAAAGCCCGACAGGGCTTATTATCTGGGGAGGTCTGATTTTCAGGCAAACAAGGTATCTCTTTTAAGACTTATGGCATTATTCCCTCACCCAAAAAAGCCCACACTTCCTTTTTTTTTAATGAATTCACTCAAAGCAGGAAACTGAATTCAAATCCCTCCTTAACCATGAAAGCTAACTGGGTGACGTTGGGCCATTCACTCTCTCTCAGCAGAACTTCCTCACAGGATTACTGTTGTGCTGAAAATAGGAGGAGAAAGATATGTTGGATATGTTTGCTGCCTTGGGTTCTTTGTAACAATCATAAAGGTGGGATACAAATAAATAAAATAAGAATAAATTCACTACTATCTATATCCATGCTCTCATTCCTTTTCTGGCAACTTCTCAGCCACACCAGGTAGGCCAGACCAGGAATCAACTCCACAGAATGGTGAAAACTACTTTTGTTGAATGTGGCTATAAAAACAGAATTGTACAAGTCCAATTGTGATATATCCCTCCCTCCATGGTTACATGAATTATTAGGGTGTCTGCCTGAGAGGAGGGTGGAGCAATTTTTAATGCGACTTTCTCTTACAGTCAATTTATATCATTTTGGATTAGAGAAATGTAAAGGTAAAGGCATAAAAAATGTGCATACATGTGTTTTCAAATATTAAAAGGAAAGAATTAAAGTTTTTTTTAAAAAAATGTTCTTGGTTCTAGTTCACAGTACTTCTTGTGCATTTATAAGGAATGTTGTCTACCTGTGCAATTTAATTAGATACCTACGGTATTTTCCCCCACAAATCTTTTTAGGGCAGAACTCAGGACTGGCCTAAAAATCCAGTAGGTTACTTCATAATGCTGAGTATGTCTAGAAACTAGCAAATGTATTTAAACAAAGCAAGCTTTCAGAAATCCATCATGGATCTAATGAAATGTGTCTCAACTATAGGAATAAATGCAAATGCTAAATAAATAAATAAAAATAAGAAAGTTTAATTTAATTAATAAAACAAGAAACTCATCTTTAATGTCATTATTACTTCATCATTATATAAAGCACCATTTTTCATACATACCTTGATTTAATGGAAAGGCTGGATAGCTCTCTCTGGGAAGAAAACTGCAGTAAATTACTTGGTTGTGAGATTGGGGATGAATTTTAGCAGTGGTTTGGATATTATTTCCATAATTGCAAGCTATTTCCATTCCCTTCATATTTGGAATGTTCCCATTTATTTGGATTATCATACCCTAAAAGTGAAGAACAAAATGTTGCCATTCTAACAGATTAACACAAAATTAAATTACATTGACAAATAGGTTTTGAAAATATTGTAGTTTTAGATTAAACTTTGTTTGGATCAAAGCTGCTGCTCCGTTGAGTAAAAATAACAAGTGCAGCCGAATATTCAGAGATTGTGTCAGTAAAATTACAAGACGCCGTCTATGTGTCAATACTTGTCCAGTGGAACAATATCTTCTGTAGATATCCAGATGGCTCTGACCCTGACAACCTTTCACAAGGCTGTTTCACTATGCTGCTGATGTGACTTTTTATGATTGGGATTCATTATTTACCTTGGGTGACATGGAACATTGTTTATAGCTGTTGTTGTAATCCTTGCACGTTGCCGAGAGTATGAGACCGGGGGGGGGGGGGGGAGGCAGATAAATTATTTAAATATTGTTCATAATGCTTTACAATGGTTCCCTTTGCTTAAGATAACCTGTTTACAGACATTGCAATTCCTATTTCATGTACCTCATTTTCGTTCTCGATATTTATTTCTGAAGGCATTGTAGTCATTGAAGGGCATTGTTGTACTCCCTCATTGGCACTTATCCAGAAATAGGACTCTTCCGAATGGGTGCATTCATGCTGCAGTGAACACCTAAAACAAGTAGAACATTTATAACACCAGACCTTTAGAAGAAAACCAATTATTAATTTTGAAAAACTATCATCATGTCATTTCACTAAGAATGATAGCCATTATCTTAAAATGTTAACCTTATAATCAAAACACAGGAGATATGATTAGGAATGATTCATAGATTTTTCTCTTGTTTGCCTTCTGTTTATCTTGATTTTTTTTTTACACATCTAAGATTGTCAGGCATGAACAACCAGACCCACACATGCAGAATTCAAGCTAACTGTCTTCTTCTTCTGCCTATCAAGAATCTGCCCAGACTGGCAGCCTTCCCTTGGGAACAAATAGATAAACCTCCAAGGAATTTAGAGAGGTCCGTCTTTTGTGATTGCGCAATGACTCCAGGCTAACTCCGCCCTTGAGCCTTCCACCCTGCCTGGCTGGGTGCTTCCCAACAAAGATACAGAAAAAAAATGGCTGATAAATCCTTGGAAATAAGATGGCCAGCTTTTGAACTTTGCTGACTTAACAGAGCATCAGGTAGTTATTCAATGTTTTCCCTCAATTTCATGTTTTATTTCTGTTTACACTAGATCAGTGGTAAACATCCAATTTTTTACTACTGGTTCTGGGGTCTGGCTTGGTGGGTGGGGCAGGGGAAGGATACTGCAAAATCTCATTCCCACCCCACTCCAGGGGAAGGATACTGCAAAACCCCCATTCCCTCCTCACTCCTAGGGGAAGGATATTGCAAAATCTTCATTCCCAACCCACTCTGGGGCCAGCCAAAGGTGGTATTTGCTGGTTCTCTGAACTACTCAAAATTTCTGCAACCGGTTCTCCAGAACCTGTCAGTACCTGCTGAATTTCACCCCTGCCCTAGACTCTCTTAAAATATTCTTCAAAAACATAAATTAATTGTTGTGGCTCTGAGCTGTTTCCTACAAAGACTTTTGACTAGCCAAAATATGCATGCTGTCCATGACCTTTCTTATGCTAAGAGCATCTTAGTGTCATATAGAATTTTTAAAATAATATTTTGACTTATCCTATCACTTTTGAAGTGAAAAAAGAAATAATACAAACGACAGATAATTTTATACTAAGATATATTTATGGATTGCATTAGTTTTTACTATTTTCAAAATCAATGCTGCCTTAGATTATCTCATGCACAGTATAATACACAAGTCTACTTATTGATTTCCCCCCACAAAGTAATTGAAGTTATGTGTGAAGTCTCATAAAAACCTGAAAATTGTTCAAATGCGATTCATCCAACAATGTCTTGATTGTATTTATATTCACATAAGTGTGAAGTCTGCATCAGCTATTTATTATTGTACAAGAATCTGTTGAAAGTTTACAATAATATTAAATAATCATCTGTTCAGAACGGCTTTTGGTCAGAGGGTCATAAAATGCAAAAATATTCCACCTGGTCTCCAAGGTACACCATCCACAGTAAGCATCAGCTGCAGCCAAGCAGTCTGTACATTTAGTGTATTGGTCACAAGCAGCTACTTTCACACGAGCAATCTGTGTAACAGAAAAAAAAATATCAAGATAACAATTTTAAATAATCAAACTATTATTAACTTCAGCAACAGAGCACTTTAAACTTATCCAGGCTGACCAAAAGATTACAAACAACTATCATCAGAATATGATGGCCCCCAGGATTACAATACAGATGAGATGCTAGTTGATCTCAAACCTTAGATTTACAAAATTGAAATGTTGGCTAGTAGGAGGCTCATTTACCAGATTTAGTGATCATTAAATTGTTATAGAGCAGAGGTCTCATTCTCGCGGCCCGCAGGCCAATTGCGGCCCGCAGAATGGTATCTTGTGGCCCCCACCGTGATATGAAAGTATAATATTAGTATTAATATTAGTATGAATATTAATATAAGGAAGCCTTTATACGGCCCAGCCTCACCCAGACTCTGCCTCCAGCGGCCCCCAGGTAAATTGAGTTTGAGACCCCTGTTATAGAGTTTTTCCCTCCAAAAAGAGCAGCTTTATAGAGCTTATAATAGAAGTCTGTCATTTTGTGCTTTACATAATATTCTTTGAATTATATACTGTAGATATACATATAAATGAGCCCCAGCAAAGATAATTTAGCTAGTCATCCATCCACGGATAATGGGTTGAATGTTTTATTTATTTATTTTTATTTGACAAATAGTCATAGAGAGTGTGTTTTTGCACTTTAGGGCCAATCCACTTTCCGCTCCCCCATAGGTTTTTTTTTTTGGCCTAGTTTTAAAATCATGCAAACATACTCTTTTTATATTCATATCTAGTTTATTTACAGAAAGAACTGAGATTTGCTGCTATATAGTTAATGCTGCATAAAAACTATGGAGGATAGGATGGGTTAGCAAAGAATTGTAACACAAATTCATTGACAGAAGTATTTCCATACATTCCTAAGATGGAAAGAGGCAAAACAATTTACCATGATTTTTATTTTTGTTATTTTAACTGTTTTAAACTAACAAAAATAAATTTTATTATCCATATTTTCTGAATATCCCAGATAGGAAGAAAGGGGGGAAATGTATATTTTAAAAGAATGCTAACATCCTATTTGGGGAAAAAATTAAACAAAAGGACTTTAGATACAGAAATTCTGCATTTCTTTTAATAAGTTCTTTAAAATTGCTGCCTTTTGCTTTTTTTTCTTTCCATGACAGTTTGTTTTTTTTAATAAAGGGCTGTTTTTTTTAAATAACCCTGTCCTAGAAATTGTTTTTCACACCCTACACACAGGGTGGGAATTGGGGTGGGAGAGAGAAACACTGACATGCATGCATATACACTTTAATAATATAGCTTTATTATTCAGGTGGAACTATGTTCTGCTGCATGAATCACAGTAAGTGGTAAAAAAAGGAAGATTTGATTAATAAAAGGTATATAAATAACTATAATTTGCCTAAAAATGCAAAATACTATAAAATGTTTAAGAAGAGAAAGTGATTAATACCAGTACCTGTAATTTGCTTCTAGGTATTTGTGAAAAGCTAGTGTATTTTTTTATGGGTAATATATTTGGTGCATATTTCTTCCAATACTTGAGAACAGCATTTTTAGTTTGACAAAAATCCACTGCAGATATACCGGTAAGTGAAAGTGGGAGATGGAAATTGGCTCGAAAACATCCATGGATGTTTCTTGCTAAGGATAAATTTGGATTTTTATAGACCGCAAACACTGTTTACTCTCTTGATGCATTTATTTTATAAATGTTAGATCTGAGAAGAATTTAATACAATGCTGCCATAGTCTGCCATTTGGATCAATCACTTCAGTTGTTTGTCTAAACCATATTCAAATGTAAGATAAGACTTTTGTATTTGCAATAACATTGACCCCATTCAGAATTATACTGCTCCCTGATGGCCTTAGTTCCACATACATTTATATGAATGCACTCAGAAGATATTTCTGCCAATAAACAAAACCAGATTGACAAATCATTCTGACACAGGTTGGCAATATCTCTGGGCAGTTGAAATTCTTCACCCAGGGAAAACAATTCCTTTCACAAATAAATGTTTGTTTGATATTTACAAAGGACTTGGCAGGTTTTACCAGCTGTTTTTCCCTATACTTTATTTATTAAACTTTCTTTTTTTTTCATTTTAAAGATGTCATTCCTAACAACAAAAGGCATGCTGTGTGGGTGCAGACACAAATGTTGCGTGGCTTCCACCAAATTATTACATCTTGTAATTTTAAATTTTAATCTTGCCTTATGTAGTTTACATAGAACATATTGTGATTATATTGCAAGCAGAATCCCATTCCTCTTCCCTTGACAGTCCCCATGTTAAGTATTATTTCTAATAATAGATTAATATGGCTTACACTATATCTGAGCAGATGGCAACACCTGCTCAAGCTTTTATAGGCTTGTAAACTAAATAAGGTTGGATTTGATTAGTACTTGGATCAGAAACCAAATTTAGGGCTATCGGTTAGTTGAAACCCCCCCCCCCCCTAGAAAAAGGTAATGGCAAATCAAGTTTGGCAAACCAAGATACTCCCAAGAAAACTAAATAGTATATCCATGTAATTATCAGGAGCGTAATTCAAGATCATCTTTATTTTGTTTTTTTAAGTACAGCTAGGTAGGCCTCACTTATTGACGGCCTATCAGCAGCTGTTTAAAGTTATGGAGGGAATGAAAAAAATAATTTTTCAAATTCTATAGCACTTATAACTGTTGTCAGATCCCAATGGCCACGTGATGAAAACCGATCATGTGATCATGTGATTGCATACTTTACAGTGAGCTTCTGATAAGCAAAGTCAATGGAGAAGATGGCAATTAATGATCATGATGGAAATTACATTTCCAATGATCATGATGGAAATTAAATTGTCATGTGATGTCTCACATAACAACTACATCACTTAACAATGGATTTTCTGGTCCCAATTACAGTTGTTAAGCAAGGACTACCAGTAAACTGTTTTAATCAAAAATGGTTATGGGATAAATGATTTAAGAACAAGCGATCTGTTTTGTATACTGGAAATATTCATTAATTAGGGAATTGCAGCACAGAGGTTAAATACTAAACAGAAAATTATTAGTTAGAACACCGAAGCTTTCAAGGATTCATTTTATTTTCAACTATACATTAAAGATAAAAATCCATTAATTGATAGATAATACTGGAAAATAATTTTTTTGCTTCCTGGACACTTTTGGGTGTATTCTACATATTTTGGGCAGTTAATCATGAGAATAATCTGTAATTTAAGATATCACATACCATTTTGTAGAAATCTTCTGTATTTAAACAATAGCAATGCTTAATGTTTCAGTACCTGTTGCCTATGCTGTACATATGAAAGAAACATACAAAAACATGGAATTGTTGCTGAAGCACTAAGTAAAACTGGAATATTTGTGCAGATCTAAAAGTAGTGGCTCTGCTGCTTGGATATGCCAAGTATTGTTGTTACGTATGTAGATAGGACAGCTGTGCAAGAGAGTTGCATTTTATTTTAAAAAACCACCATTCCAAAATAAGTTGGTTCTAGGACAGAAAAACATGGCACAATAATTGTCACATGAGCCACTTGTTGGCCTGACTAAGATATTTTTGCCTCTGCTTCATGTAAAACTCAGACTGATGAAACATTTTGTGAAAGCACTGAACAAGGAAGACAGAGTTTTTTGTTCTTTGAGACAGATGTTTCCAAGAATAGCTGATGCCAACATTACGGAAGGCATTTTTGTTGGTCCACAGATCAGATATATCATCAATGACAAGCAGCCCAAAGATCTGTTAGTGGGGCCCCCAAAAATTGCTTGGGAAGCATTCAAGGATGTTATTGAGAATTTTCTTGGCAACTATAGAGCACCAACTTCAACTTAAACATAATTGAAACCAACTTAAACATAGTAATGAGGGAACAAGAATAAAACAACTACTATCAAAGTTCAAATATCTAGGAATAACATTCATCAAAGATGGTAAAATGGACGAAGAGATTAACATATGATGCAGTAAGGCAAACCAAGTACTGCATAAGGCAGTAATGATTAGCACAAAGACGTATCTCATACAAAGCATGTTCTTACTCACTTTATATTACCAGTGCCAAACACTTCCACTTACAATAAAACATAAATGAAAGTTAGTCATCACAGAGATGAGATATTTGAGGAAAGTGATCAGAAGAGATAAAATCAGAAATGAGATTGTAAGAGAAAGAATTGGCATAGAACCAATCTTAAAACTCCATACAAAAACAGCAAATAAAGTGGTTGGCTCATCTTGAGAGGATGTCTTTGGATTCCATACCATACAAGGCATACACAAAAAGAGTAGAAGGTCAAAAAATACGAGGAAGATCCAGAAGATGATGGAGAGACAACATCAAAGACACAATACAAGACCATCAAATAATAATGTTTGAGGTCATCAAAAGAGCAAGAACCAGAATGTTTTATCTCCCTTGACACCCAAAACGATAAAAGACGAAATAAAGACGAAGAAGAAGACAGAGCACCATTTAGCTGATTGACAAACTTCTGAGACCATACAATACAATGAAGTGTAACATGTCACTGAAAATTTATTTTCTGTATTCACACTTGGACTTCTTTCCCAAAAATCTAAATGCAGTAAGTGACAAACATGGTGAAAGTTTTCACCAAGATATTGTCACAATAGAAAAACAGTATCAGGGCAACTGTCCATCAATGCTGCCTTACTATTGTTGGACAATGCAGTAAGATGAATTTGGTACTGAGTACTAACAAAAATCAACAGCAAAACACTTTTAGTCCTGTTCAACTCATGCAGCATGTTGGAAACATTATGTGTTTAAATACATTATAATAAGTAAGAGTTAATTTCTATTTCCCAAGGATCTTACATGATAAATCATTCTGAAATTATATTTCTATTTAGTTTGAAGGTGTCTGTCATAATCTTCCTTCAAGAAAGAAAAACTTTTGAAATGTTTTTGTTGTCCAGTATAATGTACCCTCAAATTTGTACTGACTCTTAGTGGCCACATAGACTTTCTCCAGGTGAATCTGTCCCAACCTGCCCTATGAGTCTCCCAATAGTGCACCTATTACCATCATAATTGAACACAAGCAGTAGGAAAGCATAATTATACAAGAATATAATACATAGTACATAGTACAAACATGCTCTTCTAAGATCTGGTCTCTGCTGTGTTTTGAATGCATTGTTTTTATCTCTTAGTAAACAATCAATCTTAACTATATTGATATTAATGTTTTATTTTCCATCTTGTTCCATCTAATACACCATCAAGGGCAGATTAAAAGTGTATTAAATCTGCGTATAAGAAACATTCAATAGTTTTATTCACATAGACTCCTAAATAATGATTTCTTTCTTTTTAGACTTGCTATGAAACATGAATCCTCTAATTATGGCGTGTTTGATAAAAATCCTGTCTCACCATGCCAATAAGATCTCAAAAGCTGTGCTGACAAACTTTCAAAATATGCCCAGTAATTATCTCTGCATTTCCATGATCTACCCAAGCAAGAAAAATGTGGCATCCCACAGCCCTTAACCATCTCTACAAAGTATGATCAGCGATGAGGAATGATGGAGCAATAATTTGGTAACAATGACAATACATTACAAAAATATGCAAAATATAAATTTCAAGACAAGCCAATAAAACCCACAATTATTTTGAAAGTATTTATAATGTGTTATAAGAAATACTGTCCCACTATATCATCTGTGCAGCTGTGAAAAGTTTGGTGTAGAAAGAGTTTGGAGAAACTCCCTAACTGATTAAATTCAAACTACATAGAAAGGTGGGTTTGAGAAATAATCTTACCTGATGAGAAGTCATTAAATACAGGTAACTGGAATCAGATGGATCAAACTGCATAATAGGATGGACAGGTTCACTGTAAGCCACCATAATTGACTCCTTGCTTATAACTTCCATGGAACTGTTCAGATTAATCTGTAAAAAAGGGAACCTTTTATATAACCTCCAATGTCATAAATTTTGAGAAAAAAGACAAGAAAGAAAATGAGCCTAATAAAAGATGTTAAGAAAACAGTAGTGAGAACCTTGAAAAGTATTATGTGAAAAATTCCTTTCATCTTTTAACTTGATAACACAAGAGCACGAAGTAAGAAAATGGTGGCTATTGTAAACTAAACCATCCATTAGAAGCATATAAAATTCTTGAATTGCTATCAGGATTGAAATATGCGCCAGGTTATTCTAAAACTGGAAGTATTTTTAATATGCAATTAAAGAACATTGCTAAGTCAGAGGCAAGAATCCTGGCTTAAAGTGTTGGAATAACCCATGTTAGCACATCAATGGTTAAGCATCTTGAAGTATATTGTTTTCTCATGAGTTTAAGATCATCTTAGTTTTGTTCATGCTTACTGGACACTTCAGAATGTTTAATAACAGTTACATATTATGCTGCTGTAAAATGAACAAGGGAACAACTATCCACATGATACGACCTTGATTCACTATTTTTCTTTTTGATTTAATGTCCATTAGTTTGCTAATGTGGTTGTAAGAAGATAATACAATTTTAAACTTTAAATCTAATTGGGAATTATATAACAACTATCTGAAACTTATGAATATATGTAGAACTATATTCATGGATTTATTAAGTGTGAGGCATAGGGAAAGACACTAATGTAATGACTTGATCACATAGGTTCCTTCTCTGGTTATGAGGTGGGGTCTTTCTGGACATCATGGAAATACTGATCAGTATTATTTGGTATGATCAAATCTGAATATCTTAATTAAATACACATACACAAACATATTCTTTCTTATTTCCTTTCTTCTTCCTTTTTAATTTTTTTAAATCTTCTACTGTATAGAGTATATTAAAGTAATTTTGTTTTAAAATGCCCAAAAAATTTTCCAGTGTTGTTTTTAGACTGGAAATAATCAGTCATGCATTATTTAAGCTAATCAAGGTTTAACAAAACTATATTTCAGAGATATGCCTTGGTTTGTCTTATGGTTTTAATTTGCAATATATTTTATGGAACACTGGAAGTATTGTTCCTTCACATTTACTTTTGTTCTGTTAATGACTCTCTTGAATGTGCCACTGATAATGGCCCTTGTGATATGCCTTCGTCTGGTGTACTTTATCATTTACTGGACCATATTAATTGCCTATGTGATAGGAAATTATAATTTCTGCTTAGGAACTGGCTGAACATCGCCTGTCCTCCTTTTACTGTCTTGTCTTGGATGGGAAACCTGAATTATCACTCAAATAATCCCTATTCCGTGCCAAATAAGAAGAAGCCCCCAAGGTAAAAAGGCTTCTGGTTGTGCAGCTGTGGAGCACAATTAGATTATAGCTATCTCAACAAATTATCCTAGGAACAAAAGAGCTAGGAATCTTTTTCTAATGGAGGTTCAGCAGATAAGACTGCCATTTCTGATATGATAATGGAAACAGAGCTGTTATTGCTGTGTGAATATATACTGGGTGAGGAATGTAGTTCACATTCATTGATTGTACAGCTGACTCTGAGGCCAGTTACCTAGCACTTCAGTTGTGTAAACTGGGCCTCTGGGCAAATATCAAATCAGAGAGAGAACCTCAGCTATCTTTTCCACCTGCTTGGAACATTTTCAAAGCAGGAAAGAAATCAGATTCCCTTCTTTTCTCTTCCTACTCTGATCTAATATTCTACATTACGTGTTGTTATCTTCAGATTGATATAAACCAGTTTCTAGTCATGACTTTCCATGAGAGGGTGGCATCTATTTAGCAGGCATAGGTGTACGCAGCAATTGGCTGACACAGAACTCTTTCCTCAGGAAACAGCACACAGTGAAGTTATGGCAGCTGCTGGCTGTTGCTGGGGTAGAGACCATAATGGGGCCTTAAATTTTGGTCTCCAATGCATTGTTCCAACATGGATAAAACAGGCATATTACACATTCTTCAGTTCAGCAATTACAATAACCAATGAGGCATTGACCACTGCAAGTGTGGGGGAGCCTGTGTTTTTCACAAGTACCAATCAAGAGAGGAAAAAATGTATAAATAGGCATTGTTAATAACTAAAAGCTGTGCAATAACATCTTAAGTACAAGCATTTATTTCTACACTATATTAAATAACATCTTGATTACACTCTAGCCTCAACTGCTGATTAAAAGTTAAGAATTAGAAGATATTGTATATCCATATGCAACTTAAAGGAACAACTAATTCCTTCTTTATTGAAGAATGAAAGCCTGTGTGATGATCAATTTGATGAGTGATTAATTTTTCTGTTTTGAGTTAAGAGAATCTTGGATTAATATGCCAGGCCAGTCTTGCATTTCCCAAACACGAATTCTTTAATTTTATGAACAGGATTGTAATCAAATAAGCTGCATCATCATAATTTTACCCTTCAGTTGCAGGAACTAGTTACAGCTAATCTAATGAATAGAAGGACTAGGGGTAGCATAATCACAGTCTTTCAAATCGGAGGGGCTGTTACAGAGAAGAGGGAGTTGCCCTATTCCCCAAAGCACCTAAGGGCAGGACAAGAAGTAATGGATGGAAGCTTACCAAGGAGAGATCCAATCTGGAACTAAGGAGAAATTGCCTGAAAGTGAGAACAATTAATCAGTGGAACAGCTTGCCTCCAGATGTTGTGGGTGCTCCATCACTGGAGGTTTTTAATAAGAGACTGGACAGCCATTTGTCCAGAGTGATTTCCTGCTTGAGCAGGGGGTTAAATTAGAAGACCTCCAAGGCACCTCCCAACTCTGTTATTCTGTACCTTTTAAACATATTTGAACACTGGAGAACAGAATTATTATTTGGCTCGCTCAAACTATTATCTACAATAACACTTATTATATCCCAGGGATGTATGATGGACCAAATTTCCTATTAAGAAAAGATAGATGAATACAATCAAATGAATTATCTAGAGCACGTGTGTCAAACTCATGGCGTCACACTGCTGTCACGTGACATTCATGACACCAGTTTCACATCCCTGATTTAGAGGATAGGAAATGTAGTATAACCCAACCACAGTGGGAAATATGTTCTCTCCAATTAACTATCATGTAGGTATGATTAGGAAATGCAAGCTGCAGACTCACCACTAGTCTTGATTGCCTGGGACACAATGTCAAGCTAAGAAATAAATAATAAGATTTTGCTAGAGTTAAAAAAAGAATTGAAGCTCCTTGCAATGTAGACAGAATCTTCATTTGCCAAGTACAAAAAGATGCCTTAGGCAGTCTCTTGTTTGGACAAAAACAACTACACCTATTATGGGAATTAAAATTTCTGCAAAGTTCACTTACTTTTGTTGCTAAAGGATATTCTATTTTTAAAAATTTATTTAGAGTAAAATATCCTGTTTAGAGGATTTCTCAAAATTGGGTATTCACAGGCTGTTCAGAAAATTTATCAATACTACATACGGCTTGCAGTTTCTTCCACATAAATATTAAGAACATGCAAATATCACTGAACAGAGTTCATAAAATCCTTAAGATATGGGAGATAAGAAAGAATAATTAGTATGGAAAATAAATGCCTCATTAGAAAGCTGATTAATGGAGAAAGTTAGTCATTTTGACCATAAATCAAATAATAAATTGCTGAATAAATCACAGGTGGCTTGGTTCATTCATACTTTGGTATGGTTTACAAACTACAATGGCTTAGGATGAGCTAAACCCATCAACATGGCATTTAGGAACGGGAGGTTCACAACCAAAAAGATCTCCATAACTTTTTTGTTCATTTTACCTTAAGCAGTCTTCCATTTGCTGTTCCTAAAAATACAACTGTGTAATTATTGATACTGGAGACGGCCACCGATGTAAGGCCTGGTGAAGTAAACACTGGTTTAGCCTTGATCGGATGCAAAATTGATAATGGGTGTTGGAGATGTGCTGCACCACAGTCCAGTTGTTCTGGTTGCAACTGAAAAGAAATGGATATATTAGTGGATATAATTTTATTTATTTATATTATTTATTGTGCCTAATGTGCCACCCAATTCATGAAGATTCTAAATAGCTTACAACAATTAATGCATCAAGACTATCAGGACTAATGAAACAGATCTCCACTAAATATGCCACATAATGATTGCAGTCCCAAATATTCTCCTGAAAAGTTGAGTCTTCATGGCTTAGTCCTATGTAGAACAAGTTGTCATAGTCCAGACTTCAGATGACATGACCATATACAACACTTCCTTATCCAAAAATGGTTGAAAACTGGCACATACCATGTAATTAAGCAAAGATTCTCCTAGCCATAAGCACTACCTAGCAGATGCTGTGAGTCCAAGAGGATCTGCAAGTTGTTAGCTTGGAATGCTATTTTCATCTACTTAGATATGAGGGAGAAGCCCTGAAGGTCTCATCTCCAAAGGAATCCTTCTGCAAGTATCCCATGACAGGTCCTTCCTGCCAATGCTGCTATTTTTATGGAATAGCTTGGCCTCATATACAATGACTACATTTTCCCTAATGAATTTCTATGAAGAAGTAAAAACACAGTCCTGGAAGAGAGCATTCATGATTGTTAGGTGTTGCATCTAGCAATATTAGAATAGAATAACAGAGTTGGAAGGGAACTTGGAGGTCTTCTAGTCCAATCCCTGCTTGGGGGGGGGGGGTTGTGACAACACCCTACACCACTTCAGACAAATGGATATCCGACATCTTCTTAAAAACTTCCAGTGTTGGAGCATTCACAACTTCTGGAGGCAAGCTGTTCCACTGATTAATTGTTCTAACTGTCAGGAAATTTCTCCTCAGTTCTAACTTGCTTCTCTCCTTGATTAGTTTCCACCATTGCTTCTTGTTCTACTATCGGGGGCGAAACACCGGCCCCCGTGGAGAGGGCGCGCAATTTGGGTGTCCTCCTGGATTCCTGGCTGTCCATGGAAGACCATGTGGCGGCCGTGGCCAGGGGGGCGTTTCATCAGGTACGCCTGATGCGCCAATTGCGCCCATTATTGGACCGGGCTGCCCTTCGCACAGTCACTCAGGCCCTCGTGACATCCCGACTCGACTACTGCAATGCTCTCCACATGGGGCTTCCCTTGAGGTGCACTCGAAAGCTACAGTTAGTGCAGAATGCAGCCGCTCAGGTGATTACGGGAGCCTCTAGATGCTCCCATATAACACCGATCGTGCGCGAGCTGCACTGGCTTCCTGTGGTCTTTCGGGTGCGCTTCAAGGTCTTGACGACCATCTTCAAAGCGCTCCATGGCTCGGGACCTAGTTATATGCGAGACCGTCTCCTGCCCCATACATCCCTTAGACCGATACGCTCCCACAGAGAGGGCCTTCTCAGGGTGCCGTCGGCCGGACAATGCTGACTGGCGACACCCAGGGGAAGGACCTTCTCTGTGGCGGGCCCTGCCCTGTGGAACGACCTACCCCCTGAACTCCGTACCATCACCGACCTCCGCCTCTTCTGCCAGTGTTTAAAAACACAACTGGTTCATCAAGCCGGCCTAACATAGCCTCCGCTGTGACTAGAATTAGATAGTTTTAAAATGGGGGATTTTAATTGGTTTTAGCGCAGGTTTGGATATTTAATAGGTTTTTAAATTTTGTATTTTGTATTATTTGTATGTTATTTTAAATTCCTGTGCGCCGCCCTGGGTCCTTTTGGAGAAGGGCGGGATATAAATCAAATAAAACTTAAAAACTTAAACTTATTGATATTAATCAATGCCATTAAAATGCATATTTTTGAGTAGTTATTTTTAATCTTTTGTTTTTGTTTTTACGTATGTCATTCTCAGCTTTACTATTTATTTTTATCCCACCTTTATTATTTTTATAAACAACTCAAGGCTGCAATCAAAACTAATACTTCTCCCTCTCCTATTTTCCACACAACCACCACCCTGTGAGATGAGTTGGGCTGAGGAGTACTTTGCTCAAAGTCATTCAGCCTAACTCAGGACTAGAACTCACTGTCTCCTGGTTTCTAGCTTGGTGCTTTAATCACAGGATCAAACTAGTTCTGGTTTGAAATATAATGGCACAGAAATCCTAGTATAAAATAAAATCTAGCTTTAACATAAATTCCATGAGCCGTATATTCTAAATATAAATAGTGACAATTCATAACCCATTTTCTAACTGAAAAGACATTTAGGAATAAGCTAGACTCTTGGTTTTATGATACATAGTGATCTAAAACAGAGATGCACATATATTTTTATGTTCATTTGTTCTATTTAATGTACACATTTTAAGGAGGATATGGATATGGCAAAGAAACTAAATTAATTATTTGCATCTGCAATTCCTACATGAGATATAGGACAGATGCTTAAGCTTGCATCGACTATCTCTGGGAGGGTACTGAAACTACTAAAACAAATTGAGTAACACGATATATGCCAGGACCTGAGAGACTACACAGTAACAAAGTTTGCAGATGATACCAACCTATTCAAATCAACAATAACCTATCATGAAATTATGCGTCTCAAAAGCATATCTTTGCACTGGGTAAAATGATCAAATGACAAATGCAGCTCAGTTGAAATAGGAATAAAGCTATGAACATCTGTGGCAAGTAATGCTAATTTCACACATATTCTGATGGGGTCTGAAATGTCAGTGATTAAGGGAAAAGGGATCATATTAGATAGCTCAATGAAGATGTTGACTTAGTGGGTAGCAATCGTGGAAAGGGCAAATTCCATGCTAGACATAACTAGGAAATGGGTGGAAAATAATAAAAGCTGCTTTAATCACTATGAATGCAGACAAACAATTAAAATATACATTTTAATATGTGGATTTTCTGAAGAGTAAATCACATTTTAAATTGAGTATATTGGTGCTGAATTACTCTGCAACATTAAGTAACCATATATTATGAAAGTCTCTGGTAACGTTTACAAGCTAACTAGATAAGTTTAAACTCTGCCCATGTTCTTTAATACTGCAGCAGTATTACTCTATCCTGCTGTATAATTTTACTTCATAAAAGTATCCACTGACACACAGCTCCAATTTCCCCCCAAAAAGACTTTATTTTATTTAACTCTCGTGTTCAATTGATTGCATTGGGGGAAATTAGCATACAAATCTTGTACAGAATCAATTAGGTAATAAATCACAAGTAATGCAATGCAGGCCAAGCATATAAGGCAAGCAATTAAGTATCAGATATGTGAATTATATCTAATAGAAGGGGTGCCTGGAAGAAGGAGCAGCTGCATCAGACGTGTCCTTGAAAGCAGCCATAAGGTTGCCTGGCTTGCATTTCTACAGAGGAGGGGGTATCATAAAGTGGCCACTACACCCATAACACTATTAAATTCTAATTTGGGAGAACTGCAAGGATTCCACTTTCAGCTGACCAACTTTCCCCAATGGAGAAGGATCTTACTTAACCAAGGTAGGAGGTAGGAGCAGAGTACAAATGACTAAATAGCCTTTATTACTAGACTGGTTTCTTTACAATAATCCAGATAATTTCGTTTTACTCTTATATATGAACTAACCAGAGGTGGGTTGCTACCAGTTCGCACCGGTTCAGGAAACTGGGATTGGGTCGTCGAACCAGTAGGGATGGCAAGCTGGCCATGCCCCTGAACTGGTTTCCCAGATGCCCTTGTTTTTTTTAGTTTTTTAAAAAATGTTCTGTATATGCGCAGAACAATTTACAAGCAACTGTGTGCAGTGAACTGGCAGTAACGCCGGCAGCAACTCACCCCTGGAACTAACCAATACAGGTAGCCCTCACTTATTGACTGAGGTAAGGCCTGGCAACTTTGTCACTGAGCAGAGCAGTTGTTAAGCATTTCACATGACTGTGCACTAAATTACAACATCAGTTCTGTTTGTGTTTGTTCAGCAAATCATGACAGGTTGTTAAGCATGTCATGGGACTGTGACTTGTGACTTCCTGCCAGCTTCCCCAATGACTTCATTTGTTGGAAGTTGCTGTGACGCTCACTAATAGGAATTACAGGACCACAGGATGCAGTAATTTTTGTATATGCATTCCAGATGCCAAGCACCTGAAATGCAATCAGAACTGGATTTTTCATGGTGCTCCTTTGAGTTTAATTGCTGAAATTTCCAAATATCAGACTACCAAAGGTTATTGATGTTTCTTCTTCCAATCTTAAAGTCACACTAATCTTATTCCAATTCCGAATACCTCAATATATTTTCTGCATATAGTTTGAATAATAAATAAGGAGAACATGTACAACAGGCCTGCACAGACTGCTGGCATTTTTTTAAAGGTTCAATAAATTGACGTCCACCAAGCAATGCTGCCACCAAGAAGAATCCACCACCACACCACCCAAAAAGACACATACCAAGCAGTGGTAAGATTCAAAATTTACTACCGGTTCTGTGGGCGTGGCTTGGTGGGCATGGTATGGCTTGATGGGCGTGGCTTGGTAGGTATTGCAGGAGAAGGATACTGTAAAATCTCCATTCCCTCCCCACTCCAGGGGAAGGTTACTGCAGAATCCCCATTTCCTCCCAATCAGCTGGGACTTGGGAGGCAGAGAATAGATGGAGGCGGGGCCAGTCAGAGGTGTCATTTATTGGTTCTCCAAACTACTCAAAATTTCCGCTACTGGTTCTCCAGAACTGGTCAGTACCTACTGAATACCACCTCTGATGCCAAGCCCTTCCAATACCTCCATGCCCCAGCTTCAGTGTTCCCTCCTTTTTGCTAGCCAACAAACAGCTGATTGGTATGCCAGGTATCCTTTTATTTTATTTTATTTATTTTATTTTTCAAATTTATATACCGCCCTATTCTCCCGGGTTGGACTCAGGGCGGTGCACAGAAAAGATAAAAACCCACAACAAGTAAAAACAATGTAACATGGAATTAAATAATTAAACTCTGTGCTAAAATAGTTTAACATTATTAAAATTCAATTTAAAATTCTTCATTAATCTATCTAAGTCAGACCAGCCAGGTGGAAAAAATGTGTTTTAAGTGCCCGGCGGAAGAGGCATAGGTCCGTGATGGTTCGGATGTCGGGGGGGAGGTCGTTCCAGAGGGCCGGACCCGCCACAGAGAAGGTCCTTCCCCTGGGGGTCGCCAGCCGGCATTGACCGGCAGACAGCACCCTGAGGAGGCCCTCTCTGTGGGAGCAGACAGGTCGAAGGGAGGTATGTGGTAGTATGCGGTCTCGCAGGTAGCCAGGACCCGTGACATGGAGCACTTTAAAGATGGTAACTAACACCTTGAAGCGCACTCGGAAGACCACAGGCAGCCAGTGCAGCTCACGCAGGAGAGGTGTTATACGGGAGTACCAAGAGACTCCCCAAATCCCCCGCATGGCCGCATTCTGCACTAACTGGAATCTCCGGGTGCATCTCAAGGGGAACCCCATGTAGACAGGCTCAAGTTTATTTTTAATTCATTGATGTAGCCCTTTCCACTTTACAAATATGCAGGCCTGGTATCAATTTTTTGCTGACCTAGAGCCAGTCTGTTTCTCATTGTTCTCTCCAGATTGCAAATAATTGCCCTGTGTATATGTTTCACACAAAGATAATGAAATGTTCCAGGATACCCATTTTCCTAAAAATATTCCATGGTTGATGCAATCAACTTTCTTGCTTATCCCACATACTTCAGCACTAACATCTATTGTTTTTGGTCTTTTTAAAAACCAACTGGAACATCTGGCATCTCCCTTTCCAGGTATGGCCCTAATCTGTGTTGGATGATCCTAAATATTATTTTGCCAGTATGTGAAATCAAGGATATTGTATGACAGTTTGCACACTGTATTAATTCTCCTTTCTTTGGAATTTGCATGTAGATTAATTTCTTCTATTCTGTTAGCCATTATGTTTTTCTCCAGATTTGCTGATGTAGTTTGGTTAGAACCTTTATTGATCCTTCTGTGGTTTGCATATTTCTGTACTGATTCTTCTTTTTGTGTTTGCCATGTTGCTGTAGATATTTCTATAACCTTCCTATTTGGGAATGATGGGGAATGCTTATCTAGCTTCATATCCTAGGACTATAAATTCTTGTAGATAGGGAGTGTATTCTGAGATATCTTGAATGTTGACATTTCTGCAATGGAATATTTCAATGTGCTCCTTCCATCTTTATTTGATTTGCCACGAAAGTTACTATCTATCCATTGGTATCATTCAGCATACCAATTTGAGATAGAAACTTGTTTCTGAATTTAAAGGTCTATCCTTGCTTTTCTGCACCTATTTCCATTTTCAGTGTCTTTACTGATGTCATAACACCATTTTTTGCTTCTTTTAACTGTTCTTCAAAATTCTTTGAGATCATTGCTTTTCTTGGTTTTGGCTTCTCTTCTTGGAAATTTATATCTTTTGTTTTAAAATCTGATCTGCTTTCTTCTGTTATTTTATATTTGGCATTCTCTTTCCTCATTCATCCTTAACAACTTCTTTGATTTCATTTCATCATTCCTAAATGAGGTTCAAGACTTCAAAGTGATCCTGATGGAAACCAGTTGACTTTTCTTCAACATTAGCTTGACTTGGAAATTGCACGTGAGCCATTTGTGAGCTGAGCCATTGTCAGTTACATCTTTGCTGGTATAACTGAACATTGCCATCGTCTTGAACTAGTAAGATAGTCAATTTGATTTCTGTGTGCTCCATCTGATAATGTCCATATGCATATATAGCTGTCATTTTGGTTACTTGAAGATTGTGTTAACAATGAAGAAATCATTGGACTGACAGCAATTGTTGTTTTCCTGCTTAATTTCTGTTTCCAAGGCTATATTGATCCAACTACACTTTTCTCCTTACTATTTCTAATTTTGCTATTCCAGTCTCTAGCCACAAGCAGTACATTTTGCCTGCATGTTTTGTTCATTTGAGGTTGACCACAGAATTCAATGAATGCCTCTTTTTCCGCATCAATGATTAGAGCATAAAGTAGGACAATAATCATACTAAAATATGCAGAAAATGCCTATTGCAGACAACAGATTCCTGTAATGGGTGTCATGTTTGCAAATAACCCTAGTGATTTGCTTAACGATTACCACAAAAGAAGGCAGTAAAGTCAGGCATGGTTATAAGGTGACCCACTTAACGTCCAGCATGACTGACAACTGTAATTCCAGGCTCAATTATGTTTGTAAGTCAATGACTACCTATATATGCTCTTGGTGACCATTCCCAGTGTTCTTCGTTCTTCCCTTCCAGGGATCTGAATGGGACAACT
Source organism: Rhabdophis nuchalis (assembly GCA_039707465.1). Lineage (NCBI taxonomy): Eukaryota > Metazoa > Chordata > Lepidosauria > Squamata > Natricidae > Rhabdophis > Rhabdophis nuchalis. Next base: position 67,868,611 of record CM077646.1, read on the forward strand.
CGCCCCCACCACCTTGCCGTGGAACACCATGTCCCAACCAATTCACTCTGGGGAAAGCCTGTTCTTGCTTGCCCCTCTTTCTGCCTGGAAGCTGTCAGGGTCTAGCACACTAAGCTGAAGGAGAGGTCCCTCTTACCTCTAGGCTGGGAACGACTGGCAGCTTATCAGACTAAAAGATTGGAATGGTGTGTGTGTCTTTGTGTGTGTGTGTGTGTATGTGTGTGTGTGTGTGTGTGTTTTGAACACTTCCCCCTTAGCCCGCCTTTTGTGAGAAGGGCCTTGAAAGTGAGGTGAGGAAGCCTTAGGAGAAGGAGTGCGGACTGGCAGGAACTTCCGCTTCCCTTAAGCTGGGCTGGTTTTGGAAACCAGAGTGGAAGGTGCGTTGCCCCCAACAAGAGTTGGCCAGGGCGAGGTGTCCCATGGCAAGATGGCAGGGGCGAGTTGGCAATGGCAAGTTGGTGACAGGAGTTCATAGACCCCTCAGGAATACCTCCTCCATGATGAAGAAGCATAGTAGGATTTAGAATATTGTAATAATAGTAGTGATACTGAATAAGAGATCACTCTAATCTCCCCATAGCTCTTCAGCTTACTTCACATAAAGTAAAAAGGGAAATATATAATATTTAAAAGCCCCTTTTATTTATTGTGAATGCTGTAAGAACTAAGCAGGGCTCCCAAGATATGACATGGAATTTAACACAGGAAAGAAGAGATAATGTATTATCGTGAGGACCTCTGCAAAAATATATTTTTCATTTCTACATTAGTTGTATTACTTTAAAAAAACTGCTTTAATCTTTAAAGCAATATTTACATTTCTTCCTTTTAAGTAGGCAAATTTCCTTTTATTGTATAGCAATATTCCTTTCACTATTTTATTTAACAGATGTTCCGTGATATAGCAAATACTTACTAATAGGGTAGTCACGTGTAGTGGCGCTGTGAAAGACTATTGTATTTTGAGTTTAATGATGTATTTTGATTTCTCCTTCATCTTTAGAAAACATAAATTTAGGGTTCATTTTGAGATATGTTTAATCTGCTTGGGTTTTTTTGTTTATTTTACTCTTGCTGGCAAGGTGGGGAAAATCTTCACACAGCTGCAAAGCACCAACTTATCTAGATAATTCTCAGCCTTTCATCCTCATCCCAGAGTTATGCACTATTCAGTCAAGGTCTAGACTTGCAATCTCCTGACCATAGAAGCAGTGCCATGAAACCGTGGTGCCAAGTTTTAATAAAAACCCTGAAATTGTGCTTTGAGCCTTGAACACTCAGTGCTGGGGGAGGGGACCTGGCCACTGGAGTCTCTCTGCTGTTGTCACTGGGGGGCTCTCAACAGCTGAAGCAAGAGCATCTTGCTTGGAATGTTATGTTATGCTTTTATGTTTTTGTTTACATTTGGCTGCTTAAGTTAGTAATAAAATTTCGTTTCCTACTGGTGTGTTCATTGTCCTTGCATCTTCAAAGATCCCACTGTCTGGCACCTGGCCACTGCTTGACACTTGGCAAAGCCTCATGGTTTCATGCCTCTTTCATAATGACATCTGCAGTGACTTTTTTGACTATAAAATCTTAACAAGCCATCTTCTAATAGTAAGTTATAATGGAATCTGGTTCATATGCAGTGTAGGCAATACATTGCACTTATAAATATAATACCTTAGCCCAGGGGTGGGTTCCTGCCAGTTCTAACCTCTTCTATAGAAGAGGTTCCACAAATCTACAGTGCCATTTAGGACCAGTTCCAGCTCCCTCCTCCCGCCAAGATGAAGAGCGAGAGGAGGAATTCTGGGAGTTGAAGTCCACAAGTCTTAAAGCTGTCAACTTTGAACACCCCTGGAGGGTTATTTTTTCTAAAAGGTTAGAGGTGCAATGGTCTTGTAACTTGACAGTTTTAAGACTTGCATGCTTCAAATGCCAGTTTCTGAGCCAACATTTTGGTTGCTAAGCAAGAGCGTTGTTAAGTGAATTTCACCACATTTTACAAGTTGGCCACGCCCACCCAGTCATATGAGTCACATGACTACCAAGGCACTCCCACTTGGTCACATGGCTGGCAAGCTACACCCATCCGGTCACATGGCTGGCAAGCCACTCCCACAAAGCAGGCCACCACACCTACAAAAGAGGTTCTAAAATTTTTTGAAACCCACCACTGCCTTAGCCCCAAATTCACCTTATCTTTCATACAAGAGAAACACATAAGCAAAGATAAAGCTTCTACCTTTATCTAAAGTGAAGTTTTGGTTTATTGTACACAAGCAAATCAGAATGATAAAATCATTCTAGGCCTTCTGAACCCTGGCTTGATGGATCATATTAAGTACTATATATTTATAGATGAAGTACAATACTCTCTCCCAGGAGAAAACACTGTTGCTAACAAGCATTATATTATTAAACTTTCAGACTAAAGAAACATAATAAACATGTGAATTTTGAAATACAAAAATGTATTTAAGAAAGGTAATTTTATTCTGCAGGCAATTTTATTCTGCAGAAGTAGAATTGTCCTTGTTGAATCACAAAGGGAATGAAATCCTAATCAACAAAGCTCTTCGTATCATTCCAAGGTCTCATCCATTATTTCTGAGGCCAGAAAATGGAAAATACAAGGCCATTGCTTCCAGTAGACAAGGAGTATTTGCCTGAAGGCACTTTACTGCCTGACAGATGTCCCATCTGGATTTCAGCAATTGCACTGTGGTGGCGCTGGAGAGCCTGGAGTGCCACCCGCCCTGTGTCCCTCACTTGCCAATTGCAATGCAAAGCAAGGGGCACAGGGAGGCGAATGCACTAAGCTCTCCAGCTCTGTGTTGGCTCAATTGCTGAAATCCAGGCGGGAGATCTGGTGGGCGGGTAGGAGACTGCGGCTACAACAGTTAAAAAGGAATGGTGGCCGTTCATTTAACGAATTCCAATTAACAAATCCTCAGGTTATGAATGTAATTGGCAGACTCCATTACATTCATAACTCAAGGATTACCTGTAATTATTAATATTATGGCTCATAGCACAGTCAGACAGATGTTTGGACTGGATTTGACATTTTTATACACCTATCAAGTCCTTTCCAAAGACCAGGAATAGATAGATACTGTTTTGTGATGGTGGTAAAGGTATTGTTGCAGGATGTAAGCTGTTCCAAACAAAACTGCCTTTTGTAATAAACTAATGGTGATTTTGTCAATGCCGATGTTTTAGAATTGCATTCAACATGACTATTTCTTTTGCTACTATCTTCTCATTCATTTGACACAGCCATCTTATTATCTTTACATTGTTTGTGTAAGTTTAATGGCTTTAAGTACTTTTCCAAACAGAAAAGCTATAAAACAATGTAATTAACGAATTATATATATTCACCAGTAATCTTTCTGCCCTGAGGAAAATCAAGGTTACTAAATATTCTTTTAAATGTGAGAAAAGCAATTAAAGTATTAATTAATCAAACTGGAAAAACCCAACATAAGAGGAAGATCTTAATCACTTTCCTAAAATGAAAAAAGGGGGCTAAGGACAGCTTTTATAGAGTACATTGCATAACGCAGGAGCAAAAAATGAAAGAGAAGTCCCTCTTATATATCTGTTTGGGAAACAGACCTCAGAAAATAAGAGTTTCTTCAAGCAGGTCTTGCCTTCTAATTTAGTGACTAAGCAGATATCTCAAATTGTCAAGCTCTAAACTGTTTAGGGCTTTAGAAGTCAAATACTTCATCTTAAATTGGGTCTGAAAAACAATCAGCAACCAATGCAACTCTTTCAACTTGGACATTAATATGCCTTTGTTAGCAGATTGGCTACCACATTTCGCATCAAGTAAAATTTCCAGACCACTATTAAAGAATTAGAGACTCTTGAGATTTAACTGCTGCCAGGTTGATTGACTCGGGAATGGTTGTAGCTGGCACATGAAACCTAATTGTGCAAATACACTCCTTGGAGAATGCAACACGTGAACAAAAGCAATATCAGCTTATTCTATGCAGGTGTAAAGGAATCAGAAACCTTCTTTGTTGCCTTCATTATAGTGCTCCAAATGGGCTTTAGTTTAGTCTTGATCCAATTCAATATAAGATTTCCCTGGTGTCTGTCCAAGCTACCATTCTTCCTATGATATTGCTCTCAGTTCCCCCATTAAAAACAGGTCTGGTTTAACTCAATGAATGGGAAAGGGAACCTGTGCTTAGAAATAATAATATCTATTGCTTGGGCCACTTCAAATTCCACAGATTCACTTCAGTCAATTTCAAACAAGCTAGAAAAATCCTGAATAGCTTTCAGGAAGTTTTCCTTACCTAGTTTTATCTAATCATCTTAGCCTTAGGTCACTCCACTATCTTTGCAAAGATACATACCAACAAACATCCCAACCAGAGAATCAAGAACATGGCAACTAAATTAAACAGAACTACTCTAGATCACCAAATCATCTCAAACGGAGCAACAAATCTAGAGTATAGCTTACAAATTGTATTAAAAGACAAATTTTAAATAAGAAAAAAAAATATCCATTGCGCCTTTGGGTCCTTCGTGGAGAAGGGCGGGATATAAATCGAAGTAAAATAAAAAAATAAAAAAAATAAATAGATTGCACCAAATATAAAATTGCATTAGAGTATTTTCAAATATTAAATGTATTTATTTGAAATAAAAAGTATGAATACTTTAGAATACAGAAGACCAAATTCAAAATGGAGGAGCAGAATGGTAAATTAGAAAGTAGATAACGGATAATATATTTAGTTAATAAGTTAATTAATTAATTAATAAATTAGTAAATAGTTCAAGCTGAGAATTTTTGGCCTTTTAAAAACTTTTTTAAAAAATTCTAAAATGTATGTATCTTCTGTGAGATACAGAGAATTTTCGCTCCATAAATCCTTGTGTAGTATATCATTATAGCAATTCAGCTTTCCTAGATATTGTTTTCTTGAAACCAAGGCTTAAAAGTTTGTTCCCAAGGTACCCTATGTTACCAGCCTTCCCTAACAAGAGATTCTTACTCAGCATGATCATTGCTGACAATTCTAAGAGTGGAAGCTCAGATCTGGAAAGGCTATAATATATGTTAATTAAAGTCCAATTCTCCTTCACCTGCTGACAGCATACATATTCTATTCCTGCTGAATGATATCTTTATCCTCCTCTCCTCTTGAATCTTTATTTTTATGAATATTGGGGCCAGAAGTAAAGCAAAGAGGCTTTTGGTACCTTAAATATTAGGTATAAAAGGCAATTCATTAAAATGACTCTCTTTTACCAATCCCCCCTCCTCTTCCATTTTCACCATCCACTGCTTTTCCAAATAGAAAAAGTAAACAAAGAGGAAAGTTTGTGGTTTAAACTATGATGATGGTAAGACAACTCTTAGAAGAGTTTCCTAGTGAGAAAGGGATAGCACAACTGAATTAAAGTTGTCGAACTGAAGTTACTTCACTGACCTGCCTTTTAGTTTAAATTCCTTGGTGGGATTATGTATAGGAAAAGAATTGGAAGACAGTGCTCCCTATAGGTTATATCCGTGACAGGAGAGCAAAAATCTCTCAAGCACCTGAATATTTCAGAATGTGATACTTAAAATCTGATTTTAAGTAGGGAAAAAACCCCTACTCTTATAAAGACTGAAGCATAAACATATAAGCTGTCTTCATTATGCCCAAGTGAAAAGTGCACATATTTTACACATATTTTACACAACTATAGCTAAGCACGTCACATCAAGTGGCATCACCAATTTGATCTTGGTTGATCTCAAAGGGGAAAAAAGCAGGCTGGCCTTATCAGAATTTGGATGAGGCTGCTATAAAATCCCAGTACTGTAATCTAGATCAAGATTTGGAAAATAAAAAGGCCCAGAACAAGCCAACAGAAAATAGTTTCCTTTTGTTGCCAAGGTAACAACACAGACACATTTAGGTATGTAGCCACCAGCCAGGCTTGATTCAAAACAGAGTTTTCTTTACCTTAAACATATTCAATATGTATAACTTGCAGACAGATAATAGGTTGAGGATTACACAGTTATTATAGTATTAAGGAAAAAAGTTATAATAGAAAACAAGAGAATAATGGTCTTAGAGATAAAGAAAAATATATCCCTTTTAAATTACTTTACATTCATCCCCCTCTTCCTTAAATCTTGAACCAGAGACTTCAAATAATTAACTATAGCTTTCACTGTAGAGAAGAATAATTCAACTAGAGAGATTAGCTTTCGGGAAATCTGTTTCTGAAAAAATACAGAAAGGAAGAGGAGTTAAAATGACACAGGAAAAAAGGAATTTTGTTTTGTTTTGTAGGCTGTGTGCTTGAAACAGTCACACACACACACACACACACACACACACACACACTGTTAGGATAGGGATGGGCCAGGAGAAAACTTCCAAATCTAAAGTAATATTTTGTTTTGGATGGAAGATAGCAGTGGTGGGATTCAATTTTTTTTACAACCGGTTCTGTGGGCATGGCTTGATGGGCGTGGCTTGGTGGACATGGCAGGGGAAGGATACTATAAAATCTCCATCCCCTCCAGGTTACTGCAAAATCCCAATTTCCTCCCATCAACTGGGGCTTGGGAGGCAGAGAATAGAGGGGGGCGGGGCCAGTCAGAGTTGGTATTTACCGGTTCTCTGAACTACTCAAAATTTCCAGTACCAGTTCTCGAGAACTGGTGAGAATCTGCTGAATACCACTTCTGGAAGGGAGCTAATAGAAACTCAATGTAGTGTACTGTAATGAATCTGCTGAATACCACTTCTGGAAGGGAGCTAATAGAAACTCAATGTAGTGTACTGTAATGGTTAAAAGGAAGGACTATAACCTAGGAATCCCTTACCAGCCATGGGCCAATCATTCGCAGCCCAACTGATAAATAGATTTAATTTTTTTCAATTTAAATTGATAAATTTAATTTTTTTTCTTTGTTTGCTTTAGAATTCGATTAGTTCCACAATACAAAGAGAATTTCTAGCCTCTTTCATATATCTACAATAGAACACTTCATCCTTAGTGTCAAGCCAGCCTCCTCCATTAACCAAGAAAGAAACCACTCAACTCCATTTTTAAGAATTAAGAGTACTTTTACTGGTTATGAAAAGATAGCAACTAGGTAAAGCAAAGTCTGAAGCCAAAGCACGCGAAATCATACATATCAATATATGTCCAACTCCCTCCCCCCCAACATTCCCCACCCAATTGTCCAATCTGCAAATCCCTTAGGTGTCATGTGGGTTGCATCTCCAGAAGCATCATCAGGTTGGTATGCAGGATGGTTGGCCTTGACCATCTCAAGGCACCAGCCATCAGCATGCACAGTAGATGGTGAGAACATAATTCCCTTTTTCAATATCTCTCCTGTACCAATTAATCCCATCCGAAATACCATGCCCCTCCTCCTAGTTACTATCGCAGCCGAAAGCGAGTAGCGAAGCAGAGGCTGACACTTAGAAAAGAGCACCGCTTGTGTCAGGTTATCTTTTTATGAACTCTTAAACTTATGAACTCTTAAAACTTATAACAGGCTTCACATGCTTAAAAACATGCCATGTACTTTACATGTACTTTACAGACCTTGCTTTACCTAGGTCAGTGATGGCGAACCTTTTTTGCCTCGGGTGCCAAAAGCACACACGCTCGTGCTATTATGCACGTTTGTGTGCTCACCCCCATAATTTAATGCCTCCCATGCCATGCCCCCTGAGAATACATGTGTGATACCCCCTGCTGTCTAGTGCATGTACACACAGCTTTTCTGGAGCTTGGGGAGGGCAAAAATTGCCTCCCCCAGAGGCTGGAAACAGCCTGTTTTCTGACTTCTGTAGATCCATTTTTCACCCTCCCAAGGCTCCAGAGGTTTTCTAGGAGACTGGGGAGGGCAAAAAAAGGCCCAACACACAAACCGGAAGTTCAGGAATGGACTTTTAGGTTGCCCGTCGGACCATTTTTCTCCCTCTGGAGGCTTCAGAAGGGCAAAAAATGGCTGAAAATCAAGTATGAAAATCAGCTGGCCAGCATGCTCATGTGCGCTGGAGCTGACAGGACAACGCCTTGCGTGCCCTCAGAAATGGTTTTGCATGCCACCTGTGGCACCTGTGCCATAGGTTTGCCATCATGGACCTAGGTACTATCTTTTCATAACCAGTAAAAGTACTCTTAATTCTTAAAAATGGAGTTGAGTGGTTTCTTTTTTGGTTAACGGAGGAGGCTGGCTTGACACTAAGGATGAAGTGTTGTAGTAGTGCACAATTTCGTTCTCTTGTAGATATACGAAAGAAGCTAGAATAGATAAAAATAAAACCAATGTTCTAACGTTGGGAAAAAAAACCCAATGTTTTAATGTTTACATGATTAAGATAAGGCTATAAAAACATTTAAGAGAGGCGGTAGTGTCTGAACTCAAAAATAACATTTCAGAATAATGTCTTTTTATTACTTAAATCCATATAAACAGGAAAATTTTCATCAACATATAAAGTCTGACAATGGTGCTTTATTCTAATAAATATGGATTGAATATCCAAATACAAATGTCTCCTCAAAATCAGTGTAGAAGTTTTTCTTTAGTCTGTTAAACAACAATGGAATAGGAATAATTGTTATTGTATTCTGCCTTAATATCAGAATTTCTCCAGACTGATTGCCCTTTCTCGGGAATAAACAGATAAGGTTCCTTGGAACTTGAAGAGGGGCAGGATTAAGCTTCTTGCAATTGTGCAAGGACTCAACGCTAGTTCCGCTCTTGCCCCTCCTCCTTGCCTCGCTGACAGTTTCCCAACAGCAATTTAATCTATCCAACTAAAAATATCCAAATATTTCCTGTCAGGTATTATTTTCCTTAATGATAGGCATGCTATATTGCTATAGTTATCATTTTAGATAGGAAAGACCATGAGTTATCTTTTCTATCTTTTTAAGGGGGAAAAGGACTCTTGAACTAACCCCCCTTGGAGTTAACTAAACGATGCAATCCTAAACAATTTAATATTTTCATAAAATATTGAGATCAAGTATCTACATATTTGATTAAACTCACAGCATTTACTATATATGCAGACCATTCAGCATGTGACTGCAATTAGTGAAATGATTTGCACTGAAATACACACTAAAAATTTATGTTTATGTATCAAAAGCAGAAAATATAACACAGAATTCCCCCGGTATCATTATATGAAAACAAGCTAATGACCAACACATTTGAAATACAAAATTTCAAATCTTACAACAAGATGTGTGACTATAAACTTATTACAGGTAGTCTTTGATCTATACCCATAATTGAGTGTGGAATTATGGTCATAAGTTGTTACAGTTGTTAAGTGGGTCACCATGTGACCAGACCCAATTTGGAGTTTACAGTTTTTGGTGGTTGTTAAGCAAATGCCATAATTGATAAGCAAATCCATTTTATCCAAAGAGTGTTTTTTGCCAGAAACCAGAAATAAACATCGGAAACTCGCAAAAAATGTTGGAAATAGCATTCATGTGGCCCGTGGGCAGGGGTGGGTTTCTGAGGGTTCGCCTGGGATCGGGCGAACCCTTTCGTAAAATTTCCGGATCCCGAGCGATCCCTTTGGATCGTGGACCCGGAAGTAAGTCGCCGCTGCTAACTGCTGCTCCCAGCTGGGGCGGGCAGGCAGGAAAGCAAGCAAGGCGACTGCGCTGTCTTCTTTTTCCCTCAGCGAAGCGCCGCCTCCTCCTCGCCCATGCTTCGCTGAGGGAAAAAGAAGACAGCCAGGCCGGCTCTCCGAAGGGGTCCCCCTTTCCCCTTCTCCATGGGGGTGGGTGGTGGGGGTGGGCCGCTCACCTCGTCGCCCCACTTGAGCACGTCCTTGTGCCTCTCCCCGACGGCCCGGTAGATGTGCAGGAACTGCTGGATGCCGTGTTTGCGCATGTGCTCCGCGTGCCGCTGCGTCTTCTCCCAGCTGAGTGGAGAGCCTTGCGACAGAAGCCCCATGGCTCTGCCGGGGAGAAAGAAGAGAGCACGAGAGGAGGCGCGCGGAAAAGGCAACCTGCGGCCGCTGCTGCCGTGACAACTCCGAAGAGCAGCGCTCGGGCCAGGAGCCGCCGGCCCAAAAAAAAGAAAGCACACACACACACACAACCTACTTCAGGCGGCGGGAAACACGCAAGGAGAATCCACTCGCGGCTAGGCGTAGGGGGGAAGAGGTGGCTGAGCAAAGGGAAGGGGGGGAAAGGCGCTCCCGCCGCCTTCCCGAGCCTCCCGCTTTGCCAGCGGCCAGTACCCTTCGCAGAGGGAAAAAGAAGACAGCGCAGTCGCCTTGCTTGCTTTCCTGCCGGCCGGCCCAGCCCCTGCTGCTGCCGCCACCGCCGCCGCTAACTGCTGCTCCCAGCTGTCTTCTTTTTCCCTCTGCGAAGGGTACTGGCCGCTGGCACGTGCGCAAACACGGCATCCAGCAGTTCCTGCACATCTACCGGGCCGTCGGGGAGAGGCACAAGGACGTGCTCAAGTGGGGCGACGAGGTGAGCGGCCCACCCCCACCCCCCACCCCCATGGAGAAGGGGAAAGGGGGACCCCTTCGGAGAGCCGGCCTGGCTGATGGAGGGATCCTTCGGCTGCGCTTGGGAAAGTCTCCCGATTGAGATAGGCCGCCATTCCCCCCCCCCCAGGTCTCCTCAGGTAGAAGGTCGGTGCTGGAAGAGCGGGGAGGCTTCTGGCTCTGCGCCTTGCCAAATGGAGGGGACGGGGGAGGCTGGATGCGGGGGAGAAGCGATCTGTTTATTTAAATCGGAATTTCCTTGAACGGAGTTTAGGTGTGAGGCTTAGAAAACAGACCGGCAGCCGTCAGGTCCCTTCCCTGTCGCTGACCTACCTGAGGCTGGTTTCACAAGCCAGCAACCCCCCCTCCCCTCTTTCTGTACCATTAACTGAAATATATATATATACACATATATACAAATTGGCCACTCCCACCCGGTCACATGGCTGGCAAGCCACTCCCACCCGGTCACATGTCCAGCAAGCCACTCCCACAAAGCAGGCCACACCCACAGAACCTGTTCCAAAAATTTTGAAACCCACCCCTGCCCGTGGGACACTGCAAATGGCTGCTAGTCAGTTGCCAACTGCCCAAAATATGGTTATGTGAGCATGGGGTATAGGCATGCAACCACTTAAACTTTGAAATTGGGTGGTAAGTAGTTTTGGTGGGTTCCATCATAACTTTGAATAGTTGTTAAATAACTGGATATAAGTTAAGGACAACCTGTAACTGATTGCCACTATAAACCTATAGAGTCATCACTGTGGTTATAAATGAGCATTTACTACACAAAAGCTAGTGAAATCAACCTCCATTCCTTGCGAAAAAATAAATGACTGTTTCAGCTCACAATCTTTGGATATATTACAATAGTTAAAATAATTTGTTCAACTGAGCAGACTTCAAAGAGTTTTCTTTCATTCTATATGCAGTTTATTTTTCTCTCTATTTCCACTCAATTTGCAATAAATTGAAGTCAAAGTGCAGAGATTTCTCTAAATAGGCTCAGCAGAATTTCTTTAGACTGAAATAGTAGCCATCTAAAGAGAATACTATTTGTGATCTATGACAAAAGGAGAATATAACCAAGTTAAATTGCAACATTAAAAATTCAATAAAAAAGAATACACTTTAGACTAAATACAAAATGGCTCTCATATCTTAAACAAAAAATTAAACTCCTTCAGATGAAATCATAATATTCAGATAATTTTTATATAGCTTTCAATAATATCACTTGAAAGAATATATTATCTTACATCTAGCATTTTTAATCAGGTATACTAATCATGATAGAGTAATTTTTTTCCTTAGGCATTGATTATAAAAATGCATACAGAATGGTAGCAAGCTTTTAATTATTGATGATTGTATTAGATTTTCATCTAAATGCCATAACAATAGTGTTTCTTTCAAACTATTTTTAATTATATATGGAAATATAAAATCGATATTGAAGAAACTGAGTAAAAACATTATTAAAAAATCAACATTCAGAGCTTTCTCTTCTCAGAATATAATTATAAATATTATTTATTTATATTATTAAATATTTATATTATTAAATATTTATATTACTTAATATTTATATTATTTAATTTTTTTACCTGTAATAAGATTACATTTACACATTTTAGCTGTTAGATTTGAAATCATACATTTCAAATGTGTCGGTAATTTGCTTATTTTCATATAATGAGCCAAATTGGAGAGCCAGTTTGGCCTAGTGGTTAAGGCACCAAGCAAGCTAGAAAGGGAGAGTCCATAAGTTGTAGTTCCATCTTAGCCATGAAAGCCAGCTTGCTGACTTTGGGCCAGTCACTCTCTCTCAGCCCAACTTATCTCATAAAGTTGTTGTGGCTAAAGTAGGAGGAGGGTATGTTGGCTATGTTCAACGCCTTGAGTTAATTCCAAAAATAATAAAGGATATTATTGTTGCTGTTAGTTGTGAAGTTGTGTCGAACCTATCACAATCCCATGGACAATGTTCCCCCAGGCCTTCCTGTCCTCTACCATCCTCTGGAGTCCATTTAAGCTCATGCCTACTGCTTTGGTGACTCCATCCAGCGACCTCATTCTCTCTCGTCCCCTTCTTTTTTGCCCTCAATCTTTCCCAGCATTAGGCTCTTCTCCAGTGACTCCTTCCTTCTCATTAGGTGGCCAAAGTATTTGAGTTTCATCTTCAGGATCTGGCCTTCTAAAGAGCTGTCAGGGTTGATCTCGTCTAGGACTGACCGGTTTGATCGCCTTGCAGTCCACAGGACTTGCAGGAATCTTCTCCAGAACCATAGTTCAAAGGCCTCAATTCTTTGGCACTCAGCCTTTCTTATGGTCCAACTTTCACAGTCATACATTGCAACTGGGAAAACCATAGCCTTGACTATACACACTTTTGTTGCATTAAAGGATATATATATAAATAAATCAATATTTAACCCTGCATGCCATCTCAACCTATAGATTTGAGGCAGCTTACATTTCACAAAACATTGTTATAAAAACAAAACAATTATGAAAGTATGGCATCAATAATTTCCATAATTGCTGGCTAATTCAACCAGAGTGCAGCAGAACATTATTTTTGGAGGCTCTGAGAAGATCTGAATTTTAACTCTCTTCCTGGATATTAATCGGGAGGGAACCTCCTGACTCTGAGAGGCAAGCTATTCCAGAGTTACAAGAGTTGTAATACAGAAAGCCTGTTTCCAGGGCCACACTCCATCTATTTTTCTTAGAACCTACAGCATGCTTGCTCGCCTGCTTGTCCATATCAGGTGGATAAATTCTAATCCGAGTAGACAGTAAAAATAATCACCAGCACCTTAAATTGCATTGAGAAGGAAATCAGTAATTGGTACAGCTCCTGCAACAGAGATATTATATGATTGGGCTGGCTAAACGTAAGCAGGAAGGCTTCTATATTTTGCACTAATCTTCTGAGTAATATTCGGGGCAGCTCTACGTATAATAACTTGCAATAGTTCAAATTTGAAGTAATAAGGGTATAAGGGACAGCAACCAGAACATCTCATTTCAGAATTATTGTAACATATACCAGCTGGAACTGGTTAAAAGCCCTCCTGTCCAAGCATGTCCCTCAAGGGGAGTGCAACCAAAGCTTTTAGACTTTTCCTGGAATTTGATTCTCAATGAACAGCTACTATTCTATCTTAAGCCTAAGTCTATTTCTTCCTAACCCTCTACTACCTGAAGACATTGAATCAAGATGTGTTCTGAGTGTGGCCTGCTGGGAAGATGATATGCAACTAGATATCAACTGCTATTGATATCAACTGCTATTGATCAGTGGTGGGATTAAATTTTTTTACTACTGGCGTGGCTTGTGGGCGTGGCAAGGGAAGGATATTGTAAAATTTCCATTCCCTTCCTACTCCAGGGGAAGAATACTGTAAAATCCCCATTTCCTCCCGATCAGCTGGGATTCAGGAGGCAGATAATAGATGGGGGCGGGCCCAATCAGAGATGGTATTAACCGGTTCTCTGAACTACTCAAAATTTCCACTACCGGTTCTCCAGAACCTGCTGAATACCTCCTCTGCTATTGATACGATATTATTATTTATACCAACAGATGACCTCTCCCAGCAGTCCCATGCACAGATTAAACTAAATGGGGAAGGTGCCAGGTCCCAGGAATCTCTCTCGTGACCATGAGTGGATGGAGCTACACAATAACTAGAAAACTTCAGGAAATAGAAACCTGAAGAGTAGCGCCTCCAATCTTCAATCCTTGTAGACAATTCAGAATGATACTAAGGTTTATACTACTGAAGACTACAGATAAAACATTTTCACATACCTTGTCCAAATCCCACCACAGATAATTCACAAGAATGAACAATGTTCTATATTCTATGCCTACCCTTGAGCAATTATGATGTATGTTCCCCTCCTTGAGTTATTTATAACAATAATAAAGGCAGGTTAAAAATAAAATACATAAAATATACTTCAGGAGGTTAGGGCAAGAAAGGAATCTCCTGCTTTTGTCACAGGACTAGACTGCATTTTTATGTAGGTCACAGAAGAGAACACTTTTCTTTGTGGTTGTTTTCTTGGCTTCTATAATATAAAATACAATGAAAGTAACCCTCAATATTAGCACAACTCTTGGTTATTACATGGACATATAAATAGTCTTCATAAAAATACATGATGTATTTACAGAAGTTACAGACAGCTCTATCCTTCTTAGCCTACTCTACTATTCATACAATTTCCATCAGTCGTATCATTCCTGCTCTCCAGTGGCTATCAGACAAATGCTTTAGCAAAGGCTGAAATATGGTATATTACTTTAATTTTGGATATAAGCAGGAGAAATGCAGAATTAACAATGGCATGTCCTTTACGAATTAACGTCAAAAATAATTATTTTGAATATGTGTAAATGAAAAAATACTGGAATGTGAACATTTTAGGAAGACTTATTTTTGTTATTTTTTTTTACAACAGAATACACTACTTAACATCAATTAGGCTATCAAACATTACTTTATGCTAAGTTCATTGCTGGATGAAACAAAATGTTTTAAAATGTAGTAGAAATTCTAATGGTATTTAGCATCTTGTTATTCTTACTAAATAAAAAAAATGAAATTTGAGATTGGGAAACAGTAATTTAAGACAGATAAAATATAAAGTCATTAACACTTTTAAGTGCAGTAGTAATAATATATTAACAATTAAAGTATACCTGACAATTTCAAAATCAAAAAAAATATATCGAAATCAGCATTATTAAGCTTTAATATCTCAGCTGAAGAAAAGAAAGCAATTACCTATCCATTAAAATCCCAGGAAATGAATCTTATTTAACTAGTAATGATAATGTTGGATTGAAATTTTTAAGGCCTATTTCCACTCAATAAAACATCAGTCAAGATCTCTTTGGAAAAGGCAAGGAAGTTCCTGTACAAAAAAACCTTCTGTAATCATTTTTTCTTTTAATTTTGAAACTTTTTGAAACTTTTCATAAATGTTTACAATCAAAACATAAAAATTAAGTAAACATTTTCCAACAAGATGGAGAAAAAGAGAGAAAGAGAAAGCCTCAACATATTGACATAACATATTGATCTGCTTTATTTTGTTAACCACAATTAAAAATAACCATTTAAAATTTCTCTACAGTTGCCCTAAAAAAATGAAAGTTTCTGTTCTACTCCTTCAGTTTTAAAATAATAATAAATTGAGATTTATTAACCGCACCCTCTCCCCACAGGGACCCGGGGCGGTGCACAGGCATAATTAAAAACAATATACAATAATACAAACATTACTTAAAATAGAATTAAATAAAATTACCCGTGCTAAAAAATATAAAATTAAAACCCATTAAAATTTGTAGTTAAAAGACAGAGAGAACTATTCAAGGCCGGCCAGTCGAAAGAAATGGGTCTTCAATTTTACACGGAAGGAGCGGAGGTCGGTGGTCGTTCTAATATCAGGGGGAAGGTCGTTCCAGAGGGCCGGGCCCGCCACAGAGAGCGCCCTTCCCCTGGGCGTCGCCCGCTGACAAAGTCTAGTGGACGGCACCCGGAGAAGCCCCTCTCTGTGGGAGCGAATCGGTCGTGAGGATGTGTGGGGCAGGATCCGATCTCGCAGATAGCTAGGTCCCGAGCCATGGAGCGCTTTGAAGATGATAACTAACACCTTGAAGCGCACCCGGAAGACGACAGGTAGCCAGTGCAGCTCGCGCAAGAGCGGTGTTACGTGGGCAAACCTAGAGGTGCCCATAATTGCTCGCGCGGCCGCATTCTGAACTAACTGAAGCCTCCGGGTGCACCTCAAGGGGAGCCCCATGTAGAGAGAATAATTTTGTCAAACAAATTATGACGACATATATGCACAAAGATCTATTATTTGATTCAAAATGTAGAATTATATTTGGAAATAATCTATTTTTTTTAAATGTCTGAAATTTGGGAGAAACTAATACAATAATATATTTAAGATTTTAATGAACATTTTCAAATTTTAAATGCTTTGGAAGTTTAAAGCAGCATGAGACTATACTATAGTACCCCCCCCTCTCTCTCAGTGTGTGTGTGTATTATTATTGTTGTTGTTGTTGTTGTTGTTGTTGTTGTTTAAATTTCTATACTGCCCTTCTCCCTTCCGGGACTCAGGGCGGTGTACAGGCAACAATAAAATCACAAGTAAAAAACATAGAAACCTTTAAAACTATATGTGTCTATAAAATAATTAAATTGATTGAAAACTGATCCATATATTTATTGAATAAACATATTAGTTTTATAATAATAATAACTTTATTTGCAAACATTATCACTGCAAAAATTGATATAGAAAACTTAATCTAGTTTATTCTAACAAACACTTTGTAATGTTTAGTATGACTGTTAAATTGTTTCTCAGAATTATTTTATCAATTAAATAGTCTCATAAATTACTAAAGAATTACAAAGAGCTATAGTTAAATACAACTACATCTTAATTCAAGTAAGTGTGAGACAGCTACACCATATTAGCTATGTCTAAATAATTTAATATGAGTTTTATGGAAAAGGTTCTAACAGTTTTCTCAATTCAATATTTCCATAATTAATGAACTGCACTACAAGCAAAGCATATACCTGTAAAATTTGGTAAGCTCTAAGGTCCTGCAAAACTTTTAATTCAAGAGACAACCACAGCTATCCTTATGAAAATATAATGGTGAGAGACATTTTAAAAATGGTTTTCATTGAAATGGAATGCCCAAGGTTTTAAAAGTTTACCTTCCCCCAAAACAACAGAATGATTGTACAGAATAATATGTAATTATATACATAATTGTATTATATACGTTTGAGGTTCAAAGAATATACCACAATATTTGCACCACTAACATTTTAATAGTAATCTCTTTTTAGGGTTTTTCAGGAATCTTCTCTACTTTTTATTACAAACAAACATTCCGAAACTACTCTTCAATCTATAACACAGTCCTTTCAACAGTTCCAAGAAGACTCCATACCCATTAGCATTACTAGATGACCCTGATGACACCGTTAAACTTCCAGGTGCCCTCAAGGGCTTGCTAAAAGAATGCAAATGACCATATGTCTGCAAGGGGTATAAATCCTTCTATTCCCCACTATCTAGCCAGAGCTGAAGAAGCTTCTTGGATGAGAAGCGAAACATTTTCAAAGAAAAAAACAGAAAGTCCATTTGCCTCTTGAAAAAGCACCTTTGAGACAACCATGACCTGGATGACTGAGAATCTCCACTGACGTTCAGAAACTAAACCACTTCTATGAATTGAATTTAAAAGGCATGTTGACAACTTTATGGAATCTGCTGAACAGGATTCACCTGTCCTGCTATTGTTAATATAGCACCTATTTTAAAATTCAGACATTTTGCACCATTTGAGAATTTTCTACATTTTCATCACAGCTAAATCAATGAATGTTATCAGAGCAGGATCTTGCTGTTTTCAGAGCATTAGGAATGCATACAATATCATCTTTGTGTAACTACAACACAAAATACCCAAGCAATTAGAGCTATTTGGGAACATCTACCCTTTCTGAAAAATGTACATCTTTTATATTTCTATCAAACTGGTCAAGTTGATCTTTCCTCATCTTGTGTTAATATAATTCTTCAAGCTTATACGGTGGAAACCTTGAACGAAGAGTGTGATGGATTAAAGAACAATAGCCCCTGAAAAAGCTATTACAGCCAAAGTATTATATGTTTAAGAAACAAAATCCTTTGTGTTTCTCTAAAATCACTCTACTCAGAAAATGCGATTTTTCTGCTTATGCTCCTCAGGGACAGAAGTCTTAAGTCAAATCTCCTCTTTGCAAGGGCATTCCACCAATTGAGAAAACTCAGCTAAAATGTCACTATTGAAATTGTTTGGAATAAGTAATCTGATTTATTCAGACTCTACCCTATTATCCTAGTCATATTTTCTTAGCTGCTCTTTTCTCAAGAGAACCCCCTTTTTTATCCATTCAAGCTGTGTTTCTCATTTATGCTCAGCTCCAGCTTTAGTAATAGACTTCGAGCCTAACTTTCCCAGAGGACAACATTTTGGATTGACAATAAACTTCGTTTCTTATACTGCTTCTTCTAATAAGCTACACTGGAAGCAGTAGGCTATTTTCCCAAAAAATAGCCATGTACAAATTACTTATATTTAATCATGCATTGCATTATTTAATAAAATGACATTTTCTCTTATTTTTGTATTATTTATTAATCAAACTTACATAGCTGCAATTCTGGCTGGCATGCAATAATCGGATTAAAAAACAACAACTAATAAAACAAACATATAGAAATATAAACCCTAGGAAAGGGAGAATAAAAATATCCACCTCAACAATGGAACCATCTGAGTAAGTCTCTGGTTGCATGAGAGCCACGGGACTAACAACATATTCATGCCTTAAGGGCTTTTTGGAACAGCAAAAGGGATGATCTAATTTTTGAGGGGAAGATAGTTCCATAAGGCAGGCCTCACAGTATAGAAGGGAGGTCTCCTAGAAACCACCACATGAAGTTTCCTAACTGAAGGCAGACAAGAAGCAATGGAGGAAACTAATGAAGGAGAGAAGCAACCTAGAACTAAGGAGAAAGTTCATGACAGTTAGACAATTAATCAGCGAAACAACTTGACCCCAGAGGTTGTGGATGCTCCAACACTAGAGGTTTTCATGAAGAGATTGGACAATCATTTGTCTGAAATTATATAGGGTTTCCTGCTTGAGCAGGGGGTTGGACTAGAAGACCTTCAAGGTCCCTTCCAACTCTGTTATTCTGATAACTGCAATATACTATTCTGCCAGATCTAATGGGATGAGATAATGTAAATCAGATAACTTGGTCATATGTCATGAAAACCAGCATCTTAAATTGGACCCAGAAGCAAACTGGCAATCAATCCAGCTTGTGGAACAGAGATATAACATGCCTTATTCTAGGAGCGCACATACTGTAATTGCTTGCACTGCAACATTCTGTACTAGCTGAAACTGTCAATACTCTTCAAGGGCAACCCCATGTAGAGTCACTGCAGTAGTCCAATCTGGAGGTGACGGAGGCATCAGTGACTGTTAGTAGAGCTTGTCAATCCAGGAATGGGTGCAACTGGAGCAGAAGACCAAGTTGTGCAAAGGCCCTCCTAGCCATGATGGCTACATACTTCTCAAACAGTTGTTGTGAATCTAGGAAGATTCCTAGATTCATACTGTATCTTTCCTTTTAATCCTGTACAGCAGACACACACACACGTGTGTGTGTGTGTGTGTGTGTGTGTGTGTGTGTTCGTGTCTGTGTCCATGTCTCAAATTCAGTACTACCTGGTGAGACACATGGGTGTTGGCTAACAATAACTGGTTGGATTGTTCTTTCTGCTGCCTTTACCATGATAGCTATTTTCTTTTGTAATTCAACTAGTATTGCCAACAAATTGAATATTTTGAACAAATGGACTACTCAGGGTGGAAAAATAAATGATAAAGATCAAATATACTTGGACATGAGATGAGAATGTTTTTGTGATGCACCTTTTCAGTTGTCAATCTCAAACAGCTCTTCAGTTTTATAAGGATGAAGTGAAATGAAATAAGTGGAAAGATGCCAACGGTGTCATTGCAAAAGTCAAATTTGTCATGACCAAGTACTACTAAGAGCTGATATATATGTCAGGTGGCAATTGGGTGACTATAATAAATTTAAATATATTTGTAATCTATACAACGGTAACAGAGTGGCAATTTATATGAATTCATATTTATAGAATTATTTTCTAATAAATCTCACTTCCGTCACTTCGCTTTAACATAAAAGTAGACAAACTTTTGAAGATGAACGGGAAGGTAAGGAGTCATATTTTATTTGGGGAGGCAGACGAGGAGCACAATTGCCAGAATGATAATGTTTAGAGAATAGGACCATATCCTACATCAGTGATGGCGAACCTATAATGGGTGCCACAGGTGGCACGCAGAACCATTTCTTAGGTCACGCGAGGCATTGCCCTGTCAGCTTCAGCATGCATGTGTGGGCTGGTCAGCTGATTTAGGCCTTCTTTTGAGGCCATTTTTCGCCCTCTGGAGGCTTCAGGGAAGCTCCTGAAGACTCTGGAGGTGGGGCGGGGAGGCTGTTTTCACCTTCCCCAGGCTTCTAGAAAGCCTCTGGAGCCTGGGGAGGGCGAAA
Organism: Rhabdophis nuchalis; assembly: GCA_039707465.1. Taxonomy (NCBI): domain Eukaryota; kingdom Metazoa; phylum Chordata; class Lepidosauria; order Squamata; family Natricidae; genus Rhabdophis; species Rhabdophis nuchalis. Next base: position 67,889,325 of record CM077646.1, read on the forward strand.
AAAGCACGCCAAAAGCAGGAGGTCACGCACAAAGCATTATGCATGTGCCACACCTTCACACGACCCCCCTGCGCTTCCCCCCGCTTTTGGCACGTGAGCCAAAAAAGGTTAGCCATCACTGTCCTACATATAGATCAGGAGTCCCCAACCGGGACCGGTTTCATTTTCAAGAAAGTTTTGCGGACCGGCTGAGTGGCTCAGCAGTCATGTGACTGGGTGGGCGTGGCCAACTTGGAAAATGTGAAACTCACTTAACAATGGTCTTGGTTAACAACCAAACTTTTGGACTCAATTGTGGTCATAAGTTCTTTCTTTCCTTCCTTTTCTTTCTTTCTCTTTCTTTCTTTCTTTCTTTCTTTCTTTCTTTCTTTCTTTCTTTCTTTCTTTCTTTCTTTCTCTGTCTCTTTCTTTCCCTCTTTCTTTCTTTCTCTTTCCCTCTTTCTCTCTCTCTCTCTTTCCCTTTTTCCCTCTTTCTCTCTCTCTATTTCTCTTTCTCTCTTTCTTTCTTTCTTTCCCTCTCTCTTTCTCTTTTTCTTTCTCTTTCTTTCTCTCTCTTTCTCTCTTTCAGTCTCTTTTTTCCCTCTTTCTCTCTCTCTCTTTCCCTCTCTCTCTCTTTTTCTCTTTCTTTTTCCCCTCTTTCTCTCTCTCTCTTTCTTTTTCTCTCTCTCTCTTTTTCTCTTTCTTTCCTTTCTGTCTCTCTTTCTCTCTCTCTTTCTGTCTTTCTTTCTTTCTTTCTCTTTCTCTCTTTCTTTCTCTCTCTCTCCCACTTTTTTATTTCTTTCTCTTTTTCTCTCTCTCTCTCTCTATCTCTGTCTCTCTCTCCTTCGTCCGCCCATCTGTCACTCTTTGTGTGTGTGGGGGTCTGTCTGTCTCGCATTCACGCACTTAATCACTCATTCTGTGTCTCTCTCTTTCTCTCCCTCCCTCCCTCTCTCTCTCTGTGTCTGTCTGTCGTCGTCCCCTCCCCCGCCCCCCCCACAGAGCCTCTTCAGCCCGGCCCGCCGCGCTCACTCGCCTTAGCCTGCCCCGCCCGGCTGGCCGCAGCGCTGGGTCGCTCGTTCGCTCGCTCAGGCTCCTTCCAGGAGCTGAGAAGCCTCCGTGTGTGGGGGTGGGGGGAAGGAATGGCAGCCCCTGGAAGACGACAGTGGCCGGCATGCCGGCTGTGGAGGCTCCGCAGGAGGAAGGGAATCGGCGGCCGGTAGGGAGGGCTGCTGCTGCGGCGCCCAGGAGTCCCACCGTCGACAAGGGTGGAGGAAGAGCCGCACTCCAACGGCACGAACAGCCGTGCCTGCGCTCTCCCGCGCGCTCTGCCCAGGGGGCTGCCCCCTCCTCCCTCCTCCTCCTCTCTGGCCCTGCGGCCCGGTCCCTACCAAGCCACGGACCGGCACCGGTCCGCGGCCCCGGGGTTAGGGACCCCTGATATAGATGAACTAGTCTTGTCTCATTTTTCCCCCTTTCGTAGAGTTTATGATGAGTACTGTAAGAACATATTCTGTCTCAAGCTGACAGGGCTAACAAAAATTGAATCGGGGATCAAAAATGAGGGATTATATCTAGTCATTTTTAAATAAATCAATTGGCATTCCTCAAAACTCTTCACAAAATCAAATCAGTCAAAAGAGAAACTTTTCCCCCCCACCCTACTACTGTATATAAATTTAAAAAATCCGAATGAACTACAGTTCTTATTATTAAGATGCCTGTTAAGTATTCCAAATTAAGGCCCTCTGTTTCAATGCGTACATTATGAGGACCCAGACTGTTGGGAGCAATAGGCTGACTCTGTAAACCACTTAGAGAGGGCTGCAAAGCACTGTGAAGCAGAATGAAAGACCAAGTGCTATTGCTATTCTAGATTATTATTTTTATCTCAGGGCCAACACAGTGTTTTAAAATAAGAAATAATTCAAAGATTCCTGACTAGGATTCTCATTATTACCTTTTTTCCAGGGTTGGTTTATGTGGATTTTATTCCTCATAAAGAAGCAAATAAGAGAAAAATATCTTCACATGGTGCTCAGTATTGCTTCATCAGGGGCAATTTATACTGTTTATTTTAAAAATCAAGTGACTCTTTTTCTTTTTTAGCCACAGTTGAGCAAGGATAAATAATTTCTAAGTGAGAATAATATTGAGCATCTCTGCATTCACACTTGTCAATGTAAAATAACACTTAATGCACCTGACAAATTCTAGTAAACAAAAGTTATGATATTATGGTACAATTATTCTAGAATTTTTGAGAGACCTTCCTTTGATATATTGATGCTTCCTATCTAATGTAGAAGGTCTCTTCTTAAAAAATAAAGGAGGAATTGCAGACGGCTAAGAAGCCAATTAAAGTGCCAAATCAGGGCCCAGCATCGATATAACCATGGGATCAATGATCTGAGTCTTTGATCTAGATTTCTTGGCATAACCTCTCAATACACATGGCTTGTGAGGAGGTAGGGAAAGGAATGAGGGGCAAGGAAGTGCTCCCTAGGAATAATAGCACATTCTAAATCATTATTTTATAAACCCATATTTCTTAAACAGAAAACATTAATCATGGTTACTCATAAAGAAATACCACATATTTTGATTTAAACTTTAAGATTAAAGCCAATGTGAACTTAAATTCTTAAGTTTTGATTTTCTGGATTAATATAAACATATTATTCAAAATAATATATTCTATTAAAACTCGATCCAAATGAAAGGACTGATTATATTTTCATAGTAAATATCTTGTCATATTCCCATGTGGATTCAACTTTTACTTTGTTAACAATTTCCTGGTTTACATTTGACTCCCAATCCAAGTTTATTCATAATGAAAATGTTTATTGAAGCAATATACTTCGTTTGGAAACTTATTACTATAAAATTCACTATTGTCTAGCAAATTACTGAACTTCCAAAGTTCTGACAGTTGGGACCCTTGACCCTTACATCATGTGACTGCCCTTCAGGCATTTGGCAACATAGCTACATTTACAGCCATTTACAACAGGGGTCCCCAACCTTTTTTGCACCAGGGACTGGTTTCATTTTAAAGAAAATTCTGCGGACCAGCCTGTGTAGAGGGGGAGCGGGGGGGAGGGGGAACAGGTGGCGCATGCGCCCGTGGGTGTGTGCGAGTCGGCTCACTCGCCCCTCTAGGGCCCCCAATGGCGTGAGCGGCCACACCTGTGCTCTCCTGCCCCCGGTGCGCGCTCTGCCCAGGGGGCTGCCCCGTCCTCCCTCCTCCTCCCCTCCAGCCCTGCGGCCCGGTTCCTATCAAGCCACTGACTGGCACCAGTTTACGGACCGGGAGTTGGGGACCCCTGATTTACAACATTCCATGCTCATGTGACATTTTATGATGGTTTTGCTAGTGGTTGTTTAATGATTGCAGAGTTCACATTAGGATAGCCATGTTCACTTAATCACAACAAAAAAGATTTTAAAAAATCAGGTCAATCATGTGATCATGTGATATTCTCAATTATCTTGGCATACAACCATAATGGGCAACTCCATTACAGTCATATGTTGAGGACTGCTTGTATACTATGATTGTCCAATCTTTATCTGAGCCGCATTGATTGAAGAGGAAGAGCATATAAATATATATAATATAGCAAATGTTTATAAATCATATAATAATGTTGAAGTTTTCCAGCTAACATTACTAGCTAAATAGGGTTGTGGGCTGCAAGTTGCTCAAGCCCATATTATGAGTTACTTTAGCAGGTCAGTCAGGCTTCTGGTCTGTATTAATTTGAGATTGCTCCTTTTCATGAGTCATTGAGATTTATTTTTGAACTGACATGCCTAACTTTGGACTATTAGTCAATCATTCCTTTATTGTCAAATGCAATGTACGAATATGTAAATTATCTAAGTATCCTTTCTACTTCGCTAAAATAAATCCTTTATGCATAATTCAGTATCTAAAGAATACTAGAATTAATTACTTAATTCTTTGGTTTTGTCAGAACTGTTATCTGACAACTCAACTGAACCGAATAACACTTATATATAGAATACATTGATTTAAGGTTCAGTGAACTTCAAGACTGGATGGTGGTAAGAGTCAGAATATCTGTATTCAGTATCTTTATTCAGAGGTGGCACGCAGCACCCTCTCTGATGGCACACGAGCCATCACCCCAGTTCAGCTCCACCATGCATGTGCATGCACCTCCCAGAAGACAGCTGATCTTCAAGTTTCTGCCATGCATGCATAGGGAGCGGGAGGGTGTTTGGGGGTCACACGCACATGAACAGAGGGCAGGGCTCATGTGCACCTCATTTTGGAAGTTCAGGCACATGTGCGCTTTGGGCACTTGGTCCGGAAAAGGTTAGTCATCACTGTACTATAACTTCATGCAAAAACGATTAGTCAATTGAACTACATTTTAAGCAAAGCATCTGTTAAATTCTGTAAAGATAAAGAAAGTTGCAAACAAATGTTACTTCAGTTGGAAAATAGACTTTTAATTGTAACACCACAAGTGCTATTACATTTTTCTCCCCTTGGGATAATTTTGTAGTATTCAAAGTCAAAACCTGCTTATTTCATGCAAAAAAGCACATGCTGCAAAATCTTATTTTTCTAAGAAGTTGGAAACAAAAACAACTTTTCAACTTATTGGATTCTTAGAAGGCTGAAGTTAAACATGAATAAGTTAAATCAGCAATTCTGAAACGTTCTGATCTCATGACCCCTTCACATTCTTAAAAATGATTGAGGACTCCAAAGAGCTTGGTTTATGTGGGTTATATCTACCAATATTTACTAAATTAGAAATTAAAACTGAGAAATATATTTATTTGACTTTGCAGACTCCCCTGAAAGACTTCCAGTTGGAGAAGCACTGCATTAAAGTAAAGCAAACAGAACTAGTAGCATTTTCTACCCTGGCATTGCAAGTTGTTCAACACAAAATTTTCAAAGAACTTCACAAATTGAATTATTTAACCAGAACATGAAAAAGCAGCATTTTTAAAGCCCCAAGTATAAATTTCAAATCTCTTCTCAAAAAATACCCCCACTAGAATCTATACTATGATCTGATATTATTTTTATGGATTACTGATTTTGTATTGTGCTCAAAAAGAGCATAGCTATCAAAACCCAGTATAACAGCTTTAAGATTAATTGCTATATTGAGTAGAAGCAAAGGCCTTTTTTCAATAAGAAAAGAATGGAAAACAAAGAAAATCACTACACAACAGTTGGGTTGCTTCTTGTCTCCTGAACTATTTTTATTTTATTAGTATTTTTATTAAAAATGTTATGCCCCCATCTCCTCCTCAAGGTGATTCTGGTTAGCTTATCTGAAGAATTATTTGAAACAAAATAAAACAATATCTTTGATAAATTCCTTAGGGACAGATCACACTAATTATAAAGAATTTATGTTCAGAGTTTAGTGAATTCTATAAATATTATATTTTACACATGTGTCAGAGAGTTCTTTTAAAAATGTAATATGTAAATCTTTCAGGATTTCAAACTGTGTCAGGAACATGACCAAAATTACTTCATCCATTCTCGTTAGATGTTAGGGTCTGAATCAAGGCCAAGATTGTGCAGTTCTTAAAAGAGAAAAATTTGACAGAAACATGGTAGGTTCATCTCTGTGGTAATTGCCATTAGAAGTCAATGGGCTTAATCATGCCTAAAGCCTGGATTGGCTAGCTACTTTTACAGAGCTAAAATGACCAATTCTTATTACTTTAATTATATTATTTGGGTTCATACAGTGGCTATGTCTTGTTTCCGTGGGTTTTTAAATCAATTGTAAACTTTAAGCAATTTTATTGCTATGTATACATTTTTTTAAAATATTGATCTTTGACTGCAAATAAATAAATGGATTTCTCCAGAAATTTCTGATTTATAGTCAGGAGTAATGGTTGCATCTCTTATATCTCAAGAAATCTATATTACTGATATGATAAAATCTGGAGAGGTCTCTAAACCAGATAAATTAATTATGGTATAAAAAACTAAGGAGAAAATAGTTGTTATACTTCTTTAAATAATTCATAAAACTTTTGTAAAATAAATATCTGCCAGTTTCATACTTTGAAGCTTTTATCATTGTAACTTTGAAGGTGCAAAGGAGCTCTTCAATTAATAAGTTACTGCCCAATATCCTTCTTAGATTTTGATGCTATGATTTTAAAAGTTTCTTTTTTTAAAAGGGTTTCAAGGTTTCTGGTTAATGTAGTAGCCTTTTATGCTGATACACATGAATCTGTCATGTTAGCTTCAATGGATGTAGAAAAAGCTTTTGATATGGTTTAAATCATGTCTTTGGTTCAACGATTGCAGAAATTAAGATTTCTTATATAATTTATTTCATATATTATAATTTAGTATCTTAATCCTTTTCCTCATGTAAGGAAATTATTAATAGGATTATTTCATTAGTAATTAAAATGAAACACAGAATTCATCAAGGATGTTCTTTATCTCATAATATTCAATGTAATACAGTCCTAGCATGGCTACTAAGACAAACTCATAAAATTAAAGGAATTTGTTTATTGGAATTTGAATATATGTCATTATATATTTCAATGGTATTTTTAATTATTAACAATAAGCTTCATTTCAATTTGCATAAGCAGTACAGTTGCATGGTAATTATTCTGATAGCAAATTGGTGGGTGTTAAATACATCAATGAATTTTGCATCAATATATAGTTTGAGAAGAATGCCTATATTGCTTCCATTTAAATAATTTAAATAATTTAAACAGACTGATAAGTTAATGGTTAATTTTTTTTGAAGGAGCAAATACTCAGGTTGCTTTCTGTTAAAGTTATGCTTTTTTCCATGATGGTGGTTTTAACTTTTTCATTGCTGGCTGATAGTGGTTTAATGATTATGATGTTATCCATTCAGCTGTGTCTGACCTTTGGTGATTCTATGGGCCAGATCACTCCACATCTTCCTATCTTGCACTATTTCTTTGTGTTTTTCTATGCTCCAGCTAGTGTCAGCTTTGATGGTGTCCAACCACTTTGTTCTTTGATATCCTGGTTACTGCTAACTCTTCCAAACATGATTGCTTTCTCCAGTGAATTCTGTGACACGGCCAAAATAAGTCAGACACAGTTTTGCAATTTTTGCCTTCTAATGACATGTCTGGTGTTATGTGCTCCAGTACTTGCTTGTTAGTCACCTTTGATGTCCAAAGAATATGCAGGAGCCTTCACCGGTTCAAGCAAATCCATCTTCTTCCATCATTGGCTTTTTTTAAGGTCCAACTTTTACAACCATAGGGAGCTTTGAGGAACGCAAGTGCGATGACACCTTCAAAAGTCAGCTTGGACATTGGGTAATTCCTTTTTGATAGTTGGTGCTAGACATTGTATCATTTTAAGCAGAACCTTGCTGATATGCAGGATGAGAGCAATTGTGCAATAATTGGAGCAATCTTTGGAATCATTCTTTCTTTAGCATTTTTTTTGACAATTTTTAGCAGATATTGGTTTACTTGGACTTTATTGGGAAACAAAATGTTTACATGTGATTTTTTCTTCTCATTGCAAAATAACTCTTTGGAGCAATAGTTATTTTTAAATGGTTGGTAATATTTATTATGGCTCATAATTAATCAATTGTTAAGAGAATCATTTTAAAACTTCTTAGTTTTTACAAAAAAAAAATACATATAGAAAGTTTGAATGGCAATACAGAAATTTAAAACACTTGTTTGCCATTGATGCCCTTATAGCCTCTGAAATGTTGGAACTATTCAATATATTAAGGAACTAAAACTATATTTGCAATTTATTATTACCAAAATAAAATAATGAAAAATAATGTTTAGTAATACACAAGATCTGTCTATTCATCTTTCTAGCTATGTGACTACTAGGAGTCAAAAATAGTACATATTCAGTATACAAAAAACAAACAAACCCTGTAACAGAAAATTGCTTGTGTATATGTGTCTTTGAATCAGTATTGGCTTCTGGCGGCTGCCTGGGCAAGTCTTTGCAGTTTTCTTGGCAAGATTTTTCAGAAGTGATTTGTCATTCCCTCCTTCCTAGGACTGAGAGAGAATGACTGGCCCAAGGTCACACAACTGGCTTTGTGCCTAAGGCAGGACCAACACTTACAATCTTCCAGTTTTAACTGTTGCCTTAACCACTACATCAAACTGGTTCTAACACAGAATTGGAGTGCTATATTGCTCAACCAATGGTATCAGACTTTAAAGAATGTTCAATATGCTTGTATGACCTATTTAGTAGAGATAAAACCAAACCTCTTTAGGATCTATCAGACCCTGAAATGATTTTTAAAAAATGGCTCTCATCATTCCATGCTGGAGATGTAATAAATTTGAAGGAACTTTGAGATGTACCGTATGTTATGGTATTCTTACTGCTTAAATATCATTGCAGTAGTGAACCATTTTCTTGGAAGGCAGTGAAGAGCTAAATATTTTAATGTTTTCTTAAACTCTGTCACAGAAATCTGCAATTTTTAAACTCTAGCTATAAAACCTTGTAAAAATATCATAAAAATAATTGCTAATGCATATCAAAAGATATCAAAGCTCATTTTGTTTTTTAACTGTTCTATCAGAAGCCCATTATGCTAAGTTTATAGAATATCCATTAATATAATTCTGCTAGGCGCAAAATACAATATGAAATTATCAGCGGTGAATGTCACATTTTGTTACCATCGGTTCACCAATGGTGCACGCATCCTTTCCACGCATGCGCCCGGCCTTCAGTGCATGCACTTTGCTCGCATGCGCACCTGCGGATGTGCCTGACTTCAAAAACATGCCTAAATAGGATGGCAAAGAGCTGGGGTGAGTGGGCAGGCCTACCCACGATTTCTGCTACTGGTTCAGGTGAACCAGTCCAAACCGGCAAAATACCTCTGGAAATGATTTATTTAATAATAATAATAATAATAATAATAATAATAATAATAATAATAATAATAATAATAATAATAATAATAATAATAATAATAATAATAATAATAATAATAATAATAATTTTATATCCCGCTCTCTCTCCCCAAAGGGACTCGAGGCGGGGCACAGGCAATTAAAAATACAGTTAAAACCACAGACAGAATACAAAATTAAAAATGAATTAAATTAATCCTGCGCTAAAAACCCATAAACTAAAACTACCCCTAAAACCCCTAACCTTAAAAGAGACTACCCAAGGCCGGCCAGGCGAAAAAGATGTGTCTTTAATTTTAAACGGAAGGAGCGGAGGTCCGTAGTTGTCCTAATGTCGGGGGGAAGGTCGTTCCAGAGGGCTGGGCCCGCCACAGAGAAGGCCCTTCCCCTGGGCGTCGCCCGCTGACAAAGTCTAGTGGACGGCACCCGGAGAAGTCCCTCTCTGTGGGAGCGAATCGGCCGTGAGGATCTATGGGGCAGGATCCGATCCCGCAGATTTGTCAAAAAATGTTAACTGATATGACAACTAGCAGAGATACATCATTCTATTTTGTTTATTAGGATTTTATGAATGTTGTTTTCAAAGACATCAAAGTAACTTCTATTGCTACCAACACGTGGAAATATGACCCATTAATATCCATTCAATCTACTTTCAAGTTAGTCACTTCAGAAAGTAGTTTTAAGGCTACAGATTTTATTAGAAAACATGGTCTATATATAATAACATATCACAGAAAGCCTACAACACTTATATAAATATAGAAATTTTGGGGCTTGTGTTTCATGCATAGGGTTTTTCTATATATAAACTGCAAACTTTTCTACTGTTAAAAAAAAATCAACTGTAGAAAACTGCTGGTTTCATTAATGAAATAACATAGAAGACAGACTTTATCATTTTCCTCCTTCAACTAAAAAAAAAAATCTTTCAAAGCTGTGCTTTTAGACTCCAGAGAAAGAATAGTGAGACCTGTATTGTTTTTCTTACAAATGGAAAAGTAGTTTGAGAGAGACTAGTAAAAAGTGACTCCAAAAACTAAGTCTCTTTGGCCAATAAAAAATACATCCCCCAACAAATTACTTTTGATTCCTAAAAAAAATCAAGGGAAATCACAACATGGCATGTTATAATCTCTCTATATATAAAAGCCAAATGCCACTCACTCATCATGAAATCTCCAGAACCGTAAAGCCTACAAACTTGAAATTTGGCACATATGTTCCTCTTGGCTTCTAGGTTCTCGCAAGAAAGGATTTTTCGAAATGACCATCAGATCATTAGTATTTCTTATATAGTAATTAACACGGTCTGGTGCTAAGGAGTTCTACTCCCTCTCCCCACCTGAAAAGAACTCTGTTCCAGCTGCCAGTTGCCTCACATTCCATTACCTCGGTTCAAACATTTCATTCCTTCACTCAGAAGCGATTTAGGGCTCCTTACAATATTAAATGTCGGTACCTCACCAAAATGTCTATGCCTTCCACCTATGGAACTGTGTCCAAACTAAAGGTGTCAGGAGCGATATTCCCGTATGTGTTTCAATCACCGACCACTACTGAGCCAATGGATTGAACCAGAGTGAACTGGATTTCTCCTGCATTTATTTATTTATTTTATTTTATTCAATTTATATCCCGCCCTTCTCCAAAAGGACCCAGGGCGGTGCACAGGAATTTAAAAGAATATACAAAAATAATACTATGTGCCCGATCACATAGTTTTGTCATGAAGCATGGGTATCCAGCTAGTATCACATAAGCAAAGCAAGTGTAATATGGTGACTGACTGAGTTTCAGAGCAAGAAATCTCCAGTAACTTAACTTAAACAAGCTATCACTACCACTATCTCCAATTCAACTGAATTGCAGATTCTAGTTTACATCAATTGCACCAACCTGGGGCTTTTGGAAACTGTTCTGACCAATATACTGATTAACATTTTTATTATGATACTAGCTGTATGCGGCCACGCGTTGCTGTGGCCCAGTCTGGTTAAATGGCCAACCAATCTGTGTGTAGATATACACCTGCACCCACAAACACGTACACTTTCCTTTATCACAAAATATGTAAAAGGAGAAAAGAGGGTTTAACCCTTTTACTTGATGCGATTTTATCACCAACAGCCAAACAACTATTGTTTCATTTTTTTTAAAACGCTCTTAAGATGATCAGCAGGCTATTACCCTATATTTAATGTTTTAATTTCAGCATGTCATGTGGAATACTATCATGCAGGGTATTTGAGAATTCTTTTAGAAAGCTAATCTTTTTAAGCTAATTTCAGTTTATGAGAAATGCTTCAAATAAGATAATACGCTTGGACTGGATGTGATGCAATGGATAGTTTTAGACTAAGACCAGGAAGATCTGGGTTCTATTTACTTCCTAGAAGTCTTACTGATTGAACTAGGACCTATCTTTTAATGTAGCCTAATTTTTCTGGCTGAAATGAGGATAAAAGAGAGACAAAATATAAACTATTGTGCATGACTTCAAAGATAAACAGGGTGCAAATACTACAGAAAATGAAACTCTAAGAAACAATCTTTCACAAAATCTATAAATATCCTAATTTTGGGTTTTTGATCAGGTAATTTTCAGATAGATAGATAGATAGATAGATAGATAGATAGATAGATAGATAGATAGATAGATAGATAGATAGATAGATAGATAGATAGATAGATAGATAGATACAACATAATGTATCTTGATTTTTGCAATAATTTGACAAAGCACTCAATGATATTCTGATTCTGAGCAATCCAATTAAATTTGAGCTAGATGGCATGACAATAAGTTTGACCTCATATTCAACAACAGCTTATCAGTGGTTCTTCATCAAATTAGAATGATCTGCCAAGTAGGGTGCCATAAGATTCAGTCCTGGACTGTATAGATTGGCCATGAAAACACAATTTGTGGAAATGACAGGTGACTACAAATTAAATATGAACAAGCATTACAATGTGGTTGAAAAAAGACAAAATTTAAGGCCATATTAACAGATGTAACTATTCTATTCTGCACTGGGCAGTCTGTACCAAGTATTATGTCCGACTCCATCTCTAATACCACATTTTAAGAAGAATTCTGAAAAATGAGAATATTTCAAAGCAGGACTTTGAGGATGATCGGGGGATTAGAACTAAGCTCTGTGAAGAGAAGTTGAAGAAATAGAATATATTTAGCTTTCAGAAGAGAAACCCAAAGGGGATATGATAGCATTCTTCAAGTAGCTAAAAGGAGGTCACTATGAAGAAGGCTTAAACCTATGTTGTTACCCCAGAGGACAAGAATAATTTTTTAAAGTTACACGAAGGGAGATTCAAACTGAAAGGAAGGGTTCTCAACCCCTGAACTGTAAGAGCAGTTAAGTATTACCCAGAGAAGTAGTAGAATCCTCTTCACTGGATGTATTTGAGTAGACGTTGGATAGCTAACTGTTGGAGATACTTTAAATTACTCCCACTGTTGAGCAAAAGTGTGAATTAAATGCTGTCTTCTAGCTACACCAGTTTCCAGTGTTTACAGGTTAATTTTATGATTTGGTCTACAATTTTTTCAGGTACCTCACTTCATATTGATTGATATATGCATATATCTATAGAGGACATTTTGGGGGGAGGCTACACAAGCAGATTATAAACATATGATCTTCTTCATTCCAAAAACTCTTAGCTCTGATCTTTGCCTTCAATTCTAAATGAGCATGTCCAAATGAAATATATTTAAAATGAAAGCACTGCGCACATATTAATAAATCTATTACAGACATGACAACTATAGATTCATAATTAGAAATCAGACAATAAAAATATAAACTTCCATTAAATCTTTGTCTTCACATTCAGCTTATTTCAAAAGCTGAACTCTACAAAAAACTGGATGTCTGGTTCTAGCAGTAAACAGTTCACTGTGAAACCCATATATCCACTTAAAAATGGTTATAGTAGGTCACGTGGATGCAAAGAAGAGCAATATTTAATCTATTTGGTCTTAAGGAATTAACTGATGCAACATTCTATTGTCAAAATGTTTTGACTCTGGCTGCTTAAAATCTGGACTTGAATCTTATTAAAGTTGATCTATGAATTATTGCATCAAGGCCACAACATTGAAGCCACCATGCCAAATGTATTTTGGTAACACAGAAAACCTTTTTGATACTCTTAGCAGACACCAAACGTTCTTGGTCTATCTTGGCTGTGAAATCAAGCAGATGTTTCAAGATCCCTGATAAAAATGCGCTCTGCATCTTTCCCAGAAGAAAATTTAAAAAAAAATGCTCTGCATCTTTCCCAGAAGAGAAAAAGCCAAAACAACCTTATTGTGACTTGACTTTTAACTTTTTAAAATGGGAATAGATATATGCAGTTGTCATTACCATTTATGTCAGCTTGGTAACAAATTATAGTGCTAGTAAACTTTCACCCTCAAAGCAATAAAACAAGGCAGCCTATGTCCCTTCTCTCTGAATTTTATACATCCAATGCTGTCCATTGCAGGAATGTGCAGGGTGAGGATGTGGGAAGGAAATATGTGTAAGGGAACACATGTTCCCAGAGCTGTCTTTCTTCAGCGTCAGTGCAATAAGGACTAACCAAAAATGAAGAAGGGGGAAACATAACTCTGAGTCACAACTATTTCCCTTGGGACAAAGAACATGGGGAAAAAAGAGTCCTAATAAAAGTCAAGGAAGAATTTTATTTTGCATCTATGTGCAACCCCCCCCCCCCCGCAATGCTGTATATTTTGCTCCATAATAAATTGAAAATAAGTTTATGCGAATTTCACACTGTATCCAGGGTCACTGAATACTGTATGAATATCAATCAATAAGGAAAACGTATGGGTGTTTGTCTCATTTTTCTAAAAAAATACTCTGTGTATTGCATTCTGCAAAGTTACTAAATATTTACCATGTGCCAAAATATGAAGCAGATATACATTTTAGTCTCTGTGAAAAAGGAAAGTACCAGAGAATGATGTAGCTGCGGTGCATCATATAAATATGATGTCCACATCATATTTGTATGATACACATAGAAAGGGATCACAGGCTACTACAGTATATTACAGATAAACTTTGCCTTACAACCACAATGGAGCCAACAATTTCTGTTAAACAGCTTTTAAATGAATTTTGCCCCATTGTATGGCGTTTCGTGCCACAGTTGTTAAGTGAACCACTGCTATTGTTAAGTTAGCAACACGATTGTTAAGTGAATCTGGCTTCCCCACTGACTTTGCTTATCAGAAGTTCACAAAAATTTATCACGTGACACCGGGAAACTGCAACCACCATAAACATGAGTCACTAGGCAAACATCTGAATTTTGACCATGGGAATGCTGCAACAGTTGTAAGTGTGAAAAATGGTCATAAGTCACTTTTTCAGTGCCACTGTAACTTCAAATGGTCAGTAAATGAACTGTAGTAAGTCAAAGACTAACTTCAGGTCAATTAACTTCCAGATAAAATTGTAGAAAACATTATGGTACTACAGAATCATAAAGCAAGCACAGGATTACCAAATCTGAACTGCAAAAATCTGGGTGGCCACTAGTTAATTGTTAATAGACTTCGCTATATCTCTTTCATACCAACTACTAGTATTTCTCAGTCCAGATCCAACAGCTACCCTAAGAAAGCATAAATATGACAAATTCTGCTACATAGAAGCTAACATGCAAATCCTATCTCATTAACCTTGTACACTTTTTAAAATTTGTCAACAAGCATACCAGCAGCATTATTCTCACAGATACTATATGCTCAAACTTTCCTGTCAAACCAAGTTGCTGTTATAAGTATGGATAATTTACAGCTTATATTGTGATCTTCTCCAGAAATTCTGACTTTTATAGCAGATGAAGGATAGGCACATCAAAAGTGTTCATGGCCCCAGAATTAAGGGTGTCAGTTTCAAAATGTTTATTAGACCCCTTCCCCATTCTACATCATTTTACAGCAAGACATGTAAATAAATTCAGGATACACACTGCAGACATCTAATTTGATTTGTGTATGGATAATATTATTACTCAATCGTATGCTATGATGAAAAGAAAGCAAAACAGATCCCTTCCTTGTTTGTCAAAAGTGCCTTGACAGAACTAAGACTGCAGCAGACAATTGTGCTGCTGTGCATAGCTTACCATAACCTTTGCCTGTGCCTTTGTGATGAGGAGGAATATCCTAGAGAATGTTAATCTGCTATCTTTTCTTATCTCTTTGGTGTTTTATGTAAAATCCTAAAGGGGAACAAGACTCTGATACCCCAAAATGTAGGTTCCTAATTGTCTCCAATCATATGTTCCCTAAAATGCCACAATCTTTGCATAGACAACTGTTGAAAAACATTCCAACTTTTTGGTCAGTATCATTAAACAAATACAGTAGCCTAAACTTTTTGGAGAAGTATGATGATCCTTTTGGCATTGATCTCGAAAGGGGAGACCATCTCAGATCAGTTATATATAGGTGTAGTTTTTAAATTCATTAGATTTTTAACTTATTTATGACCTATGTTTAAACCAGAACCATTAAAATTTGGCTTTTTGAAGCCCTGAAAATATCAAGTTAGGGATGCATTATCATGGAAAAAATTGATCTAGTCACTAAGAATTGACAACAATTTGATGGTCCACAATCAAATCAATCATTACAACTTCCAGAACACCTTTAATAAATTCCACCATCAAAAGCTGCTGACAAAACTCTATATTAAGAGAACAAGGGTAGTCATCAGTTGGTAACTTGCTAAAGAACAATACAGTTAAATGAACAACTTCACATTGAAGAAATATACAAAGTGAATTTTGGAAATTAAAAAAATATATAAATGATAATTTAGGTAAATATAATAAAATAATTGTCTATGTAGATTCTCAGTCATCCAGGTCATGGTTGCCCCAAATGTACCTTTGGAACAATAAGGTAACCAAGTGAGCTTATGCTTATCCTGTAATGTAATTTATTCAGGATGTAAAATAAAAAACATTTGCAATGCGTTCCACAATGGTTCTCCTGGTTGAAGGAGTGTTAAAATGGCAAATTTAATTCAGTATGCAAAGTTATTGTGTTGGTGCAGTAAGCTCAACATTAATGGGGCCTGGTGGGCAGTGACTGACAGCAATAATCATGGAATAATGGATGATAATGAATGAATAATATTTCAATGAAAATTTCAATCCAAAGTAACGTCTGCAAAAGAAAGAAAGTGAACTCCACACAGAGAATTATAAGGAGATTGCATATCTGTGGTGCCATTCTATAAATCTATGGCTGTAAAAATATATTGTGGAGCTGAAACATGTCCCTGCAAGGAAGAAATATTTGGAGATTTTTAACTGAAGAGCAAAGGTGATTTGGGGGAAGATGCCAAATGAATATAAAACAATTCAATGCATAATTAGACTTTTTCTCTCTTTCTTTCATAAGGTTAGTATTAAGTGCCATTAAAACTAAATGCAAAACTATTTGTGACTGATAAATGGAAACGTAACATTGAACAATGCAAAATTGTATTACAGTATTTGCTGGCAATAAATATGATAAAGGTCACCAACTCAGTTGGCTTTAAAACAAAACTAGACAAAGTGCATGGAAGAGAATTTTGTAACCGTTACAGTTAAAGCTTCAATGGCTGAATATTATGTCTGAATTACATGCAGTAAGCCTTAAATATCAGCTGCTGAGAAGAAACAATGAGAACTAACACTAACAGGTCTAACTCGTAAACTTCTCAATCCTAGTCTAATACACTAATATACACTATGACCCTGGCTTTCATGAACTAAATAAAACTCCAAAATAGTTGTGGTAAATATTTATACAATCTAATATGCATTTTGTAAATACTTAACATGACCTTAAGACAAAGATAAGAAAACTGTGGCTCTCCAAATGCTGCTAAAATATAACTGCAGCATCCCCTGACTGGGGGCAGCTGTCATCACTCATCAATATCAGTTGAGCCAAAACTACCCAATATTTATATCACAGAATACTAGCATATAATCAGACAGATACATTCTGGTAATTTACAAGCAGGTTCTAAAAGCACCAGTCATCCTTCAAGCCTTGACCGTTGATTGATTGATTGATTGATTTTATATACCACCCACCTCACTATACAAAGTGACTATGGGTAGCTTACTTTGAACATGGAGTTATCTCTTAGATTTATTCTCTGAAAAATGTCCACAATAATGTTTTAAAAACATCACAGATAGTATTGTGCCAAGAACTCACGCAACCACTTAAAAAATACCTACTGCTTAATAACCCTCCTTTTTTTAGTCCGGTATTGTTTTCCATGATCAAAAATGAAAAGAAGGGAAAATATTTTTCCCACACTAAGCACAATTCTATTGTGGTCCCAATCTTTTCTCTAAACTGCTTGCTCCAGATGGAAGGTGTTTCAATACTTTGATTGCTTTGGCTGCCCTCTTCTGTATGTTTTCCAGTTCTGGTCTGATGATCAGGTAAGTTTAGAATATAACTTTAGAAACTAACCACAGAAGCTTTCTGAAATAACAAAGCATCTTGTGACACCTCAAGGTCAAAGAAATTTATTATTAAATAAACTTTTGTAGACTATGATTCAAAAGGTTCCTGCAATAATAAACTTAACAGTTTACTCATAGGTTGTTTTTTTTATCAAAGGCCAACACAAAATTTCCACAAAATTTGGAAGTTTTCCCCATAACTCATCCAAAGGCTAACTTCCTAAAACTTGGAGATCTGATTCTCGGCTTCTAGAACAGCAGTGCTAGGCCAGAAACTTGCCTTGGAGGTTTAGTCTATCCTTTCCCAACTTAGTGTCTTCCATATTTGTTCAGCATCTTCCAGTCTCTGAGGGAGGTTCATCCCTATTGGACGATTTCCCAAAATTTGGGAAACATTTCTTAACCCTACTTTCAGATTCATCACCAACAGTTGTCCTTTAGTAGTACTTTCCAGAAAGTGCCTTGAATCTCATTAAGCCACGGTTTGCCCAAATCTATTTATTTACTGAATAAACCACTAGTTTGGGACATACAAACCACAGACCACGATTTATAAACCACAACAACTTGTTCTCTTACGCAAAACCGCTATTTAGCTTGATTCACACACCCAGGCAACTCATCATAAAGGTCAAGCATCAGCCACACTGGTCCATTTGCCCATACTACTTTAGTGAGGTTTTTCTGCCCTCCTGGATTTCCCGTCCTTACCTGGATTTTCCTCTTCTCGCAGGCAGGCCCGGTCCCTTGCACGACGCTGTCCAGCACAGTGACCAGGTCGGCGTCCGGCGCCACGAAGCACGAGTTTCTGGCCACCCTGATAGCGTCCTCGATCTCCGCGAAGCGGTAGACGCAGAGCGCCGAGGGCTGCGGAGCCTGTCGACCGCCAAGCCCGGTCCCCGGGGAGGCAGCTTTCTCAAAAACCCCGAAGAGCAGCTCCTCCGGCTGGGGCGAGGAAGGACTCCCGGGATCCACCTGCAGGGCGGCGCGAGCGGGAAAGACGGAGACCAGCCTGTTGAAGAGATCCCCGCTGGAGGCTCCAGGCGTGACCCCGCCGGCTCCGGGGTGGCTGCATTGCAGCGCCATTTGAATGTAAGACTCGGTCAACTTTTTGGTCTCGCCGTTGCCGCCGCCGCCGCCGCCGCCGCTGCTATTGAGAGGGGTCGCCTCGGCCGGGTCCCCCAAGCAGATGCGAGCCAAGAGGCTGTGCGAGTGGCTCTCCTTTTCGCGCGCATTCGCCTCGCTGTTGAGGGCCAAGTAAGCATAGGAGGCCGACGGGCGGGTAAGCGGGGTGCCCTGGGGCAAAGGCGGGAAAACGGCCGGGGGTCGGCCGGGTTTGGCAGCATGGGTTCCCCGGGACGAATAGGGTCCCCCCGATCCCGCCTGAGAACTCCGGCCCCCGGAGGCGCCCCCTTCCGGGCGAGAGGGCGCCGCGCCTTGGCTTCCCCGGTGGAGGAAGGCGCGGACGAAGCTGAGCTTGTGCCGGTCCTTGGCGCCCTGCTTGATCTTGAAGATGTTGTCGTCGGACGGGTTGATGTCGAAAGTGAAGAGCCGAGCCAGGTCCCCGCGGGCGTTGAGAGCCCGAATGGCGATCTCGGGCGTGTTCTCGAAACGGTGATCTTCCAGGCTGGCGTTGCGCGGGAAAAACGGGCTGCCCAAACCCGTGTAAGTGGCGGCCACCAAGAGCCTCGTGTCTTGCCCGGACTGCTTGAGCACCAAGCCGACGGTGGAGGCGTTGGCGTGGTTGGCCGCCACGTTGAGCATGCTGGGGAAGACCGTGACCTGGTCGCCCCCTTCTCCTCCACCTGTCCGAGGTGGGAATGGGACGGCCACCACCGAGATGTTGTCCATGCTCCGCAGCTGGCAGAAGCCTTGGTAGACCGAGCCGCAGACCACCAGGATGCCTTGCTCCGGGTCCGGCTGCAGCAGCTTGTTGTAGTTGTCGGTCGGCTTCTTGGCGTGCTCGCAGGACGCCTGGGGCAGCTGGGGAGCGTGGCACAAGGGGTTGTCCTCCTTGGGGCCCACCTGCTCTTCCACCTCCAGAGTCAGGTTGGGAGCCGAGAGTTGATAAAGCCGGTTGACCGCCGCCAGGTAGATCCTGCCGCCCGACCCATCCAGGGCGAAGTTGTTAGTGGCGGTGGGCGAGACGAACTTGTGCTGCACCTTCAGCCCATGCCCGAGCACCGGGAGCACCAGGGAAACCACCAAGAGGTGGAAAACGCGGCCGCGATCCGGTGACAGTACCTGGTTAGCGCCTCGCCGATCCCGCAGAACCATCCTGCCTCCTGGGCTGTCGCTCTGCACAGAGCATGAGGTTCCTTGGCTGTGCAATTGGGGAGGGGACGGGAGGGGGGGGGGTGGCAGCCGCAAAAGAGGAAAACCTGTTTCCTGCGGAGGATTTAATACGCCTCGAACCCTGAGAGACGCCAAGAGGGAAGTCCCGAGCCTTTTGTTGCAAGCTACTACCCACAGCCTTTTGCCTCCTTACCGGACCGGCGTCTCCAATGGGGTTAAAACTCAAACGTCTGAAAAAAGCTGCGCCCTCCCCTAAGTCTGACAGCTTCTCTCTCTCTCTCTCTCCTTCCCTCCCTCTCCCCCTCCCTGTAACTGTGGACAAGCTGCTCGCTCCGACTTCTGAGAGGGTTTCCCCCCCCAGTATTCGTTTTTCCTTTATTTATGGTTTGTCATGTGAATATGATTAAGTTTAAGCCACTCTCCACCACCCCCACCCGCCCCCCAAACTGGAAGGCAATCACTGCATCAGTCCCAAAAAACAAAGAAGCGGCTCTTGATAGCAGCGCCTTTGCTAACAAATAACTCTTGTGTTTGCCTTTTTTGATGTTCGGGAGCAAGAATGTAGGATCCATAGGCGGGAGAGAGAGGGAGGGAGGGGGAGGGAGGGGGGAAAGACAAGGAAATCAAAAACTTTTCTCATCCAGCCATAAATTAACATTGCAATCAGTTGCAAGAACTGAGTTAGCCAAACAACAGTTAATTTCAGACAAATCATTTTCAACGGACCTTCTGATTCGGCTGCTTGGTTCTCCCCGCTCCCACCCAATGAAAATAAGTTAACTCTCAATCCTCTTGAAGTACTTCCCTCCTCATAAAAAGGGATTTTACAAGAAAGGATAACAAAGAAGAGAAGGTCAGACTGTCTGGGGTTTGGGAGGTGGGGGGGGGGGGGTCAGGAATAAATTAAGCAGACAACTATGCCAAGCATGTAAGATGAGGGAGAGGTGAATTAATTCAGTCTTGCTGTGCTTCAGTCATCAACACCATAGAACAATGAAGGTGCCTGAAAAATATTTCAGACTATACTGATCTCTACTGCTCTGTTTCTGCTTTGCCAGAAACAACTCCAGGTATGGTGTTGTACAACCTGGATTTGTGTCACATTCATCCGTCAATAATCCTTTCATATCACTAGCAATGTGCTGGTGGTTATTTGGAAAGTGTATGGCATCTATTTAGCATGTTTAACAAACCATTTGAAACTGCATGTTTACATCACTAGCTGAAAACGGGCTGGTGTTTATGGGATTTTTAATTCAACATGTTTAGTAAGAACCGGATACTGTTCTACAATAAAAGGCTGCTACCGTTAGTTAAACCATTTATCAACAGTCTACAAATAGATCTCATTCATCTTGGAAAGAACTGTTGCCAAAAGTAGTTTCTCCAAGTATAGGAAATGTTGATAAATGAAAGAGGTAGGTAAGACTTGTATAGAATTTCAAAAGTATTATGGCTATGCCCCCCACTTGCACTGAACCACAGCACAATCAGTCCTTGACATAGCACTTTTTCATTTTTCATCAAGATGTTGCTTTCTTTCCATTCCCAGTCTATGAATGAGGCAGGCTTAGAGCTTATCTAGCTGCACTGGTATTAAATTAGTGTTTTCTCCCTTATTCTGAATTCTATCCAGTGATAGCCTCGGGGTGTATAAAATCTGTTAGATTTTGTCATTTTGACATTGGAGATAAAGTCAAGTAACCAATCATGGAAACATCTATTGGTGCTTCAGACTGATGCTGATTAACTTCTATCACCATTCTACTAGTCACTCCATAGAACATAATGTTGCTAGCATTTGAAATAAGATAACAGATTGAAGTTGTGTAACACTGAAAGGGACCAACCTGGGGGGACCAACCTGGGGGCCTTCAGGATAAGACAAATGAATCCACACATTGGTGATAAGTGACCATATAGAAAAGAAATGTTAAATAAGAATGTACGCTCCTTTGTAAAACACATACCAGCAACTTAGTTAGACATTGGTTGCACCAGTGATGATGTACAATGACAATAAAGACTATACAATAGTAGTCCCCTTTTTTGCCCTTACCCCTTTTTTAAGTGGCATTATGATAGAATAGGTCTAGAAAAAGGAGAAATAAGAGATCTAGAAATGCCCAATAGAGTCCTAATGTCAAATCTTCACTATTCTTGCTCCAGTATCATGATTGGCTAATGGTGTTCCCATTGGCAGATAACATGCTCGAGAGGAGGAACAGTAAATCTGGAGGAGTCAGATAGTTGCTTTGCCTATCACGCTGTAATCAGGACAACCTAATTTAATAGCAGATTTACTGAAGAGATTCTGAATAGAGACAGTATCAGCAGGATTAGAATTAGAATTAGAATTTATTAAATTTATATACCGCACCTTCTCCCTACTGGGACTCAGGGCGGTGTACAGGCAGGTAAAATCGATAATATAAAACATAAAATACAATTAAAAATGCATTAAATAGTTGGCCTGTCCTAAAACCCCTATTAAAACCCCTGCTAAAACAAATTAAAAACTACGCCAGGCCGGCCACATGAAATAAATAGGTCTTCTGTGCCCGACGGAAAAGGCGTAGGTCGGTGATCGTCCGTAGGTCAGGGGGTAGGTCATTCCAGAGGGCAGGGGCTGCCACAGAGAAGGCTCTCCCCCTGGGGGTCGCCAGCTGACATTGTTTAGCCGACGGCACCCTGAGGAGGCCCTGTCTGTGGGAGCGAACTGACAATTGATTGACAATATGGGCAGGAATTTCCATTGTTTTCTGTCAACTGAAAAAGGGGTGGACAATGCTGTTTTAATTCAGCATTATGACCATGGGACTGCTTGATCACAAATAAGTGTTGCTGTCTACAACATTGGGAGACCTTTAAACAGAGATTATTGAATCCATTTACGAACTGGGATAGGCTTAGCCTGAGGCAGCAAGGCTATTCTTAGGTTTGAGAATAAAATAGGGAAAGTCATCAAGTTTCTAAGATAAGAGCTATTAAAGTAAAAAATAAATGTTTCATAGATCTAATATCCCCAATATTGTATCTATGAGCATCAGATAATGTACCTGCAGATACTTCCTTGCAACTTCCAGATTCTGCATCTGTACTTGGAGTATGTTCTTTTAAAAAAAAACACCCTCCTTTTTATTTTTAATCAAATACAAGAGTACAGATACGCTACAAATCCAAGCACCGACCTTCGATGTCATATTTCTAAGAAGAAATATAGTGTTTCCACATAAGAGCTACAGGCATTCTTGGAAATTAAAAGTGGCAAGTCAGTGCTTTGTTTGTAAATATACAACTTACCCAGGAGATAAAAATAAACTGGGGCTCAATCCAAGTTGCATAGGAATCTAGAAAATAAAATAGCGAACAATGTTATCCATTCGTTTTTTGATAAATTAAAGTTTTGTGACTGTCCACATCGTATATGGCAGCTCTTTGAGAATGGGAACCCATGTGACATGTTCTCAAAATCTCAAATGTGTCTACTGTTCTGGATTCTTGCCCCTAAATTTTTGGTGATATATTACTAAAATGATTTAAACCCATTGTTCACTCACTAGGTCTAACCTTTGCTTGCTTACTTGTTTTCGAGGTTGTCACTGAGCTGCCATGTTGGCTGGAAAAATATGGATAACCACAAGATGGCAAAGCGATACAGAAAAATGTCACCCAGATTTTTACACCACACATACACTAGCTCTAAAAATTTCAAGTTATTAGTGTTCTCATTCCCGATTACTTTGTTCTCATTGATTCAAGTTCACTTTTTAAGACTTGTGTACATTGGTTTTCTCGACAGCCAGCTTCCTTCCTAGCCCTTCCTCCCTAAGATCAAAGCTTGTTCATGCAAGCAAATAGACATCATGTCACATATTTCTCTGAAGAGATTATTTAAGATTATCAGATATAATATCCATAATGGCAAGGGCAACACATTGTGTCAAAACATACACTCAGTTTGCACACACTAAACTTAACCATTAAACTTAACTGCTAAATCTGAGGTTATAAACTGTGCAGTTGTAGCTCCACATACAATACCTGAATCCCATTGTTGTGAGCTCTGAGCTTTCAATGACCATACTGTTGAAATTTGAAAGCATAATTGCTGAATGTAAGCAACCGGGTTTCCTGCCATTCTGTGCTTGGAAATGCATAACAACTAGTGTAAGTCCTGAAATAGCCTGAACATAGTTTACAAACAAAATTCCTCAACTTCTTTATAAAAGGAAAAAATCTCAGCCTGGCTTGATGGACACCATACATTTTGTTTTGCTACTACATCCACTTTAGCCTTTAGACTAAATAGTGTTGGCCTGCAGCCACCAATATGTTGCTTATGCCTGTCATAAACCAAGTTTACAAGTCTCTGCGACTACAGTCACATCTTCTGCTAAACTGAAACCAGACCAGTAACATAATGGCTTTAGGATATATTCGTGACACACTAATTTAATGTAAAAGTTTAAAGTATAGAAACCCACCCTTACTTCCCCTGCTATCTGCATCTGGTTAACTCAACTAAAAGGCTTACTTGAATTTGCCTACCGACCTCTCCATCCCCAATCTTTTCACCATCTTTTCTCCCCTCCCCTGCCTCTCACCAGCTATTGAAGATGATGAGGAACATGTTCAGAATATAATATCTCCTTAATTTTCCCACCTTTATCCCTTGAATTCATTCTGTGATCACCACTCACAGTGTCTCACACTTGAGACACTGTAAAATGCTGGATCTGCAGCAGCTTTGGAGAAGATACAGAAGTTCAGAACATAGTAGCCTGTATCATTAGCCAGTACGTTTCTGGATCCAATTCAAAATGCTGGTAATTACCTACAAAGCCTTGTAAATAGTATCAGGTTGCATCTTTCCCAAGGTTGAATCTGTAAGAACATCTCAGGAAAGCCTACTGAGCATCCCATAGGTCAGGTTAGGGAGGGGACATGGACCAGGCAACAGATCTTTTCTGTTGGGGCTCCTATGCCCTGAAATCCCATATTCAATGAAACAGATACCTCCCTTCCTTCTTAGTGTTTTGTAAACTGGTCAAAATCCCTTTGTTCTACTGGGCTTTTAATCTTAGTTTATTGCTTTGTGGCATTTATTCTGAGAGCAGGGTTGGCTTTTTTGTTCCACTTTGACTGCGTATTTTTACTTCTTGTACCCTGCCCATATCTTTCAACTTGAGTCCAAGGTACAAAAATGGTAAAATAAATAAGCAAACAAACAATTACAAGTGCAAACATGCACATGAATGAAAAAAAATATGTGTATAGTGTTTGCAACTTGACTCATCCAATGTGCGTAACCTCCATACTGACTATTAGATAGTTTTTAAACTTGGGATTTTAATTCGGTTTTTAGCGCAGGGTTTATTTATTAGAATAAGTATTTTAAATTTCATATATTTTATATATTTTGTATGTATTTTAACATCCCTGTGCGCCGCCCTGGGTCCTAACAAGGAGAAGGGCGGGGTATAAATTTAATAAAATAAAAATAAAAAATAAAAATAAGTGCAGTATGCAAGGAAGAGTATGTTCTACATGGGAGTAAATTTTTAATTCATGAAATTAAAGTTATTATTATTGTATGACATAGAAAAAAATGAAAATAGCAGAAAGAGGTCATATTTTAGAAAATGGTTGGTGTTGCTTATACTTTCCTTTTAAAAAGCATGTATTTTTCAACGAAGGAACAAGTTTATCAATATCCACATCAGGGGTGGGATTCAATTTTTTTTACTAATGGTTCTGTGCATGTGCATTGGTGGGCATGGTATGGATTGGTGGGCGTGGCTTGGTGGGCGTGGCAGGGGAAGGATATTGTAAAATCCCCATCCCCTCCCAACTCCAGGGGAAGGTTACTGCAAAATCTCCATTTCCTCCTGATCAGCTGGGACTCGGGAGGCAGAGAATAGATGGGGGCGGGGCCAGTGATAGGTGGCATTTACCAGTTCTCCGAACTACTCAAAATTTCCGTTACCAGTTTCTCCAGAACTGGTCAGCATCTCTGATCTACATGTTGTGTGATACAGGTGGAATAGCATCTAAAAGGCTCTTCAAAGAAGCAATTCTACCAATACTTTTGCTAAGAATGTCGACTCCTGAATTTGTTTTTCATTTTGAAAAAAAATATACCTACTATAACTGTTCTATTTGCCTGATCTGAAACCACTCAGTTTAGTTGAATGACCTTTTATAGCTAAATCTCCGATTTTCTGGGGTTAATTTTCTATGTAAGATTAAGTATCTAAGAGAAGCATCTCTGGCACGGAGCCAGAATGTTGCCCTTTAGGAAATGGGAGGTGAATAATAGCATATTAAGTTTTTGGGGCTAATTGATTCAGAAGGAAAAGAAAGAACCTTCTTTTTACATTTTGCGTCTTGCAAAGCTTGTGGAATTGTAAATATTTTATTAGGTCACATACTGGTGGAGTTCTTTATCCTTAATATCACAACTAAGTACTACATCATACAAATATGAATTCCAAAAAAAATGATTTACCTGATGTAATATTTTGGTTCGGCAAATGCCTGTGTAGAAAAAAATTAATAATGGGATTGTACTGTCCCCTAAAGGCCTGGAACTAGAAAAGAAGAGGGGAAAAATCATTTTATTTTTCTCTTATTATTAATCATGATCCTCTTCATGTTGTTGTTAGGTTAGACATAAGCCACCAATGAAAGTCTTTAGAAACTTGACATCCGTAGTTTGTTTCATCCTATATTTTGATATTTGTCCTTTGGAAGTATCAAGTAAGATCTAAACTGTTTGTCTGTGAAAGATTGTGATATCAGCATCAACAGACAGTTTCTTTTTGGAAAACGAGACTTGCAATTTTGTCGGTACAAAAAGCCTCCTGCTAAGAGAAGAAACATGTAAGTGTTGAAAAGCTCCAAATCTTATTTTCTGAGCATTCCTTTGTCTGATTCCGATGGTTAATTTCACAAGGGCAAAACTAAAATTAGAGACTGGAAGGAATTCAAGACAATTTCTCAATATTAAGGGAGGGGGGAAGTCTTCTGATGTTGTCTAATCTTATTCCAACACCTGCCAATTTGCTTACCCTCTTCTTAGCCTTTTTTCATTCTTTAGATCACTAATTAATATCTAACAGCAGTGACTAGCCTGTGTTTATAGAAAATGTGTGCTAAATTAAATACAAATATTCTTTCCTTGTCTCTCTCTCCCTCTCTCATTGTGCATGCTAGTCATAGTCCTGATAGATATAGTTATTAACTCTCTTTTAAAAAAATGTGAATCTCCTAATTGCTTGAATTTGTATTTTCAATTTTTAAGCCCAACTGTGACAGGAAATAAACATTAGTGTTTTGAAGATAATAGCACCTTATGTTTAACACCTTTTATTTGAATGTGTCAGAGTAATTTGTAAGCATAAGTTAATTAAACTTTATGATACCCAGCTGAGTTAGAGAAGACTCATTAGCCCAATTTCATAAAAAAGATAAAAAATATGGGCGCCTGACATTCCAAATACTATCACCAAATTGTTTTCATTTTAATTACAGTTAAATATAATATTTTTTTTCCTTTTAACCTGCTCCCTCTTTATTTGCACTGTAGCCTTAGCAAAGCATGCTATACAAAATAAAAGTTGTACATCCATGATTTAATTTGGTACATGTACCAGATCATTTAAGAAGAGACTCAGACTAGGACTACCAGATCTGGGCTATAAATTTTCAGAAAACATTAGTAGTCACCCAGGGTTTTGCAGCCCAGGTCTGGTAGTTCTACCAAATCAATCACAGATTGTGTTAAGCCATGGTTTGCTTAGCTGTAGTTTGTTTAACCAATCACAGTTGTCTAGGTTCTCATAAACCAGGGGTGTCAAACTTGATTTTATTGAGGGCCACATCAGGGTTGTGTTTGACCTCAGGGGCCTCAGTAGGTGTGGCCAGGGTGGGCGTGGCCAGTCAACATCACGTGTGGTGGTCCGAGTGCTCTGCCAGAGAAAATGGGTCCCAGGGCTCATTTTCAGCTGTGATGATCTCCTGCAACCCTCTTCCAGTGTAAACAGAGCTCCGTTTTCGCTTGCAGAGGCACCACAGGCCAGTCCTTCAGTGTTTCCAGGACGACCCCGAGGGCCACATCTAAGTACCACACGCGTCAGATCCGGACCCTGAGCCTTGAGTTTGACACCCCTGTCATAAACCATTGACACATAAATCATTATTTACAAACCTTAATGGCAGGATTCTTATAATATGCTAAGACAAACAAAACCATATTAAGTTATGATTTAGCATTGCAAGTTAATTTAACCACTGGTACTTTAACAAGTATTTAGAGAGACTTATCCGCAATTACTTACCAGAGGAGATGGCAAGAAAAGAAGGCTTAATAATAAGACTAATCCTCTCTCCCATACATTTATCATATTTGCACCTGGGTTTGATTTTTATAACTTTGTTACCCACCTATTCCTTTTAAAATGATCTCGCATATTGATTTCTGAGAATACAGTACATTCTGATTCTGATCTATTAAACTAATCTTACATATTATAGAGCTGGAAAACTGAATGCAGACATTTTAGTTTGCAGCTGGTAAATTGGATTTAAAAACTACAAAACAGAAAAAGATGAAGCAAAATACCAGTATAAAATATTACATAACATTCCAAGTCCCCAATATTGGGGGAAAAATGCTACCACATCCAATTATGAGAAAAGCCAGGTTGAGAGCTCAGGTCAAAATTAAAGAGTAAAAGAGATACATGCAGAATATACCAGCAATTCTCGTATCTTTAGCTTGTGAAGAGAAAGATTAAGGAAATGGATGTTTTATAATAATGAAACATCAATGTGCATACCACAGCTTTCATGGAAATATTATTCTCCATAGACAGATTAAATCCCCCTCCAAGTTGGCCGATGTGAGAATGCAAAACTGATATCCTGCCAGGGCACCCCACTCTCACCACAGGGGACAACTGAGGCACCAAGGAGCAGTTTTGTCAGTGGGAAAACAGTCCATCTTTCCACTTCGAGGTTCCTGAGTTTTCTCCTGTGATCCATCTGAGCTGAGGCACAAAAGAGCAGATGAACTGCTCTAGCATTACAAGAATAAGAGGGGGAGTGTGTGCGATGCTGATCTGGATTAACCTATGGAAGGACCCTGAAATAAGTCTGAAGAGGCAGATTTTTTTCCCCAGGTGCACTTAATTGACATTTCACCAAGAGTCCAAAACTACAGTGAGGTTAATGCTTTCAAATATTATTTCTTGCTGAATTGACATTTGAGGAGTTGGAGAAGCAGCCTCCATAATTGAGGTAATCATAATCTGATGAATCAGGCAGCATATCAAAATGGGATTCCACATCATAAAGCGAAGTAGAATTTAGCAGTTCCAAAAGATTCTCTTCAGCATGAAGATTACAGCAGAGGAGGAGCAGGGGTGGACTTCAAAACTTTTAGCAAAGGGTTCTCTGCCTGGTTGCTGGGTGGGCATGGCCAAGGTGGACGTGGCCTAATCGGTCTCCTGCAGCACGGGGGGGGGGGTTGCCCTCCCCAAACTGGAGGCTTTTTTCGAGCCTCCGGGAGGGCAAAGATGGCCTCTGGAGGCCAGAAATGGGCCCATTTCCAGCCTTCCCGAACTTCCAGTGTGCCTGGAAATTCGGGAAACCTCCAGAGGCTTCACAGGTGTCCTGCACTTACCTGCAGCCAAAACACGCTGCGTGGGGACTCCTGGGAGGGGAGGGTTGGATGGGGATTTGGAGGTTCTCCAAACTGCACAGACTCTTAACTAGAGGTTCTTCTGAACCCCTGTAAACCCCCAGCAGCCCACCCCTGAGTAGGAGATAAGATGAAGATGATATACTGTATTCCAAGCAATATATTAATTTCAACTCCTCATTTTTTATTTTCTCCCTGTATTTCTCTTTCCCTTCTCCAAATTATCCCACTGTAGCAAGTCTTCTTAAATCAGTATGCAATCTTGCGCTTGTCATTATACACTTGTTGATTATTAATACATAATACAGAATATTATGATTTGAGTCCATAGAACTGCTCAAGAAAAAATATCATCATGGAAATTTCATAGAGAATATTTATGGCAAACGTAACCCAGTTTTCTGCAGCAATATAAACTTGTAGATGCAAGTTATTAAATAATTATTAGAGGAGGAGAAAGGATTCAGAATAAAATGGCAAGTAATAATGTTTCCATCTTTTATGGAAAAAGACAAAATAGAAACATATTTAAGTTAGATAACTCTATAAAAATTATTTTACATTTATAAATATATTATATTGAATATCATTTATATTGAATTTAAAGTTATGTTAAATTTGGTAAATGTAGAAAAAGCGAAAAGGAGGAAAATGCGGCAGAAAATATAAAACCATTGTACTGAAACTTCTAGATAACATTTTTAAGACCAAAGTGAAGATAACGTAAATTAACGCGAACTATTTCTAGAACTGCAATTCTACTTTTAGCTTTTATTGTAATGCTTCAGGGATAATCAGGCAATGATGCATACCTCCTGGTGATCAAATAATATTGTGATCAGGAGATTTCAGTTTTGTGGATCTCAGTAGATCCCTCATTTTTACCCTCATTTCCATTTCAAGATAGCTGCTGCACTTGAAATTGACAAGTTTTGGAATAACAAATCAATCTTGTATTTTGCACAGGAGCCTGTCCCCTGCAAAAGAGAAGGTTGAGTTTTTAACCAGTTGAGAACTATCTTTGCCATTAAACCAGCCAAAAGACAAGCCATAAAAAGTGAAAGCAAAACAAACAAACAAACCAACAAACAAAAACAAGTAGCCTGGAGTTCATCTCTCTAGCCTGCATCAAAGAAAATGGATAATCTAGGTGGCCTTTGGCTAAATAATTTTGGCAATTTCATCTGTATTTGCTTTCCTGGACAAGAATAATTTCAAGGTCTGAAATATGAAAAGTAGATCCATGATCAAAACAATGCTGGGAATCTTGGATGTATTTTATACTGGAATCAGAGGGATGGGGGAAACCAAAAGTCTACTTGTTCTGATGTGCCCTTAGATCAGCGTTTCTCAAATAGTGGGGCGCGCCCCCCTGGGGGGGCGCGAGGCTCTGTAAAGGGGGGCGCGTTTGACCTCGGCAAATCGGCTCTGCCGATTCCCTTTCTCCCTCCTCCTCCCTCCCTCCACAGCCGGCATGCTGGCCACTCGTCGTCTTCCAGGGACTGCCGTTCCTCACACACACACACGCACGCGCACGCACACACACACACACACGGAGGCTTCTCAGCTCCTGGAAGGAGCGGAGCGAGCGAACGAGCGATCAAGCACGGGTGGCCGGGGCAGGCTAAGGCGGGTGAGCCGGGCTCTGTAAAGGGGGGCGCGTTTGACCTCGGCAAATCGGCTCTGCCGATTCCCTTTCTCCCTCCTCCTCCCTCCCTCCACAGCCGGCATGCTGGCCACTCGTCGTCTTCCAGGGACTGCCGTTCCTCACACACACACACGCGCACGCACGCGCATGCACACACACACACACACGGAGGCTTCTCAGCTCCTGGAAGGAGCGGAGCGAGCGAACGAGCGATCAAGCACGGGTGGCCGGGGCAGGCTAAGGCGGGTGAGCCGGGCTGAGGAGACTCCGCGGGGAGTGGGGGCGGGGCGGGGACGACGACACACAGACAGAGAGAGGCACAGACACAGAGAGAGACAGGGAGGGGGGGAGGAATCAGAGAGTGACAGACACACACAGAGAGACAGAGAGAGACAGGGAGAGAAAGAGAGAGACACAGGAAGTGCGTGAATGCAAGACACACACACACACACACACACAGTGATAGATGGGCAGACGAAGGAGAGACAGACAGAGATAGAGAGAAAGAAAAAGAAAGAAAGAAAAAAGTGGGAGAGAGAAAGAAAGACAGACAGAGAGAGAAAGAGAGAGACAGAAAGGAAAGAGAAAAAAGAGAGAGAAAGAAAAAAGAGAAAAAGAGAGAGAGAGAAAGAGAAAGAGAAAGAAATTTCTTTCTTTTTTATTCTCTTATACTTAATAAGGATACAGTGTTATGCAGAGGTGTACTTATAACAATTTTATAGACAAATGATACTATTTACAGTCGCGCGGGGGGCGCGAAATGTTTTCTTCTTCCTAGGGGGGGCCTGACAGAAAATAATTGAGAAACACTGCCTTAGATTGATTAAAATAAATAAATAGGTACTTCCCACTACCAGTGTCTGGTTTTAAGATTTAACCTCCACAACTACAAGTTTTAATGATTGCTTTATACTCTATAATACTTTAAGAAAGCAAGGTTGAGAAATATCCTGTTATTTTAAAAAAGTAATGTCACACAAATTAATGGGTAGGTGATCTTGTGCTTTAATAAATAGTTTTAATGGCATATATTTTACTCATTCTTATTGTCAAAGTGCATGCAATGTTAGAGCAGTTCCAGTAAAAGCATTTATCAAGTTAGCCATGACTTTAAAGGGTTAGTTCTAAGCGTGACTAAATCCATAAGCATCCCATCACTAAAGCATTATAAAAACTGGTGATGGTAATGTAACATGTGACTAAGATGCATTGTATCATAGTATACTATATTTGTACTGATATCTATGAAATGATTTTAAAATGCAGTTTACCAATAGTTTACTATTGATTTACTCAATAGTTTATTAATTTTGTTTGAGTCTTTTTGAGTATGCAGTTCTTCAGAAATCTGTAATCAGTTTCATGCATTGTACTAAAGCAAGAAGATAGCCACTCTATGTAGCCCCCAGACCATATTTTTGCAGCCCCAAAGCTTGAAGATACTGTCACAAAATTTGGTAGCAGTGAGAATTTCATTAATAATAATAATAATAATAATAATAATAATAATAATAATAATAATAATAATAATAATAATTATTATTATTATTATTATTATTATTTTTAATTTATAACCCGCTCTCTCTCCCCGAAGGGACTCGAGGCGGGGCACAGGGAATTAAAAATACAATTAAAAACCACAAACAATTACAATATTAAAAAGAATTAAACTAACCCTGCGCTAAAACCCATATAAAACTAAAACTAAACCCTAAAAATCCCTTAAAAAACAGTTTAATTACCCTAGGCCGGCCAAACAGAAGAAGTGTGTTTTTAATTTTTGTCGGAAGGAGCGGAGGTCCGTAGTTGTTGTAATATCGGGGGGAAGGTCGTTCCAGAGGGTCGGGCCCGCCACAGAGAAGGCCCTTCCCCTGGGCGTCGCCCGCTGGCATAGCCTAGTGGACGGCACCTGGAGAAGTCCCTCTCTGTGGGAGCGAATCGGCCGCAGGGATGTATGGGGCAGGATGCGATCCCGCAGATAGCTAGGTCCCGTGCCATGGAGCGCTTTGAAGATGATAACCAACACCTTGAAGCGCACCCGAAAGACGACAGGCAGCCTAATAACATTGACATATTGAACATTTGGTTCAAAATTCAATTTACTGTGTAACACCTTTATCACATTTTCTTTACATGTATTATCTTTCAGATGCTATTACTGTATATAGAAGTTTGCTGTGTGCTCTGCATTGATTAATTGGACTGAAAACGTGTTATCCAAAGCAGTTTTCCAACTTTTCAGAATGATTGGTTACCTTTTCTAAAGAACCTGATGAGTAGACATTTGGTGGAGTAAACATCTGTATTTATGCACATCTTATTCTCATCTACAGTACTACATAAATTCATTGGTTAAAGCCTTGTCAGGACCTTCATTCTACCACCCCTTTGATTTCCAATAGAATAAGTGTATCCAAGCAGCTATTGAGAACTGCAAAGGAAAGGTCTACCTGATTTATGGCCTGTAGGTTGCAGTGGAATTCCTATTGAAATATTTCCATGAAAATTCCTAAGGACTTTGCTAGGTGTGCGTACCATATGTCCTATTCATAGTTAAGACAAGAAGCAGGCTTGATCATCATTGAGACTTAATATGCAGCCCTGCAACCACAGCTGATCCATTTGAGGTAACTTCTGGCTTTCCTCACTGTCCAAGATAACTTTTCTATTCCAAGAAATTTGGATCTAAAATACAGTGGCCTTTTCAGATGAACATCTGGACCCACTGTTTTAGCAATATATTAATCATGGCATATTGTCACATGATTGTATTGCAGAAGAAGGGGATAGTGGCTTCAATTGCCAGAGGCAAGAATGGAGTGAGTTTAGCTTATTCTCAATATATAGATACCCTATTATCTGCCACTGGAAGAAGAAGAATTGAATAGATATTAGAAAATAGTCCAATGTATAGAATTCACTGGTCTTCTGTTGACTTTCCATCTATACAATTTGGTAGGAAAGTAAAGTCGAGTTCTCGTCAGAATTTTGCCATGCAATATATAACACCTAATAACCCCAACATTCTTTTTTCATTATGGAGGCCTGGAAATATGGCAGGGTCTTCTGCCTGAATAAAACCTTAGTAGTATATACTTGAATAGAAGTTGCAACAGATGTTTGGTTTAATAGTTAAAGCACCAGGGTAGAAACTGGGAGACCATGAGTTGTAGTCCCACTTTAGCAGGGGTGGGTTCCAGCAGTCTGTACTGCTGGTTTGCTTGTTCCTGTGTCGCGCGTGCATGCTTCATGCATGCTGTGCTCACATGTGCCGCTGGGAAAGCTGGTTCGGGGGCATGTCAGGCCTGAGTCGCTGCCGGTTTCAGTGACCCAGGCTGCCAAACCACTACAGGTTCGGCCGAGCCAGTCTGAACCGGTAGGAACCCACCACTGCACCTTAGCCATGAAAGTTGGCTGGGTGACTTTAGGCCAGTCACTCTCTCTCTCAGCCCAACTCACCTGTGGGGAAAATAGGAGGAGGAAGATATGTTCAATATGTTCACTACCTTGAATTGTTTGTAAAAATTATAAAAGTGGGATACAAGCAGATGAATAAAACCTTTTAAAGAATTCTTTAGTGGGTGTGGGGAAAAAAGGAAGGAGGGAAGACAAGGCACATAGTTATTCTGGCACACGTTTCCCCCTCATCAAATAGCCTGACTGAAAGGACTTGCCTTGGTTCTGTAACCATGTCACATCAAGTTGGGTCAGTTGTTTTCTTCTGTAGGTGACATCTTCTGTAATAACTTACATTCCTGCCATTTTGCTAACCTGCTACTCTAATTAGTAGGACAGTGCAATTGCCTGCGAGTGCTGTATGACTTTGAGGGATAAGGTGTGTTGAATTGGTGCATTAGAGCTCTTGGAGAAGAAAAAGAAAGAAATCTCTGTGGGGGCAGGCCATTTATTCTCCTGACCACTAACAGCTTCAGCTCTCCCCAACAGTGCCTAATTTGGTTCCACTTTGTCCTATTAGATGCTGAAGAAAAGGAAACCAGCACGAGACACATTAAATCAAGAAGAACCGAATGGTTCCAACCTAGGCAAGCAACTCTGAAAGGCATGTTTGGAACAGGGAAAGCAACAGGTTTTCTGTTTTTGTTTTACTTTTTCCATTTCTCTTATTCACCTAAGTGATTTCCATACAAAAAGAGAGTATTCGAAAGTCACTTGAAATGTCACATGCAAAACCGAATGTTTATTAATGTCAAATGTGTTTCCAGCCTATTAATAAACACAAGGTGGTCTATAGTGCATTAAAAGATAAACTACAAATGGCACAGAAAAATAAAATAATTATGCGACAATAATCTCTTGGTTATCATCAACCAACAAAGCCACATGTAGGCAATACTCGGGTGAATCTGTCACGCAAGAAAAAAAATCTGAAATGCACTAACCAAAAACGTCTCTTCAGATACACTGGCATGTGAATACTCAAGTTTCATGTTCTCCACTGAAATATTATCGTGAATTTCTTCAAGAGCAGCCATTATAATACAAGTCTAAAATAATGATTGAAAAAGGGCCCTATGATTTGGAAAAAAATAGACAAATGTGGTTCAGTGACTTAGACTCTGAGCTTGTCGATCAGAAGGTCGGCAGTTCAGAGGTTTGAATCCCTAGTGCTGCATAACGGAGTGAGCTCCCGTTACTTGTCTCAGCTTCTGCCAACCTAGCAATTCGAAAGCATGTAAAAATGCAAGTAGAAAAATAGGCACCACCTTCGATGGGAAGGTAACAGTGTTCCGTGCATCTTTCGGGGAGAGGGGGCGGTCTAGAAATCCAATAAATGATTTGGCATTTAGTCATGCCGGCCACGTGACCACAGAGATGTCTTCGGACAATACTGCCTCTTCGGCTTTGAAACGGAGATAAGGACCCCCCCCCCATTAGAGTCGGGACCAACTAGCGCATATGCGCAAGGGGAACCTTTACCTTTACTTAGACCAGGGGTTCCCAAACTTGGCAACTTTAAGATGTGTGGACTTCGACTCCCAGAATTCTCCAGCCAGCATAGTAAGACAGTGACAGAAGAGGGAAAACATTAAGGAGAGCTATAAAGACAGGGTCTGAAATGGTCTTGCTGGCTGGAGAATTCTGGGAGTTGAAGTCCACAAGTCTTTTTTTTTTTTATTGCAAAAGTTTTATTGGTTTTTACAAATTTTTTCAGGTAGGGTAGGGTATGGTGAAATACAGAAATATTTTGAGAACTTTCACGTCGAGATCGTTGGCCCCTCCAGGGCTTCTTAATAAAACATTGGTGATACATTTTTCAATAATACTACAAGGTGAAAATAAATGCATACATCATAAATTCTAAATTCCATGCAGGCAGTCGTGTACAAACATCCAGATAAAAATTATACTGTATTAATAAAGATAAAAGTCATTTTTTTGATCTAAGTCTCTTAGCAATTGTGTCTTCTTGTTCTCCTTCCTGGCCCCCAGTGGGCGGGGCCATGGCCCCCTCTGCCCCTCATCATGAAATTTAACAGAGGGAAGCATTTCACCTTATGGATTTGAAGACACTGAGACAACCAGCTTTTTTATTGCCAAAGTCTTCTGATTTTGTTACTAAAACTAAACAGGCCATCCTGAGTATTTTCCCAGGAACATATGGGAAGAGTTCGATATGATTCTCTTGTTACTCTACAGCACTGGAAAAAAGCCAATTGCCAGCTATAATAAATTTGCCTTTCCTGGGCCAGTACATGAATCCTGGGGTAGCTCAGCCAATCAGTGTTCCCCTGCCAGCTAGAAACGCATTGTTCTCTACCCCACACTTCTCTGTCGCACATCAAATAAAATGTATCTTGCTCACCTGCAAACGGATCGTAAAATGTTTTACACCGTTGGTATTCCTAGTAATCAAGATGGAAGGCAGCATGCACCTGTTTTTAGATATTTTGGTTCCTTTATATGAGACTTGACCCAGCACCACGCAGTGATATAGAATGGTCACGCAGAATGCTTCCTGCAGAAACCTCCATCAAATATATCTGCAGCCACATTCATAGCGTCCGGTGGAAAATGCCACATGTCTGAAACTTTGGGGCACCACATGCAACCATTGTGCTGTCCTGCTCCAGTGGTTCCTGTTTTATTGAATTCATCCATGCTCAAAGGATTGTTAAAATCAGAATGACATGCAGCATTATTATCAACTATATTTGAGACCTAGTTACCAAAATAATTATTTCCTTCTGAGTGCAGGTAAATGACATTTCTCTTTTGGAGAGAAATGCTTTAAGAAAAAATTACTTTGGGGAAAAAAATCCCATTTTGCTGAGAAGGAATATGATTAATCAGTTCCTATGATGTTAAATGATGCAGATCAAGCAACTCTTGTTGCTTCATTCCTGAATAATAAAGATGGAAACCTTAGGACATTTTTCATGGAATAAATCTCATATACCCAGTAGGATTTTCTTTCAAATGCACATGTACGTATTGTCACTCTGAATTATCTATCACAAAGTGTTTATGGACATGGTTGTCCCAAAGGTGCTTTTTCAAAAGGCAACGGGACTTTGTTTTTCCTTGAAGATGTTTTGTTTCTCATCCAAGAAGCTTCTTCAGTTCTGACTGAGTTCTGACAGTCAAAACTAAGAAAGCTTCTTGGAAGGGAAGGGACAAGTCTTCAAGAAAAAACGAATTCCAGTCACATTTTGAAAAAATATCTTTGGGACTCTAGCATGGAGGTTGCTTTTCTGCTTTGGGATTTTGCATTGGACTGCCTAGTTCAAAAGTAGTATATCAGAGAGAGGTGACCATCACTGATAAGGGAAATAGTATCTATACTCCAACACATAAATTCCCAGCCATGTAATCATTATATTGTTGGCATGCCAAAAGTGTTGATTTGATAATGCTTTTAGAATAGAGTATGTTTTACAGGCAGCCCTCGACTTACAACCACAACTGGGACGAGAATTGTTAAACAAAGTAGTTGTTAAGTGAATCACAACTGACTCATGCTGTCATTAACCAAATTTGGCTCCCTCCATTGACTTTGTCCATAGGAAGGTCACCAAAGTGATCACGTGACTCTGGGATGCTGCTATTTCTATTCTATTTCTATTTTCTATTTATTGGATTTATATGCCGCCCTTCTCCCAAAGGACTCAGGGCAGCATACAACATAAGAAACACATAATACAAAAGTTAAAAAAAAGATTAAATAAATAATCCAATAAGCAATAAATTAACAATTTACACATTCGATTTAAAATAAATTAGCAATTAAAATTAATAAGTTATTTTGTTCAGGCCAGGCCGGCTTGCTGAAAAAGCCAGCTTTTTAGGGTGCGCCGGAAGGACGGGAGGTCCTTCCTGCCATTGTCTTAAATACATGTTGGTTGCCAGCTACTCAAATTTTGATCACGTGACAGTGGGGATACTGTGATGATCATAAGTAGGGGGCCTTAAGTCACTTTTTTCAGTGCCGTTGTAATTTTGAATGCTCATTAAATGAAGGTCGTATGTCAAGGACAGCTTGTACTTTGGTTTATTTTGCATGAACCTTTAGAAAGAAAAATATTAAGAAAAAGCCATGGGTTAATATTAGATTGTACACATAAGAACTGACCTGGAAAGGAAATATAGAAAAACCCAATGAAACCCAATATTGCCCCTGTGTTATGGGTGCCATAGAAACCGCAGCTCAGGTTCTTCTGATTTGCCAGTTCTACAGGGACATTTGCCACCAGTTACCCCCTTTTATTTAAATTTCCATGGCAATCTGATAGCTTTTATCGACACTGTCTGTTAAATAATCAAGATAAATTTATTTTGCTACATTATTTGCAAGCTTCGCCCACAAATGGTTGCTAATAGTTCTTGTTGTTAGGGAGCAGCTTTGTGTTGTTCATTTTGCTGATTGTATTTGTATTGGTCAATGACCAAAATATAATGTGTCTTGTCGGTCTATAGGAGCTACCAACCCTGCCTCCCCCTCCTTTTTGTGCTCATAAACAATCATTTTAAATCGCATTCTTGGTCCTTTTCATATACATGACATAATTCCTTTTTTCATAAACATATGGGGTGATACGTGACAGAGATCGGATTGGATTTGAGAGAAGAAAATACATTCTGGATGGTTCACTGTCTCTCTTACCTTCCCCCACCTCCACCCCAGATTCACCTTCACTATTATTATACTTCTGCATCCATACCTATTTCTGCTCCATTCCTTGTAAGTGTGCTTTTATCTTTTACAAGAGCTGTGCTAAAATACAACAGCCTCTTTGAACATCTACTTGCAGACAGAGTATTCTGCACAATTCTGTGAAAATGATTGGGGGGGAAATGTTCTGTCTATTTTTCTTTCTAAAAATAAAATAAAAATCCCCCAGAAGGCCTGCCAATCAGAAACAAAAATGCTAAGTAATAGTCTGATTGAAATGCAACACTTCAGCTGAAGACAAAACCGAGATTCAAGGGTATTATTGACCTTAATTTTCGTAAGGGTAGTTCCTTAAAGCAAAATCGGGCAGTTTTTTTATCAGCTGTCAACACTAATAATGCCTAAAGTTCCAGCAATATACAAATCCTTAATGGTAAGAATTGAGGCTTTTCTTCCCCGAAGCCTTTTCGATCTCAACAAGCTCCAAAGACTGATCCTGGGCTTTGTTATCAACAAATCCCACCTAAGTTCACGCAAAAGCAGAGGCATCATGTCCAATCAGTCTGGTCCTAAGGGCGCAAAGCTGCAGCCTGCAAGTCCTTCGCTGAACAAGATGGTGATTTATTGGGGCCCTGAGGAGATTTCTGATTGGAATCATGTTTTTTGCTTTCAAAAGTCCTTGTATTCTAAAATAAGAACTTTTATTATGCTATACGGAGCCTACCAGGTTGTTTAGTGCCAAGAATCACTCGCAGCACACAAATATATCTTAAGGGAAACATTTAACCATAAGTAACATTTCAGTGATATTGGAAAAATATTGTTCCAGGGCCTGTAATGTTGGCAACTGAGTAAATTACTAATAGAATCATTTTACTTGTGATTTAAAAAAAAATGCTTCTTATGCTAGACTTGGAAAGATAATGTATTGCACTAATTCTAATTGTTAAAAGTCATTCTACTTTTGGTACCAAAGTGAATGAAAATTGCTATGTGCCATGAGCTTCTTATATGATCCAACCCTGAAAAAAATAAAGATAGAAAATTTATTAGCGTATGGGCTTCTGATCAATGAAACCATAAGAGGTTTTCATTCTTAAAATGTTTTGCTTGGATCTGTGTGACATTTTTGATCATTAAAATAGCTTTTTACATAATTATGCCTAGGATTTCAATGTTTACATTTTAATATAGTACATATAATAGCAACATTGTCAGAAAAAGAGGGAAAGTCAAATTCAAGCAAGACCCATTAGCATCTAGTACTTTTATTTAGTTCATTATCATTTCTTGCACATTAGTTTTGCTTTTTGAAGAATAGTACAATAAGATGTTGGCAACATCTTTCTGCCTTGACATTTCCTAATTGTTAGGTGTTTATTCCAGAAACCATTTGCTGCTTGCTAAATAAATGTTGCCAATTCTGGATTTAATTGATTTTTTTTTTTTTAAAGTTATTATGATTCAGTTATTGTGATGTTTCCCAGAATTAGGAAAAGAAACTGATAATACGTTTATGATAACCAAATGGCAATGGATCTAGCTTCCCCTCCACTTTTTCTCTATGGCACTTCCGTATTAATGAGGAAGCAGTAAATAATTAAAAGCATGAGAATCACATAGTACATTCCTTAGCTAGAACAATGTGATCTACATTTTATTTACATGTCATAATGAACACCAAAAAGATGCGTTGGCTAAGATGCTGAGCTTGTCAATCAGAAAGGTTTGGTGGCTCAAATCCCTAGTGCCGCGTAACAGAGTGATCTCCCATTACTTGTCCCAGCTTCCGCCAACCTAGCAGTTTGAAAGAATGTAAAAATGCAAGTAGAAAAATAGGGACCACTTTGGTGAGAAGGTAACAGCATTCTGTGCGCCTTCAGCATTTAGTCATTCCGGCCACATGACCACAGAGATTGTTGTGTCCTCGACCTGCGACCGGTCTCGACTTACGACCGGCCGCAGGTCTTCCAGGCTGCCTCTTGGAGCCTTGGCAACAGGCTGTAGCAAGGCAGCCAACTGACAGACGCGCCTGATTGGCTGAGGCGCGCCTGGCCCTTGCTGCAGCCTGATTGGCTTCCCCTTTGACAGCTCCAAATATAAAGAGCTGTCAAAGCGCGGGAGCCCCAGTCTACCGCACCTTTTCTTTAACTGAACTTTCTTTCCTTGTAAGCTGTGCCTAGCTAATAAAAGCTATGTTTCTGAGCAAACCTGATGTGGACCCACTTATTGACCGAAGTCACAATAGAGATGTATTCAGACAGCGCTGGCTCTTTAGCTTTGAAACGGAGATGAGCGCTGCCCACTAGAGTCAGGAATGACAAAGTACATATGTGCAAGAGGAACCGTTACCTTTTTAAGGAACACCCTCAAATTCTATTGGCTGAATACTATCAAAGTTTATCTCTATCTTGCTTGATATAGGGGGGAAAGTTGATAATAGAACGTTATGTAAGCAAAATAAAAAGTGACTTAGGGTGAGTTTGAAGTTTTATATATATATATTTGAAAGATGCAGAAAGGCTGAATGGGTATCTCAAAAGGACCAGCTACTGCAAAAAACAAAATCACTATAATGAGGACATATTGAGGATAAAATAGATGGGTGGGTCAGAACCTTGCAAAGCAAATTGAGCAGAGAAGCTGATGCAGGAGGAAATCACTCAGTGAGGAAGAAGTAACAGCAGAAAGAACATTTGAGTGAAAAGATGGGCGCTTTTTCAGGCAGGGAAATGTGTACAACATTTCATTAATAAATCACAAACCACTGCCAGTAATCTAATTTAATTTTCTCATAACATCTGCTATAATTTTACATCCCGCATATAATGAAAAACTTTGTATGATTCTCTCCAAAATCTTGTAGCTCTTGGTACCTATTTACTTGAAAACGTACGTTTCCAGGCAACGTTCCAATTGGCTTATCAAGAAAATACAAATGCATCAAAGATGAATTAAAAAGAACTCAGATCTAGGTACAATATGTGGTAGAAACAAAAAAAAAATACATAAAATGGCAGTAAAACTTAGAAAATGAAACTAGTAAGAACAAAGTGGAACTTAAGTTATGTTACTAAGAGAGTGGAGAGTATATTTGTGTTCAGGTGGGTGATTCTGAACCTGTCACCAGCTCTTTCTGTCTAACTCAGTGTTTCTCAACCTTGACAACTTGTGTGAACTTCAACACCCAGAATTCACCAGCCAACATATCAGTAAGGGAATTCTGGGAATTGAAGTCCACACATTTTAAAGTTGCCAAGGTTGAGAAATTCTCAACCTAACAGATCTAATTATCTGTGAACTCATTAGGGAAGGAACTGCACTGTCTGCATTTGCTGCAAAGACAGAATGTATGCAATATGACCCAATATATTGCTACTTGGAAAACTTTTTCTTAAGATAAATGAGCATTGGATGGCAGCCTATGTAAGCAATGTCAACCAAGTTAAGGTCAGTGAACATTTGAAGTTGTGTTTTTTTTACCAGTCACTAGAAGGTTATAAATGTTGAAGCCACATTTCTGTATAAGTCCAGAAGACTAATAAAAATATTGCTTTAAATAACAGACCAGAGTAA
The DNA here is from genome assembly GCA_039707465.1 of Rhabdophis nuchalis. Taxonomy (NCBI): domain Eukaryota; kingdom Metazoa; phylum Chordata; class Lepidosauria; order Squamata; family Natricidae; genus Rhabdophis; species Rhabdophis nuchalis. The sequence continues at coordinate 67,932,126 of CM077646.1, forward strand.
TCTATCTTCTTGTACCTGGGTTTTAATTCCAAATGTATGTTTTCACAAATTGGCAGTGTCTCGTCATATTGTCAGAGGTGGGACCTAATGGCTGGAATCTGATTCTAAATATTTTCAACAATTTATCACTTAACTGATGTGCATCCTCATCTTTTCCAGATGGTCATTGGAAATCTAGAGATCAAGCCTTGTTGACTTTTGATTGAAACTGCTTCAGGCTTTTTTTTTTTAGAACAATTAATAAAGAAGAAAGGGGACAGCAGTTTTAATAAGCAGATTCCTTATTTGTTCTTGAGAAACTGATTAGGCAAAGTAGTAAAAGTCAAAGCTAATTACCTATCAAAGATTGCACTTCTAAAAGATGTCCATAACAATTTCTAAATCCTGTCCTAGGCCATTGTTTCTTATAAACTACTATTCTAATTGCCTGTGACTGAAATTAGACGTATTAAGGAAAATCCAAATCAGAAACACATTTTTTCAGTATCTAAATAATGCAGCTTTTATAGCTTCAGTTGCTATCATCTTTTTTGATACATATACAATCACACACACACACAAGCTTTCCCTTTCTAGAATCCTTATATTCTATTCGGTATAGCAATTCAGTGGGAATTAATATTAAAGACTAGGTATAATTATCTAATTTAGAGTATCACTTATGATACCTTTTAATTTTTGGTTTGAATTTCTAAAAGGACTCTTAATATCTACAAGATATTAAACATTTTAATCATGAAAGATTGAGGTTTATTTCATTTTTTAATAAGCTTATATTATATGACTACTTATTTATATACCACATTTGATTTGCAAATTATAAAGATGATCTGTGATTCTTTGTTACAACTGCATCATTATAAATTACTATTATATTCATATTTCAATTCAATTCCCATTCCTATTTCCTCCATTGATCCACATTTATAACATCTACCCAGTTTCCCCAAAAATAAGACATCCCTGGATAATAAGCCCAATCGGGTTTTTGAGTGCATGCACTAAAATAAGTCCTCCCGGGGGCGTGGCGATGCACGGGTGAAGAGAGGGGTTTTCTCCACCTCGTAGGGCTTTTTTTTTACTAACAAATGTGGATTAAAGTGATTAAAACGCGCCGTTGGGAGCTGGAAATGTTTACAGATGTTTTGGAAGGTCGGTGTGACTTGTAAATTGCTTTTTCAAAGTGATTGAACAACCCGAACTGCTCGAATTTCAAAGTTTTGTTTCTCCGTGGAGGCAGAGGGTTGGGCGAGCGGCCGAGGTAAGGGGGGTTACCCTTTGTTTTTGGCAAAGATCATTTGCATGCTTTTTGTCTCGCTACAAGGCTATAAACACAAGCTGAAGTTTAAGAAAGAAGGAAGTTGGTGATGGCATGTGGATTATAACTCCTTTGAACTTTCCAATTCTTTTAAAGTGGATTGTGTGAGCTGAATGTAGCGAGCAAGCTTTTTGGATTACACTTAAAATGGAGGCTTAAGAAGTTAAATAAACTGGGGAAGCTCTCCTAGGCTTTTTTTTTTTCTGGCTCCTTTGGTGCATTATAAGCCGGCTTAGCCTTATCTGATTTGGGACACTGTTTGCCCTTATTCTTTATAAAAGACCCTCTTGGCAAAGAAATATAAATATAAAGTTTGTTTTTGAATTGAAATGACGACTCAACAGCCTTCAGAGCTTGAACGGATTTTTGGAGCTTTAAATACAATTGGAGAAAAGTTAACCGGACTGACGGATCATGTGGCGAATTTGACATTGGAAGTTCAAAAAGCTAAAGAACAGATAAGTGAATTGAATGTTAGTTTTGTAAAGCAAAACGTGGAGGTGAAATTTATTAAAGATGAAATTGAACAAATTCATGCACACGATGCACAAATTGATCGTAAGATGGAAGGAATTTTTTATAAAAACCAGCAACAAGATAAGAGAATTAGTCTTTTGGAGGAAGACGCTAGAAAATACAATATTGTTATACGTAATATTCCAGAAAATAGACCGGATGATTTGAAGCAGAGGGTGTTAAAATGGTTGAATGATTTTGGATTTGAATATACAGCAGCAAACTTAGTAAGTGTTTTTAGAATTGGTTATAAGAGGCAAGGTGGAGCGATTAGAAATGTTTTAGTAAGATTTGCAAACCTTGGAGATAAACTAGAGGTCATGGCAAAAATAAGGGAACTGGAAGGTGTTCCTAAGTTTGAGGAGAAAGAAATCCAAGTTTTTCCGGATATTTCCAGGGAAGACAGAGCTTGGAGATATCATTTGAAACCAGTTACAAAGCTCTTGAGAGACAATGATATTAAGTACAATTGGAGGCCACTACAACAGCTAAAATTTTTTTATAAAGGAAGGATGCATACTATTACTCCAGAAACAGACGTATTAAGATTAATTCGGGAGCTTGGGCTGATTGAGAAAGAGGAAGATTTGGTAGAAATTAAAGATTATATGCTTAAGACGGGTGGAGTACAAGAGGAATCCCCAATTTCGGAAGAAAAAGGTGCAACTGGCGGCCAAGATCCCAAGAGTTTAAAGAGAAAAGAAATTTCCCCGGCAGTTTCTGAGTATAAGAAAATTCGTGAAGATACCGAACGAACGCCAGACAAGATGGAGGATCTTAGTAGAAAGCAGGAAGCTGAGTCCGGGGCGAAGCCAGAGTTGTCTTCTTTTTTTGAAAGTGGAATTTAAAGAACAGCCCGAAGAGGTGACCCGACCATCGGCATGTCCCACTCCCCCACACTCTTTATATAGAGGCGATATCTGATTGAGGATGTGGGGGATGAAGATTGCTCGTTATTTGTTGTGGTTGTTGTGTCTGATATTTGAGTATTATGTGTATGTTGTTTGTTATATATTGTCTGTGGAGTTTTATGTTTCTGTACGTTTTTTTCGTTTGGTGTTGGGTGTGCACATAAAGGAAGAGGAGGGGTCAGAAATAAAACAGTTACCGCTTAAATGCGGTTTATAAAAATAATGACATGGAATGTGAAGGGTACAGGAAATCATATAAAAAGGAAAAGGTTGGAACTTAAATTTAAAAGGGACTCTCCAGATATATTATTCTTGCAGGAAACTCATCAAAAATCTGAGGATGTTAATAGAATGAATATTAAAGGTATGCAAATTTATGAAAAATCTTTTGGGACTTCCAAAGCTAGAGGAGTTGCGATATTGATATCAAATAGGGTATACTTTGAAAAAAAACAAGTAATTAGAGATGAGGAAGGCAGATATTTAATAATTATAGGGAATATTAACGAGCAAAAAGTGACATTGGTTAATTTATATCTACCGAATGAAAAACAAAAGGGATTTTTGGACAAAATTACTAAGATTTTGGAAATAGAAAGTGAAGGGAAAGTAATTGTGGCGGGAGATTTTAACTTAATTAGAGATAGAATTGATAGTAATAATCCTACCCGCTTTAGTCAAACAAATAAAGGGGAAATTTTAAATAAATGGATGTTTCAAAATAGTGTGGTAGATGTCTGGAGAGAGTTGAAAGGCTCTGAAAGGGTGTATACCTTTTGTTCTAAAGTGCATAATACATATTCAAGGATTGATTATATTTTCGTTTCTAAAGATTTGTTGAATAAAGTAGATAGAATAGATGTGGGAATCTTTAAGGATTCTGATCATGCGGAAGTTATGATGGAAATAGATTTTAATTTTGAGAAAAAGGAAAGAGGTTGGAGATATGATGAAAAATTGTACAAAAGGGAGGAGGATAAAATATGGATATTCAAAAAATGGAAGGAAAGTTGGGAATTGAATGATAACGGAGAGATTAAATTTGAAATTGTTTGGGATACCATGAAAGCAATATTTAGAGGAGAAAGTATTAAATTGTCAAGTAGGAAATATAGAGAATACAAAGCTAAAATTGATCAGGATACAAGACAAATTAAGATATTGGAGAACCAATTCTCACTTACGAAGGATAAAAATTGTTTGGAGGAATTGACCTTACTAAAAACTAAATTGATAGAAGAAGATATTGAATTGGTTAAAAAAAATTTAAGATATTTGAATAGGGATTTTTTTGAATTTAGTAATAAAAATTCTAGGATATTGGCAAAGATGGCGAAAAATAAAACTCAAAAGAGAGAAATTGGTTCTCTGATAGATGAAAAAGGTATAAGGTGTTATAAGAGATTGGATAAATGTGAAGTAGCCAGGAATTTTTTTCAAAAATTATATTTAAAGAAATCAATTGATTTAGAAAAATTGAAGAATCATCTTGGGAAATATGGTATGAAAATAGATCAAACATACAAAGAGTTGATGGAAAGAGATATAACACAGGAGGAAATCAACGAAATAATACAAGAGTTAAAATTAGGGAAGACCCCAGGAGAAGATGGATTACCTGCTGAATTCTATAAAGATTTTAAAGAACTAATAATACCAAAACTGCAAAAATTATATAATGGTATTCTACATGGAGGAGAAGTCCCGATGTCATGGAATAAGACAGTAATATCTTTAATTCCTAAACCGGATAAAGATCTTGAGAGGATCGAGTCCTATCGACCTATTTCTTTAATCAACCAAGATGCTAAAATATTTACAGCAATTATAAGTAATAGATTAAACAGTTTTATAGACAAATATATAAGTTATAATCAAGTAGGGTTTGTTAAAGGTAGATATATGAGTGATATAATTAGAAGAGTATTGAATATTATAGATGTAGCAGAGAATAATGGAGATGAATTAGGTATAATATCGTTAGATATTTTTAAAGCTTTTGATTCTGTACAATGGGATACTATAAAAGTAATTATCGAGGCATTAGGCTTTGGTAATAAATTTATACATGTTATTTCAAAATTATATCAAAAAAGCAGTGCAAAGGTAAAGGTGAACGGAACAATGACGGAAGAGATTAAATTGGAAGCAGGTACGAGACAAGGGTGTCCCTTGTCTCCAACATTATTTTTGTTAGTTATGGAGGTCTTGATTAAATTGATAGAAGTAGATGAAGAGTTGGAAGGTTACAAGGGATATAAGATAAATTTATATGCGGATGACACTTTGATTATTTTGAAGGATATAGAGAAAGATTTAAAGAGGATAAATAAACATTTGATAGAATTTGAAGAAATGACAGGTTTAAAGGTAAATTGGTCAAAATCTGAATTATTAATAAATAAAGATGGTAAGGAGTGGGAGAGTATGCAAGAACAATTTGGGATAAGAGTTAAGAACACACTGAAATATTTGGGGATAACACTCTCATTTAAAGTTAGAGAATTAAAAAAAATTAATTATGAGGTGATGTTGAAGGAAGTAGAGAAAAAGATAGATAAATATAAAGAGATAAAGTTGTCTTGGTTTGGTAGAATTGCAATGTGTAAAATGATGTTGTTACCAAAGTTTAATTTTTTATTTGAGATGCTACCATTAAATTTGACAGAGAAAGATATAGAAGAATATCAGAAGAAATTGGATAAATTTTGTAATGGTGGGAAAAGACCAAGATTAATGAAGAAACTGTGGTATCAAAATCAAAAAGAGGGTGGATTGGGAATTCCCAATCTACTTAATTATTATCGGGCGTATAATATTAGAACTGTGATAAAAATACTTAAAGGTGGGGATGGTCATTGGAGAGATTTGGAGTTAAAAGATATTAAGAGATTTGGGTCTGCATGGTTCCTAGATAGAGCAAAAACAAAAAAGGTAATTAATAGTTATTGGTTAAAGGGGTTGAGCAAAACTTGGAATAAATTTGTTAAAAAATTGATTCCGGATATAACGTTTTTGGGAAAGACAATTGAAAGTTGGCCGATTAAAACTAATTCAAGTCGGAACAAAGTAATTGAGGATGAAAATATAGGAAATATAGTAGATTGGTTAAAAGCTTCAGGAACTGACTTCCGGTATCCGGCTCCAGCGGAGACGGGCGAGCCTAGGGCTCGCTCGCCGCTTTGTTGCCTTTTCTGCCCCCCCAGGGGGGCGAAACTCTCCGGTTACCGGAGGTTTCCCGCAGGGTCGGCTCAGAGGGAGCGGCCCTCGTCACGGCGGTGGGGAGGGCGCTCCTCTCTGCGACCTAGGAGGAGAGGAACATGCTAGCGGGGGTTTTTTCCTTCCCCAACGGCTGTCGGTGCCATTCGCTTTAATGGAGAGGGCTGAACGGAGAGATCGGGCGGATCGCCGAGGCTTCAGCTGCGAGAGAGAGTGAGTTTAAAAGAACACCTTTTTTTCCTTGCTGCCAGCCAGGCTGAACGGACTGGGAGGGGGGTGTTTAATTTTAAAAAACCCCCCCTCGGATTTAAGCGGCACGTTAAAATGGCTTCTCTGCAAAGAGAAAGCGGAAACTTTCACTCCGGACTGTCTTTAACAAGGGAAAGTGGATTGTGACTTTCTGCAACATTGTTTCTAGGTCTGGCTGAGCTTAAAAAATTTCTTTTTTTTGCTACTCTCTCCCTCTGGCTGCGAGATGGGCGGTGGAAGTGGCTTCACTTTGTCCCTTGCCTGACTATTTCAACTAAGGAAAATTTCCAGCGTCTCTTTGAAAGCAGGACTCTCTCTGGATTTTTGAAATTTTTTTTCTTTTGATGGATTTGTGACTTCTTCTCTGGAATACCTTCGTTATTATTATTTGCTGATTTGGGAAATTGTGTCTCTTTTGGTTTCTGAATGGTTTGCAACTTCACAGCCCTGAACTGAACTGAGCTCCTGGTTTGCCCCACCAGCCCCACCCGGAAAACGCCATCTTGGTGGCAGTGATTTTAACTTTTAACCATGGCACAAGAAGCAGCACTTGTAAATTTGGAACAAAGGATGGCTTCTCTTGAAACTTCTATGCAAACTTTGATATTAGAAATAAAGGCCCAGAGGGCTGAAAATAGTACTTTTAAAAAGGAACTATTGGATACCCGGAAGCAAGTGTTGGAGAATACACAGAAGAATGAAGAATTGGAAGGAGGGCTGGAGGGGGCTAAGGGAGAGATTAAAAATGTTTCTAATGAGGTGGGGGAAATAAATGGGCATGTGTCTAGGATAGATATGGAAAGAATGACATATTTTTTGAGATTTCAGAATGTTCTTGAGGAATCTGGTGAATGCCTACCTGATCTTATGAGTACAATTTTAGCAGACTATTTACAAAAACCTAAGGATGAGATCAGGGGGGACATTGACCTAGCCTATAGAATTAATTCTGCATATGCCAGGATGAATGAAGTGCCTAGAGAGATACATGTGAAATTTGTTAGAAGGTCAACCAGAGAGGAAATCCTGAAATTGCAGAGAGAAAGTCCATTAATTTACCAACTAAAAACGGTCACTATCTTGAAGCAGATTCCTAGAAAGATTCGAGATGCAAGACGGAAATTTTCCTTCTTGTCTAAAACATTGTTTGATCACGGGATTTGGTTCAAGTGGGTGACACCCGAAGGGATGCTGGTGTTCTGGGAAGGAGGAAGAGTGAGGATTAAAACAGTTGCTGAGGCGGAAGCCTTTCTTAAAAAACATTCCTCTGCCCTGGGGGAAGATCCAGGGGGGACGGAGGGGGTCACGGCCCCGCCCGCGGGGGGCCAGGGGGGAGAGAAAGAAGATACAATAGCCAAAAGACTTAGATCCAAAAAATAACTTTGCCTTGATTTTTCTTGAACAATTTTGTATAATATTTCTATCCGGACTTTTTGTAAATGTCTGACAGCATGGAAGGGAGAATTTAGGTAAATGTACTTGCTTTCATCTTGTAGTGGTATGGAAAATGTTTTCTATGTTAACTTTTTTTAATGTGTATTTTGAGGTCTCGGAAGGTCCGACGACTCTGACGTGAATGCTCTCAAAATTTCTTTCTAACCATTACCCTATCCTGTTAAAAAATGTAAAACCAATAAAACTTTTTCAATAAAAAAAAGCTTCAGGAACTGAAAGTAGGAAGAAAAAAATAATTCAAAAACTGGAGTTAAATTGGTTTGAAAAAATACAGGTAGAAAAATGGAATATGAAGGTAAGGGGAATATGTAACATAGATAGAAGTAAAACTAAATTTGAAATTTTAGTATCTCAAATTATTAAGGATGAAGTTGGGTTAAAAGGACTTGTCAGTAAGATATACAAGATTATAAATTTTGATGGAAATCCACAAATGGTAATGAAAAGGAATTGGGAAGAAGATTTAAAGATTAAAATATTGGATTTGGATTGGAATGAGAATTGGAAGAGTCGGATTATGAAGACTTTATCTATAAGGATTAAAGAACATAATTTTAAGGTTGTTTGGAAATGGTATTGGACCCCTTTAAGACTATCACAGATAGATAAAAAAATGAGTGATAAATGTTGGAGATGTAATATGGAATTGGGAACTTACGAACATATGTGGTATAAATGTGTGAAAATTAAAAAGTTTTGGCAGCAATTGGAAACAACGATGTGTAAAATGATGAAAAGAATAATAATATTGAGACCGGAAACTATACTGTTATTGATAATTGATGAACCAGAGTTAACAAAATATGAGAAAGAACTGATTAGAATTATGATTATAATAGGTAGAATTGTAATAGCAAGATATTGGAAAATAGAGGTAAATATTAAAATAGAAGAATGGTATTGTGAAATGTGGAAATTAGCCTTAAACGATAAAATGACGTGTGATATTAAATTTAGAGAGGGGGTTTATAAAAATGATATTTTTTGGAAGACTTGGAAGCCATTTGTGGACTATGCACTTGGAACTTTGGATGTCTCGACGCCTGTACCGAGAGAACGTGGATTTTGGAGATTTTAAAGACAATAGACGACACTTGAAACCAACTCTTCCTTTTGTTTTGTACTGCACCGGGTGATATATTGTAAAAATTAAAAAACAAATAAATAAAAAATAAAATAAAATAAGTCCTCCCCTGAAAATAAGCCCTTTCCGAAAATATTGCAACACACCAGCAACCATGAGGTGTCCATGCTTGCCATCTCTTGCACCTCAAAAATAATAAGACCTCCCCGAAAATAAAGCCAAGTGCTTATTTCGGGGGTCAAAACAAAATAAGACCCTGTCTTATTTTTGGGAAAACACAGTATAACATACACTTAAGTTTGGGTGACTGGGAAAAAATCCTGGTGTTTTTTATGAAGAAGAACCAGGGAAATAAGCTCCAAGAGTGTCATAGTACTGGTAGTCCCTGACTTATGACAATTGAATTCCAAATTTCTGTTGCTAAGCAAGATAGTGTCAGGTGAGTTTTGCCCCATTTTATGACTTTTTCTTCCACTGTTGTTAAGTGAATCACTGCAGTCATCAAGTTAGTAACACGGTTATTAAGTGAATCTAGCTTACCCAATGACTTTGCTTGTGGGAAGGTTGAAAAAGGTGATCATATGACCCTGGGACACTGCAACAGTCACAAATACAGTACATGCCAGTTGCCAAGTGCCTGCATTTTGATCACCTGACACTGCAAAGGTTGTAAGTGCGAAAATTGGTCCTAAGTCATTTTTTTCAGTGCTGTTGTAACTTCAAATGATTTCTAAATGAATGGTTGTAAGTTGAGAACTACCTATATCTCGAAACATAAACTCGCTTTGTAGCAATTGATAGACTGTAGCGGAACTGTGAGTAAATCAGCTCATCTACACTTAGGAATAACACAGCCAGTATACAAACCAGCATGCATGGAAATATTGGATACCCAACAGACTTAAATTATATATACGCTGCAGTTTTGATGCCCTGAATGACCCCCTCCAAAATACATTACATCCAAAGCTAGCTCCTATCTTTTGATGTATGAGGCAAAAAATGAGTCAGCTTTACACCTCTCTGCCTCTCCTAATAAAAATGCAACAGTGGAATAAGCTAACATAAAAATTTGCTCACATTTCAAGAGGCCCAAACTCTGCTTCTCAAAGTGCCTAATTTGCTTTGCCTATTAATAGGGCTGCCCTAACTTCTGCACAATTATCCCAAATCTGTCCAAGTTTGCAGTTCATTAAACTAATAAGTGCCATATTTTTGGGCTTCGTGTAAGAACTATCTAGCTGACTTATGGTAGAAAACAGGAATAAAGAAAGCTGGCTGAGGTAGCTTTTTTTTGTGTGATCCAACAAAACATCTTTTATTGGTTCACTTCTTATATAGCAAGTCTTCCTAAAGACAAACTGGTGATCTAATAAAAGGCACATGATGAGTATCTTTCAAATCTACCCTGTCTGCTTTGGACAGAAATATGGGCACCGGTTATTTTTATTCTGCAAAAGTTAAATGTTTTCATTCCAAGACTTAGCAGATGCCACTGACACCACTTTGAGATAAATCCTTGACCTTTTCAAGTCTGGACAACATGTGTTTTGCATTCACACTAATAGAGGTTCCATAGTGTAATGTCATTTGTAGAGTGTCATCCAATGTCATCTAATGCTGCTTTTCTTTCTGACAGATCTGAATAGCTTGATCTTTCTCCTGACACTCCTCTGCAATTAAGTCAATGATTAGAGCCATGCTGGGAACACTAGCTTGAAGCATTTATTCACATTTGCTGCATAATAGAAATGGGTGAAGTATTAAAGCAATATTGCAAGGTAGAATTTAAATTTAAATATAGTGCACAATTAAAATTTAATATAGTGCACAATTCAACATTTTACATAAACTTCTGTCCTTTAAATGACTAAGAACAAATACTTAAGTACCATAGATATAACATAAGTGATATATAAGTATATGTGTATGTGTATGTGTATATGTCTCTTATATCTGTGACACTTATGCATTTGTTGTAAGTCATTAATGTAATGCATTTGTTGTAAGTCACAATATATGACATTGTGGTGGCTCAGTGGTTAAGATGCTGGGCTTGTCAGCTGAAAGCTCACAATGGGGTGAGCTCCTGTCCTCTCCCCTTGCCAAGCTAGTAGTTTGAACGCATACAAATGCAAGTAGATAAATAGGTACCACTTTGGCCACATGACCACAGAAATATCTTAGGACAGCACTGGCTCAATGGCCTTGAAATAGAGATAAGCAGGGACTCTGCAGAGACTCTTTGATCTTGCTGTACGTACATACATACATACATACATACATACATACATACATACATACATACATACATACATACAAATTTCTAATAAATTACTCCTGTATATGAAAGCAAATACTGCCACCCCATTCCTCAATTTCATCCCAGGGTAGAAATTGGCTAAGGGCCCTGTGGAAGATGCGGATGGACTGCAAAACTCCTGTCCTTTGGCCACAAACCATATATGTTGATTTAATTAGGCTGCGTAGTTTGTCTGCAAAAATCTGGGCAACCACTAGTTGCTGTTTTCTGTTTTCTGCTTTCATCTTGTGGCTGTCTGGATTTTTACAGGCTATATCTGGTAGCAACAATCTGATGCTTACTTAAATTATTTGAGAAGTCATTCCACGTTAGTGGAAAACCACGAATTATAATTAAGAAGGGGAATCTGTGTGAATTAATTAACATCTAATTATAATTGCTAGGATTTTCTAGGAACCCACAGAGGTGATGCTTGCACACAACTAGGATGAACATTCAGGTTATTTGAGACCCTGGGTTGAAGGCATACCAAGCAGGAAACTTAAAGCAAGTCAGCCTTGCCTCTAAGATTGCCAGATGAGTCTTCAGGGTTCATAGGAGGCTTTAGCTTATTGTTCTCACAATACACAATTTGGAAAACGGCAACTTAGCGTGCAAGAGACCAAAGGCTAGGTTAATCACATCCTTCATGTATTTTCCACAAGCAAGGAACTGTGATTGTTTGCTTGAATGCCCCAGCCCTAAATCAATTTTCCACAGGTCCAGATTTATTTTCCCAGAGACTTAAGTGCCCGTGAATGTCAATGGAATTTTTTCCCTTCTTTTTAATTTAATTGTAGGCAGGTTATTCTCAAAGAGGATTTCTGGAGGGAAAGAGTTAACTTTCTTTCTCCTTGTGCTGTAATTCTCTTTATTAGCCAGTGCCCAATGGCAATTAAACATAGGGGAAGGAAAAAAAGAGAGGAACAAGCTATGTTTCCTCTCTCCCTTTTCTAGAAACACCTTGGGGAACTGTGGCCAAACTGAGAATTAATTGTGTTAGCAGAGAAAAAAACCTTCCATCGATCCTTCTAGAAGCTGTTTTTTTCTATCTGTACCTGCAAGGGGTACACTTGGACAGGAGAAAATGAGCTGAAAGTTGGAGGTAATACAGAAAGATGAGCTAGTCAAAAAGAGAGAAACTCTCCCTACCGTCTCTAATTTCATATAAAAAGGTCAAATGCTGCAGTCTTTACATTCTATTATTTGTAGATTTGTCATCAATAGAGAAAAGGTCAATAAGCCTTATCCTAAATAAGGAGACACATTAAATCATTAAAAAAAATATGTCAGCTCTTTAAATGTATATATTTTAGTTCAACTTCATGCCATTACTTGTCAGATTGAATGGTCTGCACTGGGATGTTTCTGCTGATGATGGATGACCTTTCCTGGGGCAACTTGATGTTTATCTAGTCTCCCCCCTGCCGCCTTCTGTAAACCAAAGCTGCAGGTCAGAACAAGCAGCACCTATGTAAGAATCTCTGCACACACAGCTGGACGTTAGTGAGATACATTGGGCTGCCGGCATCAAATTGCAAGTTTTTTTGGGGGGGGGGTGAACCGCCACAAATGTAATTGAAGTAGAATCTTCTGTGGGAAAATCTCAGAAAAACCTGGATGTCAACAGAAATATATACCAGGGGTGAAATCCTACAGGTTCTGACAGTTTCTGGAGAACCGGTAGCGGAAATTTTGAGTAGTTCGGAGAACCGGTAGAAGAAATTTTGAGTAGTTCGAAGAACCAGCAAATGTCACCTCTGGGTGACCCCAGAGTTGGGTGGGAATGGAGATTTTGCAGTATCCTTCCCCTGTCATGTCCACCAGGCCACGCCCATGAAGCCACACCCACCAAGCCACACCCACAGAACTGGTAGTAAAAATGTTTAAATTTCACCACTGCCAAATCCGTACACACGGATTTGGAAACTGCAGCTGCCCTGTACAGATTAAGGGCAAGGAAACATAATTTCTACGTCCTCTAAGAGATAACAGAATCTGCTTTGTAACTGAACCCATCTTGGAGGCACTTAGGAATCATTATAGGCCTACCCCAATCCTTTATTTCTCTGCCACCTGGCTGGTGCAACTGACCATTCCAAAGCCACATTAACTTTTGTCTCCTTGGGGTCTGAAATCTGAAATTGCCTTTAAAACGCCAAGAATGGGGGGGAAACCCCAATCCATTTTAGATAGCCTTCAGCCTTTTGGGTTACTATGAGTCTCTGTGGATATTGTATCCCGGAAAGACAGTCAGCTTTTCGGCTGCAATGGTGCTAAGCAACCAACCCACAGCCCAGCAGTTCTGTGGTCAGTGGTTCATTTAACTCTGGCTAAAAGCAGTTAATGTCCTCTTTCTTTTGTTCTGGGAGATGTGAACTGGGAAGCTTCTTATCTGAATTTGAAACAGCCCTGCAATTAGTTTTTATCTGCACTGAAGGGCACTTAATCCTCATAAAATATGACAAATCAACTTGAACTTCTCTAGTCAGGGAGCAAAGAAAACAGATTCATGGCTGTGTGCTCTTGATGCTGAAAAACTGAGAGTCACTCACATTTGTACCCTATGTGTCTTTTATTTCAGCTGAAGAAGAGATCTTGGAGTATGAGTCAGCTCAATTGCAACAATCCTATGAAATAACTTAGAGTCTGGACAAAACCAAACACACCACATTAGGGCATAGCATAATGGGTGAACCCAATGAGAGGAGGACCATTCCAGGAATATCTGCTGAGCTTTGAGGAGGAGAAGAAATTGGAACTCTTTGGTTCAGAGACATGGTGGCTCAGTGGCTAAGACTCTGAGCTTGTTGATCAGAAAGGTTGGCGGTTCGACAGTTCAAATCCCTAGCGCTGCATAACAGAGTGAGCTCCCGTTACTTGTCCCAGCTTCTGCCAACTTAGCAGTTCAAAAGCATGTAAAAATGCATGTAGAAAAATAGGAACCAACTTTGGTGGGAAGGTATCAGCGTTGTGTGCGCCTTCAGTATTTAGTCATTGAACACGGAGACATCTTTGGACAGTGCTGGCTCTTTGGCTTTGAAACGGAGATGAACACTGCCCCCCTAGAGCCAGAAATGACTAACACATATGTACGAGGGGAACCTTTACCTTTACCTTAAGGTGTGAGTTGAGTAAATTCAACATGCTGCTCCAAAGGTGTTTTTTCAAGAGGCAACCAGGCTTTCTTGCTTGTCTTTGAAGACCTTTCACTTCTGATCCAAGAAGCTTCTTGGATGAGAAGCGAAATGTCTTCAAAGGCAAAACAAGAAAATCCAGTTGTCTCTTGAAAAAGCACCTTTGGGACAACCATGACCTGGATGACTGAGAATCTCCATTGACAGTCAACATGCTGTTGTGCTATGGCCTGCTCTAGCCAGCATAGCCAATAGTGATCTTGCGATCTATAGATCAGCAATGCCTAGAATGCCATATATTTCCTACCCATATGTTAACCACTACTTGTAGTCTTTGACTTACAACCATAATTGGAATCAGAATTTCTGTTGCTGAGAAAGACAGTTGTTAGGTGAGTCATGTCTGATTTTGTGACCTTTTTTGTCACTGTTGTTACGTAGCCGTTAAGCAAATCTGGCTTTCCCCATTGGCTTTATTTATTGGAAGCTGGCTGGGAAGATTAGAAATGATCATCACCTGACCCCAAGACATTGCAACTGTTGTAAATATGTGCCAATTACCAAACGCTGGAATCCTAGTGGGGATGCAGCAACACTCGGAAGTGGGAGAACCAGTTGTAAGTCACTTTTTTATTGCTATTGAACCGTTGCGAACGGTTGTCAAACATGGACTACCTGTATATAGCTACCTGTGCACCGCCCCGAGTCCCCATGGGGAGAGGGGGCGGTCTAGAAATAATAAATTTCATTTCATTTCATTTCATTTCATATCAACCTTTGTCTTTCAAATGATTAATCAGATTCAGTTCCCATTTTGTGAGTTTTTCTTCTTTGCCATCCAGATCATATTTAAGGTACTGTACAGGAGGGTCCCTTTGAAAAGCGTTTAGCTGGACCAGAATGTACTGCTGCAGGCAATTCGTGGCATTCCATGTTACGCTCCTATAACGTTGCTGCTTTTGTGAGCCTCATGTGGGTCTCTGAGTGCAATGCAAGGTGCCAGTTATCATTTATAAAGCCCTACATGGCACAGGGCCAGGCTGTTTGCAGGATTGCCTGTTTCTCGTTATTTCTGCTCACCCACCAGAACTAACAAGGAGATTATGCTCTGGGTCCCTTCCACGAAGCAATATCTTCTTGCTGGACCCAGGAATCGTGCCTTCTGTCTTACAGAGCCTGCCCTGATCTGAGGGGTCTTGACCCTGTTGGGCTTCTGTAAGGCTTTGAAGACCTGGCTGTTCCCTCAAGCTTTTGGGCCCAGAGGTTGAGCAAGCTTTGCTGGTTAATTGGTTTTTGTTGTTATTTTTGGTCAGTGGAATGATTTCCGCAATCTTGACTTTCGTTATTTGAACGGCTGATCCTATTTTGGTTGAGTTTAATCCTCGTCCTGCACTCAGAGTCATTGCTATGGGATGGGTAGCTATATAAATGATATAAAATAAATATAGAATATAAAATAAATAATTGAATACTTCTATTTTTGCTTTTCAACATCTTGGTTTTATAAAATGCTAGCCATAACCCAGTTTTGCCCTGGTATTTATTTATAGGCGGAAAATGTCCAGACCAAATGTAATTTCTAATGTTGGATTTTACCAGAGGGATCCCCCCTGTGGAGTATTGTGAAGCTGTTACCATGGCAATTCCACTACACTGTACAGTAGAAGCCATTTTACGGCACTACAGTACAAGCCATTTTAAGGCACAACAGGTGGTATCTTAACAGAACACACACCCCGAGGGGTTTTAAGGGTGTCCTACCTCCACAGTATTTGTTTCCAGAGAGTAAGCCATCTATGTACCAAGTTTGGTTGAAATTCCTCAAGGCATTCCAGAGTTATGCTGGAACATATACACAGACACACACACAGCCGTTTTTTTATATATAAGAATAGAAGATAGATTGTCTTCTCTGATGTGCTTATTTATTTGAATGAGGTTGTGTACACTTGAACTGAGCTTTTAGGGAATGACAGGAAGGAAGTAGTGATATTAGCCTAAGATTAGCAAACCATCTCCAATTTATGTCCTATGATGATAGCTCTTTTATTACCACTTGCATAGAAATGGATTAGTTTGACCTACATAAATAGCAGAAGGGCATTGATGGTGTCTTCACATGAAAAGATGTGCAGGAACAAGCTCTTGCTCATTTGATGACAGAAGCAAGCAAGCCTTGGCTATCTATGGAGAATTGTGATGCTATCTTTGTTCCCGCTTTTAAATAAGGCAAGGTACTGCTTGCAAATGCTTGTGCAATAACATATTGGTTAGCCTTTACTAGGCCAAAAGGCTTTGTGGTTTATACAGTTGGTGGTAAATGGCTCCACCTCCCATTGTGACTTCCATAGATGGAGTGGAGAAAGAAGAGACTTTCTCAGCCACTTGAAATTATTAATGATCTGATGTAAAATTCAATTGAGGGTGGTATAGGATCATTACCAGCTCTAGAGAAACTCTCTATTATTAAACAAGAGCAGCATAAATTATTATGGAGGAAGGAAGGAAGAACAGACATATCACAATAAATGTGGGTTTTTTTATCACATTTGGCAAATCTTGCAATATCAAGGCATTCTCAAAGATAATATTCATGGTAAGTCATGAGTTTCCATAAACATTTTAAAGTCTTTCCTTCTAAATATTTTTTGTATACTTTTTCCTCTCACAATGATAATAGTCTTGTATCATGATGAATGGTCTGTTGCATAAAGTACACCACATATTTAATTGTAGCCGCTCATTGGATTCCCAACTATGGAATTTGCAGGATTTTCAATAAATTCTGCATTTAAAGGTGAGTTTAATATTTTAGAATTGTACGCTAGTGGCATGTGCTATTTGTTTTTCTTTTTTTCTTTTTTACAAACATTATTTTAAACACATTTGCCGTCACAACGCGAGAAAACAGCAACATATAAGTAACCAAACTTAACAATAAAGTCCTAATAGTAGGCCTAATATTTAACACCAGCATTTACACTATATACAGCCCATCTAGTTAAACTACCTACTTCGTCAATTCTTATTCATCATTAAATTTCTTATTGGTATTATTCACCAATATCCGAATTAAACATATATTATTGCTTCAGTTGTTACTCGTATCCAATTATACCACCTCTTCCACGAGTTATAGAATTCTGAATCCTTTTTCCCTTTAATTAATTTTGTTAATTTATCCAACTCTGCGCACTCATTAATTTTATTTATTACTGCCCTATCCGTCAGTATTTGATCACTTTTCCATTCCTGGGCAAATGCCAATCTTGCCGCAATAATTATGTGCAACGCCAGAAACCATATATCCATATTGATATCTGGGGGTTTAAGTCCTAAAAGGAAGGTTTCCGGTTTCAACTCAAATCGATGTTGGGTAATTTCTATTAGCCACTGCCTGATCTTTTTCCAGTATTTAATCGCCATTGGGCAGGTCCACCACTGATGGAAATAGGTCCCCTCCCTGTGGCTACATTTCCAACAATTAGGCATGGTCCCAGGGAACATTCTGGCAAGTCTTGCCGGAGGTAGATGCCACCGATATATCATTTTATATATATTCTCCCTATACAAAGCTGCCATTGTCAATTTCATGTTTTTAAACCAAATTTCTTCCCAGCTTTGAAAATCCAGTGTACATCCTATGTTCCGTCCCCAAGCAATCATACAATCCTTGACCACTTCCTCCCCTACATCTAATAACGATAGATATGCGTAACACTTGGAGAGCATCCCTTTCTCTTTCCCAAAAAGAACCATGTCCAATTCTTGTTTATAAGGATATATCCCTTCAGCCTTCTGATCTTTTTTGTATCTTGAGAGTATCTGGGAGTATGGCCACCAATCCATATTGTATCCTTGCGAGGCTAATATATCCCTGGTCTTCAAATTCCCCTGGGCATCTAAGATCTCCTCATATGTCAACGTTTTCTTCCCTCTATATAGTGTTGGGTAGACAAGGGCTTCCTGAATAGAGATCCAACACGGCACCTTCAAATATATCTTCCTCCTCAACTTCTATTTATTTTATTTATTTATTTATTTATTTATTTAAATTTATATCCCGCCCTTCTCCACAGAGGACCCAGGGCGGCGCACAGGAAATTAAAAAAAACCCATACAAAATACAATAAATATAATTTAAAAAATTATTAAATAATCCTATCCTGCGCTAAAACCAAAATTTAAAAACCCAATTTAAAACTACCTAAAAGTCCCCATGGGAGGTTAGGCTACGCCGGCTTGTTGAAACAAATATGTCTTAAGACATTGGCGGAAGAGGCGGAGGTCGGTGATGGTACGTAATTCAGGGGGTAGGTCATTCCAGAGGGCTGGACCCGCCACAGAGAAGGCTCTTCCCCTGGGTGTCGCCAGTCGGCATTGTCCGGCCGACAATGTTGTTTTTCAAATGGGGGAGGTATTTCAGGCAGGGGTGGGCTTCAAAAATTTTAGCAATGGGTTCTCTGCCTGGTTGCTGAGTTTGCCGCGGCCATGGTGGGCATGGCCTAGTAGGCCTCCTGCACCACAGGGGGGTGTTGCCCTCCCCGGGCTGCGGAGGCTTTCCCCAAGCCTCTGGGAGGGCAGAAATGGCCTCCCCAGGCTCTGGAGGCCCTTCCCAAACTTCTGATAGGCCTGTTTTTCATCCTCCCCAAGCCTCTGTGCCAGTGGTGGGTTTCAAAAATTTTTAGAACCTCTTCTGTAGGTGTGGCCTGCTTTGTGGGAGTGGCTTGCCAGCCATGTGACTGAGTGGGAGTGGCTTGGCAGTCATGTGACTGGGTGGGTATGGTCAACTTGTAAAATGTGGTAAAACTCATATAATGCTTTTGCTTAGCAGCCAAAACATTGGCTCAGAAACTCTGCCATTTGAAGCACACAAATCTTAAAGCTGTCAACTTACAAGACTCTTGCACCCCTAACCCTTTAGAAAAAAAAGCCCCAGGGGTGTTCAAACTTGACAGCTTTAAAACTTGTGGACTTCAACTCCCAGGATTCCTCCTCTCAGTCTTCATCTTGATGATGTGCGGATGGGTCGGGGAAGGGAGCTGGAACTGGTTATAAACAGCACTGTAGATTTGTGGAACCTCTTCTATAGAAGAGGTTAGAACTGGCAGGAACCCTCCCCTGATCTGTGTGCACCCTGCACTTACTTGCATCCAAAACAGCCCGTGTGGGGACTCCTAGGAGGGATGGGGTGGGTTTGGTGGGGCCAGCCAGGAGTGGGATTTGGGGGTTCTCTGAACTCCACAGAATCGTAGCTGGAGGTTCTCCCGAATCCCCGTGAACCCCCAACAGCCCATTCCTGATTTCAGGGCAAGAACTGTATATTTTAGCATAATTTCATGAAGAGGATTTTGGAGATCTCCAGAACTTTGTTTTGTGCAGTATTTGCCTTATGTAAAAGTGTAGAAGCAAACCTTAAGTACTTCACATCCACATGCATCAAATATTCTCTAGGAATTCAATAAATGTGCAAAAGCATTTGCTTTACCAAAGTGTGTTGTCAGGGGAAAAGAAATAGAGAAATTGACTTTTGCGTCCATATTTCTGGAGGCAAAGGCCAGGATGCTTGAAGCAGAAGGGCTGTCAGAGAGGGGAATGCAATCGCGGTCCCATTCTGATACAGAGGCTTCCCTTTTTCTACCCATCTGACAACTGCTTAATAGCTTAATAGTCTGGCACTAACTGCAGCCATCCCCCAATGCACATGTTAGGCTTTTACTTTAAAGGAAGACACAGCTATAAAGCTGGATTTTCAATTGATTGGGGGGAGTTAAATTGTGCTTGTTGACATTTTGTCAGGTCTTTTATTTCTGTCACCTGAACTGTGAAATGTACATAGTTGCTGCCTGATCTTAAGAATCCCCAAAAAGTGTTTTATAACAAATGGGTTGTCTCTGTTTTGTTCAGACAGGTGAAAAAAAATACAGATTTCTCTCTCCCTCCCTCTCCATCCCTCCTTCTCTCTCCTCCTCCTCCTTCTCCCCCCTCTCTCTGCCTCCCTCCCTCCTCCTCTTCTCCTCCCTCTCCCTCCCTCTCCCTCCCTTCTCTCTCTCTCTCCTCCTCCTCCTCTCCCTCTGCCTCCCTCCTTCTCTCCCTCTCCCCTCCCTCTCCCCTCCCTCTCCCTTTTCCTCTCTTCCTCCCTCCCTCCCTCTCCCCCCTTTCTCTTAAAAACAAAAAACCCCAAATATGATTAATACATATTAATCATCATAATAATTTTCGCCCATTTTTTGTAGTCCAGTGTCTAAGCTGCAGATTTTCCCAAGAAAGATGAATTATTCTTTAGATTATATATAAGTTATACATAATATACACAGGTTTATCTGGGTTAAAAATAATGATAGTAGATTTAGAATTAAGTTATAGTGTCCACATTGGAAGTAAACTAAAAAAGGTTTAAAACGCCTGGGAAATTAAGCTATAGCTAATCACCAGCTCTCCTGTTCACCTAAGAGTCATTCACCTAAGAGCCATCTATGTCAGTAAAGAGGTAAAGGGGAGTTTATAAATAGCTGTGTTCACTGCATTTTTGCATAGTACTCCTCATCCATTTTACAGTGTATTGGTATAATGGTAAGGGATATGAAAATTATTATACAGTTGTTGAAATCCCCCCTGGGATTGGTGTCTCTGATACCCTGATTGAGTTTTCTGCTAATTTGGAAGCACAAAACAACCAAATTGTTGATTTAATTTCAATGATGAGCATGTTTAATTGTGATGATTAAAAAAATTAATGCAAGTGGTTATGTGGGTTCTGGGACATATATGGAATTTGTGAAGCTAATCCTACAAAAGAAGATACCTGTAAGAAAACACATGCTTTCTGCCTTATCTCCCTTTCAGATCTGAAAAGTCATTAGCACAGCCTACCCTGTAAAGGCAGCATCTGAATAACCCCATCACTGGGGCTACCCATCAAGCCATGATGGAATAGCAGGATTTGGTGGTCAAGAGCTTTTCTCTAATTGTGCTAAAGGACATGTTAGCTGAGTGGTGGGATATTTTAAGAGGTGATATTACCCTTATCCTTTCATATATTGTAGAATGATTTCAGTTTAATTAAAATGTCATATTTGATCAGACATGACAAGAGGAGGAGGAAGGAGGAGGAGGAAGAAGAAGAAAGAAGAAGAAAGAAGAAGAGGAGGGGGGGAGGAAGAATTGTAACATTTCAAGAAGCCATGATTAGGTAGTGTAAGGGAAGGCTGCTCCATTTTTATATTGGACTGCAGTTTGAAATAATATTTAATCTTGCAAAATCCAATTGAATAGAGGCTATATTGTAACAGGCAAGCCACAAACCGATTAGCTATCAGGGTTCCGACTGATGCCCTAATAAAAGCAGGAGCCTGGAACTGTAGCATGTTCTATAGCTATTTGAAAACCTATTAATTAATTTATGAGGAGGTAAGTAAGAGTCAATGGCTTCAAATCCTTAGAGACCCTGAATACCCAGGAAGAAATCCTACAAAACATAGTACTGAAGATGCAATTGCAAATAATTCCCACAGGAAGGAAAAACGGTGGAAGTCTAAAGAGGCCAGCATGAATTCATGTAGAATTCTCTAAAATGCTGAAGAGACAAAGGAAGATACAGTATGTATAAAATGAAAGTAATGGCAGGTGGTTTCCAGAAACTGTAGGAACTCTGCCAGAAAAACCAAAACTCAGAATGAGCTGGTGAGGGATACCAAAAATGATATAGGTGGGTTCTTTTCATATGTTAGGAATAAAAGGAAAGCCCAAGATTATATAAATCCAAGTGAGGAGAAAGTGGTGAATTGACAATGCATGAGAAAGGGAATTTTAACTTCTATTTTGCATTTATTTTCTCTCTCTAAAAAAAGGCAGGGAACCTGGTCATTGCTATGTTCCTGGGATGAGGAAGGAACTTCAGCTAATCTTACCAAATTCAAGTCTTCAGGCCAAATAGATTCCAGCTGATGGAAGAAGGCAGGGCAGATCAGGGTCACTCTAGAGCAGGGGTGTCAAACTCGATTACACTGAGGGCTGCATCAGGGTTGTGTTTGACTGAGGGTGGCAGGGTGGGGGTGGTCAGATCAACGTCACTCGTGTCAGGGTGGCCCGGACACTGCCAAAAAAAAAAGGCTCCCGAGCTCCGTTTTTGGCTGCAATGGCCTCCTGCCATCCTGTGCCAGCAAAAATGGAGTTTGGAAGAGCTATCCGCAGCCCTCTCAAGCTCCATTTTCACTGGCAGAGGCATTGGTCCTTCCCTGTTTCCAGAGCGGCTCCGCAGGTCAGATCGAAGCATCCTGTGGGCCGGATCTGGCCCCCGGGCCTTGACTTTGACAGCCGTGCTCTAGAAGAAGGCCAGCTTCTGAGGCTAGGGCACACTTAGCATTTGGGCCAGAATATGACACAGAACCTGGGCAGACTCATGAGATATGGCTGTTCCAGCAGGACTTGTTTTGGGGGTTATGTTGTATGGTGTGGTGTGGGTGGGTTTGCCCAGGAGAGTTTAGACAAGGGAGTATGTAAAGGGAGAAACTATTCACACCTGTACAGTCTGAAGTAGAGCAGAAACCCATAAAAGAAGAGCATATGATGCTGACCATCAAGTTGATGCTGACCATCAACCTGCTGATCAGGTTGTGTTCTAACCTGAGGAGATTCCAAATACCAATAAAGGAGAATATTTGATTCCAACTACATCTGCAGAAAGTGCAAATATGTTGCAATGCTGGAAGAGAAAATGAAGAGGCTGGGGATACGTATGTATGGGCACATGGAAAGAAGATGGGAAGTTTCTGGATATGGCAGAAGAATGCCTCCAGAAAGAACAGATGAAGGAGTACTACACATAAAACCAATATCTTGGAAGAGGCGAACTGGCATCATGTAACTCAGAATGAACCAGGAGGCAATCCCTGCTCTGGAACTGCACAGCCAATTTCAAGTCCTCCCCATAGAGGGTGTCCTACAGACTTCTGGAGAGGAATTTAATCCCCTGTTCTATGGATAAAAGGGGGAGATTTTCAAACTTCTGTAAAAATGTGGAAGACATTTTTTTTGTGATTGTGATAATGTGAGTGTGAAGGGTGATTTGTTCACAGGAACAGTTAGCAGTCTGAAGACCAGACAAGATATCAAGGCAAATATCTTGCAAGGCAACGCAAGATGTCAACATGTGATGGAGAAGCTGACCCAAATAATGAAACCCACTGACCACTATCTCTTTTCTGTTGGGATGAGAGACATGCCTCAACATGCCTAGTAACGATAGAAAGAGTTTGAGATGCTTGGCAGAAAGAACAAAAGGGTTTAGAACACAGTGTTTTGATCATACCTTCAAATTAGATTCATGGACTTGGAAGAGGATTCAGGTGGTGAACTGCTGGCTCAAGAAATTGTGTCATTGAAAAAACTTTTGATTCCTGATCATGGTCTACACTACCTATAGGAAGAATTTCTGGTCCTGATAAGCTACAGATTAAGCATTAGCCAGCAGTGTGCTGAGGTGCCGAAAGAGCTAGTGCAGTCTTGAGCTGTATCAACAAATGTATAGTGTCAAAATAATGGGAAATGATAGCTTGCTGTATCCTACAATGGTCAGACTGCACTTGGAATACTCTATCCAATTTTGGTTGCCACAATAAAAGAAGAAGCTGAGGAATGGTAAAAAATGCACAGAAATGTAAGAAGATAATGGAGGAGGATAAATCCTAGCTAAATGATCAAAAGAATTGGGTATTGTTGTAGTCCTTGACTTGCGACCGGTCCCCTAAGTCCTTGACTTACCACCGGCCGCAAGTCCTCGGCTCTACAACTAACAGCCAGCAACAACAGTCATGTCTGATTGGCTGAGACGCGACTGGCTGAGGTTTAGTTGCTAGGGCTGTCTGATTGGCTGCCTGCTTGACAGCTGATATATAAATAGCTGTCAGGCACGGAGGTCCCTGTCTACTGTCTACTTGTATATAGTTGTTTTTCTAGTGTGTGCTTCAATAAAGTGTGTTGTTTTAGCCTACCTCAGCTGCCTCACATCTCTCATTAAGACCAAGCTTCTACAGGTATGTTTACTCTAAGGAAGAAAAGGCTAAGAAGGGACATGGTAGCAGCTTTCAATACTTGAAGGATTGTCATAAGGAAGATTATGGATGTGTATTTCCCATAGCTTCTGAGGTTACAAATAATACAGATGGGATTTTTACAGAGGGAGATCCAAATTCAAAATAAGAAGAAAGTTGAGAAGCTGTGGGATGCAGTGGTTAGAATGCAGTATGGCAGGTAACCCTATCTGCAGGCTGGAGTTTGATCCTGATGGGGTTCAAGGTTGACTCAACCTTCCATCCTTCTGAATTCAGTAAGATGAGGACTCAGATAGTTAGTACGCTGTAATACGCTGACTCTGAATCATTTAGAGAGTGCTGTAAAGCACTATGCAGCGGTATATAAGTCTAAGTCCTAGTGCTAGTTCCTGATCATGGGAGCAATTAAGCAATGGAATCACCTGCTTCCTGGAATCAGATGCTCCATCGCTGAAGTTTTCAACCATTTGTTTGGGATGGTTTAAGGATTCCTGTCCTAGACAGACAATTGAACTAGAATACTTAGCAGGTCTCTTCTTTCAATATGATTCTAGGATCACCCGGCATTAAATGTCGCACTCTGGATGTTGGTGCAGCATGCACACCCATGTCAGCTCCAAGCCTTTTTTTGTTCTTTTACTTAACCAAGCTGCATCTGTTTTCAAACCTCTTTTATTTACTGTTTGCTTCTTCCTTTTTGTTTTTATTTGGGCAAGATTTCCATTTAAAAAACCCCAATCTTCTTGTTTTTATTAGCATTTCGACCTAGCTCATTAACCACTCTGGATCTTCCTGGTCTTTCTTTCTTTCTTTCTTTCTTTCTTTCTTTCTTTCTTTCTTTCTTTCTTTCTTTCTTTCTTTCTTTCTTTCTTTCTTTATCCAATTTATACGCCACCCTTCTAAAAGGACCCAGGGCGGTGCACAGGCAATTTAAAACCAAAACATACATATAAATACCCATATTAAAAAACTATTAAATAATAATCCCGTGCTAAAACCAACATTATAAATGTCTTGCATTCTTTCCTGTTCTGAAGAATGCCTTTTAACCAGGTTTCTACAGTAACTTTGAATAATCACTGAAGTTTGTAGAGAAAATGGATTCTCGTGACTCTCTTAACTTTCTTTTCCCCAATATCCTTATTTTTTTCCTCCACTAATACGGTCTACTGTTGAACACCACAGCTGTTTACAATCACTGTTCCCCATCCAATCAATAACTTTTCATCCTCAGGCAGAATTCTGAGTGTTAAATCTAGTGTTGTATCTTATTTTGTGGGCTCCTTGACTACCTGTTCCAGGACTATTACAGGACATAATAATGTGTTAGGACTACCGTTCTAAAAGTCAATGACTGTGCTGCCTGAAAATTTGAAAAACTGCCTTCCCAACACATCTACAAGACATCAAGTTTGATTTAACTTGGGTTCTGACACCAAGATTCATTTATTGATTGATTCATTTGTTTTATTGTTATCTCACTTATGATAAAGTTCTACCAGACATTATCAAAAATGTAGGGACCAAGATACACAATTGTGTGCACTGCACATTTACTATCTGACTTCATTTGGCTCTCAGGAAATGAATAAGAGACAGAATATTATAATATAATGTAAAGCCCAAGAGATCTCTGCCAAGACAAGTTTATCATTTTCATGGTTTTATGAAATGGCTGAAAGATCTTTCAGCAGACAGAGCAATAAACTTCCACGGGTTTTTGAAATAGCTTGGTGCCAAGATCAAGTGCAGCTTTGACTCCATTATTCACTGCTGCTGCAAGTGACAGGAAGAAAACAAATGACATTGCTTCTGAATGTGACCGTCTTCTCATACATTTGGATTCGACAGAAATTAAAACAGTATGAAAACGGTGTGGTGAACTCTTGTCACTGAGCCCACCATATCCTTAGCAGCACTGAAGGGTCATTTGTAATGATAAACAATGTCAATATGCTATAGATCACTGTCATGGCTTTTTCAATTATCAGGAGAAGCAAATCTAAAGAAAAAAGTAATAATGCGCTGAATAGGAAATAACCCAATCATTTTCTTGGTACCCAAAGATTTAATTTCAGAACCTCAGAATGAATGACAATAAAACATTTGACAGATGTTCCTGGAGGTTGGGGGCTGGAACATTCCAGAAAACTGCCCTGTGTGTATCTAACCCAATAGTCCGTGCTTGAAGAAGATCCCAGTCTGAAGTAGGCCATCTGAGGCAAATTGAAACATAACTGATTAGCAGATTTACACTTATCCTCCTTGTACTAGTCCTCTGTTTTAATGTCTTTTTATATCCTAATTTACAAATCAGAGAAACAAGAGGACATCCTGTGGCATTTCATCAGAAGAACTGGAAGGGACCTTGGAGGTCTTCTAGTCCAACCCCCTGCTCAAGCAGGAGACCCTATACCATTTCAAACAAGTGGAGCTTTTTTTAAAAAACCTCCAATAATGAAGCATCCACAACTTATGGGAGGCAAGCTGTTCCACTGGTTAATTGTCCTCACTGTTAGGAAGTTTCTCCTCAATTCCAGGTTGCTTCTGTCCTTGATTAGTTTCCATCCATTGTTTCTTGTCCTGCCTACAAGTGCTTTGATTTCTTGTCTAGTTTTGAAACACAATGTTGTCTGTCTGTGAAAAAAAACATTGCTGATTTTTCTGAATCTTATTTTCATGATCTATATTTTATACACTCTATTGCCAAAAGTATTTGCTCACCTGCCTTTACTCGCATATGAACTTACAGTAAGTGACATCCCATTCCTAATCCATAGGGTTCAATATGACGTGGGTCCACTGCGCACTGTTCTTGAGCTAATCTGAAGGCCACATGAAGTTTGGAGGTCTGTAGCGATTGACTCTGCAGAACGTTGGTGACCTCTTCGCACTATGTGCCTCAGCATCCGCTGACCCTGCTCCGTCAGTTTATGTGGCCTACCACTTCGTGGCTGAGTTGCTGTCATTCCCAAACTCTTCCATGTTCTTATAATACAGTTGACAGTTGACTGTGGAATATTTAGGAGTGAGGAAATTTCACGACTGGATTTTTGCACAGGTGGCATCCTATCACTGTTCCACGCTGAGCTCCTAAGAGCGACCCATTCTTTCACAAATGTTTGTAACAACAGTCTGCATGCCTAGGTACTTGATTTTATACACCTGTGGCCATGGAAGTGATTGGAACACCTGATTGATTATTTGGATGGGTGAGCAAATACTTTTGGCAATATAGTGTAGATACATAGGCACTCTCATTTGGGTTATCTATTTATGAACTAAGTAACAAACTCCACTAAGTCCTGCATTTTTGAGAGGAATCAAGGATAGAGTTGCCTATATGCCTCCACTGCCTTATTTATTTATTTGCCAACTATCAAAACATTTTAGCTAGACATTTCTCTCTATAATGGAGCCAGGCTAATAATGTCCATTAAAAAAAACCCAATAAATTGCTCTCAAAACAGCTATTTAAAAAAATCTGAGAAATAGGCAAATGAGCACGGCAGTACTAATAGAAGCAAAATAATTAAAAATTTAAAACATCAGAAAGCCGAGAAATGACCGATCATAACTGTTGGGAAATAAACCTAGAAAAAAATAATGCAAAGTTTTAATTAAAGCATGAAAGACAACACAAGGCTGAGCTAATTCCCTTCAGCAAGTGTAACTTCCAGGATATGCATAGAACTCAAGGTCCAGATTGAATGGCTGACTGGTTTACACAAATGCTTTAGGTTCATCTCCAACAGGTCACTTAGGGCAGCAAATCATTCAGCAGAGAATTTTGTTTGTTGTGTCTTCATTCTGCCTTCTCCACACTTAGCGATTGTATGCACAAAAAGCTCAGATTTTTTTTTAAAAAGGAAATAGCACATGTACTTTCCTGATGGTTCAGGAGCCATTTGAAAGCAAAACAAAACAAGAGTTCCATTCATCACCTTCACACAATGCTACAAACAACCTCTTTCTCATTTTATATAAATCGTCCTACATCTTAACACAAAATACTTAGGAAATTTTAGTTTCCATTGCAGTTATGGCAAAATTCCAGTTGTATTTTCAGTGTGGCCCTAAAATGACTTGGGAAACTATTGAGTCACATCTTCTGTTTCTGGATATTTTGTCATGCTGGATATTCTACAAGGAGAAAAATGTGCTTCAGAGATTGTCCTATAATAACATTTTAGTGTCTGACGCTGTGGCTGCCCAACAAGAAGTTGAGTTCCTTTCCCATACACTGAAAATCCTTCCATCACTAGAGCAGCCATTCCGAACACAACATCCCAAGCACAACTGAGTTGCTAATGATGAAAAATTAGCCAACAGTCTGAGGTCAGGTCCCCCTGGATGGATATCCACATTACACAGACCTTTGCAGCTGGCATAAATTAGAATTGTTTCAGATGGAAGGAACCACAAGCTGGCTGTAGTGTCAATGTTTTTAAAGACTCAAGTCTGACCCAGTGTAACCTCAAGATTTTATCTCTCCTGCTGTTCTTCACATTCTGTCACCAAGAACAAGCTTATTTGACTAGGCATTAGGGCTAACTTCATTCCGTCGAGATCCTATCACTTGTTACCTCCTTGGTGCCCCTGCTTAATTTTTTTTATATCGATATCCCACTTTTATTATTTTTATTAACAACTCAAGACCTGAATATACTTCTAACAACAACAACATTGTGAGGTGAGTTGGGCTAAGAAAAAGCGATTGGCCCCAATGGTATTCATGGCTAAAGTGGGATTAAAATTTGCAGTCTCTCAGTTTCTAGCCTAGTGTTTTAACTATTTGACCAAATTGGCATTTAATGTAGCATAGGAAATTCAGCACGATAGGCTGCAACCTCTGAAATTTTTGCCATCCCAAAAACAGCTGGAATGAAGTTGGCCCTAATGCACATTTGAATCAACATGTTTTGGGTAGTGGTACTGTTACTGCCAGTTCTCTCAGGGACACGCTTTGTGCATGCACACGCTTGATGCATGCTATGCGTGCATGCGCAGTAGTAAAAAAATTGCTTCTGTGCATGTGCAGAAACAAAAAACAAGATGGTGGTGCCTACGGTGCCCCTGATAGAACTGGTTTGAGGGCATGGCTGGCTGAGTTACTACCTACTTGTCCGAACCGGTAGGAACCCACCTCTGGTTTTGGGTGAAAAATGTGAAACACAGCAGTCTAGGGGCTGCAGGCAATCAGATTGAGGAAGGATGATTTGAACTATGGTATGTTCTCGTTCTATTGACTTTAATTAACTTTAGTTAACTCTACCCCACACTCATTGCCTATTGCGTTATTGAACCAAGATAACTCAAGTGGTTACCTTCCAGGATGCTAGAATTCCTGTGAGAATGAAATTTGGGAATGCTGTAGTCACTTCAACACCATGGCATTTCCAGCTGTAATGCCCAGAAATCCTAGGTTGTATGGGACAAGGGAAGATGGGAGGGCCGTATTCTTATTTCTTACCCAATTGACTTGCAGCAAGGCCTAACAGGCAAGCAGGAACAGAGGCTGAAATTTGAAATATCTTAACAGTGAAGGAAGGGTGAGGGACCGACTCACATGCCTGCTGGTGAGGCAGGGCTGGTTGGGAGCCATCGGCAGTCAATCAATGAACTCTCTCCCTAAAGCAGGGGGATTGGGGACAGGCTGGGATGGGGAGTGAGGAGTGCAATTTTCCTCAGTCCATGGCTCTCTTTGTTCCCCACCCCTGTAGCAAAGTGGCAGACAATTCTATAGGTCAGCCAAGGGGGAGGAAGAATGAGTGGACAGCTTCCTACAAGAGTAAAGTCAATGGGGAAGCCAGAAGGAAGTTCCATAGCTTTTTTGCCCACCCATGGTTGTTTTACTTCTCAGCTTAATTAAGTAAATAGCGCCTTATGAAAGGGTGACCAAACAGGGCACCGGCTGTCTAGTTAGTTAAAAGATCTCATTCCAAAAGTATGGCTGTGGATCACAGCACCTTTTAATATGCTCATTCCAATTTCATGCCTACTCAGCCTACAGTTTACAAACACTTTATTACAAATACTCATACTTTCTATAACAGATTTCCCCCCACTTCCCCAATCCCAAGTATTCATGGGGGCTGTTCACATTATTTATATATGCAAAATCTGTCCCATTATTTGCTTAAGTGCAGCAATGTAAGTGTTTAGACTGGCAAATTACCCACCAATTGAAATATCCCAGAGAAGCCCATCTTTCCTCCCTCTGAAGTAATGTAAATGAGGCCTGATTGTAAACATCTCATGCCTAAATTATACCTTAGAGAATCAACCTAATGCAATTTTCCTTGTCTGAATGATTTCAGTAAAAGCCAGATAGACAAATGAGTGTAATTGACCTGACTTCTTTCTGTCTCTAACAATTTGGAAGTTTGGGTCAGGGATTGAATGCAAATATGCGTTGCCTCATCGCAGCTTTGCAAGAAACACAGAGAACTAACATGTAGGCAGACCTGTCAATCCGAATTTCCTGTCTTCTTTTCAATGTCATCTTTATAGGAACTCACTCAGCATCAAGCCTTTGTTATTTCAAAAGGCTTTCTGCTGTACAAGAATTCTGAGCACCAGAAACGGGAGCCAGTGGCAGAAAAGCACCTAATTCATCACTTAGGTTCAGTTTAGGCTGAAGGTAGCCTTTCCAGATAAAGTACATGCATTCAACTCACCTGAATATCTAGTGGTTTCAAGGAGGAGGAAGATTTTATTGTCATGTACTTCAATGTAATTATCTAGTCTTTCAAGGCCAAGGTCTTCTCAGAGGGGTCCATGTTTAAAAGCATTAAAAAAACGTTCAACATTTCGAAAAGACACCATCGGGCTATAGCCAAATGCGGCTGATTGGTTTGGGGTTTACTGTAGCATGTGTGAGCCAAGCTATTATGGTTTCTAAACTACGCTCTATAGTAGTAATGGCTAACCTTTTTGTCCTCGCGTGCCAAAATCCCATGTGTGCATGTCACAGCACACGCACATGTGTCCACACCCACAATGCAATGCACCACACCCCTGTGCATGCGTACATGACCCTAGTGCTCCCATACCCCCATGCATGCGTGAGACCCCATGCGTGCATGCGCAAGACACCCTGCGCCCCATTTTGGGCCTAGGAGGCCTCCCTGAAACCTCCTGGGACCAAAAATGGGGTGCGGGGTGGGGGTATGCCGCATCCCCTTGCTCCCCCTATCCTCACACATGTGCACACAACCCTCAGTGCAAGCCTGTGCAACACCTCCCCCGCACATGCATGCACATCTCCTGCATTCACACAGCGACCCCAAAATCAGCTGGTCAGCAGGAGGCGCACGCGCATGCGCAGTAGAACTGAGCTTGGCAACAGCTCGCTTGCCTGCAGAGAAGGCTCCACTTACCACCTATGGCACACATGCCATATTTTGCCATCGTGGCTCTATAGCTTAGAGAGTTTTGCAAATCTAGCCATGATTTATTCAATAAACCATGGTTAGAGGAGCCATAGCTCAGCATAATATTAATACAATTAATTTAGAAATAAAAGTCTCTTGGTTTAAAATAATACGTAAGCTTTTCAGCCAAAACAAAGTAGGCTACCCAATTATTTGCTGCAGCCAGATAAGAGTATAGTGGGAATTGGCTCTTTTTCCTGTCCCTCTTCAAGTTTCCTGGGAACTCCCCCCCCCCCTCACTTCTCTAGCCCTGCAATCTGGTCGAAAAGATGCCAACACCATGATTTCGCATTTTTTTCTGGCTAAGTATGTCATTCATTTAACATTGCTCATTCAGAAACTCTCTTTGTTCTTTGTTGGCTTCTAACCACTAGAATGTTAAACTGCTGTTTAATTTTCCCCTTGTAGCCACTTACAGTAAAGGAAAAGTATATTATGTTTAGAAAGAGCCTTCTGGTTTAATGAACTCAGAACTCCTAGGCAGTTGGTGTGAGACCCCACTAAAACCACCAGGGCCAGGAAGCTCCCAACGTTTAACTTTACATGTTTGTTTAGCTACTTATTTAGGGCATTTTCACATGGCTATTTCATTTTTCAATATTCAAAACAGCTGATGTCAATTCAGCCAAGCTAAGAGAGCACCAGGGACCCCACATTTCAACCCTGAACTACAAATATTCTCCATTATTGATTATGTCAATTCAGTGGTGGGATTCAAATATTTTAACAACCGGTTCTCTACCCTAATGATTTCTTCCAACAGCCGCTTCACCAAACTGCTCAGAAAGTTAACAACCGGTTCTCCCAAAGTGGTGCGAAGTGGCTGAATCCCACCACTGTGTCAATTCCTATAAATAAGCAAGCCAACAAAATCCATTAACTTAGCAACATATCAAAGAGCAGCAAAGTAAAACTAAAATAGAGGCGAATCTATCTAATTCAAGAATCTGTACCTAAACAGCCACCGCCACAACAAACACTGGTCATCAAATTTCCCAGATGAAGATGATTTTTTTTTAAATTATATTTTTTAAACATTTTTATATAATAATAAACCAAAGAAATCAAAGGGGGAAAACCCCAGAATGGTGCAAGAAAATAAAAATAAAATCAAAATTAAGAAACACATAATTGACTTCCAACCTTCTTTTCAGCTGGTAATTACATTATTATTGTCATTTTCCTCTCAAGAATTTGATTTGCCCCTTCATTTAATCCTCATTATTCTTAATCTTTAAATCCAAAAAATCATCAATTCATTTTTTTCTTTTTTTCAACCAAAAAGACTTTTAACCTTCAAAGTAGTTTCTGTTGTTTGTTCTCTGCTCAAACAAGTCAGTTTCACCATTTTTGCAAATTCTGACATTTTCACAATCCAGATGAAAGTATTCCAAAGATAGGGTGCTACAGTTAGAGTAGCTCAATGCATCAACCAAAAGATATTTGGATTTGTCAGATGTACTCGCATATTTCTTAAAATATGCATTGTGTATCAAACTGCAAATTTGGAAATAATAATGCTTGTTTAAATAGAAACATAGCATAGTTCTCCATACTAATTGCTATTTATATAAATAATTTGTAAAGTTGCTCATCTCCCATGACTGTGCAGGGTATAAAGGTTAAAACCACAAAAATGATAATAAAAGGATGGGTCCCATCTGTAAAGAAGTTTTATCTGATGGGACCCAGGAGAAGAGCCATTTTCTCTGCAGAAAGAGAGATGCTGAGGGATCTCCTGCTACATGTTGGGTACCCTTCCTCAGGAGGATTCTTTTTGAGGCAGAAGCAGTGGTGGGATTCAGCCGGTTCACACCGATTCAGGTGAACCAGTTGTTAAATTACAAACACACACACACACACACACACACACCGCTATCAAAGTGGATCCTGGGTGCTGCACTGCAATGGAGAAATGGGCAATGGAGTGGCTGGCATGAGGGAAGGAGAAGACCACTTTTCCTCTTTCTTCTCCCTGCTCCTCCTCGTCCCCTCGTGCTGGCCACTCCATTTCCTGTTTCTCCATTGTAGCACAGCACAGTGCCCAGGATCCATTTTAATAGGGGGGGGGGGTTAATTTAATAACTGGTTCACCCAGGGTCAGGTTTCCATTCTCCAGGTTGTCCTGCATGTGGGGTGGACCTGGAAGACAGGAATGGGCCACGCCTCCCACAGCAGCCAACCTGGCCCCTGGCAGGCCCCGGTTTATTATTTGAATCCCACCACTGGACAGAAGGATATATATACCGGGATGTCTACCATCTATGTGACTTACAGCTGAGAGTCTGGGGAAGGCAGGTTGGGTTCACAAATCTCTTGATGATCTTGTAAGGACTCAATCTTAAATCAGATTTCGAATAACAACACTGTAAACAATTTATCTGAACCCTATTAAGACTGAGTGGCTTTGGGTGCATGGAGTTTCAAGCTCCAGGATTTCATTACTTTTAGTTCTAGATGTGGTTGCACTGCCCCAGACAGATCTGGTGTGCAGCTTAGGACTTCTCCTAGATTCACAATTCCTGCTCAAAGAACAGGTGGCAGTCATGGCTAAGAGAGTAATTGTGCAACTTCATGTTGTGTGCCAGTTGGGCTCATTTCTAGATTAGGAGTCTGCTACCCCTGGTGCAGAATGCAGTCACATGGACTGTTCTTGGGACCCCAAAGTTTAGCATATAAATTAAATAAATAAATTGTCCTCTATCAAGTGGGGTACATCACCACCTTAGGTACAACTGAAAAGGTTGCTCCCAATCATTATTCACATAATGTACCCAGGGACAAACTTTGGGTGGAAAAACAATACTTCACATTCTATGCAGCCCAAGACCTGAGTTCAGATGATCTGCTAGGTCTTTATATATAGCGGTTTGGTGTATTATCGTGAATGGGCAGATAGTTCCTCCAATACTTAGTTGCAAGTAATTAGGGTCAATGGATCTGCTACCACTTTGATTTGTCTAAGCAGCTAGCTCTAATGGAACCTTGGAATTAATTTTCTTTTATGGGTCTTGGACAATTGCAATGGGTGTGTATTCTCTCAAACAGCCAATCTGGGTTAGATTGTTTTCTTCAATAGTTATCACTTAGATTCACTTCACTTCTCTTATTTTGTTAGTCTGCACTCTGAATCAAAAATGCATTAGAAGAAAAATGCAATCATAATGAGCAGGGGACTGGACTAGAAGACCTCCGAGGTCCCTTCCAACTATAATTCTGTATTCTATTCTGAAACGTGAAGATTTCTCCATTATTTCCTCAATCTTTTTACTCTTTATTCTTGTCTCAATGTTTAAGCTTTCTGGCAAGAGAACAATCCTTAAGCCATATTATTAAAATAATCTTTCCCCTATTTCTTTCTTTTTACTTTTGTTTCCTATCCCTATTTGGAGACAAAAACTATTCCTCTCCACCCCTCGTCTTTAGAATATAATAGGGAGACATGTAATCTGCTAAACTCTCCAGAATCCAAAGTTTTGGGTTTTTTTTTCCAAAACAGATCAAAAATTAAGCTACACTAAATATACAAAGCCACTTCCCACTTTAAGCCGAAAAGGAAGCCTTGAAAATAAGTGAATGTCAAAGGCTCCCCAACTGAAAGGGAAGTGGGTGGATGGGCCAAAAAGAACGGAAGGGTTAGTGGCCATCTGCATCCTTCGTCTACTGAGTCGTGAATAGCCAATTGCCTTCTTCTGTCCATTTAACCTTCCTCAAGTCTCGACTGCATACAAGAATTATGAACTTTTAACTTCCACATCTATTTTTCATATGTGCACATTCTTTTTTGGAATAAGCAATATTCTGAAAATGCAGAAAGGAGGAAAATTAAAGGCATACAATAAGCGAAGGAAAGTAAAGATAGCAGTTCATTATACTTTTACCAACTCATTATACTTTTTTTTTAAAAATTCACAAATCATTTTTGCCATCTGCACTACTTAACCCTTGTCCTTTTATTCCCCTTTGAGAGCCTCAGCAATGCTGTTCAAAAATGACTTTCTTGGTTTTCTCCTTCCTTTATATTTATTTATTTGTATCCTCCTTTATTATTTTTATAAATAACTCAAAGCAACAAGCATTCTCAGCACTCTTTCCTCTTATTATTTTCCTCACAGCAACATGGAATGGATTGGGCTGAGAGAAAGTGACTGGCCCAAAATCACCCAGTTGATTTTCATGACCAAAGTGGGACTTGAACTCACAGTCTCTGACTTTCTAGCCCGGTGCCTTAATTTCTAGACCAAACTGGCTCCATTTTTCTTCAAATATTTGGTTCACAATTGGATCCTTATTCATTCTCTCTTTATGACCAAATCACCACAAAATATTTGTTTCAAATTGGTCACCTGCTTCCTTGTGGAATCCACATTTATTTTGTACCCATTTATTTTTGACCCTATTTCTTTTTGTGTCACCACACACCTGAATTACCCCATTTCCACTAGATACTTTGTAGGTTTCTCCTGACACATTCAACTAATATCTCCATATAACACAGTGGGCAGAAACTGTACGCACGACCATTTTTATTATTTCACCTGACATTCATTTATTCTTCCCTGCAGACTGTTCATTACTTTTTTTTATCAGCATTTGCACATCTCAACATTTATTTTTCCCCAATCTTTAATATTCTACTAAGCTACACACAATCTATTTCCTATAGATTATTGTCATATATGTAGAATTTATTAAATGTACGGTATATGACTGTGGTTGGTTTACAAATTGCTAAATCCTTTAAAAACAAGTTATAATACAAGAAAGATGGCAAAGAAAACACACCCATATGGGGGAAGGAGAAAAGAGACCTCAAATGTTCTTACCAAGGCCTGGGAAAAGAGCCATATTTTTAGGGTCCTTTGAAACTCAAGTATGGTGGGAGCCATTCAAATCTCAGGAGGAACCTCATTCCTAAGACAGATGCTGCTACAGAGAAGGCACACCAGGGACCAGGGACCAGACAGTTGGCATTGATTAATGGATGGAAGTCAGAGCATGCCAACTCTGACAGATTGGATTGGCAGAGATTGTGGGAGACTGGTGGTCCCTCGTGTAACCAAGCCATATGCCATGTAGGATTTTATAGGTAGCAATGAGCATCCTGAATCCTACCGAAAAGCAAATTGGTTACCAGTGCAGCTCACGAAGCAGAGGTGTTATATGAGCATATTGAGGGATAACCATCATTGCTGCTTCTGGATGTGCTAAATCTTCTGGGTAATCTTCAAGGCCAGTCCCATGTGGAGCACCATAGCAGTAGTCCAATATTAAATGACCAGGGTGTGAATGATTATCTGAACTCCCCCCCCCCTGCCAAATCTAGGAAAGATGGTAGCTGGTGCACTATCTTCACTCATACCATTGCAGCCACCATCTTGACATTTTTATCACAATCTGTAGACATCCCTGATTTACCGTATTTATTCGAGTATAACGCGCAAAATTTTCTACCAAAAAAAGAACTCAAAGTTTGGGTGCGCGTTATAAACGAGAGTGCGATTTTTATCATGGCCGCACGTGTTCAACAACGTTTGTCACTTACAATGCTTGGTCTGAGCCGAGAAAAAGTGAAACAAAATTTTATACCGATTTTAAATCGAAAATTAGGGGGTGCGCGTTATATACGTGTGCGTGTTATACTCGAATAAATACGGTAAATGGGGGCATTCCTTGTAGACATCCCTGATCCTGGACATCTTCTTTGTAGGCTAAATTCTGCAATCCAGAAATTATCATGCAAACCATTCTACCTAGGGTAGAATGCATACATAAAACTTTCAATGTCACATAAAATGCTATTCAGTTATTAATCCATTTTGAAATGATATTTATAAAACAGTAGCACGATAATGTTTGTGTATGGCAATAATCAAGGATTGAACACCAGTAGAAAACTGGCCATTTGATCGCCCTTGTCTCTGTATTAGAAGAAAAATAGGGAAGACAGACATTTTTTTAAAAAAAAAACCCAAAAAAACTCAAGGCAGGAACTGAAACATCTACTTCACTCCATATCTGCCGTTGATGGGAACTGTAGTCCAATATCTACAAAGGCACCATTTTGCAGAGGGACTGGAGCATGTGGGGTTATATTACCTAAGTGTAAGCAGATTATGTCTATCTTTTCCTATATCCACAATACATTCCACTGAACTTAACTCTATTAATTTGGCAAGTTTATTTTGGACTGTGTTTGGATTAGAAAGCTTAGAATATTTTGGTCAGATCAAAATCAGTTTCTGACAAGATGGATAAACTCAGGAAACAGGAAGCTCAGTGTAATTTCACATCCTGTTTCTCTTCCCTCCTTGCCAGTTCCAGATAAGGGAGCAGTTGGTCATAGCCCAGACATGAGAACATAAAATGAGTTGCTTTTCCTATCCCATTTCTGCTTTATTCTTTGGGGAGAGCAGCAAGTCCGTTTTGCAAAGATGGAAATAATCTGACTGTAGCCACTTCCCTAAAGAACCTTTGTTCTTTTTACAGACACATATACAGATACAATTCATAGCACTATTACGAACAATATTGTACAATACTGAAAGGACCAAATAAGAATCGAAAGAAGTGAGCTTCAAAGATGCTGGGAAAACAAGAGCTAAGGATATGCTATGACAAATCTGGATAGTATACTAAAAAGCAGAGATATCACCCTGCCAACAAAAGGGTGTATAGTCATGGTTATGGTTTCCCCAGTTGCAATGTATGGCTGTGAAAGTTGAGCCATAAGAAAGGCTGAGAGCCAAAGAGGCCTTTGAACTGGAGCTGGAGAAGACGCCCGTGAACCCCTTGGACTACTAGGCGATCAAACAGATCAGTCTTAGAGGAGGTCAACCTTGGAGATCAACCCTGACTGCTCTTCAGAAAACCAGATCCTGAAGACGAAACTCAAATACTTTGGCCACCTAATGAGAAGAAAGGACTCACTGGAGAAGAGCCTAATGCTGGGAAAGATTGAGAGCAAAAGTAGAAGGGGACGACAGAGAATGAAGTGGCTGGATGGAGTCACTGAAACAGTAGGCTTCAGGGAATGGTAGAGGACAGGAAGGCCTGGAAGAACATTGCCCGTGGGGTTTTGATGGGTCGGACATGGCTTCACAACTAGCAACAACAACAAAGGAATGATAGCAATGAACAAATAGCTTTACAGCTTCTTAACCATCAGAAGATATTCCTTGGATAAAATTAAAGGTGGTGGCTCCTAAGATTGAAGTTTTCTCTCTGCCGAGAAGAATGCCTTAGGAGTCTAGCCTTAGATAGGTCATTTTTCTGCCAGGATGTATCATCAATTGCTGTTAGTTCAATGATGGGGTGGCATGGGATGCAAAAGAAGGATGTACAGTAGCACAACACATAATCTCTGCTTTTGGATGTCTGAATCCCTACACCAGCTGTAAAAAGATATACCATCACAGAAAAGATGTAATCTGCTTCACTAAATCATAAACTGCAGGTGGTTAAGCTAAACCCGGATACAAAATGGATGAATTTTTACGTGCTTGGAGCACATAATACAAACATATTTTAGACATAATTATCTTTATCTCCTGGAATGGAGAGGCGAGAGCCTGAATTTAATAGCAAAACAGAGGAAGAGTGCTGAACTATCCCACAAATGTTACTGAAGCTCAGTTGAGGAGAAGAACATCAAGGAATGGGGGGGAGGGAAAGAAACTGATTCTATTCCATGCAAGCTTTTTATCATTAAAATTGGACTTCTATCCTTTCTTCTCACTTGTACATGACATTATTATAAGGCAATAAGAGCTGCTGTAGTTTTAGTTTAACTAACAGTGACTTTTCCTTGCAAATCATGTTTGCAAAAAGTTGGTGGGGCTAACCATCTTTTTTCATTTTCCTAGTTATCCATCTTTGGTTGAATTAATACTGGGTCAATTAAAAATATTTGTATCCTGTTTCTCTGAAAATAAGACCTCCCTGAATAAAAAGCCCAATTGGGCTTTTGAGCACTAAAATAAGCCCTCCCCCAAAATAAGCCCTCCCTGAAAATATTGCCACACAGC
The DNA here is from genome assembly GCA_039707465.1 of Rhabdophis nuchalis. Taxonomy (NCBI): domain Eukaryota; kingdom Metazoa; phylum Chordata; class Lepidosauria; order Squamata; family Natricidae; genus Rhabdophis; species Rhabdophis nuchalis. Next base: position 67,971,832 of record CM077646.1, read on the forward strand.
AGCAGCCATGAGGTGACCACGCTTGCTGCCTCCTGCACCTTAAACATAATAAGGCCTCCCCGAAAATAAGACAATAAACAAATAAGACAAATAAACAAGTGCTTATTTGGGGAAACATGGTATTAAGTTGACCTCTATCAATTGATTCTAAAGTGAAGGCCAATTTGAGCCTCCATCCATGAGATGAACAATGAGCGTCCTTTGAAAGAAATCTACCCAGCCTCCTTCTCAATTCAGGAGTCTTTATCACTTCTTTGAGAGATGGTCATCCAGCCTTTTGTTGAAGATTTCCAATGAAGGAGGCCTCTCCATTTCATGTGCTAATCTGTTCCACTGGCTGCCAACTTCTGTTTTCTAAGCCTGAACGTATCAACTTAGAGACCAAATCCCTTTTGCTTATACTGCTGACAAGACAAATCTTCCCTACCTTATATTTATGCCTTACGTTTTAATTTACAATTGCAAAGCATTTCTCTGATTTTAACTTTATCTAATTTATTTCATCCTTTTGATCAAGCCTGCCTAGTTTTTTCTTAATCTCTTTTCCTTCCCAAGTATTGGCCACCTTTCCCAGTTTTGCCTCACTTGCAAACTTAGAAATGTTCCTTAAACACCCTCATACAAAACATTGATAAAAACATTGAACGTCTCAAGATTTAAGGCACTTCACTCAATACTTTCCTCTAAGAGCCCCATTCCTTCAATGCTCCCCTTTAAGCTGAAGTAGAGTGATTAATGAACACACTTTGGATGCAGCCATATAGTTAGCTGTGAACCCACCTACCAGTAGAACTTTTAGTCCATATTTTACCACTGTTAAGGAGAATATCACAAGGCACACTGTTGAAAGTCTGCTTGTGGTCCAGTTGCTCTACGTCTACATCATTCCACTCTTCTAGTAAGCTAGTAACTCTATCGAAGATTAGACTAGCCCAGCACAATCTTGTTTGTGACAAAATTTTGCTTGCTCATGTTGAATGTACAATGCTAATCTATGTCTTCTCAAACATGCTTCTTGATATTCTGTTTGAAGACCTTATCCAGTAGTCCCAAAGGTGGTTTTTCAAGGAGCAACTGGACTTTCTGTTTCTTTTTCTTTGAAGATGTTTTGCTTCTCATCCAAGAAGAATGTTTTCAAAGAAAAAAAACCCAGAAAGTCCAGTTGCCTCTTGAAAAAGCATGATTGGGACCGCCATGACTTGGATGACTGAGAATCTCCATAGACCTTGTCCAGTCCAGATATCAAGCTGATAGGTTTTTTTTTTGAAAATGGGAAAAAAACATTTGTTCTTGTGTATTCCAGGACCTTGTCAGTCTTCCAGGGCTTTTCAGTGATTATCAAGAGTGGTTTCCCAAACATTTCCCAGAATCATCATCAGGATAGAAGGAACTTTGGAGGTCTTCTGGTCCAACTATCTGTCCATGGCAGATAGTATGATACCATCTCACACAAATGGTTGCTTAACTTTTCTTTGAAAATCTCTTGTGAAAACCTATCACATCTCCCATTGGCTTCTTTTGGGGGGGGGGGGTTATGTATATCCAGTCCCTTTAATTGTTCATCATAGAATTTAGTCTCCAAGTCTCTTACCATTTTTGCTGATCTTTTGAGTACCTTTTCAAGTTCCTCAATATTCTTCCTGTATTTTGGCAACCGAAACTGGATACAATATTCTGAATTTACCAGTGCGGCATATAGTGGAAATTAACTTCCATGATCTCAACACTACAGTTTCGTTGATTCAGCCCAAGATTCAATTATCTCTTTTGGCACCTGCAGCACACGGGTAGCTCATACTTAATCCATAGTCTAGCAGGATGACCAGATCCTTCTTATTAGTACTATTGTTGAGATAGAACACAGGCATCTGGTTTTTCTTTATTTAATGCAGAACCTTGAACTACATTGTGTTCAAGTCTCTTGATTAAACTTGATGATTTTATCAAGACCCTTGAGCCCCTTTTGAAGTGTCAGCCAGTTTCCCCAGCTTTGTGTCATCTACGGATAAGATGAGCATATCGTCTCTTCTGTCACCTAAGCCATTGACAAAAAATTTAAAAATCATTAAGGCCAGAACAGAACCCTGAGATATCCCATGCATTTGACTGACACAGGAAGACTAAGTATCATTCATTGGGTACAATTATCCATCCAGCTGCAAATCCATCTGGCAGTGTGACAATTTGTTGAAAATAGCTAGATGACTTTCGTTCTATTCTGCCCATCCCCATCCCCATGGTACAGTTTCTGACAAGGTGGCACCACTTTTTATTTTTGCAGAAAGGCAGATGTGACATAGGAAATAACTAGCCCAAGCTTCTCCTTGTTGTCTCTCTCCCTCTTGCCATCTTCTTTAAACAGCAGACTGATTATTTCCTTGATGGGTTATTCTCAGTTACTTCCAGCATTCACTGCAGACCTTAAAATCATCTCTATCCTTAGCCTTCCAAACCCCATCCTTACACATTTGTGTATTTATTTATTTATTTATTTATTTATTTATTTATTTATTTATTTATTTATTTATTTATTTATTTATTTATTTATTTATTTATTTATATATTTATATATTTATATATTTATTTATATATTTATTTATTTTGACATCCTGCTTTTTAATGTATTTATTTATTTTGTTTTTCTTGCACGCCCCTCCCTCCTGTTTTAAAACTTGTCTTTTTTATTTATTTATTTTCAATTTCTTAGAAAGCTGTTTATGCCACAACATTGCTTTCATCAAATGCCTCCCATTTTGAGGCCTTAGGTATCTCATTTTTCAGAATTTCCAAACCTCGTGATCACTTTTTTCTCTGCAGGATTTTTTATCCATGAAGTACAGTAATTCCTATTTTTCCTCTTGAATCTAGAATCATAATCTGATTGGCCTAGCTGGACCGCTGATCTGTTCTAGCTCATTTTACATTCAGAGAAAACTTGCTGCCATTGATAGTGCTGGCCCTGTTTTTACTTTAAGGCCAGTTTTCTAGGAATAAACGCTAAATTCATGAAATCTGAGACTACTTGCAGTCTACCAAAATTTCAGATTAACATCAGGTGCCCTAGGCACAAAATGAATACTAAAATATGTGCAAAGTCATAACTGGAGCATTTGACTATATCTTCTATCACGTTTCCTAATATATATAATATGCAGAGATGTTTCATCTATGGGGGAAATTTCTATAAATATTAAACATAGGATATGCTATTTAAAACCGTTGTTTTCCCTTTTGAAGCTTAGAATGATTTCATACATTATGCTCAGCCATAATAGGGTTTGTTTGATTCTAGATTAATGTGTGAGACAAGCTAATCAATTATGATTTATTAGCAAACCTTGCTTAAGGAAACTATCTTTTAATAAAATTTGAGACCCTGCTTTGAAGGGTTCGGGATGCAGTGGGTTTTAGCAGTCTCCTGCCTGTACATGGACATATGGAAATTTCTAATGGCCAGCCTGGTCAGAATAGTATGAATAGAGGAAAAGGGGCAAGGAATTTTCTACAATGGCAACTTTACATTGAATTTCCCTCCCAAGAAATCTGGCCAGCCAGTCAGAGCCCCTAATGCTGTCAACCGCCCAGTGGTAGGATTAAAAAATGTTTACTACTGGTTCTGTGGGCATGGCTTAGTGGGCATAGCAGGGGAAGGATACTGTAAAATCTCCATTCCCTCCACACTCCAGGGGAAGGTTACTGCAAGATCCCCATTTCCTCCAGATCATCTGGGACTCGGGAGGCAGAGAATAGGTGTGTGTGTGTGTGTGTGTGTGTGTGTGTGTGTGTGTGTGTGAGAGAGAGAGAGAGAGAGAGAGAGAGAGAGAGAGAGAGAGAGAGAGAGAGAGAGAGAGAGAGAGAGAGAGAGAGAGCGCAGTCAGAGATGGTATTTACCGGTTCCCCAAACTACTCAAAATTTCTGCTACTGGTTCTCCACTGTCAGAACCTACTGAATACCACCTCTGCAACCATCCCGTTGTACCATATTCAGCAAAAGAAACTCCTGGGACATTACAGTGATGGATTAAGGCTCACTGGTGCCCTAAGCACTGACAAATCTTGGTGTCCCCTCCTTTGTACATAGTGTACAAATCTTCATTGGTTTCTTTTTCCTTTCTCAACTTTATGGTGCCCCCTTAGGTCTAGTGCCCTAAGCATGGACTTAGTCTGCTTAATGGTTAATACACCACTGGGACATTATTTTACCAAGAGTATAATTTTACTTATAGAGCCATACAGGTACAGAAGTAGTGAAGCTAGCTCTGAGGTTTTCACGTGAAAAACGGCATCGTTAATTTCCCCTTTTCCCCAAGTGGGCCACCCATTGTCCATTGTCCACCAATCCAACATGTTCTTTTTATTTTGGAAAAACAGTCTGTGTCTTCAGAAGGTTCCCAGAGCACAGCCTTGAAGTATCAGGATCACCTCCCTCCCAGCTCCCAATACCTTCCAAGCATTCCACCTCCCCTTCCTTCGTTTCTGCTGTCAAGTTGCGAGTAGAGATGCGTTATGACTCAGCCTTGACAAATGATTTCAAAAAGCTCCATTTCCATGGGTTCCTTGGTGCTCGCTGAAACTGGTTGTTTTCTTGAAGGTGCTTCATAACTCATCAGTGCTTGATGATGTTACTTAGTTAGGTAATGAAACATCTGCAAGCAAACAACCAATCTCAGAGAGCACCAAGGATTCCACAGTTCAACCCTTCCTTCTGTTGGCTCTGTTTTACAAGTCATTTAAGAGTTGACAGCTTGGATGTGGAATTTATTTGTTTGTTTGATTTCTACAGCTGCCCATCTCAACAAGTGAGTGACTCGTTCAATCTTCATTGCTCAATGAGCCAGCAAGTTACCTGGAATTTGTTCCTTTCGTTTTATTTGCTTCCTGGCCTTGTCGATACCAACCCATGTTGCAGTTTAAATGAGATGCCTTTTAGTGTTGGTTATTCTTGCCTGATATGCTGTCAGCTGCCCAGAAGGTTCAAGGGAGCCATGTCTGGCAGAGGGTAAAAGCTTTAAAATGCAGGAATAAATAAACATTTCATGTGGAAATTTGTATTTGAGTGGTGGTTAAAACCATGCATTAGAAAGCCATTAAGGGCTCTGTGGACAGGTTTTAAAATGCCAAATAATTTTTATTTGGTTGTATTTCAAAGTGGGGCTGGGCAAAACCAAATAAGCTTTGAGTGCTAACAATTGGTGGGTCAGGAAATGAGCCAGCTGCCATAGGCGTGTCTCTCAACTGGAACAATTCTTCCACCTGTGAAGCTTGTGGTGAGATGGGGAAAGATTTTTCACTAGTGAATCTAAATCTTTGCCAAAATGCCTTTGAAAAATGGGATGGCATGAACCTTTTCTGGAACCAGATTAAGCTTGGGAGGAGGAGACAATAGTATTGCAGCAATCCTCTAAATTTCATGGGCATATTAAGAAAAGACTTATATTTTGGCAGGAATGTTACTTCCTAAGGTGATGATTTTCACTGAGCCAACCTTGTCTTTTAAAAATTATATCACTATTTGACTTGGACATTGCCCAACACCAATTGACTCTGGGCAGCTTGCAGAGTAAACACAAACAATATACAATTCCCCCTATCCCCAAAAAAGAACAAGGTGGTGAATTCAGTCAACAGTAATTTATATGCATGCTGGAAGTGACTCCCATCAGCCTAATCTTAAGCCTAGAAGAACCAGGTCTTTAAGGCCCTCTAGAATAACATCAGGAGGATGAAAACCACTGGGATCTCAGGAAGAACGTCATTCCAGCGAGCAGGTGCACAACACAGAGGGCATGCTTCTGGATAGATGTCATTTCAGTGCCATTTCAGATCAAACTGGCCAAGATACAATGGAAGATAGGCTCTTTCAAGTAACCAGGCTCTATGCATGTCAGGGTTCCAAATAGCATCCAAAATTAAATCAGAGTCCGAGGCAAATGATTCCTCATAGTTCCAATTATTAAGAGAGCCATGTTGGCACATCTGGGAAAACCCAAATCTGAAAGCTTCCCGGTTTTCCCCACCCAGTTGAAAGTTCAAGATCTTGCCCCCACACCCACAAGTCCATCACAGGGTCCAATCTTCCACTGCCATGCTGGCAGATCCATCCATCCATTTCCGGTCAGGTGCAGACATGCAGAGACAAAGGATCACCTTGGCTTTCTAGAAAGAATTTTGTTATGGCTGCTTATCATCTAACTCTGTACAATCCCCCCTCCCATTTTCCCACAATAGAAAATGCATAGTAGAATAATAGTGTGGCAAGCAAAAAATCCAAAGAAAAGATGGCTGCAGGCCTGACATAGGGCTTTGTAGATCATAATCAAAACCTTGAATTGCACCCAGAAGCGTACTGATAATCAGTGTAGCTCTTAAAGCAGGAGTGTTGCGTATCAAACAGTTTGTTATTGTTTGATTCTAGGAAGTTTTTCCAACTTTCCAGTTTAGCTGACACACCTAGAATTCTCAAGGCGTCCACCACCTTAATACTAAATAGATCAGGCCCTGCTTAACTTCCAAGGTCAGCCAAGTATTCACTTTCTTAGTGGGTCTAACCACCTTAGAGTCTAACCAATACAAGGATATCAAATCTATAAGAAAGGTCCACTTAAGAAGCAGTCACTTTCCTGAGATTGTATGGCATACAATTGACAAAATTTTTCTTGGATGGGTTCCAGACCACAAAATAGTCTACTCTGGAAGCTCCATTCAGCTCCATTTTGCTGTGTTTCTATGGAAGGAGTAAAGAAGAAACTACAATTCGCTTTTTGTTAGCTGATGACTGATTTTAGCTGTTTCTCTGACCAGATTTTAATTCTTAAAATTGTACGAAACTGCTTATTCTCTTTTATGTGAACTTCCCTGTACAGGCAGAATGATTAGATGTCATTATGACTACAGAGATGACAATGATGATGCTTGTTTGAACAGCCAGCCAGATATTTAGATTAGATTTGACATTTTTATCCACCTATTGAGTCCTTCTCAAAGGATCTGGAATAGACAGGTGTTGATGTTTGATGGTGTGAAAGAGATTGCCACAGGATATAAGCAGTTCCAACTAAAGATGCCTTTTGCAATTGACTGATGGTGACTTCATCAAAGCTGATAATGTTATTTTGTCAGTGCCAATGTTCCTAATAACAGATCATTATTTCTTTGTTTTCCGTCTTTGTATCTTGGTAAACATCTTTTCTTCCAATATTGTTATCCCACATTATGGAGCTTATAGTAGTAATGATATACCTAAAGAGGAGAGTGAAGAGGAGGAGACGGATTTGGGTTATTGGTATGATAGTATCAGCTATCTGGTTCTGCAAACTTTTGCTGGTCTTTGATCCAACGCTGATGTTTCAAAACTTTGACAGAAATGCTGAATCTTCCCTTAAGCAAGGCTCTCATTACAGGAGTTCCAGGGTGCCTGCAGAATCAAGAATAATCAGGGGTTTCCCCCCCAAAAAAGGTTGAAGGGGTACTACTGACCACCAGACATCTCATTTTCTCAGGCAATCAGGCTTGCTAATCAGAGTCAAGAGTGGCTGATTTTCTTTCTTGATTTAAAGACTCAGAAATGTATAATCCTATCTCAAACTGTGCTTTATTTTTTTAACCCTAACCATATTGATAGCCTCTTCTGATGCATTTTTTTGGTCTCTTTCTAAATACCCCTGCTTTCAACATGACCCATTTCCAAGCTAGCTTTCAGCCTTAAAGAGACAGGACCCTGTTCTTAGAATTCAACTATCAGTCAGATTACTTGGCAATGTGTCAGGGTCTGGGGCTGATAACATCCAGTTCTTCTTGGATTAGGATATGACTCAGAGCCATGGGATTTCCTATGAGAATAAGAACTATGGAACAACCAAATTTCATTTGCTTAGGCAAACTGTTACAGATGCTTTTGATGTTAAAAGTAACAGAATTCAGTTTGGTTAACAATAAAGTCAGAACAGCTGCATTAAGGCACTAGATCAAGTCTTTTTGGCTGGAGCTTGCCTCCTAGAGATGTCATAGGGGCATCAATGAGTTTTCTTGGCGTCAATATGAAAAAATGTTGGCCATTTTCTTTCTCTGTTTTTAATTTTGCAGTTTAGTCTACCACACTGAAATTCCTGGAGGAATCCCATCCAAGGACTATTCAGGACCAATCTGGTTCCATTTCCCAGCCCAGATCACACCAGCCTTGTGATATACGAGAGCCAGTTTGGTCTGGTGGTTAAGCCTTAAGGCACCAGTAACTCTTTCTCAGCCCAACTCACTTCATGGGATGGTTATTGTATGAAAAATAGGAAGCAGAAGGAGTAATGTACTACCTGCTAGTTGTTCCTGACCTTAGGGAGTGGTGCTCATCTCCATTTCAAAGCCAAAGAGCCAGCGCTGTCCCAAGACATCTCTTTCGTCATGTGGCCGGCATGACTAAATGCCAAAGGCACACGGAACACTGTTACCTTCTCACCAAAGGAGATCCTTATTTTTCTACTTGCATTTTAACGTGCTTTTGAACTGCTAGGTTGGCAGAAGCTGGGACAAGTAACAGGAGCTCACTCTGTTACGTGGCACTAGGGATTCGAACTGTCGAACTGCTGGCCTTTCTGATCAACAAGCTCAGTATCTTAGCCACCGAGCCACTGTGGCCTTACTTACTTTGTTACTTACAAAGTAATAAAAACAGGCTTAAAATATAGTACATACACACCAGTTGTGGGTTCTACCAGTTCGGTTCGGTTTGGCCGAACCAGTAGTGGTTTGGCGGCCTGGGTCGCTGGAACCAGCAGCAACCCAGGCCTGCCACGCCCACGAACCAGTTCTCTGGGTGGCACCATAGGTGCCACCATCTTGTTTTTGCTTCTGCACATGCGCAGAACTATTTTTATCGCACTGGGCATGTGCGGGCATTGTGTATGAAGTGCATATGCACATGCGCATCGCACCCATGAGCAAACCAGCAGCAGTGCCTGCCGGAATCCACCCCTGATACACACATACATACATACATACATACATACATACATACATACATACATACATACATACATACCAATAAGGCAATATCAATGACTATTAGTTTTCAATAGCAATTAAATAACAGCCCACCTTTGTAAAAGAGGTTCTTAATAGGAAAGTGCAGTATTGTTAAGTCAAAATGTGATATGGAGAATTCGGGTAGCAACTAACTGCATTTCCATAAATCCTTCCCTGGGTTTCCATGGCTTCCTTTTGTAGCAGCAGCAACACACTCCCCCCCCCCACCCCCAAAAGCAAATAAATAATTAAAGGGTACCTTTTTTTAAAAAAAGAATTGCAGACAGGTGCTATGTATGCTTTGGATCTAAAACCCTTTTGTACTTCCCAATTCAAAGTACCGCACAATGCTAATACTTCAGAAGTTGGTTGTATCCGTGTTTATTAGGTTGGTTTGTAGTTCGTCATCAGGATATCAAGGAGGCAATCCTTAGGTGGTTGATTGAATGGTTAGATTAATAAAGTAAAACATTCAGTTGGTTAAATAACGAGGGTCCGTTTTAAAAGGAGATGAAAGCAAGGAGATAAGATTTATTTTTGAAATGGCCTTGATTCTCAAAGCAAGGACTGAGACAGAAAAGATTAATGGTGGAATCTAAAGATGGAGATTGTTATTACAAGATACCTTTTGTTTATTTTTTCAAGAAGGTGGATGATTTATCCGATAAGAATGTGTTTTGCAAGGTGTGGGCACAGGGGGAAGGGAGACATGGAAGAAAGTATTTGCAGTGAACGATAATCCTGAGCATAAAATAGGCATGTGAGTCATGGTTTCTGAATAACAAACATACATGCTGGGTGCAAAAAGGTAATGTATGACTTATCTAGAAGAAAAGACTAGGATGAATGGTAGAAAAAACACAGAGAAAAATGGGATTGCAAAACTATTTCCAAATGTGAAAATGATGTTCATGTGATATGCAGGAAGCAGTTTAATCATAAAAGAACGGATCTATTGGTTATTTAAATATTTCTAGGCTGACTTTAAAGAGGAAGACTTTCCTAAAGTAGCTTACATATAATAAAAGAAATGCTATATTAATAGCATACTAAAAAGCAGAGACATCACCCTGCCAACAAAAGTGTGTATAGTCATGGCTATGGTTTTCCCAGTTGCAATGTATGGCTGTGAAAGTTGGACCATAAGAAAGTCTGAGAGCCAAAGAATTTGAGGCCTTTGAACTATGGTGCTGGAGAAGACTCCTGCGAGTCCCTTGGACTGCAAGGTGACCAAACCGGTCAGTCCTAGAAGAGATCAACCCTGACTGCTCTTTAGAAGGCCAGATCCTGAAGATGAAACTCAAATACTTTGGCCACCTAATGAAAAGGAAGGACTCACTGGGGAAGAGCCTAATGCTGGGAAAGATTGAGGGCAAAAGAAGAAGGGGACGACAGAGAATGAGGTGGCTGGATGGAGTCACCAAAGTAATAGATGTGAGCTTAAATGGACTCCAGAAGATGGTAGAGGACAGGAAGGCTTGGAGAAACATTGTCCATGGGGTCGCAATGGGTTGGGCACAACTTTGCAAGTAATAACAACAACAGGTCCTGACGACCATCTTCAAAGCGCTCCATGGCTTGGGACCTAGTTACATGCGTCTCCGTCTCCGGCCCCATACATCCCTTAGACCGATATGTTCCCACAGAGAGGGCCTTCTCAGGGTGCCGTCGGCCGGACAATGCCGACTGGCGACACCCAGGAGAAGGGCCTTCTCTGTGGCGGGCCCTGCCCTGTGGAACGACCTACCCCCTGAACTCCGTACCATTACTGACCTCCGCCTCTTCCGCCAGTGTTTAAAAACACATTTGTTTCATCAAGCCAGCCTTACATAGCCTCCGCTGTTGACTAGTATAGATAGTTTTAAAATGGGGGTTTTAATTGGTTTTAGCGCAGGATTTCATATTTAATAGGTTTTTAAATTTTTATATTTTTGTATTGTTTTGTATATTATTTTAATTTTCCTGTGCGCCGCCCTGGGTCCTTTTGGAGAAGGGCGGGATACAAATCGAATAAAATATAAATATAACAGCAGTAATGTTTAAAAGTAACACAAAAGTTGAAAACCTTTCCGAAATATATATATATATATATATTTTAAAAGGTTTTGGAGCAGAGCAATCAGACCTGTTCAAGGGATGACTTGGATAAATGTAAGGATCAGAGGGCTTTTTTAAAAGCTGGCTGGCAGTGAGAAGGGTTTGATGAACCCCAGATGGCAAGAAATTCCACATATGTGAGGCCAATACAGAAAAAGCAATCTCTCTTCATATGACCAGCCTGATAACTCTCAAAGAATGGAACAGAAAAGGGTTTCTGTTTCTGATTACAAAATATGCTAGAATCGTGTGTGAATGTATGTGTGTGTGTGTGTGTGCGTGTGCCTTTTAAGCAGTTTGGGCACTACCATAATCTATTTACAGAAGGAGTCAGCAACATGATGCTCATGGATACTATGGCATTGTGCAATACGAGATGGCAGTCAAGAATTACAAAGTTTCTAATGCAATGATAAACTCTTGCCAAAGTTCAGCATCATCATAAGAAATCTCATGGAATGGATTATTTGGGAGGTACTCACATCATTCTCTAAAACTGCAGAATGGTATTGACCATCTTTAAAAGGTCCTTATCTTCTGGCTTAAGGCTTAAAGATAAGAACAAGGTTAATCTCCTCTGAGTTTTGTTCCGTTGTTAGTGATTATACAGGCACATCATTACAGTTTTCTTGGCAATAATAGAAATACTTTTTTTTTTTTGCTATTGCCTTTTTTAAGGTATCTGTATCATCTATGGCTACAGCTGTAGTTAACTCAAATGGAGCCTACAATCCCAGGGTTTTCTACTAGTCTTTAATCAAATCGCTAATCATGGCTGATCTTATTTACGTCCTAAGGAAGATGTGAACACTTTGATTTGGGTTGGGAAATGTGGTAGAAGCCACCTGTTTTAACCTCCAACTCTTGAATGACCATATTGGTCACCAGCTGGTGAAAGCTTCTAGATTATCTTCAAAGGCAAAAATGAATGGAATGGAATGGAATGGAATGGAATGGAATAGAATAGAATAGAATAGAATAGAATAGAATAGAATAGAATAGAATCACAGAGTTGGAAGGGGCCTTGGAGGTCTTCTGATCCAAACCACTGCTTAGGCAGGAAACCCTATACCATTTCAGACAAATCCAATCTCTTCTTTAAAAAAAAACTTCTAGTATTGGAGAATTCACAACTTCTGGAGGCAAGCTGTTCCACTGATTAATTGTTCTAACTGTCAAGAAATTTCTTCTTAGTTCTAAATTGCTTCTCTCCTTGATTAGTTTCCATCTATTGCTTCTTGTTCTACCCTCAGGTGCTTTGGAGAATAGCTTGACTCCCTCTTCTTTATGGCAGACCCTGAGATACTGGAACACTGCTGTCATGTCAACCGTAGTCCTTCTTTTTGTTAAACTAGACATACCCAATTCCAGCAAACATTATCCTCCAGTCCCCTAATCATCTTTGTTGCTCTTCTCTGCACTCTTTCTAGTGGCTCAACATCTTTTTTACATCATGGCGATTATTGTGACAAATAGATTATCTAGATGTGACTGCATAAATAACCGAAGCAGGACAAATAGATTGGCAAACTGTTTGGCCACTGTAACTATCAGAGTTCCACATTTTCCAGGATGATTCCCAGATGTGAACCTCTCTTTCCAGGGTACAATTATTACACCAGTTGTAAACCCTCCTCTAGAATGCATGATTAGTTTGCCTGCAATATCTCACTCTGAATTAAATCTCTTTTCCTAAACCGTTTTCATCCGAAGCCTTCAGCTTTCAATTTCCAAAACTTGCTTGGAATGAATAGATGGGATGTGTATTATCCATGTACAAGAACAGTATACAGGTAGTCTACACCACAAATACACAAAGCCACACCTCGCCCACAAAGCCACGCCCATAGAACCAGTAGTAAAAAACTGTGGATCCCATCACTGACTCCACCACTGACCCAAGGTACTTACAATTCATATTTGCATTTATGGTGGCCGGGCCCCTCTGCAGTCACATGATTTGTTGGGGCCTGCCATTTACCGTTTTGGCCGCCTGCCCCAGCTGGGCTTGCTGTGCGCTGCGCCATGTATGACCTGATTCGACTACTGCTACTATTTCATCAATACCATCATGCCTGCTACCATCATGCCCACTATCAGCGGTTGCCTCTTTATGGGCTGTGACCAACATGCCACTCTCTCTCCGCTAATCCACCTTCACAGTCCTTAATGTACTCTAAAACAGACCTCCTCGCCCTGCGAGATTCTCCTCTCTCACAGGTTTGGCCCTCTTCGTTAACGAGGGCCTACCTTGATGACGGAATTTTAAATCCTGAGAGGTGGCGAAAACGGAAAATTAGGAGCTTTTGGGGGAATTTTTTAGCTTCGCTTTTATGGGGCCCCAGGGTGGGGGAGGGTCACCCGGGACTAGGGGAAGGGGTAACGGGACTAACCCACGGAATTTTATTTCTAGGTCGGCCCATGGTTCTGACGGAGAGGAAGTTAGGTCCAACATTGGGGGTGTGTGTAAAGGTCAATCCTACAGAGGGCCACACCATTAGGACAGTGTGTGGGAGAGGTAGGTATGGTACGAGCTCGGGACCATATCAGGTTATGGGAGGGCGCACCCGCTGTTTGCTAGCGGTCGCGCCCTCCGGTCCCCAGGGCTCCTTTCGCATTCTAGGGGGTTCGGAGTCACAGGGCCCGGGCCCCAGGCTGATGCTATGTAACGCCAGGTCCGTGACCAACAAAGCCCCCCTCATCCATGATTTGGTATTGGAGGGGGAGCCGGACCTGGTAGGAATCACGGAGACCTGGTTGGGCCATGAGGGGGGAGTACCCCTCGTGGAAATGTGCCCACCAGGTTACCGAGCATTCCATCAGCCACGGGCCCGGGATCGGGGTGGGGTGGGGGGGGTGGCGGTTATTATCAGGGATAGTCTTGATCCGAGGGAGACCGCAGTGCCGCAGACAGCTGGCTGTGAGTCCCTGTGTTTGAAGTGGGGCCCTGGGAGACAGTTGGGCATGCTGATTCTGTACCTGGCTCCCCGCTGCATATCAGCTGCCCTGCCCGAGCTCCTCGATGTGATAGCTGAGGTGGCGGTTGTTACCCTCAGGCTAATAGTCATGGGGGATTTCAACCTGCCATCAATAGGCAAAACATCTGAGGTGGCCCGGGAGTTCATGGCTTCCATGACAGCCATGGACCTGACCCAACTAATTCACGACCCTACTCACACCGATGGACACACGCTAGACTTAGTTTTTGTCTCCGGGGAACTAGTCATCACACCCCTGTCATGGACAGATCATTCTCTCCTTCGGCTCGACTTCCCAACCGCTACACCCCACCGCGGGGAGGCGGAACCAGACATAACAAGATGGTTCCGCCCCAGGCGCCTGATGGACCCCGAGAGGTTCCAGACAGAGCTGGGGCAAATACATGAGACCCTGACCCACGACTCGACTGAGGACCTAGTGGCCGCTTGGAATAGTGCGCTTACAGCCTCTCACTCGGTGCCGTTCTATCTTGGCTCCTTGGTTTTCTGAGGAGCTGAGGGTGATGAAGCGCCGGAAGAGATGCCTAGAGAGCATTTGGAGGTTCAATCGATCCGAATCTGACCGAACACGGGTAAGGTCCCATTTACGGACCTACCTTGTGGCGATAAGAGCGGCGAAACGTACTTATCTCTCCACTCTTATTGCATCTACAGATAACCGCCCTGCCGCCCTGTTCAGAGTGACCCACTCCCTCCTTCAACAGAGGTCGCAGGAAGCTCCGCTGCAGGGCTGTGCAGAGGAGTTTGGATGTTATCTGCAGGATAAAATCGCTCAGATGAACTGGCCGCCAATGAGGTTAGTCCAGATGGGTGGGCGGAGGCAGGTCTTGAGACCGTTTTATGGGAAGAGTTCAACCTTGTGACTCCAGATGACATGGACAGGTTGCTGGGGCGACTGAATGCTACCACATGTTTATTGGACCCGTGTCCCTCCTGGCTTGTACTGGCCTCCCGGGAGGTGACACGAGGCTGGCTCCAGGAAATAGTGAACGCTTCTTTGAGTGAGGGGTCTCTACCGGCCATCTTGAAAGGGGCAGTGGTGAGGCCCCTCCTCAAGAAGCCTTCCCTGGACCCAGCGGTGTTAGTAAATTATCGTCCAGTCTCCAACCTTCCCTTCTTGGCGAAGGTTGTTGAGAGTGTGGTGGCATGACAATTCCCTCAGCACCTGGAGGAAACTGTCTATCTAGATCCACGCCAGTCTGGTTTCCGACCAGGGTACAGCACAGAGACAGCATTGGTTGCATTGGTGGATGATCTCTGGAGGGCTCGGGATAGAGGTCATTCCTCTATCCTGGTCCTATTAGACCTCTCAGCGGCTTTCAATACCATCGACCATGGTATCCTATTGCACCGGCTAGGGGGAGTTGAGGCTGGGAGGCACCGTTCTGCGATGGTTCTCCTACCTCTCCGGCCGGTCGCAATTCGTGTTGTCAGGGGGGCAGAGGTCGACATCGAGGCCCCTGACGTGCGGGGTGCCTCAGGGGTCAGTCCTCTCGCCCCTCCTGTTCAACACCTATATGAAGCCGCTAGGTGAGATCATCCATGGTTTTGGGGTAGAGTTCCATCAGTACGCTGATGATACTCAGCTGTACATCTCTACCCCTGACCACCCCAATGATGCCATTGAAGTGATGTCCCGGTGTTTGGAGGCCGTGCGGGCCTGGATGGGGAGGAACAGGCTTCGACTCAACCCATCCAAGACTGAGTAGCTGTGGTTTCCGGCGTCACGATATAGCCAGTTGGTACCAACTCTGGCTATCGGGGGCGAGTCATTAGCCCCCGTGGAACGGGCTCGCAACTTAGGTGTCCTCCTGGACTTTCGGCTGTCCTTGGATGACCATGTGACAGCCATGGCCAGGGGGGCCTTCTATCAGGTTTACTTGATACGCCAGTTGCGGCCCTTTCTAGATCGTGACGCCCTACGCATGGTCACTCAAGCCCTCGTCATTTCCCGGCTGGACTACTGTAATGCTCTCTACATGGGGCTCCCCTTGAGGTGCACCCTGAGGCTCCAGCTAGCACAGAATGAGGCCGTGCGGGGGATTATGGGAGTCTCGATACTCCCATGTAACACCTCTCCTGCACGAGCTGCACTGGCTGCCTGTGGCTTTTCGGGTGCACTTCAAGGTGCTAGTAACCATCTTCAAAGCGCTCCATGGCTTGGGACCTGGCTATTTGCGGGATCGCCTCCTACCACATACCTCCCTCCGACCTGTTCGCTCCCACAGAGAGGGCCTCCTCAGGGTGCAATTTGCTGGACAATGCCAGCTGGCGACCCCCAGGGGGAGAGCCCTCTCTGTGGTAGGCCCTGCCCTCTGGAATGACCTGCCCCCCGACCTTCGTACCATCACAGACCTACTCCTCTTCCGCCGGACCTTAAAAATATATCTATTTCATGCGGCTGGTCTAGCATAGTTTTTAACGATATAGTCCCAATTTTATAACAATTCTATAATTTTTATTTGCTTTTAGTTAACCCTTTCAGTGACAGAACCGCATTTATGGCTACCCTGTTTTCCCCCAAATAAGCCCTCCCTGGATAATAAGCTCAAGCGGGCTTTTGACCGTGTGCGCTAAAATAAGCCGTCCCCTGAAAATAAGCCGTCCCCTGAAAATAAGCCCTCCCAGAAATATTGCAACACAGCAGCAGCCATGAGGTGACCACGCTTGCCACTTCCTGCTCCTCAAAAATAATAAGACCTCCCTGAAAATAAGGCCAAGTGCTTATTTCGGGAGTCAAAAGAAAATAAAACCCTGTCTTATTTTGGGGGAAACACTGTATTTGTAGTGTCCCACAGTCATGTGCCTGCAAATTACAAGTTTTGGCTGGAAACCACCATTCCAGTTTTTAGCAAAAATGGCCATTGAGGACAATACATTTGCTTAATGATCACAGATTTTCCTTAACAACGATCACATTCTCTTTATGATTGCCATGTTTGCCTAATAACAGCCACAGAAAAGGTTGTAAAATTGAGTGCAATTGCATGATGGCCTACCTAATGACTGGAATGACTTACGACCATTCTTCCAGGCTCAATGTTAAAACTGCCCATGCCATCTCCCTTGGGTAGCCCCCTCCTTCTTCTACAGACAGCTCCTGTGTGACTGTTCGCCTCTTCCTCTGGACCTTATTGTGAACTTGAAGTTTTTCCATAATTATTCATAACTTCTGCAAGACTCTCGATGCTTTAGTAAATGCTGGGGACATTCCGTGACACCAGTTTGATTTTCTGGGCAAAAAGCATTGGCCGGAAGTCCCCATCCCTTTTTGACTGCCTTTTCAGAAGAAGAAAGTTCAAATGCTCCATTTTTCTTACCTTGGCCTGTCTCCCTCTTAGGTTTCATCCTTCTTGCACACAGTGTACATCAAAACAGTTTTTCTGAGTCTCTGATCCTTCTGTGTCCAACACTGACCCACAATTTATTCATATTGCAACAGATTATCATTGCTATAACATACTACTTCATATGTCTTTATTATTGCACAATTGTGTAAATATTTGTAAGGCATTCTGGATTTTTTTTTGGGGGGGGGGGAACTGGTCCTTCCTTGATCAGCTATTATATCCTTCCTGGCCTACAATTATGGCACTTAAAAAAATTATGAACACACAACTTGCCATAATCACTACAATTTGCATATTCTGATCATGCTACAATTGTCACAGACCCACAAGATTGGATCCAGAATTGGGGCAAAGCCACACTTTCTGCTTGGCCCATTGCCAGCAGAGATTATTCACCATTTCCTGAGTGGAGAATTGGCTGGTGTCACCTTCCTTCCGTTCCTGATCCATTGTAAATGCTCCCAGCACCTGTGTTTTCTAGTTTTGATTCAAAATTGTAGTTTTCTAACCTGATCTGCCTTTAAACCCTTCAGAGCAGATGGTTTCCAGCAGTTCGTTTTATTCTAGTAACAGCCCAATCTCTGATTGGCTCAGTGGTGGAATTCAGCCGGTTCTATCCAGTTCACATGAACTGGTAGCTGTGCCCACCCGCCCAGAAGTCATCATGTCCTGTTTTTGACACTGCACATGCATTCACATTTGCGAACTGGTAGCAAAGATAAATTGATTTTATCCCTGGATTGGCTGCAGTGACTGCCTCACCTGCCAACACTTAGTTCTGCCCTGGGCAACCCCTTTATCCTGGGTTGCCAGGCTCTGTATTTCTCTGCTAGACAGCACTTTCTGTTTTTATTAAAACAACCTTCTGGTTTGCTCCAACAATATCCTCAATGACCTTTCCTTAACCCTAGATGCTCATGTTCCACTTACCTTTATATCTCATGGTAGACACCTTTTCTATTCCTGTCCATGTTAGGTGAGACATAATCTCTTTTTTTTCCATACCCTATCCACAGTACTGCAAAGCTTCTATCATTCATTCATTCATTCATTCATCCATCCATCATTCATCCATCCATCCATCCATCCATCCATCCATCTATCTATCTATCTATCTATCTATTTATCTATCTATCATCTACCCTGTTTCCCTGAAAATAGGACTCAACAGGAAAATTAGCCCTAGCATAATTTTTCAGGATGCTCATAATATAAGTCCTACTAAAAAATAAGCCCCAGTTAAGATTGTCAGCCAGATGGACGCATTTAGTAACACATTTTCCCGAAAATAAAACCTAACTGGAAAATAAGTCCTAATGTGTCTTTTGGAGCAAAAAATTAATATAAGATTCATATATCTTATTTTCGGGGAAAGATGGGTATTTGTCTATTCTTATCTATCATCATCTATCAAATTAATTTGCCATCCATCTTGCAATTCAAGGCAAGTTGAACCATTATAAGTGATTTTCATTTAATGACCACCCATTTAGCAATCATTCAAACGTACAATGGCACTGAAGGAGTGGTAGTTGCAATTGTACCTCATATGTTCAACCATCGCAGTGTCCCTGCTTGGTGCCTGAATTGCAATTGCAAACTTACAGCGTCCCATGGTCATGTCATCATGAATTGTGACTTTCCCTGCTGGCTTCCTACGAGCAAAGTCTATGGGAAGGACAGCAGGAAATTGAAAGCCAAGATCATATGAGGTCTTTGTTTAGTGACTCTAACAATGGCAACCAGCCCTGCTGGAGCTGCCATTGCTAAGTAGCATTTTCACATGTTGTCACAATTTACAGCCACATCGCTTAGTGATGGAAATTCTGGTTCAATTTACCATAGTTGGCTACATGTACTTTTATTCTTTTAAACATTTTAAAGTTACAATGAAGGGATGTTGTTTCTTTCTGTGAAGCTGAACTATCAGATCTTTCTTGCTATAAGGTTTCTGTGGAGGAATAAAGGAATGTAGGAATGAATGAGCAGTTTATTTCTCGTTGTGTTGATTATGGCAGACCATTGACCATAAAGGAAAAAAAGGGAGAAAAATGAAGCAACAATCTCTAAAACAAAAAGACTAGCGATGAGATAGACTGATTGTCAACTCATGAAACATTTGTGACCTGCTCTTGAGTTGCCATAGGCAGGGGGGTGGGGAATCGAACAGTGCAGCTGCATTGAGGAACTTGCACTTCAATCAAAACAAAGTACATGCCAGCCAGCCATGTCAAACTCATATCCACGTAGACCCACAGTGGTTGGAGGGAAGGACCTCTACAACCCACAAAATTGCTTCATTGGGGAATGTGACTAATGACACACCTTGAGGAGTGGGGGGTGGGGAAACTGGTTCAGAGCTGGGAAATGAATTAAGTGAAGTCAGATTTGGCTTCACTTGGTATGTGCCGACATGAAGCTCTGTTCTTACCTAGGCTGCCCAAGAGCATGAAGCCAACTCTTTGTCCTGACAAAAAATCCTTTTATGAATTTACTATGAATTCTGCTCATTCACATCCAGCAAAGTCTTTCAAGGGAGGATTTACAGTACCAGACCTTATCTGGCTTGGAGAGCTGCCAGGCCAATAACTGAAAAACTTGTCAAGGAGTCTTAAAAGAGTCATGAACCAATTAAGTGAACTAATTGTCTCTTGCCAACTGGATTTGCCTTTTGCTCCTCTTTTATTTCCTTGGGGTGGGGGACATTCATCAGCTCCCTGTGGCCTTACTCCCAAGTCGACCCCTGTTCTTTAGCTGTTCCCTTCATCTGGCAACTCTGTGCAGGCGCATATTGGGAACAGACTCTCACTGTTCGCCTGACTCACTGATGTCTGACTCTGAAGGCAGCTGATAACTGGCATAGGGGTCTGGCCCCCTCTCTGCCTCTAACACAGAGCCCTCATCAGAGCCTTTCCCAGACTCCAGGACTGGCCCATGTCCTCCCCAACCTCCTCAGTGTCCAAATCTGCTGCCAGCTCCACTAGTTGCTGGCGGGCCACAAAAAGCTCCTAATAAATAACTGGATTTCTTTTGAAGGTTGGTTTGAGGCTCATGATTTAATTAGGGCATCGGTCAGAACCCTGACACTGATCCACAAAGCAGCAGTTAGGGAGGACCAGACTCAGAGGAATATCCAATCTGGTTTTATGGTGACTTATTGGGACTGAGTCCCAGCCCAAACCCATTGCCAGCTCTCTGAAATTCAGATTAGAATTTCTAAAATTGGCTTTAAAAATAGCTGGGAGCATTCCATCAGTTAATTTTAGTTAATTTTAGCTTAGATACACTGACATCTAAAGCATTTAAGTAAATACAACAGATGTCAGCTTTATTAAATTAAGTATGCACACATTTAAGTCACTGTTTTGAACTACTTTGGAATTAATTTTCAACCTGATTAATCTCATGATATTGCCAATTTAAGAAGCGCAATTCTGCTATAATTTATCTGATACCAAAGAAAAACTGAAACTTTTTTTTGGCATGGAGAGCTTATGGGCGAGCTGTTTTCCCACTGGTGAAAACTCTTGTCTCGCCCTGCTTCACAGCTTAGTTCAGCCATTTCTCAGTCTCCACTTCATAGAGTTCAGGACCCTCAGAATTGCTGACAGGCTGTAATTTCACCTTCATAATTCATAACAGCCTTTAAGTGCAGTGGACAAAGGGTGACAAGGCAGCTGGGAAGACTTGGGGTGAATTAAATGCTTTTGTTTAATTGTTTGAATAATAAATCTTTGCTTGCACTGCCCCTCCTCATAGCAACCTCTCAGCCTTGCTTTGGTGTGTTTGCATATC
Source organism: Rhabdophis nuchalis (assembly GCA_039707465.1). Classification (NCBI taxonomy): domain Eukaryota; kingdom Metazoa; phylum Chordata; class Lepidosauria; order Squamata; family Natricidae; genus Rhabdophis; species Rhabdophis nuchalis. The sequence goes on from CM077646.1 coordinate 67,993,088, forward strand.
ACCAAAGATACAAGTAAATTCTGAGAAAAATCTGGATTTCCCCCCAAAATAAGCCCTCCCCTGAAAATAAGCCCCCCCAAATGCAATGCACCAGCAGCCATAATGTGACTACATTCTCTGCTCCCTGCACCTCAAAAATAATAAGACCTCCCCAAAAATAAGGCCAAGTGCTTATTTCAGGTGTCAAAAGAAAATAAGACCCTGTCTTATTTTCGGGGAAACATGGTACTAGCAATTAATTTTATGTTTTGCTGAGAGTGGAGGGACGGGATAGCTGTAATACCACAAGTGATTGCTGTTGTGGATGATGGTTTTTCAACCTCCTATTGGTCAGGGAGTGCTGATTGACTCATAACGTTCCATTGTGAATCACTTGTGATGAACAATGGAGTGGAAATATTGATAGTATGGAGCTAAACTCAATCCCAGTTTATAATTTATTTTGATCTTTCTGTCCAAGTCCTTCTCTAGGCAGGCAAAGAAAGAACCATAAAACTGTAACATGCTATCATATCTGTGGGTATGGATTAGCCCACTGTTCTCCATTAAGTATAATATGTATACCAAAGATGCCTTAATTCACATTTCTGCTCCAGATCAACCAGGAAAGTCAATCCATGTTCTGAGCTGGTGTTTGGAGGCTGTGAGGAACTGAATGAAGAGAATGAAAAAGAATGGAATGGAATCCCAATAGTTCTCCTGAATCCATTGATTTTCTATCTATTGCTCTTCATAAGGTTTGACACCCCTGATCCCTGAAGCTTTAGCTCAGGGCTCTTAAACATGTGGCCTGTCTGCCAGATACATCATGCGCTGTCCATGCCCATGCTCGGTTTAGCGAATGGGGGAAAAGTTGTGATACGTCACATGATACTGCTATGATAATACGAGTCTGACATCCCTGCAGTTAAGTGCTGCAGAATATGGCTGTCAGTTGCTGACCAACACCAGACAGTTTGGAGAATACCAACCACTGTTGGAGAGCGGCACTGGCTTCTTTTGGACTCAACTGAAGGTGCTGGTTATTAACTACAAAGCCATGCTTTGCCAACGTTGGGACCATCTTCTCCAAGAAGAGTCAGCCTACTCTCCATGGTGTACTTGGAAGGGTTGCTCCACAAACCCATAGACAGAAAGATTGAATAATGAATTTATTAAAGAAATAAATAATATTTTTTATTCTCTGGGTAGGGATGAAAGGTAAGAAATATAATGAACACAGTAGGACTGGCTTACGTGTTTACATAGTATTGAAGTGTTAACCTGGGATGCAATAAACTTTCCTAAAAGTAAGCATTGTTCAACTTAGTTGAAGTTCATTACTTAGGACTGAGTTTATATATAGGACTGAACTGTAGAACTGTCATGTTTTTCTAGCACATTATTGAAATGAATTAACTTTTTCTTGAAACCCAACTCTGTTTTGATCTCTGAATCTTTGTAAATCTTATTCCATTATTGTATTCACATTTCACACTGGCAAGGAAAGCAGAAGATAATGTAATTATGAATTTCCAGCATTAATTTCCTCCTTGCCTTGTGCTAATTTAATCAGACATAGTTAGTATTCAGTAATATTTCTGCTTAAAAAAAACAAAGATGAAATAAAGCTGTATTTATGACGTACTACACTTCTCCTGGCATTTAAAGTATAAACAAAAACAAACCCATGCATTTTGATTTAGGATACTTATAAATCTAGAGAGGAAGGGAAAATATTGGTATAATAGACAATGACTCAAAGCCAAGGGAAAGATTGGCTTACATCAGATAGAGTAAGTATTTCTCTGATATCAAATTCCAGCTGGAAAAGGCAGAAGGACAGAGGGAAGGACATAAAGCTGCATTCAGGAGAGGAAGAAGCAGTTTTGAGATAAGCCCCATTATCTGGAGAGGCTGGTTTGATACAATTGCCTGATAAAGAACATTATTGCCAATAGGCAGTCTTAATGGAGCCAGGAGAAAAAGGCATGTTCTAACAGATTGTAAATCAAGGTAAAGAAGATAAACCTTTTATTTTGGGAACATAATCTTATAACTCTCAAATGAGGCCAACTATGTTCATTGGAACCTGGAAGCAAGAGGCATTTAATTTTTGTAGAGCTCACATTCAAAACACCCACCCAGAAATGCCCTATGAACTAAATGTAATTTATTGTCAAGTAAAACAGAGGAATGCTATTGGTGCTAGAAACCTCTTTGGCTCAGCACGTATACTTTCATTTTCCCGTCTCTCCTTTTCCTATAATAGAGCATAACATGTCACTTGTTTTGACTGCATTCCATTATTACCTTAAGAGGTCAAAGAACTTATTTGGAGCTGTATCCTCCATCCCATCTGGGTGAAGTAATGTGAAACATATTGTGTCTAACTTCAGCTGTTTAAACTGCTAAATATTTGGAGTACTTTTCCTCTCTTGTATTTAATACATTTTTTAAAAGCCTCAAATCAGCACAATTCAAGGATTGCCTATAGAGCAGGGGTCCCAACCCCCGGACCGCGGACCGGTGCCGGTCCGTGGCTTGATAGGAACTGGGCCGCAGGGCTGGGGAGGAGGGAGGAGGGGGCAGCCCCCTGGGCAGAGTGCACACCGGATGCGGGAGAGCGCAGGAGTGGCCATTCGTGCCGTTGGAGGCCCTAGAGGGCAGAGTGAGCCGACTCCCCCCGGTGTGCGCATGCGCCACCTGTTGCCCCTCCCCCCCGCTCCTCCTCTACGCCAGCCGGTCCGCAAAATTTTCTTTAAAATTAAACCGGTCCCTGGTGCAAAAAAGTTTGGGGACCCCTGCTGTAGAGGACAGAAAAAACAACAACTAAGCAGGACAAAACAGACTGGCTCTAGATCACCAAAGGAATGAGGCAAGGTTGTAGATGCTCCATTTATTTATTTTACCTGTATGTTAAATATAGGTAAACTGGATTGGAAGAAGGTAAGTGTTGCTTTAAATCTGGAAGAAGAAACATCAATAACCTGCACCAGGCTGATAGTTGAAAATGCAAATGAACTGTCTGCTAGTAATGAAAGTCAAGAGGCACAACAAAAGAAATATGACTATGATCAAGCAGAAAGAAGACCAAACTAATGACAATACCATGGGTGCAGCTTTAGAACTGACAATGAAGATATTGAAGTGATGGATAATCCCTGCCTTTTAGTGATTAGACATCACTAGTAAAGGACAAGCAATCAAGGGAAATATGCCACAGGAAAAGATACACCATCTGAAGATATGTCTTTGTGTCTATCTATACAAAGATCAGGATCATGCAAACCATGGTATTCATGGATTGAAAATTGAGGCTTTTGAACTTTGGCATTGGAAAAGATTCTTGAGAATACCATGGACTGTCAAGGAACAAATCAGTTCAGGGTTCTCACTCAAGGAACGCATGATAAGACTCAAATTATTGAATTGTGCAAATATTGTAAAATCTACAATGCTTTAATGCATTTATAGTTAGACACCCAAAGGAGCTTTCTCAGAATGTTGACCTTTGCCATCTGCATTAGAATCACATCACTTCTGGATACCTGGTGACATCTAGGTAGCTTCAAGTGGTGGTAAATGTCTTTCAGAGAAGTGTTGGCTCCATTTGCCTGGAAAGAGGCAGGTTTTTACCTTTTCCTCAAGAGGCCATCTCTGGACTTTGTTTTATTGGACAACTTTTGTTCAGTCTCTTGTTGAGAAGATGGTAGGTTTGAAGTGCCAAAGTTCATTCCAGGAGGAAGCAGATTATCTAGTCCTATTGCTGTTGTTTCTAAGGTACAGATACAGCACTGAGGTCATGTTTATAATACTTGTTGATGACCTCTGGTGATCAGGATGGGAGTATTGCATCTTTCCTACCGCTTCTTGACCTCTTGTTGATTTTTGATACCATCAATTATGGTGTTCTTATTGACTGGCTGAGAATGACAGTCTCTGCTCTTCAGTGGATGTACTCTCTCTTCCAAGGGTGGTTTCATATGGTTTTGGTAGGAGGAAGAGGTACAGTCATGGGTTCCTGTTTTATTGAGTGTTCCAGGGCTTGAAGCTCTTCCTGCTGCCATTTAACATGTACTGAAGTCATCCATTGACACATATTTAAGTATTGTTAGTATGCAGATGATATTCAGTTGTGTATCTTGCTCAGGTTGGCCAAATGTTGCTGAGGTGCTTTCTCAGTCTTAGAAGCTGGATGGACAAGAGCCAACTCAGTTTATTCATGTCAAGGCAGAGCAGCTATGGGTTTTACACACCCAAACACCCAGAACCAGTAACTATGCATTGTTAATCCTGAATGTGAACTCCTGCACTGAGAATTGGTCTACTAATCTGGGCATTCTCTTGAACCTGGCTTCTACTTGAGGAGATGGTGGAGATCAAGGCCAGAACTGTTTTTGCAGAAATACACCTTGTGCATCAGTTTCATTCATTCCTGAATTGGGAAGCACTATTCATTGGCATTTCTGCCTTGGTCACCTCTTGATTGGGCTATTACAATGTGCAGTACACGAGGATACCTTGAAAGAACATTTAAAAGCTTCAACTAATGTAGAACTCAGTAGCTCATGCAGTTTTGGGTGCATCACAATTTGTCTGTGTGACCCCATTTTTATCTGAGCTACCTGGATCTCTATAGGCTTCTGGATATAATTCAAGGTCCTGGCTCTACCTTTAAATCCCTACAGGTATCCTACAGGATTTCCCCTCCGTAGTAATTTCTGTCCACCCACCAGATACCTTGGCCTTTGGCTAGGGTGCTAAAATACAGTTTCTTCCCTAAGCATCGGTTGGGCACTCCAGCATGGATGTCTCTAAGGATTTATGTTTTTATTGAACCATGTTGTAGTTCTAGTTGGCTTTTGCCTTAATGTTATTCTTCATTTTGTTCATTTGCTTTCTTAAATATAAATTAATTGGATGGATGGATGGATGGATGGATGGATGGATGGATGGATGGATGGATGGATGGAAAAATAATCCACCAAGGTGGCCTTATATATCCACAAGGGATCTATGGAGATTTTCAGTCATCCAGGTCATGGTTGTTCCAATGATGCTTTTTCAAGAGGCAACTGGACTTTCTGGTTTTCCTTTGAAGATGTTTCACTTCTCATCCAAGAGCTGAAGAGAAATATCTTCAAAGAAAAACCAGAAAGCCCAGGTGGCTCTTGAAAAAGTACCTTTGGGCTACCCACAAGGGGGTTTAAATAGTCAAGATGATAGAGGTTGTGTTGCTATGCTTGCCCTGTCATCATGCCCGTTCTGAGTCCCTCTTCCCTGCAAAACCTCGGGATGCCATATCTTCAATCAAAACTTCACTTGAAATGGGTCTGGAGTACCATCTTCCATGATATTCTCCAGAAAATAACTTCATGCAAATATACTTAAAAGATAGTGAGATCATATTTTGATGGAAAGGAGAGTTGGGCAATCTTTCTTAGATTCTGGATTGTCTTTGTGACATGTCGAAAGGGAGGTGGAGCTTGTGTGTTATGTAGCTGTTAGAATCATTTTTTCAATCCCCTTTTCTCTTTGGGAGAGTTAAGGAAAAACATTTAGAAAAAGTGGCTGGATTTTTGGAAGACCTTTTCAGGTTTTTTTTAAACAGGCACAATCCTTAAATAACCCTAGGCCCCCAAAGAAAAAGGCCCCCAATGTTGGCCTATTTACAATATAATACAATAGCAGAGTTGGAAGGGACCTTGGAGGTCTTCTAGTCCAACCCCCTGCCTAGGCAAGAAACTCTATACCGTTTCAGACAATTCAGGGATAGGTCATGAGACCAAATCTTCCCTAACCCAGATATTGTCCAGTCATCTTGTGCTACCATTCCTATAATTCTCAGTGGCTGTAGTTGTGCTTATGCTAAAGCATTAGGCTGGGCAATGCCGGCTGGCGACACCCAGGGGAAGAGCCTTCTCTGTGGCGGGCCCGGCCCTCTGGAACGACCTACCCCCCGACCTTCGCACTATCTTGGACCTCCGCCTCTTCCGCCAACATCTTAAGACGTATTTATTCCAACAAGCCGGCCTAGGATAGCCCCCCGTTTCTGACTTTTAAATATAAATTATAATTTGGTTACGGTTTTAATAATGGGTTTTAGCACGGGTTAATTAATTTAATATATTTTTAATTGATGTATATTGTATTTATGGTTTTATATAATGCCTGTGCACCGCCCTGGGTCCTAACAAGGAGAAGGGTGGGGTATAAATTTGATAAATAAAATAAAAATAAAATTTGGAGAATGCCAGCCTGGGGAAGACTGTTGTAGATTGAACCAGATGCTTCTGTTAACAGCTACGTTAGCTTCAGAAACTTTCTCTGGGCCCTTTATGTGCTTCTAGCTCTCTACTTGTTAGCTGATATTATAATATTGCTTTTTAGAAAGCATGGTTTGATCGATTGATTGATTGATTGATTGTTTGATTGATTATGTGACATTAGGTTAATTTTGATTCCTAACAAGAACATAAATAGATTTTTTAAAAAAACAAATGCCCAAATTTTTATCTTACATATCACTCCCCTGGCTTAGCTGATAAGGAAGGAGAACTTGTGGCTTAGAGGTTAATACACCTGCCTATATGTAAGCAGCCCAAGTTTGAATCCCAGCAAGGGTATGGCTAGCTGATGACAGCTAAATAGCTAGTCTCTCTTCATTTATTTATCAGCAAAAATGTAACACAAAATGTTTTGTTGTGTAAGTGACTGCCTTGAAGGCTCCTGGAGTGGGGCTGAAAGGCGAAAGGAAAATATGCTCACCGCACACGTTTTCTTTAGAAAAGGATGTTTGGTCTGAATTTTCCAGGATTTGCAGATGTTTTGGCCTTTGAAAAAAAAAAACTTAAACTGGGAGAAGCACCCATAACAAGCTAAAACAATGCCAACAATCAGCGGAAACAAACAGGAACCCTCAGGGGGCCTCTGGGCTTTGAATTGCAGGAGGTCCAGGTGGGGAAAAAACATTCTCGATATCCTGGTCCCATCTTTCCAAGTCCAGTCTGGGTAGTTCCTCTACTGATCACTTCTTGCAAAAGAAGCAAACATTGGCTAGTAGATAATCTGCCAAATTCTTGGACGGGAGATCTGAACTATTTTAACACACACAAAAGAATGAAAAGCAATGAGGAAGGAAATGAGTCAGTGCCAAAAAAAAAATCAAGATGAGAAAACAACCCAAGGAAAAGCAGTTTGATCAGATGCTTCTGCTGGGGTGGGGGGTGTTGGGGAGGAAGCGGGGGCACAGAGGAAGAAGAAGAGCGGCATGGTCTGTGCAAGGTTAATGGGAGACATCCCTGCCACCCAACTTCTCTGCTGCTTCCCAGAATGCCTCTCTGAGAACACAGAGTATACAGGACATGAACTCATGATGATATGAAGGGGGGGGGGGGAATGGAATTGACCGGGATAAAATGCTCTTTTTACATAAGAGGTGGAAAGAATCAATGATATTTCATAAGCATTTTGACGTTAATGAAATAGCTAGCAGGATGTAGAATAGACTGTACCAATTTATTCATAGGGACAAGTGGTTCCTGCTCCAGGAATCATAAGCTCCATGGGAGATTCTGAGTTACCTTCATATTGTCTGTTTTCTCTCTTTAGACTACTTTTCTGGTTTGGGAAGACAAGGCAAATTATTTGGGGAGGGCACAGTACAAATGAAAGTGAGCACTGTCTGTATTTCCCCTCCTTTATTGCCTCAATCCTACTTCTTGGCAGAGATTTCGGAAAGGTGGTGCTGCAAATTACATTTTGGGGGAAGTGATTTTTTTTTTTTGCTGCATGTAATCAAAACTATTCCAGAGGGGGATGACAAAGATGATTATGACAATGAAGATCCTTCTGAGTATAAACAACCATGGCTACTGTGCTTCATTACCTATGATCAACGTTCAGTTAGAAAAATGTTTCCAGAAAGTTTTTTTCTATGTCTACCACATCTAATCCTATTGATAGGCTGTTGGTGGACCTAGCTATTGTCTGGCATGCTGTTGCTGGTTTCTGTTATATTACCGGCCTAGTTATATGCGAGACCGTCTCCTGCCCCATACATCCCTACGGCTGATCCGCTCCCACAGAGAGGGCCTTCTCAGGGTGCCATCGGCCGGGCAATGCCGTCTGGCGACACCCAGGGGAAGAGCCTTCTCTGTGGCGGGCCCTGCCCTTTGGAACGACCTCCCCCCTGAACTTCGTACCATCTCGGACCTCCGCCTCTTCCGCCAGTGTCTAAAGACACATCTTTTTCAGCAAGCCGGCCTAGCCTAACCTCCTGCTGGGGCTATTTTAGATAGTTTTAAATTGGAGTTTTTAATCTGGTTTTAGCATAGGATTGTTTCTAGTAATTTAATATGCTTTTAAATTTTGTATATTCTGTCTTATATGTTTTTAAATTCCTGGGTCCCTTGTGGAGAAGGGCGGGATATAAATCGAATTAAAATAAATAAATAAAATAAATAAATTTCAATAACTTGTAATTCTTTGAAAGAGCAATAGTTTGTTTATTTTTTTTATGTTAAGTCTATTTTTATTTTATGTTTTTAAAAAAGTGAAAACACAATTTTTAAAAAGAATCCAATGAACAAATAAAAGCCAAAACAAACAAAATAATAATAAAAAAGAAAATAAACTGTTTAAAAAAGGAAATTTAAAAAGTGAGTATATATGTGTGCAAACAAATATGGGTACAGCATACAAATATGTATAGATGTATTTACTGCCTTGATATAATTTATGTAGTGACCCACTTCACAAATATGTGACTCTGGGCTGCGTACAATAGAGATAAAAGAATACTTAAAACAATTATTATGAAAAGCATTAAAAATATAAAAACATAGCCAAAAACAGGAAATAACAGGCGGTAATGGCATCACCTCACGAGTTTGCTGGTCCCCTGGGTGGCCAGTAACATGTAATATGTACATATATGTGTAATAACTTAAGCCAAAACAAAATAATCTTCCATGGTATTCTCTAAGAGCCCACTTGATACAGTAGTTTAAGGTACAGAGCTTGAAACTGGGAGATTATGCGTTGTAGACCTGCCTTAGAGATGATGCCGGCTGAGTGACCTTGAGTTAGTCACACCCTCTCAGCCCTAAGTAGAAATGGCAACCACAAAAACTATAGAGATTTGCCTAGGCCAGTGGTCGGCAAACTCATTAGTCAATAGAGCCAAATATCAACAGTACCACGATTGAAATTTCTTTTGAGAGCCAAAAAGTGTGGCCTGTTTTGTGGGAGTGGCTCAGCGGTCATGTGACCGGGTGGGCATGGCCAACTTGGAAAATGTGGTGAAACTCACTTAACAACGGTCCTGCTTAACAACCAAAAATTTGGACTCAATTGTTGTCATAAGTTCTTTCTTTCTTTCTTTCTTTCTTTCCTTATTTCCTTCCTTCCTTCCTTCCTTCCTTCCTTCCTTCTTTCTTTCTTTCTTTCTCTTTCTTTATCTCTCTCTCCCGCTTTCTTTTTCTTTCTCTTTCTCTTTTTCTCTTTTTCTTTTTGTCTCTCTCTCTCCTCCCTCCACCCATCTGTATGTGTGTGTGTGTCTGTCTGTCTGTCTGTCTCTCTCTCTCTCTCTCTCTGATTCCCTCTTTCCCTCCCTCTCTCTCTGTGTTTCTCTCTGTTTGTCTTTCCCTCCCTCCCCCTCTGTCACTCTCTGTCACTCTCTGTCTGTCTCTCTGTGTGTATGTCAGTCTCTCCCTCCCTCTCTCCTTCCCTCCCCCTCCCCGGGAAGCAGCGGAAAGCCTGGAATGTCGGCTGGGGAGGCTACGGCTGCTTCCTCCCGCAGGGAGCGAGTGGGCGGGTGGGCAGGGGGTAGCACCCAATGCTGCGGCTACCTAAGTGCCGGCGAGGCTGTCCGGGCACTGATATCTGGCCCCTTGGCTCTTTGGCCCCTCAATGTGGCTCTTCTTCCACTCAGCCATGGGCAGATTCTGGGCACTGCACGGCCACCTCATGTCGGCTGGGGAGGCTATGGCTGCCTCCTCCCGCAGCGAGCGAGTGGGCGGGTGGGCGGGGGAGCACCCGATGCTGCGGCTACCTAAGCACCAGCGAGGCTGTCTGGGCGTCACACGCCCACCTCCCTCCCAGCCCCGTGTGGTGGGCAGTCCTGGAAAGCGTGCCTCCGTGGCCTCTGCAGGCAGCTGTTGCTGCTGCTGCCACCCCAAGTCCTGCAAAACGCAGCTCTCACCGTCCGAGGTTGCCCGGCAGGTGCATCGGGTAGGACAGCCGGGCACATCTCCACCAGCTCCCTCTGATGGCCACCGAGATGCACTTTTCAGGGCTGCCCACCACAGGGCGCTGGGAGGGAGGTGGGCGTGTGGTGCCCAGACAGCCTCGCTGGCGCTTAGGTAGCCTCAGCATCGGGTGCTCCCCCGCCCATGGGCAGAGTCTGCCCATGGCCGGGTGGAGGAAGAGCCGCATTTGAGGGGCCAAAGAGCCAAGGGGCCAGATACAGCCCATGTGGTACTTAGATCCAGCCCATGGGGCTGCCCTGGAAACAGCAAAGGACCAGTCCACAGTGCTTCTGCCAGCAAAAACAGAGCTCCGTTTTCACTGGCAGAGGGATGCAAGAAGCCATCACAGCTGAAAAGAGAACTCGGGAGCCCATTTTTGCTGGCAGAGCACTCAGGCCACCACAGGTACCCCAACACGAATGATGTTGATCTGGCTGGCCATGCCCACTCTGGCCATGCCCACTCTGCCCCCCCCCCCAAGTCAAACACAACCCTAATGCGGCCTTCAATGAAAGCGAGTTTGACACCCCTGCTCTAGTTATATCTTTGTGCAGGATTGAAGATCTCCCAGTAAGGATCGAGAGAAAATGGAACTTTCCGGACGTGTACATTATCACAGCATTTCTGCACAAATCTAATCTATTTTACTGAATGAACACACAAACCGTACCTAAAAACACAAATACAGGCTGATCAACAAGACTGTAATTGCTTCCATGCTCTCTCTCCTTCTCTCTGTTTTAAATATATCATGCAAAGTTTCTGGGTCCCAGGTGAAGGCAGGCTACTGTGCCCATCATTCCTGATTGCTAGTTTGGATTAATAAGAACTGGCGTCCCGAGGTAAATCTGCTTGTAAGTCACGTGTTTTAAATTTGATTTAGAATTAAAACCATTATCTGTCAGGGATTAGAATAACGAAGGTTCTGTGGATGGTAAGAAGGAAGTAGGCCATTCAGCAGCGAAAGACTGCTGAATTAACGAGTTTCCAACTTTACCTATAACTCAACCTGAAAAGATGAATAATCCGTCTAATTTACACTTATTTGTAAGGCACCTGTTATTCGCAAATTGAAGCTCTGCTCAGGAGACCAGCCATTCATCACTGATACCTCGCTGTGAGATTAATTAATGTGAAGGAAGCAAGACAGCAAAGGACATTTTCAATAAAGGCAGAAGCAACCTTGCCAGGTGTTGCCTTTCACAGACAGGCAATACTCACTATGGTGACAGACTTGAGAATGCTTCTGGAGAGAGAGAGAGAGATGTCCATGCCTTTCCTTCTGGACAACTCTTCCCCAAGCTGATTTTGGCTGTGGAAAGACACAGGCTGGAGGAAGTTACTCTAAGGGCCACAGTGCTATTTTAGAAGGAGAACTTAATTGAGATAGGCCCAGTCTGAAAGGCCTTCAGGTTTTCACTATTTAAGAGAAACAGCTAAAAGGAAGAAACAGCTATAAGAAAGAACTATTCTGACCTAGGCTTCCCCAAAAAAGTACGAAGCAGATCTCTGGTCTTGACAAAACCCCTTCTATTAAACGAATGTTAATTCTTCTCCCTCACATTCAGCAAAGGCCTGGTAAACAGTCTTTCAAAGGTGAAGTTATGACCACAGACCTTATCTAGCTTGGAAAGCTGCCATGTAAATAGTTTCCAAACACATTGCTGTACAAGGAAAGACTGGGCAGAGAGTCGCTGAGATTCACAGACAGATCTTCAAACTCTTGAAACGAATGAATTATTTCCTGTAAAAGTCCACTCCCCTTTCGCTCCTCTTTTATTTCCTATGGGAGGGGTCATTCACTGTCCACCTGTGGCTTAACTCCCAAGTCGACCCTGATTTCTTAGCTGTTCTTTTCTTCTGGCAGCTCTGTGCATGCGCACACTGGGAACAGGCTCTAGCTGTTCATCTGCCTCACTGATGTCTAGCTCTGAAGGCAGTGAGAACTGCGAGACGGCCTGGGGACCGTCTCTGCCTCTGACACAGAGCCCTCGTCTGAGCCTTCCCCAGCCTCCAGGACTGGCCCATGTTCTTCCCCAACCTCCTCACTGTCCGACTCTGCTGCCAGCTCTGCCGGAACTGACTTTATAAGGAACAAGGAGTTCCCCTGCTGAAAATGTCGGATTACCTCCCTGCCTTTTTTCTCTGGTCTCCAGCATCATTTAGAATTGGTACAGTATATCCTTCATATCACCACCACCATTTATATACAGGTAGTAATAGTTCACCTAGTGACTGTTCAAAGTTACAACATCACTGAAAAAAGTGACAACCGTTGCAGCAGCCCCATGATCTAAATTCAGGCAGTTGGCAACTATCTCACGTTTATGACGATTGCAGCGTCCCAGGGTCATGCGATCACCTTTTGCAACGGTCTGACAAGCAAACTCAATGGGGAGGCCAAATTCATTTAGCGACAGTGTGAGTAACTGAACAGCTGCAATGGTTCACTTAACAACTGCGTCAAGAAAGGTCATAAAATGGGGCAAAACGTGCTTAACAAATACTCGTTTAGCGACATAAATTTTGGGCTCAGTTGTGGTCATAAGTTGAGGACTACCTGTATAATGATACTGGATCTCAAATAAAGTTGGATTAGGCATTCCAAGTAGGAGACATGGAACAGAAATAACAATTGAAAACACACCTTTTCTGCTTGGCCGGCCTAGGGTAGTCTCTTTTATTATGGGATTTTAGTAAATTTAAATTGGGAATTTTAGCGCAGGGATAATTATTTAATTTGCCTTTTAAGTATTTATGTATATTTATTGTATTTTTAACTTCCCTGTGCACCGCTCCGAGTCCCCCCGGGGAGAGGGAGCGGTCTATAAATTAAATTTATTATTTATTATTTTTATTATTTTTATTTTTATTATTATTATTATTATTATTATTATTATTATTATTATTATTATTATTATTATTATTATTATTATTATTATTCTTTGGATTATGTATGCATACAGGGTCTCTTGCCCTTCTTTTTTCCTAAAATGCTTATTTATTCCTCTAATTACAGGTAGTCCTCTTTTTATGACCATAATCGAACCCAGAAATATGGTTGTATATTGTGCCAGTTGTTAAACAGGTCATCACATGGCCAAGCAGATTTTATAACACGTTATAACAGTTGTTAAATGAATGTGGCAGTTATAAAGTGAGCACCATGTCATTAAGCAAACCCATTGTCTGCAACAGAGGTTTTTATAGGAAGTAAATGCTTTTTTCCAGTTAAAAAATGTTGAAAATTGTGGAACATCACAGTGGGACACTGCTAAGTAAATGGTGGCTATTGTAACAAGGACTACCCGTAACATGTCACATCCATGTCCTGCGAAGAATCCACTAGAGCAGGTACATCAACCTCAAGGCCCGTAGGCAGGATCTGGCCCATGGGGTGCTTAGATCTGGCCCAAGGGGCTGCCTTGGAAACAGGACTAGGCCACAGTGCTCTGCCAGTGAAAATGGAGCCTCCCGAGCTCCATGTTTGATGTCAAAGGGTTGCAGGAGACAGTTGCAGGCAAAAACGGAACTCGGGAATCTGTTTTCTCTGGCAGAGTGCTCAAGCCACCCCGACACAAGTGATATTGAGTTGGTCATGCCACCCCCCGGCCACCCACCTACCCAGCCCCATTGAGGCCAAACCCAATCCTGATGCAGCCCTCAATGAAATCAAGCTTGACACCTCTGCACTAGAATAACAGCAACAAATTAAAAAGTAGAATAATCAGAACATAAAAATCAAATCATGCTTAAAATGTGAAAAATACAGTGATCAAAATTGTATGAGACACCAAATCACAAATTAGCATTCTCAGGCAAACCTAGAAAATTGGGTTAATTGAGTGAACTATGATTCCACTAACCAAGGGCAAAGTACTCTAGTCCAAAACTCTGAAAAGGTGACTTCCAATTTAAAAAACTCAGATGGTTCAAGAACTTCGCTGTATGCCTAGATGCAAATTTAGAAAATTACTATAATATAAATAGAAATCAACTGCAACCTTTCGTCCTGTAGGAAAAATGGATCAGAGAACACGTTGCACCTTTCTAATCTGATGTCTGGGAGGTAACGCTTGATAGGCAATTTCAAACTCTTTAACCCAGATGTGGAATATGTTAGGCTAAGCAACTCTACATGCCCAAGGCAAGGTTAATTGTAGCAGCCAGTATCTTGTTAATGTGTATAAATTAGATGGACCTTTGATGAATGAGATATTCTGGAAGACTCATTTTAACCTTGTCCTGTTCGTTGCCACTATTACTGCTCCTTTTTTCTCTCCCATAATATGATTTTTTAAATTGATCTATTTATCAAATATATAAGGCTGCCCTATCTCACAAGAAGTGACACCTCACAATAAGTGACACCCCACAAGACATGCCTCGACAGCATGCATCAATCAAATAAAAACAACAGCGAAAGTGAAAAGTTTGGGTCCTTGACGACCAGCATATGGTTATGACTTTTGCAGGATGGGGTCATGTGATTCCCATTTGCAACCTTCCCATCCACCTTCCAAGAAACAAAGTCAAGGTAGGAAGCCAAATTGTCTTAACTGTGTGACGCACTGTAACAACTGCAGTGATTCACTTAGCAACGATGGCAAAAAAAAAAAAAAAGAGGTTGTCAAATCAGGTGTGACTCACTTAAGCACCTTGCTTAGCGATGGAAATTTTGATCCCAATTATAGTTGCAAGTCAAGAACCTCTTGTATTTTAGTGGGGGCTCGAAATTCCACAGTGCCCCCCCCCCCCTTGGTGCACTGATCCCAACAGCCTCTTGGATTCCCTGTGATCCCAAGCGTACTGTGCAATATTTTATCTTCTATCACAAAAACACGCAGATTGCTTAGAGATCTGATGCTTCAGTTGCCAGGCCAAAGACTGGCAAAGAATGATGATAGGTGACATGATAGGTGACATTAATCTGGCTTTATAAATAGAACTCTTGTCCTGCATGATTTTGATAGTGTCACCTGAGCCAAGTCCAGAAAAAGAAAGAGAGGTTTCTTTTTGGATGTAGATTGCATCAGAAATGGTGTTTAGGGAAGATGTCCGAGTTACACACACACACACACACACACAGAGGAATCAGCATTAGAATGAATTCCATTCTAAAACGGATACAGACTTAAGGCTTTTTTTGAGGGTGGGGAGGGAGAAATACATTTTGGTAATGGCTATGTTCACGTGGCAGTTTACATCGGTGATTAAAGTTAATGCAGTTGAAGAACTTGTGCAGCCCCTTTTAATCCCCACAGCAAGGGATCTCCTGCTGTTTCCCTGCGGCAGCACTTAAGATGAATAAAATAATAATTTGAGTTAAAGGAGGATCTAATTAGCTGCACATTTCAAGTGCAGCTTTTGTGTTTCCTCTTGGGCAGTAGCCATCATCAACAACAACACCAGTTGGGAGGGAATGTGTAGGTGTGGGTGGAGGTGGGAGAAACTCATTGCTGCTTTCCAAAATGAATTGAAGGAAGAAAAGGAATTAGAAGCAGGGTTATTCAAGCTTGGCAACTTTTGAGACTGGTGGACTTCAACCTCCCAGAATTCCCCAGTCAGCATTGGGGAGTTTGAAGTCCACAGGGTCTTAAAGGTGGCAAAGTATTTTCAATCAGAGCTGGGTGCAAAAGGCCAATTGCTGTAATTTTGAGGTCCATCCCACTAATCTAAATAATACGCCTTATTTTTTCCAAAACTGGGGGAGGGGGGGAGGGGAACCTTAGCTTCCTCCTCCAAAGCAGCAAGTACATTTTCAGAGGCTGGGGGGGGGGGGGGGGGAGAAGAGACTGCTGGGAAAATTATGGAAACACTCAAGTGTGAACTGCAAGGGGATTAGAGGATAGAGGTAATGCCTGATCCAAATTGCTGAATCCACAGCAGTGTGGAAGGATGAGCTGTCTTTCCTGTTTTTAAATGCATTCCTCTTCATTAGTTTCACTAAGGAATTAATCAGTAGCAGCTGAGAGGGCTGCTGGATGCGGTGCTGCTGGTTGGAGGACCAAGGAGGAGGGTGATCCTGCAGGCCCATCATTCCTCTCTTACCTTATCTCAAAACACTGGATGCCTCCTCACCCTCCCCTCCACATCCAAGTTCCAATATCTGTAGAAACATAGAATCAAAGGGCTGGAAGCAGTGGTGGGATTCAATTTTTTTTAGTACTGGTTCTGTGGGCGTAGCTTGGTGGGCATGGCATGGCTTGGTGGGCGTGGTGTGGCTTGGCTTAATGGACATGGCATGGTGGGCGTGGCAAGGGAAAGACACGGTAAAATCTCCATTCCCTCCCCACTCCAGAGGAAGGTGCCTGCAAAATCCCCATTCTCTCCTGATCAGCTGGGACTCAGGAGGCAGAGAATAGATGGGGGCAGGGCCAGTCAGAGGTGGTATTTACCGGTTTTCCGAACTATTCAAAATTTCTGCTACCAGTTCTCCAGAACTGGTCAGAACCTGCTGAATACCTTGCTGGAAGGGACTTTGGAGGTCTTCTACTTCAACTCCCTACCCAAGGCAGGTGCCCTTTAACTATCCCGACAATTAGTTGTCCAATCTTTTTTTGAAAACCTCCAGTGATGGAACACTTACAACTCCAGGAGGCAAGGTGTTCCACTGATTAATCATTCTTACAGGAAATTTCTCCTTGTTTTCAGGCTGAACCTCCCTCTGGGTTTCCAAGCATTGCTTCTTGTCTTGCCCTGAGGTGCTATGGAGAATGAATCAATGACGTATTTCTTATGACAACCCTTCTCTGCTATCCTGTCTTCCTTGAGCCTTCTCTTCCTTTGGCTAAACATGCCTAGTTCCCTTAACTGTTCATTGTATGTTTCAACCTCTAGACCGCTCATCATCCTTGTTGCACCTCTTTGTACTCTTTCTAGGGCCTCAAAGTTGGAAGGGACTTTGCAGGTCATCTAGTCCAACCCCCTGCCCAAGCAGGAGACCCTTCTTAGGAGACTCTACCTAGCATCGAACTCACAACCTGCTGCTTGTGAGGCAAGAGCTCTACCTCTAGGCCACAGCAGCTTTGTATTGTGAACTTTCACCCTTTGTTGGGGAATGTCTTTGGAGTAAGATTTTATTCTAGTTGGATAAAGGAGACAAAAACTGAGAGATCCTGCATGTTTTATAGCTCCTAGAATTGCTCAGCCAGAAAACTAAAAGTTTTGGGAAGAGTATTTTAGATACCTGAGATGTGCCTGCATCTTCCCATGAGTAATGATGCTGCTTATAGCAACATGCCCCTGAAAGCTGCACAGTACCGGAAGACAATTTCTATCCTCCAAGTTGCTTCTGATTGTTCCATGGCTCTTGTCCCAATGAATGATATACTAGTGACTGTTTACTGCTTGCTTTGGCACAGAGACCTCTTCAGCTTGATCAGGTCACTGGACAGATGGAAAGGCTTGCTCTGATGACATAAGTGCAGGGCATTGCAGTTTGAATCAACATCCTATCCTATCCTATTTGAATAATGCCGCTATATCTAATCCTGGAAATAATAAATCATTGAATAAAGACAGCACATAATTTTGTCTGCATGGCGAGGAGGCGTAAATTCAAACTCCAGATGTGTTGTCTGTTGGACCTTGGCTGTTGAATTCAGAGTCCACACAGGTGTTTATAACTTGATTTATTTACCAGGTTATACATAGCTACTATCCCCCCCCAACTGCTAACTGAGATCTGCACACGCTTTCTCATCGTGTGATGGATTGGAAGTGAGATTGGACGCTGGTTCTGCTTAAGGATACAGGAATACAGGATAACAGAGTTGGAAGGGACCTTGGAGGTCTTCCAGTCCAACCCCCTGCTCACATAAACAGCACATAAAGAATTTACTGGGCCAGCATGTGCTAGAAATTAAAGAGGAAAAAAGACTTTGGGAGTATACACTCTGGATTACTGTTCCCATATACCTTGTTAAAATGGATATTGTGCAGTCAACAAGCTACAGAATCAGAAGTCAGAAGTTCAAATTAGTACTGAAATGGTTTCATCTTTGACTTTCCAAATGTAGAAGAATAGAGGCTTCTTCCAAAAAGACACTTAGACCTTCGGAGATCCAGAAGCAGGTGAACCACCTGTCCAGTGGTGGGTTCTGGATCCTGTTGCACCTTGTATGCTGCAACGGGGCTGGGCATCCACCACATGCATGTGTGCAGCATGCGTGTGGCGCATGCATGCATATTTACCACCTGCGACACTCCAGCTGCTCGGAGAGCATCGCACAAAGGCTGTATGCTCCATGTGTGCGTGTGAAAGCCTCAATCAGCTCAAATACAAGTAAGGAGGGCGGGCGGGTGGGGCCCTCCAGAGCACCATACTGGAATGGTACCTGTGCTCCCAGCAGGCACAGGTACGCCTGTAATGAGGCATACTGGTCATATCCCACCACTGCACCTGCCTCTCGCGGAGTGCATTTGGGAAATTGCCCAGAGCTTGTAAAACCTGGAACAACTTACTTAGGCAGAGATATGGCTTCTCTTAAAGAGTGTTATATTTTATGAATAAGTATGTATGTTAAAGAGATAACAATATGAAAATACCTTTCCACCAATATCTGCAAGTGTTGGCTGGGGCAAAAACATGTACTTCGTTCAAAAAGCCCACCCCAAAAGAGGGTCTTCAGCTCTTGGCAGGGTGATAATTGAAGAGAATTAGAATGAAATGCTAAGCCGAAAAGGAAATTAAGAGACGGGAAGGATGCCTGAAACCTGGGGTTCAGGCTCTGCATGACCACAGAGTGCCAAAACAAAGAGTCAAACGAATGAATGGCACATCTGCGCATTAAAAGAGGTTTTTCTTCCAACACGGGCCTTTGCGGTAAAGAATCCTGCTTGGAGTATCGGGAAGTCTCTGTAAATAGAGGAAAAGAGCTAATGGAGGCTTGGTCCCACAGGTCACGTGTCTTGCTTAATTATTTACTTATTTGTTTATACTATCCTACCCGAATGCTCTTGACAGTTTGGTTTTGAGGTGTTGCATGAACCCAGCTGCTGCAGTTTTCAAATTGTCATCAATAACTAAGGACAGGTTTAGTTATTGATGACAATTTGAAAACTGCAGCGGCTGGGTTCGTGCAACACCTCAAAACCAAACTGTCAAGAGCATTCGGGTAGGATAATTGAGAGTAATGTTATAAAACAGGAATTCATGGGGAAAAATTTTTAAATATCTTTTTTATATATTGAATAACTATGGAAAAAGACTGACGTGATAAATAATAATGCTACTATGTGGAAAATAAGGTGATATATATGTAATGAAAGGAAAATTGATAAATATTTTTGCAATTTTAAGTACTGATGCACAAAACTTTTGCCCGAACGACATGTTGTACAAAGCACAAGATGAATAATGTTTTTTACTTGTTTTTATGTTAAAAAATAAAACGTTTTTACAAAAATAATAATAACTAAGGACAGGTTTATTCAACAACTCATGACAAAGTCTCTCTTCCCTAATCGGTCTGTGGAATTCATTGAAATATTTATTTTTATTTATATATTTTATTTATTTAGTTTGTCATTCATGTACAAGATAAAGGATATAAATGTAAACATGATTATGAATAAAGGAAATGGATACGAATAAGTGGGGACAGTAGGACAGGGACAGTAGGCACACTGGCGCGTTTATGCACGCCCCTTACAGAGCTCTTAGGAATGGAGTGAGGTCAACAGAAGACAGTCTAAGATTAAAGTTTTGGAGGTTTAGGGAAGTAACCACAAAGTCAGATAGTGCATTCCAGGCGTTGATTGCTCTGTTACTAAAGTCATATTTTCTGCAATTGAGTTTGGCGCGATTTGCCTTGAGTTTGTATCTGTCGTGTGCTTGCGTGTTATTGCAGTTGAAGCTGAAGTAGTCGTTGACAGGAAGGACATTGTAGCAGATAATTTTGTGTACTACGCTTAGGTCAGACCGTAGGTGGCGTAGTTCTAGGTTGTCCAAGCCCAAAATGACAAGCCTGGTGGCATAAGGTAGAACAAACAGTAAAATGATGCTCAGCTACCAGAAATAAAAGGAAACCAAGCCACGGCTTGTCTTTTAAGCAGGGTTCATATTAGACGCTGCATTTAAAATACTGGATTCATTGAATCAGTATTGGCCTACCTATATTACGCTGGTTGCTGTTTTCTTTGTACAGAGTGGCCTCAGATGCAAGATACTTGGTGTACTGTCCAAAGTCAGGAACCAGTTGGGGGGAAAAATTGAGAGTCGCAGCAAAGTCGGAGTGGGGGATGTAGCTCCTTGTTTTGCTGCATCTAGTAACTTTGAAATGGACCTATAGTATGCTGCAGCAGCCATCTTTTCATTTCTCAGCTTGCCACACACTATGGGGGGAGGGAGAGGTGTGGAATGTCAGGCCAAACAATAACAACTCATTGTCGTCCTGTGGGAACCAAGGTCATCTCAACAGGTGCTGGCCAGAGACTTGAAGGAGTTAAAAATACCTAATTGGACAATGTGACCTGTGACAAGGAGGGAGTGGAATATTTATTTTTTAATGACCCTATTTTCCAGAGTAGAAGATGCACGTTTTTCCCTCAAAAAAGAGAGTGAAAATCTGGGTGTCTTATACACTGAATACAGCCCTGAAACCTTGCCCCCTTTGCAAAAATGGCCATGCATAGCCTTTAGGAGGCTTCCAGAGTGCTCCTAGGGGCTGGGAAGGGCAAAAATGAACAAAAAATAGGCTTTTTTTGCTCATTTTTGCCCTGCCCCCCAGCCACCAAGAGCACTCTACAATCCTCCTAATGCCCCTTTTTTGACAAAAAATGGCCCATCTTTGGGAGGTCTGCAGAAACATTTTTTTTAACTTGCCTCTTCAAAATCTTGGTGTGTCTTATACTCTGGTGCATCTTATACTCTGAAAAATACGGTATATGAAAACTGTGGGAAATAGAGTTGGTTTTGCTTTCATGTGTGCTGAAAGGATGTATTCAATAAAACAGTTCTTTGAGAAATCTGATCGTCTTGGAATGCTTGATTGGGTTTGTCAGTCGGAACTATGACTGCACCCTTTACAACAGAAGTGTCTAACCTCCTCTAACATTCCTTCTGGGGAATTGAAGTCCTCAGTCTTAAAGTTGCCAAGGTGAGACATCTCCTACTTATACTGTTCCCCAGCTTTCTTTTACACCCCAGCCCAGAACTGCTGGGGCCTAATGCCTTTGCCGTACCTCACACTTAACTATCGTAGGAATAACTAATGATAGGCATACAGGCAAGAGCTGTGCCCTGCATTGTTGAAAGCTAGACAACTCCAGCAGTGCCAGCAGTCGCACAAGGAGAACAGAGAAAAGGGGATGTAGCTGTTAGGAAAGAACAAATGGCACACATTCAACATTTTATAAACAAGCTGAATTTCTGGCCCTGGATGATTTCTATTTTTATCCACATATTCTAACAGGATGTGCTGAAAGTAAAATTGCAAGACACAAAGTCATTGGCATGCTCAAAATCAGTCTGGCCCAAGATGGAGTCCAGAAAATGTGTTGGAGTATAATTGCCAGTATTCTTGGCAACCATGGCGATTGAACTCAGGAGAGTGGTAAGGCAGAAGGGGACCTAAAATTGACAACCAATAGGGAAGGTGAAGATTAGACAATTGGAAAGTGTTTTATTCCAAAACTGAAATAAGGCTTATTCCAAGGCTGGAATACAAAGTGCACTAAACCAGGGTGTGAAATACGCAATGAAAAAAACCCTAGTCGTTGTGGTTCTTAAGCCGTTGTGATTTATGGCTTAATGTTGTAGCTTAGTCAAACAAAACATGTTTAAAACAAACCGTAGTTTCACAAATGAAGGCGAATATACGTGTCCCAGGATAATGTCGCAGGATCCAATCTGGGTTGGTCACCGGGACCACAGGTTTTGTCTTCTGAGCTTTCGGATTCGTGCTGAAGCCCATTTTCAGGGACTTCCCTCACCATAGTTTAGCGAAAAGAGATATATGGTGGAGAGGAAACTGCAGGGGTGGGTATCATGGGCTGGGTTCAGTATTATTTTCAGAGTAATGTTTTGGTTGTGCCACAAAACAGGCTTTACATACAATCTGGTCACCTAACTGCACAGTAAGGACTATTTATGAGGGAGCAGGACATAATCTGTTTGTCCTCCTTTCTCACAATTTGCTCACAAAAGTGGAAAAAAACCCCAGGAGTCCTGGAAATGGCTGACGCTTCCTTTTCTCCCACAAGTTGCGAGTATCGCCTGCTTGGCCAATCAACAGGATGGGGCTGGGCGGCAAGATGTTTGGATAACTTGGTGGGTCAAGGCTAGAATGTAATCTCTGCTCTCACAGTTCCTGCATCAAGAGGAAGTGCGAACTGTAAACAAGGAGAAACGATCCGGCCGGGTGATTGGGCTTTGGGTGTGCCCAGACAGAAACGGAGGAAATGATTGCCGTTTTCCCCTTCCTTAATACACCTAAGAGATAAACATTTATTTACTTTTTGACAGATTTTTTTTAAAAAAAGTCTAGCTCCTGAACATCCAAGAATTTCCAGGCTGGCTAAGGAGTCATAATTAGAGTAGCACAATATTGTTTTAAAAAGAATCAAGGGGGAAAAAAACAGCACTTACTATAATTTTTGAAGGCATGGAGAAGTAGAATGTGACAACGCAGTGGAAATGATTATATCTTGTTATATATGAAGGAACGCAGGTGTCCTTCAACTTCTTGGCACCTATCTGGGAGTATAAAATGTGAAGCCAGGATGACAGCCTTTGAGAGAGACCTTCCTTCAAAATCAAGCAATGCAAGTGTTAAGATAAATATAAGGGAAAGAGGGCCCCCAAAAGAGAGGGTCTGATATCTCAATCAAGACAGAAAGAGAGAAAGTGTGAAGAGAGGGGAAGGAGAGGGAAAGGGAGAGGGAGAGAGAGAAGGGAGCGGGAGAGAGGGGAAGAGAGAGAGGGGAGAGAGGGGAAGGGAAAGGGAGAGAGAGAGATGCAGAGGGAGAGGGGGAGAGAGGGAGAGGGAGAGGAGGGAGAGAGGGAGGGAGAGAGAGGGAGAGAGGGAGGGAGAGAAGGAGAGAGGGGGGGAGGTAGAGAGGGAAAGAGGGGGGAGAGACTTAGAACTTACGACTTTCTGTAACACATACACCATATGTATCTACATATAAAGATAGAACATGATCTCAACGTGAGACAGAAGGTTAGGACCAAGATTCTCTACATGCGGAGAAGTGTCTAGCAGCAGCTCTGAGTCAAAAGAGTTAAAATGAAACTATTCCGAGGTAGCACTGCAGCCTAAGACACTTTCCCAGGGGTACTTATAATCCAATCATGGCTTGTCCTCCCCTGTGTTGTGACGGAACCCCTTGGCATTGCTTTGCCTCATCCCCAGCCCGTGAATGCAAGAGGCAAGTCCACTTTCCTGTGTAACAAAGTACAATAGCATTCCCCACCCACTCTGGATTCTGACACTGTCCTTAAAGTGTCACAACAGTTAGGTTTTTGTCCTAACCTTCTCTCTTGGAGAGCAGTCAAGTGATCAGTAGCAGCTGGGAAGACAGCCAGAATCGGGATCAGCGAAGGGGAACCAAACATTTGATGACTTATGGAGGGATGGCTTCCTGCTGACTCCAGAAGTGGTAGAAAGCCTTGAGGGGAAACTGATAGGCCTCTGTAGAAATAAATTATTGGCCCTCAGAAGAAACAGCGATTCTCTCCAGAGAGTGAAGATGGCCTGTCGCCAGGGCAGATTTGGAAAAAGCAACTCTGGTCACCTGAGATAGATGCTGCTTGACTTCTCAGCACTCTTTCTGGCACCTGCTTCCCTTGCCGTTTTCCAACAGACTCCTGACTGACCCCCGTAGCTTGTTCCTTGGCAGCGAGTCTTGAGATTAGAAGCTTGTTTGCCTTGCATTGACGTTTTTGCAATAGCAGGATCCTGGGAAAGAGGCTTTAAGCTTATCTTCCCCAGAAAAACAGAGACCTGTTTTTCCCGACAGGGAAAGGGAGGTTAGATCTCGCTTCTCAATAATACCGTGTCTAATTGCCATTTCCCCTTGCTGGGGTCACTAGGAGCAGAGGATGAAATCGTAGCCTTAACTGTCCTTATCAGAACAGGCCAGCAGGAGGAAAGATGCGTTAGACTCATTTCCTCAGGAGATTTTGTTCAGATGTAAAAGAAGCAACTTCATGTAACTGTCTAAGTCAGAGGTGTCTGCCTGAGGAATTCTGGGAGTTGAAGTCTACAAGTCTTAAAGTTGCCAAGGTTGGAGGCGGGGGGAGGGTGTGTGTCTTGCCCCAGTCTTGAGTTAATGACTCTCCATCCCAGGGATGGGTTCCGGCTGCTACTACTGCTGGTTCACTCAGGGACGTACCATGCATGCACGCTTGATACGCAACAAAAATTGCTCTGTGCATCCACAGAAGGCCAACCCCCCCCCAACCAGTTCAGGGGCATGGCAGGCCTGGGTTGCTGACCAGTTCCAGTGATCCAGGTTTCCAAGTTATTACCAGTTTGGCCGAACCAGGCCAAACTATCTCTGCTCCATCCCCATCCTTAAGATGGCAGAATACAGGACCAAAATGGATGTTGCTGATCTCCTGGCCAATCCCTGTCCGGCTTCTATGGCTTCTGTTCTTCCTTATTAGTCAATGATGGTCTCCTGAAGCACCAAACCTACAGAACAATGGGAGGAGTCTTCCTGGGCAATGCAGTGATTATGTTTTTGCTTCCTGAACTGCATGTTAGTCCACCTCCACTTCTTTACTGCAAACAGCAGTAAAGTTATTTAAAACTACAGTCCCACGCACACACTTTAAGCAATGACTTCCATCCAAATCCAGCTGAGAAAGCAGTGGTGGTGTTCAGCAGGTTCTGACCAGTTCTGGATAACCGGTATTGGAAATTTTGAGTAGTTTGGAGAACTGGTGAATACCACCTCTCACTGGCCCCGCCCCCATCTATTCTCTGCCTCCTGAGTCCCAGGTGATTGTGAGGGAATGGGGATTTTGCAGTAACCTTCCCCTGCCACACCCACCAAGCCATGCTATGCCAAAGCAATGCCCACAGAACCAGTAGTAAAAAAATTTGAATTCCACTATTGTGAGGAAGTGTTTACAGTGCAAAAGAGGATTGTTTCAAGGAATAACCTGATCTTTCTCTTTCTTTCTTTCTTTCTTTCTTTCTTTCTTTCTTTCTTTCTTTCTTTCTTTCTTTCTTTCTTTCTTTCTTTCTTTCTTTCCTCCCTCCCTCCCTCCCTCCCTCCCTCCCTCCCTCTTTCTTTCTTTCTTTCTTTCTTTCTTTCTTTCTTTCTTTCTTATTTATTTTTGCATGAGTTGTTTGTGATCTGAATGGGGTAGGAGGGGATAGCCCTACACTCTTGCAAGTTGGCTTTGTATTGAGGGGAAAAGGAAGGGGACTTTCTGGATCATGAGCTTTCCACCTTCACTACCAGGACTGGTTTTCTTGAAAAGTTGCTCTTGGCCTTTTCTTTTCCAGGTGAAACCTCAGGGTGCCAGTTCTGTGTGGGGAAAAAAACATTTCCCCAAAAGTTTCTGGGGTGCTTTGTGCTCCCTTCGCCTTGCATGTAGGAGCTGAGGTAAAGCAGGACATGAAACACCAAGGTCAAGAGGCTTCAAGTAGAGAGAGAACCACTACAGGTACGCCTTGATTTGGGTCCTAATGGAGCCTGCCATTATGGTCATCAATCATGGCAGACATAAAGCGGCTCATCATGCGGTTGGCCTGATTAAATAACCTTGGTTTGCAACGGTCATTAAGAGAACACCACAGCTGTTGAGGAAACCAATTGTTCAGTGTGTCCAGTTTTCAGTGTGTCCAGAAGAAAATGCTGACTTTTGGCAAAATTGTGGTCAAATATCATCACCTATCCTGCGCGAGCTGCACTGGCTTCCTGTGGTCTTTCGGGTGCGCTTCAAGGTTTTAACGACCATCTTTAAAGCGCTCCATGGCTCGGGGCCTAGTTATATGCGAGACCGCCTCCTGCCCCATACATCTCTTAGACCGATACGCTCCCACAGAGAGGGCCTCCTCAGGGTGCCGTCGGCTGGACAATGCCGACTAGCGACACCCAGGGGGAGAGCCTTCTCTGTGGCGGGCCCAGTCCTCTGGAACGACTTACCCCCTGAACTCCGCACCATCTCCGACCTCCGCCTCTTCCGCAAGTGTCTGAAGACACACCTATTTCACCTAGCCGGCCTAGCGTAACCTCCACACTGACCATTAGATAGTTTTTAAACCTGGGATTTTAATTTGGTTTTAGCGCAGGGTTTATTTATTAAAATAAGTATTTTAAATTTCATATATTTTATATTTTGTATGTATTTTAACATCCCTGTGCGCCGCCCTGGGTCCTAACAAGGAGAAGGGCGGGATATAAATTTAATAAAATAAAAAATAAATAAATAAATAAATAAATAAATAAATAAATAAATAAATGACACAACAAGCAGCTGTGAATGCAGAATGCCAAGCGCCTGAAATGCGGTGATGCAGTATAATCATGGGGCAGGCAACTATCAGAACTTCAGAACTGTATCATTAGTACCAGGGGTGAAATCCAGCAGGTTCTGACAGGTTCTGGAGAATCAGTAGCGGAAATTTTGAGTAGTTCGGAGAACCGGCAAATACCGCCTCTGGCTGGCTCCAGACTGGGGAGGGAATGGAGATTTTGCAGTGTCCTTCCCTTGCCACACCCACAAAGCCACACCCACTGAGCCACACCACGCCCACCAAGCCACGTCCACAGAACTGGTAGTAAAAAAATGTGAATTTCACCATTGATTAGTACCCTCAGGAGGTCGGTCGTAAGGTCAAATGTTTGCTAAGTGACTGATAATAAATTGGGACTACCGAAAAAATCCACCTGCTTTAAAACAATGCTCTTTTTTTTTAAAGGCTCCAATATTCCTCTTCTTTGGGTCACAAGTTGCAGGTATCCTCCTTCTGCCCCTACTGCCTCAGGCCTCTTAGTGCAGGGGTTGCCTAGGATTGAGTCACCAACTAGTGTGCTTTATTTATCCAAAAGATTTATGTAGATGCCCATCTTATATTGAATTACAATGGGTAAGTGGGACAGTCAACTCTCTGCTGGGCTCCCAAGAGGCTGATCTCCCAATTGAGGTCCTGGCCTGCCGTGCTGACCTCAAAGCCAGTGTTTGGATTAGCAGCATTTCCTGTGTAGTCAGGAGATTGTTGCTTTCCAGCACAATCTAAAGCAGCCCCTTGCCTATCTCACCCACCCCAGAAGAGCCTTATCATCTTGACCATTGTTATCAGTCATTATGCTGCCCAGGCAGGGGGCTGCCTGACTCCTTACTTCTCAAGAGATCTCACCCAGTTGTTTCCTTTCAGATAGTGGTTGGAAATGTCACAAGAGCGTGATGGAAATTCTTTTTTTGCGAGGCTGAGCTTCCTCTAAGTTCTGTGGCTGAGTGGTCGGGAGGTGGAGAAATGTCTGGATGACTGCATTTAACTCAGCTCGGAATGGTTTTGACCTGTGAGAAACGCACAGGTCAAAAGACGGGATGAGACGTGCTGCTTCCACAGCTCAAACTTGCCCCCCCCCCTCTCTCCATGGAAAAAACCCGAATGTTTCATCCACATATGTGCATCATATGGCTAATGATCGATGCCTCTGTTTTTATTTTATTGCAGATCGGCTTTAATGCTTTCGCTGTCGTGATTTACCGTGGGTTTTGAATAAGGATGTATTTGGCACTCGGCCCATTGCTCTGAGCCATTGGATTAGAGATATAAAAGGCCCAATAAACAAATGAAAATATTATATATATATATATATCTGCAAATTCAATTTGCAGATAGATTGCAAGGAGACCCAATTTCTTATGGCAGCCTTCCCCAATCTGGGAAACCTCGAATGAGTGGACATTGGAGTTTTAAATCTTTCAATAAGGGTCAGGATGTCTGGGAAAATCCCAGATTTAAAATCTGCACGTCTGCACAGCACATGGCTCAGGAAATATCTAACTTGTTGGACTTCTTCAGGGCAAGGATAGGACATGAGGTTCCACAGAAATCAAGAAAGGTATATCTAAGGAGATCTATCTAGTTCTTTCTCCATCTTTGGCGTTCTACTTGGCTATCAGGCATGGGCAAACCTGTGTTCTCTTGATATTTAAACTGCAGTTCCATGGGAATGGTAGTTCAGAAATATCTGCACACCATCAGACTGCCTATTTTTGCAGTGTTTGTTTTATTTATTTTGTCAAGCATGTATAAGATAACAGATATAAGTACAAACATGATTATGAATAGAGGAAATGGGAACAGTAGGACAGGGACGGTAGGCATGTTGGTGCGCTTATGCACGTCTCCTTTATAGACCTCTTAGGAATGGAGTGAGGTCCACAGTAGACAGTCTAAGGTTAAAGTTATGGGGGTTTGAGGATGTAACAATGGAGTCAGGTAGTGCATTCCAGGCGTTGACCACTCTGTTGCTGGAGTCGTATTTTCTGCAATTGACTTTGGCACAGTTTACCTTGAGTTTGTAGCTATTGTGCGCTTGTGTATTGTTGCAGTTGAAGCTGAAGTAGTAATGGACAGGTAGGACATTGTAGTAGATAATTTTGTGTACTACGCTCGGGTCAGACCATAGGTGGAGTAGTTCTAGGTTGTCCAAGGGCAAAATTTCAAGCCTGGTGGTATAAGGTATTCTGTTGTGAGGAGAGGAATGGAGGACTCTTCTCGTGAAATATGTCTGGACTCGCTCGATATATACTCCATTCTGTTGCATAACAAAGAAAACAGGTTGGTTCATTCTGAAAAAACAGAATTCATGACATTTGGTAGTAATAATCAGACCACCTGTAATCGTACCATGCTGGGATTCATGTACCCACACGACACTTTGAAAATACACAGGAGAAACAAAAAGAAAATAATAATAGCAAGTAGATGGTGCATGAATAGCAAGTATGGGTGGTCTGATGCTTGGAAAAATGCTTATTCACATCATATTATTCTTCAAGGTTCAGAATAGGTTTTTATACTAGTACATTAATATATACGTACTTCAGAATGTATGTAAAAATGTGTTTTTCCTATTGCAGTTCTGCCTTCAAAACTATTATTATTGCCAGTCAATTACAACCTCGGTTTCTCATTCCCAAGAAGAAAATACTTCCACTGCAAGCCGCAAAGAACCTACGTCTCTTTTTAATATGACTTTTGAATTCCTTTTTTTAAAATGCTCAGATGGGACAAACTGGCAATTGGAGTCCTGTTCAGCTAGCTTTCTTGATGTGAAATGGGAGTTAACAGTAAAAGTAACAGAGTCGGAAGGGACCTTGGAGGTCATCTAGTCCAACCCCCTGCTCACGCAGGAGAACTATGCTATGGATTCAAACTACCAAACTGCCGACCTTTTTGATCGACAAGCTTAGTGTCTTAGCCACTGAGCTACGTAGTCATGTGGCCCTAAGAATATTCAATGTGCATGATTGTTACATTGCTATCTCTCTTTCTCATCCATCCATCCATCCATCCAACCATCCATCCATCCATCCATCCAACCATCCATTCATCCAATTTTTACGACAGGACTTTCACTAGTAAAAACATAAGGCAAACAACATTTAAAATCTAGATACAGCACATAACATCAAGCCACCGACCCTCACCCCCCCCCACATTCCCCAATCTTAGTCTTCAGAGATGACCCATGAATAGGATGCCATTCCAGAGGATTGACCCATCACCAAAAAATCAATGCTTGCAGCTTCTGAGGAAGAAGTTTAGCCAATTCTACTGCAAAGAGTTGGCCTTCTATGAAACCTGGTGCCGTTGCAAAGATGAAAACTAGCAGAAGTTTGGTATACGAACATATTCAGGGGAATCCCCAATGCATGCATGTTCAATAAAGACCGGCTTTGAGTCTGAACCATCTTGTAGGCATTGATTATCTCAAAAGATGGTTAATCTCTAGAAGCATTCTATTCCTATACATTTTAACCCATCCCATCCCTCTATTCCATTCCGTTCCGTTCCGTTCCATTCCATTCCATTCCATTCATTCTATTAATCAAAATAAATGTTCAAAGCTATACTACTTGTTTTAATAACACAAAGGTTAAGGTAAAATCCCCTAAACTGTAGTCAATGGATTTCTGAGGAGGAAACGGGCAAACAGGTCACTCTCTATTCAAGTATATAAATAAAACAGTAAATTGGCTCAGAAATAGGATAACCTTTAATTCACCAGGGCTTGCTCTTGCTGACCTCAGGTGGTTGTATCAACATAAAGGGATTTTAAAGGGGCCCTTGATTCAGGAGCAGTGCAGCCAAAACAGGCATTTATAAGCAAATTCATATTGGGGATTGATTGAAATAAAGTTAGGAATGCCTTTCCCTCTCCAGAAAATAGGTCTCCTTGAAGTATTATAATAGCGCATCAAAACCAGAAGGAGTCCATTCCTCCCCCGCCTTACCTTGGCCATTTGGGGCTCTGAGTAGTCTATAGCAGATTTACTGTTTTTTGCTTTTTAAGGCCTTTATACCCTTCTCTTTACATAACTCTTCCCCTTACTCCCAACTGCAGACAGTACTCCATGAAACTAGGGAGAAAGAGAGGGGGGGAAAGAGAGAGAAAGGGAGGGAGGGAGGGAGGGATTTTAATTAAACGAAGTTTAGCCAAACTAAATAGCTAAACCATTGCATAAAGGGTATCAATTGCTATGCATGAATGTGGACATAATTGCAAGATGCTGAATTTCTTCAGACGATCTTGTGGAATTTGCTTTCTAGAGCATCCATGAAGCTTTGCGTGATATGATTCTTTTGATCTGAAACACAGACTTGCATCGTCAGCTGATAGAGCCTGAAACAACAGGAAATCAGGACAACTTTATTTTCCTGGGTTTCCTACATGACTGCATTCTACAGCCAGGTGGAACTTCTATTAGCCCCTCTAGACAGGATGCAAGGACTCTGGTCTTTCCTCTCCTCAAACTACTACATGAATTGCATCAGCTCTGCTGCGCCAGCCAGCTTTCTCTTGGGCCAGAAGAGGAAGTACCTCACACTATACAAACACCTTAAAGACGAGATGAGAAGGGGGTTCTTAGGACAAGAATAACTCTGACTCAGTGGAAAGGAAGTGGTGGAAGCTCACTTGACTGAACCCACCAGAAACAAAACAATGGAAGAAGGATCTTCCCATTGTCTTTAAAGATAATATCTAAATGCTGAAAATATACGTGTTATGTATTTTTGTGTGCGTGCGTGCGTGTCATTCATTCATTCTGATTATCTTTTGAACTGCCAGAGATACTATTCATTTAAAAAATTTTTTTTTATCTTTTGGACCAAAGGTTCATTCACTGCACCGTCTTAGCAACTTTGGGTTGTTTAGTGAAAGTAATGAAAAAGGCCTTCTTGGATCAAAAGGCCCACTTTGATCAAGAACAACGTGATCTTTCTGTAGGAGAGAAGGGAGGAATAACTTGTGTGTAAGCTCCTTCTCTGTTAGCCACATTGTGTTCTGTGTGGGAGACAGGAAATGCAAACTTACAGTTGCCCTTTGTCCTCTGGCCAGCTTATTCTCCTTCAGCTTTTTATTCCCAACACAACTACTGTACATCAAGTGAGGACCCACCTAGTTCCTGCATTCTTGATGAGCTGTTTTGCACATCTCATCATGGTTGAGTGTCAGAAGGTCAAAGATATTGTAATATTAGCACAGATATGTGCTAAACCTTCCTATATGCAGTAATATTTGATTCAAAGGTGTTTAAGAAATGTATGGAATCCAGATGAGTTTTAGTTTTTTTTAGCACGAAACTGTTCTATAAGCTACCCTTAACCAGAGTCATTTGTTTTGATTTTTCCAGCCTTTTCTTTCAAATGCTTGGTTTTGGAAGTTGGTTGCTAATAACAAACATAATAGTTGCTCAAACTTCTGGTGATGCAACACCAATGCTCCCTTTTGTGTTGACCTTTCTTTCCCGTGAGAATTCTCCAAAGAGGGAATGCAGTGTGTCTTTGTCTAATGCTCTTCTCCTACCAATGCATGGACTCCGCTTAGCTGCTTTTGGGTTTCTTCTTTCTTTGGCCTAGCTTATATCATCATCATAATGGACTTTGCATAGGTAAGGTTTTCAGAAAACTACAAGATTGTCCCCTTATAGTCTTTCTCTCAGGTGAGTTTTCCCTGGTCTGTCTGAGATCTCCTGTCTGCTACATGGGATGAGTACAGCTTCTCAGCTCCTGCTTTAACTACACACACACATACACACCTTTTCAATAACAAATCTCTCTGTTCAAAATTTCACTCCTTTTTGGAATACCTCCTGAGCACTGAGATGCTTATTTTTTTTTGTGGGCTTTGCTATTTTGGGTTTTCTAGTTTTCTTCTTCTTTTTTTTTCAGATCATCCTCTCCTCTCCTCTCCTCATCTCTTGCCACATAACTCCAATGGATTCTGGGCAGTGCATACAACTCTTTGGTTAAAACTCTAGAGGAACTAATTCTCAATCCTTAACTTTAATTTTATTTTAAATCTAAATGTGTATCTTAAAGACTGATGCACTTATTAGTACGTAAATTCTTGTTTAACAAAGTTGACTTCTTTGAAACTCTAGAAATTTCAGTAATAATAAATGTGTAGGCCTTCAAAGGAATCCCAAGACTTGTTGTTTTGTTTCTGGCAAAGAAGCAAAATGTGGATTCAGAAATACTCTGGTTCTATGAAGAACATAGCATGTCTTCTTTCCAAAATCTTGAACAGAATCTTTGACAAAATCTAGGCCATTTCCATGTTTGTACTTTAGGCTATCTCCCAGCCACTGTGGGCAGGATGTAGAGCTTGTCTAACAATGGCCTCTATGACCAGAACAAGGGGGATGGTATCATAAACCTCCAGTGTGGAAATAGATCCTAAGCATCACTGCTTGACCCTCACAGATACTGATTTGTTGCTCCTTTTTATGATTGACATTTCTCTTTCCATTTTCTCCATAAGGTCAAGATAGGGCATGTGATTCTCCTTCCCCACACAGCACCTTGCAACACCTTGCAGTGATTATCCTTACAGACAGTGGTGGGATTCATTTTTTTTTACTACCAGTTCTGTGGGTGTGGCTTGGTGGGTGTGGCTTGGTGGGCATGGCAGGGGAAGGATACTGTAAAATCTCCATTCCCTCCCCACTCAGGGGAAGGATACTGCAAAATCCCGATTTCCTCCCGATCAGCTGGGACTTCGGAGGCAGAGAATAGAAGCCGGTGGATCCAGTCAGAGGTGGTATTTACCGGTTCTCTGAACTACTCAAAATTTCCGCTACCGATCCACCAGAACTGATCAGAACCTACTGAATACCATCTCTGCTTACAGCGTCTCACAGAGAAAGATGAGACTGAGGACTTTGTAACTGAATCTTTCTCATCCCACTAGGCTGCCCTGATTCCTCCCATGAGATTCATTATCAAAAAGTTAAAGGAGTTTCAAAATAAAAATCCTATATTTTTGTATGAAATAATTCCTGTATTTCATAAATATCATTTTAGTAGCTGGAATGATTGTTCTGACCTATGTTAGTTAGGATAATATTTTTTTTAATCTAAAATGGCAATTCATATACATTTTTTAGCTAGCTAAAATGTGATAAAATTATGATAAGTCAATTCCTTGCAGTTTAATGTTTCAGAGGACTAATAGATAAGAAATGATAAGCTGACAAGAAACCCAGAGACCCTGAAAAAATGAGAACCCACCGTATTTCCACAAAGAATGTATAACACTTAATTGTACAATCCAGGAAGCTTTCTGAGGCTTTAACACTACAATTTTTACTACTACTCAGTATCTCATAAACTTACACATGTGAAGAACCTCCATCTGACATTATAACAAGAGACAGACATGGTATCAGATTACCCACATATGTTGCCTCCTCCTTTCCTGAGGTGATGATGATTCTTGAAACTCAAAAGCTTGCAACAGTTTCGTCCCAAAGGTGCTTTTTCAGGAGGCAACAGGGCTTCCTTATTTTTTTCCTTTGAAGACATTTCGCTTCTCATCCAAGAAGCTTCTTCAGACAGGATAGTGGGGAACGGAAGGAATTCCCCACTATCCGGTCAGAGCTGAAGAAGCTTCTTGGATGAGAAGCAGAACGTCTTCAAAGGGAACCCCCACCCCCACCCCCAAGAAAGTCCAGTTGCCTCCTGAAAAAGCATCTTTGGGACAATGAGATACGATACTGTTTTGCAAAGTTTTTGCACCCCATCCTCTGCTATGGGAAATGGAGGCAATGCAATGTTTGGGGCAAACGTTTCTGAAAACGTTTTGAAATAGTGGACAATATTCATTGTTTGCAATGAAATGTCATGGCCACTAGATGTCAGCCAAAACCCACATTGAACCAGAGAGTCAAACTTTGAAAATTCCATAAAAGAGAAATCTCATAAAATAGTTTTACTTTAAAAAGTCTACCTTAGGAGATAAGGCTTACAGATTTTCATTAACCACAGTTTTTCAGTGAAAAGATACACAGTTCCTCAGGATCTTTGTGTGAGGAAACACACAAAGTAGTTCAAGGCTGCTGTCGAAGTTCCTCACCAGCTGGATTACAGGTGTTGGAATAAAGTATATGCTGTGATTCAACCACCATTTACAATTTGAACCAGTGCCTATTTTTGAGTTGAAATCATCTGTGCAATTGAATGTGCACCTGCAGCAGCAGTAGAAGGGGTGTATCTTGTCGATTCACATCTTTTCTACAAGGTGATTCAGATTAAGAGACTGCCCAGTCCTGAGTTGAAGAAGGGGAGAGATTCAGAGCAGGGGTGGGTTCCTAAGGGTTCGCACGGGATCCCGCGAGCCCGTTGGTCAAATTTACCGATCCGTAGCAATCCCTTTGGACCGTGGACCCGGAAGTAAGTCCTCCGCGTTCGTCCCCGCCCCCCCGCCGCCCAGCCAACGCTAAAATCGCTGGACGCCGGGGGCTTGGAACTCAGAGGGGTGCCCGGGACGCGTGCGAAGATTGCCTCTCCGTGCCGCTTCTCACAGCCGGCCAGGGAGCTTAGCGCCAAGCGGCAATGAGAAGCGGAGCAGAGGGGTGAGCTCTTTCACACAGAGACACAGACGCACACACACACGCTGGCGTGCTCCGAGAGGCTGGCTCTTTTCTCTAGCCGAGGCTGACGTCTGGCTGAATCTCTAGCCAGCTCCCTTATCCTCACGACGGAGTCGGCAGCCTTTGCCCCGCTAAGAGACGATGCTGTGACAGCTGCCGCCGCGCTCCCTTCTCTTTCCTCGATGGGCGAGGAGGCGGCCGCGGCGGCGCTTCGCTGAGGGAAAAAGAAGACAGCGCAGCCGCCTTGCTTGCTTTCCTGCCTGCCCGCCCCAGCCCCTGCTGCTGCTGCCGCCGCCGCTGCTAACTGCCTAGCAGCGGCGGCGGCGGCAGCAGCAGGGGCTGGGGCGGGCAGGCAGGAAAGCAAGCAAGGCGGCTGCGCTGTCTTCTTTTTCCCTCAGCGAAGCGCCGCCGCGGCCGCGGCCGCTGCCTCCTCGCTGAAAAGATCGGCGCGCGCATGCCCCGCTCGATTACAGCCTCGGAGAGCTCGTAGCGGTGCGAGTCTGCGCTGTAATTTTGCAGGACCTGCACGCGCCTATCTTTTCAACACCGTGGAAAAGCGCCGAGTTTCTGCACGGCCCCTGATCACTCTAGACGCCATCGGGGAAGACGGGGAACACGAGGGGGACCTCGCGGATGGCATCGCCGGCAGCGCAGAGTCGCCGCTGCTTCACACGGTATTCTGTTGACACAGTGACTGGCAGACAGAGAGAGGCACAGAGAGAGAGAGAGAAAGAGAGAGAGAGAGAGAGAGAGAGAGGGAGGGAGGGAGGGAGGGAGGGAGGAAGGGAATCAGAATCTGACAGACACAGAGAGAATGACAGAGAGAGACAGGAAGGGAGGGGAGAGACACAGAGATAAGAGGGAGGGAGAGAAAGATAGACAGAGACACAGAATGAGTGATTAAGTGCCTGAATGCGAGACAGGCAGACACACACACACAGAGAGTGACATAGATGGGCGGACGAAGGAGAGAGAGACAGAAAGAAAAAGAGAGAAAGAGAAAGAAATAAAGAGAGAGAGAAAGAGGAAAAGAAAGAAAAAATGAGAGAGAAAGCAAGAAAAAGAAAGAGGGAAAGAGAAAGAGAGAAAGAGAAAGAAAGAGAAAGAGAAAGAAATAAAGAGAGAGAGAGAAAGAAAGAGGGAAGGAAAGAAAGAGACAGAGAAAGAAAGAGAGACAGAGAAAGAGAGAGAGAAAGAAAGACAGAAGGAAAGAAAGAAAAAGAAAGAGAGAGAGAGAGAGAGAACTTATGACCACAATTAAGCCCAAAAGTTTGGTTGCTAACCAAGACCATTGTTAAGTGAGTTTCACATTTTCCAAATTGGCTACTCCCACCCGGTCACATGGCTTGCAAGCCACTCCCACCCGGTCACATGGCTGACAAGCCACTCCCACCCAGTCACATGGCCGGCAAGCCACTCCCACCCGGTCACATGGCCAGCAAGCCACTCCCACCTGGTCACATGGCCGGCAAGCCACTCCCACCCAGTCACATGGCCGGCAAGCCACTCCCACAAATTAGGCCACACCCACAGAACCTGTTCCAAAAATTTTGAAACCCACCCCTGATTCAGAGCAACCGCACCCTAAAATCTCTCCGGATATATTTAGCAGGTTAGAAAATTATGGTTTTAGCTTGGCAACATGTTGTCTGTTGGATGTTAGCAAATAAAGGATTGAACTTGACTGGATCTCGCTATGTCTTGTTTCTTGGCTTGGGTCTGACATCGGGGACAATCCAATCCCTTATCTCCCCCAATTTTACTAAAAAATCATAGCAAGGACAACTAAGGATTTCTACTGCCTTCAGAGTAAGGTTTTAATCTGTGACTGGCAATCTTGCAGTAACCGCATTCATTCTAGGTCAGGGGTGTCAAACTTTTCATTAAAGGCCGCATCAGGGTTGTGTTTGACCTCAGGGGGCTGGTGTGGGTGTAGCCAGCTTGATGTCACTTGTGTCAGGGGCGCCTTTGATGGCCCGAGCACTCTGCCAGTGAAAACAGGCTCCTGAGCTCCATTTCCGGCTGTGACAGCCTCCTGCAACCAT
The DNA here is from genome assembly GCA_039707465.1 of Rhabdophis nuchalis. Classification (NCBI taxonomy): domain Eukaryota; kingdom Metazoa; phylum Chordata; class Lepidosauria; order Squamata; family Natricidae; genus Rhabdophis; species Rhabdophis nuchalis. The sequence continues at coordinate 68,030,440 of CM077646.1, forward strand.
CTGCCAGCGAAAATGGAGCCCAGGAGGGCCAAACACAGCCCTCGTGAGCTCCGTTTTCAGCTGCAATGGCTTCCTGTAACCCTCTGCCAGCAAAAATTTTTTAACATTTTTGCTAGGCAGAGGCACTGTGGGCTGGTCCTTCATTGTTTCCAGGGTGGCCCAGGTGAACAGCACGGGGGAGGGAATGCCTTTTCTGCTTGGTAAATTGATGCACATGTATAAAGGGCAAATCACAATACATATTTCATCATTTGCCCAATATACGCTCCTGTGGTGTATATTTATTTATTCATCACTTATATTGCTATAATATCAAAAAACATGACTCTGGGTGCCCTGAAATATGAATCATGAGCCCAAGCTGGAAAAGTAAATAGAATCATATTATTTTCCCATCATTATTTTCAAATGCTATTTACACAATGTGTGCATGCGACTTTTATGGTAAGATGACACACAAATTGTATTACGTCTTAGGTGGTAAGATGCATACTGCTGGAAATATGATTTTGAGACTCACCATTTCTAGATTATTATTGTCTGGCGTCTGAAATGAACAACTGGGAACGTGACTGCCTTGAAGAACAGGACTGGGCTGCATCTCTATATCAATTCTGGTTTCTCAGTGTGTGGACTCGTGTAATTACTTTGTAATATTTAAAATTATGTGCTGACATGCTACATAATTAAGCAGAACAAATGAATTTAGGACTACAGACTCTCCAATTTAAAAGGACTACATCAATCTGATTTATTTGACAAAGCCACCAAACTGAAGAGAGTTAAATATTGTTTTTTTTTAATTTTTTATCTTTTCTTATTTTTATTTTATATATTATTATTTTTTTTGTTACAATTCTTTTTTTTTTTTATTGAAATTTTTATAATATTTTACAATATTTCACCCAGTGCTGTACAAAACAAAAGGAAGAGTTGGTTTCAAGTGTCTTCTGTTATCTTTAAGATCTCCAAAATCCACGTTCTCTAGGTACAGGCGTCAAGGCATCCAAAGTTCCAAGTGCATAGTCCACAAATGGCTTCCAAGTCTTCCAAAAAATATCTTTTTTATAAACCCCCTCTCTGAATTTAATATCACACGTCATTTTATCATTTAAGGCTAATTTCCACATTTCACAGAACCATTCTTCTATTTTAATATTTACCTCTGTTTTCCAATATCTTGCTATTACAATCCTACCCATTATAATCATAATTCTAATCAATTCTTTCTCATGTTTTGTTAACTCAGGTTCATTAATTATCAATAACAATATATTTTCTGATCTCAATATTATTATTCTTTTCATCATTTCACCCATCATTTTTTCTAATTGCTGCCAAAACTTTTTAATTTTCACACATTTATACCACATATGTTCATAAGTTCCCACTTCCATATTACATCTCCAACATTTATCGCTCATTTTTTTATCTATCAATGATAATCTTAATGGGGTCCAATACCATTTCCAAACAACCTTAAAATTATGCTCTTTAATCCTTATAGACAAAGTCCTCATGATTCGACTCTTCCAGTTCTCATTCCAATCCAAATCCAATATTTTAATCTTAAGGTCTTCCTCCCAGTTCCTTTTCATTACCATTTGTGGATTTCCATCAAAATTTATAATCTTATATATCTTACTAACGAGTCCTTTTAACCCAATTTCATCTTTAATAATTTGAGATACTAAACTTTCAAATTTAGTTTTATTTCTATCTATTTTACATATTCCCTTTACTTTCATAGTCCATTTTTCTACCTGTATTTTTTCGAACCAATTCAACTCCAATCTTTGGATTACTTTTTTTTTCCTACTCTCAATTCCTAGAGCTCTTAACCAATTTACTATATTTCCTATATTTTCATCCTCAATTACTTTATCCCGACTTATATTAGTTTTAATCGGCCAACTTTCAGTTGTCTTCCCCAAGAAAGCTATATCCGGGATCAATTTTTTAACAAATTTATTCCAAATTTTGCTCAGCCCCTTTAACCAATAACTATTAATTGCCTTTGTTTTTGCTCTATCTAGAAACCATATAGACCCAAATCTCTTAATATCTTTTAGCTCCAGATCGCCCCAATGACCATCTCCACCTTTGAGTATTTTTATCACGGTTCGAATATTATACGCCCGATAGTAATTAAGTAGATTGGGAATTCCCAATCCACCCTCTTTTTGATTTTGATACCACATTTTCTTCATTATTCTTGGTTTTTTCCCACCATTACAAAATTTATCCAATTTCTTCTGATAGTGATAAATATTGTTTTAGCATGCATGCCTAGACAGAACCACTCCGATGGTATGTAGTATAGCAGGCATGTCCAAAGTCCGGCCCGCGGGCCATTTGCGGCCCAGAGGTCGGTTTAATACGGCCCTCCAACAGCCCTCCCTGCTCTGTGTAAATGTGGCCCTCCCTTCCTCCCTCTGTCTCTGGGGCTGTGTGGCTGGGAGGGAGGTGGACGGAGGTTACGGACGCCTCCTCCCGCAGCGGGCGAGGGAGCAGGCGGGGTGAGCACCCAAGGCTACCGTCATCTTAAGCACCACTGAGGCTGTCGCCCGGCAGGGGCGTCAGGCAGGGAAGCCGGTCGCGCCTCCATCGCTGCACGTTCTGGGGCTGCAAAGCTGGGAGGGAGGTGAACGCGTGGCCCCAGAACGTCCGCTTGGTGCCTGCCAGAGGGAGACGTGATGGAGACGCGACCGGCTTCCCTGCCTGCATCAGGCAGGGAAGCCGGTCGTGTCTCCATCGCGGCTCCCTCCGGCGGGCACCACGGCTTACGTTCTGGGGCCGCGTATTCACCTCCCTCCCAGCCACGCAGCCCCAGAACGTGCAGCTCCCGCCGCACAAGGTCGCCCGGCAGGGGCATCAGGCAGGGAAGACGGATGCGCGGCCTCAGAACGTAAGCCGTGGTGCCTACCGGAGGGAGCCGCGATGGAGACGTGACCGGCTTCCCTGCCTGATGCCCCTGCCGAGCGACAGCCTCGGTGGTGCTTAAGATAACGGTAGCCTGGGGTGCTCATCCCGCCTGCTCTCTCGCCCGCTGCGGGAGGAGGCGTCCGTAACCTCCGGCATACAGGCCCTTCTGCTGCTTCCCGGGGTAGGGGAGGGGAGGAGAGGGGAGAGAGGGAGTGACTGACAGACACAGAGAGAGACAGAAGGGGAGGGAGGGAAAGACAGAGAGACAGACAGAGACAGAGAGAAAGAGAGGGAGGGAGAGAGACGGAGAGAGACACAGATAGAGAATGACACCGGGAGGGATTGAATCGGAGACAGACGGGGAAAGAGGGAGAGACAGACATACAGAGAGAGGGAGGGAGGGAGAGAATCAGAGAGAGTGACACACACAGAGACAGGGAGAGACAGAGAGAGGGAGGGAGAGACAGATAGATAGAGACTGATTAAGTGAGTGAGAGACAGACAGACAGACACACACAGAGTGACAGAGAGAAAGAGAGAAAGAGAAAGAAAAAGAAAAAGAAAGAGAGAAAGAAAGAGACAGAAAGAGAGACAGAAAGAGAAAGAGAGAGAGAGAAAGAAAGAGAGAAAGAGAGAGAAATGGAGAGAGAGAGAGAGGAAGAAAGAGAGAGAGAGAGTGAGAAAGGGAGACAGAAAGAAAGAGAAAAAAAAGAGAGAGAGAAATGGAGAGAGAGAGAGGAAGAGAGAGAGAAAGAAAGAGAGACAGAAAGAAAGAAAGAGAAAAAGAGAGAGAGAGAAAGAAAGAGAGAAAGAGAGAGAGAAATGGAGAGAGAGAGGAAGAAAGAGAGAGAGAGAGAAAGAGGTAGGTAAGTTTTTTTAAATTTATTTTCAATACATTGTGAAAACTCAACTGTCAGTTGATCTTAATGTTATGAAATGAAAAGTATGTCATTTGCAATTAACTTGGCATAAAATAATTTATTTGCATTTAATTGTAATGGTTCAAAGAATGTTCGGAAAAATGTTCGGCCCTCCACCATGTTCACTTCATCCAATCTGGCCCTCTTTGAAAAAAGTTTGGACACCACTGCAGTATAGATATGAATCACCAGGAGAAAGAAGGTGAATGCCAGGTGGGTAAGAGGCAACCCAGTCTAAATACTATGCGTGAGAGAAAATGGGTAAAGGCAGTCGATCTCAAATAGTTCAAAGAGTATATTGTGTAGGTTGCAGATAATACAGTGCTCTGTATGGCATGATTTTGTGAAACAAAGAAGAATTGTTTGGAAGAATCACATGTCATTTTTTGGTTTTAGGACATTTATATTATTTGAAAGGTTGGGGGGTAATTTTCAAAGGATGGTAATCTCTGAAACTGAAGATGAGGTCTATCTTTTAAGAACAAGGATCTTAGAAACAATCCTATCATATTTGAAAAAATATATTTCGGCAAATACAGTAACAAGCTGGGCTATTAACAGTGATTGGAAGAAATTGCTGAAATGAAATTAATTGCAGAAAAGATAAAATTCTGCCACTAGGTGGTGTCCAAAGCCAGCAGCAAATCAACTTGCTATAGACTAGCAAAATGAAGAGGTTTCAGTTTATCCCAATGGTGTGTGTGTGCGTGTGTTCTAAAATATTTTAGAACCTCTTCTGTAGGTGTGGCCTGCTTTGTGGGAGTGGCTTGCTGGCCATGTGACCGGGTGGGAGTGGCTTGGCAGTCATGTGACTGGGTGAGCGTAGTCAACTTGTAAAATGTGGTGAAACTCACTTAACAACACTCTTGCTTAGCAACCAAAATGTTGGCTCAGAAACGCTGGCATTTGAAGCACGCAAGTCTTAAAGCTGTCAAGTTACAAGACCCTTGCACCTCTAAACCTTTAGAAAAAAAAAACACCCAGGGGTGTTCAAACTTGACAGCTTTAAGACTTGTGGACTTCAATTCCCAGGATTCCTCCTCTCACTCTTCATCTTGATGATGTGTGGACAGGCGGGCGGTTCTAAACTGCACTGTAGATTTGTGGAACCTCTTCTATAGAAGAGGTTAGAACTGGCAGGAACCCACCCCTGCCCCAAACCCATACCTTGTGGAACTTTCCAGTTTAAAGAATTTACAGTATCTTTTGTCATGAACAAAATGGGAAATCATCTCTCCAGGCATCTGATTGTTGTCGTTAGTTACAAAGTCTTGTCTGACCCATCGTGACCCCATGGACAACGTTCCTCCAGGCCTTCCTGTTCTCTACCATCCCCTGGAGTCCATTTAAGTTCACGCTGCTTCAGTGACTCCATCCAGCCACCTCATTCTCTGTTGTCCCCTCCTCCTTTGGGCCTCAACCTTTCTCAGCATTAGTCTCTTCTCCAGTGAGTCCTTCTTTCTCATTAGGTGGCCAAAGTATTTGAGTTCCATCTTCAGGATCTGGCCTCCTAAAGAGCAATTCAGGGTTGATCTCCTCTAGGACTGACCGGTTTGAACACCTTGCAGTCCAAGGAGTCTTCAGCACCATAGCTCAAAGGCCTCAATTCTTTGGCACTCAGTCTTTCTTATGGTCCAACTTTCACAGCCATACATTGCAACTGAGAAAACCATAGCCTTGACTATATGAGGCATCATATCTAGTCCACCAACTTGAATATACTCTCCATGTTTTACAGATGTATCTAAATGGTGCTGTTCCACTGATTCTTCATTTCTAATTTATTTTTTCAATCTTTGGCCAAAACAGGGGATATCTTGGAGCAGATCTGGGGCTAGCACAAAAGGTTATGGAGGGGAGCAGAAGGAAGTCCTTTTGCATAATGTACCATAGCAAGTTGGGGAAAATACAGATGTACCCTAGAAGTAAGGAAAGGGATATGGAAAATTCCAACACTGTTGCTATGAAGTTATCATCCGGATTCTTGCAGTCCAAGTAAGGTAGTCCTACCTTGCATTGGGTTCAATGAAAGTCTAAAAAGATAGTGGTGTATATTTCAAAACATTTAAGAGAAAATATTGCATAATCTTTCAGAACACAAACATCTGGTCAGCTGCTTCAGGCAGACTTACAACCTTTGTTATAATAGAGTAATAGGAATACAAAGTTCACTGTACTGGAGAAACACAGAATGACCTCAAAACAATTTTTTTTCTAAATGTGCAACTTATTTTATTGTGAGTCTGGAGTTCTGCTCTCCAATTATGTTTCAAAGGTGGCATAAATTTCAATATGCTTTCTCATCGTTTCCCTCTTCAAACTGCTATCTACCAGAATGGTTAGACTTCACGACCGTTTTTTCATCTATAGCCAATACATTCAAAGACTCAAGGCTGGAAAAGGCTGCTTTAAAAAAAAGGGGAATACATCGGAAGCAAATTTTGTGCAGTGACTTATTCATGCAAGCAAGATATTCTCTGGCAAAAAAGGTAGGCTTGGACTGCCTTTTACTGGAGAACTTCTATGAGGAACATAGCCAGTTTAGGAGTTGGATACCTATGGGATTGCTTCTCAGAAGTGGTGGGATTCAAAAATTTTTACTACCGGTTCTGTGGGCATGGCGTGGCTCGGTGGACGTGACTTGGTGGGCATGGCAGGGGAAGGATACTGTAAAATCTGGGACTTGGGAGGCAGAGAATAGCCAGTCAGAGGTGGTATTTACCGGTGTCTTCCAAAATATCTAACAGGGCTGTGTGGTGGTGGTGGGTTTTTTGGCATTGGACTTGGTACAGCTTTAAAATAATATTGATATTTTAATTTGTTTTTTACTGTAGAGAGAAAATGTAAATTGCTCGGAATTCCACTGGACTGAAGAGACAAATAAACTCCAGGCATAATTATACATTTTTCCAGGCATGAAATCCTCTTCATTATCTTCACTACTTGTTTGGACCTGGGAGCTCACACTTGGTGCTTCTATGTATGCAGAGCGTCTGTGATGATGCCTGGGCAGCTGGGCGGAGCCTTCTGCCGCCACTGCTACCACTTTGCCTGAACCAGGGCAAACCGGCAGAATACCAATTCTGATTTTTTCTTTTGTAAAAGTATTGAGAAATGGTATTCAATAATGGAAGGTCCTGTTTTTTATTTGTTATGTTCCCTCTCATTTTTTGTTTTTCTAAAGCAATGGTTAAAGATAGACCTCGATTTATGACAATTGATCCCAAAATTTATTTTGTAAAATGAGAGTTAAGTGAGTTTTGTCCCATTTTACGACCTTCCTTGCCACAGTTAAGTGAATCACTGCAGTTGATACGTTAATCACCTAGTTGTTAAGTGAATATGGCTTCCTCATTGACTTTGCTTTTCAGAAGTTCACAAGAAGTGGTCACATGACCTTGGGACACAGCAAGTCACAAATATGAACCAATTGCAAAGTACAGTGGTACCTCGCTTCACGAACGCCTCTCTTCACGACCAATTCGGAGCACGACCAGAAATTTTCCAAAAAATGTGCTCCGCTGCACGAACTCCGCCTCGCTGCACGAACTCAGCGTGGCGGCCGGTCCATTGAGGGCGCAGGGGAATTATGAGTTCGCACTGTGCCTTTTCCGGGCTGCACCCTGCCGCGGTTGTTGTGAGTGACGGGGACGGGTGTGTGTGTGTAAGCGAAGGCGGGGGGGAGGGAGAGCTGCCTTCCTGGCCGGACTTTGCAGCTTTCGCCCGTCCCTTTCCTGACTCGGCGCTCCTGCTTCTCGGGACGGGAGAAAGCTGCAGAGCCCAGCTGGGAAGGGAAGGCGGGGAGGGGGAAAGAGCTGCCTTCCCGGCCGGACTTTGCAGCTTTCGCCTGTCCCTTTCCTGACTCGGCGCTTCTGCTTGTCGGGACGCTTCCCAAAGCCAGCAGCCGCGCGGCCAGCCACTCCGTTTCTCCGTCTTACTCATCGGTCGCCTCTCGGGGTCCGGACCCGCCGCCCCTGCGCCGCCGCCGTTCCACCCTCACCAGCCCGGCGGCGGCAGCGGGGCGGCGGGTCCGGACCCCAAGAGGTGACCGATGAGTAAGACGGAGAAACGGAGTGGCTGGCCGCGCGGGCTTTGGGAAGCGTCCCGACAAGCAGAAGCGCCGAGTCCGGAAAGAGACGGGCGAAAGAGACGGGCGAAAGTCATGCTGGCTTGCTCCATCGCCCCTCAGCTGCTTTACATTGAACCCTATGGGAAACTGTGCCTCTCTTCAGGACCAATTCGCAACGCGAACAGAGTCCGTTCAAAAATCACGACCCAAAAACAAGGTCAGAACGGATTAACCGGATTTACATTGAACCCTATGGGAAATTGTGCCTCGCTTCACGACCATTTCGGATCGCGACCAGAGTCATTTCACCAATTAAGTTCGTGAAGCGAGGTACCACTGTATCTGAATTTTCTTCACAATTCTGGGGATGCTGCAAAGATTGTAACTGAAAAAAAGCAATAACACTTATATATCACTTTACAGTGCTTTTACAGCCCTCTCTAAGTGGTTTACAGTCAGCATACCGCCCCCAACAATTTGGGTCTTCAATTTACCCACCTTGGAAGGACGGAAGGCTGAATCAACCTTGAGCCTGGTGAGAATTGAACTGCTGAACTGCAGCCAGCAGAAGTAGCCTATAGTACTGCATTCTAACCACTGCGCCACCACAGCTCATAAGCTGGCCTTGCGTCACATTTTTCAGTGCTGTTGTAACTTTGAACGGTCAGTAAGCAGACTGTTGTAAGTCAAGGCCTACCTGTGTGTGGAATGGATCGATGTTGCACAAATATATGATTTAGGGAGTTGCCAGTTCAGTCAGCATTGCAAATTTGCTACTTTTTAAATAATTGTGCAGATAACAAGCCTTCATGCAATTAGAGACAGGTAAATATTGCTTGAAGTAAAGTGCAACTACCTCCTGAAGGCCATCCGGAACAATGGATTTGAAACAGTCCAAGGCCTGCATTCAGTTGCATAGTTTAAATGATCAGGCTGAAACGGACAGAGCTGTCCACTCTATTCCCAATCAGGATTGGTAAAACATTGCTTCTTTGCATGCCTTCACCAGTCTAGGTGGTTATTTTTTTGTAAAAAGCTGGTGTGTTGGCTGCTGAATAGATGATGAATTCCTGAAACCGCTTGGAACATTTTAAGCCTTTTGGGGGGGGGGGGGGGCTGTTTTCAAAGAAACCTTGTGCGGACTCTGGAAGAGGTTTTGAAGGAGGGTCAAGAGATTTCACCGTATCTCCACATACACAACTGTTCCATGGACCCAATATCAGATGATCCTTGATAGACAAATCAGCGTATAATTCCTTCATGGCAAAAGTTTGAAACCCATTGCTGAAGAGGGCTACAGAGCTCATTTTACATATATTCTCAATTTTGATTGCTTGCATTTCCAATATGAAGCAAGCTTATGGAGCCAATTTTGGAAAAAAAAACCTACCTTCTCCGCCTATGACCTGGGAAAGTCTCCTGTAAATAACATTAGGGAAGACTGAGCTATAAGGACTGATAGTCTGACTTTCTGTATCCTATTTTAACCTGTAGTCATGCAGCACGGAGAAAATGGCAAACGCCTGTGTTTCGATAGACGTCACCCACTATAACAACTGAAGTACGTTCTTGCAATTTCAATTTCTTGTCCTCAGGATGTTAAGTTGCTTAAATCTTACCTTACCATTAATTATTTCCTTGGTGTGTGCTCCTTCTCACATAACAACTAAGTCACACAACAGTGAATATCTGAGGTTTTATTGAATTTTATATACAGCATGAGTCACAGACAAACCCGTGACTACCAGACAAGACAAATGTCAATCCTTCTCAACAGTTAGCAGCTTAAAAGTTCTACAAACTACAGTGTCACTGCCATACTCATCCTCCCATGCAAGTGAGTTTTTATTTTATGCTTTTAAAAAAAAACTACACTTACAGTTGTGTCAGTTGCCTACTAATGCACAATGTCAACCTGGCCTACACAACACAGACACACACACGCACATACAACTCTTTTGCCACATTCGGAATTCCTCCAAACTGCTAGAGAATTTGACAGCTGCCCATCATCGGGCAACTTGGTTCCCAATGCTTGCGCTTTAAATTTTTGTAAAGTCCATCCAAAGAACTGAAAGGCAGCAAGCCTTTTGGCCAGCCCTCTTAACCTACAACACACCCCGACCAAATGGGATTGTTTGGGGGGGCCCACTGATGCAGAATGAACAAATTAGAAACTAGTAATTGTGAACACGCTTGATATTATCCCAGAGTTCATACAGGGATCGACCTCTGTGTCTATATCATTTATGGTTGGAGGAACAATGTTTGAACATAGTACCTTCAGGATTTTTTTTAAACCATCACGGTTAGATATGTTATGAACCATTGAAAATATGCTAGGCTAGTTGTTCCCATCAATACAGTCTGCTACATTCGTTTCTTTTTGTGACCATCTGATATTTTATTTATATGTTCCATGTCACCTGATCTAAAGAGGAAACTGTGGAAAATCAAATAGATCACTGAGGGGGGGGCACATCAGTAATAATGCTGCACGCACATACTCACTCACTTTCAAACACTATCTGTAACAAATAATCCAAAAATGCTTGCAAAGGGAATTAGGAGTTTAAAGCTATAGTTGCATTTTTTAAAACAATTAACATTTGTTAACTAATTTGATGCAGTGAGGAGAATGAATGAATGAATTTGTTAGCAAAAAAAAAGGCAAAATGAAAAGAGTCATGTTAGAATATTCAACAGATTGGATGCAATCTCATAAACCATGAACAGAAACCTTTAGAATGCATTGAAAGCCAGTTTTAATCACAAACCAAAACATCTTTTGGGGAAAATTCTGAAGATTAGGGCTCTACCATATTTTTCTTTTCTTTTTGTTGGTACACAGATGCTGGCTGTTATAGCATTTATCTAATAATACACATTCAGAAATCATAAGTGTTTACAAGAAATAGCAATGAAGTATTCACTAACAGACTTCAGTGGATATTGAATAATGAATACTCATCTAGGTCATATTTGTTCTTATGCTGTGCTAAGTTTTATCTACAGAAAATTCTGTACTTCACAAAGGTGGCCCTAGGAATCACCTCAAGCATTTCATGTTGTGACCAAACCATGCCCTTTAAAGTAATTTAGTTTACCATTAAGAGCATGCAGAAAACTGGAGGGGTATTGAGATGTTTAGGAGCAGTGATCATAAATTCAATAACAATTTGATATAGCAGGCCAAGGAAAATGTTAATAGAAACAAATATTAATAAACAATCAACATCTTCAGGGCTAGGGCAACAGACTGCTTAGGTGTTATCCAAAATCTCTTCAAATTGACAAATTCCTTAGGGGAACAAGTGGATTTTTGTTCCAGTACCAATCTGTGGTTCTTGTTAGCATTAGAGATCTGATTGTATAAAGAATTGTGATCCTGAAAATAATATGCTAAACCTCTTGAATCACGATTTAATTCTAAAGCAAAAGGAAGTTTCTCTATATAGGTTTCAAGTATATAAGTTTTCTTTGCTGACAGTCAGAAGGCCAAGTTCCACATTTAAAATGTAAATAATAAAACTTAACAAGTAAGAACTTCCGCATGAAATTCCACATGACGTAGGTTATTTTGGGATTGTTAGGGCTCTTAGATAAAACACTGGTCAAGTTAGAATTAAATAATTATATTCTGGCAATGTGAAAGAATACTTTACTGTTTCACAGCGTAAACAGCTAGAATTAAGAATTTTAATTCTGAGTTTCACAAATATAAAACTTGTGGGCCAGCATTAAAGAGGTTTTGGAAAAACATGACACCATGTCTGAAGGCTTACTAACAGAACGAATACTCATATACTTCTAGGCCCTGTTTACATTTTTGAAAAAGCAGTGAAAGTAGAGGTACAAGCAGCTCATGCCGCTGCTTTTCTAAATGTGCCTTGCAAGGGCAACTTCTGTTTGGAATACTTACCTATGTAATTTGCTCGAGTTCTTGTTTTACATGCTTTGAAACAGGAGGAACCTGCTTTGAGCATGTATATTGAGTAACAAGAGTGTGTGTGTGGAGGGGAAATACAGTTCGCTTGCTCTTTTGTTTCCCTACATCTTGACAATGCTCAGCTGTCACCATATCTTACTAATGCAAGAGGTTTCACGATGTCCTGTATGGGAACACAATGAGGTTGAACAGGCTGACTCTAAATATAAAAAGTACCAACAGCGTGAACACTGTTAAGTTTGTTAGTAGTACAGCTTTGGTTTCAGTTCCCAAGGGCATATTTAAATAACACGTTAACTCGGGTACTGTTTAAAGGATTGGCCTTATGACTTGATGCTTCCTTAAGCATTCCTGCCTTCCTTAGACACAGGGTAACTTTACGATAGATCTGAAGCTGACCGACTGTAGTCTATCTTAGCTACCACTCCAACTTTGGCATGGAGGAGCCTAAACCTAAAAGTTTAAGTCCTATTTATTATTGATATCAAGACTCCCTATTTTTTCTTCTCAGAACAGCTCACTCACTCATGCTTTCAAAACGTCCTGTTCATTTTTCTCAAAACAAACCAGGATTTCTTTATTTCTCGTTAAAATAACTGGTCTAGACACAACAGGACCAGGGACAAAGACTTCCAGTTTCCCCATTCACTTCCAAACAAAGCAAAAGCTCCTTATGAACTGGAAGGAGGGACCAGGTCATCTGTTTTCTTAATGCGAGGTCTGGAAGTTAAGGAGGAAACAGATCACATTTGAGCAGGTTTGCACTTGAGATCACATTAAACATTATTTGCAACCTTCCAAATCGTCTCAGAACAAGGTAGCTCATATTTATTCACACACTTCTTCATTTAAGAACGTCACTTCTTTATTCAAAGAGAGCAAAAGAGAGAGAAAGAGAGATGATGCTCTCAACCATTAAGTTCAAAAACAATCCCCAATAAGAATAAAAAATCCTATTAGAAACAATAAGGAAGCACTGAGAGTTTGAGTATTACACTCTTCAAGTATGCCATTTGGATTTTTAAATCTGTGACTATACATACATTAAAAAACAGTCAAAGTGCAACCAAGGGCTTTTGCTTAAAATATTCAAAGGGCTACTTCAAAATACTGTAGTACAACTGTGCAGGAACTGTACACAGTAGAACTAATCCACTTCATATATCTAGCCAGAAAGTTTAAACAGCAGAAGAGGCAAACCCAGGAAGAGATCCAGAAAGTTCCATGTATTGCATTGGTCTTTCACTAGGGAAAGCCATCCTGAAGCTATACATTCAGACACAGAAGGTGGTCAGGTTTCACAGTAGCATTGTAGGATAATCGGAGTATCGCTATGCACCGGATTATCTTGGTTACAATTTATGTAATTGTCTTTTCCTCTTCCGACCAGGTTTAGTACAGTAGTTGAGCCATAATTTAATTTGCCCATTGGTGTGCTCCAAATTTGTGTTTTATCTCTGTACACATACAGAATATTAAGATTTGCATCCAAAGAGAACCATGCTACATAAAAACAGTTTTTTGACAAAAAAAAAGAGTTCTTTAATAAATTCTAAAAAAAACCCTCACTATTGCCAATATGTCTCAGAGAAAATATTATTTTAACTGTAAACAAATTTCACACTCGGACATGTTACGTCTTCAGTGGAGGAAAGAACTGCCGACTAAGTTTGATGCACTTCCTTGCCAGATCCAGCTCGAGTGGGCGAGGCAGCGGCCTATTATCTTGTCATCATCTGGGGGGTGAAAAGAAGCGTTCCAAGTAGCTGGTAATGGCGTCCCAGTGCTTACACAGAAAGGCAATGAAGACCATGGCAAAGAAAGTGCTGAACGTCCTGCTGCGAGTCTTCATCAGAGGGACCACGCAGTTGGCCACGGTGGAGACAAACACCAACAGGACAGCCATCACCGCTAAAAGGATGTTTATTAGTTTGCCTAGAAGGTTTCTGGCAGTGGCATTTTCAAGGCCCTCCAACTGGACAACTTGCTGCTGTTGCTGCTGCAGTTCCATCTTGGAGATTCTGGTCTGGCAGGCTTCCAGGGCCTCCTGTTGAGCATAAGAAAACTGCTTAGTCATCTCAAAAAGGAGGGAGGGAGGGAGGGAGGGAGAGATCAATGATACCCTATGCTAGGATCTTTCTTACCCAAATGGAATACACCTCTAGGCATAAATGTTGTCAAGCAGTCCACTGACAAAACATCAGGTGCCAGAAGCTGACAGGATAATAATCAGAAATGCAGCCTGGCACATTTCCTATATAAAAGACTAAACACACCCTACAATGCCTTTGGGATTCCAGGAGTTGCAATCACATTTTGCAGGATGTGACTAATTCCTTTGGTTTCATATCCAGGAGCAAAATTAAGGATTCTCCAGGCTTCTTCCTACAGAACTGGGTTGCAAAAAACCGTGGACAACCAACAGATATTAGTTTTCTGTATCTCTTTGCTCTTGTTTGGCAGTTGTCAGGATTTCAACTGCCCAATCTGTAATATGGCTGGCATAATCTTCACAAAATTGTAGAGCTTTGAATGGCAATAAATCCCACATAAAAGTAATTTACAATTCATGGTATTGTGCGAATCTTCTGTTGTGAACAATATGGAGCGAGGAATCAAAAGGCTTTCAGGCTAGCATAACTGTCCCTTGATTTCACTTACCTGCTGATTTTCCTCCACACAGACAATTAGATCTTAAACCTGACATTGTGGCATTTCTTGGTGCAAATGCTCCAGTTATAGTAATAACATCCAAGTATAATTTATGCTGAAGCAAAAATAATGCCACTGGTGTAAATATATTCCTTTAGGTCAGGAGTGTTCAACTTCTGTAGCTTTTGAGACCCACATCAGATTTGCAAGGCAGTCTCTAAAAATGGACTCGGGCGGGGTCCCCCATTTTTCTGGATGGGTCTTTGAAAGTTTTAAGTGGTGAAAAAACCCTCTGAATCATCTGCATTCAGTGTGAACCTCAAGATGTCCGCTACTCCTCAAGTGAGCTGCCTATATAGATTCATAACTAAGAAAAAGGTAGACTGTGCGATTAAAAGTGTATCTTGCAGCTATGCTTTTGCAGTTGACGTTATATTCCCACCCAAAAAAGCTTCCGAATGACAGGATGATTGAAAACGGGGATGCTAAATTTCTCCTCTAAATTAATCTCTTCTTAAATCTGTCTCCCCCACTGTTTTTCCTGCTCTTGTGTATTCTTATATTGGAAGCGTAGCTGGGAGGAGGCCAAACATAATTTATGGAGATTCTCAGTCAGCCAGATCATGGTTGCCCCATGGTTGCTATTTAAAAGGCAACTGGCCTTACTTGATTTTTTTTTCTTTGAAAACATTTTGCTTCTTATCCAAGAAGCTTCTTCACCTTGGAACTGAGCTGAACTTCAGAACTGAAGAAGCTTCTTGGATGAGACACAAAGATTTTTCAAGGAAAAACCAAGGAAATCCAGTTGACTTTTGAACAGTCCCTTTGAGACAAACATAGTTTAATTTTTCTACACAGGTTTGAAAATCGCCCCTCTTCTCTAAATCCTCTGGAGGAGAGATCCATGTGGCAGAGATTATGTCAGTGCAAAGGTTTACCAGCCTCATATGGAATTAGACTTCTCGTAAGGGATAAACCAATATTTTGAGTAGAACATGCAGCTGTTTCTTCACATTCTGGATTTTTAAAAAAAACTTTAAGTACTTTATACACACACACAAAAAATCATCTTCGAGAAGTTCCTTATTTGTGATAAGTAACAAGAAAAAGCTGCTTGCTGAAGAGATGGGCATGTAACACTGGTTACTCTTTTTCATTTCTACATCTGCGTGGTTTCATTAAAATTAATAGCAAATATTGCCTTACTGGGGACAATACCATCATAAAATACTGTCTGCCATGGTACAAACATGCCTCCCAACTCACCTTTATTATAACTCTCTCTAAAGATGGAAGCAAGTTTGCCAGGAAATGAATTGATTTTTATTGTAAACCTGCCAGCTTTTCTTTACCAGGAATTTCTTAATAGGATTTGAATAAATTTTGCAATGGTATAATCATTACGGTTCCAGTAAGGGTCACAAAACTGAGATAATTCGGGATTTGAAGCACAGTATCTCAATTCTACTTTTAATGAGGATTAAAATATAAACTGAAATAGAGCAATGTTGGTGAAAAAAAAAGGCTCAAAAGATATAAGTAAATGAAGCGCAAATATAAACACTGTCTAACCTGGATATCTCTGGCTCGTTCATAGGACTGGTAAGCTATTTTTTCCTCCATGCTGGCCAATTCCTGTTTTAAGTTGAGGATTTCATTCTGATGAAGCTCAGTCAGGTCATTCAGCTGTTCTTCTAATCGCTCACATCTAGAACGGGGAAAAACAAACAAAACCCATGTGGCTGTCTTTTTTTTTTTTAAAGAAATCAACACAATTTCCTAGGTATCAAAACAGTTACAATAATTTTTAAAACAGGATCTAGCTAGTGAACATGACTTGCAATGATATAAAATGATCTGCACTTTTCTAAGCTGCATCAGACTCATCTCTTGGTAGGGCTTAAAAATGTTCAAAAATGATATCCAGAGTGTTTCCATTGATCATCTCTATTTCCATTTCCATTCCATCGTCAGCCCAACATGGACAAGCTTCAATATGAGTCTGACCAATTCGTTTGGGGTTAGGCCAGAGGTGGGTTGCTACTGATTCGGACTGGTTTGGCTGAGTAGTCAGTAACTCAGCTGACCATGCCCCTGAACCGGTTCTGTTTGTTTTTTGCTTCTGCGCATGCGCATAAGCATTTTTTTTTTACTACTGTGCATGTGTGTGTAGCGTCCCTGAGCTATACGCCCCCCTGAGCGAACCGGCAGTAACAGAAGCTGGAACCCACCCCTGGGTTAGGCTTTCTAAATTTGAAACATATACCAAAACAAACTGAAAGTTCATAAACAGCTGAATCTGAATTCAGCCCTTTTATCTGTTTCCTAGGTAAGGTCACTACTTTGAAACATACCAGGGAAAACATAATGAAGGATCTCAGAAGAGGGAAGCGGTGCAATTTTATATAGAATTTATTTTTGAAAAAAATTGTATAGCTGCCCTATGTTATGTAACATAGCCCTGCGTAGTTCACAACAGCAATAAACGAATTAAGACAAGACAAGATCTTTAAGACAATACAAGAATTAAGACAATACAAGAATTAAGACAATACAAGATGTTAGATTGCCATTTGTCTGAAATGGTATAAGGTTCCTGCCCACGCAGGGGGTTGGACTAGAAGACCTACAAGGTCCCTTCCAACTCTGCTATTGTATTGTATTGTATTGTATTGTATCTTTAAGACAATGTTGGATAGCCATTTGTCTGAAATGGTATAGGTTTTTCTGCTTAGGCAGAGGGTTTGACTAGAAGACCTCCAAGGTTCCTTCCAACTCTGCTATTGTATTGTATTAAAAGCATAAAAATCAGCCAAACAGAGCGTGCCCAGTGCACCAAACACACAAATATGAATAACAACTGAAGAGACACCCTGGGCTCTGGCTCTGGCCATACATCATTTCAAAGCTTGTGGGAAAGGCAACTCTTTAAGAGCTTCTGGGATGACGGCCTGGTTGGTCTCAGGAGGAAAGGGTCCTTCCAAGAAAGCATGGGGAAAAGAATGTTTTTGGTTCTGATCAGTTTTGTAACTTAATAGTAACTATGTTGCTCCTTCTTTCTCATCAATTTCAAAATGCTTTCTTGATTTGTCAGGTGAGTTTTCACAAGGAGTGGGGAACGAACACACACACACACACACACACACACACACACACACACGTGTTATGCCCACACCTACTGCCAAGAGCTGAATTCATTGTTTTAAAATGCTTTTTCTTTAAGAACAATTGTACATTCAGAAATCCTTTTAGCAAGGGAAAAGCATTTGCTCTGAACGTTATGAAATTGCTCTCCATCCTGTGGATTATGTGACAGTAATTGATATTCCCAACATTTGGGTAGATTTCCTCTGGGAATCAGTTGTGCGTTTTCCTAACTATGCTTGAAAAACTAAATGGTTATTCTGCTTTTTTTTAAAAATTGCATGGATTGATCAGTTTGGGTTAGAAAAATAAATTTTAACAGTACTAAAAAAAAATACAGGGCAATATCTGGATTCTCCATAAAACATCTAGAATGAAAAAAATAACGTTAGGCAACAAAAGCCGTGCTTAATTACAATTCCGCATAGTTACAAACAAACAAACAATCCTACCTGCAAGTGATAGAGAAACAAAAAAGAAAATAATTCGGTCTTAATAAGAACTATCCTACTTTGATTTCTCAGGCTCATAAAGGAATTAGAAACAGTTTGCCAGGTGTACTAGGAGAAGGGAAAATAATCGATTTAAGTATGTGCATGTTCAAATAATCAAACACAACAGGAGCAAACAGGATATGGGTGTGTAAAGAGAGCTTCCAAACTTTGTTTGCTTATTCTTGAGGCAGAACTACAGAGGAAGAATAAAAGAAACTCACCTTTTGTTTGTATACAAACCTCTGATCAGGGGAAAGGCTCCAACCGCACTGAAAAATTGTTTTAATAAACCCTTCATCCAAACTGCTGCTAAGTGAATAAATATATTTGGTTCTGCAGCATGGGAAGCGAGAGCTTTTCCTTTGCTTGCTAGTTTTAGAATAGCAGCAAGAATATGCAAGGTGTCTGAAGTAGCATGTTACCTGAATGCAGGAGGACATAATTGAATTGTTGTTGTTCACATGGCACACATGAGCCCTGTGACACATGCAATACATGTAATCATATGCCCTAGCACAACTGCAATGATATAAGTAAGCAGTTTTAATGTTGTCTATTTAACATTCTTGAATATTACCCATTGTTTGCAAGCTGTAGCTCAGACATCACCTAATTGGATAGGAGCCGTGGTAGTGCAGTGGTTAGAATGTAGTACTGCAGGCCATCTCATTGCTGTTGTAGTCTGCTGCCAGCCTGCGGAGCTGACAGCGAGGAGGTTGGGGACGAACATGGGCTAGTCCTGGAGTCTGGGGAAGGCTTGGACAGGGTTCTGGGTTGGAGGCAGATAGGGGGCCAGGGCCATCTGGGAGTTATGTGCTGCCTCTGGAGCCTCCAGAGTCGGACACTAGTGAGGCAGTAGTGTTCCCAGTGCACACATGCAAAGCTGCCAGAAGGCAAGAACAGTTAAGACAGAAGGGACGACTCAGAAGTAAGGCCCCTCTCATAGGACATAAAGGAGGAGCAAAGGCACGTGGGACTTTGTAGGAAGCAACTTGGTTCATGCTGGTCAGTTTACCTTCTGAAGCTTCCTTTTGACTCTTTGCTCTGTGTGGCCTTGCCAAGATAATTGCCAATTAAGTCTTTGGCAGCATTTCAAGAAAGATATTTATTTTATTTTATTCATTTTATTTATATTTCAAATCAAAATTCGGATTTATTGACCGCACCCTCTCCCCACAGGGACCCGGGGCGGTGCACAGGAGAAACTAAAAACAATATACAATAAATACAAAATACATACTTTAAAACATAATTAAACAATGTTACCCGTGCTAAAAATGATTAAGAACCCATTAAAATGCATTTGGAATCAATAGACAGAGAGAATTATTCAAGGCCGGCCAGTCGAAAGAAATAGGTCTTCAATTTCGTACGGAAGGAGCGGAGGTCAGTGGTCGTTCTGATGTCAGGGGGAAGGTCGTTCCAGAGGGCCGGGCCCGCCACAGAGAGAGCCCTTCCCCTGGGCGTCGCCCGCTGACAAAGTCTAGTGGACGGCACCCGGAGAAGTCCCTCTCTGTGGGAGCGAATCGGTCGTGAGGATGTATGGGGCAGGATCCGATCTCGCAGATAGCTAGGTCCCGAGCCATGGAGCGCTTTGAAGATGATAATTAGCACCTTGAAGCGCACCCGGAAGACGACACGTAGCCAGTGCAGCTCGCGCAAGAGCGGTGTAACGTGGGTAAACCTGGTGGTCCCCATAATTGCTCACGCGGCTGCATTCTGAACTAACTGAAGCCTCCGGGTGCACCTCAAGGGGAGCCCCATGTAGAGAGAGTTACAGTAGTCCAGTCGGGATGTCACGAGGGCATGAGTGACTGTGCGAAGGGCGTCCCGATCCAATAGGGGGCGCAATTGGCGAACCTGGCGAACCTGGTAAAACGCCCTCCTGGCCACGGCTGTCACTTGCTCTTCCATAGACAGCCGGGTATCCAGGAGGACACCCAAATTGCGCGCCCCATCCACAGGGGCAAGATGTTCGCCCCCTATGGCCAGCGTTGGAGAGAGCTGGTTGAATCGGGCAGCCGGAAACCACAGCCACTCGGTCTTGGTCGGGTTGAGCCTAAGTCCGTTACTTCCCATCCATTTATATCCCGCCCTTCTCCATAGTGGACCCAGGGCGGCGCACAGGAAATTTAAAAACATACAAAATACAAAAAATAAATACATAATTTAAAATATATATTAAACTATCCTATCCCATGCTAAAAGCCAAATTTTAAAATACCCAATTTAAAACTTTCTAAAAGTCCCCGTGGGAGGTTAGGCTAGGCTGGCTTGTTGGAACAGATATGTCTTTAGACATTGGCAGAAGAGGCGGAGGTCGGTGATGGTCCGTAATTCAGGGGGTAGGTCGTTCCAAAGGGCTGGGCCCGCCACAGAGAAGGTTCTTCCCCTGGGTGTCGCCAGTCGGCATTGTCCGGCCGACGGCACCCTGAGAAGGCCCTCTCTGTGGGAGCGTATCGGTCTAAGGGATGTATGGGGCAGGAGGTGGTCTCGCATATAACTAGGCCCCGAGCCATGGAGCGCTTTAAAGATGGTCGTCAAAACCTTGAAGCACACTCAAAAGGCCACAGGAACTCAATGCAGCTCGCGCAGGATCGGTGTTATGTGGGAGCATCAGGTGGCTCCCATAATCACCCGCGCGGCTGCGTTTTGGACTAACTGTAGCTTTCGAGTGCACCTCAAGGGAAGCCCCATGTAGAGAGCATTACAGTAGTCGAGTCGGGACGTCACGAGAGCTTGAGTGACTGTGCGAAGGGCAGCCCGGTCCAGTAAGGGGCGCAATTGGCGCATCAGGCGTACCTGATGAAACGCCCCCCTGGCCACGGCCGCCACATAGTCCTCCATGGACAGCCGGGAATCCAGGAGGACACCCAAATTGCGCGCCCTCTCCACGGAGGCTAGTGTTTCGCCCCCAATGGCCAGAGTTGGAGTAATCTGGCTGAACCGATAAAGATGGGTGCTTATCAGCCTTATCCCGATCAGCCTTATCCTGAAAGACTTTGATAGCCTACTGTAGGACTCTTGACAACTATTTGGGACTCATTACAGGCTGTGAATGAACATAATTCACAGCCTTTGAAATAAAAGAGGGTTTTGGGGAATAAGCGTGTGCTTTTTACTGTATCAGGAAGCCTAGGTCAGAATCAAACTCTGGCAGTGAGCAATGACTTGGCTTTCCATCCTTCCAAGGTCAGTAAACTGTGGGCCTAAATTGTTGGGGGCAATAGGCTGACTCTAACGCACTGTGAAGTGGTATATAATTTTAAGTGCTATTGCTATTGCTGATTGGCTGCCTCTCAAGAAAGCTGTGTGGGTATTGTGACCCTCCAAACTTTCTGCAGCCAACCTGCATGCCTTCATGCTATTGTCTTTTGGGGTATATGCTGAGTACAGAAAAGGAGGAAGAAATAATACGCCAAAGAAATTAAAGACCTAAGAAAAGGAAGCATACTTAAAACTAGCTGATACCAACAGCATTCATTACACTTCTTCAAACTTTCTAGCCTTGCAAATTATTCCATCGCATCTGTGAGACTGCTGGGACCAATTCTAGCCACTGCCTAAACAAGGGACAAAATGAAACTGGGCTTCCCACACAAAAAAGAGGCCCTTTTGGTTCACTACAAAACGCAGGTGAGTGAAAAGAGACAAAAGACTACAGCTTCGCTCTGAGACTTGGTAGTCACTCTTCCATACTGCTTCTTGGCTTAGTAGCAGGGTGGCTAAAAATCAATGACCTTTTTAAAAAAAATCAGATTTTTTAAATTTAAATCGGATTTTTTTGATTTAAATCAGATTTTTTTTATATAAAATGCTTTTTGAGGAAAATATATTACCATCCAAAGGTTATTCCATCATGAAATAAAGATTAGTTTTTTAATTATGTAGAATAAGGCTGTATATGTTTAATTTTTTTGGTAAATAAATTCCATTAATCCATTCACAATGTCATGCTCTTCCAGAGGTTTTTGTAAGATTATTGGGCAGTTTCTCTGCCTACAAGATAGTATCACAGATGCTTGATTTACTTTTGCAGTTCTCAAAACTGAATTTGACTCAGCAGAGATCATGTGCCTCTTCTTCACAGCAAAAATGTTATAACATGAACAGAGTTGACAAAAAAGACCTTAATCCTAACTTCTACGAACCTATGAGTACAGAATCAACCCCTTCAGTGCTAAGTTTCAATAAGTTCAGTGAATAGAAACAATATTTTTCTGATTGTTTGGAGTGGAATAGATCTGCACAAGAAGAAATTGAAACTAAGTGTGAGGAGGAAGGGGCAAGCAAACAAGCAGTACTACAAAATGAAAGTCTAAATTTCTTAAAATATATATATATATTATTTAGCCAAATTAGTTAACAAACATGGATGTTTGTTTAAGCAAATAACATATGCTGTAATGTTATTGTTTCAGTTGAATAAATCTATTTAAATTGTTATTATTAAGGTAATGATTATTTCTCTCCTTCCTAAGTACAACAGAAAAGTTGTCCAAATATGAATGATTAACCTATTAAACTGGGGATAAAAAAACTAATATGAAAAGTTGTTATTCTAAAAATCTTCATCTACTTACATATTATAAGTTATACCAGCAAGAATTAGTCTTTATGTAGAAAACTATGATTTAAATCAAGCTTTTTTACTAGCGATTTAAATCATGATTTAAATCGTGATTTAAATCAACTTGATTTAAATCAAATCCACCCTGCTTAGTAGTACAGATGTCTCTTGAAGCAGTTTTCAGAACAGCCTACCAAGAAGCCTGACAACATTCATGAACTGTTTATGGTACTCTCTCAGTATAACAAAGTGAAACGCTGCCATTTTGGCTTCATTGGGGAATATTAATGCAACAGTCCATTTAGCGACCGCTCAATGTTACAATGGCACTGAAAAAAGTGACTTATGATCATTTTCCACATTTACAACCATTTCAGCATTCCCATGGTCATGTTTCTTAATAACCTGCTGAGGAGAGAAAAAAATAAATCTGTCCACAGGCATAATCCCTGACTTGCCATAAAGCTACATTTCATTTCCCAAATTTTGCTCATTGTTTTACACCCTTTCAATCAGACTTTTTCCAAACATTTCCTAGGCACATTTAAAAAAAACAAATCCCTTATTAAATTTGCATTTATGTATAAAAGCGAGCAATAACATCATTCTTCCAATGCTCAGGTACAGACGCAATCTACACAAACGTGTTGAAACAACCCATATTTAAACTTTTCTCCAACTACATAATCTATAACTGAAATCTTCAAGATTCTCACAATATTTATCACCTATGCTCTAGATACTAATATTTTTCAACCTATTCTTCAACCTATAATTATCATTCCTGTACATATCTCTAAAATATTCCTTTCAGCATTCTCTCATTTCAGTTTCAAAGCTCTTCATCTACTTCAAAAACAATCTAATGCCCTTCAAGAATTCTCTGCATTTCTCTGCTTCTTTTAATCTGATTGATTTCTTGCTCACTTTGGTTACAATCTGCATCCTTTTCTTAATGTATTTCTCACAGTTTTTCTCTCATTGTCACTGTCTCGTAATTTCTGGCCTTGCATTCTTATTTCTTTTGCTACTTTTGTTTTATTTCAAGTCTGTTTTTCCAAAATAAAGAAATAAGAATAATTCATTACCCTTTTACATTTTTTAAATTCTTTAATTATACAAAAATCAAATCGGTCATACTTTTTATATTTGTAGTCATTCACTGCATTTATAATTACAAAACACATACAAAACAAAGTTTTCTAAGCAGTTATTTGCCAAATTGTCATTTTTGGTTTCCAAATAGACCAATACTTTTTTGTGTGTCTTTCTGCCTTATTCCTACCCATCCATTAGTTTCCTTGGGTTACATTTATTCAGAATGTTGCAGAGTTATCATCTCTGTTTCCTCCATTATCTCTATTCAACTTATAACTATCATCAATCTATTGATTCCTTTCTATTCATACCCACAACATAGAAAATACCAATTCATACTCTCTTAACATACATTTTAGCCTCTTTCATTCATAATTGAATCTATACCGTCACTTCCCTGTGCATACTGGTAGTCCTCGACTTACAGCAGTTCGTTTAATGACTGTTTGAAGTTACAATGGCACTGAAAAAAGTGACTTATCATCGATTTTCACACCTATGACCATTGCAAAGTCAACAGGGAAGCCAGATTCACTTAACAACCCCGTTACTAACTTAACAACTGAAGTGATTCACTAAACAAATGTGACAAGAAAGGTTGTAAATGGGGCAAAACTCACTTAACAAATATCTCACTTAGCAACAGGGCTCAGTTGTGGCCGTATGTCAAGGACTAGCTCTACTTGTCCACTTCACTCCAGAAACCAGCCTGCCTTTATTCAGTTCTTTTTCACATTTTCTCTTAATTTCACAAATGGGTGATGATGTATCTGTTTTTCTTTCATTATGCAGATAGCAATAAGGTGAACACTAGTCAGCTGTCACACATCTTAACCAATAAGCTGTAAGTGCATTTTTTCCTCAGCATGCTAATGCTATTTTATGTAACTAGAATCTCTACTTTAGAGGCTACTTTGCAAGCCAATATGCTGTTCCTCATATCCCATAAACAGGAAGCATATGAAGTGTACCAACAGTCAGGTGCTACCTTCCATAATGTCTGGATTTAAAACCATCTAAGTATCCATGGGTTTAAGTTTCTCACAATCGACAGATGTGTCCTAATTCAAATTTCAAAATTCAAATTTAATTTGTAGAACCGCTCCCTCTCCCCACAGGGACTCGGGGCGGTGCACAGGGAAAGTAAAAACAATAAATATACAAATATAAATACATAATATAAAAACAGATTAAATCTATTCCTGTGCTAAAACCCGTTAAACTAATGGATACAAGAAGACTTCAACTCCCAGAATTCCTCAGCCCCCTCATGCTGGCTGGGGAATTCTGGGACTTGACATCCACAAGTCTTAAAGTTGCCAAGTTTGGAGAGCCCTGCTCTAGAGATGACTAACTCAGTGAAATGAGAATGCATAAGCCCATTAGAACATATCTATCGACTGGAGAAACCTAAACCCATAGATACTTACATGGATTGGAGAGCCCTGCCTAGAGGTAGCAGAGGCGTCTTACATTCTTTCTCCCAATATAATTAAATCCTGTGTGTTTCTGCTTTATGTGGTTCAGGAAATAGTCTCCAGCTTATGAGGGATGCACTATCCTCATTAGAAAGCAGGTGTGAGATCTTTGCTCAACTCTGCTCACCTCATCTCTCCCTTTGCTATGGGAAAGGGAAAAGGGATTTTTTTGCTGAACTGATGAAACTTTAGGAAAACCTCTTAGTTTTCTGCATACAAGCACTGAAGGTTAGCAAAATACAGCAACTTTTTCATTTATTTTATTTTTACAAACGGTGTGACATCTTGAGTGCCTGGGAGACAAAACACACATGCAAGCGTAACATTTATTTTCTAAATCTTTACAAATTTAAAATCTGTCCAAGGAGAATATACTGAATTACAGGGTTATTAAAAATCCAAAGGGTTACAAAAGATAAAAAAATATAAGAGGCCTGCAGGGAAAGGCCAAAAACCAATTCAGTCCACAATATTAGGATGTAAGTCACCAACCCAAAAATGGACAGATAGGACCTAAGGATGGTAAGTCCTGTTCTACTTGGGGCAAACAACAATTGGCATTCAGCATATGCTCTCCCTGGGATTCAGAGGAGAATATAAAGCCATCAGTATTAACAGAGACTGAAAGACCTTTTTAAAAACCATTACAACTGGAGAATACTACCATTATGATAGCAGCAAATTCCATAATTTAATTATGTATTGATATATAAATAGCTCCTTTAATTTTGATTTCAATGGATGGCTCCAAGTTCTAATACTGTGAGAGAAGAAAAACCTATCTTTGTCATACAGGTAGTCCTCATTTGTACGATTTTGAACTCACAATCTGGTTTTTAAGTGACAGAGTCAGTAAGTGTAATGCTTTGGAATGCTCATTCTGTGCTGGGATAATTAGCAAGGAGTAAACTAATGTTTGTATTTGCATTCATTGAAGAGGAAGGGATTACAAGAGAATAAGCAGGCACACAGTGTGGAATACACATCAAAAGAAATGTTCTGGCCTAGCATGCATGCTTCAATCTCTGAACCCCTAATCCCTTAGAAGGCTGACAAAAGCTAAAGATCCAAGTCTTGTCAGTTACTGGCAGCTACTACTAGCTAGCATCAATTTGGTTCACAGAACTGAGCTTGTTAACTTGTGGTTAGCTCTTTTTAGAGATGCGTTATGCTGTGGAGACAAGCAACTCAGCAAGAGCTATCTTGTTCAGGCAATCTGCTCTGCAAATTGGGGGAAGGGAGGGAGAAAAAATGGACCAGGCTTAGGACAATGCATACTAATTGTCTGTAATGGCAAACATGACTGAGATAGATGCTGTCATAGTCATACATGCAGGCAGTGGTTGGAAAGTTGTAACTGCAAACTGCTGCTGCCTGAGGCAGTTATTAGGTTTATCTGAATACGTTTACATATCTTTTGTCAGAATCCTTAATTGCACCTGAAAGCTAACTAGCAGCCAATCACAAAGCAATGGTATTACATGGGCATATTATACATTGCCCATCACTGACCTCATAGCTCCAAGGATAGTCTCATAAATATATACTGCAATAGCCAAATATATGGGTAGACTATATTAGGATTAGGATATGAGTAACTATTGGAGGGCCCACTGGCTAAGGAAATGCATAACAGGTACACCAGATGACCTGTCAGTTCATAAATGCCTCCAAGTTGCATACCAATATTGAAAGAAAAAAATGCTATCCCATCCAGCACCAAAGACTAAATGCTACCCTATCCAAAACTAAAATTCCAGGACCGAAGCATTCAACTGGGCAGGGATTGAGCCTGAGTCTATTCTTCCTCATCCAGACTCTGGGATAGAACTTTGACAGCATCATTTGGGTGGTCCAAAGTCAAGATATATAATTAATCCCATAAGCATGCTAATGATACCTGATGGATGGCTATCTTCACCCAGCAGTCCCATGTAGATTTAAACAAAAGGGGTAACAGCATCAAGCCCTGAAGCATCACACACATTAAGGGCCTCAATTACTCACCAGCAACTAGTATCTACCACAAACTAAACAACATCTTGAACATCTACTATTGCCAATATTTTCTAGACTAAATTCAGACTGTCAAACTTAACTTTTAAAGCTTTAAAACTTTTATTAACCTGGCTATTTTGATTTTGATTTTATTAGATTTCTAGACCACCCCCTCTCCCCGAGGGGACTCGGGGTGGTGTACAGGTAAAAAATTAAAAAGAGACATCAACATTACATATAAACTAAAATCCAATTAAATAATCCCCTGTACAAATTATAAAAATTAAAAACTTGACCTTAAAACCTAATCAAATAATTTAAAATTACAAACTGAGGCGGGAAGCATGGAATTAGCCCAGGCCGGCTAGTTGAAACAGGTGGGTTTTGAGTTTCTGGCGGAAGGAGCGGAGGTCCGTGGTCGTTCTAATAATAATAATGATAATAATAATTTTAATTTATAACCCGCTCTCTCTCCCCGAAGGGACTCGAGGCGGGGCACAGGGAATTAAAAAACAATTAAAACAGACAGAATACAAAGTTAAAAACAAATTAAACTGGTCCTGGCTAAAAACTCCTATAAAACTAAAACTATCCCTAAAACCCCTAAAACAATTTAAAATTTTAAATTACCCTAGGCCAGCCAAGCAGAAGAAGTGTGTTTTTAGTTTCTGTCGGAAGGAGCGAAGGTCCGTGGTTGTTCTGATTTCGGGGGGAAGGTCGTTCCAGAGGGTCAGGCCCACCACAGAGAAGGCCCTTCCCCTGGGCGTCGCCCGCTGGCACAAGGGCATGAGTGACTGTGCAAAGGGCACCCCGATCCAATAGGGGATGCAACTGGCGGACCAGGCGAACCTGGTAAAACGCCCTCCTGGCCACGGCTGTCACTTGATCTTCCATGGACAGCCGTGCATCAAGGAGGACGCCCAAGTTGCGTGCCCCATCCACAGGGTTTAGATGTTCATCCCCTATGGCCAGTGATGGAGTCAACTGGTTGTACCGGGATGCCGGGAACCACAGCCACTCGGTCTTGGACGGGTTGAGTCTGAGTCTGTTACCTCCCATCCAGGCCCGCACGGCTTCCAGGCACTGGCACATCACCGCATCGTTGGGGTGGTTTGGGGTAGATATATACAGCTGTGTGTCATCAGCGTAGAGATGGTACTCTACCCCAAAACCACGGATGATCTCACCCAGCGGCTTCATATATGTGTTGAACAGGAGTGGCGAGAGGACCGACCCCTGAGGCACCCCACAAGTGAGGGGTCTAGAGGTCGACCTCTGCCCTCCTGTCAACACAAATTGCGATTGACCGGAGAGGTAGGAGGAGAACCACCGCAACACGGTGCCCCTCACCCCTAGCCCCTCCAGCCGATGCAATAGGATACCATGGTCGATGGTATCAAAAGCCGCTGAGAGGTCTAATAGGACCAGGATGGAGGAACAACCCCCATCTCTGGCCCTCCAGAGATCATCCACCAACGCGACCAATGCCGTCTCGGTGCTGTGCCCGGGCGGGAAGCCGGACTGGCACGGGTCCAAATAATCAATTTCCTCCAGATGACGGGGGAACTGTTGTGCCACCACACTCTCTACAACCTTCGCCAAAAAGTGAAGGTTGGAGACCGGACGGTAATTCACCAATAATGCCGGGTCTAGAGGGGGCTTCTTGAGGAGGGGTCTCACCACCGCCTCTTTAAGGGAGGCCGGCAAAACCCCTCGCTCAGGGAAGCGTTGACCACCTCCTGGAGCCAGTCTCGTGTAACCTCCCAGGATGCCAGTACAAGCCAGGAGGGACACGGGTCCAATAAACATGTGGTAGCTCGCAGTCGCCCACGTAACCTGTCCATATCTTCGGAAGTAACAGAGTCAAACTCTTCCCACAAATGTCAGGGGGAAGGTCATTCCAGAGGGTCGGGCCCATCACAGAGAAGGCCCTTCCCCTGGCCGTCGCCCACTTGCATTGCCTAGTGGACGGCACCTGGAGAAGTCCCTCTCTGTGAGAGCGAATCGGCCGAAGGGATGTATTTTGACTTTTCATCAGTTCCCATCATACAAGTACCGTGTTTCCCTGAAAATAAGAAAGGGTCTTATTTTCTTTTGACCTCCGAAATAAGCATTTGGCTTTATTTTCAGGGAGGTCTTATTATTTTTGAGTTGCAGGAGGCAGCGAGCATGATCACCTCATGGCTGCTGCTGTGTTGCAATATTTCCAGGGAGAGCTTACTTTTGGGGAAGGCTTATTTTAGCACATGCAGTCAAAAGTCCGATTGGGCTTATTATCTGGGGAGTTCTTACTTTCAGGGAAACGGGGTAGTTTTCTTGCTATCAGACAGACACGTAAGACAGCAAATCAACGGGAACGTATCATCAAAATATTTTACAACCAGTCTCAGGCATCAATCATACCCAGAATTTTTTAAAATTAAAAAATGGCAATTAATGCCTGGGCATAATAATATGCTGGAAACATAGGCTGCAATCTTGAACATCTAACTATTCTAAAAGCTCAATGTCCTAAGGACACTTTTAATCTGTATAACAGGATGTAAGATTATAGCCGAACAAAAACTTTTGCCTATGTGTCCACATAGCAACAGTGAACAGAATGCTGAAGAATTTATTGCAAAGCTTTCTTAATGGACTATGATTAAACTCCATGAAATGCGAGTCCGGGGAATTACAGTCTGCCAAAAAAGGCAAAGTATACGTACAATTTCAGTCGATACAGACAGTATGTGAAGTAAACTGAGAACAAAACAACTAAGTACACCATATTTATGTGAACTCATAATTCACTGTGTATAGAAAGGCTATTGAGTCATGACCAGTTTCAAGGGAGACTCAACAGGAATTCTCATGAAAGTACAGAAAGGACCTTTTTATCAAACAAACATCTGCTAATAGCTCTAAAACCTGATAAGCAACAGCTTGTTTGGGGATTGGTTATGCTGATAAGCCTGCCATTGTAAAAAGAATAGAGGGATGAATGCAGAACTGGATTTCCAAAGAGAAAGGTGTGGCTACTCTCTCTCTCAACAATGAGGCCACATCAAACGTCCAATAGAAAATCAGCAAAGCTTTTGCTCAAGCTTTAACTATTTGTTACATTACAAAGCAGGAACAGAGGCCTTAAGAAATAATTTCACCCTGAAAAAAATGTGGAGGTGGAAAAGAAGAGAAGAATCGCAACTGGAGAGACAGCTCTAGCAAAATCAAGCCTTAGTGAACACAAACCACGATAGGACCAAGAACAAAGATAGTCACAGAAAAATAGAGAATGACAAATATAGTTGATGTAAAATAAAGAAATGCTCTTATTCCAGGGGCAAAACATACTCCTCAGGAGTGTAACCTTTTGGTAGATTTCTTTGGCTGGTATATTAGAGTGAGAAAAAAAATGTGACTGCTAATTTGATTTCCAACAGTGGTTTTATTTGCAGGCTTATGCAAACTGCTTTTCATTTTATTTCCAATACTAGCTAATATGAAAGTTTTTGATATAATGTTCTTGATTTATCTGCAATTCTAGAGGGGTGATATTAATGCCTTGATATGGTGTGTGTGTGTGTGTGTGTGTGTGTGTGTGTGTGTGTGTGTGTGTGTGTGTGTAATTAGCAATAATTAATGTTAGCCTTACTCTACTGATATTATATTTCCTAACCAACAGAAATTGTGCTTCTGAAAGCAGCTGGAAATTAAACTCTCAATTTTCATTATAAATATCTTATTTTGGGAAGCAAATATTGTACACTAAAGAAACTCCCATAACTGTCAAATGAATGCCATTCCAATGATATTTATTAGGGGTAAAACCATATATTTTTTAAAAAGTGTGTATTTAATATTATTCTGCATGTCAAAAAGATGTCCTAAACCTTACAATACAATTTAAAATTCTGCAACACATGTATTTACTTAATCTATGTCAGGGATCCCCAATCGCCGGTCCATGGACTGGCACCGTCCGTAGCATTGCAGCAACTGGGCTGCACAAACAAGCAAACCCCATCCACGAGATGCAGGCAGCATGCAAAACCACGCCCCCTCCGGTCCATGGAAAAACCTTTCTCTGTGGAACCTGTCCCTGATGCCCAAAAGGTTGGGGGCCACTGATCTATGTTACGACCATTATTTTCAAACATTAATGTTTACCTTTATTGTGAAATTATATTTAAAGAATTTTTTGGGGAGGGAATGGGGATTTGTGCATAAGATGTAATTGTCAAGGAACTTGGAAAAAATGGTAGAGGAAATTAATTATAATTTATATTATTTAAATAATAGTATTTTTTAAAAATCACAAGCCTTTCCTTGAAATTGGTAGAATGTTTAATTAAAAACTCCTTAATGAGTGTTGTAAAAAAAATATCTGTCTCCATTCTGCTCTGCTTCTTTTCACTTGAGAGGATAACAGAACAAATGGCTAAATGGTATACCTCAAAATAAGATAACCTTTTCTGTTTTATTTATAGATAAATAGATTAAAAATTGTAGAAAAGTTTCAGTTCCCTAAAGATTGATCCTCCTATTGAGTGAAATGAAATAGTAATTTTTCCATTTTCAAAGGACAAGAACTATTTCATCTTCTGTCATTTGCTGTCTTCTAATTATTTGTCTCCCTTGTCTGATTCTATATTTTTCAAATAAAAATTTCTAATTAAAGGGTTTCTGTCAATTCAAATATGCTTCATTTGATTATCTGACAGCATGCAATTGTACCTTTTGGCTGTATAATACTTTTGGCATTTACCAAATTACGTGTTTTCACTAAAATGCTAAAGAGCTTTAAAAATATTAAAACAATTTAAGGTTGCAACTCTACTTTGAGGGTTAAATAAAAATATGTATTAATATTATAAATGATAAATATCTGCATAAGTGATAATAAGATTAGTATTTTGTCAGTTCTTAAATAGATTGTCTCTACACTTTCTCCAATCCCAAACGTTATAAATTCAAGACTGTCATTAGACATGCTCATTTAAGTGAGTTGTTAAACAACTATTTCTTGATATTTAAGGATAACAGTAAAGTTCAATTATGTATAATCAGATTGTAACCTAATTTTAAAGTTACAGTCACAACAGTGAACATAGCTATTTACATTATTTGCTTCGAGATCTGTAAATGGCATCAAGATTGCCAGGACTCTTTAGCACTACCTCTGGAGCTCCAAGGAAGAACTGACAAAATTTCAAAATTTAGACTTATACCAACATCATATATGTAGGTGAATATGTTGCAGAAAAATTCCTTGTAAGATTTAATCTGTATAATTAGTATGAGCACTGTGCTTGAAAAGTAGTCGTCAGGCAGTGCAGGATTGTTAATGCTAGTTTATTATGCTCCTAAGCATTCTGAAATAACATTTCTGCAAAAATTCAGAATGTGAATTATGTGTAAAAATATATCACATATAATGCTGAAGTATAATTTGCTTTGTGTTAGAAACAAAATAAATCTAATGCAAGATAAATATTGGCATAGTTTTATGTAATCTAGAAAATAGTTGGATCAGATTTCATGGGAAGGAATTCTCTCTCTCTCTCTCTCTCTCTCTCTCTCTCTCTCTCTCTCTCTCTCTCTCTCTCTCTCTCTCTCCACACGAAGCCTGATCTAACTACTTTCTAGATTACACACTACTCATTCTTTATTTTTTCAGAAACATATTTTTTGGAATGCTTGGGAGCATTCAAGCTCAGTACCAATACTAATTATACAGATTAAATTTTACAAGACATTTTTCTGCAACATGTTCGCCTACTGTAATTTATAAACACTGTAATCAAAAGGGCAGTGTTTAAATATTCCTCATCCAACAAGATTAGGATTATGGAACTATTTTGAAATTATAATCCGGAGCCACCTCAACATTAAAAATTAGTGTATACATTCACAGAACTGAAAAGTTATGACAAGAAGAAAACACAGACTTGTTGATTTGGAAAGGAGGAAAGTTAAATATTTAAGCCAAAAACAAAAGTATTCATATAAATCAAATTAATTGTTAAATTTGCTGCCCCCAAGATTATCAATAATAAATTAGTGCTGGCATCCAAACAATTATGAATGTGCCTTAATATTAGTAGTATCAATGAAAGACTGGACTGCCAAGTGCTCACCGGTATCTTTCTTCCTGTAGAGCCTGCATTATCAAGGAATAATCTCGCTGGTAGTGAATCTTGAGATCTTCAAAGGATTCCTCCAGGCGTACTTGAACCTCTCTGAGCTCTTGAATCTCATGCAGTATTGCATCAAACCCTGAGCTTTGCATATCCAGAGTGTTTGATTTGGAGCTTGGTGCTCCCAACTGGACCCCTGCGGTGCTATTGGCCCCCACTGAGCCTGATGTAGCACTGGAACAGTCTTCCTCACTGCCATATTTTGGGCTCGACTGAAAGTTATGAACACCTAAAGTCTTTCCTCCGGTCCCGTCTTCTTGACTTTCTTCCAAAGCATCCTTCAGATTAGCAATATTGTCGGCACTTCCAAACTTGTTTCTAAAGAGTGAGGCAATTTCCCGAGGTTTAGAAGCAACGGCTCCAGCTGCTGAATGAGTTGCCTGGGAAAAGCTGGAAAGTCCACCTTTAACGCTATCTACTACTCCTTCACTGAAGCCAGTGACTTTTGCTCCTACATCCTTTAGCCCCTGGTGCATGTCCCTCAAGACATCTTTGGGCTGCCGATGTATACCATTCTGTTCAATCTCTCGCAGCTTCCGATGATAGTGCTCTAGCTTCTTCTGCAGCTGGAGGATTGTCTGGGATGATTTCTGGTTCTTCTTCTCAAACACCTGCTTAATCCGGGCGCTCTGCTGCTTGTCAGCATTATTGGCTAATTTCAGGTATTCGGCTACATTGTCATCCCGGGCAGTTTGCTCTATTTTGATTTGCTCTGTGAGTTTCAGTATTTTCTGCTGCAGATGAGTGATGGCCACTTTTGTGCGTTGTGGATCTGGTGTTCCATCAACAGAATCTGCATTGATATTGCAGTCTGTGCTTGAAGCCACTGCGTTAGTTGTTTGTGCTAGGCTACTTACATCTAATCGTTCGATCTGGAAAAAGAATTAAAAAAATGAACATGAAAGTCTGATTTGATAATGGCAATGTCATAAAAAATGCAAACCAAGCCGAGTGAAAAAGTCAGTAACTTTCAATAGGACTGTTAGCATCCATAAAGAAAATGATAAAGAAATATGGATAGACATTATGTAGTACTCCGTCATACATTTTTGTTTTGTGAATAGAGAGTGAATAGAGTGAACTTAAATTTCAAAACAATTAGGCGTATCAATTAAACCCAAACCAGGTATGTCACAGTCCCTTATAAATATACAATTATGATTGCCCGCAATGTGCCTTACTGTGATCATACAGATCATTAGGAGCCACAAATCAACAAAAGCTTGTTTAGAAACAAGTAACTTAGTAACTTCAGCTAGGATTCCTGTGGAAATGGTAAAAACGGAAAGGAGAATTCAAACAACAGTGTAAAGCAGAGATAGGCAGTGTATTATCTTCCAAATGTTATATACTGCAACACCCAAAATTGTTTGTCATTGGCTACACCAGCTGCGATATGAACTGGTTCCAAACATTTGGAAGGTACCAAGACACCTATCTCAGGTGTAATGAATCAGTTTCAGAGAGTATATATACTTTCTAGGCAATTCTAGTTAGCTTACAGAGTTAGAATCTTTCAGTTTATAGCAAGAATAAAATTGCCACACAATTTATATATGTTTTCCAAAGTAAAGGTACATACACAAACTTTAAAGTCTGCACTGGAAATAGTCAAAGAAAAGTGGTTTTAATCACCTCATCATACAGATGTTCTTAATCAGTAAATGTCTTCAGAATTCGTACATGTAAATAAAATTTAATTTACTCGTCTATTTTCTAGCAAAGAAATCATTCTTACTATTCTGGCCTACCTTGGCTTTCCTGAGGCGCAAGACTTGTTCCCAATGCATGACTTGAACAAAGGACCAACATGCCTACAACTGCTCTTCTGAAAGCTCATCCACCTGTGATGCCGGAAAGTTATAAAACTAAGTTTCAAGGAAGGCAGCTCAGTACAGAAACTGGTGAATCATTTAATTACTCTGCAGCTCCTCCCCAAACAGGGAACCTGTTCACCGGCATATGAAAAATAGCAACATGACTTCATTACAAGCCAGCCCTTTAGGGAGATAAAAGCTGTCTTCCTCTTCCTTCCTTTAAAAAAAACCCAGAACTGCCTAAATAAAATGAAAGCTGTAAAAATTCACTAATGTGGAGTATCCATATGAATGCCAACCGTTTTTAAAGGGAAAAGGCCCATCCAGGCCCAATGGAAAGAATGACCCAGAACAGCCTTTTAAAGCAAAAAACAGAGTCTGTTGAGGAGAAATGTTAATTTCTTACTCATTTCTTTTCATACGTAATTGTTCAGAAGTTTCAAGAACTATAGCAGTAATTTGTTTTGAGAACAGGAATCACAACCTCCTACTTACTAGCCGAAACAAACATGTATGTACCTGTGTGTCTGTGTATATGCCAGAAATTAAGAGACTGGACAAATAAAGCTCTGAGTAACCATACAAGTCTAAATGCTTGTGAGGTTACAACTTCTGGTCACGTGCTCCATTAATAACAATGGATTGAGTTTAAATAGGGAAAATTTCATTACACTATGCCTTCAACAAGGCTGCACATGAGATAAGGCAGAAACTGAGAGGTAATAAGGGCTGTTTTAAGCTAATGATTGAAATAGAAATGATTTAGAGAGGGGAAGAAAGAGAAAATGCATGCACACATAGAGAAAATGATGGCTTGAGGGAAAACATAACCATGCCATTCTAGTTGGACAGAAAGATCCCAGGAAGAACATATAAAATCTACAAAAGATTGATATAATGGAAACACTGGAATCTATCCACCCCTGTTCTAAGAAACAATGGTAGAAAGATTGTGAAAGATTTATGAAGGATTTCTAAAGCTTTGCAATAGGGACTAGTTCAGGTGACAGGCATTAAGAGATGGGAAACGGATACCTTTACCCTGTCACCAAATGTTCCATCTCAATACTGGTCAAATAGTATTCAAATTGACAAGAACAATAAATAGGTTATTTATTGGTAAGAGACTAGCTCTTTCCTAACTACCAGTTTCCTGCTTGGCAACCTGGAGGGGAAAAGCTGGCTATCCTTCTTCACCAGTTAGGCTTGGTCTAGGAGAGCTGGCTCTTTCAGAGGTGCTCCATTTCTAATCCTGCCATCGGTGATCTGTGGGACTACCCCTGGTGGATAAACAGCTGGTTATCCCTTTTCACCTGCCATCTACCAGCATGGGGATCACTTGCCTAGCCTGGAAGGATGGAAGACAACAGTAAAATATGGTTTTTAAGCTGCCAGATCTCTTGATTCCATAGGACTGACTGAAGATTCTGGAGGTTTGAAAAAACTCCCTGGCAAAAGATAAAGAGTCCTGATAGAACTAAATCCCTCTCAAGCCACTCCAATTCAGTTGTGTTCGCTTATTTCTTCCATTTATATGGCTGTTCAACTTGCAAATTGGGACTCCATCAGTAGATATGCCAAAAGATCAGCTGAATTTCCTGGCTCATTCTCAAGAACCATCTCAAGAGAACACTTTTCTCTGGAGGCTACAATTGTAGATGAAGAGGGTCAAGGGTAATTAGAGACAGGTGCTATGCCTCTTTTAGAAAAAAAGTGCTACCTGCCAGTAACCATAGGCTGTACAATTATTCCAAAAGGTTGTATCCTATTAATTGAAACAGGTGATATTTAGTTAAATTGTTAACAGACTCCACCTACTCATGTCAGAATTGAGTGAATATATTGAATCAAGAATGGCCAACAATTTTTCAATAAACATTAACTTCCATAGATGTATAACTATTGCAGGTGATATATATCATTTCAAAGGGGATGATCTCTATAAGAAAATATGTGCACATGCCCTATTAAAAACTAGGTTATTTCTTTTAGTAATATCTGTCTCTCTCACAGAGAGGGGGGGGGAGGGAAATAGATTGATTATTTACTTATTTTATACATATACAATTCACAAAAAATATTTAAACTGAAAAAAAACCAGAAGAAACAGCCTCAAACAAACTAAAAATAGAAACTAATACAAAAATATATTCATATATGTTATATTTTATACTTTATTAATAGCTAATGTTTATAATGAATACATTACTATAATATTTGTCTTATATAATACAAGCCATTTATCTTAGGCAAGGGCTTTTCTACATCTTCATGAATGAGTTAGACAACAAGCTAGAGGTGAAACTCATCAAATATACAGACAACACCAAGCTGGGGGGAATAGCCAACATTTTAGAAGACAGGAAGAATCTTGACAGACTTGAAGACTGAGCCTATCCAACAAAATGCAATTCAATGGGGAGAAAAGTAAGAATTTTCACTTAGGAAGAAAAACCAATAGGTGGTACGTGGCTCAACGGCAGTAACTATGGTGTACTGCAAGACTCGGTAAATTTTTAACATCTATATGAAACCGCCAGGTAAGATTATGCGTCACCACGGGTTGAGGTATATATTGTATGTTGATGACACCCAACTCTATATTTCCACACTTAATGACCCAAACGATGCTGTGCCTAGAGATTGTGGGGGCCTAGATGCCTAGAGAAGACATGCTGTGGGTCCCGTCAGCCCAATTATTCTGGTTGGCAGGGTCCAGGAGGAGGGTCTTTCCTGCAGTTGCTCCTGCCCTCTGGAACATCTTGCCCAGTGATGTGAGACTGGGACCAACGGTTGATTGAGTGATAATAGTCAGTGCTAGGCTGCATTAACAGAGGTACAGAAGCAAAATCACATGAAGCTTTAGTATCACTTCATTATGCCTTGGTAAGACCACACGTGAAATATTGTGTCGTTTTGGTCAGTGCGATGCAAATAAGATGTTGAGACTGTAGAAAATGTGTAGAGAAGAGTAACAAATATGATTAGTGGATTGGAAGATAAAACATATGATGAATGGTTGCAGGAACTGGTTATCTCTAGTCTAACAAAGAAAAGGACTAGGGGTAACACAATAGCAATCTTTCAATATTTAAGAGTCTGTCACAAAGAGAGGGTTGATCTATTCTCCAAAGCACCTCTGAAGGCAAGATGAGAAGTAATAAATTGAAACTTATCAAAAAGAGATCCAACCTAAACTATGAAGAAATTTCCTGAAAGTGAGAACAATTAATCAATGGAATGGCTTGCCTCCAGAAATTGTAGGTACGCCATAATTGGAGATTTTAACCATTTTTCCAAATCTCCTGCATAAGCAGTGGGTTGGAGTAGAAGACCTTCAAGATCCCTCCCAACTCTGTTATTCTGTATTTTGTAATATGAAAAGTACAACATATTGGAAAAATCACAAAATGTTTGCATTGTATAAAAAACACATATTGCTATATCGTTTGATTAATTGAACATTTTGCCTTTTCCAAAATAGATCACACATTTCCAACTATTCCTTAACACCTGGAATAATACCACATTTCCAATTTCTCAATATGATTCTTTTAGTTACTCTCAGACTTAATACCACAATAATTCCTGATAAATAGTCAAATTTCAAAGCTTTGGTATGTAGTTCAACATTACATCTACATCTTTAACATTTAAAGATTTTCCTGCAAATCTGCTTATATACATTAACATTATATCTCCGAAAGATACCAAATGATCACATTACCATATCATGTACGTCAGTGAAATGTCAATTTTTTTTCCACTTTCAAAAAAAATTATATCTAATAACCATCCTTTCAAATAAAGTATTTCGGGGAATCCAATATAATTTTCAATGAACTAGCTTTAATTTCAGATCTGCTGTTACTATTTAACATGTTTAAAAACATGAATTCATTGATGGGACTTTAACTAAAGCAGTGCTTGAGTTTTTTGATGGGGAAAAGAGACAAAGGAAATAAGCTTTTTTTTTTAAAGTAGAATGAAAGTAGAATATACAGTAGGATGCAGTAACAGTGGATTCTTGCTGTTATGTTATAATCTTATATTTTATGCCAGTAATCAGTTGAGGTAAGCGTTCTAGAAATACTTGTATATGGGATGCTTGTGGTAACATGTGAATGCAAACCTGGCTGTGCTGGCCGGCCTGGGGGCTTAATAGAGGCATGCTATGTTGTGGATGGCTGATGGGCAAGATGTCAGCCATCCTCTAGTTTTTAAGTTTTCTATTTAATTCTCTTAATTGTAATAGCTTTGTATGATCTTTTTTTACCTTTTTATTATAAGTCGCTCAGAGTCGCTATATCAGTGAGATGGGTAGCATAAAAATTAAATAAACAAGCAAATGATATGAATGTGTGTACTTATGTGTACATATGATGCTGTGTTGTTGGCTAAGAAACTAAATAATTCCCAGCAAATGTTAGCAATAGCACTAATATATTGCGCCACAGTGCTTCACAGTACTCTCTGAACAATTTACAACGTTGGCACATTGCCCCCAATAACCTGAGCCCTCATTTTACCGATCTCAGAAGGCTGAGTCAACCTTGAACCGGTCAGGATTGAACTCGTGGCTGTGTGCAGAGTTATCCTGCAATATTGCATTCTAACCATGGTGCCACGATGGCTTCTAAGATCACAGCTTAGACAGACTATTTGTATTTGAACATTATTAAATCGATCAAAGATCAAGACACCCATGTTTGAAAGGAAGAATAAAGTGTAGAATTGCCAGTTATATATTAACTATGAAACACTAGAGTAAATATATGAGATTGTATACAAATATATGATTATTAAAAATGGGACCAAAGATGAAGAAAATTAAAAACATTCAAGGGCTGATAGAATTGTAATGACGAATGCATAGCCCTTTGCAAGGAATTAATTTTAGTTGAAAGCTGGTCTTATAAATATTCTCCCTCCCTCCCTCCCTCCTCGAACTGAGAATTAGGAATGTCAGAAGAAACATAAAGTAAGCTGGTAGAGTGGAAATAGGAAGCTTAAGAAATATGTATGGTAAAATGAGATAAGGTAATGGAAGAAATGTTGTTGAATGAATGTGGATGGACTACAAAAGTAGCTGATCAATATAACAGAACAACATTCACATGGTTTTGTTAGCAATAATGAAATAATGAGGATCCAATTGCCAAATAAATATCTGAAAAAAGAGGGAATAAATCACAAGAAAAAACAAGTATACTGAATGGTGGTGATATAAATTAATTTTAGTTATGTCTCAAATTCCTTTTTCTCATTTGATGCCTTTATTCTTTGGTTTAGTATTTTTCACTCCTTTTCTGCATTCTTCTGTAAAGAAGAATGCAGAAAAGGCATTCTCCTTGTAAATAACAGAATAATATATAGTCAAACTTATCAGATTTGTATAGTTCATATTAAATATATTTTAATAAAATTGTAACTATTACAGCAACTACCTAGAATGTTTTAAAGGAGTTTATGATGTTAGCACATATTTTCTACAGTGGAGTACGCTTTCCAAAGAAACTGATTTCAATGGAATAAGCAGACTTATTTTGCTTATTGACCGTGAGTCTCAAATCCCACCTTAGCCATGAAAGCCAGCTAAATGACTTTAGGTCAATCAATCACTCTCAGCCCAACCCTCCTCACAGGGTCATTGTTGTGGGGAAAATAGGAGGAGGAAGGTATGTTGGATATGTTCGTTACTTTTAGTTATTTGTAAAAACAATAAAGATGGGATACGAAGAAACGAAGTGCACACTCAAAAGCTCAATTTGATACTAATGCACCCAATAGGTAAACATCATTCTACACATGGAAGAAACATGTCCTGATCTGCCTTGGGCTGAAAATTTTGTGAATTGTACATGGGCTAAGGAGTAACAGTCATGCATGAAATGGTTTTTGCATTTATATGTATGGCAGGACACACGGTTTATGTAAACCGACTTATATAAACTTGACTTTATGCAATGAGTTGAAAAATGATATGAAGGTTCTTCAAGAAATGCAATGGTCCCAGATGTTTATACCTGCATGAGGGATGTAATTTGAAGGTGTGTATGTGTGTGTGTGTGTGAGAGAGAGAGAGAGAGGGAGGGAGGGAGAGAGGGAGGAGGGGGGACACTGAAAAATAATCTTTATAACTTATTTAGGATCTTCACAACGTCCCTCTGTCATATCATCACCACTGCAGGCAGTACATATTATCCTGTGCCTGACCTGTGATTTTTCTTCCCACACCCATCAATTAGGCAGAGCAGAGAAATTGGAGACAAAGGGATTTCAAGAGAATAAGCTGTTTGCTCTTCTACACATCAAAAGCAATGCGACTGGGCTGGCAGTCTGGCGCTGGAAGGTGGGGGCACGCTATGCATACATTTTAGTATTTCCTTGAATTATTTCCCCAATCTCTGTACAGTATGGGGGGGAGGGGGAGAATAAGCAAATTCTGTGGGCAATTTCTCCTTTGCCTGCTGGCATGATTGCATTGCTCTCGATGTGCAAAAGAGTAAACAGTTTACTCTCTTGAAATCTCTTTCTTCGGGAGCAAGGTTAGATGAAGGCGACATTGCATAATGAAATTACTTGCTTCCCCCCACACCTCCTTGCAGAATGGAAGGTTAGACAGAAAAGGATTTCAAGAGAGTACATTGCTTAGCACTCCCACCCTTAGCCCAGTGTTGTAAGTTAATGCTCACAAGACAGTAAACAGGCACTTGAGCATTCCAAAGGGTGGGGAGTGGTTAGGAGGCAAACAAAAGCGAAAGGTGTGCAACTGAGCAGTTGGACATTGGAAGTCTTTAAGAAGATGTTGGATAGCCATTTGTCTGAAATGGTATAGGGCTTCCTGCCTAGGCAGGGGGTTGGACTAGAAGATCTCCAAGGTCCCTTCCAACTCTGCTTTGTATTGTATTGTCTCTTTCCAGCTGGAAAGTACAGTCAGGGTCATGTGACTGCTTCATTCAGCAGCAGAGTTGCCAATCCAAATTAGGGTACAGCAAGGACTACCTGTAATCAATTATTACGGTTATTATTCAATGACATAGAAATGGCTTTTATTATTATCTCATTTTAACACTTCTTTTGGGTACTATAATTCAATGACCAGGCACTTCATTTTTATGTTACAAAGGACATTTTTAAAGACAGTTTAATAATTAAGACTATTCTAATTTTAAAATGGATATTTATCAGCAATATAACTTAAAAACCTTTCCCCCGTATTAGTAAAACATATGTGATACATGACACTCTTTGACATAATGTGGTTTTCCTACAAAATACAATTGTTCAAATTGGGGGAGGGGGGGCGACAACTGAGAAAAAAAATGACTTTGCCCCGTATTTTGAATGTTCACTCTGGCATCTTTCCAAGCAAGTCTCATATATTTTAAAAAAAATG
Source organism: Rhabdophis nuchalis (assembly GCA_039707465.1). NCBI lineage: Eukaryota > Metazoa > Chordata > Lepidosauria > Squamata > Natricidae > Rhabdophis > Rhabdophis nuchalis. The sequence continues at coordinate 68,073,132 of CM077646.1, forward strand.
CTTCCCAAGCTTTTACATTTGTGTATGTATTTTATTTCGATCCTGCTTTTACAGAGTAGTTGTTTTTAGCTTACTGTAATGTATCAGCTATTGCATGGTGTTTTAAATATTTTACTCGAGTCACTCCATTAATGTATTTTAAAGGAAGAGTATAAATCTAAATAAAATATTTTTGTAAATAATTCACAAACACAGAAAGATATTTATGGATGCTAATTGCAATAGATATGAATAAAAGGGCATGCTCATCTTCAGAAAAGAGGACAGGAGGAATACAATCAAAAACCAATTCACAAATAAAAATACCTAAATTGCTTTGGAGTTGCTTTTACTCAAATTGAAAATTAGCACTTATATTCCCCTCCAGATGAAGTTATCTTAAAAACCTAAACATATTTTTTATGTTCTTAAGACTGGCTGATCAAGGCGTTATTCCTGAATTAATACTCTTACTACTTTAAGGTCATAATTAGATGATATATCAATATTAGATATTTCTTTTTATATAACTGGGCTTGTGTGAATCGGTTTCCCTCTGTCCCCCAGTAAAGCCGCCAAGGTTAAGGACCGCTGCTGTACACACTTAAATATCCCATCCCATAGTGCATCTACTCCTGAAGGAAACCAGGCCCATATTTTAACACTTCTTCAGTTATACTTTATTTTTATTTTATTTTTTATTTTATCGCATTTATAGCCCGCACCCATCTCACCACAAAGGGACTCGGGGCGGCGCACAGGGAATATAAAATATAAATAGACATATATACAAGAATACTAACATTCATAAAACTAAATTAAACCCACCCTGCGCTAAAACCAATTTAAAACCCCAAATTAAAACTTTGATCAGCTAAAAAGCAGTACAGTGGTTAAATGATGCAGGTACTTATCAATACCTGCAACTTTGTAATTTTTAAACAAGGTATTACACCATCCTCTTCATTATTTTTTTCTTGGTTATGGTACTAGTTTCAATTCTATGTTTCAATATATGACTGTAATTTCCAAAATAAATCTTTAAATTATTCCCTCCACAGTACCCGCATTTTAGTTTATTCCCAAATTGCCATCCCTTTTATTATTAAGTCCATTCACAATGTTGGAGGCTCCTTTTAGCCTCACACATTTTCAAAGTAACTCTTTATTTCCATCAAAATCAATCCATTTCTTTCCTCCCACATCATCTTTTGCAATTCTTTTTCTCTATATAGACACCTTATACATTTTTTTCTCAACACATTTTCAGTACCAGATTCTCTACAACTCATTTTCCACATCTGCTGCTTCTTTAATTTATCATTTAACCAAGCATCCTTTTTCATTCTTTCCACAACCATGGTGTCACACACTCCTGTAACATTGTATAACCTAATTTTTCACTGTGTTCCAAGCACCTTTCATATCATCTTACCATTCATTTTGCTGTGATATTACTCGGACATCTAATGCTTTTCCCACCCCATCCACCCCTGAAAATTTATATTTTCTCTTCTTAAAGTTCCTGTAGTTTCATTCGGGTTTCTTTCACTTCTTTCCTTTAATTTCATGTTCCATTTTTCTCAAGATCCACACAATTCTATCAAATAATGGTTTGTTCCATATTCAGAGCTTCTCATCATACTTCTAACCCGTCATTTATTTCCTAATATTTTATCACAAAGCAATTAATAACGCTTTTACAGTTATGTTTCTTCCTTTGCCCTTTGTGTAAGTGTGTTTGTGTGTAACTAAGTGTTTAGTATGTCCAAATCAATTACCTGAAAAAAACCAACATTTTCTGGGTAATTACCATTCTCTTTTGTAGTTGGGTTTCCAAATAGAACAAGCACTTTTCTCTATACCAGTGGTTCTCAACCTTCCCAATACCATGACCATTTAATACAGTTCCTCATGTTGTAGTGACCCCCCCAACCATAAAATAGGTGTCTCGGTTGCTAAGACCATCGAAAACATGTGTTTTCCTATGGTCTTAGGCAACCCCTGTGAACCGCTGCTCTATACCTTCTGAATTTGTTCATGTCATCCAGTGGAATATTTTTCCCCTGGATTGTCTTTTTCATTTAATTTTTTTTTTAATATACTTTTGCCCAAAACTCCTATCTGGTACTTCCACTTCTATCGTTCACCAAAATATAACAAGCAATTATCACCACACCCTGGACAAAGTGGTGGCAAAACCCTTCTCTGTACAACATGGATAGAATCACCAGGAATTAATAGAGTACAATGGAGGGAATTCTTTTTTTATTGCTGAGTCACAAGTGATTATTTTACAAATTATTTATGACCCAGACTGGAATTTATAAATCAACTGTTTTGGGGAGTGGAGGGAGATTTGGCTGCAGGGAAAAAGAAACAGGCTTTCCCCCCACATTCAATAGCACAATTGTTTCATACAGTTGGTAGCTTGCATCACCAATATGGAGTTGTTTTCCTCCGATAGTGGTATAAAAAGTATAGTTTTTATTTAGAACTTTTTCTCTGCTCTTTTTAATTTTGCTGGAATATAAAGGAAAACCACTTTAGTTTAGTTTACCTAAATACCTACTTATCTAAATATAATATGAACCATTATGTGAAAATTCTTTAGAAATTATTTGAAAAGAGAACAGTTATCAGAGCATATCATGGAAAAAACTATCTATACGACGCCCCTGAGCTTTCACTCCACATCAAAATTTTGTGCTAAGAAATATTGAAATCTATGTTGAAATAATGAGGCATGCATTTATATAAGTTAACAAACAATAGGAGATGCAAAGAGTTTCATACTGAGTTTTCTGACTGCTTTAACTTTTTAGGGCTCTTTCTTTCCATTTCAATTACACAAACTTCTTAATTTCATTTGCAGTAGATACACTGTGCAGAACTCCTCAAACAATTACTGCTATTAAATTCATATTTATTTTTTCCTTGAAATTGAAGACTTCAAAATGTATAGGATGTTTATATCTGGATTTCCAGGGGTTAAGCATGGAATCATAAAACACATTGCCTTGAGTAGAGATCTGAAGTGGTCTAGGAAATGAAAACCTATTTAAATTTTCTTATCTAAATATTATTTAATTCTAAGTTCAGAGAAGATTCTTTTTGGGAAAACATGGCTGGTAAAAGGCCTGCTTATTTGATTCTAACATGAGCATCTTTTTTGGTGGCAATGGAGCAATTCTGAGCTACTAAAATATTTGTTGTTGTTGTTTTAAGATAAAAAATGTACTATACTACTGCAATATAAGCAGATTCAAGCTTAAGGGAATGTTTGGTTTTGTGATGCTTTCCTTTTCTATGCATGTTTGTGTCTCATATTATATTTGTATATTGTCAAATTAATTAATAATTTAATTACAAATATTTTTAAAAACCAACCCCCCAAAAGTATATTTTCTTCTCTTGTAATAATTCTCCATACATTAAGATGTAAATCTATAATCAATCAACATACAGTATGTCTGTCTGTCTGAAAACCCAGAGAACAATCAAAGCTACAAAATCAAGTAAGGTTTATTAACAGATTCATTAGAAGGAATTAGGAACCAATTTAGATATAAGTTTCAGCAATTCACCACTGTTCTGTATGCTTTCTTAAAAAAATATGAAGACATATAGCACCCATGTATGAACCACAGAAGTGGTTCAATTCAGGAGATGCACTGAGAAAGCTATTCATCTATTCTATATGGATTACTCATACTGTCACCCATTCAGTCACCTATATCATATAAGATAGTTAGCTACCTAATGCTTATCTTAATTTGTTACAAGATATCTTAATTTGCTACAAGATATTTATACTCATTATTCAAGTAATTTACTACTTCTATCTTCTGGCATTAAAGTGACTTCTAACGTTACACTTATAGTAAGATTGCATGATAGTCAATACAGGAAAGACATCCAGAAGTACTAGATGTAGCTTTAATTCTGTTAAATTAAGTCTGAAAATATCTCTCTCCCTGCTCACCTTTACAGTCCAAGAAACTAACCAGAGTCTCTTCTGAGTCATTTACCACACCCGTATTGCTTCGGCAAGCTTAGCTGCCCTTTATCTGACTCTTGCCTAGTCTGTGGCTCTTCTTCCACTAAGGTCATTTCCACATGCCATTACAGTCCTCTACTACATCATCAGTAAATTACTGTTGTCGCGGCACATCAAAACAATACTAAGGAGTGAATTAGTAGTATCAGGTGCTGGCTATAACCAAGAAACTCGTATGTTAAATAATAATAATTTGTTTCTATATTATTTCATATAAATTGGCATCCAAATTTACATTGGTTAAATGGCGATACAACATTTATTGGGATCAACTGTGTTCAATGTCGCACAGACAGCTTTATGATATGGGGAGAAAAATAGCATGATACAATTATGTGAATAAATTGCAACATACAGGCATGTTAAGTATGTATTATTTTACTAGGCTTATAGTTTACCGCAGTTTTCAGGCACCATTTAGAAACACTACTGTTTATGCAAGTTTTTAATGGGCGCAATAATATCTGCCTTTATCTTGGATATTTTCAGCTCTTTTAAAATTATGCTAAAGATGTTTTGAACATTCTTGACATATTTAGAGAGGTGGGGCTACTAGGGAGTGGGGGAGACATTGTACTTTGGCCCATGAAATATACGTTCATCTTAATTATATTGGAAACCACTTTGAAAAATTTTATTAAAATTTTCACTATTTTTCAAGATGTTCATCAAAACTTTTCCGTATTTTAAGAAGTGCAAGATATCTTCCCATTCCAAACAGAAGGTCCCATTATCTGGGATTAATATCACTTGAAACTTTCCACCAGAATATTTTACAGTGATTTTTTTCCCTTGTGCATTATTTATTCTAAGCAAGCGCTTTGATTTATGGTAAAAGAGAGCTGCTGCACACAGTACATTAGTAACAACAGTGGCATTTCTTAGGAAAACATTCATTCAAAAAACAATATATTTGTCGGCAAATGGGGCCAGATTTTTTATGGTATTAGCATGGAGCTAGCCTAATAGCTTATGCATGCGTATTTTATATTCCAGAATGGGAGATAAATCAGGACAAGTGTAAACTTTTTAATCTATTTTCATCTGTACCCTGAGTAACAAATGTATACTAACATAAGGATGCTCCTCCAGAACGTATTCTACAAAACAATTCATGTTTTTACTTTCAGATGGACAGAAAACTTGTTAGCCCTTATATTTCTTTTCATGCTGGAGTAGCAGTTCATAAAAAACCCCAAAAGATAACTACTTTAATTACAAAACAAAATGGGATATAATACAATCAGAGTAATATGCCCATAATTGTTTCTCTGTCCGGTATCAATGATTCTGCAGTATTGTTTATATTCTCTATAAAATGCACATTGTACAGCTAGGGGGGAAACGGAAAAAAAAAAGCAAAGCAAGCAAAAAAAAAAAAGGTTTGCAGGTCGAGAGCATCTCTTTCACACACTTATCTTTCAAAGGGAAATGCCATTCATAACTGAGATGCAAATTCAGGCAAGAAGTTTTATACTTTGAAACAACTTAACTGCCAGCGTTAAAACAATTACAGGACAGCCAACAAGCCAAGGCAATGTAGGAGTCAGGAGGAAATAAATTTCCTAAAAGATCGCTTATCAGTGAAGTCATAGGCTACCTGAGTTTTAAATAGAACAGCCCCATCGGTTGCCACAAGGTTTCCTGGGATGATCTCACCTGGACTGGCTCACAGACATGCTTTTCACAGCACACACAGGTACAGCAGCACCACATAAACATTGCTGCATGGCCGGTGAGCAACGCCTTGCCCAGTGCTAGGTACTGCTCGGACTGTGTCCCAGACTGGCTACTTCGTTCCCTACATCTGCGAGACTGAAAGTGCTCTGTGCAGTTGCTGTATAAAAAGACCATTGGCCAAAACAAACAGCTCTGTGTGCTTCAGTATCATTGATTCAAATGAACAGTTACACTGAGGCTGCACATGGCAATACGCTATCTTGGCAGAGAACATTAAGAAACAAAAAGGAAGCTCATGGACACTTGAATTTAACGTGATAGAACCCACAAGCCTCAGCTAGAGAGCCCCTCACCTGGAATATCTGTTCATTTAATATAGTATTCTTGTTAAATAGGGATGGGAAAGCTTATAAGCTATTTATAAAGCTGTTATGGAGAGGAGAGGAGAATTTATCAGGTTTCCCCCCCCATTTCAGCATCCAGATGGGGCAGATTCTATATGTTTAATGTTAAATTTATTTGACATTCGGATCTTTTTTTCCTTTTTTTGCACACATTTGGATTATGTTCATCTGTTTTGCATCTCATGCTTACGGATAAAACTATTTATGTGTGTATGTATACAATCTCACACACACACAAACATATGCATATTAAAATAGAGTTACAGTTACTCAATTAATTTTTAAACTTCTACCTCCACAAAATTTGTTTTGAAACAGGATAGGCAATAACCTTACATGCCTAGAAAGCAGGCATCAGTCTAAGACAGGGGTGTCGTCATGTGATATATCGTGACTTTTCCCCACTTTGCTAAACCGGGCCTGGCTGTGGCGAGCATTTGGGCCACGAGTTTGACAGCCCTGGTCTAAGAAATGACTCTTCAGTTTTATCCTGGCAGTTGATTCGTGTAAAAATGATTGTCTGCAAACAATATCCGGAAATGAAAAATATTGGTTCATTTTTTATCCAATTATTACTAACTTTACTTAATTTGATGTTGCAGGAGTTATGGGACTGTGCTTCAATTTCTGTTTCCATTTTATGTGTTCCTTCTGAGCATTAGAATAGCTAATTTTTTTATTCTACATGTATATCAGTGTCATCCTTTTCTTAACACAAGCCAGTCTTTGAGGCAATAAGTAAGTCTAAGATACTGACTGCGATGAAGAAAAATTAAGACCTCTTTCCAAGTATATCCATAAATGGAAAATTAATAACAGTCAGACTGAGCAAATTAAGACCTTTTTCTACACATTTTTCTAAAGATGAAATGGCAGAAGCAAGGCAGCAATTACAGCACGCTTTCAGTTCTTGTAAAAGCAATGTCATAATTTCAATACTACCATATACATCAGCATGTTTTAACAGAATGTTAATGTATACAATATTGAACTAAATGAGGTAGGATTTTACTTCTGGAGCAAAACAGAAAAATTTGCAAGGATGGGTCAGTAGCAGGAAAAAAAATACCATATTTGTTTTATTTGGCAAAATAAAGGTTTTTTAAAAAAATAAAAAAAAGTTTTAATTGAATTCAATTCAATTTAAATGGCGCCTGACTCTAGGCAGATCAGAGTAGTAGTAGCCTTAGTACAGCAATAGTAGTAGTTGTGATTGGTTGCATCGTCAGATGTCTAGACTGGATTTGGCATTTTTATCCATCTATCTATTATTATTTTTATGGTTGGTTATTATTATTGTTGTTGTTGTTATTGATGTGGCCACTCATTCTAGCAGACTCTGAGCAAGCTTACAAAATAAATTAAAAAACAATGAAAACATAAAAAAACATATAAACTACAACAAAAGAATCAAATATTATTAAAATGGCTTTATAGTTCATGACCAGCACTTTAAACCACACCCAGAAGCAGACTGATAACCAGTGCAGCTTATGGAGCAGAGTTTATTTATTTATTATTTAGATTTATAAACCGCTCCCTTTCCCCACAGGGACTCATGATAACACAGAGTTATCATGTGGGAATACCAAAGCATGCCTATCACCAGGTTTCTGCATTTTGAAACAGCTGAGCATTCTGAGAGATCTTCAAGGGTAGCCTCATGTAGCCAGCACAGCAGAAGTTCAGCTGTGGGGTGACTAAAGCCTGAGTGACTTATGCAAGAAAAGGCACAACTGGCATACCAAAAGATGCCTGTGCAAAGGCCTTCTTCTTGGTCACAGCTGCCAGCTGACACCACGGGACAAAATCGCCAGGACCCACTGCCAACAGAGTGAGGAAAATCCTCAGGGATGATTCACACCCTGGTCAGCACTTCTTTACTCTCCTACCATTGGGCAAGAGAGGCAGAGGTATAGGCAACCAAACAAATAGGCTGAAAAATAGCTTTTATCCGTCGACTGTCAGACTTCTGAATACAACGTAACACCACAATTAGGTTTAACATGCAATGTGCAACAATATTATATTGTTCATACAATATAATGGTACCATACATATAGGTATATGGGAATGTGTGTTAGTTATTACTTATTTGGGTTTAGGGATTCTATTTCTTCAATTTATCGAGTTATTGAGATATATTTTGTGTTTTGTGGGGTGGGGGCTGCACCAAGGGAGGCTCATTCAATTTCATTATGCACATGTTGTGCATTGACAATAAAGGTTTGATTTGATCTGCTTAGCTGCCACAGCTGCCACTTGCGTAGAAACTGTGTCCCAAAAGACCTTCTGGATGCATACCACCCTTAAGTGGGGAATACAACCCCATCTATGATAGAGGGGTCAAAGATAGAGTCTCCCTGGATCTAGGTGGCCCTAAGAACCAGAGCTATTTAGTTTGAAGATGGCTTTACCTCATCCTGGCCCTCATAATCTCCAGGTACTGGGGAAGGACATTGAAGCTTGTCTGCCACCCTGGCGTCAAAAGATATAATTGGATATCATTAGCAAGCTGATGATATCAAACCCCAAACTAGATAATCTGACCAAGTAATTTCATGTAGTTGTTAAATAGGAGGGGAGATAGCACTAAGCCCTGAGGGAACCAACAAAGGAGGGGCCTGAGAGCAACCTCTTCCCCCCTGACCAACACTGACCAGAATCAGCCCCAAAGGCAGAAAGAGAACTCCTAAAGAACAATACCTCAAATTCCCAAGTCAAGGAGCTGACTGAGAACGATAGCATAGTCAATGCTACTGAAAACCACCAAGAGATTAAGAAGGGCAAGGATGGATGCGCGCGCACGCACACACACACACACACACAAAATTTTGGCTTCATTATTGGCTAGATAGGTAGTCCTTAGGTTACAACCATTTATCCAACAATCCTTCAAAGTCACGACAGAACTGAACAAGGGGGACTTATGATGGGTTCTCAGAGTTCTAGCTGTGGCAGCATCCTCCATGCCATGTGATCTGGGTACTTGGCACTTGGCTCACAATTATGACATTAAAATAAACCAGAGTTACGATTTCTGATGTTCCCTATCAGTTTCTGTCAATGGTGAAGCCAGCAAAAAACAAGAGAAGTCACAAAGCACATGAAGTCCTTAATGACAAACATGATTTAGTTCACTTCATTTCCATCACAATCTAATGGTTTAATGTAATGCTGAATGATCTTGATTTGAAGCTAGTTGACAAGACATGCAAATCCTTCTGACTATCCCAGCAACACTTATATGATTTAAAGTAGAATTAAAGACTAACTAATGTTTATAGATAGTGGAAATGGAAGAACATGTCTGTGTGGGTGCCTACAGCAATTCAAATTTTATCCCTTATTACAAAATATTTTTGTAGCAATCTCTATGTTATAGTACTTGTCGTGCTCATAGTTTCTGTTTATTAACATTCATGAAGGACCATTTACAGTACACGTGTACTCATCTTCCTACTCATTGAGTTCTGCCTCAGAAATGCTGGTCACAGACCAACTTATGATTGATAAACCAGTAAGTTATGGAATTTCTGATCCAAGGAGGTAAGAATTTCAATTGCCCAAAAATTTAAATGGATTTAAAACAAAGTATTTCATTCTTCTTTCCCTACAAATGAATCTTTTCTAGCTCCAATTAGTTTAGTTTTTTAAAATAGAAAAACTATTTTATTTATCTAGTTTAGCTGGAAAGTTCTAAGTCATGTTTATATAAACGCATTGAATATTTTTACTGTTTGCAAGACTCTCTGAATAGAAAATATACTGAGAAATGACCCATAAAATAGCTGTTTAAAAAAAAAAACCCAAGTCTTTCTACAAATTCTATAAACTATTTATAAACTTCTAGAATATTTAATACTAGATTAAGAATTTCTTGAGACAGACGCCAGGGAATTGTTTACTGTTATTCTATATCATGTCCCATAGGATTATACAGCTAGCTATTTTCATAAACATTGCAGTCCTTGAGTTATAATGGCAATTGGACCTGGACTTTCAGACACTAATTGATGTGGTTCTAAAGTGTGACCACAACCAAAGTCAGGGTGGAAATGAGTAGGAAGTTGCAGATCTCAGGCCCACAGCCAGGTAAGTGGCTGTTGACAGGTAGGTGAAGAAGTGAGGGGATTGGATAGATTATTATTATTATTGTTTATATTTATACCATCTCACCACAAGGGACTCGGGGCGGCGCACAGGGATAATAAAATATAAATACAAAATATATACAAAATTAAAACTAAATTAAATAAACCCACCCTGCGCTAAAACCAGTTAAAACCCATAATTAAAACTTTGGTAACTAAAAGAAGTGCAGTGACGAGTAAAATCATGCTAGGTTGGCTTGATGAAAGAAATGTGTTTTTAAACGCTGGTGGAACAGGCGGAGGTCCGAGATGACCCGGAGTTCGGGAGGTAGGTCGTTCCAGAGGGTTGGGCCCATCACAGAGAAGGTGCAACGGAACATCAGAGAAGGTGTGCAATAGATGTGATGAGGATCATGAGAGTGGAAAGGGGTATACAAGAGATGATGCGGAAGCAGAGAAGAGTAAGCAAGAGTGCAATGGGGAGTACAAAAGGTTTTGTGCAGGTCAGAGATGGTTTTGTGGAGGCTCAGCATGAGGCATGAAGGGTAAGAGAATAACCAGCATGGCACAAGCATGGAGAGGGAGTTAGATGGGGGTGACTTAACCTAACAATGTGACCTTTCCTGCAGGTTTCCCCGTTGATTTTCTGGGGAAGCTGGCAGGAAAGAGGGCAAATAGTGATTACATAATTGGAGGGATTTGGTAACCAGTCATAAGTCTAAATCACTTGACTTAGGAGTTGCTGGGATAGCTGGAACTCAGAGATCGTCATAACCACCATACATTCAATGCTGTTGTAACTTTGAATAGTCTCTGACTGAACAGTCAACACAATGGTGAATGGGACAGGAATTTCTATCATTAAGTGGTATGATCATAAAGTGCAACATCATGTGACTGCATCGCTTAGCTATAGCAATCCTGACAGTTCCCATTGCCATTGTTAATCTGGTGCCACAGGTCCTTAAGTGAGAACTCACAGTGATGCAAGCCATTCCCAGCTTTGACCCTCCCAGCTTTGACCCTCATAAAGGAACTGCCTCTTTTGCTTCCTTTAGATCCTGTCTCACATACCCCGCAAATCTGCCCTTGTAGCCACTCTGCACTGCAACACTTCTCGGTGGTGGCACTGGGGTTGAAGGGCTGGGGCTGAGCCTTGAAGGTTCTCAGCAAATTGCCACCAGCTCCAGGCCACTACCTCAGCCCCAGCACTGCTATCTTTTCAAACCCTGTGGCACAACCAGCCATCACAGCACTCTAGTGCAAAGCCCAGCTTTCCTCTGTACACCCTGCCATGCCCAGCTGATCTTTGCAGTTTTCCTCTCACTGCTGGTAAGCATGGTTAGCCTGGCCATATGGGAGGCAGTGGCTGGCCACACTAGGCCTTCTTCCCAAAGCTGGCTGTGCCACTCTCCAAATACTGCATACTGTTCTCTCCCCCACCCCCCTCATAAATATGTGACATTCTATTCTGAGAAGACTATTCTGCTTCTGAGGCATACCGAAACGTTCATGAGAATAGTACGTGCAATTTGGAGAACAGTGGGTGCAGCCTTCTTGCAAAGTTTCAGAAGGCCTCAGAAGTCTTCTGAAATATTGCAAGTACAGTATGCACTATTTGGAGAAAGGTGTGGTTATCTGGGGTTTATTTGCGAGCAACCTCAGGAAGGAGACCTGGTGTGTTCAGCAACTCCCCACACGTCAAGTCGGATGTGCCTTATCAGCAGGAGGAGGAAGACAATGGAGAGAGAGAGAGAGAGCTGTGAAACTTGAGGACATTAGCACTACTTTAGCCCTAGCGACATGGAGGCGTGTTGCTAGCACAGCAGTAAAAGGGGCAGAGATGGATCAGCAGATGGGGGGAGTTGAAGTACCCCCTGTAGTCATAGAGTAAGTGTGGGCACACTGCCAAGTGACCATGGGTGTGCTGCAACGGGTGTAATTTCAGGGATCATTCATTTAGTGCTGCCATAAGTTTAAATGGTTGGTGAATGAATGGTGATTAAGTGAAGACTCTATTTACAAATATAAATTAGCAAATTTTCTCTGCCGTATGAAGAACAGCAATCAAGATGGATAATTTGGGGGTGAACTGCTCTCTTTCAAAGCATGTAGTTAGAGTAATAAACTGGAAACTGATGGGGAAATCCCAAAATGGTTTTATGTCAGCAGATTATAGCCATTGCATCTGTTTTTCATTCAATATTCACTAGTTTACTTAAGACACAAAAGACTGGTAGTTAATTTATACCTAATTTCAGATCTATAACTACCTTGATATATTCAGGGAATCCGAAACTATCAGGAAAATTTGCCTTCCTTTTGCAGATCAGGACAATCTGGAACCCCCAGATCCAGGTAAAATGTTCTTCTCAACATGTCTAAACTTATCATCAAAGATCAGGCTAAGTACAAACTCAAGAAAAGAAGGTTCTTTTGGCACAACAAAATGATGTATGCCCAGTATAGCACAGGGCATTTTAAAAATGTGAACCCAAAGATTAATATTTAGGAGTTCATATGAACCTCACATGAATTTATTTCAAACCTGATTACTTAGACTCAAGAAGGATTTTTTTAAGTCAAAAACATTTCTGGCTACACCCTAGTAAAGATACCAAATATTGTGCAAAAGCAGTTTAATCATGTGGTGATTAGCAGTCCTCACAAGAGCACAGAGGCATACTAATCAATAGGATCTGTGCTTGGCCTACATACTCTTACTAACAAGTAAGCAGAAAGGACTGGAAATAGGATTCAGTACATACACTAGTAAAGATTAAAGAGTTTACAGGAAAGTCCCGATTAGAAAGCTATACGTATGTTCTTTCTGCTTTGTGCACATCCTGCCAAAAAACTAAAAGGGCTCTTTTTGCTTCAAAGTTTTCTTTGTTGTATTTGAATTTATTTAAAATATTGTTTATTTAAATATTTAAAAATAATAATCCCCTTTCTTTACTAACTTTTAAACTCTGTTGATGGTTTTCCCTGTATATTACAAACACCTTCCCAGCATCTCAATAGATCCTGTATAGTATATACATATCTGTGGATCAAACTGTTTCAGAAAAAGCAGCTTCCTTTTCAGTTTCTCATTATCAGATGAACTGTTCTCCTTAAATGCCTCTCTTTTTGTCTTTTGACATAAAACACATGAGAAAAATATATTAAAAGATATACCAAGAAAAGGGGAACTGCACAACTAGAACGCTAAAAGAAATGTATTTCAAGTTGTTTAATTATATTACACCAGCAGAGGGCATTCTAGGTAGGTTAAAATGCAGGGTTCTTATTCCCTAACAACCAATCATGTGTCACTCATATTACAATAATTGAAAGTAGGTATGTGTATGTATGTAGATATATATACTGTATGTAAAATCCTCTCCTAATCCCTATGGATAGTGTGTGTCTTCCTCAATCTTGGGCCCTCTACCAGAGGCGTGGGAATTTGAGGGTTCTGCACAGTATATTAGCTGCTCCTAACTCTGCCCTCTTCTGGGCAGAAAGCTCTGATGGGATCTAGCAGAGTCACTCTTCCAGCTTATGATCACAGCCCCAAGTGCTCCTACCACCACTGGGACCACTTTGGTCTTTACTTTCTACATCTTCTTTAGTTTCTCCTTCAGCCATGATACACCTTCATTCTCATGCTGCTGTGGCTTGGCACACCATCACTGCTGTCTTCTGGTCTTTGTCTACTACCATGACGTCTGGTTGATTGGCAAGTACCTACCTGCTTGCCTGAATCTGAAAGTCCCACAGGAATTGCTATTGTTATTGCCTGTTATTATACTGATATAATCAGTGCCTGGTGCTATCTTTTAGTGTGGTCCTTCCCAGGCAAGATTTCCCAATGTTAGCCACTCCGTTATCTGTCGCTGGTACATCCCATGCAGGATCTAGTCTTGCCATGGCATTTCCTCTCTTTAATCTTCCTCCTATGTCTGCTGCTGTCTCAGACATTCTCTCAGATGAGACATTCTCTCATCTTTAGGTGCCATCTCACTGATGCTCCTGGATACCCTGGGTTTCATCCAGGCTGGTGGCTTTGACATTCACCAGTCCTTGCTTGGTGACTCACCAAACCATTGTGCACTGTGAAGAGCTTTTGGGTCAGCTTGGCAGTTTCCATGTCTTCCTTTGGCTAGCTCACTATACTAGAAGGGCATTTGATGGCTAGCAGGACATACTGTATGATAGTGAGGATCTTGTTCTTACCCGTGAACTAATTCTTCAAGACTAGTTTTATTCTTTGATGGTATTTGGATGCCTCTGACTTCCTCCTCCTCATGGTTTCTATTTTGACTGTGGGACACCAATGTATGTATAGCTGGTCTGTATGTCTGCTATATAGTCCACTGGTAGTGTTGTGGCGCTCCAGCAGCCAACAGAGCTGGTGGCAGACTCAGACAGTGAGGAGCTTGGGGAGGAACATGGGCCAGTCCTGGAGTCTCGGGAAGGTGCTGATGAGTGTTCTGTGTCAGAGGCAGAGAGGGGGCCAGGGACATCTGACAGTTATCAGCTACCTTTGGAGTCAGAGATAAGTGGGACAGAAGAACAGCTGGAGTCTGTTCCCAATATGTGCATGTGCATAGCTGTCAGGAGAAGGGAACAATTAAGGAACAGGGGGCGGCTTGGGAGCAAAAGCACAAGTGGACGCTAAATGGTCCTTCCCATAGAGAATAAATAGGAGCAAAAGGGAAGAGGTGTTTGCAGGAGACAACTGGTTCATTTATTAGTATGAACATTTGCTTATCTGAGTTCATGCCTCACAGAGACTCCTTGCCAAGTATTTCATTGTACAGCATTGAGCCTGGAAGCCATTGGCCTGGCAACTATTCAAGGACTGATAAGGTCTATTGTTGAAATTCACCCTTGAAAGGCTTATTGCCTGGACTTTTCTGTATGTGAATGCTAGGAATTCACATTAGCCAAATACAAAGGGTTTTTGAGGGACAAGGAGTCTGTTTCTGGTGATTTGGTGAAACCTAGGTCAGAACAGGTAGTTCCACCCCATCAGTCTTAAATACCTTCCTTATTTTGATTACTGTCTAGTTACACTTTGCTAGTCCGAATGATATCCCAATGTCCTCACATTGGGATCCATCTCAGGTGAATCAATGTCTCATCCACTCTTAGCATCCACCTTGATGTTCCACTCTTGAATTTGTATCAGAAGAACCTGAATCATGAAGCAACGTGTGTGTGTGTGTGTGTGTGTGTGTGTGTGTGTGTGTGTGTGTGTGTGTGACAGAGGTAGGGAGGTAGAACTAGTGAGACCACCAAGTAGTCAAAGTAATAGAAAATTAGCAGCTAAAGTGCCCTGGGACTTTACAATTCAGATAGGTACTTGCGACATAATGCCTCTGACTTAAAAACTGTCAATAAAGACAAAAGTGTGGGTCATAGATATGGCAGTACCATATCTAGCGATAGATATACAGAGATAGTAGAAGAGAAAGAATGAGAAGATAACAAAATAAAATGACCTGAAAATAGAAATGTGGCAATCAAAGGAAAGAAAGTACCAATAGTAATAGGCACCTAGGGTGCAATCTCAAAACATTGGAATACCACTTGAACACCCTCTGCATGGACAAAGTCACTATCAGTCAATTGCAAAAGGCAGCTTTACTTGGAACAGTTTACATCCAGTGACAATATCTTTAATACCATCAAACAATACCTGCCTATCTCAGGTCCTTTGGTATGACTCAACAGGTAGATAAAAATGCCAAAACCTGTATAAATATCTGGCTGACTGCGATCAACCAGAATTTTATATCACTTGATTCTCGATACAATGATCAGCTCACAAGAATTACTTTCTAAATTGTATTTAATATATGCTTTTTGTGCTTGAAAAGCCTTATATATACTGTCTAGTAGTTGTAGATAATGTTAAATTGGATAGAAGGGATTTGGAGTCAAAAGGCACTCTGCTATGGTATTTTTCTTACCTTTTCTCATCCTCCCTCTCCATGGTCTCTTCTTTGGCCACTTTTAATTTGAAACTGCTTCGCGAGAAAATTCCCGTGATTTTAAAGAAACAGACAATAGATTCCACAGCAAACGAAGAGGAACAGTTTAATGATGCCCCTCTGTTCTTTGTCCTAACAAAGCAGCACTGTTCTGGGACCATGAGCCGAGAAGCCAAACAAACACAGTGCGTTATGCTCTTCTTTTCATTCTTATAGATTTTTAATTTACGGACACTCATCCTTCCCTCTTCCCCTGATACAGCAAGTAGCTGATTTAAAGCTACACAAACCCGCATGCTATATCTTTTAAAACTTCTGATTCCTGGGATCCAGCAGTTCTGAGAAAGAAGCAAAAAGCAAACACTGTTGCAGATCGAAACCAAAACGAAAAATTAAGCATAAAACAAAGGAAATTAAGCCTCTTTAGAGCAGAATTAGTGGTGGGAAGAATTTTTATAGGTTTCAAGAAATATCTGATTTTAAGAACACAACAAAGGACTGATAAATCCTTTAATCAGTTTTAACCCGATTGTATATTTATTCCTCATTACCATCACTGGAGTAGGAGACAAAAATGAGACAGAAAGCAAAGCAAATGACATTTCTTTAAATTTCTACTGGTAGAAAAAAAACTTCGTTTTAATCTTCCTGAAATTCTAAAAAGGCTCATGGAAGATTGAATTTCAATTTCTTGTTAAAACAAAATCTGACCCCAAAGCCCTAATGGAGGGGGCAGAGGGGGGGATTTTAACTACAATAGGTTTCTAATGAGGTTGAAAATATTTTACTTCATATAAATAAGACAATACACAAAAAAGACAAAAAAAATACATTGTGAGTGTCTCAAGTCCTTATTGCAGTCACCAAACAATAGAAAATGTGAGGGTTTAGCAGAGCTTCTTTCAGCTAACCTTCCCATACCTGAATCCTTTCCACAATGAATCTAAATTATTTATATTCATGCCTACTTGCATGTTAAATTAGTTTTCTTTAATCAGAACTACCCTGAACCACCATTATTGAAGAGAGGATAACAAAATATCTTGTATTCAAAGATGATGGCAAGTTTACATGCTGGCAGTAAAACAAGCCAAAGAATTTGCAATTGAGCCCAAAGTTTTCCCCCTTGCTTGAACATGCTGTTCTAGAGAGTAAGATTACGCCGGATGTTGCTCCAGTCTTGTTTCATTAAATTCTACTCTGACCATGCAGTATGAATCTAGCTATGAGAACAGCCCCCTTGTTGGCAACGCTCTGAATGGATGTTCAGGAAAGAATCAGAGACTTCAAATAAGTGAACTGTGCTGTGTATCACATGAACAATTCTCAGCTATGTTAAGGAGACAATTAAAAATAGGCCTATATTCCCCCTCCCCTCAAATGTTTTGCTGATGAAGTTCATAAATGTACAAATTATGTGAATCCCAGCATCATCTTCACTGGACCATGTTACTGTATAATAAACTGGCTTAACAGCAGAACTAAAAAGCATGCTAAGTTGAATTATAACTGTAGCATTTGCAAAGAAGCATCTCTCTCCTCAGTCCCATAGGAAGTGTCACTTGAAGGCTGATGCTGTGGACTTTTCCTTTTTGCAAGTAAGGCAGGGTCTCAGGGGTATAGGTGGTTCCCATGAGCCATGGCTCTTTTCTCAAATACTGTCCGGAGTTAAAGATGGTAATATGAAAGGTAGCGATTTTTAAAGTGTAACTGCAGCATATTCATATTAACCATATTGTGTATTTATTAAAAGTGGCCTTAAATGAAACAAAATCAAATTCTTTTTTATGTCGATCCAGCTTCACTCGAGGTAAAGTGTAGTTCCCAGTTCATCGAAGGCCAAATACAGCTCCTCACTTTGAAAAAAGAAGTATGACTATTTCCAATTTTCAGTACAATGGGCAGCAAAATAAAGACACTGAATTATCCTTGTTCTTCTTTCAGTGTGTGTCAACTTGGAAGCTGGCCTGACTGAGGCCATCTTGGAGGCTTCAGTGTTGCCACTATGTTGCTGAGGGACAGGGAGAGGGGAATAGAGATAGCTGGGATTTTGTAGCCAAAACAAAATAGTTTCCCCTGAGAACCAAGGAAATTCCCACAGAGAGGAGGAGGAATGAAGTTTCCAAGCAACTGGAATGTACCTTGATTGGACCATGTGACTGATTGTTTGGGAAGGGGGGGAAAACGTAATTAGATTGAAACCGCGGGAACTTTTAGAGCCGGTTTTCAGCATATTGGTTTTCAGCATATTGTGCCAATATGGTATCTCCAATAAAATTGTTCTTTGAGGAACTTGACTGTCTCAGAGTTCTGCTTTCTATGGAGTTATTATTTGGAAATGACAGTGTGGTTGAGATCATCAAAACAAAGCATCTGACTTCAATTTTCCTGACTAGTCTTTTTCATTTGTTGTTGTTGTTAGTTGCAAAGTCGTGTCCAACCCATTGTGACCCCATGGACAATGTTTCTCCAGGCCTCCCTGTCCTCTACCATCCCTCTGAGTCCATTTAAGCTCACTCTGACTGCTTCAGTGACTCCATCCAGCCACCTCATTCTCTGTCATCCCCTTCTTTTGCCCTCAATCGTTCCCAGCATTAGGCTCTTCTCCAGTGAGTCCTTCCTTCTTTTTCATAATCTCATAATTTCATAACCCTGAATAGGCTGAGGGTTGAAGTGCCTAAGTGTAAGACTAATATGCTGATGTGGAGTGTTTATGGATAACAACATGCTGTGTGACTGTGGAGAGACACAGAGCCTGGCCCATCTGCTGGTATGTTGGTTACTACCAGAAATCTGTACTGGCAATAACTTACTTTGGGCCATTGACAAAGCCAAGAAGGTAGCTTCATTTTGGCAGTCTAAAGTTTGATCTGGACACGGAAGAAGAATTTCATAATAAAATGAGTTCAGTATTTAAAATACATGTATTAATATTTGTTCAAATGTCCTTGAATGTTACTGCTATACCATGTTATAAAACATCATGAATTATAATATGTTAGCAATCACCACTTAAGAACGTACTGGCACTTTTATCACAAGTAAGTCCCCAGGCTATGACATTAGTAAAAATGAATCAATTCAGCTTATTTTATCCCAGAAGAGAGATAATAGTAATGGTTACTGTTGTTAAAAACTGATCACGGAATAACAGAAACATATTTAACCTAGCACCGTGATGGCAAACCTATGGCACATGGAGCGTTGCCATATCAGCATTTTTCGCCCTTCACGGAAGCCTCCGGAGCACAAAAAAACGGTCCTATCGACAAACCAGAAATTTGGGAACGGACTTCCAGTTTGCTTGTAGGGCCGTTTTTCACCCTCCAGAGGGCGAAAAACAGCCCTATAGCCAAATTGGAAGTCACTTCCAGTTTGGCCGTAGCGCTATTTTTTGTCCTCCGTGAAGGCTTCCCTGAAGGCTCCAGAGGGCAAAAAACAGCACTAAGACCAAATCGGAAGTCAATTCCAGTTTGGCCCTAATGCTGTTTTTGCCCTCTGCAGCTTTCAGAAGGAAAGCTCCTGAAGCCTCCAGGAGGAGGGAGGCTGTTTTCACCCTCCCCAGGCTCCTCTAGGAGCCTGGGGAGGACGAAAAAAGCACACCAAAAGGGGGAGACACTGGTTGTGCGTGCATTCGCACTGGGTTGTGCACATAGTATTATGGGTATGGCACGCCCACGCACGACCCCCCCTGCGCTCCTCCCCACTTTTGGCACGAGAGCCAAAAAAGGTTTGCCATAACTGACCTAGCAGAAAACAAAGCAATTCCAGTGGTGACAGAAGAGTCAAGTTATTTTGTCACATGGGACATTGTTGCCATAAATTAAATTCTATATATGCAATCTGTCTTGATAACATTTAATGAGGCAATATATTGATGCATACCAAACTATATTCTAGTATCAACAGTCCCAAAGCTCAAAAAGTTAAAAGTTGCTTCTTGAGGATGGAGGAAAGAAAGCTCAGAATGAGCATGTAGTATGTATACGGAATACAAAATCTTTTGTAAACATTTCATTCTTTTTTTGGGTGGGGGGGAGGCTTTTTCCTGCCATTTAAAGGAAAGAACTTCCCGTTCAGTTTGACCCTGCAAGTGCTTGATTTAATCTTTTTATTTCTTAAAAGAAGCTTACTTTCTTTTCTAAAAAGGGGCACATATCTTTTCTACCATTAACTGTTTAACGTCTGCAATTTCAAAAAGTGTTATCATTTCCAAACAGCATCCTATCCCAAAACTTTTCATTTTAAAAAACAAACATTGGTGGTTGCTAAAGAAATTAAACATAGTCACCAGGGGGCAGGAAGAACTGTGACAATCACTAAACTGGCTGGTGGATTATATTTTGAGATCTGGGATCAGACTAATGGGATATATTTTCTGGAGAGAAAATAAGGCTGATCTCTTGGCTCACTTTTCACCTAGCATTTAGCTGGAGTATGGCTTTCTATTTTCAAAAAAAATATTGCAAAAAAAGAAACTCTTTTTTAAATGGTTAAAATGTCAAAAAAAACACTTTAGTCATATTAACATTTAGCCTGTTCCCAAAGACCTGATATAGAAAAGCAAAGCTATAAAGGACATAAACCAATTTAACATATTATCCAGAATAATCTGCTACTAGACATCAGGATAAATTCCAAAATACAGGTGTTCAAATTAACACTGGAAATCCTTTAGGCAGATATTGTTACTGCTGCACCTGCTGCTACTACTATTATAACTATAAGTAATAGGCAGAGAAGGTAAGATACAAAAGAAACTGGAATTTTGATTGGAGAAATTCAAATCCACACTTGAGACAGAAAATTTCACTGGCTGATTTAAAAGTGGTCATCTCCCAGCTTCACTATTTCTCCTTTTGTTTGGAGAAAATGAGGGGTTTAATAAAAGTTCTAACGTTAATAGTTTTTTAATAATATTTTTTAAAAACCCAAGAGTTGTTTCATTTTAAATTCATATTCTGCTTTGAAACTAAATGTCAATGTCAATGGGAGGGACACTCAACTAAGTGGAAATGAGTTAACTGAACTGTTATAATTGGATGTCAGAAATATATCAGATTCTACATTAAAAAAAGCACTCTAGTCTAAACATGCAGTGATTCTTTTTGTGTCTCTGCTGCATGGCAATTGAAACACATTAAAGCCATTCTCCTTTTATGATATGAGCACACATATACAGGAATAAAACCAACCAACCTAATTTTTCAATAATTTATATAGATCAGGTAGTGGCAATCCATTTGCAAAACAGAATTATCAGTGGAACAAATCTGTCCTTGTCCAGAATGATACCCAAATTTGTTCAAATGTGCGTTAGAAAGTAACTTTGGAGACCACAAAGACTGATCGATGCAGGGCAAAACCAAGATGTGAAAGTATAACTCCCATCCTTGAAATAATTCCCCTTGCATGAATGCAACTTAGCCTAGTCTTGTGTATGAACTTCATTCATTTTTTCTATATACAATTTAAGCTAAGATGAAATATATTTTAATGCTAGACATCAATGATAATAAAATCCATATAGGAAACATTAACTTGCAATTTAGAGCAGTGGAGCAAAGTTTATTTAACACAACATAGATATATAGTCTTGAAATTTTATGGTTACCAATGGCATGATTGCTAGTATGAAAGTGCTTTCTGAATACTTTAACTAGACTGCCTTTTAGGAAACAGAAAATACATCTTTATTATCTACAGCTGCAAAAGCTAAGATAGAAGGCAATAACTGCCAATAACCAGAGCACAAGCATTTGTGTGAACAAATAAAAGTGGAGGGGGAAACAGTTTTGTCTTGCTTTATTTTCCTGGCTATTATTATCGGAGTCCTGTTGCTTTTTTTTTAAGGCTACAATCTTCTATTTCAGTGGCTGAGGTTATCTCTTGTTAATGTATTCTCACTTTGCGAAATAAAAGCAGGACATTCACATGTTGTAGTGCGAGACAAAGGAGGAGAGCAGTCTATTCAAGCATCAAATACTTGTATATTTGACATTTGCAAGTGTGAAGAAGGGATACCACTTTTGCCAAAGGAACAGATATGAAGTAATTAAGCAGTCATGTAACAAAGCCCTCTGAAAATTAATACCCTGCAAAATGATTTAAGCCTGCTGAGTCTGTCAGAATAGTAGCAGTGAACTGCATTGCTAAACTGGTGCCTGGCAACCGCCATTTAACTTGTCTTCTGATTTCTCTTCAACAATTTTATTTTTAAAGATACTTCAAATTGAAAACAGGGAAAAGAAAAAAGTTGTTCACAAACTATAAACATTAGATAAGAATTTTCCAAAAGTAAGGAAAAAGGAAAAACATCCCTCTCCTATTCAGGTAGTAACATTAAAACCAAACAATATATTTCTATCAGTCTGCATCAGAGGTTCTGACCAGTTCTGAAGACCCAGTAGTGGAAATTTTGAATAGTTTGGAGAACCGATAAATACCACCACTGACTGGCCCCGCCCCCATCTATTCTCTGCCACCTGACTCCCAGTTGATCAGGAGGAAATGGGGATTTTGCAGTAACCTTCCGCTGCAGTGGGGTGGGAATGGAGATTTTACAGTATCCTTCCCCTGCCACACCCACCAAGCCACACCCACCGAACCAGTAGTAAAAAAATGTGAATCCCCCCACTGGTCTGCACCCTAAAAAACTATGATTAGAATCAAGTCAGTGTTTAAGAACAAAAAAACCCAAAATCCCAGCTAAAATCTTATGAATTTTCCGACAAAATAAAAAGATTTCTTTAAAAAAATCTTAACTAATATGAAACATTCCATTCTTACCTTTATGACTAATCAGAGAGAATTTGATTTATTTGTTCTTTATGTTAAAGAAAGCCCAATTTTTGGATATGGAAGAATTCTATGTCCAGAATATTAAACCATAAATGCTTTCAAAATTGAATTAACACTGGTACTAGACCAATTTCTTTAGATGTGAATTGATATTTGACATTGATGCGTATTCCCTGAGCTTGATCTGCCAGTTCTCAAATGAAGGAATTGAATGTTATTTCCAATGGGAGGCATAAAGCAGCTGTCTATTTATAAACACCCAGAGCAGTATATCATTTCTCTTTTATCCAGGGAAGAAGGAACCACTCTATCCTTCTTCCACTAGCCATAAATCACCTGCAGGGAGTTTCATCACTCTCCTATAGACCTAGGCTATAAAAAAGCATCAAATTCTAATGAACATGAGTCTAACCACTAAGCAAGGCTTCACCTAATACTAACCCATTCATGCTTCTGGGAAAAGTGACACAACTAACACATACTTGACCACATAACTTGGTTCACACATTTCTCTAGAAAATCTGCTAGTGGGGAGGAAATAATGACTAAAATTGAAATTACTTTATTGTTTAAATATACGTTAGGAATGAAATATGAGCAGACTCAGTGAATAATATGGTATTCTAGAAAAATGGATAGAGTATACAAGACCATAGCTGGGAAAAAGGTTTCGTTTGGGAGACTTTGCAAAAAAATAATCTAGAATACATTAACCACAGCTTTTAGCCAAGTGTTAACCTAATGCCAGATGGATTTCTTTCCAAAGACATCTTAATCCCTGAAGAAGAAACCTCGCCAGCAGTACAATATGAAATAGCAGGAAGAGAAATGAAAGGAATACTGAGAAAGGCAATGCTGTATCAGTTCATACTTATTAATTATTCATTAATATAATTCTCAATATAACAAGCCATTTTCTTATATTAACAACTTCATACATTTATAGGAAAGGAAACTACTCTATCAATGAAAATGGTAGAATTGTGCCCTCTGTAATATTTCAACAAGAAATTCCAGTAAAAGAAAGCCAGAAACAGTAACTTGGAAAAAACAAAACTGGGATCTGTTTTAAAGCTTTATCACTTTTACTGATCTTTTTTTTTTTTGGATGGGGGGAATAAGCAGAAAAAAAATATAAATGGAAGTCACTTGGCTGCTAATATTCATTTACAAATTCTCTACACCTGCACTATAGGGTTTGAGGATATACCGTATTTTTCGGAGTATAAGATGCACCGGAGTATAAGACGCACCAAGGTTTTGAAGAGGCAAATTACAAAAAAAAGTAGGTAGGTAGGTAGATAAGAGGGAGAGAGAGGGAGAAGAAGAAAGAGAAATACAGTAGGTAGGTAGATAAAGGGATAGAGAGAGAGAGAGAAATAGAGAGAAATACAGTAGGTAGGTAGGGAGAGAGAGAGTAGATAGGTAGGTAAAGGGATATAGAGAGAGAGAAATAGAGAGGGAGAGAGAAATACAGTAGGTAGGAAGAGAGAGTGTCTGTGTAGGTAGGTAGGTAGGTAGGTAGGTAGGTAGGTAGGTAGATAAAGGGGAAGAGAGAGAAATACAGTAGATATGTAGGGGGAGAGGGAGAATGTGTGTGGGTAGGTAGGTAGAAGGATAGAGAGAGAAATAGAAAGAGAGAGAGAAATACAGTAGATATGTAGGGGGAGAGGGAGATGTGTGTGTGTAGGTAGGTAGAAGGATGAGAAATAGAGAGAAATACAGTAGGTAGGATGGAAGAGAGTGAGTGTGTGTAGATAGGTAGGTAGAAGTATATATATATATAATTTTACACGGGAAAAGACCCGAATAAACCAAAATCTATATATATATATATGAAGTGGATATATTGTTACAGCTTCCTGTTAGGCCTATTCAAGGGAGGAGACAAACTTGTCATCCTTCTCTGTCCTTCGACTCAACCTAGAGACCATCCAGATATATTCAATATATCCACTTCATCAATAAAGTCCTGTAGAAAGGATGATGTAATCAGGGAAACTGGTTAGCTCAAGGCATAGAGAAGCCTGCTTCGAATGCTGGAGAGCACCAGTTCAAATCCCTGTAGGGAAGTATGGCCAGCTGACGAGGGCTAAGGAGCCCGAAATGGATCCATCCTGGTCTCTTAATTAATTATTATTAATCATCCCTTAAAGAAATTTAACACACATATATATATATATATATATATATATATATATATATATATATATATATATATATATATATATATATATATATATATATATATATATATATATAGGGAGGGAGGGAGGGAGGGAGAGAGAGAGAAAGTAGGGAGGGAGTGTGTGTGTGTAGTTAGGTAGAAGGATAGAGAGAGAAAGAGAGAAATACAGTAGGTAGGTAAAAAGAGAGAGAGATTAGGTAGGGAAGTTGATGTTTTCAGGTGTATTTATCTATGTCCTGCAGAAGGAAATCACTGACAAACCTTAAAACTTCGTTTCTGCTTGCTCAGAAACAGTTAAAGAGCCTTCCGAAACGGGGGGGGAGGGGGGGAGCCTTTGCATGGGACAAACTTCCAAAACAGCCCATTTCTCCGTGAAAATGAGGTCGTTTTTTTTTCCAAATAAAAAGCATAACTAGCGGGGGGGGGCTTGCAGAATGCTTCTGGGGGGGGGGTGAAAAATGAGCAAAAAACCCGCCCCATTTATCGCCCGTTTGAGGCTAATTCCTGCCCTCCCCAGCCCTCAGGAGCTGTCTGGAAGCCTCGGCACAGCCAGTTTGGTGAAGGGGGCGGGGTTCCAGGAGGCAAAAAGGGTTTTTTGCGCTTTGCATACTTCCCCAAACTGCTATTTCTCTGCGAAAACGGGGCCGATTTTCTTCAAATAAAAAGCATAACTAGCCTGGGGGGGCTTGCAGAATGCTCCTGGGGGGGGGGGATAAAAAATGAGCAAAAAGCCCGTCCCATTTATCACGAAAACGGACCATTATTATGTCAAATAAATTGCATGCATAGCCCTATGGAGGCTTATAGAGTGCTGCTGGGGGCTGGAGGAGGGGGGAACGGCCCGTTTGAGGCTAATTTCTGCCCTCCCCAGCCCCCAGGGGCTCTCTGGAAGCCTCCACAAGACTAGGCACAGCCAGTTTGGTGAAGGGGGTGGGGTTCCAGGAGGCAAAAAATACTGTATTCGATGTATAAGACGCACCCAGATTTTCAGCCTGTTTTTAGAGGAAAAAAGATGCGTCTTATACTCCGAAAAATACGGTAAGACCATGACGCAGATACAAAGTATGTGTCTTCCATGCAAATGTCATAGGTCAACTCCCAAAACAGGGCTGGAAAGCATTCCTGCCTAAACCACTGCAAAGCTGCTAGTAAGGGTAACTCCAAGCTCTATGAATCAGGGTTCAATACATTGGAGTTTTCAACAAAGCAAAAATCAACAACAACCCATACATATTTTATAAGTTAACTACTTATTCTTATATGCTCCCCCAATATTCCCTAGTAACATCTATATGGGTTAGAATCTGTATTATTGCTTGCTGCTGACTGATTCTGTTAGCCTGTGCAAAGTATGTAAAATCAACCTAGCAAATATTTAAAGAGATCAGCAATTGCTCACAGGGCCTTTTAGGTTACATTGTCAACTTGATCATCTTGATAGTCAGTCAAATCAGGACACTATTGCTCCAAACTCTCTACATTTATTCCTAGCAGGGGTTTCTATTCATAACATCATCTGCATGTATAGGGGGGAGGCATGTATAGATTTTTCAGGCCTTGGGAAGAAAATTCACCTGGAACATGTCCCCCCTCCTTTCCCTTGGATTATCAGCCGCTACACGTCTGATTCAGGAAACTGAGACAAACAAGCAAAGACAATGTAGCAAGAATTCTTTACTCTTAAGGACAAGTGACATAAGAGCATGTGAAAACCACTTGATCTTTTTTTTTTTACGATTAGATTTTTCCAACTCACCTTCTTCTTTGAAGGCTTTGTCTGCATGGCTTTTAAAGGCAACTCTATTTTTATTAGGTCCTTGAAATCGTTGGGATTTATATCACCACTCAGGCATGTCACTGAGTTGCATTAAAAATCCAAGCCAAGTATTTCGAATTGCATTATTGCTCAGCTTTTCTGAAGATGCCGTCTCATCAAGAGGAGCTGCTGAAGAGGAGGAGCTGATAGAGATCACTCTCTAGAGCATGGTTGCCAAACATCCCTGGTCCTAAAGGGTTTGTTTCTATCTCACTGGTTTTTTCATTATTACAGACAATATTTTTATAAACCCTAAAATGTGGTAATGTTCCTTCAACAAAAAAGGAGGAACAGTCTATTTCTCACGTCTGAGGTTATGAACAGAAGAGTGGTGAGTGCAGATGTGTAGTAAAATAGGAAATGCAGTGGGAATGGAGAGAGGCAAACAACTGAGCAATATCGTAATTAAAGCATTAACCAACATTTTTCCATTAGATTTTGAGGATTACCTATAAACTGTCATTGTTCCAATGGATTCCTCAGTGTTCAACTAGGGGGGATAATATATGTCTTTGTCCTTTGGTGTGTTTTTTTATAATTCACATTTTTCAATGTTTTTGTTTAGTTTTGTTCTATCTCTGTTTAATTTTTATTTTTTTTTGTATTTTGTATTTTAAGATTGGATTTGGATTTTGGATTTTAATATTTTGAATAAAACAAAAAGATCCTGATATTACAAAACTCCAGCTAAATATCTATAAAACCAAGATAATAATTTGTGATTTTGGTTACCGGATTACATGAGGTTCTGAACTGTGGGAATAATTTCATACATGCTAAATTGTGCACATATAACAACAGATCTAGTCAGTAAAGTACAGCTCTTGATATATCAAGACAACAATAATCTCAACTCCATAGAAATTCTCTTTTATTAGTATTTCAGGAAAATGGAATAATGAAAGTAAGTAAAAAAGCTCAGCATTCCTTTTAACTCTCTGAAAGACTAGGCCCTGTTGTAAATTGCAATCTAATAAATGAAATAAAAAATCATACTGACTAGCTATTAAAACATAAATCTACTTATCTCTCCCAAAATAAGATCGTCACTGTCTCAATAGCAAAAATAGGCCAAAACTGTCAAGTGCAATTAAACACAAACTATGTTTAAGAACTCAACACAGTACCAGTCTAATTCCACGGAGGGTTTGATAGAAACAAAACAGTATCTCCTGAGAGGTGCCTTTTGCATGAAGGAGAGCAGTAACATATACAAGGGATTTCATGCAATTACACAATAAAGTTGTGAAGAACGACACAAAATAATACTGGTGGAAGGGGTACTGAATACAAAGGAACAAAGAAGAATTTAACACTGACAATCTATGCAGAAAATTGAAAAGCCAAGTTGTACTGCAAACTCATTATCAAGTTCTTCAGAGCTAACTGGAGCAAGATGAATCTGTTTAGAGTTGGGTTCTGGCAGAAGATAGGACTCCTGTTCAACTGAAAAAGGAAGAATAATATTCTTCCACAAAATGCTAACTAGTTTTAAAGTGCCTGGCTCTGTAGATTTTTCATCTTTAATTCATTTTGGGACTGCATTTCCTCAATCAGAGTTGGCACACTATATTTGGGGTTCAAACACATATGAAAGTTTTCAACTCTAGTTTTTAAAGAAAGCTATAAAATAGCCCAGCACTGTAAACACTGTGGAATAGCATATGCCCTGGAATAGTAGTGCAAAATATAATTTTAATTTTACAAAATGCGAACAAAATAAAAAAGCAGAGGGAAAAATATAATCCCAAGTTACAGAACCTAGTATTGTATTGCAATGTTGAGAAAATGTTTTACATTAATGATTGTTAATTATAATTATAAGAACAGAAAATTATAAGAACTTGTATTAGTTAAAACCTATTTATGAACAACAGTTCTAAACTCTACTGTTTCCAAAATGATTGTCATTGACTCCCTCTTTAAAACATTGACTTGATTCCAATGTGTGTGTAACACACTATGCCAAAATGTGTAGAAACAATTTATATCATTCTCTGAAGGTTGGAATTTATTATTGCTATCACAAAAAGGAGACAACTGTTAAATAAATAAAGATGCTATACAGAAATTGAAGCAGCATGATTGCAGATTTATTAAAGGATATATCCCTGAGTAGATGGTTGTTTATAAATCATTCACAGTGTTAATACGAGCCCTTTGAACCATTAAGATTGAAGAGGAGACCTTTCTCTAGGTTTTTGGAGGCAGGTGTAGCTACAGTCCAAACAAACTGCTCTCATAGGTTTCTGCAGCAGGGAGCCAGTTCTTGGAGATAAATTTTCCAAAATCACATTTAACATATTTTATTGTAAGTTTTTACTTAAACAAAGTCTTTAGTTTAATATTTACTCCTTTAACTGTTTGAAGTGTGAGCCTACATTACTTTCCAATTGTTTTTGATGAAACTATTTTAATTGATATAGTCACCCAAAAAACAGCTGCAGAGGAATAAAACTAAACAAAAAAGTTAAATTGATAACTTTTCTGCAGGAAAATCCTATTTTTACAAAATGATAGCAATGCTCGGTGCATTTTTAAACAACTGCAAACAATATTGGTCTAAATGGAGGTGAAAGTGATATACATTTAATTAAAAAAACCATATATGTTTGTGTGTGTGTGTGTGTGTGTGTGTGTGTATTAGTTTTATGAGCTGATCAATAAATAAATAAATCAATCAGAGAAACTAGTATAGATCTATTTCAAGCGTTTTAGCTCTCATCAGCGAGCCATACCCTTACTGGGATTCGAACCGGGGCTGTATTGCATATCAGGCAAGAGCCTTTAGCCATTCAGCCAGCTAGGTTCTCTTATTGCATCAGCTGAGACAGGAGGATAAGTATCTATAATTGTGCCACAACATCCTGTTAGGGCCCCAACCATGGACCTGACCCAGGTAGTTTTAGGCCCCACCCACGAGGGTGGACACACCCTGGACCTTATCTTCGTCTCGGGACAGTGGAGTCGTGATCTGGGAACAGGGGATTTAGCCATCACACCCGTCATGGACAGATCACGCTCTCCTTCGGCTGGACTTTCCGATCGCCGCACCTCACCGCGGGGAGGCGGAGCCTGATATTCCTATATGGTTCCGCCCTAGGCGCCTGATGGACCCGGTAGGGTTCCAGAGGGAGCTTGGGCCAATTCCTGTGGACTTGCCCCGCGACTCAACTGAGGACCTAGTGGCCGCATGGTTAAGTGCGGCCACGGGGGCCTTGGACTGAGTCGCGCCCTTGCGGCCTCTCTTGCGGCGACGAACCACCCAGGCTCCTTGGTTCACCGAGGAGCTTAGGGAGATGAAACGCCACAAGAGACACCTAGAGAGCAGATGGAGATCTTCTCGCTCCGAAGCCGACCGAACACTAGTTAGAACCTATATTAGGACTTACTTAGTGGCGATAAGGGTGGCCAAACGTGAGTATTATGCCACCCTTATTGCATCCGCAGATAGCCGCCCTGCCGCCCTGTTTGGGGTGACCCGCTCCCTCCTTCAACAGAGGCCGCGGGAAGCCCCTCTACAGGGTCGAGCAGAGGAATTTGGGATTTATCTGCAGGAGAAAATCACTCAGATTCGGAATGAGCTAACCTCCATCGACAGTGGTCCAGTCGGACGGTCCAAGGCTGTGCTTGAGACACCATCTTGGGAGGAGTTTGACTTTGTTACTACCGAGGATATGGACAAGTTGTCAAAGAGACTTAGGGCTACCATATGTTTATTGGACCCGTGTCCCTCCTGGCTTGTACTGGCATCCTGGGAGACGACACGAGGCTGGCTCCAGGGCATTGTCAACGCATCTTTGAGTGAGGGGTCCTTGCCTGCCGTCTTGAAAGAGGCGGTAGTAAGGCCCCTCCTCAAGAAGCCGTCCCTGGATCCAGCATTATTAGAGAACTATCGTCCGGTCTCCAACCTTCACTTTTTAGTGAAGGTTGTAGAGAGTGTGGTGGCTCAACAGTTTCCGCGACACTTGGAGGAAGTTGATTATCTAGACCTGCACCAGTCCGGCTTCCGACCCGGTCACAGCACCGAGACGGCATTGGTCGCGTTGGTTGATGATCTCTGGAGAGCGCGGGATAGAGGATATTCCTCTATCCTAGTCCTATTAGACCTCTCAGCGGCTTTTGATACCATCGACCATGGTATCCTATTGCGCCGACTGGGGGGGTTGGGGCTGGGAGGCACCGTTCTGCGGTGGTTCTCGTCCTACCTCTCTGGTCGGTCGCAATATGTGTTGGCAGGGGGGCAGAGGTCGACCTCGAGGCCCCTCGTATGTGGGGTTCCTCAGGGGTCGGTCCTCTCGCCCCTTCTATTCAACACATATATGAAGCCGCTGGGCGAGATCATCCATGGTTTTGGGGTGGGATATCATCTGTACGCTGATGATACTCAGCTGTACATATCCACCCCAGACCACCCCAACAATGCCGCCGAGGTGATGTCCCGATGTTTGGAGGCCGTACGGATCTGGATGGGTAGTAACAAACTCAGGCTCAACCCGTCCAAGACTGAGTGGCTGTGGCTTCCGGCACCCCGGTTCAGCCAGATTACTCCAACTCTGGCCATTGGGGGCTAAACACCGCCCCCCGTGGAGAGGGCGCGCAATTTGGGTGTCCTCCTGGATTCCCGGCTGTCCATGGAGGACCATGTGGCGGCCGTGGCCAGGGGGGCGTTCCATCAGGTACGTCTGATGCGCCAATTGCGCCCCTTACTGGACCAAGCTGCCCTGCGCACAGTCACTCAAGCACTCGTGACGTCTCGACTCGACTACTGTAATGCTCTCTACATGGGGCTTCCCTTGAGGTGCACTCGAAAGCTGCAGTTAGTCCAGAATGCAGCCGCGCGGGTGATTACGGGAGCGCCCAGACACTCCCATATAACACCAATCCTGCGCGAGCTGCACTGGCGTCCTGTGGGCTTTCAGGTGCGCTTCAAGGTTCTGACGACCATCTTCAAAGCGCTCCATGGCTCGGGACCTAGTTACATGCGAGACCGTCTCCTGCCCCATACATCCCTAAGACCGATACACTCCCACAGAGAGGGCCTTCACAGGGTGACATCGGCCGGACAATGTCGACTGGCAACACCCAGGGGAAGAGCCTTCTCTGTGGCGGGCCCTGCCCTTTGGAACGACTTACCCCCTGAACTTCGCACCATCTCCGACCTCCGCCTCTTCCGCAAATGCCTAAAGACACATTTGTTCCATCTAGCCGGCCTAGCATAACCTCCATAATGACTTTTAGACAGTTTTAAATTTTGGGGATTTTAATTTGGTTTTAGCGCAGGATCTTTATCAAATAAGTTTTTTAAATTTTTTATGTGATTTTGTATGTATTTTAATATTCCCGTGCGCCGCCCTGGGTCCGTTTGGAGAAGGGCGGGGTATAAATTTAATTTAAAAAAAAAATTAAGGGAGGAAGCATACTGCTTTCCTCTTCTGCCTTTCGGCTCATCACCAGAGACCATCTAGACAGAAAGCCATGAGTTCCGTTGTGTGGTTTTTTTAAATATGTGTGTTAGTTTTATGAGCTGATCAATAAATAAATCAGGGAGACTAGTATAGATCTATTTCGAGTTTTTTAGCTCTCATCAGCTAGCCATACCCTTACTGGGATAAAAACCGGGGCTGTATTGCATATCAGGCAAGAGCCTTTAGCCATTCAGCCAGCCAGGTTCTCTTATTGCATTAGCTGAGACAGGAAGATAAGTATCTATAATTGTTCCAGAACTGTTAGGGCCCCAATTAATTGCTTGATAGCAATACAGCCCTGGTTCGAATCCCAGTAAGGGTATGGCTAGCTGATGAGAGCTAAAAAACTCGAAATAGATACACACATGCATACACACACACACACACACACACACATACTTGTGTCACAACACCCTGTTAAGCCCCAATTAAGGGAGGGAGCATGCTGCTCCCCTTTTCTGCCTTTCGGCTCATCACCAGAGACCATCTAGACAGAAAGCTATGAGTTCCGTTGTGTAATTTTTTTATATGTGTGTTACGTTATCTATAATAGTCTCCGTGACTTATTTATTGATCAGTTCAAAAACGTAACACACATATTAAAAAATTACACAACGGAACTCATAGCTTTCTGTCTAGATCAGGGGTCTGAAACTCAATTTACCTGGGGGCCGCTGGAGGCAGAGTCTGGGTGAGGCTGGGCCGCATAAGGAATTCCACAGAGGTCCACTCCCCCTGTGGGCTGCACTAATATTATACTTTCATATCACGGTGGGGGCCACAAGATACCGTCCTGCGGGCCACAATTGGCCCGCGAGAATGAGATCTCTGGTCTAGATGGCCTCTGGTGATGAGCTGAAAGGCAGAAAAGGAGAGCAGTATGCTCCCTCCCTTAATTGGGGCTTAACAGGTTGTTGTGACACAAGTATATAATTATCCTCCTGTCTTAGCTGATCAGGAAGAGAACCTGGTGGCCTAATGGCTAAGGCTCCTGCCTAGCATATAATACAGCCCTGGTTCAAATCCCAGTAAGGGTATGGCTAGCTGATGAGAGATAAAAAGCTCGAAATAGATCTAAACTAAGATCTCCCTGACTTATTTATTGATCAGATCAAAAAACCTAACACATACACACACACACACACACACCATATATATAAAACTACTTTTATTATGGTGGGTACCATAATTTCTCCAAGACACCTTGGATTCTATTCAGTTGTATCCATCCACTAATTCCTCAGTGAATCATACTTATTGGTTTTCCTTGTAAATCACTTCTGGAGTCTGGGGAACTCCATGAGCCTAAGTTGTAAGGCCATGTAAAGAGGCCAGAACAAGGGAAGCTTTGCTACTAGTTTGAAGAAATTTATAATAGGAGAATATATCAATTATACACAAAAAAGTGATACACAAATAAACCAACACCACTACAGTGTATAATGTTATTGTGTCAAAAGCAATATGAATAATATGAAATCGGGCCACCCTCCCTGTAATGGAATGCCAGAGAATCCCATAGTAATCTGGATGTAATCCGACCATGATCAAAAGCTTCCCCAACTGCAGATGATATAGCCACTCTATTAACAGAACACCAAATCTATTATGTGATCACTTTCTTGTGTCAAGCTCTGAATCTGATGACCTGTGGGGCAGTTCCCCTGAAAGCCTTAAGTGATTCTTGGGTGACAATTGCCACATGACCACTCCTGCCCTAGGTTCTCAGCTGGTGACACTCTTCAAACTCAACTGGCCATATCTCCAAAAGGGTCAAAACATTTTTTTTGAATAAACAGCAAAAGGGTGATTAAACGTTTAATTTTGGAAAATTAGCATGTGTTTAAAAGATGAGATAAATTATATTAAAAAGATTGAGACTGATCTGAAAATGGATTGGAGCTACAAGAACAATATAGAGAAGTATGAGACACTGGACATATAAATTAAGTCGGCTGGAATCCTAATAATTTAAAGAGATATACAAATAATAAACCAAAATATTAAACTGGATAATTTTCCTATATTGGATTTAGAAAAAGCTTTGTGAGGAGAGACAAATAAAAATAAATGAAGTTCCACGATGTTATTTGAAAGGACTAAACATTAAAGATTCTTAAATGGAAAAGAAAGGAATATAAAGTTGCTTTATTTGATCAAGGTTATAGTAGATATGATGTTACCTCTGGTAACCCTTAATTGTACTTTTGCTGATCAGGAATGAAATGAAGAGGCTTTAAACTGTCACACTGAAACCTCAAACATTCAATTAGATGTACTTTTTGTTTAAGTATGAATATAACAACACCTACATTGAAAGAGCTCTCTGGGTTTTTTTTAGAAAGAATGTTGTATATGCCAATGGGTCTAGAAAGGGATTTAAAGGGATTGCCAAACAATTGGATATCAATCATTCTGTTGTCCAGAAGATTATCTATAAGTGGAAAAGTTTTCAAACAACTGCCGACTTGTCCAGGCCAGCTCAACAAGTTCAGCTTAAGAGCAGAAGTTAAGATGCTAAAAAAATTCATTACATGACCTAATGTAGCTCTTTTCACTAATTATCATATGGTGCATAAGTCTACCATTAGAAAGAATGAGGAAGAAAAATGAGGAGGAGAGTTATCAGCAGGCTTTCTCATAATGATTTTACCAGAGATAGATTTAAGACTGCCTCAAACTTTGAAATGGGTGCAGAAACTGACTGGTAGCCAATGAAACTATTTTAAAATAGATTAAATGTGTAGATTTGTAATAGAGTCACCAATGTTTCCTGAACCCAATACAATTTTGGAACTATTAATCTCATCGACACTGTCACACAAATCCCTTTGCTGATAGAGATTTCTTTTCATCCATTTAACATTAAGGGCAGTAACATATGCCACTTTGAATATTTAAGATAATAAAAAAGCTACTTTTTTGTAAACAGGAACAGTTATGTTTCATCACGGAATACACAGGTGAACAGAATTCACTTTTTAATTGATCCTTTTCCTCTTCCACCACCACCACCCAATAGAACTGCATAAAAATTAAAAGTCATTTAGCTGGTTCCAAAAATATGTCATAGTACATAATAGTGCATTGCCCTGACTTCTACTGTACGATAATGTACATATTAATAGGCAGGAATTCTGGTAGTGTAAACTACTGTATACACAGATGCAAAAAGTAAATATTATACATATAACAGTAGAGTTGAACGAACAGTGACTAACCTAGCTTTGTGTAATAGTGGAGAGAGAGACACAATATCCAATAAGAAAATGAGCCACGTTCTATACAATGAACGTCTTTTATTTTTATACAATTCTGCTGGGTTACTTAGGTGATACTATTCACCGCACTAAATAATTTCAGAGTCTAAAACTCTGTATAATATCATACTTATCACTTTGCCAAATGGCATTCCCTAAACTAGACACTACTTGTCATGTTTCAGAATATGAAATGCACTAAAATTGGTACATATTAAATAGGACAATTATAAAAGCCACTTCCATTAGAAGTTATTTTGTTCTGTTACTTATAATGAATAGTTAAAAACATGACACTTTTGGAAGATCTCCCAGTTTTATCTATTTTGCCTTTCAAGCCTTAAGGAAGTAACTAGATAATGAACTCAAACTGTAAGTAATAATAGACCAAAGTCACTGTTAATTCTGGCTTCTTCTAATTAAACACAATGAAAGTACCCCCACTGCAATAGGTACAGGTAATCCTCAACTTACAATCTTTTAATAACTGTTGGTTTAATGACTGTTTGCAGTCATAACAGTCTCGGAATTGGTGCTTTATGGCCTGGAAAGCACATCCAGCTGTCACGCCGCCAGGTCATATGACTGCATTTTGGTCACTTGGCAACCTGTTTGCATTTATAACCAGTTGCCAGGTGCTCTGCGAACATTTGACCGCCTTTTGCCATCTTCTCTGATGGCTTCCCCAGTCAATAGGGGGAATACTGTATTGAGATCTTTTCTCTCAGCGTGCTGAGGGAAACGGAATTTCGTTAAATGATTTTGGTCAGGGATGCTTTCTAAGCCCAGCTCACCACAAAATATTCTGAAAACAAAATTAGGAGGATGGAATATTGTATACATTTCCCTGAGTTCTAGAAGGATACGTGAGATATAAATGTAACACTAACCTCTGCCTCAGAATGGAAGTTACAAATGATGTAAAACTGTCAGATCAACTGCTAACCACGCAGCTGCAATGAACAATTGACATTCACACCAAAGGATGGAATGACTGCCAATTATTTTCCAGGCACAGCCAAATGTGTTGGTGTTATTCTTTAAAATGGTAAAATATGGCCAATCACATCTTAAATGGAGGCTGGCTCATTTTCTGTTAGAGATGCTTTAATGGATTTTGAATAAAGCATGCATAATGCTGTAATGCTCTCTACATGGGGCTCCCCTTGAGATGTACCTGGAGACTACAGCTGCTCCAGAACGCGGCCGCGCGGGCAGTTATGGGAGTCACTAGATACTCCCATGTAACACCCCTCATGCGCGAGCTGCACTGGCTACCTGTGGTCTTTCGGGTGCGTTTCAAGGTGTTGATTATCATCTTTAAAGCGCTCCATGGCACGGGACCTAGCTATTTGCGGGATCGTATCCTGCCCCATAAATCCCTTTGGCCGATTCGCTCATACAGAGAGGGACTTCTCTGGGTGCCGTCCACTAGGCAGTGCCAGCGGGCGACGCCCAGGGGAAGGGCCTTCTCTGTGATGGGCCCGACTCTCTGGAACGACCTACCCCCGGATATTAGAACGACTATGGACCTCCGCGCCTTCCGCCAAAAAGTAAAAACCTATTTGTTTCATCAGGCCGGCTTGGCCTAATCTACGCTTCTCACCCCAGTCTGTTTTCTCAAATTGTTTATTGGGTTTTAATGGGTGATAATTTTAATGGTTTTTAAATTTTGTACAGGGTAGTTTAATTCGTTTTTAAATTTGTGTGTATTGTATGTTTTTAGTTGGTTTTTAATTTTCCTGTACACCGCCCCGAGTCCCTTATTATTATTATTATCATTATTATCATTATTATCATTATTATCATCATTATCATTATCATTATCATTATCATTATTATTATTATTATTATTATTATTATTATTATTATTATTATTATTATTATTCGGACTAGATGGTTGCTCTGATCCTTCAATTCTATGGCTCTATGATATCACTAGGTCAAATTCTTTCACTTTTAAGAGAATATCTGAATTATCCCAAGATTTATATTCTTGGCATTCACTGTACTTGAAAAAGCTGACCTAACATTTATTCAAGGCCTAACTAATACAATTCTATTATATTCAGAACTCAATTCTGGTCCCAAAGGAAATTGCACCAAATTCCATTTGCTGGTTGTATTACAGTGATTGTTTTCTTCATCCTCATTCTCTATTCCATCTGAGTAAATTCTTTTAATGCTACAAAAATAAAAATATGAACACATGTATTCAGTGGAAATAATGAGATTTTCCAGGAAAAATATTGGAGTTTCTTCAATCAGCTTAGCATTCATGGCATGACCACAGTAAGAAAAGCCCTTAAAACTGGTTATCAGAAACAACAACGTCATGTTTTTTTAAACCCACAACAGTTAACTTATTGTCTTTTTTCAGCCAGGCTGACTATGGGGGTCCTTATGAGCATGAGCACGTAGAGCTTTTCGGGAACAAAAATGACTTCTTCTACGACTGTGATGGTGAACCTATGGCACGCATGCCAGAGGCAGCACGCAGAGCCCTCTCACACACGCCGTTGTAGCTACTTTTTCTGGTTTCCGGCATGCACATGTGCATGCTGGAAACCCAAAGACCAGGTGGCCAACATGCGCATATACACTGGCCAGCTGGTCTTTGAGTTTCCAGGACTTCGGTATGCACAAAGACCAGCTGGCCAGCATGCATGGAAACCAGAAGACGCGCCGGAAACCAGAAGACTAGGTGGCCAGTGTACGCAGCCAGCTGGTCTTCGAGTTTCGGTGCTTTGGCACGCACGTAGGTGCATGCGTGTTCTGGGTTTGGGCACTTGGTGCCAAAAAGATTCGCCATCACTATTCTAGGATATTTTTTTCAACTCTCAGTTTAGCTTTTAGTCCTGGTATCTCCCAAAGCTCTCTAGTCTATGTTCTCTCTAGAATCAGTTCTTCTTGGCTTAGCAGACCAAACAAGCAAATTAGTAAATTGCTGGTACTGTACAAACTATTATAATCCTGAGGCAGTAGACCTGTGCATACACCAATGCATTTGGTGTTGTTCTGTGTGGTGCTTGGCCATATCTATATTCTTCATCTGCTTGCCACTAATAAACTTCTCTGTTGGCAATCTGTAATGCCCTAGTGGCAAATCATGCTGTGAGGCTATTTTATACAAAGACAGTTTGGCATATGGATCAAATTTCAGAGGCAGGCAGGTATGCCTACAGAAGCAGCTGCAGAACTTTTAAGATATAACTATTTCACCAGACCAAGAAAATACCTATTATTTCAAGTGTTTATTTTTCATTACAGAAAGATACTTGAAATGCAACAGTGAAATGCTCATGAGGAAAGGTAAGTTAACTTGTTTTTGAAGAAGATGACAAGTATTACACAATTATACTGTTTATTTTCTCGATCTATTCACAAAGTATGTTGTGGGTTAGCTTATTTGTTTCCTCAACTTCCTTGTAACTTAAACTGCTGCTCTGATATTAGCAGAGATTACTTTTTAATCAAACACCAAGTTAAATATTTGTTTCTGAAGAGTTTTTGGAAACACAGCTTCACGTCAGTCTTTATATATATATTTATCTGTTCCTAGAGTAAACTCAGCTTATGTCACAGAAAGCTGGATCCTATCAGTCTACAATAAGGATCAGATAACACTTACACTGGGACTGCCAGCAAAAAGAAACACACATATAGGCAAAAGGGTAGGGCCAGCCTGTGAAACAGCTATAGGATCATTCTATAGGTACATAGGAATGGCTCTGCTGGAGTAATCCAAAGCATATTTATTTTAGCATGTTCTCAGAATAGCTATCAAGAAACCTTTATGATGCTCACAACTAGAGAGAGAATACCCCTAACCAAATATACCTGGTATTAGAATATATCTTTATCCCAATCTGGAAGTAACATAGGGTCTTCAAGACAAATAGACATCTTCCATTAATTTACTGGTTTATTTTTAAAGCCATTCCAGTTAGTGGCTATCATATCGTTTCTATCTCAGGGCAAGCATTACTTGTACAATTCTATTAGTCCAGGTATCAGTCCAATAGAAAGGGGATGTAGGAGAAAGGGTCAAGTCCTTTCCAAGTCTTAAAGCAGTTACCAACTATGGAAATTGAGCAAAAAGAGAAGTACATACAGATGATAATTTGAGGATCAGAACTGAGACAGACAAAAGCAGGAACTGGTTATGTTGAAACTTGTTTTGAACAACCTGCACGGGAATCTAGACTCCTATTTATACTTAAAATTAAAGACACATCTTTTTCGCCTGGCCGGCCTTGGGTAGTCTCTTCTAAGGTTAGGGGTTTTAGGGGTAGTTTTAGTTTAGTTTATGGGTTTTTAGCGCAGGACTAATTTAATTCATTTTTAATTTTGTATTTTGTCTGTGGTTTTATCTGTATTTTTAATTGCCTGTGCCCCGCCTCGAGTCCCTTTGGGGAGAGAGAGCGGGATATAAAATTAAAATTATTATTATTATTATTATTAAGTGCTCAAAGTATTCTCCAACTAGAACTCACCTGCACCTAGGAAACTTTTGAAATCTACTGCTCCTTCATTGCTCAGTCCATTACATAGCCACACTGGTGGTGGGGTTCTTTAAAATGCAGCCCTGAATTTGGAATTATGACTCGATTCCCTTTCCCTGACTAGTTACAGATAACTCAAATCTCATCAGCATGTTTGAGAAGTTAAGGCTTTTGTTTCAACATAAATCATTTTAATTTACTGAAAAATGAACCACATTTGGTATTTAGTTGACCATTCACCCAATTGAAAGACATTCAAAACTCTTTATAATCACTTGATTTTCACCAGTTGGGTAAGATTTGCAAAAATTTAACCAGCTTGCTGTTTATCTCCAAGATAATTTATGAACGAATTTAAAAGTATCTGACCAAAGAAACGTGAGGGACTTGACTTTTTTCTGTGTTGAGAAACTTGCTCAATTTTTTCTATTTTTAATTTTTCCATTTTTAATTCAACTTATAACTGAAAAAAACATAGCAAATATATAAAGACATTTATTTTTATTCTGTGATTTATTTGAAATCTTTTGTCATAGGAACTTTGAGGAAATTTAGGAACTTTGTCTGAAAATCCAAACATACAATGTTGACCATTTTACATGCCTACTGAAACACTCCAATAACTGTATAAAGTTGGAGGGATAGGATTTACCCTTGCAACCATGCTGATTCTTATTCAACTAAGCTTGTTCCTCTGTGCCATTTTTCTTAAATTTGGCAACTTTAATATGTTGGAATTCAGCTCTGTGGACATCAGTTCTGGGAGCTGAACTTGGCAAGTTTGAGAAAAACTGTTCTATGTGCTTAGTTAATTTTTCTTTGATATTTATTCCATACAATGTTTCTAGAAACGTTTTAGGTCAACCAGACTGTATTTTTTTCTGGATATCCTCTTGGTGTCTCTTTAAAAATTCCAGTTTGTGACACTGAGTTAAATATTTGTGCTAGGAAATCCACAATTTCACATCTGAATAGGTGAAACTGGATGGATACCATTTGTTATAGTTTCTTAAAATGTAGTCATTATCATAATTTATTTTAGTTATTTGGAATATCTGATAAAGTCAATATAGACTCTATGTCTTTTATGGAAAGTTCAAATTTATTCAGTTACTCTGCAGTGTCTATATTTTCCTTGAACAATATTTTCATTATTCCTTGGTATGTGGACAAGGACTGCTTCATCCTCCCCAAAACTATCCAGCAATTTATCTTGATGGTGTATGATGTCTGTAACCTTTGAACCAGCAGGCCAGGCACCATTGTTCACAAATAGCAATAGCATTTAGACTTATATACCACTTCACAGTGCTTTTACAGCCCTCTCTAAGCAGTTTAGAGTCAGCATATTGCCCCCAACAATCTTGGTTCTCAGTTTATCGACCACGGAAGGATGGAGGCTGAGTCAACCGTGAGTCTGGTGAGATTCAAACTGCCAAATTGGAAATAAACGGCAGTCAGCAGAAGTAGCCTGCAGTACTGCATTCTAACCATTGCACCACTGTGGTCTTCATCCATCTCTAAGTTTCCAATAACTACACAGCACACAACCGAAAGCCATTCACCTACTGGAGGACTATCTTCAGTATGAATGTACGTGGATTCACCACTCCAAACTACGTTCTCCAATAATCATATCTCCCTTTCCCTCAGATTAATATCTTTCTTCCTTGGAAGCCTTGACAGCTCTGGGAGTAAGACAAAGCTATCATACACAATTCTCTTTGTACTTCTCTGGCTCTTGAAACATTTCCAAATTATCTACATTAAGTTTCAGAGGAATAGACATTGCATTAAGCTTACTGTAGCAAGCAGAAGCCCATAGCTCATGTCCAACATGCAGAGTAATTCATAAAACCAAACAACAATGGAAAGAGCTATCTTACTTGCTGGCTTCTTAAACCATGGTTGAGAACTTAGGGATTTTTCCCTTGAAATTACTTGAAGTTTAGAAGCCTGGATTCTAAACTCATCTAAATATTTAGCTATGAAAATGGGAAATTCTCCTCCATTCTCCTTCCTCACAAAATTCTCCTACTCCTGTTTGTTCACTCAGGTTGCAAATTCACAACTTCCTTTCCCTTCCTTTTTTTTTTTAAAGAATGCTGGTTGGGACAATGTTGTTGGCTGAAGAATGTCACTCTAACCATTAATAATTTGACTATTTACTTTAGACATTGCACAATTTCAACTGATTCTGGGCAGTCAATTACAGTTATAGGCCCAGCCTCCTATATGCTGTACAAGTAAGCACTTACTGTATAGAACCAAAAAATGTAAATCACCTCCACTAATTAACCACACAACCTTCGTTAAATATAACCGATAACTTCCATGAACTCACCAGCTCTCTTGCAAAACTCTTCCCTTACTTTTTGTCAACTTATCTGCTTGGAAACCTCAAATTAACTATCCTTTTGTAAAGAATACATCTACTTTAATGTTTTAAGAAAAACAACTATGTCACTATGTATGGTGTTCATTCAAATATTTAAATAGTATGTTAATGATTATATCTCTTACTACCAATATTGTCCAAGATGTGATCATAAACCTATTATTTCTAATAAGTAAAAAATCCCCATGCACTAACACAATTTCTCCTATTCAATAAGATCATTTCACTGTTAAATCTCAGTAAATGATTTTACTGAAATAGAGATAATTATGTTAACAGAATTTTGAACAAAGGTTCTGCTTCAGTCTCACAGTTTCTAAGAATATTGTGTCGAATTGCTGCTGAGAAAAGAATTGAGAATTAGGATGGAGAACATTGCTGAGAAACTTCTTACTCTATAAATAGTTGAACTACAACTACCAGCAT
Organism: Rhabdophis nuchalis; assembly: GCA_039707465.1. Classification (NCBI taxonomy): domain Eukaryota; kingdom Metazoa; phylum Chordata; class Lepidosauria; order Squamata; family Natricidae; genus Rhabdophis; species Rhabdophis nuchalis. The sequence goes on from CM077646.1 coordinate 68,116,195, forward strand.
CCTTCACTATTTGCCATGCTAGAACATGGCAAATAGTGTTAGCATTTGTAGTTCAGCAACTAGTTTTTATTGCTTATCCAAAAAATGTTTTCACTTGCATGCTTTTGTATGATATTATTGCCAGGCGAGTGAAGATTTCCCCATTTCAGTGATCATTAATATGCTCATTGCTTAGCTATTTCAAAAATGCTGATGCACTCTGAAAAGGGTCATACTGAATGCCTGTTCATTTGCAATACCCTAAGGCTTCCCCACACTGTCTGCAAAGAGTGCATTTTGACCTAAATGCTGTGATCAGCAGCTGATCATTGCATTTTACACAAAAAGACAGCCTTTACAAGCAATTCTATGAAACAGATGGAGAACAAGGGTTGGTATTATTTTTCTAACTAAACCTTACTTGGTTATAAAGATGTACAGAACCCAAGATCCTTTCTGTCTGCCTCTCTAATTATCTATCTATCTATCTATCTATCTATCTATCTATCTATCTATCTATCTATCTATCTATCATCCATCCATCCATCCATCCATCCATCCATCCAATAATATTGGTTTATCTTGGATCCTTTTTTATTTAGTCATTTTAAAAAACACTGAACTATTTTCTTGAGTAAAAAAAAAAGAATTTTATTTGCTTAGTAGCCCCACCTTTTCTTTTAAAGCATCTTAAGACCAAACAATGCAAAGTATTTCCATAGCAAAATCTCTTAAGAACAACTCCTTTGTTCTTTCTTCTGCTGATAGCCATGCCTAATACTTGGAACCGATAGCTGCCATGTGCTTCGCCAGGTAGATTTTTCTGGGTTACCAGTGAAATTTATCCTAATCCTGACTCTCTATAGGTTCTAATCCATCTTTGCTATTTCATCAGAGCATATTCTGTTCTGACAATCATGTCTTGTTTCCTAGATGCTACAGACACACATTAGATGCTAAATCCAAAGAAAGAAGCAGCAGTTATAATTTTAGGGAGAGAAAGCCCCTATGTCTGCTGACAGAGAATTTATTTTAAAAACCTTTGTTCTGTTGGCAAAGGGAACAAAAGGCAGAGCTCCTTTCTCTCAAGCAGACCCCCGCCCACTTCTGTCTAAGAAGAGGTTTCACTGTACTATGAGAGAAAAGTGATCAAATGTAGACAGTTCCCACACATCCTGATGACACAAGCAAACTTACCTTTGATAGTTGCCTCCTGAGGCTGAAACGTTGGACCATGGTCACTTTATTTCTTCAGACAAAGCGATCCAAAAGGGGAAATTGTGGGGAGGAAGCAGGGAAGAAGAAAAGAAAAGAAACTGACAGCTGTCTAAGATGGTGTCAAACAATGCATGCTGCAGGCTGCCACAGACAACTCCAAGGGGATCCCTCCCAGTCTTAAAACTTCAAATCAGTTCATTGTTCTTCTAAGGGAGCTTGTGAAACATGCAAGCAGAGACAGCAGAGGAGGAGGAGGGGCAGAATCCTGAAGCGGTTCAGCCTGTGCCAAGCTTTTCAGTCATTCCTGCAAGTCAGCTGAGAGGGGACCTGACAGATGGACCACTCCTCTTTCTCTCTCGATTCATTAGCTGAATGTTAGTACAGAACCACCTGAGCCTTAAAAGGGACAGAGTCCCTCCTCTAGTTAAGACAGGGTGGGGTTTAGCAAACATGTGCCTGAAAGACCGGTAAGGAGGAAGATTAAACAACACCCTAAATCATCTTCACAAAGATTTCAGCAGCACACCTCTTGTAGGTGTCAGGTTTATAAATCGCACATGCTCACGCCCACATTCTCATGCCTTTGTTTGAAAAGGCCACCTAATTTACTTAAACCTCCAAGAAAGGGTGGGGGAAGGGATCTTCAGCAACGGCTTGGAGGACGCCGGAGGCACAGCAGCTGCAGGATTGTGCTCAGGGTTACCACCATTTCCTCTTTACTCATAGAGAACTGCCACCGCAAGTGTGATCACCTTGTAGGATTGCATAGATTATAACGACAACAACTCTGCTTGCTGTACAAAAGCTGCCAAATTATTAATAATCGAAGTGCTAACAAAACCCCAGCTTGTTTGGGGGGGAAATTAAGGAGAATGGTTTATCATTACTTGTTTTCAAATTACCTTTTAACTTTGTTGATTAGTTAACCAAAATCTTAGTTTGGAAATAAAATTAAGGATGGGTAACTTGAACAGGCCCTCAAACCTTTCCCTTGGGCAGGCCATGTTGGGGCAGAAGATTAGAAACACCTGCACATAAATGCCAAGTTGCTAGTCTAGAGTTGCTAGTGTAGATTTTCAGAATAGACAAGCAAAATGAAAGAATTGGAAAGCAGGTATCTTGTTAATTATTGCACACATCCGCAAGACATCCAAAACTGATTCAAGCAAGAAACATATTTATATTAGAACCACTTAATAGTCACTCAAAATGAAAATGTGAATATTTGCACAGCACCTAGCTACAGATCTATACTAATAAAGTTGGGGCATTTATTACAAGTTGACATATTCATAATGGTAGAACCATGATAAAGCCTTTGGGCATTACTGCAAAACAAATAAACAGTTTTCACAGAGCTGGAGAATACAATACCTATTAATTTGTTTCTCACCCACTTGCATTATACAGTATTTTAAATATGAACATCCTATTGTAATACATACAGGTAATCATTAATTTACAACCACAATTGGAACAAGACAGTTAAGACAGCTGCACCCAATTTTATGACCATTTTTGCAGTCATTAAAGAAATCACTATGGTTGTTAATTGAATAACAGCTTCTGATTTCCCATATTGACTTACTTTGATGGAAGTCAGCTAGGAAAATAGTAAATAGGACACTGAAATACCAATAGTGAAGTGCTTAAATTTGACCACTTTGATGGACTAATTTCCTTTTCTCAGGGCGTAGTAACTTTGGTCACTAAACGAATGCTTGTAAGTCAAGGGCTGCTTGTATCACAAAATATTATAAAGGTTCTGCAGCACTGCAGAAACAATTTAGAAAAGCTGCTTTGACACAAAGCACCTCTCTGCAAATCTTTAAGAAAGCCAGTTCTTTCCTGGGATCATATGGCTGCCCCTCCTCTGCAACTGCAGATTCTAAAAGGGACTTGGTTGTTTTAATGAATTCAACATAGGGGCTGGGGCTGTCCTCAATTTGATGCCAAATCCAAAAAGCAGTCCACCTCCCTAAAACTAATGCATATTGCACAAATATATGGAATCTTAATTCAACAAAATGGTTATTAAACTTTCTTCTGTAATAAAAAATCTAGAAATTCATGGAATGAATCTACAATAATTCTACATAATAAATCAAGTTTACATATAATTGTATCAAAAGCCGGCATGTTTTACCAAGAGTAATGTTTTCAATATAGCTTTTTTTCTTTTTTGGTATTGGCATGTAGGCTGACCTCTTCCAGTCTGCTGATCACCATGTTGCTCTCCAGATTTGTGTCATAGTTTGGTTAGAATCTTTATTGACTGTTATTCTGTTACTTGCCACTTTTCTTTAATATTCCATCAATTTCTTCAAGATTTGGGTTAACTAAGCCTTCAGATTCGCTAATGAACTGAGAAATGATTGCTAATCTATCTTGACACTGATATCTCCCATCAGCGTTCTGAGTAATGCATCCGCTAAAGGTAGAACTACGAGGCAGAACCTGGCTGGAGCTATCTTTTGCTGCCACAGCCGCCCTCACTACTATACAGAGTTTCCATATTTATTTGATTTTCTTTGAATCACTTACTAGCTATCCACTGGCATTTTTTTAGAATACCAATTCAACGTCGGGACCTCCTTCAAAGATCTTTTGGAAGACTTTTCTTGTTTTTCTTTGTCTGCTTCCATCTTTAATATCTTTATAAATACTGTTGTAATACTGCCTATTGTCTCTTCTAACATTCTTTATTAAATTCCTTCTTGCATAACACCGACCGAAGTCCTGTTCTGACTATATCCTTCCTGACTATGAAAACAATGCCATTTCTTCATTTTTTGTGTCCTGCGTACTAAACAGTATGACCTTCTGTCAACCTTGTAAGTCTTGTCTAATCAAGACAAAAAGAAAATCCAGAAGAACTATATCTACTTAATTATAAGGTTAGATTAACAGAATCTTGCAAGTCTGAAGGTACATTTTTGTTCCTTGTCTCTTTTACAATCCAAGAAACTAGGGAGGGTCCTTTCTGAGACATTTGCCATACCCATGTTCCTGTTGCAGGCTAAATCACCTCTTATCTAACAACTGCCCTGGCTGTGGCTCTTCCTCATCTCCCAAGGTCATTCCCACATATCCTTACATCTTCTGACCAAAAGTGCTGAATTCCAATGCATTCAATTTGCCAGATGCAGAAAATGTCAATGTGCAGTCAATTCATTTCATTTTTCATTTAATTGAGCATTCCCATGTTCATGCTGCTTATGTTCCATATTTATACTACCTTCCATTTCTTGACATACATTTTGATTTATCTGTAGATATGAAAGTTAACCATCACTTGCTGCATGTAATTTTGATTTTCATTCAGTTTGATTATTTCCTTCTCCTTTCTCTGTTTCATAGAAATATAATATACCTATTTTATTTATTTCATTTCATTCATTAATTCACGCTCAAGTACTCTTTTTACATTCCAAATTGCAATATTTCATGTGCCACTCTGTGCCCATTTGGAACCAGAGATATTGACCTTCGCTGCCTATGATGACATTGATGCATCACATAATTCTTTTTAATAAGATAGGGAAAGTGTTTTTGAGATTATCACTTTAATTGAACATGGCACATAAGCATTCTCTGGTAGCATTAAGAACAGCAGATGTCAATTTGGGCACTATTTTACCAGTACATATAAGTGCAACCAAAATCCAAACATATTCATGCTATTCTATAAGAGTTCAAAACATTGATTAGAGATTAGATATACTTTGCTAGCTACACAGGATATGTAGCATGCTGACACACATTTCAACCACACAGTTAAAGAAAGTTTCAGTAATTCATACTATGTTTTAAAATAGAAGACTATTTAAAATATTTTTAAATAAAAACATTTATTTTAGTTTTAGATATTTATATAGATGTTGTAACTAGTAGCATCATGTCTATGTATATATTTTTATATAAATATACTGACTGACAGATATATAAAAACATAATAAAATGAAGTTGGTATATATCAAGAGCTAGTATTTCAAAAGACTTTTAAAACAGTAAGCTAAAAAGCAAGAACTGCTGGTTTAGAAAAACTTTACAGTGCTTCATTCTTACACAAATAAATTGTTCCCTTTTAACTCTTAAAACAGGGTGTCAAACTTGCATCGTCATTGTGGTGTCACATGACGTATTACAACTCCCCCCCCCCCCTTCGCTAAACCGGGCATGGCCAGCATCCGGGCTGCAAGTTTGACATTACATCTTAAAAGAATCATTAGTAAAACATAAGTTAATTTTTTTGAATTAAACAATTTTTAAAAATCAGGTGAACTTCTGGAACAATAAATTAAAAGTGTGATAATTTTTTAAGATACAGTTGTGTTCAAAATTATTCAACCCCCACTGAAATTGAGTGCTTTGGCCAGTTTGACATTGATTTTGATCATTCAGTCATCTTGCTTATATTTAAATCAAAGAGGCACTTGTAGGTCAGACAAATATAACATAACATTTATAATGAAATAACCACAAATGTCTTTTCTGTGCTCACATCATTATCAGTTTTATTCAACCCCCAAGTGACATTCAATCTTAGTACTTAGTACAACATCCTTTTACAGTTATAACAGCTTTTAAACGTGAAGCATAGCTTGACACAAGTGTCTTGCAGCGATCTACGGGTATCTTCGCCCATTCTTCATGGGCAAAAGCCTCCAGTTCAGTCACATTATTAGGCTTGCGCACTGCAACTGCTTTCTTTAAGTCCCACCAGAGGTTCTCAATCGGATTTAAGTCTGGTGACTGCGATGGCCACTCCAAAATGTTCCAGTCTTTACTCTGCAACCATGCTCTAGTGGACTTGGAGGTATGCTTGGGATCATTGTCCTGTTGAAAGGTCCAATGTCTCCCAAGCCTCAGGTTTGTGACGGACTGCATCACATTTTCATCCAATATCTCCTGGTACTGAAGAGAATTCATGGTATCTTGCACACGCTGAAGCTTCCCTGTACCTGCAGAAGCAAAACAGCCCCAAAGCATGATTGACCCTCCGCCATGCTTCACAGTAGGCAAGGTGTTCTTTTCTTCATAGGCCTTGTTCTTCCTCCTCCAAACATAGCGTTGATCCATGGGCCCAAACAGTTCTAATTTTGTTTCATCAGTCCACAGAACACTATCCCACAACTTTTGTGGTTTGTCCACATGACTTTTGGCATACTGCAGTCGACTCTTCTTATTCTTTGGAGACAGCAAGGGGGTGCGCCTGGGAGTTCTGGCATGGAGGCCTTCATTACGCAGTGTGCGCCTTATTGTCTGAGCTGAAACTTCAGTACCCACATCTGACAAATCTTTTCTCAGTTCCTCAGCAGTCACACGGGGACTTTTCTCCACTCTACGCTCCAGGTAGCGCACAGCAGTCGAAGTCAGCATCTTCTTTCTGCCACGACCAGGTAGCGTTTCAATAGTGCCCTTTGCCTTGAATTTGCGAATGATGCTTCCTATGGTGTCTCTTGGTATGTTTAACATCTTTGCAATCTTCTTATAGCCATTGCCCTTCCTGTGAAGAGAAATCACCTCTTCTCTTGTCTTCCTGGACCATTCTCTTGACTTCACCATGTTTGTAACCACACCAGTAAATGTCTAGAAGGAGCTGAGTATCACAGTCATTTTAAAGCTGCCTAGTTGGTGCTTATTATGCTTGATTGCTGCTCGGTGACATCCACAGGTGTTTTCAATACCTGATCGAAAACACCTGAATGAACCTCTGTTCTTCAGAGTGGTAGTCTTTAAGGGGTTGAATAATTGTGTCAATGAAGAAATCACAAAAGAAACATTTACTACTGTATTACAAAAACAATTGATGTCATTTTAGTTGCATTTGGTTCTTTAAAAAGTCCTTGTAGGATTTCATTCTGAATACAATTACAAATGTACACTAAATTCCCTAAACCCCTTTACAGCATTGGGGGTTGAATAATTTTGAACACAACTGTACATGCCTAGACCTAGAGGACAAACTACATAACACTGAACAAAGAACCAACAATATCTGACTGAGCACTTAAACCTGGAGAATACCTAGCAATGGCTAAAATTAACATGTGTGTGTGTATGTATATGGGGGGGGGGATGCATGGATGCACCCCACACACACACATAATAAACGTTTAAATTTAAGCAGTAATGGCTTTCATATATTTTACATATTATGCAGCAAGATACAAAACATCTTAAACCATGCTTTATAAAGATTACACCAAAGCATATTGCAAATTGGTTAATACACAAAATCAGAAATTAACTATTAATCAATATTGCTTTTAGGGTTTTTTCCTTTTTAAAATATTCTTAAACAATAATATAGTATAGGTTTACTAAAATTTTATAATTACTAAATGTGGTTTTTAAAATACACCTTTGCTTTAAATAAAACATTATATTTTACATATAATCAAAAAGAAAATATCTATAATTTTAAGGAAGATTACTTTGATTAGTTTCAAACCATAATTTTAACAAAAGCCAATCATAAAGTTTTGTTTTCTGGCTATTTTCATAATTTACCGTATACAGCCAATTGAAAGTAGGGAATCCATTGGTTACAAAAGAGGCAGATGGGAGGTGAGAGGAGATGGGTATATTAAACGCTGATTCATGATTTCTGAACTCATATCTAAATACAAGTTTGCCTAATTTGGGGCCAAGAAATTTCATGTTCCCAACTAGACATTCCATGAAAGTCTATGGTCATAATGTTTCAAAATGAATATTCCGCGTGTCCCTAGGTTCCAATCATTTTTGTTGCTTTTCTTTGAATCAGTTTTAATTTGTTTTTATTAAAATATTAATTTGAGATGTCCCATGTACCCAGTATTTACCCAAAGATGAAGAACATTCCTTTCTCGGTTAGCAGAATCAATCATGTTATTACAAATATCATATTGCAGTAGTTGAAGAACTACTTATACACATACTTTTATATAGGGCTAAGGAATACATAAATTTTGTTCTAGTTTTTGAGGGGGGGGGGAATTAAGCATTCAATTAAAATTCTTGAAATAAGGAAACAAACCAGGTGTATTAATGAAACATTTTTAAGCCACAGAAACATCATGTAACTAACTGCTAAAATTCCTGTTTTTCCCAAAAAGATTTCATATACACACTAATTACATTTTGCTCATGAATTATACAGGCGACCCATGTAGGTGAATCAGCAAGATTGGAATTGTTCCTGGGGAATCTCTTTATTGGTTTATTTGATGCAAAAACAGTCTAAAATAGACATAAATTGGGTACTTCAAGCCATATATCAATTCCCATTACTTTTTTACTTTTTTATGAAACATGAATGAAATATATCTCAGCAGCTTATATATAAACACGCATCAATTACATTTCTTACCAAAAAATGATCACACTAATATTGTTCTACATGCCTAAAGATAATTTAATAACACCATATCTTGCTTTGTAATAATTTCATGGCCTACACATATCAAATCCAAGGAATGATAAATATTACATGCATCTGTTGTCCAAATAGAAGCGTAAAATATTCCAGCCATGGGAATGATTTCTAACTGTAGCTGTTAACTGCCAAAAAAGAGACAACAATCTGAGAACAATGCAGCAATCACTGAATTATCCTATAATACATGAGTATGATATGGATTCTTGCATGTCCAGTTTAATTTGTTTTGGATATTAATGTTTAGTTTAGCATATATTCAGAAGTATGGCTCGTACTGTTTTCTCTTTTTAAACAGCAAAAGCCTACTACTACCACAACAGTTCTAATGGGCTGCAGTATAAGTACTAAATCTTGCAGAATTTTACCCCAAACCCACCCACCAAGCCATATCTTGCTGAGAATATATTATCTTGTGAGCATTAAATTGATTACTGAAAAACTCATCCACTTTCAATTTTTCAGTTCAATGAAGATCCTATGCATAAAGGAAGTAGCAGGAACATAAATATTACTTACAACATGCTTAAAAGCAAGGTGATAGGCCTGAATCAAGCCTTAATTATATGAAGTAGGCTTCCTATTCTTTCCCCACAGCTCAGAAATAACAAATCTACTTTAGGTACAATGCAAACACATTCATTTAATTTATCATAGTGATTGTAAGAAATATTCAAACTATGGAAAAAAATTATGATTGAAACCCTGAAATATAACACAAACAGAAGACAAAAGACATAAATACCATGTACAGGGGTCGGTCCTCTCGCCTCTCCTGTTTGACACATATATGAAGCCGCTGGGTGAGATCATCCGTGGTTTTGGGGTAGAGTACCATCTCTACGCTGATGATACTCAGCTGTATATATCTACCCCAAACCACCCCAACGATGCCGTAGCGGTGATGTGCCAGTGCCTGGAAGCCGTACGGATCTGGATGAGAAGAAACGGACTCAAGCTCAACCCGACCAAGACCGAGTGGCTGTGGTTTCCGGCTGCCCGATTCAACCAGTTGACTCCATCGCTGGCCATTGGGGGCGAACATCTTGCCCCAGTGGATGGGGCGCGCAACTTGGGTGTCCTCCTGGATGCCCGGCTGTCCATGGAAGATCAAGTGACAGCCGTGGCCAGGAGGGCGTTTTACCAGGTTCGCCTGGTTCGCCAGTTGCGCCCCCTATTGGATCGGGACGCCCTTCGCACAGTCACCCATGCTCTCGTGACATCCCGACTGGACTATTGTAACTCTCTCTACATGGGGCTCCCCTTGAGGTGCACCCGAAGACTTCAGCTGGTCCAGAATGCAGCCGCGCGAGCAATAATGGGTACCGCAAGGTATACCCATGTAACACCGCTCTTGCGCGAGCTGCACTGGCTACCTGTCGTCTTTCGGGTGCGCTTCAAGGTGTTAGTTCTCATCTTTAAAGCGCTCCATGGCTCGGGACCTAGCTATCTGCGGGATCGGATTCTGCCCCATACATCCTCCCGGCCGATTCGCTCCCACAGAGAGGGACTGCTCCGGGTGCCGTCCACTAGACTTTGTCAGCGGGCGACGCCCAGGGGAAGGGCCTTCTCTGTGGCGGGCCCAGCCCTCTGGAACGACCTTCCCCCCGACATTAGAACAACTATGGACCTCCGCTCCTTCCGTCAGAAATTAAAAACTCACTTTTTCTGCTTGGCCGGCCTAGGTTAGTCTCTGCCCAGGGATTAGGGATTGTTAATTTTAAATGGGAATTTTAGTGCAGGGATAGTCAAATTTAATTTGTTTTTATTGTATTTATTGTATTCATGTATATATTTTATGTTGTTTTATTCCTCCCTGTACACCGCTCCGAGTCCCCTAGGGGAGAGGACGCGGTTATACAAATAAATATTCGATATTCGATATTCGACATGGGCACTATTACCCAATCAATGCATTTTTATATCTAAATAGCCTATACAGTAGGTGTTTTTAAATGTTTCATTACATTCCGGGTTTGTTATAGGTTGCTACCATAAATTGAGAGTAATTACCATATTTTTCAGAGTATAAGGCGCACCTTTTTCTCTCAAAAAAGAGGCTGAAAATCTGGGTGTGTCTTATACACTGAATACAGCATTTCGTGAAAAACAGGCTGTTTTGGGGAGGTTTGCAGAGTGCAAAAACCTTTTTTTTAAATTTGCCTCTTCAAAACCTTGGTGTGTCTCATACTCCAGTGCGTCTTATACTCCGAAAAATATGGTAAGCTCTGTAAGGAAAGGTAGACTATAAATATAGGTTATATACTTAAAATATGATCTTACAAAATCTTGCTTCCAATAGGAAAGGTATAATATAAATAGATATATTTAAATTAATGATTTAAAATATATTTAAATTAATGATAGGATGACTGATTTACACTTTGATTCCCATATACAATAGATGTAGGTATTTCACTTGGTATCTTACAGATATATGGAGAACAAATTAAAGCATCAAGTATAAAGGCTTACAATTCTTACAATTCGATAGTCTTAAATTTCTCTTTCTTTTTGTTTGCACTATTCTTTTGGTTTGGTGTTTTGGGTTTTATCAGGACTGTGGACTTGCTCTACTGTTATTTGAAAGTTGGAAATCTGGTTATTTAATGGCTTATCTGACAGACTAAGCTCATAAATCTGACTAACTCATATCCAGTCACCTGAGCTGCTGTTGAAGTCAGAAAAAGTAGCTTTGAGTAAGGAAAGGGATAGTGGTGCTTTTTGTTCATTAACTGCAGCACAACTCACTCTCCTTTAAAATAGAAAGAAATTTAATTTCAATTAAATAGAACATATCTTATATCTCAATTTAGTCTCAAAACCTATCCTGTCGGGTTTTTTTTTACTTTACAAGATAATGAAATTTAGATTTCTGCAAAAGAGTTGAAATAATTGCTTTCAATTAAACTTGTGATAATAACAGAATTCTAATTGCCATATATTAATTAAAAAGTAATAACTATGTAATTTACTATTTAAAAATTGTATATTATGAAGAGGCTTAGGATGAGAAATGTTTTAGTTGCACTGAAAATAATAAAGAACAATAAACTTTTCATAACAAAAACCACAATTGATGAAGCATTACTTTAACATTTTATATTAAAAATTGGTAGCTTGCTCTACATCTACAAATCCTGTAGATAAAGTTTAATCTAACACTAATTACACAGTTGCTAAAGGTTACATACTATTAAATACTCCATTACAATTACTGGAAAATATACCACATATTTTGTCCACTGTCTAAAAAGTGAGTTCACTTTATTATGAAGCTTTATGAAGCTATACATAGAAATTAACTGTTACAATTTCATTATTACAGTATTTTTATTTCTTCAGTATAGAATACAAGAAGATATTTTGCAATTAGCTTGGGGCAGAATAACAAAATCATAACAGCCTTCTGTGAGTGAAAAATATCTGCAAATCCCAAGGAAGATCATAAAAGCTAAAGATAAAACCGAAGCCTCTAATTCTAGGATAGTATACCACACAAGATATTATGTAATTATAATTACCAGCAGGTTAAGATAGGAACACTTCCTGGTTCATAGAAACAGTATGCTTCTCCTTTATTTGGTGACTAAAACAAGTTTTCCAGTTTGGCTGCATGCTGATTCCTCTAAGATTTCTAAATCTAGTATCATGAGATTTTTGGCATTTTTGCTCATGGTGCCTAATAGGTTCATCTTGAAAAATGATGCTTGTTAGTTTCACAGTGCTGAACTCTTACTTGTGTACTGTAATTTCACAAAAACTTTCAACAACGATGATCTAAAAAGAAAAAAAAAGTGGATAAAAATACCAGTACAATAGAGCCGTGATGGCGAACCTATGGCACGCATGCCACAGGTGGCATGCAGAGCCAGTTGTCAGGGCACGCAAGGTGTCGCTCTGTCAGCTGGCCAGAGTGCGTGCATGTGCTGGTCAGCTGATTTTAGCATTTTAAGGCCATTTTTCGCCCTCCGGCGGCTTCGGGAATATACTTTCGGTTTGCTCGTAGGGCCGGTTTTAGCTCTCCGTAGGCTTCAGGGAAGCTCCTGAAGCCTCTGGATGGCCTCCAAGGGGGCAGGGGGAGGCTGTTTTCACCCTCACCTGGCTCCTATAAAGCCTCTGGAGCCTGGGGAGGGTGAAAAAAGCATGGCAAAAATGGGGGGAGCGCTGGTTGTGCACACATGCATGCTTGGGTTGTGCGCAAAGCATTATGGGTGTGGCACACCCACACATGACCCGCCTGCACTTCCCCCATTTTTGGCATGTGAGCCAAAAAAGGTTTGCCATCACTGCCCTAGAGATAGTCCTGAATGCAAACTGAAAATTATACCATCGAACACTAAGGTTTTCTTTTTCTTCTTCATTTCTATCTGAAAGCTCACCATGAAGATTTCAAATACCGTATTTATTCGAGTATAACGCGCACACGTGTATAACGCGCACCCCCTAATTTTCGATTTAAAATCGGTATAAAATTTTGTTTCACTTTTTCTCGGCTCAGACCAAGCATTGTAAGTGACAAACGTTGTTGAACACGTGCGGCCATGATAAAAATCGTTTATAACGCGCACCTTTGTTTATAACGCGCACCCTCGTTTATAACGCGCACCCAAACTTTGAGTTCTTTTTTGGGTAGAAAATTTTGTGCGTTATACTCGAATAAATACGGTACTCAAGAATATGGTCAATTCCTCAATAGTGATTTATACTGCCATATCATATAAAAGTAACCATGGTGTAGTGATTAATGTTTTGGACCAGGAACAAAGAGACACAGATTCTAATTAAGTTCCATCCCACTTTGGATTACCCCCAATCACTTTCAGCTAAATTTCCTTCACAGAATTAGTGTCATGGTCAAAGTAGAGGATGAAAGGGTTATGCAAGATGCACTGAGGTCCTAAACACAGGACATAAAGCAAACATATAAATAAATCAATATTACCAAGCCACTGTAACTGGTATGTTTCATAAATGATTATCAGATCAAACCATCTAATTAAGATTTAGTCATTCTCTAAATAATTTAGATATATCAGATAATCTTTCAAAATAGTTTTGGGACTATGAAAACTTCAGAATGTCTATAGCACCCTCTCTTGGCAAAGAATAAAAGTTTGTAATCCTCTGATTGCTTCTCTTCCGTAATAAGAATTATCAGTTAATATGAATTCTATTGCCACTGAGTATTTCAATTAAAGGCCTCATCTAATGGAGGCAAAAATGTTATACATTAAGATAATGGCACCAGAACTTTTTGATATTCAATTTTCCATCTCAGACTGCCATTTTGAGAGAGACGAATAGGTTTGTAAAAATCATCTAAATTCCATTTTCATCCCCTCAGCTAAAACCATTGTAAATAATGCAGAATCACTATTCAATAATGATCTCGGGCAGCATTTTTTTTTTTACTGAAGTCAAATCTTAATCTTTAGGCATTAACCATATATTAACCTGTGTCCAACTGACAGATATCTTTTGCATTTGTAAAACACAGGTACTTCTCGACTTACAACCAAAATTGAGCCTAGTAATTTATGGTTGTTAAACGAGAAGCACACATGACCACCTCACTCAATGACTGCTATTGCAGCTTTTCCCACTAAGCAACAGGACAGGTCATTAAGCAGACAGAGCAAAACACTGCCCACCCAAGGAGGCTAGGCAACTCCCTTCTGCACTCAGAAGGGAAATTGCAACACTGGACTGGAGAAAAATAGCTGGCACCATGAAAACTCAAGCTTTTTTTCTCCAGCCCAGCACTAAAGTTCTCCACCCTTTGTAAGATGATGATGATGATGATGATGATGATGATGATGATGATGATGATGATGATGATGATAACTGTAGTGGTAGGTCGTAGGAAAAAAAGCTTGGATCTTCGCAGAGGTTATTGGCTTTTATATTGGGGTTTTATTTTGTAAGCAAATTGGAGCTTATATGGTAATTATCAGTCTTGCTCTCATGAAAAATAGCTTGAACCCCACATATCAGCCATAATCATCAGTCACTATTAGTTCTGGTTGCAATTTTCATATAGAAACAACTCCATTTCTAATTTGGCTGAAATAAATTGTTCACCCAAATATTTGCAAATCAAATATTTTGCATTCTTTTTTCTATTATCTTTTCCTTGCAAACAAATTATATCTTTCATTTTTTTAAACTAGCAAAATATTTTTTTAAAAAAGTTTGCTCTATTTATATTTCATGTTATGAATCTAAAATTGCATTTATGCCCAAAACATAGAAAAGTCAATACTTGTAACATAATAATATTCTTAATGTTTTGTCATGTTGTTTTGCATTGTCACTCTAATTTTCATTTCTTCCAATTCGCCTTTAAATTTTTCTAGGAATTTTTTACTTTTTTTGAATAAACGTAATCTCAACTTCCATTGTTTAAAAATAAAGAATTCTCATTGCATTGAAATACAGTAGCTAACCTTTTTCTGCTTCAGCTTGTCAGTTAAAAAAAGGTCTTTTCATTTACACAATTCATTCTGAATGGTAGCAATCTAGGCCCATGATGGCAAACGTATGGCATGCATACCAAAGGTGGCATGTAGAGCCCTCTGTGTGGGCCCACACACTGTCAGCTGCTCTACTGATTTCAGGCACATGCATGCCGGAATGCTGGAAACCTGAATACCAGTGCGCACCTGGTCTTTGTGGTTCCGGCGCGCGCATGTGCACTAGCCAGCTGGTCTTTAGCTTTATGGTGCTCCAGCATGCTCATTTGCACACGTTCCAGTATGGGCACTCTGTGCCGAAAAGGTTCACCATCACTAATCTGGGCTGTCAGGATTGCATGGGTAAATTACCCTGACATTGTATGCTATACACCAAATAAATAAATACATAATTTAATACAGTATTCTGATCAGGATTTAAGTATAATCACATCTGCATCAGTCTGGTAAAAATGCTGCCTCAACACTTGGTCTTTTAACTTCTTCTGGTCAAAGTACATAAAGATATCCTTTAGTACATTTCTTAATTTTGCAAACTTTGTGTTGATTCTATGTTCTTTGTCAATTTCAGCCTCCAAATCATCTTCATCCTGTTCCAAAAAGTTTGTTAAAGACTGAGCAATCTTTTCTTTAGTGTCTGCTTCAAGATCCTATGGAACTGCTATATGACATGGTATTTAGATCTTAAGAATTATTTTCTATGTATTTTAATGTTTAACTAAAAGGGGGTGTTTATGTTGAGCTTGTTATAAGGTTTCTAATGGATTGGTTATATACAGAATAAATATCAGATTAGGAAGTACTATGTAGTTTTTAGCTAAGAATGCTTTGATTGATAGGTGAATAGAGTAAATAATATTTGGGATGCTTGGAATTATTAGAGTGGTGTATAGCGGAAGTCAGGGGGGTGGGTTTGAATGGGAGGTGGGGGAGGGTTAGGGTGGAGGGCGGAGTAATATATATGTATGATTAATCTAGAGAGGGGAATAATGGGATATGCCTTTTTTTTTTTTAAAGAGAAATTTATATTATGTTTTTTATATCTTTAATTAACTTAGAAGATGGTGTTAATGGGATATTAATATACTAAGAGAAACTTATATTGTGTCTGCTGGGAGGCGAGGGGGTATAATATCTGAATGAGAAACTTATTTTAAGACGGGGTGAGGGGGGGTATAGTATTTGTATGTGATTTATATTACATGTCGGGGGGGGGGTAAAAAGGGGGAAAATCTGTGTGAATAAAACTTTTTCAATAAAAAAAATAAAAAAAAAGATCCTATGGAACTGCTGAAGTCTAAGCAAAATTCTTTTTCTTTTAGTTCCAGTAATGCCAGATTGTTTAAGTCCTTATCCATCTCTCTATTATTCTATTTTATTTTCTAAAATTATCACTGTCAGTGCCTGCTTCTCCTTGTCTTCAAATATATTTTGTAAACATTCTGGAGTCATCTCTTTTTATGTCATTTTTCTGTCAATGAACTTTTTATCCCTCATCAAGTCTTTTATCCTTCATCAATGATCTTTTTATCCCTCATCAAGGCTTTTCTGGTGGTCACCATTCTTTTATTTATAATCCAAAATATAAATCAATTATGAAGATAAATATAAAGACAAACTTCTCCTTTTTTCTCTCTTTGCATTTTCTATTCCCTTAAAGCTTTGGTCCTAACTATATTCCTGTAGTTTTAATGACAGTCAATTTCATGTTACACTTATTACTTTGTTTTCTAAATTCCACCAACTGTCTTTTCCTTCTGATGTCAAACGATCAACATACCCATGAAGGTCTGGCCTATTTAGTCAGTTAATTACAAACAACAACAGAAGTATTTTTGCTAAAATATTAATCTTTCAGATTTGAACAGATCCTTTTTATCTCTTTATACATTTCTTGGTGAAAATCTTGTTAAGCTCTTTTCCGTTGTTTCAAAGTCTTCTCTTGTTTTAAAGTCTTTTAAAAATATTTTCCTCTTTGCTTTTGCTTCTATAATCTGGAAAGAAGGCTGATTGACTGAGTTGTTTCCTTTGTTCCACAATTTTCATAAACCTGTTTTCAACTGTAAATTGATGTATCCAACAGTGATTAATAAAGTAAGGGTTTGGTGGAACTTTTAACATCCTTTAAAAGGTTGCCAAAAACACAATATTTCCCTCTGTGGTCTCCTCATGAGAAGCAACAGTACATGGTACATGTGGGCAATTCTTAGTCTCTCTTTTATAAAGAAAGATTTTTTTGGCCAGAAATCACTGCCAGCCTCTGTTCACCGCTACAGCACTGTCTCCTCTTCTTGAAGGTACCTAGTCCATCACAGAAGCCCCCACAATTTGTTTAACACTAAGACATGTAGCATCTCTTTATGTCAGCCTAAAAGGAAAAGACAAATCAAAATTCTGGACAGGGGAAACCTTTACCTTTATATAAAGGTACTGAAGACATTAATTTTTCAGGAAGAGATCTGAAAAGGGAAATCAAGGGAAATGCTTGTAATATCTATTTTGCCATATGGAATATTGTCCACTGTCATTTACCTACTCTGAAACACTATCAATAGTTTCTACTTTGCCATCATTTTCATGAGCTTTTGAAAACTGGAGACTCGCCTATATTGACATTATCTTTTCTACCTTTTCTCATAATAATCTGTTTTTATTTTGTGTGTTTGCTATTCTGAAACAGCAAAGTGTTACAGCTGTAGGAGTAAACAGAAAATAGGTGGGATGGTTAAAAATATTTGAAATTACGCATTATATTACCCAAATGATGACTTTGGATAACTACTTGTCAGCTGCTGCAAAAATTCCCTCACACACTACTTTCAGCAGACCGTTAAGTACTCTTTAAATTAATTATATAGAGGAAGTGTTGGAGCTAGCACAATTATCTTTTATCTCACTATAGTTTATTTTATCTCATTTCACTGTATCTTACCTTATCTCATTTTATTCTTTTTACTATGCTAATGCTCAAGTTTTGATACGGTCAACTGACTATTTGATAAATAATCATTGTAATCATTGCATTATACTAGAATTAATTTCATATGACAGCAGTATAAACTTTGCTGTGGCCAAATCAGGTCAGCCTGTATACTTTACTTCTCCTTTATCACAGCTTCACACCTGGTAGGCATTTAGTGAGGATAGGATATCTGCTATCTCAGGACTCATACATTGCTAAGTGGTACTTTATGCAAAGCTATGGACTTCTCCCATATGGCTGATGAAGTGTGCGAGGTTAGGATTTGCAGGGTTGATAGCTGGCTACTATCACACTGAAGCTGGCAGCCCTGATGATGCTCCCCAAAATGGCTCCAGCTCCATCCTCGGCTACAACTCCATGGATGTTGGCAATAGGAATAATAGCACATAACAGTGAGGCACAGTTTGAAAAAGCTTGCTATAAATAGCTCCCATTTTGCAGTTTGTTATGCAAAATGCCTTATTCTGGAAGACAACAGCACCAAAAGCTGACAATATCATTTAGAATCATATGGAGAAAATGTTGCATGATTGCTTCTACCATAGAGAGAAGACACATACTCTTTATAAAGCTATCCCAATGTCAGATTCCACAGAATTTCCCTCTGATGAACACCTAATTCCCACAGCACTATCTTATATCTAAGGAAATTTACCCATGTAAATATAACTGCATAACTTTTATCCTTCTCATCCTTCTTATTACCTTCTACTATTGGTATTATTATAATGTTATATTATATCATATCTTTGTTATTGTTTGTATGTACACTGAGAGCGGGTTTTGAGCAGAGTAGCGGTTGTGCCTTCTTTATCACTGCACCAATCGCTTCCAGCCTACAGCTTCTCCTTCAGAGCTCCATGGCAACTGGCATAGCCATATTTTAAGATCACCCAGCCACACAGCAGCACTTGGGTCTCAAATGTGGGATTGCTGCCTAGGCAGGGGGTTGGATTAGAAGACCTCCAAGGTCCCTTCCAACTCTGCTATTGTATTGTATTGTATTGTATTGTATTGTATTACAGAGACAGCAAGAACCAAATGTCAGATTCTAACACCGCCCTCATTTTGGTAAGTACAAGTATATCCCATCCCTTGGAAAGATTCTTCCTTCTTGTGAAAAAAGAAGTGTCTATATCTTCTTGCATATTGTAGGATGGATTTTATATTACTTTACCACAGTGGGCAGAATAATAATAGAGTAATCTCTTTATTGTGGAACTACTGATCTTCCTAATTGAACCTGGCTGTATTTCTCTGATGCTGCACTCCCACCAAATAAAGATAGCAATAGCACTTAGACTTATATACTGCTTCATAGTGCTCTACAGCAGGGGTCCCCAACCCCCGGTCCACCGACCGGTGCCGGTCCGCGGCTTCATAGGAACCGGGCTGCAGGGCCGGCGAGGAGGAGGGAGCAGCCCCCTGGGCAGAGGATGGGCGAGCGCGCCTCCACACCTCCTTCCGACGGCCACCTCAGCGCACTGCACTTTCCGGGGCTTCCTGGAGGGGCCAGCATGTCGCTGCGGGAGGTTATCCCGCAGCGGGCGGCCGAAGGACCCAAGCTGCGTGCCGCCAAAGCCATCCGGGCGCCACACGCCCAGCCCCGGATGGCTTTGGCGGCACGCAGCTTGAGTGCTTCGCCCGCCCGCTGCGGGATAACCTCCCCAGTCGACATGCTGGCCCGTCCAGGAAGCCCCGGAAAGTGCAGTGCGCCACGGTGGCCATCGGAAGGAGGTGGTGGAGGTGCGCTCGCCCATCCTCTGCTCTCTCCTCCTCGCCTGCACTAGCTGCAGGTCGGGTCCTCCGTTCGCTCGCTGCGGGATAACCTCCGCAACCGATATGCTGACCCCTCTGCTGCTTCCCCGGGTGGAGGGAGGGAGAGAATGGCAGACGCACAGAGAGGCAGACCAGAGAGACGGAAAGAGAGAGAGAGGGAAACAGACACACACACAGACACACACACACACAGGGTGACAGATGGGTGGGGGGGAGGAGAGAGAGAGAGAGAGAGAGACAGACAGACAGACAGACAGACAGAGACAGAGAGAAACAGAGAAAGAGAAAGAAAGAAAAATAGGGGGGAAAAGATGAATGGAGGGTGGGAGGGAGGGAGTGAAGGAAAGAAGGGGGAGGGAGGAGGAAGGGAGGAGTGAAAGAAGGAAGGAAGGAAGGAAAGAGAAAGAAAAAGAAAGAGGGATGGAGGGTAGGAGGGAAGGAAGGAAAGAAGGGAGGGAGGGGGAGGGAGGCAATGGAAGGAAGGAATGGAAAGGAAAGGAAAGGAAGAAATCTATTTTCCTATTTCCTTCCACCTCAAGCTACCTGTTTGGTTATCCAGGTTAAAGATCTATTTTTCTCCCAGTGATCATTTCAAAGGAATCACATCCTCTGAGTCATTTCCTGGATTCAAACCAGCATCCCAAAGAGTCATGGGCTGCCTTTATATATAACAAGTGCCCATAAATCCATTTTTACCATCTTCAGAAGACCAAAGACCAGCCAGAAATGGAAGGAAGGAAGGAAGGAAGGAAGGAAGGAAGGAAGGAAGGAAGGAAGGAAGGAAGGAAGGAAGGAAGGAAGGAAGGAAGAACTTATGACCACTATTGAGCCCAAAATTTTGGTTGCTCAGCAAGACCGTTAAGTGAGTTTCACCACATTTTCCAAGTTGGCCACTGGTCACATGACAACTGAGCCACTCCCACAAAAAAGGCCACACCTTCTGGCTCTCAAAAGAAATTTCAGTAGTGGTACTGTTGATATTTGGCTCTATTGACTAATAGGTTTGCCCACCACTGCCCTAGAGGGCCAAGTGAGCCGACTCCCCCCCCCCACGTGCGCATGCGCCGCCTGTTCCCCCTCTCCTCCTCTAGGCCAGCCAGACCGCAGAATTTTCTTTAAAATGAAACCGGTCCCTGGTGCAAAAAAGGTTGGGGACCCCTGCTCTACAGCCCTCTCTAAATGGTTTATAGATTCAGTGTATTGCCCTCAATAATCTGATCCTCATTTTATCTACCCCAGAAAGATGGAAGGCTGAGTCAACCTTGAGCTGGTCAGGATCGAACTCCTGGCAGTAGGTAGTCACAGATCCCAGATGAGAGGTTGTCATCAAATAGGTGGTGTGGAGAAAATGGAACTTCTGATTATCCTTAAAACCAACTGCTTTTATTAGATATTCTTAAATTGCCATTGGACAATGACTAAAATCCTGCTCACTCCTTCTTGTCTAAAATAATCATCAGACACTTTCACCTCAACATCAATCAAAAGAAACATTAATGACAGCTGCTATTGCTGCTGGCTCCAGTCATAACTGGTCGGGATGAGATCAGGTGGCTTTGCTCTAAAATCATGTCACGCTCCACAGAGATGACTGACTAGTTGGACAAAGTAAGCAAAATTTGTTGATCTTTGCAAACAGATTTCAAATATATGCAGCATGCATATGTGATCGTAAAAAAAATTAAGCCAATACTGAAATAAGGGAATTTGTTAATATGATGCTCATAGGCTCATGTTCTGCAGTCTACCATATTTTTGTGTTGTTTTGCTAACTGTAAAAATGTTGCTTAATTGTTGCTTCCACAGCTTACTATACATTTTTAAAATAAACATTAATCTGAAATTGGATGCATCTGGCCAACAGTATTATATTGTATTATATTATACTTTTTTGGATAAAGCACAAGTAGCCTGAGACTTATTACAAGTTCTATTGTTTTCTTCTATGGAACACACAAAACATTAGCTTTTGTTTCTTACAATCAGGACACCCAAAATGTTATGATAGAATTGTTCTTTGTGGGGTTGTTATGACCTGAATTCATTACTAATGTGCCCGAGATGAACAAGAGTTCTGGAAGATCTGGGAAAAGAACCAAACCAGCTTCAAACAAAACAAAAGGAAACCCTCTTTTTCTAGATTTATGAATTTAAAACTTAAGCTTTTTTTCTTTTCACAACACATCTACAAAAGATTTAGTAATGAACTAGTTTTAAAAAAAACCTCAAGATACCTCTTTGTCTTCCAGCTTATAAATTATAATTTGATTTACAAAACATATTTGATCCACGTATGCTAGGATGTAGCTCCTCATTGAATACAATAGAGCCCTTAATGCATATAATTACAATTTCTGCCTGCCCAGAATAAATTACAATTTAATATATGTGAAATCCATGTGAGATAACATTTTGCATCATTACCAAATGAAATCTAATTTTCTCTGCTGTTCAGGTAAACACAACTGCCTAGTACTATAAAAACTGTTACCTCAACAAAAACTGATAAATTAACGTAATGCAGAGAAATACAAGACCACTGGGATGGCAGTAAATTTTAACAATGTCAAATGGCATGGCATGAAATAGTAGAAAACACTTTTTAGGCAAAACCATCAATAAGCAGTGTCACATAGTAGATTCAAAGTAAAATGGATAAAAGCTATGCTATAAATACTATTTTTTACAAGAAATTTATTAATTGTTAATTGAGCAACATAGTATTATTAAAATAGAAGAAAGTAGTAATAAAACATATTATATAAATATTAATTAAAGAGTGTTGATTTCTTCCACAGAAGGTACATTTATATTCTATAGTCTTAACATACTGCATTTTATTGCCATCTAAGACCTTAATATGATACTTCCAATGTTTTCTTTTACTTACTTCACCCTCAGGTCCTTGCCTAGTTGGTTCTTCTTCCATGACTCTTCAGTTAAATTTTCTACTGACCACTATTCCAAGAGAGATTGTTCATTTAATCATTATGCATATTCTTGTGCTCCAATTATTACTGTTCTGTTTGGCTTAAGAAACTTTCAGTACTCATTTCATTCTTAACAAATAATTCAGAACTTTTGGTTAGGTAGTATTCTAGTGCATTGAGATTTGCTACCACTGGAGTTTCTCTATAGTATAATACTATAATAATCACTCAAGCAGAATCACATGTTTTGTACAACTGTGCTTGAAGAATTATACTGTACAAAGGAAATATTATTTGTGTACACTGATCAAGCTTAAGATTCTTAACTGAAAAGCTGTGCTAAATCATTACAAGATAGCTCTCTAATTAAGAATCACAAACTCGTGATGCACATTTGTTGACTGAGATTCATGTGTATTCATTGTGTGTAATATAATGAATAGCTCAGTTAACTAAGGTACATCACTATTCATCTATAATGAGATGATATTCCAAAACAGTTCTGGCTTTTGGTTATTTATTGCGGGGGGGGGGGGTTTCTTTAAGAAAACTGATATTCTCTTTAAAAGAACAACCAAATTAATCCCCACGTCTTTAATAATTAAGGTGGCCTACAAATTTCTCATAATTTAAACTCACCAAAATTCCTCCATGGAATTTCAAATTGAGGGTTTGTCATCATAACTGAAAGAATTTTCAAGCCTGGTATGTAGCATTCTTATTCTAGAAGAATGCTGTCCATATGACTGTCCTTCTGTTAAAGTGACCACACCTTACTCATAATTCATGGGAATTTTTACAAAACTGAGGGTTTTCCCCCCCAAACTTCTTAAAAATCAAGAACACGTATTGGGATGTATCATTATATTACAAATATCTTTTGTTGGAGAAGAATGAATCAAACTAGGAATTTAAGATGTATATTTTTTAATCTTAACATTTTGCTATCTTTACCAAGCAGTTTGTATATTGGTTCTTTTCTTTTTAAACGTATGTAAAGAAGCCCATTTCAATACCTTTAGCATCTTTTGCTGAAACTCAGGTATTCCTGAGCTTTTGCTTTCTTCATTCCAGCTCTATTATTATGGGTAACTATTCTGTTCCTTCCTCCCATCATCACTACCACTATCGCTACCTGCTTTTTAACCCTTTTAATAAGTTTAGTTTTAATTAAAACTATTAGCTTTTTTGTCATATTGTCTTTCTTTCTTTCTTTTTGCTAATTGAAACTGTGCCTTCTGGGTTGCCTTCTCTCGTTCCCCTATCCATATCCAGCTTCTTTCTCCATTAGCCTCTCCTACCATAGGATCCTGCTTACAAGGCCCTGACTTAATTGACATATCTTTTGGGGGGGGGGGGGAACAGGACGGGGACGGGACTTGATCTCTGGGTCCGTTTGGAGAAGGTATAAATTTAATAAAATAAAGTAAATAAAATAAATTCAGTTCTGAATTTCCTTAAAATCATTAACTCCAGCACTATTATGGTCATTTCCTCACAACATTTTCCTCCTACCTCCTCAACTAAGTCTTCCTTACTGATTAAGATGAAATCAAATATAACTAATCCTATTGTGTCTTTCTTCATCCTTTGAAAGAGAAAGCTGTCAGCAACACAAGTCACGGATTCCTGGATAGACCATACTAGACCAAATCTGTCTCACAACAAATACCAAAGTAATTACTGCATTCAACTGCTAAGATTTCTTTCCTTTTTTAAAGATCCGCCATTTTCTTTCAAAAGGCATCATCCATATCTACTTGGTTGGGTACATGTTAACGGACAGTAACAACAACATTGCTTTTATTTGTTCTTTCTTGCAGAAACAGTATCAAATTAATTCATCTGGATTTCAGAGAAGGAATGAGTATGTGTAACATTTCTGCCTCCTTTTCAATTGTTTCTATTCTTTTGAACAAATTGCATATTTATTATCACTGCTGAATAAAATAGTCGCATTTAAAATTACTATTCAATCTAGAATTCTGTTTTTGTTTCCAATATCCCCTAATGCTGAAGACAATAAAGAAAAAAAGAACTTAATTCAACATATGGTTTCTTATTGAGAGAAGATTATACTTCTCAACTATATGTATCACAGAGTATTTTATGCTACTTGTATTTTCAATTTTAATTCACAAAATGGGGAACAGAAGATATTTCATTGCCAAACTACTTAAGTGAATTAAATATAAATCAGGAAGCCCCCAAAATTCCTACCAAATGTAAAATTATCAAATCGCATTCACATTTCAGATAATGTAAGATATCTGCACATTCTTTCTTCAATGTTAAGCAAAATGTTTGTGGATGGCTATAGCAGACTTTGAACATTTGGCCAGATTTTAAATGGAAAAATTATTGCCTGTGACACTGTATTTGCAATTTTGAGATTAGAAAACAGCTGGGGGTTTCAACAAAATAGAAAGCCCTTGCAGTTGTCATAATAAAATAGTCTATGCTTTGTTTAATAGGGCACTCATTAAATACACTAACTGCTCTACTGGATGTCAGAAATGTCAGAATTAATCTGCCTGAATTAAGAGAGACATTACCAAATTTAAACAGGGGGGGAATAAACTGCATTCAGTTTGCAAATTAATGGCAAAGACTGAATGCTTGTGTTTTTAACATATGATTTACTGGCAAGCCTGTTAATCCTGAGGAATGAAATACACATGATACAAACATGGCAATGAAATAATAATCACATCCTGAAAATGCTCAAGCAGATGTAGGGGGGAAAAATACACAATCCTCAGATCCTTTTAATAAATTTTTATATTCTCACTAGGAAAAAAGGCTAGGCAATGCATAATAGTTGAATATAATTGGTAGATTTATCTACAGGATCATTCGTCCTTTGTTCATTTTGCAGGATTTCAGACCCCAGACTTACAGACTATTTTTTTACATTACTGAAAAATACATGAACTTCTTTGAAATAAGATTCAAAGATAACTAGGCTTTGGCCACAGTACATAACATTAGAGTGTTAACAATTCTGAGTATCCATTTTAGTAGTTATTCCACAGAGTGCATAACAAATATTAGAAGTTGATGAATGAATAAAGTCATTTTTATCTTCAAGAGTAAATTTAACCTTAACAGGATTAATTTAATGAACGGCAACTGAAGTTCTTAAACTTCTTAGGTCAGATCATTGTCAATATTTTTAATTTCACAGCTATTTTCTTGTTTAACCAGAAATTCATGACACATGCTTTCTCTTTAAATTGCAACTTGAAAAGCCATTTGTAAAAATTTGTTACAAAGCAAATTATGCAGAATATTTGAATACACAGCATACCATTGTCAAAGGTAGGAAGCAGAGGAAAGCCTGTTGTCCAAATATATTATAATTAATGCTATTAATTAATTTTATAATGTAGTTATATAGAGTAAATGTAAATGCGATTAAAATTCATAAAACTAAGATATAATCTTAAGAGTAAAGGCTTTCCCGATACCAATTAGAACTGTGAAATGACAAGTATAATACATATACATTGTGAACAACGGAGCCTACACTTAATGGTTTTAAGTTGGAAAAGCAGTAGTTGATGATTGATTGCCTGACTTTGCCTAGTACGTGTATGTATATATTTCTTGTAGATAAACCACTATTTAAAAGACAAAATTCTGTTTACTGTATTTTGCTCGTGGGTTGTCTCAACATAGTCACACTGTGTGCACTCTGACAGACCATGCCTACTTTCACAAATAATTCATATTACAGAATATGCCTTCTCATTACATTGTATTTCACTGGGCTTCACACTTCTGCAGAAGAGTGGGTGCAATGAAAGATGTATTGTTTGTTACTACAGATGCACTAATCACTAGTATTAATAGGTGCTTCATGTCCCTTAGAAATTATTCTGAATATGCTCAAAATTGTTGTAGATATTCTAAAGAACAGAAGTATTTGCTTGACTAGGATTCAGTTTAGGTTTGGATTTAGTGATATCAAATATCAATGAGAGGTTCAGCAGCAAGAGCTAAAATAGCCAATTCAAATGCCACTACAACACCTTCACAAATGATTATAGATCATTCACTCCTTTGGTCAAGTCTGAAATATTTCTGTCAGGATTCTCTAAATATAATTTATATAAATACAACAAATTAAATATTATTTTTGAGAATGAGGTAAATTCTAAGTCATGGATAAATAATTGTACATTTAGAATATTAAATTAATATAGGAAAGCAAATTAGACTATTATTTATTACCTTTAGCTTTTTAATCAGTAACTGCAGACAGTGATTCATCACTAAGATCTACTTAAGTCTTAAACTCCACAATTGCAATTTCATGTAATAGTACAATTATTAGGCTACTTTATACAAATCCATATATTTACGGATTTAAACTGATATCAAAAGGGGAAAAAATGGGGTTAATGTTATTATTTTTGAAATGATCTATATCAGTGTTGGCAACCTTTTCGGCACCGAGTGCCAGAAACCGCAACAGCAGCTGCCCAGTGCGCATGTGCATGCCAGGAAGATGATCTTCCAGTTTCCGGCGCACACATGTGCACCAGCCAGGTGGTCTTTGCAAGCGCATGCGTGCCAGAAACTAGAAGGCCAGGTGGCCAGTGCACCTATGCATGCCAGAAACTGGAAGACCATTTTCCCGGCGCGCACATGCGTACCGGGCAGCTGCTCTTCCAGTTCCCAGCGCTCCTGCGCACATGAAGACCAGCTAACCAGCGCACCTGAACCTGGAAGACCAACGGGCGACAGCTCTGCATACAACTTCCAGCACGCGTGCCATAGGTTCGCCATCACAGATCTATATGATAGGTTTCTACTTTGTCCAAAGATTTTTTAAAACCTCTAAAAACAATATAAGAGTATTTACATTCTCCAGCAAGCTATACTATTATTTAGATTTATATGCTTAACCTTCAAAATCAGATTTCAAGGCAGCTTACAATATATGAAAATCACACACACAAAAGAAATCAGGATAAATATAATAAAACATAGCTGTTTTGCTACTGTATTCTTTAATTTAAAATGAGCTTTAGATGGTCTCTTTTAAAGAACGATAGCCAAGAAAAAAAATTGATCTGGCCTTAATGCTTTAAAAGAATGGCACTCCAAATATCGTATAAGAAAAATAAATGTTTCTATACTCACCCGATCTGTTGATCCAACATCGTCACCAGCTAAGCAGATAGGAGAGGCCATCTCCAAAATTGATAAATTAGATGGAGCATCAGTAGTAGATGAGGATCGGGGACGCCCTGAATTAATATCTTGGACAGACTTCCTGTTGATTTGAGGACTTCCTTTCGGAGGATCTGACTTGCCCCGTCTGCTGTGAAGACTTGTTCCTCTCTTCATTTTAGGTGGCACTCTGATTTGTTGGAGAACTCTATTCAGAGCTGTAGAGTGGGTAGAGACACCATCAATTTCCGCATAGGTGTTTTGGTTTTCCAATTCTGTTTCAGGTTCCATATCAACCTGAGCTTGTTGAACATCATGTGGAGATACTGACGACCTCCTACGCTGATTCTGGAAGAGGTGCTTCAAACCTTGACCAATTACATTAATGTTCTCCAAGGCATTGTGGGTAATTTTTGACAGCTTTTGTTCAGATTCATGCTGCCTTTTGTTTTCTGGATCTTGAGTTTTGTTTCCAACATCTGGGTCATCATAGAGTTGTTCACCACTAGAAGGCTCCATCAGGTGACAACGCAAGTTTATTTGACAAGTCAAACACAAATGTGTTGGGTCTTTAAATTTTGTTTTTTGCTAAAAAATGTCAAGATTGTCAGCCAATAAAGTGTGCAATTGCTTCAATTGTGCATATACATACAGCTGTGCCACGCTGGTCTCATGCTTATCTAATGTTAAAGAAAAACCTAAAGTTATCCATCATGCATAGATTAATATATATCCATGTGAAAACATGCAATTAGTTTACAATTCCCGCAAATTCTAAAGCACAATGAAGCATCTTTTTACCATGGAGATTTAAAGGTATTATCTATTGAGGGCAGAACATACAACTTATGAATAGTTTGTTTTTTATTAGGAAAAATGAAAAGAAAGAACTGAAAACTATAAGCCATGCTTCCCTGAAAAAATGCTGCTATGCTGGAAGCAGAAATAAAAAATCAAAATGATATGAAACTGTGAATTTTATCTCATAATGTAGAAAATATCTGGTGGTATAATATTGCCAAAAATTTAAACAATGGGTAAAAAGTATTTTCCCATGTTTTGGTATAATATAAACACTGAACAAACCGAAATATATACAAAATCTATCATTGGTGTCTTAAAATATTATACATATTTTATTTGTAAATATGTTTGTAGTATGAACCTTAAAAATATAATTTCAATAATTAAAATGCATTGATTAAATTTATTTTATTTTTATTTATTGTAAGAAAGCATGTTACAATATAGCATCTCTCCATTTTGATTAGGAGAAGCAGGCAGATAGGCAAACAATTAATGTTGCGAAAAATTATAATTATTAACAATCTTATCAAGACACATTTATTCAAAAAAATAAAGCAAACCCCCCGCATAAAAGCCTTTAATTTTCAGAGGAAACAAAGCTATATAGTGAGAAAAATCGCTCGAAACACATACAGATTTGTTTTTAGAATCTGAAGTGCTATTACTATTGGCAGCTTCTACTTCTAATTTTAACCTTTTCATGGATTTTGCAAATTTGTTGCAAAATATTTGCTATCATTTCAAAGACTTGATTTGCCATCAAGTTGTTTCCAACTCATGTATAAGGTGTCTATATTTCTAGTATAATGTATTTCACGTATGTTAATCATGTAAAACATTATCGAAAAAGGAAATACAAAAACTAATATGTACTTATTCTTTAAATGTATATCTGCCTGCTTGGATTTGGGGGGGTGGGGGGAGTTTTGAGGGAAAATGAAAATAGCAAAAAGGACAAACATTTTCCCTGAAATTTCTCCAGTTTTTTTCTTCTCTCAAGCTTGTACACCTCTCGTATGGTTTACCTTTGTACAACTACACTGACATAGGATGGCTAAGCAATAAATTGTTCTTGTTCACATTCACAGGCTCCACCTACAAGTTGATATGGCTAGTGAACAATTTATGGCCTAATCAATTATGCTTAAAGCTCATCTATAAACCATTCCTTTTAAGGACGTATCCTCATGATACAGCATTTATTCCATTCCCATCCTACAGATGAGGCTGTCTCACTTAGTATTTAACTGATGCGATGTAATAATGGGGTTTGCCATCATTTCCCAACACAAGCCTTGCTGTATGCATGGTTTATGCTACTTTGATGGCCACTGCAGTACTGGTCAGCAGAGGCTGGGATCTGCCCAAATCTTATTTGTCGTATTTGACAAATGCAAGCAAGCCCCTTCCTTTTGGACAATGGTGACTTTTCTCACCATTTTCATTTCGGCAACAGGACAGATCATGCAAACCTAACGTCTACAGTACCTGGCACTTTGCAAAGAACTGATCAGACATTACGATGGTTAAATATTTATCATCTAGAGGAGGGCTGGATAAATCATGCGCTAGCCATGCCCACACCCTGGTTTAACAAACGGGGAAAAGCCACGATATATCATGTGACACGACCATCACGATGCGAGTTTGACACCCCTGATCTAGATGCTTCATGCAAGACTTCTAGATATGTGCAAGAAAGTGTCCGAACTATTAGGCAGTTTGTGTGGCAGAATGCTCCATCCTGCTTCATCCAGTGGCATTCTGCCACACATGATTGTAGCACTTCTCCTTACAATGACAAGAAAATGGGGGAAGTAACATTTTTCTGACCATCTTTTCCTAATACCAAGCTTGGAATGTAAGGACGACTAGGGGGTCAAAAAGAAGTGAAGAGAAATGAAGCAACACTACTGCTTGAAGTGTAATAACTTGCCCCAAAAAGCTGTCTCCTGCTTTGACTACAGCTTCCATCACCTCACGGCCATAGAGCAGACTTTGCAGATAATCTGTAGGGTAGTTCTGTCTCCTGTTTTACTGGGAATCTGTTTCTAATTCAAATATCAGGTTCTGACACATAGCTATGCACAGGGGTAAAAACGTGCCTCTTCTCTTAGCTCCAGCCTCACCCCATGTTATGAAAACAGTAAATCCTCTAATTGCTTTCCTTAAATTACCAATGAAGATGTAAAGACAGTAGCACTCACTGGCTTTATTATTGAGTCTGACAGGAGATATCAAATTATGCTTGCATATTTTTGTGCCACTTCATAGCCCATTAAAGCAACTGTTGGGATAAACTCTTACTGCGAATGTGAGCAGAGGTCTCTGGCCTTATCCATTCAGAAACCACAAGAATATGAAGCCATTGTTTGTTGTTAATGATGTCTTCAAGTAGAAGAAACCAGGATTCTGTTTTTGTACATTTATTTAATCATTGGGTTATCAGTTCAGATAACCAAACTATTGACCCAAATTAGCCATTCTTGTAAGCAAAGTCAGCAGGTTTACAAAGACAAGTTTACTGCTAAGCCAAAATGGAAGTACAAGCAGATCTAGTTTAGAGTTTTAGGAACAAATTTGTTCTTCAAGAATTTCAAACAGAAGAAGGAGGCAAACAGTGTAACTAGAAAAAAGAGCCAGGCAGAGCTGAAGCAAAACTGCTAGAAAGGAAACTTACTGGAAGCAGTGAAAACTATAGAAAGATCCATTTAGATTAAACATTTAGTTTAATCTGGATCACAGGCAAAAAAAAAACTTTGTAAAATGATAAAACATTTTGTATAAAGTTTTAAATCTTGACGAAACATACTTTAAAGCTATATCCATAAATATGATATATTTATAATAGACAATATATCTAATAGAGCATGTTATTATAATGGCCAAGGTGTCTGTGTGATACCATTTGCAGCTAATTTATTTACAAAAACTGAAATGACTTGTCTCAATTAAAAAAAAAAACCTATCTAAACACACAAATCCGCAAGTTAGATATCATTAATATTTCCTTCATTAACCCTGAAACCCCTAAAGGAGTAAGAACAACGTAAAGAACAATTATGAAGATATTTTTATTTATTGTTTTTAAAAGAACCACATGCATAAAATTTGAGGGATTATTAACATGCAAACATCATAAGGCATGCAAAGCATAGTTATAGTTTCCAACATTAATCCATATTCAAAAAAATCATCTGTCAAAATATTTAGTACAAGTGAAAACCTGAACCTCTAAAGAGCACAGGTTTAATCAAAGTTGCAAGGCATAGTTTATCTAGAGCACTGTTTTTCAGCTATGGCAATTTGTAGATGGACTACAAATCCCAGAATTCCATAGTCACCTTGATCAGTGATGAAAATTCTGAAAGTTGAGACCTATGTATCAGAAATCCCAAAGATGCTTTTTCAGGAGGCAACTGGACTTTCTTGTTTTTTCTTTTGAACACGTTTCGCTTCTCATCCAAGAAGTTTCTTCAGCTCTGACAGGATAGTAGGGAATGGAAGAGAAGCAAAACGCCCTCAAAAGAAAAAACAAGAAAATCCAGTTGCCGTCTGAAAAAGCACCTTTGGGATAACCATGACCTCGATGACTGAGAATCTGTACAGACACATAAAAAGAAAGTTGCCACACATGGAAACACTGATCTAGAGATTAATAAGAGTCCCCTGGTTAAATAAGTTATGCCTTTATGCATTTGCAAATAGAACAGTACAAGTTGCTACACAACCATTCACTCTTTTTGCATTTAGTCAAACTAATCCCCGTTAAGTTTTGTAGTTTATTATCCAGTGATTATATGCTCAGAAAAAGTATATCTTTTATGCTTTACTCAAAACCAATTATATTTGAATGTGCCGCAGAATCACTAAGATGATTATAGATGAGTAACATGATTGTCACAGCACTAAATTCTACACTTACCTACCATCAGCTATAAATGCTATGTGCATTCAATATGGGTTTGTCACATTGTACAGAGGCCTTAATCAGATTTATTAGACCAGAAGTAGGCAATCTTCATTTCCCAAATATCTATAAATAGCTTAATACTGAACTGCAGAAATAAAGCAGCAAAGTACCCTGATAATTGACTGGTTTTTAAATTGTAAAAATAGAAATAGAAAGACTCATTTCCATAGTTAAATCTATCCCCATCCATCTCCAAAGTAACACAGTGAAAATTTTGTGACAAGAGTAACTGAATTTCAATTATGTATTTTAATTTTGGGAGAGAGTTTTTAATGGTGGAAATGGAAGTAGATTAGCTATTAGATGCCTTCTGCTCCCATTCTAATACCTACAACTTCCAAACTCCTAAAAAGGTAAAACAGGCCAATATCTGTAGCTCTACTCTTTCTGGTACCTTACTAAGGATTGCTAGCAGATAAAGAAGTTACACTTATTTGCATCTCTTGCTCATCACTGACTCAAGAATTATTACATGGTAATATTTGATTGTTAGATAGCATGAAAATCATATATATTTGTAGCTAATTACATCTTTTCAGCATGATTCTTCAAAATGCCATTTTACAATTTTTAAGCAGGCTCACTTCTTCCTTAGGAGTATAGCAAAATGTTTCACTACTTTTATAAAAAGGCTAATAGTCCTCAACTAATCTGTTAACTGGTAAGGTGATCAGATTTCAACATTATATAATTCTAATTTGTCAAGAAAGATATCAAATTTTCTGATTAATATAACAATTAAGAATGCTTTTGAGGCCAGATCTCTTTCTGCAGCATAGGTTGGAGGAAATGCATTACATTTTAGCTAATGAACTGAGTCAATACTGGCGCTTGCTTAAAAAAATGTCTTTCTGTGCTCTTATCAACATTCTCACATGGCTGTAAATTTTTCCATCTGTTGATCTGCCTTCTCAAATTCAACATTTTTCAAACTCAGTGTATAAAAATACAGTATTTTGTTCACATGAACAAATAATAATACAAAATATCTTTATAAATTAGGAAGTGACTTCTTACCTCCACCACTTATCCTTAAGCATGAATAGCTGGTGGGGCTCCTCTTCAAACAGCAGCTTGGGAATCAAATAAATAAATAAATATTATAACAGAACCCTCCATATCAGAATTATGTGAATTCAAAGCATACATTGTATTAGGTGTAAAGTTCTAGCTGACCTCAGGATTGTTACTAAAGCAAAGAACAGAAAAATACAATGATGCCTATGCACCTGCTGCCATCTGCAATTTTTGGTTTTGCTGAATGCGAGCTTCCTTCACAATGCTGTATTTTGTCCCTGCAGCCAAACAATCTTGAAATGAACTGCCAGAATTGGTGAAAGATGCAGCTTCTCCCAGCTGAATTTTCCAAATGCACTGGTTCAAGAGGTTTCCTTTGTAACTTACAGCACCACAACCAAAATGAACAGGTCTATTTATGTTTTAAGCTGACTTTCAATTTTAAAAATAAAATTATTTCAACAGCTTACTATTATAATATTGTAGTTATATGAAAAGAATTCAATTTTGGGAAAACTTTAAATAAAACATGTTGATATTGATCTAGGTTTCTTTCAGAATTCACTAAGCTGTAATGTTTTGGTTAAAAAAAAGGGGGATATATAACTTTTTGTATGATCAGAGCCATACTTTTCATTATGAAGAGACTACTAGATCAAGACATTATCACTGTGTCACTGATATTTTGTTCTCTCACAGTTTAGAATAATCTGAGGTTCACAAAGAGGTAGAAAGACATACGTGGATATTTAAAGTTTCTACATTTCTCCTAAAAGCAGAATTAACAGAAACAGACTTAGCAAGCAAGGTTTGAAATTATTGAAAAATCTATAAAGTGTGCTATCATGGTTTACATTATAGCACATCATTTTGGGAAAACTTCAAATTCACCTTCTGAAATCTCAACAACAAAATTAAACTCTAAATTAAATTTTTGGAGCATTATTTCTTTCATTACCAAGTTCAGCTGATATGTATTAACTGAACTGAAAGAAGTAGAACGACTCAATAGGATGGCTGCGCTTGTTCAGAGGATAAAATACATGCAAACAATACTGTAGATGGTAAATTCCACACTTGGAATTACTAAGAATAGACATGAAAATTAAACAGTCAACATAGTGAGGTCTTTATAGACAAGGGATGCTACGAATAGATTAGCTGCCATTGTAGAACTAATTTTTTTTTAAAAAAAGAATAACCAATACAATTAAGGAAACATCGAAGTTTCTGTACTAGAAAAGGTTATAGCATGCTGGGGTTTTTTTTGTCTGGAGCAAAAATAGCTGAGCCAAGGCATATTAAAAATACAGAAAATACTTTTATAGAAATCTTTTCCAGCCACATTTCAGGCTGTATAATACCAAAAGACCAATGATCATACTTGTAAATGGCTTAGGATGGAGATCGTGTATTCATTCTGGCTGTCCCTAATAATTGATTATGGTATCCTTCTGGCCCCGTGAAGGCGGTTGGCATTGGGTGTGTTTTTCAATAATTCTCCTTCTTCCTCCAAGGCTGGTTCCAACTGGTATTGAGAGGAGGAAAAACAGACATAGGTCTGCTTTGCATGGGTTTCACACTCTCCCTGCTTCTATTTAATATGTATGATATGTGAAACCACTGAGCAACTACATGTCAGTGCAGGCAGGGTCAAATATCATCTGTACGCTGATGATACTCAGTTATATCTCTTTACTTGCGGCTGTCCAGGATGCCATCAAGTGCATCCATGGAGTATGGAGGCTGTATAGGGAAGAACAAGCTTTGGCTCAACCATGACACAACTGAGTGGCTCTGATTTTAAGGTTTCCCATCAAATGATTTTTCACAGTTAATGCCAGATGAGAGAATATATCCCTAGGAAACATTCATGTGCAATCTTGGATCTTCCCAGGTATGCAGTTCCTTTTCAAGCAGGTGACCAAGAAACCCTTTGCATACATACATCCTTTTGTGCCATTTGTGCTCATACTTGGATCAAAAGGCACTGCTCATGGTTACACATGCCATGGTCATCTATAGATTGGACTACCGCAACAAGCTCTACGTGGGACTGTCCTTGAAGAGCTTTCCAGAATGCAATGGCACATGTCACATTGAATGCACCATGGAGCATCCATGTAACATTGCAGCTCTGTGAATTGTACTAGTACTCAGTAGGCTTCCAGATGCAGTTCAAGGAACTAGCTGTTATCTTTAAAGCACTAGATGGCATTGGGTTAGGTTACTTATGGGACTATCTATGCTCAATCAATTCAGCCCATCTCACTAGAGCATGCAAAAGGGGACGCCACCTGGAATGGCATCTTCTCTGTCATGGCACTTACCGTATGAAATTGCCTTCTGTATCTGCCTCCCCGCACCCAAGAAATATGGAAGGACCTAACTTTGTTGGCCTTTCAAAAAACCATGAACATCTGGCTATTTCCCCAAACACTTGGACTAGGATTGTTAACAGGAGAATATGAGATATGAAAAATCAGATTTTTTATACAATCCTGATGTTTTTTTTCTTCTAACAAGATGTATTTTTTGTATTTGTGCATTGTCCAGATTCCACTGGTTAGATGGGTGGCCATATAAATTTGACTAATAAATGTTTTAAGAGGAGAATAAAGTTAGTTTTTTCCCCTCCCTTCATGGTGTTTCAGTGCAGGGCCATCTGATAAAAATAAATAAGTGGAGATTCAATAAACCTTTATATAACATGGTTGTGGAATTTCCTAACATTCAGTATACTGATAACTACCAATATAGATGGTTTTAACATAAATTCATGGAGAATCTGGTTATCAGTAACTACTAATAATCATGGTTCTTTGCTATCTCAGGCAGCATACTTTAAATACCATTTGCTGGAAATAGATAAAGGAAGAAACTTAAAACTACTGCAGATCTCACGCTTCAAATGTTAACCTCTTTTACATGGGCCTCAAAATAGCAATATCTGTAACATCTATGAAGTTAAGTCAGTGAACAGTATCAGTAAATAGTCTGGTTAATAATATTCATATCAGCAAAATTAAGCCCATATTTTATTATTAAACATTATTTTGACTGATATTCTATGTAAAACTTTATATTTAACCCAAGGAAATGCAATTATATTGGGATTATCCAGTTTATTTTGATAATATGATAGGGAAAAGGCACTATCAACAGCACATAATTTATTAAGCAAAAATCTTACCTAGCAAAAGTTAAAACGTTAAGACAGCCTATATAAAAGTATATTAGGGATATAATTATGTATATTTGCATATCAGTGTAGTGCAAAATATATGCATAACCCTCTTTAATCATTTCTTTTTCAAGCAAAGAATCATCTATGAGAAAAATCAGCCAAGAAAGCTCTCCAAGGAAAAAACAACCCCCTCAAAAATATCTACTGTATTTACATATAATTGGTTTTAATGTTGTTTTGTTGCTTGCAAAAGTTTGCAAAAAGGAAAAATAAATAAAAATGCTTTACAAAAGAAAGTGCATTAGAAAGAAATCTCAAACCATTAGGCAGAGAAATGTATTTTTTCTGATCTTTTTTTTTTAGAGCTATAATATTAAAGTGAATCTACTGTTGTTTCTTTTCTGGGCTTAATTTTATGTCTGCCTGCATAGAAAGGTCAGCAGTCAGAAACTATTGCTTTTATTGTCTGATGGGAATTTTAATTTTTTTTATTTCAAATAATAATAATTTCTTCCGGCATTCAGCATGAACTAGCACTGTCTCTTGTTTCAAATTCCACTTTTCCCACCTCAAAATATAATATCGAGTTTTATCCCACTAGAAGATTCATACTCAGTATTCGAAGCCAGAAAATTCAGAGCAGAGCTATTTTGTTTCAAGCTACAAACAACAAGCATGCATGATTCTACAAATTAGTTTTTTTATCAAACCACAAACAATTAACAAATGCAGGCATCAGATCCCATCAGAGCACTCTTTGCTAGAACAATTCTTGAATGCAGTTCTTCTGCCTGGAATCCACATTGTATATTGGATATTAATACAATTGAGAGAGTCCAGAGGTATTTCACAAGAAGAGTACTCCACTCCTCTACTCACAACAGAACACCCTATACCACCACCAGGCTTGAAATTCTGGGCTTGGAAAACCTAGGACTACGCCGCCTAAGGTCTAATCTAAGCAGAGTACACAAAATTATCCGTTACAACAGGGGTCTCCAACCTTTGCAACTTTAAGTCTGAAGGACTTTGCTGGCTGGAGAATTCTGGGAGCTGAAGTCCTTCAGACTTAAAGTTGCAAAGGTTGGAGACCCCTGCGCTACAACATCCTACTTGTCAATGACTACTTCAGCTTCAACCACAATAATACATGAGCAAATAATAGATACAAACTCAAGGTAAACCACTCCAAACTCGATTGCAGAAAATACAACTTCAGCAACAGAGAGGTCAATGCCTGGAATGCCCTTCTTAACTCTGTTGTTACATCCCCAAACACCCATAATTTTAACCTACGATTGTTGACCTCACACCATTCCTAAGAGGTCTGTAAGGAAGGTGCATAAGGGCACCGGCGTGCTTACCATCCCTGTCCTACTTTCTCCATTTATTTGTACCCATTTACTGTGTTCATATTTATGCTTATACTTATACCTGTCATCTTTTACATGTTTGACAAACTAAATAAAATAAATAAATAAAAATATTTTTCAAAGAACAATAAAAAGATAACTCCATGAAAAATTTTAATTTCTTAATTAGTGATAAACATATTTATGAAATGTTTAGAATACCTCCATCTTGAGGCTTTAATGGTTTTATAAACATATAAAGGAATCATTCATGAAATTACAAAAAATATGAAACTAGGGTACATAATTAGAATTTAAGATAAGATAAGATAATTTAATTTCTAGACCGCTCCCTCTCCCCAAGGGGACTCGGAGCGGTGCACAGGGAAGTTAAAACAATAAATACACATAGAAATACACATAATTCAATAAAAACAAATTAAACATCAAACCCTGCGCTAAAATTCCCCAATACACTAAAATCATATAACCCTATAAAACTATAGAAGAGAGGCTACCCTAGGCCGGCCAAGCAGAAAAAGTGCGTTTTCAATTTCAGACGGAAGGAACGGAGGTCCGTGGTTGTTCTAATATCGGGGGGGAGGTCGTTCCAGAGGGCAGGGCCCGCCACAGAGAGCGCCCTTCCCCTGGGCGTCGCCCGCTGACAAAGTCTAGTGGACGGCACCCGGAGAAGACCCTCTCTGTGGGAGCGAATCGGCCGTGAGGATGTATGAGGCAGGATCCGGTCCTGCAAATAGCTAGGTCCCGAGCCATGGAGCGCTTTAAAGATGATGACTAACACCTTGAAGCGCACCCGAAAGACGACAGGCAGCCAGTGCAGCTCGCGCAAGAGCGGTGTTACATGGGCGAACCTAGCGGTTCCCATTATTGCTCGCGCGGCTGCATTCTGGACCAACTGCAGTCTCCGGGTGCACCTCAAGGGGAGCCCCATGTAGAGAGAGTTACAATAGTCCAGTCGGGATGTCACGAGAGCATGAGTGACTGTGCGAAAGGCATCCCGGTCCAATAGGGGGCGCAACTGGCGTACCAGGCGAACCTGGTAAAAAGCCCTCCTGGCCACGGCTGTCACTTGATCTTCCATGGACAGCCGGGTATCCAGGAGGACACCCAAGTTGCGCGCCCCATCCACAGGGGCAAGATGTTCGCCCCCTATGGCCAGCGATGGAGTCAGCTGGTTGAACCGGGCAGCCGGAAACCACAGCCACTCGGTCTTGGTCGGGTTGAGCCTGAGTCCGTTACTTCCCATCCAGATCCGCAGTATTAAGTATTTACAAATCTATATAGTAGTCTATGAAGATAATCTCAGTAAAGTTTTTGTGTGTGAAATCATACTGTTTTCCAAATCTTTTTAAGAAAAGCTATCTTGTCTGGCAAAGATAATAAAGAAATGCAACCAATACAAAATAAATATAATCTATTTTTGAGATTGTTTAATGCATTTTTGATCGTATGAATATAATCTAGTATATATAACCTGCCATCTTATTGTAAAATGTTAACCTTCCAAGAAAGCTAATGTTTAAATAACATGCTCCCCCCCCCCCCCCCTTCCAAACCTTCTGTTCAAGTATTTCCGATTCTGGGGATGCTTGGAAAAGTCCCTGAAATTTTCTTGTAAGGTTTTTTTCAGAAATGGTTTGTCATTACTTCCTTCCTAGGACCGAGAAAAAATAAGTGGCTAAAAGTCACCTAGTTGCTGGCTTTGTGCCTAATATGAGACTAGAACTCACACTCTCCCAGGCTTCTAGCCTGATGCCTTAACCACTACACCAAACTGTCCATCAACTTTTTGATATACATTTCTAATAAGCTACTTTGCATATAACAACAGAACTGCAATGTAAGTATATTCCAAATAATTAATCTCAAGATCAGATATGTTTAGAAGTAACTGCATATTATTAGGAAGATTTGACATATTTGAGGGAATAAATTGTCTCATAATATTTCTATGCCATTTCTTTTTATTATCCTAGTTGCTGCTCTCTCAAAGGAACACAAAAGTTGAATTAGAAATATACTGTATATAAAGAGCCTACCTAAGTCTTTTAGACACTTCCTCTTTACTATTAATTGAGAAGCATCAATAGACCTAATATAACTGACCTATCAAGTTCCTTTTTAAAATGTCTATGGAAAATATATTGGAGAAGTTAGAAATTCTATGGTAGTTAAACACAGGCATACATACTAAGGTTGTGCTCAGTTCAATATATAGTTTGGAGCATGCATGGAGATACAAGGAGCATCTGTCAGCAACAACTTCAACCAAATACATCATTTATAAGTTGATATTCCTACTTGCTAGTCATCAACCACAGCTCAGTAAATGCAACTTTATTTTAAGAGATTCCTGACAAATACATATCCACATGTGCTCCAAAGCAAATTTGTCTCTTTGAATTGGTATCTCTTCATAGCTATAATACATACAGTATTATTCATGCTTCAAAAGCTAATATACATTTTCTCTGAAACACAGGAGTAAGCCTCTAATAATAGTAACACTACTGAATCAGATCAAAGGTTCACATAATTAGTACAGCATCTCATCCCAAACCTATGCACTTATTATAAAAGTAATCATTATTTCTTTTTACTATTCCATGCGCAGCACATTAATAGTTGCCATACTCAACAGAACAAGGAGATTATATAAATATAATAAAATATATAAAATATAATTATATAGTGACATGTAACCATTAATTCATTACATGTTGAGGCAACAAAATTAAAATATATGTTTCATATTTTATGTGCTATTCTATCCACTTTTAGTTCTAAAATTAAATGTAGTGTGATGAGGAACATGTCCTAACTAGAACAGTGTCATAGGAAGAAAGAGATAAACTCAGCATGAATGCAATTTATAGTAAATTAATAATTGTGATTTTTAAAAGTTCTTCCTCAAAGAATAGTTCATGCACCTTGTCAGTTTGGCAGGATCAAGTTCTCACAGTTTCTATTGTATGAAGTACTAGGAGAGTTGAATCCATGTAGGTCATGATGAAGTGATGGAATACCTTATTTTCATTTTGGGAAGTACAAAAAGATGACTAATACCTCCCAAAGGGAGGGAACAAGGGGGGATTTACCTATACAAAATATTTATTTCCTTCAACTACTGCACACAGATTTCTGATGTAACTAAGAGATAAATTTTACAAGGCTTTCCAGAACATTCACGGTCAACGAGAGTTTTAACTTTTCAATATTTTGAAAAATTAATGTTCCTTAGTTTGCTGGTATGTTTGTACGCTTTTCTGAAATTGGATTTTTTTTAAAAAACTAATGAAGATTGTATCACATTAATGTAGTTCTTAAAAGTGACTATTCTGCCAACTTAGGAAAAATACAATTTTTAGTTTTAATAAAACTATGCCTATAAAATACTTCATTTGTTTATGCCCACTGGACTCTTAGTAATTTTTAAATTAGATAATGATTAGTTAGGATGCACTACTGTAAGCCAGAGGGCCACACCTGATCTTTGAATTACATGTCAGAGAGCACTTTCCCAAAATAGTGGATGGAATAAGGACAAAAAGTAAAATTAAAAAAATTGATTGACTGTAATAAACATGCAATACCAACATTACTCTCCAGTTTACATTTTAAAACTTTTGCATTCTGTCCCGTAGTTGTATTGAATAACAACTTTTGAAGTTCATGGTCAAATAATAAGTATGCAGAGCAGGCATTTCCTAGCTTTAGTTTCTGTAACTTTTTTTTTTTTAAACAGCCAATTATATTTTCAGATTATATTGGCATGTTTCCATACTTTCAGATTATATTGACATGTTATTGCACTGTATTGTATTGTTATTTCTTTAAGATGCCATTTAAAAACCTGCACCTATTTTTATATTTAAAAGGGCAGCAGAACTTTTTTTTTTGAAGAAACAATCACCAAAAAAGAACTGGGGTTCTTATCCAGAAGTTTACTTTATTAAACAATTTTTTTTATTTGGTTAGGGGGGGGGGGAATTAAAGACCAGCTCATCCTGCATATCTAACCAAGTCGGATATAAACTGGTACCAAATTAAGGATGCTGCAAGGTAACCACAAATACGCCCCCAAAACAAAGCGAACTAATTGAATACGGAAGACGACTTCCTCAAATTAAACCGGCATCCGAAAACCACAGGCACCGTCGAGAGCCGATTTCTAAAACGGACCGTTGCTAGCAAAACAAAAACAACAAAACCCCTTCGAGTCTTGGGTCTCTCGCCCCGTTTGTTGACACTTGCCATTGTTTTTCCACGCTGAGAACCGAACTGTCCTAACTACCCCATTTATTTGTATCCATTTCATGTATTCATAAGCTTGTATATTCTTATATCTTGACAAAAACAAATCAATAAAATGCGATGCCGGGAGAAGGACCCGTCCCATTTCATTCCCTTTGGAAACGCCTCCACCCACACACACAAAAAGAAACCCCACGCCGGTGCGCGAAGATACAAGCAGCCCGCAAAACCCACCCAAGTCCAAATCCCCCCGCGATTTCTCACTCCTTCCACGGAGCTGCTGGGCGAGTCTGCGGGGAAAGCCGAGGAAGCTGCTCCCGGCTGAGTCCGGATCCCGAAACCGGGAATTGGGGGAAATAAAAAATTGGGGGTGGGGACGATCCAGCCAGAAGCCCAAAGAGATAGACGGCAGCAACGGAGGGAGGACGGAGCAAGTGGCCGGCCGGCCGGGCGGCCGGCCAGGGTAGCTGCCAGGGCACCGGCGTCCCAAAGAGAAAGGCTGAGAAGCGCCCACTTACCGGCTGGGGGAGTCGGGGGAGGCAACGCCCCAGCAGCTCCTGTAGGGGCGGCGACGGAGGCGGCGGCGGCGGCGGCTTATCCTCCATCCCGCGGCTCCAAGCGCCGCCACCAACACTTTCTTTTTTTCTTCTCCTCCTCCTCCTCCTCTTCCTCCTTCCCGCCAGCCACTGCCTCCTCACGGCAAAGGCAGGAACGTCGCGTAGTTGCGCAAGAGGTCGCCAGCCGCACATACACATTAAAGCCCCACCTGACGTCACTTTTGCGCGTACCGAGGCGGCGAAGCGGGAAGGTGGGGCGCAGCAAGGAGAGCGTGAGCGATTGGATCCGCCCCTCCCGGCTGGCGATTGGAGGAAAGAAAGCGGAGAAGAAGAGGAGAGAAAGAGAGAGAGAGAGAGAGGTCGCAGGACTGCGGGGCGGGAAAAAGCAGCGACTTCCCAT
The DNA here is from genome assembly GCA_039707465.1 of Rhabdophis nuchalis. Lineage (NCBI taxonomy): Eukaryota > Metazoa > Chordata > Lepidosauria > Squamata > Natricidae > Rhabdophis > Rhabdophis nuchalis. The sequence goes on from CM077646.1 coordinate 68,159,732, forward strand.
GTCGACTTCCTGCGGAGGATTTTCTGAACTCTATGGTTAGAGCTGGGCTTCCTCTTGGATGCGGTTGCTAAGGGATCGGCGTACGCTTGGTGGAGGCTTTGAGTCATGTGCTCCTCAGAGGTGCGCGCGCGCGAGAGAGAGGAGAGAAAGAGAAAGGAGAGCTATGTCTTCCCTCGGAGTTAGACTTTTCTGTAGTCACCGCCGCTTACCTGTCTATTTTTTTTTTTTTTGCGTTAATTCGGAATCTCATTTCCTCACTTTCCTTTAAGTCAGGGGTGTCCAAACTTGGGAACTTTAAGACTTGTGGACTTCAACTCCCAGAATTCCCCAGCCAGCTATGCTGGCTGGGGAATTCTGGGAGTTGAAGTCCACAAGTCTTAAAGTTCCCAAGTTTGGACACCCCTGCTTTAAGTGAATGAGAGTGAGTATTTTTGGAGAGCAAGGGAATGGAAGAAATGTAACATTAATAGTATAGCCTTTATTATCATTGTACATAATGTATACAACAAAATTGGTTAAGTCTAATTGTATATATCTGCTAATGTCTGAACGACTCTGTTTTCTTTGGAAAAGGAAATATTGTGCCAAACAATCCCCTTTCTACATAATAAAAGAGTTAACAAAAATTCAGTGTGTCACATGAGTTCACGGCAGTATTTATCAGTTCTTTTATATCCAAAGGCACCTGGAAAAAAGTGCTGAATAAAAGAGTTGGAAGCGACCTTGGAGGTTTTCTGGTTCAACCTCTTGATCAAGCATGACACTGTATATCATTCTGGACAAATGGCTTTCCAATCTCTCCTTAAAAACCTCCAGTGATGGAGCATCCACAACTTTTGGAGGCAAGCCATTCCACTGATTCATTGTTCTCACTATCAGGAAAATTTCTCCTTAATTATAGGTTGTATCTCCCTTTGATATAAACTTACATCCATTTCTTCTCCTACCCTCAAGTAAAATAGGTTGATCCCCTCTTCCTTGGCAGCTCCTCAAATATTGGAAGACTGCTATCATATCACCCCCTAGTCTTTCTCTTTGTTAAACTAGACATACCAGTTCCAGCAATCATTCATTATATTTTTTTAGTTTGGAAGTCAAACCAACAGTCTAAGGTTGTTGCTAAGCTTGAAAGATAGCTACATCACAGTGCTGCCCATCAAAAAGGTACAGGTAGACTTAACAATCACAACTGAGCCCAAACTTTTGGTTGTTAAGTGAGACATTTGTTAAGTGAGTTTTGCCCCATTTTACAACCTTTCTTGCCTTGGTTATTAAGTTAATCACTGCAGTTGATTACTAACCAGTTAGTAACCTGGTACTTAAGTGAATCTGATTTCCCCATTGACTTCACTTGTCAGAAGGTCACAAAAGGAGATCTCGGGTGCACAATGGTTAGAGTCCAGTCCTGCAGGCTACTTCTGATGACTGCCAACTGACTGCAATTTGGCAGTTCAAATCTTGCCAGGCTCAAGGTTGACTCAGACTTTCATCCTTCCAAGGTGGGTAAAATGAGGATCCAAATTGTCGGGGGCAATAGGCTGACTCTGTAAACCACTTAGAGAGGGCTGTAAAGCACTGTAAAGCGGTATATAAGTCTAAGCGCTATTGCTATCACATGACCTTGGGACACAGTCATAAATAGGAACCAGTTGCCAAGCATCTGAATTTTGATTACATGATCATAGGAATGCTGCAAAGATAGTAACTGTGAAAAATGATCAAAAGTCATCTTTTTCAGCGCTGTTGTAACTTTGAATGGTCACTAAATGAAATGTTGTAAATCAAGGACTCCCTATATATCATACTAATTTACTGCCAACTTGGTATAGCTTAGTGACATTTTTGGAAGATACAATCAAATACACAATTAGTTAAAAAGTACATATTGACATCACACTTGATTTTGAGGAAGCTCTAATATCTACCTTATATAGCTTTACAATTTTGTTATATCAGATTTCTACTCCCAGGCTTTTGCGCATATAGGAAAGCAGATTTCTGAACAGAAGCTAAAGGAGAAAAAGGGTTGCTAAGCAACTTTTATTTCCTTCTCCTCAAAAAGGACTCAGACCAGCTTGTTGCTTTTTTAAAAAGGTGCAGGATGCTAATGCTGCATTACAAGCAAGAGAAGATTGATACTAGCTTCAAGTTTAAGGTTCTGCTCCATGTTGCATTGTTTTCCTGATAACTTCTGCCTTTCTATTTCTTTTGGCAACCAATTTGACAGTACTTCTGAAAGCTCAGTGGTGTCTAATATGCTCATTACCCAAGCTTAACATTTTGTTTTTGTTTTAATATTTTTTATTTACTAAATACTTATTTTTAAATTTTAATTATTATTAAATGGATATATAGAAACAGTACATTATAAATAAAATTTAGAAGCACTGTAAAATTGACAAGAAAAAATGATATAAATCTTTACATTAGTCCAGCCCACCTTGAATGTCTCTCTTATCTCCCGCTCATTTCCCTTGACCGCCAGTTGGTCAAATTCTTGTAGAAAACCTATGCTTGCAATAAATCTTTAAAATCATTTGAACTGCCTTAATCTCCTGATTTCCTGGTGCTTGACACAGTACTTGAATAATACATTGTCAGTAGCAAATCTAACTGCAATTATTTTGAAGTGTCATATTAATATTAACCAATTTCATTGTAATTTTTACAATGACAATAAAGATTATTATTATTGTTATTATTATTATTATTATTAATTCTAAATGTGTTCTTTTTCTTTCATTGATATTTTCATTGTATTTCAATTGTTTTGTTTAAATTCTGTATCCATTTAATTGTACTGTATAATCTTTTAACTTTTTTTGCATTCTGAATCATATTTTGCCAAAAAAAAGAAAGAAAGTATAAGTCTCCCCAAAATGATCTGACATTTCTGTGGCATGTTTGGCCTACTAGGCCCAAAACAAGATGCAGGGGGTGACACACTCCCAGGTGGCCCAGGCAGGCCTACTAGGCCCAAAATAAGATGCAGGGGGTGACACACTCCCAGGTGGCCCAGGCAGGCCTACTAGGACCAAAACAAGGTGCGGGGGTGGCACACTCCCAGGTGGCCCATTTTTGGTCCCAGGAGGCTGCATGGATGCCTACTAGGCCCAAAATTAGGCATGGGGGTGGCACACCCCAATGTGGCCCATTTTTGGTCCCAGGAGGCTGCATGGATGCCTACTAGGCCCAAAACTAGGCATGGGGGTGGCGCACTCCAATGTGGCCCATTTTTGGTCCCAGGAGGCTGCATGATAGGTAGGTAGGTAGGTAGATAGGTAGGTAGGTAGGGGGATAGAGAGAGAGAGGGATAAGTACAATATGTAGGTAGGTAGGTAGGTAGGTAGGTAGGTAGGTAGGTAGGTAGGTAGGTAGAGGGATAGAGAGAGGGAGAAATACAGTAGGTAGGTAGGTTGGGGGTTATACGGTGGTTGTGTGCACGTGTTTGTGTGTGCAGGTATAGATCTACACACAGATTGGTTGGCCATTTAACCAGACTGGGCCACAGCAATGTGTGGCTGGGTACAGCTAGTTTGTAATAATTAGTAGAGTAGTTTTCTATAATTCTAAGTAGGTCGGGGCCATTCCCTTCTTTATATATTAAAGAAATTAAAGCTTTCTTGAAGAGTGAAACAGCTTAATGTTAATTAATCTTACTCATTACCTGGATTAATGCTTTAACAAGAATTTCTGTGGAAAACCTTGTATATTTCAAAAGCTTTTTCTTGTTCTGGAGATTTATTCAATTTCAATTTTTGTGTTGCCGCTAGTAATTGAAATAGTAAATAGTAATTGATTTATTGGAAGCTCCATTTTTTTTTCTTTAACTTTTATAAGTAGTATTTTTCCCAAATTTTCTTCAGACTGTTTTATATTTAATATTTATTTTATGATCTGAAATGATATTTAAATTGTTAACTCCTCCATTGTTGAAACACATCTGTTACTATTCCAAATAGAAGTGATAATTGTTTTCTCTTGTTCTCAGTTGATAAGCCAACAATGGATCTGATTTATTGTCTTTTTTAAAACATTTGTTTCAAAAATTCATCTTTTGCAACTATTACTTAGTTCCAGTAAACTCAGTTGTTTACAAATAGTTTCAGTTTTTGTTCTATATCTAAAAGAGGATTCTAGTTATGCATTAGTTCTAATAGCTTCAGTTGCTTCTTCAATAGGCTAGTTGGTTTTACTGAAGTACATATTGAAAATGGAGAAACATCAGCAATTGCATTGATTTGGAAGAAGCTTTTTAAAAAACTGAGCAAAGGCATAGCGCCAGTCGTCTGCTGAGTCTGTGATTTTTATTCACTGTGACTGGTCTTGTTTATTTTTAGAAAGTGGCACTCCTTTGAGAGGAATTTTTGATATGGCAGAATAATGTCTTTGATCTAGTTCTCTGATGCTGCTAGTTTATTAATAGTGGGAGGAAGTGATTCTGTTTCATTTGGAAAGTAACAAGGTTGTGATTCCAAATGAAATGGACAGGTAGTCCTCAACGTATAACGTACATTGGAGCCCAACATTTCTGTTGATAAGTGAGACATTTGTTAAGTGAATCCCCCCCCCCCAATTTTACGACCTTTCTTGCCACAGTTGTTACCTGAATCATCACAGTTGTTACATTAGCAACATGGTTGTTAAATGAATCTGGCTTGCCCAATGCCTTTGCTCGTCAGTGGGCCACAAGAAGTGATCACATGACTGCAACTGTCATAAATATGAATCAGATGTCAAGCATCTGAATTTTGATCATGTGACTATGGCGATACATCAAAGGTCATAAGTGTGAAAAATGGTCATAAGTCACATTTTTCAGTGCCATTGTAACTTTGAACAGTCAGTAAATGAACTTTGTAAGTAGAGGACTACCTGTATGCAATTTTTCTAAACATCATACAGAAATATCATATTTGAAGTAACTATCTTTCCGAAACCTTGGCTTCTATCACTTACTTTTCCTTATAAAACCAAAAAGCAATCCTTTTACATACAGAAAGCAATCCAGATACTGGCTAAGTACACTTATCACATTAAACCATAATTATCTGGATGAAAACTTTGCATTAAGCCAGGGGTGGGCAAACTTTGCAACTTTAAGTCTGAAGGACTTCAGCTCCCAGAATTCTCCAGCCAGCAAAGCTGGCTGGAGAAGTCTGGGAGCTGAAGTCTTTCAGACTTAAAGTTGCAAAGTTTGCCCACCCCTACATTAAGTTATGCTTTATAAATTAACGTCAGGCTTACGCACCACATCTTAAATAAAAATTAACCAAATAATGTTATGGCTTAATGTAATTTATGAGTTTGGTAAAAATTATTATAGTTGCTGTTTAATATGTAGTACTTGTATCAGTCTGTTGCTGTTTAACTTGCCATCAACATCGTTAAACCTTTGCTATGAGGTTGCCTTTTATACATTTGAATTTGAATTAAAGAATGGTAACACCATTCTTATGGGATAAGTAACTGTGGTGATGCAGTGGTTAGAATGCAGTATTGCAGGCTAATTCTGCCAACTGCCAGCAGTTTGATTCTCACTGCCTCAAGTTTGACTCAGTCTCCCATCCTTCCGAGATTGGTAAAATGAGGACCCTGATTGTTGGGGACAATAGGCTGACTCTGTAAACCGCTTGTAGAGCACTATGAAGCGGTATATACAGTAAGTCTAAGTACTATCCTATTGCTAACCTGAGACAACCAGTGGAGCCGGGAGTCATTGTGATTGTACGTTGAGGCACCATGTGACTGAATTCAATGACCATTTTACAATGGTGATAAAGTGAGTCAACACAGTTGTTAAGCAAAACACATGGTTATTAAGTGAATGAATTCTTCCAAATGGTTTTTTTTTTAAACTGGCCCCCCAAAATATCCCAACTTGTGACCACAAGATTGCAGGATGCTGCAACTGGTCATAAATGTAAGCCAGTTGCCAAGTGCCTGAAATGCGGATTGGGTGGGGGCAGCAACTGTAACTTTGAGGATGGATCGTAAGTAGCTTTTTCAAAGTTCATCGTAACTTTAAACAGTTATTAAGCAATCAATTGTAATCGAGGGCTACCTGAATTAAGGAAAGCTGCATTAAATCTAGATGAACATGGTTTTAAAATGGGAAGAAATACCAACAACCTATGCAGATGTCACTACTCTGATTGCCAAACATGCAAATGATCTGGAAGGTCTTATAATGAAAGTTAAAGAGCACAATGAAAAAAATGGGACTAAGCTTAAATATAAAGAAGAATCTAGTGTCAACAAATACAGCAACCAGCCTCAGAACTTGCATTGAAGCAAAAGGTGAATAGCTTCTGCTTTTAGAATCAATAGCAAGGAAGGGCTTTTAGATAAGAGTTAGATGTAGCTTATCATGAACAAAGTAACTCTTAAAGCAGAGACACTTTTTTCAGATTTAGGTAAAAGCCTGAAAAAGTGAGGATGCTTTGAAGAATATCAGAAAGGAGCTGTATTCACAAGAGGTTCAAAACACTTCTGCCACCACACTTTTGAAATACGTACTGCTTTATTGTACAGGAAGGTTGTAATAGCATTTAAGATTTAAAGACAAGAAAGTATCTCGTAGCAACTCCTTAAATAAAACAATTCATGCAATATGTTTTTCGAGTAAATGTAAATATGAAATGAGAATAGTCTTATAGAGATGAAGTAGCATTTTATTTTTCTGGTAATTCAGCCTCCCAATAGACAGAATTATTTTTATTGGCTGTGTCTGTAATATGCTGATCTTGTTCACTAAACTTGTTTAATTGGGTCATGGGAAGCAGATTAGCATGTAAAGTGAACAGGAAAATTAGGTTAATTGATGATACAGACTAGGCTGATTAGGTTAATTGATGATACTGTCAACCCAGTTAACCAAGGGGAGATTAGATTGAGCTCTAAAGAAATCTGTTTTCCTTGGGAATGAAGGAAAGTTGGTTCTCTGAGGGTTAACTTTCTCAGTTTCTTCTTCTGAAAACAAATAACAGAGAGATTCCCTCTTTTGCTTCTAGTCACATGTCTGAGGATGCTGTTCCATACCAGCTCTCTTCTTCCTCAGGGATGTCCTTGAATGCTTCAATAAATCTTATTCCAGTCATACTCTGCATTCCATAAACCCTAATTAATAGGAACTGCTTGCCCATTTGAGATTTGCTTGCTAACTTTACTTTGGATAGAACCACAGTCTATCTTCAACAATCATTAAACTATCTCATCCCTTATAACTCCTCTAGCTGCTAATTAGAGCCTCTATTTCTCAGCTTCTTTTCCTCAGAATCCCCTCTGATCTTGAAGTGTGCTCCATTGTGGCCTCTGAACCGATACTAATCCTCATTCTCAACTTCAAGTCTGGTTTTCTCTCTATCTTCCCACCTCAAGAGTTCAGGCAGAGTTGAGGAAATGTAACTATCCAACAACAGAGCCATGGCATGTCGGCCATAGGACTGAAGTAAATGCACCATTCCAAGGCAGGGGAAAAATGTAAAAGCAGGGAATGGTCAAAGAAGTGACAGCTTTCCTGCTTCTTTTATAGTACTAAGAGGGCTACTGAAAAACATCAACAGGTGACAATCCTGTTGTCTCCGAACTTGTGTGACTGGCACAGAATTGGCTGACTCAGAGGGGTGGGGAATCACTTGATTGTTCACTTCATGCAGACTAGACTTTTGAGACACAACATAGTGTGCAAACCTAGCCTGTACTATTTTTTTAAATAAAGTTTTTTATTTTTTTCACTTCCATAACATATAATTACATGTATACTATTACATAGCCAACATCATATTGTATTATTAAATGTTTACATCGATTCATCTTACCATCAACTCCCAAAAATAATTATCTTCTGCTCTCCATACCATATTTGGACCCTATCCATCACTTTCTTCTCTCTTTCTCCTCTCCCTCCCTACTTCTCCTCTCCCTCCCTACTTCCTTTCTTCCCTCTGTCATCCTTCCCTTCTCTACTTCGCCATCCTCTCTCCTTCTCCTCTCTCCCCTTTCCACTCCTTCTTTCTCTCCTCCTCTTCCCCCCCCCGCCCTCTCTCCTATCCCTCTCTTCTTCCCTCCCTCTCCTCTATTTCCCCCTCTTCATCTCATTTACTTGGTGTATTTCAGCTTATGAGCAAGCTCCATTTTATGTTGATGGTATTTATAATTCTTTTTCAATATACATATTTAATTTTAACATGTATTCTTCTCCTTTTTAAAAAGAAAAATAGAACAAAAACGTATACATATATAACCATTGTACTTTTAAAACCCTAATCCTAGCTTGTACTATTGTACTAGTCTGTATTATGGCTCAATATAGTGTATCAATTTAGACAATGTGAATACATTATTGTTCAAAGTGTACCATGGAGCTGCAGTTGAGCTAACCGAGTAAACTACTGTTTATTTGCTGTGGGTATGTATCTCATATGAACATAGCCATTTAACAGCTTGGTGTGAAAGCTATTCCCAATTCTTCTATCTCAAAGTAGTGTTTAAATAGAAAAGATTGCTTTACAGATTATTTGTGCAACTAAACCAGTGTTTTCTAATTCAGCCTTCCCAAATCCTTCAGATCTCTTATAGCCACAACCCTTAGAATTCACAACTGGCCTAGAATACTGGGAGTTTTGTCCTAATATATCTGGAGGAAACATAATTGGAAAAGATTGGATTGAGATAAAGTTTGCTCTCTAGCAGCATGCAATGAGGTTTGATCCTTTTAACCTGGAATGTTTTGCATACAAATGTTTACTAAGCTACAAAATTGTAGTTCTACATTTTAGCTGCTACTAGAAAATATTTATTGTATCCTGATCTACAATATTTATTGGACTTTGATTTTTTAAATTGGGAAGCTGTCACAACTGATTTAAAGTACTCTCTAATATATAGTGGAATGGATTCAAGGTAATTTTCTTGTCTACATTCAATCAATCAGAGTAGACCTGGAAGGCCCATTGTACGAAAGAGAGATTTTTCTTGTTCATAGATAGCTTCCAGTAATTTGCTGGCAGAAGAAAGAAGTGAAAAGTCCAATAAAAAGAATTTATCCTCCAGTAATTTATCCTCCCCTACAGTCCACTATGATTCTCCAAATTTTGGAATACAATCCACAAAATGAAAGAAAGCCACCTTGGGGAAATCAGTGAGAGAAGGAAATAAGCAAATTCCAATTCTCCTTTCCTATCAACCAAGAATGTTCAATTACAATTCTGTTCGGGATTGCTGCTATGGATAGACTAAAAGCTGCACTCAGTCTCATGATAATTGGGTTGCAGTGTAGAAATAAAAATTACGTAGGTGATAACCAGGCTGAAAAATGATGCAAAACTGGCTCCTTGGTTGTTAATTGCTATAGAAACCATCACATAGTAACAGTTGGGATGTGGATTTAACCTTCAGAACTAGCCTCATTTCTACACTAAAAGATGATGACTCAGCTACTGTTTTCCTTCCTAATCTATTGAAGCCAATTAGGAATAATTCACGTATTCTCATTACCCCAAATTTGGCAGTTTTAGCTTTTTTTTAATTTTTATTTAAAAAAAAAGTTTTAGCTATATTCAGATACAGTAGTTACTTTGAGTACGTTGGGAAACTATGCCCTCAGCAGCCACCCCAGTTTCTTTTACATAAGAGGAGGGGGGCACGGCACAAAAGTCATTATTTCCAAATGTTTATTGCCTGTATAACTTTTCAGTGAAAATTTCACTTTTGTGTTTCTGAAAGTACAGGAAGTCCTCAACTTATGACCATAATGGAGCCAAAACTTTCTGTTGCAAAGTAAGATATTTATTAAGTGAGTTTTGTCCCATTTCACTTACAGTTGTTAAATGTATCACAGCAGTTGTTAAGCTACTAACACAGTTGTTAATGGGACGCGATGGCTCAGTGATTAAGATGCTGAGCTTGTCAATCAGAAAGGTCTGGCAGTTTCGTGGTTTGAATCCCTAGTGCTGCATAATAGAGTGAGCTCCCTTTACTTGTCCCAGCTTTTGCCAACCTAGCAGTTTGAAAGCACGTAAAAATGCAAGTAGAAAAATAGGGGCGACCTTTGGTGGGAAGGTAACAGTGTTCCATGCACCTCCAGCCACATGACCACAGAGACGTCTTCGGACAGTGCTGGCTCTTCAGTTTTGAAATGGAGATGAGCAATGCCCCCTAGAGTCAGGAACGGCTAGCACATATGCGTGAGGGAAACCTTTACCTTTACAGTTCTTAAATGAATCTGGTTTCCCCATTGACTTTGCTTGTCAGGTCACAAAAGGTGATCACATGACCACAGGACACTGCAACTGTCATACACATGAGTCAAATGCCAAGCATCTTGAATTTTTGATCATATGATCATGGGGATGCTGCAATAGTCGTAAGTGTGACAAATGGTCATAAGTCACTTTTTTCAGTGCAGCTGTAACTTTGAATGGTCACTAAATGAATTGCTGTAAGTCGAGGACTAGCTGTATTGTGCAAAGGTAAAATGAGATGTTTTAGATTACTGAATGCTAGAAAGATTCTGCATAGAAAACAGAAAAATAACTGGAAGATTAAAGTTGTTATTTACCGGCTATTCTTAAGTTTTGAATTGGTTAATATTTTTAATAAGATATTTCAATTAAAACAGTCTTATCCAAAAATGCTAATGTCTTCCTCTTGCACAAATTGTTTGTAGCCCAATTCTTTACATAATGAGCAACATTTTCTCTTGAATGCTATCAAATTTAGCCCAAATGGGCATAAATCTGTGACAACAGCTTTTGCCATCTAATCACATTTTTTAAAGGTTGTGAGTAAGTACATAGCTTTCAGAATAAAGGTTCCAACATTTTTGCTGTAGTTTTGCAATTATTTGTGCATTTGGACAAATTCCAAAAAGCTAATGGTTCTTCCATGCTGATAAATACAAGCAGGATCAGGTTAAACATGATTGCTTGGTCTTTGGTGAAGCTCCAGAATAAGCTGGAGAATAATGCACTTGATTAGGCTTATGGACAGAGGCCATTCAGCAAATGAGTCTGTCTTACCATTGGGTGGTTCAACAAAGCAATCTATTTTCAGACATTATTCTATTTTTTTAAAAAGCCCCCCAAAAGTCAATTACTTGCTGAAGAACTGGAATTAAATCCAACACGGCATGAGCAATTGTCTGCTTGCAGGCAGTGTGACAATCTTCCTTTATATAACACCACCATATCTGAGACGCCCCTCTAATCTTTAAGGAAAGGAGTTGCAAACAACTCCCTTCTCAGTTCTGCTGATGCAAATAGTTCCATCAGTATGATTTAATTAAACAACATTCCACACATCCTACATATTTCAAGATAGTGTCCTTTCTAGAATTTCCAAATCAAAGTGTGATATTGCAGACATGAAGTCTTTCTAAGTATCAGAATCCTAAAGGGGAGGGACATTCCAACCTGTTCTCCAGCAGAACCTAGACAGGTTTCCCCCACTTCCAGGCTCCCAACTCCCATTTCATCCTGACGCTACAAATCAAGAAAAGGGTAAGTTTATTTCCTGCCAACCTAGCAGCTTGAAAGCATGCAAATGCAAGTAGATAAATAGGTACCACTTCGGTGGCAAAATAATAGGGACATGAAAGGACCCTCCTCCTACCACATACCTCCCTTCGGCCTGTCCGCTCCCACAGAGAGGGCCTCCTCAGGGTGCCGTCTGCCGGTCAATGCCGGCTGGCGACCCCCAGGGGGAGGACCTTCTCTGTGGCAGGTCCAGCCCTCTGGAATGACCTGCCCCCCGAACTCCGCATATCACGGACCTTCGCCTCTTCTGCCGGTTGCTTAAAACGCACCTTTTTCATCTAGCTGACCTGGCCTAGATCTAGACTTAATTATTTTGAATTTTGAATTTTAATAATAGGTTTTAATAGTTTTAATCAGATTTTAGCACAGACACACTAAATTTAATTCTATTTTAAGATGTGACTATATTTATATTTTTGACTGTTTTGTAGTGTTTTTAATTCTTCTGTGCACCACCCTGAGTCCCATTGGGGAGATGGGTGCGGTATAGAAATGGGAATAAACTAAACTAAACTAAGACTTCCCCTAGAGTAGAGAACAGTAATGTCACAGGCTAAACCTTTCAACCCAGAAGTACTTTTTTGGTAGCTGCTTCCACCTCATTCCAGAATACTACATACAAATATTGGGGGGGGGGGTAGAGACAGAGACAGACAGACAGACAGACAGACACACACACACATACGCACGCACGCACGCACACAGGGAGGGGGAGGGAGCGGGAGGGAGTTATAGGTAGGATGCACTCTGTTTTTGCCCCAGTAGTTGTAGAAATGTCTGCCCCACTTCTCCAAACCATTACTCATCCCACAGAGTTACCGTATTTTTCGGAGTATAAGATGCACCGGAGTATAAGACGCACCCAGGTTTTGAAGAGGCAATTTTTTTTAAAAGTAGGTAGGTAGATAGAGGGATAGGGAGAGAGAGAGAAATACAGTAGGTAGGTAAGTAGGGAGAGAGAGTGTGTGTAGATAGATAAGTAGGTAGAGGGATAGAGAGATCGAAATAGAGAGAGAGAAATACAGTAGATAGGTAGGGGGAGAGAGAGAGTAGGTAGATAGGTAGATAGAGGGGGGAGAGAGAGAAATACAGTAGGTAGGTAGGGAGAGAGAGAGTGTAGATAGGTAGGTAGTTAGAGGGATAGAGAGAGAAAAATAGAGAGAGAAATAGAAATAGAAAGAGAAATACAGTAGATAGGTAGGGAGAGAGAGAGAGTAGGTAGCTAGGTAGGTAAGTAGATGTTTCCAGGTGTATTTATCCATGTGCTGGAGAAGGAAATCACTGGCCACCTTTGGAACAAATCTTTGTTTCTGCAGGCACAGTACTTGACCAACGTAATACTCATCAATCACTCTAACTAAACAGCTTTCCAAAAGGGGGGAAAAACCCTTTTTACACTGTGCAAACCTCCCCCAAACAGCCCATTTTTCACGAAAATGGGCCTGGTTTTTTTTCCAAATAAAAGGCATGACTAGCCTTGGGGGGGGGGGGGGCTTGCAGAGTGCTCCAGGGGTGGGCAAAACGAGGAAAAACAGCCCTTTTTTTGTGTGAAAACGGGCCATTTTTTGGTCAAAAAATAGCATGCATAGCCTCATGGAGGCTTATAAAGTGCTGCTGGGGGTTGGGGGGAGGTTTGCCCTCCCCAGCCCCCAGGAGCTCTCTAGAAGCCTCCATAAGGGTATGCGTGCAGCCATTTTGGTGAAGGGGCGGGTTTCAGGAGGCAAATTTTTTTGCTGTATTCGATGTATAAGACGCACCCATATTTTCAGCCTTTTTTTAGAGGAAAAAAGGTACGTCTTATACTCCGAAAAATACGGTAGGCATTTCTTTTCTTTACATACCACAGTACACTTAGTCCTCAACTTAGAACAGTTCATTTAGTGACTGTTCAAAGTTATAATGGCACTGAAAAAAAGTGACATGAATTTTTCACACATACAACCATTCCAGCATCCCTGTAGTCATGTGATCAAAATTCAGACACTTGACTCATATTTGCTGACTGACAGTTGCTGTGTCCCAGGGTCATGGATTAGCTTTTTCAACCTTCTGAAAAGTAAAGTCAATGTGGAAGTCAGATTCACTTTGCCACCATGTTACTAACTTAACAACTGTAGTGATTTACTTAACAACTGTGGCCAGAAATGTCACAAAATGAGGCAAAACTCACTTAACAAATGTTTTATATAGCAACAGAAATTTTGGGCTCAATTGTGATCATAAGTCAAGGGCTACCTGTATTGCAAGAAGACTAATCACATGAGTTAATGACATTCCTTATATTATACTATCATTGTAGGTAGAAGAACATTATAATTTAGAGGTATTTGGTCATTGTAATTAAGGAAGTATAGCAATGTCTCAAATTTAATTAAAAGATATTTCGTGGTTTGAAATAAACTTAAAGATGCAACCTTCAAACTACTAAAACACATTAACTGCAAGGACATACAATTTGCTAAGCCATTTTTGGTTTGTTCATTTTTCTATGTTAATTCAATCACTTGATTCTTGTTCAATAAACCATGAACCAGCAAACTATAATTTTGCATAAGATGAGCCAATGAAATGTTTGTCCACATAAATAAGGATCATTCTGTACATATATTTTAAAGGTTTAGAAAATATTCTGTTAAAAATAGCTATTGTGTTAGATAGAAGGATCCTTCATATATCTTCTTCTTCTTGAGAATATACTTCATATATATTTTCTTTAAATCATATTATGGGAAAAAAACAGGTCAGCTGTCATAATAAAGGATTATCCTCTTTTCTATGCACATTCGAAAAGTAAGGAGCACATATATCAGATTTATCAGATTCATCTATCCTAGTACTTTAAGTGGGCTAGAATTGGTATAATTTTCTATTTTTATATTTTTATACTTTATACTGTATAATGGTTGGGACATATTCATATTTTTAGCATGCTTGTGTAATTTGGGGAAAAAAATTATCTGCACAACATCTTCTACTAACTAGGTCATAGTAAAAAAATGCTAATAAAATGGTGTAAGATACAATATTAAACTGGCACTCTTCAGATTAATCCATCTGTAAGAAACTGGGCTCAAATTAGAAGTGATGGTAGCTAGCATACTTATACTCTGGCCTATGTAATTCCATAAGAAGACAATGAGCGTAGATAAGGGCTCATAAATCTAGATCACCTTCCTTTTTATTTCTGTACCAGGATCCAATGTAATGGAGCTAACGCCCAAGTTCTGGATCCATGCTGTAATTCTGAAGCACTCAGGATGGCTACTATAGGCCCAATAATCTTTATTTTCTAAAATGTTTCTTGGCTTTCATATCCCAAAGGATTTTAGGATAATTAAAATGACCTCTAAAGATACATAATCTGGTATTCCCTTCAGCATGCAGGACTTTTTATATGTTCCATATGATGGACCCAGGCTGACACAAGCTACGAACTATTACAAATTATTCTTACTTATCTACAGGAATAGAATTTAGTAGGACAACATTAAGACCCTTGTTGGCCCAAGTCACATTTATTGTCATATAACTTCATTGAATGTCTTTATAGTTGCCTACAGATATAAATATATTCCTTGGGTCTTTAGTAAATCACAGGATTAAGATGTAGAAATATATACATAATAAAGTAGTAACAATTAAGGTATACTTAATTTTAGAATATATGATTTAAGATAATGTAGCATATACTGATTTTTTGGCTTTTCCTATTTTCAGATTACTTGTTCTTAACTCTTGATAAAACTTTCACAGGACCTAGGCAGTGTGTCTTCTTGTGGCTAATAGAAATCTATGAATGAAATAGTAACACCACTCTTAGTAAACTAGGTATGGGTCGGTAAAAGACACTTTTCATAGTAAATTTGTAATTTAACCCTACTTCCATCATACCTTTCATTTATTCTTGTAGCCTGCATCATGATTTCCCCCCTCATCATTCAACTCTTTTTGGCTACAGTTGGACACTGAATTCAGTCTTTTAAGACAAAATGATGATTTGGGCCAAAAGAATTAAATTTTATTTTGCCAAATCCTCTTCTCATCTTTTTTTTAAAATGGCATTATACTTTTATTTCAAGATAGCATTGGAATGTATTTTCTGGGCTTCTGTAGTCACTGTTTATCGTTGTAATACTGTTTGCTTTGATCTCCACTCTTGAATAATTAGGATCAGCTCTACTTTAAGATAAAAACTGGGTTTGTATAAAATTCTATGAAAAAAAGGGGGAAGGTGTTACAGTATTGTGTGAGCTAAGCCATTGTGATAGATACCTCATTGTGATAGAGCCACCATGCAAATTGAGATTTATTAAACCAAACATAGGTAAGCAAGATATATTTAGTACTACATATGAAATCCAATCAGAGAGGCAGATACACCAGGGACATGAAGAGGCAGCATTTTTTCCCCTTCCATATTATTTTTGAAGAAGATACTAAAGATGCAGCACTGTGTTCATTGATTTTCTGCCTTGCTAGTTTGTGATGGGGGGTGGGTGGGTGGGAAGAATTTTGACTGGGCAGGTGTGTTTTTCCTCCTTTGCCTGCTTTATTCTGCTTTGTTAGGATAGAGATTTTGGGAAATCTATTTATTTTGTACATTTCACAGAGTGCTACCAGATATAGAAATAAAAATAAAGAGACCCTCTACAGTAATTATAAGTACTCAAACTTTTCATTTAAAAGATTTGGTTTTTAATCACAATAACAGTAGCTAAATTGGGGCTAGCTTTATGATTCAGCAATTGACTCTGACAACAGTTCTAGGCAGAAGGACCTAGCATCCTCCTGAACTGGTATCCTAGCAACAGAGATATTTGCAGGAAATACAGAATCATCTAGTTGTGTTGTCTAAGTGCCAAGGCATTGTAGATAGGGAAAACTCTTATGCCAAGCAAATGGGCTTAACTAGGCCATTCTCTCTTGCGCATATGGTAACAAGTGTGTGTTATGTGGTTGTGGCCATGTTATCCTATAGCAGTGCTGCCTCTGAATAGGTTTCACAAGAGGAAGCATATTGGGGACAGGATAATTGCGCATTATTACATGGCAGATCTGCGCCATTTCAGCTGCTGTTTAGATACTTGCAACAAATCTTGATACTGAAAGAAGTTTCTATTTGTCTCTCCATGTATTGGAGAGAGGGGCATCCATATTGCTTTCACCTTAAATAGCAATATGTCTTGTCTTGTCTTGGCATAATTTCATTTTGGATGGAAACATCAGTATGACTGTATGTATGGGACATTCAGCAAGTTCTACCAGCTTACAAAAAATCTTTGTAAGGCTGTAGTTTCATCACCTTGGGGAATCAAGGAAAATTTCTGCTTGGAAGCAGCTTTCCCAATTAAATATGAAAATGAATTGAAAACTCCATGAGGGAGAATCTCTGAGAGACTTCTAATCAGCTCTTCCTTTGCAGAGTAATAACATCATTAAAAACCTGACAAACAGCATGCCTGGGAGGGAATGTATCTTCAGTATACAACTGAAATAGGAGATGCAAATTATAGTACATGACTCTTACACAAGCTTCCTTAGTCAGAAGTATTGTCACAGATGCCTTGTGCATAGGCTAAAGGTCCAGACGGATCTTGACAGACTTGAAGACTGTGCCCTATTCAACAAAAAGAAATTCAATGGTTAAAAAGGTATGGTTTTACACTTAGGCAAGGAAAAACAATTGCACAGGTATAGAATAGGTGATCCCTGGCTCAATACCAGTAACTGTGACAGGGATCTAGTAGTCCTAATGGACAGCTACTTAAATATGAGCCAGCAGTGCTGTAGCCACCAAAAAAGCCATTGCTCCACCACTGGAGGTTTTTAAGAAGAGAATGGACAATCATTTGTCTAAAATGGTGTTGGGTCTGATGCCTGAATAGTAAGTTGGACTAGGAGACCTTCAAGGTCCCTTCCAACTTTGTTTTCTGTTGTATGATGGCTGTCCCTTGCATATGTTCTATTGCACAAAATTGGCTTTTTACCATAAAAGAGAGTTCTCCTTCCTCAGAAATATGCATAAATAACATTGGGTACCTCATCTCCTGTTTTGACATAGCAGAAACTCTCTATAGCCCTCACCACCCAATAGGTTAGAATGCAGCCATCTTAGAATTCAGCTGCATACATTCTATGTAAGAACAAATGTTACATTTTCAAACCATTGAAATTGGGACCCAGATTTTATAAACTGGGCAAAAATATTAAGGCTTTGCAGTAACAGGGGTTGTAGGTGGGATGGTTTCAAAGTATTTATTTTTAAATGTGTGATTTTTCAAAGAAGCTTTTCTAGAATTGAGACACAACAGGAATAGAACATAAGTAACTGCTGGATTATCCTTTATTTCCAGATTGGGGAAAAATAAGTTTAAAATGAAATTAGACAAATTAATAGGGGAGAGAGCTGAATGGCATTGTAGGCTAGAGGTGGAGCTCTTGCTTCACAAACAGGAGACTGTGAGCTTGATTCTAGGTAACATTAGGTATTTCTCTCTCTGGGCACAAAGAGAAAATATCTGCTGTGAGCTTTGCATGGGCATCAGGAAGAGTATCTGGCAGGTAAATGCTCAACAGCATTCAGTCAACCCAAGATCATTAAAAGAAAAAAAAAGATAGAGGAATCAGCTATTAATAATGACTACTGTAGTCATGTTAGCTTTATCTACTTGCATGTCTGCCTCCATGTGCATAATACTCTTTTTAAAAAATTACAGTGTCCTGAAGTACATGAACCTTTGATCAGATCCATCATAGCTTTTTATATAACAATTGTTTAAAATGAATGATTTAATGTTGCTTATTACTAATATCTTTAAACTTTCTACTGTATATGCACCTGCACATCTCTGATTTGGCCCTGCCTACTTCATCTGTTATTGATCTATGAAACATTGCCAGCATGACGATCATAAGAATGCCAGAGGAAGAAATTTTCCTGAACTTGAATTGAAAGTAATGATGCGTAATAAAAATTGAAAAATTCTTTTATTTTGTAAGAACAATAGAAAGAGATGGGGGATTCTTATAAAGGTTTATTGTTATTAAAAGGATTTAAGAAAATAAGGTTTGTTTTAAATGAAGGACTATTAATTGTAATTGAACACATAAATGCTCAATGACAGTGATATAGCTATGTTTGATGGAAAATCAATAATTATATATGTAATTGTAAAGATTGATGCACAAAAGCTTGTAACCAAATGACATATATATAAAGAGTGGAAGTTGGCTCTCTTCTAGAGCTCATTCCCTGTCCATTCCTACAGTTTCATCATAGTTACCTGTTCTGACTCCCTCCCTTCACAAGGTAATTAACTAGACGGACTGTTACTTGGCAGCTTGCCTGAACTAACCTGAACTAGACTGAAAGATTACACGACACAATTCTCCGACTCTGTAGCTTCTCTGTTATTTCCTGCAAACCTACTCTTCACAGAGGATTTCTTTTAAAGCCTCTTGGGAAGGGCCAGGCAATTAGGCAGCTGATACTGATTATCTCCGATGGCGTCGTTCTGCTAATTGCCTCCTCTCAATCCTTAGCCTGACATCCTCCTCTAGAGCCGACTCATAGGAGGACTCCTCACTAGAGGAATCCATCAGCAGCTCATCTGGAGCCGACTGGGCCACAACAGTTACCTTATACTGTAATCCCTGGAGTTTTCTCTACAGCTTTCTTAAATTTCTAAAAAATGTTTGTCAATGTCATAATTGTTCTAATCTGTTCTAAAATGTTGCTTATTTCCACAGCCACTTCAGAGGCTGATCCTACGAGCCCTAACAGCTTGTCATCGCAAAAGGGAAGATTTTTCTCCAGATCAGCCTACAGTATTTGTTTCTAAAAACCTTTAAAAAAAAAGATATCATTCTTCAGTTTATTTAGTCACAAAACATAGTTGGGTAGGAAGTAGACAAGTATCCTGATATTGTGAAGACAATGAAATAGAGATCCAAGCTCATTATACAGTGAAAGTAGATTTGTCATTAATTGTTCGCTGTTTTGAACTGAGAGAAATTTCCTGACAGTTAGGACAATTAATCAGTGGAACAGCTTGTCTCCAGAAGTTGTGAATGCCCCAACACTGCAAGTCTTCAAGAAGATGTTGGATAGCCATTTGTCTGAAATGATATAGGGTTTCCTGCCTAGGCACGGAGTTGGACTAGATCACCTCCAAGGTCCCTTCCAACTCTGGTATTGTATTGTATTGTATTGTATTGTATTGTATTGTATTGTATTGTATTGTATTGTATTGTATTGTATTGTATTGTAGAAATTCTGGGCAATTTTGCAAAATGTAAAGTGAGACTCATCATGCACTCGCCCCTTTTGAAGGCCAATAACTGAAAAGTCCTTTGGATAGAATGGAGCTCCATCTGTTCAACTGTGCTTTACAAAAAGCTAGGGGTGGGGTGGGGGGTTGACTAACCTTTTCCCAATTTAGGGGAAAGTCTAAGTCCTAGAGGTAGCCTGAAAAAAAATGGGACCACCACTTTTGATGCCATTTTGGCTTTTACTTCTCTCCCTCATGACCCTGATGTGGTGGGGGTTGAGGATAAACAGGAGGCTGGAACTGGAGGAGTTCACACAAAAAATTAAATCCCAGTTAACTTTGTTATGCAAAAGGACCACTTGTCCGCTTTACTAGGACTGTAACTAGTACTGTTTTTAAGTAAACAGAAGGATGCTTTGTTTGATTGTGGTGTAGGGATCCCAGATAACCTTCTATCCCCCTCTGCTCTTCAATCTTCATGCAGCCTAGATTTCTAGGCAATCAAGTCTGTTTTTCCAAAGCCAAGTGGTCACTGAGATCAGTGGTGCTCCTTGTCAGAGCCTGGATCATATAGGAAGGGATGTCAAACTGGTGGCCCATGGGCCAGATGCATCATGCGCAGGCCATGCCCACCCCAGATCCATAACAGGGAAAAATGTCATGAAACGTTACATAATGGCAATGCCATGCGGCGAGTTTGCTACTCATGACATAGAGACTAGCTGCCATTTGAGAATTATACAGGAGGTAAAGCAGACTTTCTCCAACTAACAAATACTGTGCTTAATTGGATAAGTGGTCTAGATATTAATATATAGACACATTCTATTCTTATGAATCAATTATTGTAAAATGTTAATTATAACTTACATATAACTTCTTCAATTACACCAGTGGTGGGTTGCCAATTTTTTTACAATCTGTTTGGGGACCCTTGCGCATAACACTTCTGTGCATGCGCAGAAGTGTCCAGGTGGGTGGGCGGAGCCTCCCGCCACCGCTACTACCGGTTCGCCTGATCCAGGCAGAACTGGGAACAACCCACCTCTGAATTACACAATTGATTACTTATTTCCATCATACATATACTATAGTGTTATGTGCTCCTTCTGTATAGTTTTGTTACTCTATGCCATATGCTCTATGCCATATACTAAATAAATAAATATTGAGATCTGTCAATTTAGGAGTCTGACCTTCAGGATAAATGAAACTTTAGGATAAGTTAAATAAAACACCGACTCTTATTTATGCTTAAGTTTCAGGGTATTGTGATAATGCTATGTAACCACAGGGAGGCAGCATTAGCCTAAATTTACTTTCTTAGTGGCCTCTTATTTCTACATAGCAACCCCAGGAGTTTATGGTTAAAGAGAATGAAAACAATGAAAAGTATACTGCAAAACACCGAGTGAACCCACTAGATGGGCTGTGTTTGTTATCCCACACTTGGTTAAATTTTAGACATCTTAAATAGTAAATCAAGTGCATTCAAATACACTTATATGTGGTCTTTGCCAAATTCTTTGCAGTTCTGATTTCATAAGGCTTCTGCAATTCATTGATTCTGATCTTTAGAAAGAGAAGACCAAGTCGTCCTATAGCCTACTGTAAACCCCTGGGAAGTTTTTCCCCCTGCTTTTTCCCTCTGGTGAAATAAAATGAGACAGGAGATAATCTTCTAAGACTTGGAGAACAATAGTTAGGACTGCTGAATGATAGATCATCATCAATATCAGAGTGATGATATATGCATTTTGTTGTTGCAGTTAAGCTTGGCGCTTTCGTGTTCAAGTTGCGCCTACAAATATGTCAGGGACAGTTTGCATTGTAACCTCCTGAGGCACATTTCAGCCTCCCCTCCCACCACCATACATGCCTGTGGTTTAGAACATAGCACTTGGCACTTAGACTTATATAGTGCTTCACAGTGCTTTACTAAGCCCGCTCTAAGCAGTTTTGCAGAGTCAGCATATTGCCCCCAACAATCACCTCAGAAGGATGGAAGGCTGAGTTAAACTTGAGCCGATGAGATTCTAACTGTCAAACTGGCAGAAGTAGCCTGCAGTACTGTACTCTAACCACTGCGCCACCATGGCTTATATGCCTAATAGCATCCCGCAGGCAACAAAGTTAAGATAAATGATTGGGTATGCTCATCAATGTTCTACAAACATGGCCAAAAGAATATCAAAGGAAGAGAGATAAAAAGAAAAGGACTCCTCTTGGCAGTTGGCACATTCACCACTTTCCATAGTTGTATGTGGTACAACCCCTGAAGACATTACATTATCTGGATATAGTTTAATGGAAACCTGATCTAATCTATTTCGGCTTCCAACAGACCCGAGAAAGGAGATGACATACAGAAGGATCTTCCATTCATTTCCCTTTTTTTTTTTAAATGGGTAGAAAAGACCTGTCAGGAAAGTTTAAAAGTTGATTATTATAATACATGTCCGTAAATATTGTTTCTTTCTGTGTTACCAGAAAAGCACTAAAGAAAGGGTTCTTGGGATTTGTGTTGTCATTTAACTCAGAGTTCTCCTACCTACCACGACAATTCTTGTCATCCATTCTGGGTACTTTCAGATAATCAGATAATGTTTTCTAGCTTTTAATATTCAGTTAAAATGCATTTGACATTGATCCAAACTATTATCAGATCTATTGGGATATCAAAATATTTTGAGTGCATTGAATCATAGGATCGGAAAGGATAATAATAATGAAATGATAGAGAAACATCTTTTTTTTTTGCCTGAACATGTTCTTGATATTCCACAGTGAGTATCGTTCTCAGCAGTCCTCCTGGGAATCATTTGAATGAAAATTTGGAATGGATTGTCAGGAAGTGACAGTATGACAAACAACTGGATTTAGCTTTAGATACTGTCAGTGAGATGTATAAATGCTGTCCAAAATGAATAATGTTCTCAAGGACTTGGCATTTAAAGAGAAAAATTCCACTGAGTTTTGAAAGGCCTTCTCAATTCACTCACTCACTCATTCATTCATTCATTCATTCCAATATCATTTTCTACTAGAAATTATTTAAAGCAGCTCATTAGACACCCATAGGACCATTTCCTCATTGGTGATTTACAGCAGCCCTCTCTATGCCAATAAACAGTAATGAAGACAGGCTTTTTTATTGCTACAGTAATGGCTGGGTGACACTGTAATATGCAACCCTAATAGGAAAATGGCCATCGAGGGCAACACAAGTATTTAAAATGGATGGAAACCGTCCAGTTACTGATTTCCTGGGCTAATATGTTGCTCCAACCCAGAAGGACTGTGAACAACTTACATTCCCATTTTTCAGACAAAAAACTAAAATAGAAAAATGTAAGAAAGAAAGCATAGGCAATTACTGCTAAGAGCAATATATTTAAAAAATCCAAATATCTTCATGGTGAAATCTCCCAATATTTCTTTTACAACACTTTTGCCACGTTTTAGACTTGCAATTCCCAATTGCAATAAATTTCTTATTTAGATTCAAGAACTTAGATCTTGCCACACCCAAATCATCACAGCAGGCAGCAAACTGACCTTGGCTGGTTTAGAAAGCCAAACACAAGGTTAAACTAAATTAGGAAGCTGAAAAAATATGCTGAAAGAAGGGAATGGAAAAACATGTTCATATATGCCAAGAAACCACCATGATGGTGGGCTCTAGTGAAGGGATTTATTTATTTTATAACTTTACCCTTATATCCCATTCAAATGATCTATGAGGTGGAAAATCCAGTGTCCTGCACTAGTACACTAATAGTTAAATTAGTATAATATAATATATAATAAATGGTTTTCAGTCATGCAGTCAAAGCTCCAGAAAATTTTCAGAGGCTTAATAATGGTTATGTAATTAGAGTATGTTAATTATACCAATTACTTTTTATGATCAATATGTGATTTTTGGCTTTGTAATTAATCATATGGCTCGTAGCACTCTTAATTGCTTTTTAATACACTACATTCCTGCCAATACGGATCACGTTCAGATTTCATTTCAGTTTCATGTTCTCTCTTTCCCAGGAGATAGATCAAATCTCCCTCTGGGAGCTGAAAAGATAAAAGTGATCAGACACCATCAAAGATCAACAACTTATAATTTAATAGTTTTTTAATAATGTATTTTGTAATTTTGTATGGTTTTTAATATTGCCTGTGCGCCGCCCTGGGTCCTTGCAAGGAGAAGGGCGGGGTATAAATTTGAAAAATAAAAATAAAAATAAATAAATAAACTGTCCCAGAGAAAACAGTCACAAAGGAAATGATGGAGGATGGAACAAGATGGTCTGATGCAATTCGCACGAGTTACATCCTCGAGCCTGAAACCAAGAGGTTATAAAGATCGAGGTTTATATTGCAAAGTCAAAATGTACTGTACCTTTCATTTTGTCATCATTACAAGTTGTGCTGGATGTCTATGACATTTGTCCTAATCACAAATTTCTTGCCAGTGTTGCTATTTGTTATATTATTGTTGCTCATAAATATGAATAAATACAGTTGTTGGGCCATATCATGCAAAACTGAAGGCAGAAGATATCCAGTTAGGAATTCCCAATGGAAGATTCTGCCAGAATTGAATATAAACACAAACATTATTCTCAAAGTTGAACCTGATTCTTGGTGTTGATCCAAGACTGGCTTTAATGCCATTTGTGTCAATAAGCTTGCATTTCTGCTTCCATAAATTCTAGTGACCCATGCTATGTTGCTCTAGCACAGTGATGGCGAACCTATGGCACGGGTGCCACAGGTGGCACGCAGAACCATTTCTTAGGGCACGCGAGGCGTTGCCCTGTCAGCTCCAGCGTGCTTGTGTGCGCTGGCCAGATGATTTAGGCCTTCTTTTGAGGCCATTTTTCGCCCTCTGGAGGCTTCAGAGCAGCTCCTGAAGCCTCTGGAGGTGGTGAGGGGAGGCTGTTTTCACCCTCCCCAGGCTCCTAGAAAGCCTCTGGAGCCTGGGGAGGGTGAAAAACCACACCAAAAGCAGGGGGTCGCACACACATCATTATGGGTGTGGCATGCCCACGCACGACCCCCCCCCTGCGCTCCCCCCGCTTTTGGCATGTGAACCAAAAAAAGTTAGCCATCATTGCTCTAGCATATCCTTCAGCCCTTAGGAATGACTCTTCAGGGATATGAGGGTTGCAATGAGAAGTCAGGAAAGCCCTAATAAGGAATGGAATTTTCATGTTTCTCTGGATTCAGTTTATTATTTGTACAGTCACCTTTTTTTGTATTGTTATACTTTAAAAAAATATAATATGGGAAAAGAGATTTTTTCATCAGGTTACTTTCTAAAGCCAAAAGGGAAAAAAAAAACTTCAACAGAAAATAATCAGTAAAGGACATCATGAAAGGAATAAATAATGACTGTGAAACTTGGTAACAAGGCAAGAAAACAACAGAGGTAATTGCCTGAGAAAGGGAACAAAGAAATTGACAAGTGAGAAAAAAATAGAAACAATATAATTGTTTGGATAATTAGCTACTATTACATACTTTAAAAATGATGCACATGAGAAGTGGATTTGAGAAAAGGGCATTAAATGAAATGCATATGAATTTGAACTCGGTTAAAATTTCTACTCCCTATCCCAAAAGCTGATTTTAAGTCAATGTCTAACATTATTGCTAGAACATTTTATTTTCCCTCAATGGAAATGCCATTAGATCATTTCAAGTATGGTTCTAATACAAGCAAGTAGTAGAGCTCATTATGTTTTGAATTGCACTTTTATTATGCAGTCAAGAGTTTCATTCTTCTCTTCTTGCTTAGCAAACATCTTCTCACTTTTTAATGCCTTTCGGGATGATAGAAAAATCTTGCTATCCAAATTAGAGGACTAAGAGAAGTGAATAATGGTTTTCATTATAAATGAACATTGGGTCCGGATCATGCTGGGACAAAGCTGAAGCCCAAATGAAAACAAAACTCTTGACTGCATCCCCATTTTGTTGTTCCTGTTGTCCTTTTCCTTTCTCATTCTTCCCTACTTCTCTCCTGAGGTTTCAAATAGCACTTGACCAGCAGGTGTTGAAACTGCAGAAAATAAAAGAAAGTCACAAGCCGGGGTTTCAATGAGACTACTGTGGGCATATTGATTTCAGAACTGGGATCACTGCAAATACATAGCAATATAAAATGCACCAGAAAGTATCCTAACTTGTCCTCCATCTTGTCCTGAAAAGTTAGGAAGGGCCAGAGTAGTCCTAAGAGTTTATAACTGCAGCCATTGACCATTGAACCCATTGTAGTAGATGATTGGCATCTCCTGAAATCTGTTAAGATCTCTATTCCTATGTAACATAATATTTACTAATAACTTTAGTAAACATAAACCAGGAACTAATTATTGGAAAACAATCAATAAACTATGTGCTCTCCCTCTCTCTCCCTCTCTCATGATCTAGTGGCACAGTGATTAGAATTTTTTATTTATTTATTTATTTGATTTATATCCCGCCCTTCTCCAGAAGGACCCAGGGCTGCAGGCTACTTCTACTGACTGCTGGCTGCCTGCAATTTGGCAGTTTGAATCTCACTAGGCTCAAGGTTGATTCAGCCTTCCTAGGTTGGTAAAATGAGGAGCCAGATTGTTGGGGCAATATGCTAACTCTATAAATTGCTTAGAGAGGGCTGCCAATGAGTGCTTTTTTGGAGGGATCATTTTTCTATTGTTGAATCTAAGACCTTTCTTTGAAGTTCTGCGCTAATTCTGCGCATGCGCGACATGGCGGTCGCGTTCTGAGGCTGGGAGAAGCCCGGGGGATAGTTTCACCCCCAGGAAGATGCCGCCAGCCCCCAGTTTCCATCGTCGAGGGCTGGCCTGGCAAGCCGAACTGCTCCTCGTCGTGCCGAGCCGCCCGAGGCTGAAGGGCGAGCTATCCGGGCGACAATGAGGAGCGAAGAAGAAACGGAGAGACGACTCGGCCTGTTTGCGGCCTAGAGCGTCCCGGCGCGGCCGGAAGGAAGAGAGGTAGGCCGCAAGCCGGGACGCGGAAGAAGATCAGCTGGTTGCGAGATGGGGCCAGGCCAGGAGAGTTACCATCGGGCCGCACGACCAGTGGCAGGTCGTGCGGTCCTACCCTGGCCTGTGCCCGAAATATCCCCATGTTCCGATCGGCGTGTTTGGCGAGGCTGCTCATAAGTGAGGCTGGATGGAAGAGAGAAGGTGAGAGAAGGTGCGGAGGCTTGGAAAGAAGGCGGAGGCTTGGAAGGAAGGTGGTGTTGGAGGAAGGAGATGGAGAAGGAAGGAGAAGGAGAAAGAAAGAAAGAAAGAAATGGAGAAGGAGAAAGAAGGAGAGGAGGAGAGAGAAAGAAGGAGAGAGAATGAGAGAGATGGAAGGAGTAATGGATGGAGATCGAGGATGTGTATGCTGGTTTGAGCAGTCTGGCATGGAACATCTGCAGCCAGATTGTGGATTGGTGGACCTGGCCGAGGACGACCCAGGAAGATCGTTAACATCTGAACATCTGGAGTGAGTGCACGGGGCTGGAGGAGGTGGCTGACAACATCTGGGCCTTTAGAGGGCAGTATTCTACATCAGGCCGCATGATGGACTAATTAGCCATGCGGCACTAAATACGAACTAAGCCCCTTTTGGTCGGAAGGACAGATGGATGGGGCCTGTAATGGGACTGGATTCGATCTCCCCATCCATAAGACTCTGGATTCTGACTTTACCCCCCACCCTGAAGAATATCCTTGCACTTACCCACTTTATTTGCTTTCGGACTTGTGTTTGTTGCCTTCCTGGACTTAGACTACCTCTGAGGTTTTTAACATGTACTCTAGGCGCGACCTCCTTGACCTGCGGGAGTCTCCCCTCTCGCAGGCCTGGCCCTCCTGTCTAACACGGGCCCACCTCGATGATGGATTGATTATTCCTAAGAGGTGGGCGAAGCGCAGGTTGAGGGGTTTTTTAGGGAGGTTTTTAATTAGGATTTTAGGGGGTTCTAGGGAGGAGGGGGGAGGGTACAAACAGTCAGAAAGAGAGGACCAGGCCAGCAGGCGACGGAGGGAAGCGGAAGGATCCGTGAGGGGAGGGGAAACACGAGTCGTTCCGACGGAGGGCATTCCCATTCAGAAGGTCGCGGGGAGAGGCAGGTCCGAGGGGAGGCAAGTTCCATCCTCCCGGTTGGGGACACGTGGCCGTTGGTTACAAACGGTCAGGTGTCACAACCCCCGCAGGCTAGGTGGTCAGGGAATACAGAGCCAGGGCCTGAGGCTGATGTTTTGCAACGCCAGGTCCGTTGTCAACAAAGCCCCCCTCATCCATGACCTTGTGTCAGAGGGGGAGCCGGACCTGGCAGGAATAGCGGAGACCTGGTTGGGCCACAAGGGTGGACTCCCCCTCGTTGAAATGTGCCCACCAGGCTACCGCGCTTTTCATCAGCCCCGGGCTCTAGGCAGGGGTGGTGGGGTAGCGGTCATTGTTAAGGAAGGTCTTGAGCCGAGAGAGACCATTGTGCCACAGACCACCGGTTGTGAGTCCCTCTGCGTGAAGTGGGGCCTAGGGAGGCAGTTGGGCTTGCTGGTTGTATACTTGGCTCCCCGCTATGTAGCAGCAGCCCTGCCCGAGCTCCTTGAGGTGATCGCTACGGTGGCAGTCGAGACCCCCAGACTTTTAGTCATGGGGGACTTTAATCTGCCATCGGTGGGCGAATCATCCGGGGTAGCTCGGGAGTTCATGGCTTCCATGACGGCCATGGACCTGACCCAAGTAATTCAAGGCCCCACCCACGAGGGTGGACATACACCGGATCTCATCTTTGTCTCTGGCCAATGGAAGAGTGATCTGGGTATAGGGGATATAGTCATCACGCCCTTGTCATGGTCAGACCACTCACTTCTCCGGCTCGACTTTCCAACCGCTACTCCCCACCGCGGGGAGGCGGAACCAGAGTCACCGATCTGGTTCCGCCCCAGGCGCCTTATGGACCCAGATGGGTTCCAGACGGCGCTTGGGCCACTTCCTGTACCCCTGACCCGCGCCCCGATGGAGGACCTCATGGCCACATGGAATACTGCGGCCACGGGAGCCTTGGATCGGGTCACGCCCTTGCGGCCTCTCTTGTGGCGGCGAACCACCCTGGCCCCCTGGTTTACCGAGGAGCTGAGGGGGATGAAACGCCACAAGAGATGCCTAGAGAGAAGATGGAGGTCTACCCGATCTGAATCTGACCGGACACAGGTAAGAGCCCATTTACGGACTTACATTGTGGCGCTGAGAGTGGCCAAACGCCATCATTGTGCTACTCTCATAGCATCCGCAGACAACCGCCCTGCCGCCCTGTTTAGGGTGACCCGCTCCCTCCTTCAACAGAGGGTGCGGGAAGCCCCGCTACAGGGTAGAGCAGAGGAATTTGTGATTTTTCTGCAGGAGAAAATCGCTCAGATACAGAACGAGCTAGCCCCCATTGATGGCCCAGTGGGATGCCGCGAGGCAGATCTTGTCTGGGAGGAGTTTGACTCCGTTTCTTCCGAGGATATGGACAGGTTACGTGGGCGACTGCGAGCCACCACATGTTTATTGGACCCGTGTCCCTCCTGGCTTGTACTGGCATCCTGGGAGGTGACACGAGGCTGGCTCCAAGAGGTTGTCAACGCATCCTTAAGTGAGGGTTCCTTGCCTGCTTCCCTAAAAGAGGCTATGGTGAGGCCCCTCCTTAAGAAGCCCTCTTTGGATCCAGCTTTATTAAACAACTATCGTCCCGTCTCCAACCTTCCCTTTTTGGCGAAGGTTGTTGAGAGTGTGGTGGCACAACAGTTTCCCCGTCACCTGGAGGAAGTTGATTATCTAGACCTGCGCCAGTCCGGCTTTCGGCCCGGGCATAGCACCGAGACGGCATTGGTCGCGTTGGTGGATGATCTCTGGAGGGCCAGAGATGGGGGTTGTTCCTCCATCCTGGTCCTATTAGACCTCTCGGCGGCTTTCGATACCATCGACCATGGTATCCTATTGCATCGGCTGGGGGGGTTGGGGGTGGGAGGCACCGTTTTATGGTGGTTCTCCTCCTACCTCTCTGGCCGATCGCAATTTGTGTTGGCAGGAGAGCAGAGGTCGACCTCGAGACCCCTCACCTGTGGGGTGCCTCAGGGGTCGGTCCTCTCGCCTCTCCTGTTCAACACATATATGAAGCCGCTGGGTGAGATCATCCGTGGTTTTGGGGTAGAGTACCATCTTTACGCTGATGATACTCAGCTGTATATATCTACCCCAAACCACCCCAACGATGCCGTAGCGGTGATGTGCCAGTGCCTGGAAGCCGTGCGGATCTGGATGGGAAGTAACGGACTCAGACTCAACCCGACCAAGACCGAGTGGCTGTGGTTTCCGGCTACCCGATTCAACCAGCTATCTCCATCGCTGGCCATAGGGGGCGAACATCTTGCCCCTGTGGATGGGGTGCGCAATTTGGGTGTCCTCCTGGATGCCCGGCTGTCCATGGAAGATCAAGTGACAGCCGTGGCCAGGAGGGCGTTTTACCAGGTTCGCCTGGTTCGCCAATTGCGCCCCCTATTGGATCGGGACGCCCTTCGCACAGTCACTCATGCTCTTGTGACATCCCGACTGGACTATTGTAACTCTCTCTACATGGGGCTCCCCTTGAGGTGCACCCGGAGACTTCAGTTAGTCCAGAATGCAGCCGCGCGGGCAATTATGGGTGTTTCTAGATTCACCCACGTAACACCGCTCTTGCGCGAGCTGCACTGGCTACCTGTCGTCTTTCGGGTGCGCTTCAAGGTGCTAGTTCTCATCTTTAAAGCGCTCCATGGCTCGGGACCTAGCTACCTGCGGGATCGGATCCTGCCCCATACATCCTCACGGCCGATTCGCTCGCACAGAGAGGGACTTCTCCGGGTGCCGTCCACTAGACTTTGTCAGCGGGCGACGCCCAGGGGAAGGGCCTTCTCTGTGGCGGGCCCAGCCCTCTGGAACGACCTTCCCCCCGATATTAGAACTACCACGGACCTCCGCTCCTTCCGTCTGAAACTAAAAACACATCTTTTTCGCTTGGCCGGCCTAGGATAGTCTCTTCTGATTGTTTAGGGATTTTTAGTAAATATTTGGGAATTTTAGCGCAGGGTTTTCTGTTTAATATGCCTTTTAGTCAGTATTTATGTATGTTTATTGTTCTATATTTTGTATTTTTTCTAACTTTTTAATTCCCTGTGCCCCGCCTCGAGTCCCTTCGGGGAGAGAGAGCGGGTTATAAATAAAATTATTATTATTATTATTATTATTATTATTATTATTATTATTATTATTATTATTATTATTATTATTATTATTATTATTATTATTATTATTATTATTAAGTTTGGTTGAACCTGTATTGTTTCATTGGTAGCATTTTGTGAGTTAGTTGCCCAATAGATACTTAATGACCACAGTATTAGACTGGGTGTGAGGCTAATGGTGGGGGAACAAATATTAGCAAAGCAAATTAGTGCTCTTGTGAAAATAACAATCACCACAAAGAAGATGGCCCAGATAACCACAGCATTCGGGGAGAAAAAGCCTTAATAAATTTGCTTTTTCTATATAACTAGTAACTCTCTCTCTCTTCCTCACTTACACACAGACATGTGGATGTAAAAGTGGTTTATTAAATAAGGAGCAATTGGACAATTTCACGCATCATGCTAGGCATAAATTAGGATTTACTAACCATTTATAAACCAAATCATGATGACTTGATATGACAGCCAGTTTGGTTAAAGCCCTAGGGTAGAAAGCAGGAAGTTCTGCCATAGCCATGAAAGCCAGCTGGGTGACTTTGGGCCAGCCATTCTCTTTCAACCTAACACACCTCACAGTATTATTATGAGAAAAATAGTTGGAGGAAGATGTGCTGGGATATGTTCACTCCTTTGAGTTATTTGTAAAAGTAATAAAGGAGGGATATATGTCAGTAATGGCAAACCTTTTCAACACTGAGTGCCCAAACTGGAACGCATGCCGGAGTGAAGACCAGCTGGCGACGATTCACATGCCCATAGAGAAGGGTCTGCATGTCACCTCTGGCTGGCGTGCCATAGGTTCCCCATCATGGATATAAGTACCATATTTTTCGGAGTATAAGATGCACCTTCCCCCCACCCCCACAAAAAAGAGGGTGAAAATCTGGGTATGTCTTATATACTGAATACAGCATTTTTGGCCTCCTGAAACCCTGCCCGCTTTGCAAAAATGGACATGAAGAGGGTTTGAGAGGCCTGCAAAGTGCTCTTGGGGACTGGGGAGGGCACAAAAATGAGTGAAAAACAGCCCTCCAAACTCCAGGAGCACTCTACAAGCCTCCCAAAGCATTATCATGCCCATTTTCTTTGCACAAAAATGGGCCCATTTCTGTGAAAAGCGGGCCATTTTGTTGCTCATTTTTGGGGGGGCCCCCGGAGCACTTTTCAGGCCCCTCAAACTCTCTGCATGCCCCATTTTTCACAAACAAATGAGGCACGCAGAGGGTTTGGGGGGCCTGCAGAGTGCAAAAACTTTTTTAAAAATTACCTCTTCAAAATCTTGGTGTGTCTTATACGCCGGTGCGCCTTATAGTCCGAAAAATATGGTAATGGAAATCACTTTTATTCTCTTATAAGCAAAGTAGTGGTGCATGTAAACATGCTGTTCATCTGCCCATCACTGCCCAAGCTGCTGCATTCTGGACGAGCTGTAGCTCCCAGGTGATCTTTAAGGGAAGCCCCAGGTAAAGCATATTACGATAATGCAATGTTGAGGTGACCAAAGCATGAAGGGATTCCTGTTCTAAGACCTGGTGGCAGTGCTCCAGATGAGTCTGTGCAAAGCTGCTTTGCAGCTGCCACTTGCTCTTTGACCAGGAATTGCGATATTAAGGATTGCAGGGAATGGATGGAATGGACAGATGGAACGTCTCCATCAGTCTTGCTCTCCCAATCTATACCTATCTCTATAATTAAAACATAAGTCCCTTTTAACTGCAGAAAATTTGTGGTCCTCATGTGATGAGGGGAGGGGATAAAAACAGAAGGATATTTGTCTTCCCAGTCCAACTATTTCTCAGACGGGTGAACAGAAAAAAGGGGGAAACTGAGCAAATGAGATTATCTTGATGTGCTCCACAGCTACTAATTCACATGAACATAGTGGCTTCATAAAGGGAGTGGTGCAGTGGCCTAAAGAGGTGGAGCTCTCACCTCATAATCAGAAGGCTGTGAGTTCGATCCTTGGTAGAGGTAGATTTTTTTCTCTCTGGGCACAATGAGAATATATCTACTGAACAAAACTCCGCATTGGTGACATGAAGGGCATCTGGCCAGTAAACACTCTGCTAGCTCCATTCAGTTGTCCAGACTCCACCCCTCAAAGGATTATCAAGTTCACAACTGGGGGGAAACATTTCTTCTCAGGGTGCCGTCGGCCGGACAATGCCGTCTGGCGACACCCAGGGGAAGAGCCTTCTCTGTGGCGGGCCCTGCCCTTTGGAACGACCTACCCCCTGAATTGCGCACCATCATTGACCTCCGCCTCTTCCGCCAGTGTCTAAAGACACATCTTTTCCAACGAGCCGGCCTAGCCTAACCTCCCACGGGGACTATTTTAGAGAGTTTTAAATTGGGTATTTTAAAATTTGGTTTTAGCATAGGATTAGAATAGTTTAATATATTTTAAATTATGTATTTATTTTTTGTATGTTTTTAAATTCCTGTGCACCGCCCTGGGTCCTCTGTGGAGAAGGGCGGGATATAAATATAAAAATAAATAAATAAATAAATAAATAAATAAATAAATAAATAAATAAATAAATAAATAAATAAATAAATAAATAAATAAATAAGTTGTTAAAAGAAGATGATGATGATTTATTTTTTATTTTATTCAATTTATATCCCGCCCTTCTCCAAAAGGACCCAGGGCGGCGATGATGATGATGATGATGGTTTTGTAAACATTGCATTTTAGTATTTTTTCTCCTTCTTAGCCAAAGTTTAATCTATTTAAAATTATTTTTCACATTTTCATAGCAACACAAAGAAAATTACTGCAACTGGATCCACTCATATGATTCAGCTTGGGCAATTTTATTTATTCATCTGTTTTCAAGCCATATGTAATTTATATCTCACTCCCAACAAGTCAGGGCACCCAGATCATGTCATCAAATAAACATAGTTAGTACTTACAATAGCAACATGCCAACTGAACCATTGATTAGCCAGGCTGGGAATGATTAAGACTGGAATAACAATTTGTAGCCAACCTGAACACTTTTAAAGGCATTAAAGTGAGGAGGTTCTGAAATGTTTCCCCCCAGTTGTGAATCTGTTAGTAATAGGCTCCACAGCAAAGTCTTTTCTAATTGGTAGATACAAATAGGTAAATGTATATGAGTAAAGGTGGTATTTTAAACAACGTATTATTTGGACTTTAAAAGTAACACATACTGCAGCAATTAATAAAATAGTCATTACTGCAGCACTTTTCTTGTCTTTGGGATATCTATAAACACAACTTTTGAAGAGAGACAATACTTGTTCGTTAAACAAGCACCTTTTATTACCAAATGCAAACTTCCAGCTGGCTTTATTTGGCATTTCCTTCTAATCTTCAAGCTATTTCATAGGCATCCACCATGTTAGGTATAAAATCAATAATTATCACTGACTAAAAGCTTTATGCATTTACTATACTCCAATGGCAAAGAGCATATCTAGCCTGCTAGTTGAAGGTCAGAGCCCCTGCAATGAAATCACTCTGCCCGTTGTCTGTATGCTCTTTGGCAGTTGCCGTTCTCTCTTTCATCCGACAAGGGCTTCCATTCCTTTCTTTGATTTCCTGCCGTAGCTTTGATAATATCATGCTCCATTTGCAATGGAAATGCAGTGCAGACAAAGACCCTTTATTCGAAACCGGTGATGATGCGAATGGGGAAATGACAGTAATAAGGCTCTTACAGACATGAGGCAGACTTTGTCCTGGAACAGAAAGTGAGGATGCAGTTAATTGCTACTGGCAAGAATTTGGAATAAGTAAGGATAAAGTTTAGGTTGTTGCCTTACATTTCCAAATACTTAATCAGTTGGGTAATGTTCTGTTTTATTTTCCTAACTGGATTATCTAAAATGTAGATGTAGTTTCACGTATCGCTCTAATAAATGGATAAGATTAACTTGATGGGTGCTGAAGCACTTCTTGAAGTTGCTTTATCAATAAATAAGGGGGGGTGTCTTTATTTTGTATAGGGGGTCTGTAACAATATGGCCATGGGCCATACAGGAAGAGATGCTGAATGTTGTGCATTGCCTACAGATGTTTTACATATAGCATTTTCCTCCAGAATATTTTTGGCTGGGTGCATTTACTGAAATACTTCTGCTGGGAAAAAAGTATCTGGATGAAAGAGTATCTGGAATGACAAGACCTCATCAACCTTAGCCTTTGAATAGGCAAAGAAGAGAGAAGCTTTGGGAGCTGCTGCTTAAATTCTTTTCCTCTGGGTAGCAGCAGGCAGGCAAATAAACAACTACTATACCTTAAGTGCACTGAACTGTTTCAGAGCAAAATTTACTTGTGGGCAAACGGCTTTACTTCAGGAGATATATTAGCTGTACGCATAGCTCAGTTGTCTATGAACTCAGATCAATCAAATATTCTGTGTTCCATCCTGTTCTGAATTATTGTTTTTGTTGTGAAATAGCAGGTATATCAGAGTGTCAGAAACGTTCTAGGGCTTGCTGGAAAACAACTTTATGAAAAATGAATCAGCTGAAGTCTCCAGATAAGCTGAACTTTGAAATAAATGTAGCTGTAAATTGGAAAATGCAGAAACAAGGGTTTAGGTTTACTACTTGGCTAGTGACACTAATAAGAAGAAAAATTCCAGACAACTTTATGGGCATTGATAGAAAGCTACAGTACAATGATTTAACATTTTATAGTGTGAAGAAGAAGCTAATAAAGTATAAACTTGGCAAATATTGCATGTATACAAGTGATATCACATCAAAGTGTATGTTTGTGTTTGAGAAGAACCAGATGAGGAACTATAAATTATTATATCATTAATGTCCACTCTAAAATCAGTTAATAGATCTTGAACATGCAGTAAAATAGATGACTGTTTCAAAGAGTAAGAAAGCAATCTCAACAAAAGTTGACTTTTGGCAGACTTTGATATTATAGAAAATATATGAGAGTAACCTACTATAACAAAAAAATCATCTAACCAACTTAAAAAAGTGAAGGATTTAATTATTTTGCAATGATATACAGCAGGGGTCCCCAACCTTTTTTGCACCAGGGACCAGTTTCATTTTAAAGAAAATTCTGCGGACCGGCTGGCCTAGAGGCGGGGGGGGGGAGGGGCAGGGGGAACAGGCGGCGCATGCGCATGCGGGGGGGGGAGTCGGCTCACTTGGCTGTCTAGGGCAGTGGTAAGCAAACTTATTAGTCAATAGAGCCAAATATCAACAATACCACAACTGAAATTTCTTTTGAGAGCCAAAAGGTGTGGCCTGTTTTGTGGGAGTGGCTCAGTTGTCATGTGACACCAGTGGGCATGGCCAACTTGGAAAATGTGGTGAAAATCACTTAACAGTCTTGCTTAGCAACCAAAATTTTGGGCTCAATTGTGGTCATAAGTTCTTTCTTTCTTTTTTTCTTTCTTCCATTTCTGGCTGGTCTTTGGTCTTCTGAAGATGGTAAAAATGGATTTATGGGCACTCGTTATATATAAAGGCAGCCCATGACTCTTTGGGATGCTGGTTTGAACCCAGGAAATGACTCAGAGGATGTGATTCCTTTGAAATGACCACTGGGAGCAAAATAGATCTTTAACCTGGTTAACCAAACAGGTAGCTTGAGGTGGATATACAGGATAAGATAAAACAGATAAAGATAAAGCATTACAAAATAGAGAAACATGAACTATGTTAAGATGCAAAATGCTTTACTGGACCATTTAAATTCAGATGAAGGAGAAGAAGTATGGCATCCTGATTTACTTGCAAATGATTGTAAAGTTTAAAATGATACAGGAAGACAAACACATATTGTCCTACTGCACTTCATGTTACCAAGCAGAAACTCTGGACATTCATGAGGTTAACTCATTCTGAAAAAAGGTACATATTTCTTTTTAGAAATGAGTATTGGCTTTTAATATAAGGACAACACTATAAAGTCAGAGCTCAAAGTGAATTTGAGACTAAAAAGTACAATGAGTTTGAAAAATACTGTAGAAAGAAATTGCATGGTTGTAGTATATAGGAATGAGTTTCGAAGACTATCCAATTACTGTTCAATCATATTAAATCAATTATACTTTTGTGTTGATTTTACTTTTGTGTTGTCTCTTTTCAAATGTTGCTGGTCATTGATGTATAAACAGTATTTCATTTCATATTAAATCCACAATTAGTTTCAGTGGCTTGTGCCCCAGGAAAGGCTGTTATTTTACAGAGAGGATACCTTGAGATAAATCTTGAATAAGTGATCCAGTTTGACATTATGCTAAATGTAAACAAACCTATAGATGGGTAAATATTAGAGTGTCACAGAGGAATGAGTTAAATAGATAGATAGATAGATAGATAGATAGATAGATAGATAGATAGATAGATGGATGGATGGATGGATGGATGGATGGATGGATGGATGAATGGATGGATGATATTTATTCTTTCTCTAAAGTTTAACAGAAAATAATTCAACAGAATGATTGGGATAGAAGGTTCAGCTACATTGAAGATATATTGATATAGGAAAATAATTAATAAGAACATAATGAAATGGAGAAGAATAGCTGGAAGAAAATTGAAATCTAATGACAGAATTTGTAAATTTGACTAAGTACTTGAAAAATCTACTCATGCTTGAACTGTTGTTGGAATGTTTTGGAAAAAGTGCAGTGCCTTAGCCAAGGCTGTCTACATCTACATAGTCTTATCTGATGTTCACAAATTTATGCAAATTCTGGTTAATTCTTGGATGGGAAATAACAAAATATCCTCATAGTCAAGAAAGTAAAAAAAATAGTTATGAAATAAATACAAAATCTGTTCTTCCTTCCTTCTTTTTTACTCCAGGAATAGCAGCTGTAGTGGACATTAATACAGTGGGGAATTAGAAAATAAATCTTGAGAAATAAATATTCTATATCAAAATAAATCTTCTTTATTGGTATTAGCATTACTATCCCAAGTTTGCTGAAAATTTAAAAATAAAAATGGCAGAAAGGAAAATAAAAGCAGGGAAAATAATTGTTGATAAAAGCTTGCCAGATACTGTATCAGGGACAGATAGATGAGTTTCAGAAAAAACTCTTGGTGGATTATCATTCAAAGTATATCTCTTGGAAGGTTTAATTAGTAAAATTGTTATTGTACCATCAATCTATTTTGTGAGGCATGTAATTGTTGAAGACATTATTACATTATTTGGTCTTTTGGTTTGTAGAAATTACTATAAATTGAACAATATATCAACTGATAAATAAACATTTGGATGACTTACCATTAATACGAGTTTTACTAAACTCTAATCAAGGATGTATTTTAGAATAATTGAAACAATTATAATACATGTGTTAACAGCTTTATTACTTTTAATAGTGGAAAATAATATTAATACTTGGCTAAGCCAAGTATACAGTGAAGAAGTACAATATGCTAGAATGTTCCATTTAAACTAGTTATAAAATAGGGGGCAAAGCTAAAGAGCTCTACATAAAGACTACTCCAATAACCTACCAAATTTGCAAATGAAGAGAACAAGACAATATAGTTATTGACACGTGATGTGCAATCTAACCTGTGGGCATATAAATTAGATTCCTCACTCAGATGTCATCAATAGGTCATGGCTTACAGAGTATTGAGGGTCCATTGGATTTGATTCATTATTGTATTAAAAATCTATTTAAAGATTTTATTTGTACCTGCAAATAAATATACATACAATACAAATTCCCTTTGTATTGGGAAAACCAGTATAATAAACATTTTAAACATAAGTTTAAAACAAGTATAAACATTCTCTTCAACATCCAAATATAGTGTTATCCTTGAATCTAAGTCCATATTAATGTATCCTTATATCACATTTTAGCATGACTCAAATAAAAATGAAACATGATTGACTGAACGTATTACAAACTAATACAATTTTTGAAATTTCCAAGTAATAAATGGCAATATAAAAACAATGCTATCCACCTAATTTCTTTTTCATTTCTTCTTTGTCTTCAATGGTAGGAATCTGAAATCTGAGAAAATAAAATACAATGCACAACAATAAGGTGGAAAAGCAGCCGGCATGTGTTTTCTATTTGCAAGGAGCTTTGCTTATCTAAATTAAATGCAGGGCTGTTAATGAAGGAATAATATTTATTATAAGGTTCATTACCCCCTCTTGCTAAATATAATTAAATTATGTAGTTTGATTATCACTAGAGTAGCCTAATGAACAATGTTACAGAAATAGGCCAATTTTACCAAACACGTCCCATGCAAAATACACCAACATTAGCTAATTAAACAAACGATTGAAAGCTGTTTTTTTCCTGTCAACAAATGATAAGTTCTGCATTAATTAAGACGCATAAAATGAAATTATTGTAATGCATGTGTTAGAAAAACCTTCCTCAAACCAGTGGAGTTCATGCCCCCAGAAATTACACTGGCTGGTAATTTTTAGTGTTGCATTCCTAAACACATTTGAAGGGCATCGGGTTGTTGTAGGCTACATCAAGGCTGTTAGAAGAGATGCATGCCTGCGATCCAGTCATTCATAGTTTCAACGATTTCTCATAGCCCCATTGTCTCTTTCATAATACAAATCATACAGTGTTTTGGACCTGAAATGCCATGTGCAGAACTCAAAATTGAAGGATATTTGTCACACATGTTGGGAGGGTTAAGGCATAGATTTTGAATGTAGCAGATTCATTTCCTGGGGTTGGTAGTAAAAAAGAATCATAGGTCTTCATCCTATCGCTAAATTAAGGAAACTAACAGGGCAAAACAAATTTAAGAATTTGCACATAGTATAAAAATACTCTACCTCACATCAAATTGCTAGAAAGAAGAAAAGGTTCAGCTGACAGCATTCTGCCCTTTCCCCTTTGGGATGTTTTAAGCTTTCCCTGTTGATATTTCCTACCATTCCCTTCTATCAAGTTACTTCAAGCTACATTTACATCATGTGCAAACCCTCAAGATAGACCTTCAACATCTTGATAATTGTCCTATTACTCTTATTGGTCAACAATTATAACAATATATCCTCCCC
This sequence comes from Rhabdophis nuchalis, assembly GCA_039707465.1. NCBI lineage: Eukaryota > Metazoa > Chordata > Lepidosauria > Squamata > Natricidae > Rhabdophis > Rhabdophis nuchalis. The sequence goes on from CM077646.1 coordinate 68,199,837, forward strand.
CCCCCCACATGGGAGTGGGGGTGGGAGGAGAGAAAAAGAAAGAGAGAGAGAGAAATTTGTTTTCCTTAAACAGGATACTTTACAACAGTATCTTTTGGTCAGCAGTGATGGCGCAGTGGTTGAAATGCAGTTATTGCAGGTTAACTCTGCTTAGAGTCAAGAGTTCAATCCTTACTGGCTCAAGGTTGACTCAGCCTTCCATTCTTCCGAGATGGGTAAAATGAGGACCCAAATTGTTGGGGGCAATATGCTGACTCTGTAAACTGCTTAGAGAGGGCTGTAAAGCACTGTAAAGCAGTAAAGCAGTCTAAGTGCTAAGATCTTGAAGCAGTGGACTAAGAGAGCAGTTAGCTGCACTGGAGAGAAAGAGATGCATCTGCTAGATATTAACTTCTTTAAATTATTTTCCATAAGAATTTAAGTGTAATCCCTTCAGAAATTTAAATGAGGATTTAATTATATTACATCATCAGCCCTTGAAAATGGTTCCACAGCCTTTTAAGCTCCAGCCATGCTTCCAAACTGCTAATCTATCTAGCATCAATTATAATATTGCTTCTTCTCTTTGTTTTCCCATACAAGAACTATGTCAGCAAGACTTTGTACAGAGTTGGTGATATTGGTTTTTTCTATAAGAATCAGTAACATTGATTTTTCATTGCTCTTATTTTCTGTTTAATCTTAAGTCCTCTAAATTGATGTACAATGTCTCACTACTACCATTACCACCCGTTTTCTTCATAGACATCTATGAAACAAGGCAGTGGTGGGACGTGAATAACTTAACAACTCGTTGTCTGGCTGGGTAGGCGTGGCTGGTTAGTCATGTGACTGGGTGGGTAATGTCACTCATCACACTCAGCCCTGCCTTCTGGCCACTTGCCTCAAAGACAGAGGTAGGATTAAGTCAGTTGAGGCTAATCCCACTACTGGCTGGCCTGGTCCCTGCCTGTTTTTCAGCTTGTTTTTGGCCATTTTCAGGCCATTTTGGGAGCCCTGAAAACAGCCTGAAAAATGACCAAGGGTGGGGCCAACCAGTGGTGACATTTGCTGGTTTGCCAAACTGTGCAGAATCTTAACTATCGGTTTCACCAAACCAGTGCAAACTGGCAACAGCCCCATCTCTGAAGCAAGAATAAGATTAATAATAATAATAATAATAATAATAATAATAATAATAATAATAATAATAATAATAATAATAATAATAATAATAATAATATTTAATATTTATAAAACCGCACCCACAGGTAGAATAAAAACAATAAATACATACAAACAATTCTAAAAGCAAATTAAACATAACCTGCACTAAAATTTCCCCATTAAAACTCAGCAATACTAATTTCCCAATAAAAACCCCAAAGACAGAGAGACTTATCCTAGGCCGGCCAGACAGAAAAAGTGAGTTTTTAATTTTAGACGGAAGGAGCGGAGGTCCGTGGTCGTCCTAATATCGGGGGGAAGGTCGTTCCAGAGGGCCGGGCCCGCCACAGAGATAGCCCTTCCCCTGGGTGTCGCCCGCTGACAATGTCTAGTGGACGGCACCCGGAGAAGTCCCTCTCTGTGGGAGCGAATCGGCAGTGAGGATGTATGAGGCAGGATCTGATCCCGCAGATACTGCTATGTAGCTCAAAGCCATCCAATGCATTCCAGAAAATGAGTGAATATTTACACCTTCTACCCGGCACTAGTTGGCACCACAAAGTGTATGCAAATATAGCTTTCTCATTACTTATAAATAAAAAAGATGCTGTTCCCACCCCAAGTGCATTTTCTACAAATATCAAATTCATACTATGTATGTATGTATGTATGTATGTATGTATGTATGTATGTATGTATGTAATGTTTTTGAGCTGATCAATAAATCAGAATTGTGGAAACATATATATATGTGTGTGTTAGTTTTATGAGCTGATCAATAAATTTAAATCTGAGAGACTAGGATAGATCTATTTCGAGCTTATTAGCTCTCATCAGTTGGCCACATCCCACTGGGATTCGAACCGGGGCTGCAATGCATCCAGGGCCTAGCAATACAGCCTATCCTATATATATATATATAAATATGTATGTTACGTTTTTGAGCTGATCAATAAATAAGTCAGGGAGATTAGGATAGATTTATTGATCAGCTCAAAAACGTAACACACATATAAAAAATTACACAACGGAATTCTTGGCTTTCTGTCTAGATGGTCCCTAGTGATGAGCTGAAAGGCAGAAAAGGAAAACAGTGTGCTTCCTCCCTTAATTGGGGCCTTAACAGGGTGTTTTGAAAACAATTATATATATATATATATATATATATATATATATATATATATATATATATATATATATATATATATATATATATATATATATATATATATATATATATATATATATATATATATATATATATATATGGTGGAGCATATTTTTTGCCATTTATTTAAATATATATATATCAGCACAAATGCAACATATATATATTGCATACTATATCTATCTATCTATCTATCTATCTATCTATCTATCTATCTATCTATCTATCTATCTATCTATCTATCTATCTATGTAGGTCTTTGGTTGTTCGGGTTTTCTCCCGCGTAGAATTGGAAGTATCTTCACGACGTTTCGATGAAATCTCATTCATCATCTTCAGGCTGGTGCTTCCGGCTTGGTGCTTCCAGGAGCAATGTGAGATCTCAGCCGGTTCCTCTTTTTAACTGCCAGTGGGGATGTGACCTGATTGGGTGGGAGTTTGGCTGCATTCTGATTGGGTGGAGATGTGTTCTGATTGGTAGGGGGTTTGGCTGTGCTCTGATTGGATGGGAGTTTGGCTGTGCTCTGATTGGATGGGGGCGTGCTCTGTTTGGGTGGGGGCCTGGTTGTGCTTGTGTTAGTCCGAGTTGCAGAGGAATTTGACCTGGTGAGCTGCGTTACTGTTGTTTGGCTTCGCATTTGTGGTCGTACCACATCTCCGTGGTGGGCATCAGTTTGCTTCATGTATGGATTGGAGGGGTTTAAAGTGGCTAATAATGCAGCTGTGGTCTGGCTTCTGGTTTGTGGTCGGGCTTCTGATTTGTGGTCATCATCGGTGTGGGTTTGGGTTTGCTTTTTGCGTGGATGTGTGATAGTGACATCCTGTGTGGTTTTCGTGAGTGTGGGTCTGGTATCATTCTTTGTGTTAGGGACTCATTTGTCAGTGAGGGTGGGTTTCCAAATGGCTGGTAGGCGGGAGGTATCATCTCGTTTATTCATGCTGTGTGGCCGTTTTTCTATCTCAATAGCTTCTCTGATTATTCTGTTGTTATAGTGTTCAATTTTGGCAATAGTTCTGGTCTTTTTAAAGTCTATATCATGTCCTGTGGCTTTGAGGTGTTGGACCAGGGAAGAAGTTGGTTCCTCCTTTCTGACTGAGTTTTTGTGTTCTTCAATGCGTGCCTTTATTCTTCTGTTGGTTTGTCCGATGTATGTGGTGGGGCAGATGGTGCATGGGATTTCCTATACTCCTTGATTTTCTAACTCTCAGAGCACAGCCAAACCCCCTACCAATCAGAACACACTTCCACCCAATCAGAATGCAGCCAAGCTCCCACCCAATCAGGTCACACCCCCACTGGCAGTTAAAAAGAGGAACCGGCTGAGATCTCACATTGCTCCTGGAAGCACCAAGCCGGAAGCACCAGCCTGAAGATGATGAATGAGATTTCATCGAAACGTCGTGAAGATACTTCCAATTCTACGTGGGAGAAAACCCGAACAACCAAAGACCTACATACAAACACCCGCGAAAACCTCAGAAAACACACACACACACACACACACACATATATGTGTGTGTGTGTGTGTGTGTGTGTGTGTGCCTGTCTGATGATGACAAGTGAGATCTTGTCAAAACATTGCAACAACTTTTCTATGCCTTATACACGGGAAAATCCCCGAAGCCAGCTATGCCAGCATATATTATGCAATATATATATGTTGCATTTGTGCTGATATATATATATATATTTAAATAAATGGCAAAAAATATGCTCCACCATATATTAATAAAAACTACAGAGCTAAAAAGCTCTTTTCCCCTCCTCTCCCAAATCTGTAAGACAAAAAGACTGTGACTTCTAATTTAAAGAAGGCTTATTCCTCCTGGATCTTCTAAATAGCCATTGATTTTTCTCCCTCCCTTTGCTAGTTTTTGTCTGAGCTGCCTGCTCTTTATTAACAAGACATGTTTCTTTATGCGAGTCTATTTACAAGATTAGACAATGCAGAATAGGAGAAGGTCAACTCTGCTTCTTTTAAGAATATGTCAATTGCAGCTCAGATTGCAATGTTGTTAATTTATTTTCTCAATTGTCATTTTTTTAACCTTTAAAAACATCAGTTCATACTGGACTAAGCCACCTAATAGCTTACACATACCAAAGTGTCTGCTGGGCATACCCTTCTTAGCCTCTGTCAGGTTGGGTTTCTTTGTTATTTTAATTAAAGAATTAAACTCTTTGAATTCTTCATGAGTTCTATTATAATAATAAACGAAATACTTACCAGCAGAAACTTCATCCCACAAATTCCCTAGAATTTTGCGGGACAGATTATAGGGCATTCTGTACTCTGCATAAAAAAACATCAGGATTGCATTATAATCATGGAATTAAAGTCTCCCCTATTTTACATGTCATACTAGACCTGTTTTTGTGGAAAATAGAAACGATGTATTGTTATGGTTAGCCCCATGGGTGGGTTCCAGCTGCTGCTATTGCTGGTTTGCTCAGAGACACGCTGCGTGTGTGCATTTAATGTGCGCTATGCACATAAGTGCAGTACTAAAAAATGCTTCTGCCCCATGCGCAGAAGCAAAAAACAAGATGGTGGCACCTACGGCACCATGGAGAGAACTGGTTTGGGGGCGTGGCAGACCAAGTTACTTCCTACTCAGCCGAACCGGTCCAAACTGGTAGGAACCCACCTCTGGTTAGTCTAGTATTCACTTATCCAGGAAAAAAGCAAAAATAAGTTGGGGTAGTAAGTAACCATATCCCGTAGCCTAGCCAGAAAAGATTCTAGAGATCCACCTTTGTAGTAATTGAGTGCTTTGTGACTGCCAATGCCATTCTGTATGAGTCCTACCATGAGATAATACTGCTGTCATATTGCCGTTGAATTGAAGTATTGAAGTCTACGGATCTTATCTGTGAGGATAAGAACTGAATTATTTCTCTGTCCTGGGCTATTTAAAACCTTGATGAGATCATGTGAAGTTGCCATCTATAGTGCTCAGGGAAATCAACAGCAATTCTGGTTAACAAACCTCTTCCCCATTTGCCTCAATTTATTTATTTTTATTTTATTAAATTTATACCCCGCCCTTCTCCAAACGGACCCAGGGCGGCGCACAGGAATACTAAAATACATACAAAAACATATAAAATTTTAAAAAACTTATTCCAATAAAATCCTGGTGACTGACTGGTGAAAGACAGCCATTTAGATTATCACCTGCAGCTGCCACCACGTGAGAAAGGGCCCTCCAGAGTCGTAGTGTTACCTTAGGCTTGGTGGAGATTATACATGAGTGACACTTTCTTGAAACAGTGGCTTTCTAAAGCAGAGCAGAATTGTATACTGAAATCTGGTATTTCTTTTGAAATGTTACAGTCACACTGCTCCCAAACAGAAATGTAGGCAAAAATATTCCAAATCTATTGTTTCCTCCTAATGATATTCTGTAGAAAACGGGACTTTAAAAAAAAAATCTTAAAAAGGAATCTTTGTGTTATCCTCGTAGTTCTGTGGGTTTTTCAGCAAAATGCTGTTGTCTTTAGTTGAAAGTTCTGACTAGTTTTTCCCTCTAAGCAGGTTGGTTTACTTATATACAGTCATCTTTTGCTTATTTTTCCTCAGCTGACATCATGCTGTGCTTCTTTGAGAAGTTTGATTCATATTAAATTGTTTGAGGGTAGAAGATTCTTTCTTAGGTTAGTTTTTTTTATGGGTACCTGATTTTGGTTCCTGGAAACCTTTAGGGGTCCATCACACCAGCGGAAACTACGAGGGCTTTAAAAGAGTTCAGATGTAAAGTTCCACGCTTGCTTACGTGTTACATTTACAAACTATAAAAAAGGATAGAGCTTAATCACACAGTTGTGGTGACCACCTTGATGTGTCTGATGTCCCTGTGAATCTCACTGGATCTTGTCCTGTTGTTTCTTAATGGCTTTGTGTTGGTTATATATTTCTATTATTTCTGATCTGTTCTTTTGAGGAGAAGCTGTTTTTATTTACTTCTTACGTCTATATTATTTTTTTCATCTGGATACTCAGACTACTACTCATGGAGCTTCTCTTTGTTTTATTCTAACTATAGCTAGTAATGAGAGTGACAAGCCCAAAATCACCCAGTCGTTCGAGACGACGAAAGACGTCTCGAATTCAGATCTCTATGGCCTCTGTCCAACATTATAGATACTGTACCACACTTGTACGTCAGAGTAAGCACCCCAGGCTCTATTTAATAGTATGCTCATCTTTTGCATAAAGGTATACTTTTGTTCCTGACAGGAACAAAGCTTTTTTTAACCAACAGCTTTTGAAAGATATTTGCTTTGTTGAATAACATCTTTACTGAATTCAGTTATTAAAAGATGTCAGTCAATAATGGATTTCTTTTGATCCTTTTATGTTCTGTCACCTTGACTCTTCTCTTTGTTTAAGCTACTCATTTAAGTACATGGAAACATTAATTCTCTGAAGTGAATACAGATCAGAAAAACAGCAGAGCGATCCCTATGTGAATACCGTGTCCTTTCTGACTTATCTACAGTGTATTTTTTTTAACATTCCATCCTTGATATTTTTGTACTGAAAGAATAAGAAAACTGAAGTTATATGAAGGCTCCCACTTCAGTGATTAAAGTTGTTTAAGTCTTCAATTTTTCAAACTTTGGAAAGTTTAGAGGGGGAAATATGAAAGCAAATTAGAACAAAAATAGGTCATGCATGGTTTCAAGTCTTAACTCCTATTCTAACATTACACAGAAATCAAGCAATTTTTCAATAAGAAAAATTACTGTTCACTATGATCGATTATATCACTCCATTAGAAAGCTTCATTTTACATTAAAATCTCATATGCACAGGATCAGAATGCAAATGCAGTTACTGAATCATAAACTATGTAAAAACAGCATTTGCATACAAAGTACACCTACACTGATGGCTTCAATCAATATATCTTTACTGTCATCCCAAGCATTTTTTATACATTAAACAACTAAGGGGCCATTAGACAATTTTTCCTCCTTACTGAGGGTTGAATTATTCACCAAGCACTCCGTTTAGTCTGACACATACTTTTCTCATGTATTAGTTTCTATTTAATACCGGTCAATTTTAATTGTTTTCAAATTCATCTTTTTTATTACTTTGCAAGCTGCCCAGAGGTACTTCAATAGTGAGTTGGTGGCATATAAATTTAATAAATAAAGTTTTGCTATACTCAGCAACCAACCTTGGTCTCTTCACACATAACCTTCCATAGGCTACACTTATAATTTATCTGAAGTATCAAATATATAATGCACTTTATTTCTCACATTTATTCTGCTCTCAATGATCTGCTAAACTAAAGAGCAAAAATATTTTATGTCTGCCACGTGCTTATCTAGCATAATATTCCACCACAGTTCCCAATTTCTTCTCTCAGTTGGCCCTCTTTTGATTAGAATTCTGTTAAACACCTTCCTAGATGCATTTAAACCAACCCTTTTGTAGTTTTTGTATTTGCTCGTTACCTTGTACTGCATCTTGCATTATGATGGCATGACAATGCTTTTATATTTTGACAAAAGCATCAAATCCTAAGGGTATCTCTGATACATATTATCAAATCAAAGTGTACTGACAATGTCTCCTCAGATGGTGATGAAATGTTCGCACCCAAATTGCCAAGCTCAGAAGTCAACCCAACAGCTCAACTACCAACCTGAGCTACTAATATTCAAATACATTTCAATGTGATACATATTTTAACACTTCTACAGTTTTACACCTGTGTCTTACCATTTTTCAACATTCTCACAACCTTCTTCACCTACATTCAAAGCAATTTTTGATATAAAAATTGATCTGCTTCTTTTAAACGTAACCATCACCTCAATTGTAGCTGTTCTTTTCTCTAATTATTCTTTTTCCTTTTCTTGTGCATATTATCTCAGCCTCATTTTTTCACCAACCATTTTCTTCTACATCTTTCTTCTTTCTTTACTCAAAGTGAGCCTTCCACTTCATCATTCCACCAAGCAACCTTTATTATGTGTTCCTTTAGTATAACTCTACGCACTTCAGTGGCACTCTGTCACACAATTCTTTTCACTCTGTTCCAAGCAACTTTGTGATATGACTGATGTTATAAAAGAACCCTAAGTAGAAAAGATGAAATACATGAAAGGGCAAATCTTCAGCATGATGATGCATGGTAGAGAATTTCTGTGGCCTAAATTTGATTTTTCCAGCTTCTTTTACTTCTTTCTTATGTTATGAGCTCTGCTCAGTACTAGAATATTTCTTTGCAAAGAACAAAATAGTACAAATCTCTTGTTGAGGGATTTTTAGGTCATAACTTACATTGCTTTTACTTCTTTAGTAAACCATGAACTTTACAGAAGATTAAGCACTATTTTATTTTGGAAAATAATAATATCTTAATATAAATATAATACAGGAAGTGATCGGTAAATATTTATACCGGTAAATCTGTCCATCTGGTCAATGGTTAGCATTTTTTTGGAAAATGGATTAAAGATAAAAGGCTGGACAAGCATTGTCAGTTCTGGGGATCCTGCCCTACTCTAGTGACCTAGGTCTTGGGGCCAGGGATATTTACCACTGCTCACCTTCTACTTTGAGATGTTTTCAGATGGGGGACTATGTATCTACAGTATGAGACCGCAGATATCTCACTTCAGCACCATTTCTGTAGAACCACTTTCATCTTCAGTTGGCTTAGCACAACAGATGAAGTTTTTTCCAAGATAAGAATACTATATTCCAGGCATTAGTCTTGTTTTGATCCCTGGCTGTAACTTTACAGTAACCACTATCGATAACCCTCAATTTAGGATTACAGTGGAGGACCAGAATTTCCTTTGCTAAGCAAGGCAGTTGTTAACTGAGTTTATCAATTTTATGATCTTTTTTACTTCGATTGTTGGGCGATTCATGCTGTTATTGAACAAATCTGATTCCCCCCCCCCTTGACTTTCATTGTTGGAAGTTGGCTGGGAAAATTGAAAACAATGGTTGCATGACCATGGGATGTGGCAACTGTCATAAATACATGCTGGTTGCTAAGCGTTTGAATTTTGATTACCTTATCTAATGATCACCTTATCTAGTGTGAAGATTGATCATAAGTCAATTTTTTTCAGTGCCATTGTAACTTTGAATAGTTGCTAGACAAATGGTTCTAACTCAAGAGCTATCTTTACCTTAAACCCCTTCTCCTTCCTATCACCTTTAGTATTTTGCACACAATACTGTCAAAGAACTTAGGCTCCAATGAGATCAGTAGTGGGTTTCAATTTATTTTTCTACCAGTTCGCTCATGTAAGCACACATGCTTGCAATGCTGCACATGCTCACACGACATGTCTGCACATGTGCAGAAGTGGGTGGGCGGGTGGATGGAGCCTCCCGCTGCCACCATTACCGGTTCACCCAATCCAGGGTGAACTGGCAGAAACCCACCCCTGAATGAGATAGACAGAACAACAAACAGGCTGAGATAGATAGGAGTAAGGATAGGGATAGAGGTGTGTGTGTGTGTGTGTGTGTGTAGATAATTGTTTTCACAACTTCCTGTTAGGGCCCCATTAAGTGAGGAGACATACTGTTTCCCTCTCTGCCTTTCGGCTCATCACCAGAGACCATCTAGACAGAGAACCATGAGTTACGTTGTGTAAATTTTTTAGATATGTGTGTTAGTTTATGAGCTGATCAATAAATTTATTTAAATTTGAGAGACCAAGATAGATCTATTTTGAGAGCTAATAATAATAATAATAATAATAATAATAATAATAATAATAATTTAATACTTATAAACCGCTCCCTCTCCCCATAGGGACTCGGGGCGGTGCACAGGAAGAATAAAAGACAATAAATATATACAGACATTTTTAAAAACAAATTAAACCTGAGCCTGTGCTAAAATTCCCCATAAAACTAGCTAAACTAAAATAGCATTCCCAATAATTAAATACAATAATAATAATACCCCAAAGACAGAGAGACTATCCTAGGCCGGCCAGACAAAAGAGATAATAAGCTCGAAATAGATCTATCTTGGTCTCTCAAATTTAAATAAATTTATTGATCAGCTCATAAACTAACACACACACACACACACACATATATATGTGTTAGTTTTATGAGCTGATAAAATTATATATATATATAATTGTTTCCACAACACCCTGTTACAGCCCCAATCAAGGGAAGAGACATACTGTTTCCTTTTCTGCCTTTCGGCTCATCACCAGAGACCATCTAGACAGAAAGCCATGAATTCCGTTGTGTAAATTTTTTTTATATGTGTGTTACGTTTTGGAGCTGATCAATAAATAAGTTAGGGAGACTAGTATAGATCTATTTCGAGCTTATTAGCTCTCATCAGCTAGCCATACCCTTACTGGGATTCAAGTAATACAGCCCTGGTTCGAATCCCAGTAAGGGTATGGCTAGCTGATGAGAGCTAATAAGCTTGAAATAGATCTATACTAGTCTCCCTAACTTATTTATTGATCAGCTCAAAAACGTAACACACACACACACATATATACATATATATATATGCATTTGTACTGATATGGTTTTCTGCCTGAAAGGCTCCTAGGTTGGAGCTGCAAGGCAAAATTGGTAGCAGAAAGCTCCCTTCCTCCCATATTTGGGCATACCAGGTGCTCTGACATAAACAATGATGTATGTATGTATGTATGTATGTATGTATGTATGTATGTATGTATGTATGTAACGTTTTTGAGCTGATAAATAAATAAGTCAGGGAGACTAGTATAGATCTATTTCGAGCTTTTTAGCTCTCATCAGCTAGCCATACCCTTACTGGGATTCGAACTGGGGCTATATTAATATGGGGCTGTATTAACATTAAAAACGTAACACACATATAAAAAAAGTACACAACGGAACTCATGGCTTTCTGTCTAGATGGTCTCTGGTGATGAGTCGAAAGGCAGAAAAGGAAACAGTATGTCTCCTCCCTTAATTGGGGCCTAACAGGGTGTTGTGGAACAAAGTATGTGTGTGTGTGTATATATATATAGTTCCACAACACCCTGATTTATTTATTGATCAGCTCATAAAAAAACTAACACACACACACACATACATATATATAAAATTTGTGCTGATAAATAAATATAGGGAGGGAGAGGGAGAGAGAGAGAGATGGAGAGATAGAGGTACAGATAGAGAGAGAGAGAAAGAGATGAGAGAGAGAAAGAGATTAGCTGGTGCAGAGGCCTTCATCCTGCAGTGGATAGACGATGGCTAAAATGATAATAATGAGAGATAGAGATGATAAAGATGATAGAGATAATAGAATGATAGAGATTTAGAGATAGAGATATACTGGAAGAAATATTATACTTAAGACATTGTATCATGTTGGCACAGAATTTCATACTGGATGTGTGCTGTATATGCAATTCTTTAACTAGAGATATAATACTCACATTTTCACTAAGTTTTGGATTATTTCATTCTGAAGAGGATCATAGTGCAACCATACACATAACTTTTGACACACATAGGTTTTTTAAAAAAAACATTTACTCTTCAAAAGCTTGGCTTTGTTTTCTCCTTACTTGCCTTATTATTTTAAAATGTAAAACTACTATTTCAGCATCTGGTTGGAGATGAAAGAAATGATTATTTTATAATTTGATTTCTTTGTTTGCATCATTATAGCATTGCATTTCTCATTGGGAGACAGCAAGGATTAATGATCACGATTCCAAAAGTGGTACAACCATGTTCTTCCCATTAACAGATTGAGGGAGGAGGTTCCCACAATCTTCTCTCATTAAAGTGTTCAAAAGAGAAAGGAATGATGTCTCCTTAATGTTTACCATCTTATTTTGAATGCCAAGGCTCAGCTTTGCAGCCTGCGAAGCAATGATCCATCATTAATTCAATAATTTGGGAATGAATGTTCTGCTGCATGACAATGGTGCCTCCAGGGTGGCTAACAATAATATTAAAATAGTCATACATCAATGGCATGATAAAACATAATTAGATGAACTAAAGTGACAGTCTTAAAATGTTGCAGATAACTTCAGAGAAACAGAATACAGCAGCAAATGCAATCATAGAAAGATGGTTGCAGTGAAAAAGAGTTTTGTTCTTAAAAGCATGGAGAACAAGGGGAAGGCAAGATACTATTCCATTAGGAATTATTATTCCCTTTGGCCAGTGCAACTTTCACATTCCTTTCTAATATTTGTTTTAGTTCTATTTGAGACTAAGGTCTAGAGCCGTGATGGCGAACCTATGGCACGGGTGCCACAGGTGGCACTCGGAACCATTTCTTAGGGCACACGAGGCATTGCCCTGCCAGCTCCAGCGTGCATATGTGCGCTGGCCGGCTAATTTAGGCCTTCTTTTGAGGCCGTTTTTCGCCATCTGAAGACTTCAGGGAAGCTCTTGGAATCTCTGGAGGTAGGGAGGGGAGGCTGTTTTCACCCTCCCCAGGCTCCTAGAAAGCCTCTAGAGCCTGGGGAGGGCGAAATAAGCACACAAAAAGCAGGGGGTCATGCACATAGCATTATGGGCGTGGCACGCCCATGCACGACCTCCCTGCACTCCCCCCGCTTTTGGCACGCGACCCAAAAAAGGTTAGCCATCACTGGTCTAGAGTGTTGGAGGGCACCAAATTGCTTTCTTTGCAGTACAGCTTATGAAGAAATTTCTCTTTCTTATTTCCAGTAACTTTATTTTAAGGAAAGATGGAATTTGAGATGTGGTCTTCTGTGAAGAATTCGATTTAAGTTTTAATATTTAATTTACAGAATCATAATTTTGTATGGGGAAAAATACCTCCACCCTGGTGTTGTGGAACAAGTATATACTTATCCTCCTGTCTCAGCTGAGCAGGAAGAGAATCTGGTGGCTCAAGTGGCTAAGGCATTTGCCTAGCATGTAACACAGCCCCGGTTCGAATCCCAGTAAGGGTATGGCTAGCTGATGAGAGCTAAAAAGCTAGAAATTGATCTATACTAGTCTCCCTGACTTATTTATTGATCAGCTCAAAAACGTAACACACACACACACATATATATACCTAATTTATTTATTGATCAGCTCAAAAAACCTAACATACATACATACATACATACATACATACATACATACATACATACATATCCACTAGAAGGCATTTCTCTCTCTCATCGTGTATCTCATTTCTCTCCTGTGTCCATAGCTGAGTGGTAAGGATTTTATCTACCATGTATGTCTATATAAGTATATATAAACCACTATTAATAGTCTAAAGGCTGTGTGCTGTGTGTTTGCTCCTGGGTTTATCTCATAATACTAGTCACACTGCCAAAACTCTGACATAAACATTGATAGGGGAGGCTTAAAGAAAAGGAAAGACAAGGAGAGGGGGGGGGAAGGGAGGGAGAATCCCTTTTCCATTAATTTTAATGAAATTAGAAAAACATAACGTTTGTAGAGAAAAGTATGCAGAAGCTGGTTCATCACCATTTCCAGGCATTCATCAAAATGTTTAACATTGGGGAGGAAGGGGCTGTGTCTATCTGTTTCTCATATCAGCCTCCTCAGTAAGGTAGATAGCATATCAGTGAGATGTTGTGCTATGTTGGTATCAAGGAAATCCAGGTTCAATCGACCTCAGCCTTAGAAACATACTTTATAATTTGGCCAGTCACTGTGTCTCAGCATAAATATACTTTACTGGATTGCTGTTGTGGGAATAAAATTAAGATTCATCCTCTGCCTGGAGCATTTGGAAAAAAGAAAGCATATAAATCTAACAAATAAACTACCAGATAGAGAGAGAGAGAGAGAGAGGAGAGAGAGAGAGAGAGAGATACACAGACAGACAGAAACATAAGAGAGAGAGAGAGAGAGAGAGAACTTCATATTCTAATCAAATGGCTATCCTACTTGCTTTAACTTTACTCTTCATAGCCAAGTCTCAGTCCCTTGAATGATTTCCTGTCAAGAAACTCAATCATAATTTATGGACCTGGGAAGAATTTGCTATGAAAATGTATCTCTTATAGGTTCCAAATTGGCTTTTGGAGCAATTTTCTGTCTCTGCTTCTGAGGTGGTATTCAGCAGGTTCTGACCAGTTCTGGAGAACTGGTAATGGAAATTTTGAGTATTTTAAATACTCAAAATATTTAAAATATTAAAATAAAGTACCAGTAAATACCACCTCTGACTGGCCCCGCTCCCATCTATTCTCTGCCTCTCAAGTCCCAGCTGATCAGGAGGAAATGGGGATTTTGCAGTAACCTTCCCCTGAAGTGGAGTGGGAATGAAAATTTTACAGTATCTTTCCCCTGCCATGCCCACCAAGCCATGCCATGCCTATCAAGCTACACCCATAGAACTGATAGTAAAAAAAATTTGAATCACTGCTTTGCTTGCTCAAGAGAACAAAGAGTTGGATAAAATATACCCTTTTTTAGGATTGTCAGATCTGGACTGCAAAGGTTTAAAAGGGCTAAATAATTGAATCATTCAGACCAGTATTGATGAATCCGAAATAAATTGATTCTCTTCTGAAGCCATTTGGCATTGCTTAAACCAAGGCGCCATATGCGTTTCTTCAGTGCAAAGCTAATTAACATTGATAGGATAATGAAATAACTTTAAAGAGAGAGTCTCAAAAGAATCAGCTGTTTCAATGCAATAATAGTTTAAAACTGTTACTTTCAATAGGGATTTTCAGTCCGCAGACTTAAATGATAGCAAGCTAAGTCAGAATTAATATTACCGCCCTGGGTCCTAACAAGGAGAAGGGCGGGGTATAAATTTAATAAAATAAATAAATAAATAAATAAATTACCAGGTTGAATACCTGATTATTATAGTCATAGAAAATGCTGCTTTGGAAATGTGTTGGACATTTTCCACTGAGTATCATAAGTGAGAAGAGTATTAGATACAACTCAGCTGACCTAATTTCATTTTTCAAACTGTGGAGCTATAGTAGTATAATTTACAACACAGAATAAATCTTCACCAGCCAAAATGATACCAAATGGCTAGATCTCATTGACTTGAACTTACTAGTGGATTCCTCTTCACACTCATTTATAATATAGATTTAATCATACTGATAATCTATCTTTCTACTACATGACCACCTTGAAACCATTCATGTACTTTAGATAAATTAAAGATATAGCTTTGTTATATCTTGAAAGATTACAAGGAAAAGGCTGTTGAGGGATGCAAGATGCTACACCATGTTTAAAGATTCTGGCAATTGAATTTATTTTTTTTGTAAATGAAATTGAATTGATGCTGTACCAATTGTCTCCAAAATGTGTCCATATCCAAAGAAAGAAAAAATTAGATCAACTCATTTCTATCAATCCACTGTGGATCATGAGGGAAGGAATCTAAACTTGCCTTTTGAGGGTGAGTTTCTGATAAACTCAAATGTCATTTTTTTTAAAAAGAAGAGACACTACTTTTCTTCTTCTATGGAAAGAAATAAAATTCTTTCTCTCACTCCCCTCATTTCCTAAAATGATTATATATTTAAATGACAAAAATATCTGCCTTTTTTTTATTTAACTTCCTGGTTTCTTTGGATGACTGCAAATCCTGTTACTGTTATAATGTCACAGATTTACTTTGGCCGATCCGCTCCCACAGAGAGGGCCTTCTCAGGGTACCGTCGGCCGGGCAATGCTGACTGGCGACACCTAGGGGAAGAGCCTTCTCTGTGGCGGGCCCTGCCCTTTGGAATGACCTACCCCCTGAACTTCGTACCATCTCGGACCTCCGCCTCTTCCGCCAGGGTCTAAAGACACATCTCTTTCAGCAAGCCGGCCTAGCGTAACCTCCCGTGGGGGCTATTTTAGATTTAAATTGGGGATTTTAATTTGGATTTTAGCATAGGACCGTAATTTAATATGTTTTTAAATTTTGTATTTTGCCATTTTATATGTTTTTAAATTCCTGTGCGCCGCCCTGGGTCCTTCGTGGAGAAGGGCGGGATATAAATTTAATTAAATAAATAAATAAATAAACTAGTTTATTTGAGACTATTTTAGCTAAACCAGCTGTTTTCTAGAGAAGTAGTATTTGGGCCTACATTGCTCTACCCAAAGTATTTGCTTACAATAAGAACTGAAATAGGACACAGTTGCTGAATGGGAGAAGACAGAATCACGGAGAAGAAACTGACTAATACATCTCTTAAATATATATCTGATAATTCTTCTTCTTCTTCCATGGAAGAGACAAAAGCCAAGAGACTCAGAATGAGCACTATCCCAAACAGCAGGTACCAGGCTGCTGCTGTCTGTCCCTGCACTGGCTACCAGAGTCATACAGCCACAGTTTGGGAACAAGGCCTGTCTAGTTCCCTGATAGGCAACATCCAGAACTGAGTCTAGTAGATGGATCAAACTGGAAAAGGGACTTGAGCAGAAATAATTATTGCCTTCACAACCAGTTATTGACTGGAAATCACAACTGAAATCTCCATTAGAACCACATTTTTAAATTTATGCTAGTGTGCATCAATCAGTGATTTCTCCCTGACTATAGAAACTAGTGGGAACCAACCAATGGTGGGTTTCAATGTATTTTACTTCCAGTTCTCTCTTGTGCTTGCATGATGCTTCTGTGCATGCTCAGGAGCTTCTGCGCATGCACAGAAGTGTCTGGGCCAATGGGTGGAGCCTCCTGCTGCTGCCACTACTGGTCAGCCCCATTCGGGGTGCACCGGCAGAAATTTCTGGAACCAACACACAAGTAGACAAAGTATAAGATACTCATAACAAAGCCAGATATTGCTACTGAAAAATAGTTTGGATTTGTTCTCAGAGTACAGAGAACAAAATCCATTTAATCATGTTTTTTTAAGAACTAGGAAAAATCTAAGTTGTACAGTGTTTGGTAATCCAAATAACAATCAGCTAGTTTGTCACTCCTATAGTATGGTCTAAATAACAACCAAAATAACAATAATGAAGGTTTGAAATGGATGTGTATTTGCTTTTTTTAAAATAAAAAAAGTCATAGCCAACTTTCATGCAACATTAAGGAGAACTGATAATTACAAAAGAGAAATGTTTGGATTTAGATTGAAGCAATAAAGATCCTCGAAGATCCTAGACAACAAGCACTGCTTCAGATAAAGCTGCAGTCTTTCCATCAAGAAACCAGTGAGCTGTCTGCTATGAGTCAGAAGTCCTACTTAATGAAAGAGCAGAGGAGGAAAAAGTGGGAAGCTAATTTAGCACATTTAGAGATAAGTGAAGTAACACATATTGTGGTCCAAAGAACCATGCAGTAAGACCATTCAGTTGACAGATTTAATTTATTTATCTGTCAGTTGCCAGTAGAGAGTTTGAACCCTCTAGAATGCAGTTGGTCTGGCTTTCATGTGGTTTCTCAGGGATCTCCAATCAAAATAAAGCACCCCTAGACCCTTAAGCAGAACTTTAGTTGTTACTCCAGAGATATTTTTTTAAAAAAATATGAAAGCAGATGGACTCTTTCAAGGTGATCAATTTACTCAAGCCTAATTGCAAGGAAATTCAGTCCCTGCTACACATTTGCTGATGTTACCAAATCAGATCACTGACATGATCTCCCAACTGAATCACTAATTTCTAGACTTCTAGACTAGAACTGAGCCCCTAAAGATGATTTAGGATGAGTAGCATTTTAGGAAGGAGTCTTTGAAGCACTTGCATCCTAAGCCATTTAAGATTTTATGTACAAGTATCTTCACCTTGACTTTGCACCCATTGCAATATTTTTCAGATGAATGTTAAACAGTGTAATTGATCATTTATTTATTTATTTATTAATTATTTAAATTTCTATACCGCCCTTCTCCCTTCCGGGACACAGGGCGGTATACAGGCAGCAGTAAAAACACGAATAAAAACATAGAAACCCTTAAAAATACATTAAATAATGGAGCCTGTCTTAAAACCTAGTTAAAATCCCTACTAAAAACATATAAAACTATAACATTAAAAACTATGCCGGTTTAGAAACTATGCCAGGCCGGCCGCACGGAATAAATAAGTCTTCAAAGCCCGACGGAAAAGGCGCAGGTCCGTGATTGTCCGTAGGTCAATTCCATATAACAATCCACTAGTTGTGTTCTGCATTGGTTGCAACGTTTGCATCAGTTTGAAGAAGAGCTCCATGTTGACTGCATAGCAGTGATCTAGTTATTAGGTTATTAAGGCATGGGTCATTGAGGCTATGTTCTCCTGATCTGGGAAGTCTTATCTAGTACAGCACCTGGAGTTGAGCATAGCCTGTTCTTGGTACTGAAACCTCCTTTTGCTTCTACCGATGATTCAAAATCAAGCAGAGATGATTCTTTCATGCCATCTATAGGTCTTCAGGATTTTTATAGTTATTATTTTATTATTTATAATTTTATTAAATTTCTAGACCGCCCCCTCTCCCCGAAGGGACTCGGGGCGGTGTACAGGAAAAATTAAAACATCTAAAAAACATAACAATACATACATAATTAAAATCGAATTAAATAACACTGTACAAAATTTATAAAACGTTAAAAACTATATCCCATTAAAACCAAATAAAACAATTTAAATTACAGACTGGGGCGAGAAGCATAAATTAGGCCAAGCCAGCCTGATGGAACAGATGGGTCTTAACTTTTTGGCGGAAGGAGCGGAGGTCCGTGGTAGTTCTAATATCGGGGGGTAGGTCGCATCTGACAGTCATAACTATGGAAGATATTTCCGCTTGGTCTACACTGACAGCTGGCATGAAAACTTCAATTCTACTTGGAGATGACCTGAAAAGAAATAAAACCCCTATCTATGAAAAAAAGAGAGCTCTCTGACACTTCCCTTTACACGAAAGAGTTAATAGGCTTTTAAACCAGAAAGCAGCTGGATGGCTTTTCTAGCTGACACAAATGAAAGAGATGTTACCATCAACTTCTTGTATCTGAAAGATAATAAGCTTGGGGAAACATTTGGCATACACAGCTCAAGATTTCTAATAACAACTCCTATTTTATGCTCCCTCAGTTGCCACCCCCTGAGCAAGGTCACCAGAAGGACTAAACTTTTGATTCAGTATTTTTGGAATGAAATAGATGTCGTGGTTCCTGCTAAAGCTCATCTTATTTACAGGAGAAAAAGAAGAAATCATCGCAATCTTTCTTTCTGGATTGTCTTGCCTCCTTTTTTTTTTTTTTAATGTCCTTATGCTAAGGCTACCTGGGTTTATCTATGTTATCTTGGTGCCAGTACAGAAGTGGTTAGTACTGCCTTTTCCAGTATGTTTTGCTTTTCTTTGCTCTTACTCCCTGGTCCAATCTATAGCGTTGAAATATCTTGGTAATCTTCAACTCAAAGCTTACCTTCAGAATTTAAGCAAAGTAGTTAGCTCTATCAGAATGGTGTCATGGTTCCAAATAGCATCTAAAAGTAAATCAGAGTCCAAGGCAAAGTATGGCTCAAAGTTCCAATTTATTAAGAAAGTCGTGTTGGACCATCTGGGAAAACCCAAATCCGAAAGCTTCCTGGTTTTCCCCACCAAATTGAAAGTTCAAGATCTTACCCCTACACTCACAAGTTCATCATATGGTCCAATCTTCCACTGCCATGCTGGCAGTTCTACCCATCCAGTTCCGGTCAAGTGCAGAGGTGTAAAGATAAAGGATGACCTTGGCTTTCTAGAAAGAATTTTGTTATGGCTAAATAGCATCTAACTCCGTACAACCCCCCTCCCATTTTCTCACAATAGAAAATGCATAGTAGAATAATAGAAAGTGTGGCAGGCCAAAGATCCAAAAGAAAAGGTGGCTGCAGGCCTGACAAACGGAATATACAATCCACCTTCCCTTGAGCTCTCAAAGCAGAGAATTACAGATGTAATATAATGTCATGGCCTCATGTATGGGGTTTTACCTGATTTCCACCTTCTCTTTTGAGACATGACATAATGTAATATCTGTAACTCTCAGCTCTGAGAATTTAAGGGAAGGTGGACTGTATGTACTATTATGATAGCACTTCTTCCTGCAATCCTGGAGTTCCAGGATCCAATTAGTTCCTAAAGGTAATGCATCACACATAATCATCTAAAATGTGAAAGTCCGATAGAAGGTTTGAATCTAGAGAATAACATCTGGCTATGCACATCTTGAAAACCCCAATAAAAGATGAAACTAGTCATCTGGTGCCTCCTGAGGCCAATGTAACTACAAAGTCAGTTAGGTGCTCCCATCTATGAGACTTTACAGGGATTAATGATGAAAGCAACCATTCTCTCTACAAAGTTTATTCTAAATTTAACAAGCAATTGCTGGCATTATATTATATACAAATAATTCATTTACTATGTTTTAGCTATATGTTATATATAACTCATAATTTCCTCAATAATCCAGTTTTTATGTGTATATTTGCAGGTTGTGAGCTAAGGAACCCAAGGCAGAACTGAATGTAATCCAGACTATAATACTATGCACCCAGTTGCATGGCTGAATAAATAGACATAAAGAGAAGTGAAATATGTGGTATCAGACTGTGTCCATTTGCTTATTAGCTATTAATATCAATAATCTATATACAGTACAATTCAATACCAGTGGCTCTTTGCAATTCTATGACATTTAGATCTAAAAGACCTATTTGTTTCACTTTCCTAATAGTTAGACTAGAATTAAGTAAAGATGTGAGCTGTTGGAATTTGTTTTTATAAAAAAAATAGAAAACCGCATATTTCCATTCACTGTTGTCAATTCTGTAATACCGTACAGCATTTCAGATACAAAAGTAGAAAAAATTACATTTTGTTTTGAACTTTCCTCTCTGATCACCAACTGGATCTACTAAACACTGAAACCGTATCATCCATCCCCCACCTGACTGAAAAATGTCCCATAATTCACTTCTTTCAGGGCCCTCTGAAGTTGTAGCCCAGCCACTTCCTCAATGGTCTTCTCCAAAAGAGAAGGTTGAAGATAAGATGAAAATTGCCCAATCCAGTGATTCCTTTTTGAGGAGGGACAAAGCACACTTCCTTGAATGCAGGTTAGACTCCCACCTCACTTAAAGATGAATTTACCACTATCAACCCAACCACACCTCACCTTCCAGGAGACCTAGACAAACAAGGCCTAGATGACATCTTTCTATCATGTTTAAGTTTATTTGTATCAGTACTGATAGACATAAAAAAGCCAAACGTTTTCACAGATTTGCATATATGCAAATGATTGCCTTCTTCCTTTCTAAATATCAGCCTTAGAATCTAGTTGCCATGGAGATGAAAGCAGCTATTTTCTTCTCTAAAATTACCTCTGTAAACAGAATGTGATTTTTAAATTTATTTTAAATAACTAAATTGTGTGTTATTTCACCAATTCATATTGGCTACCCATCTTACAATGGGGACTGTGAATGGCCAACAAGATTAAAAATCCAAAAGAAATGAAACAACAAAAATAAAATAAAAATAAAAATCAACAAATAGAATATTTACAGAATGGTTACAGGATGGCCATGGGGGTGGGGGGTGGGGAATAGACTACAATCAGCTCTATCTCACAACCCCCTTAAACTTCCAACTCTTTTGCTTGGGGTCAGAGCCATGTTTGCTAAAACAGAATGTCAGCAGAATCAAAACCAGCTACATCCTGGGCAGCACAGTATTTGCAAGGATTGCAAAAGAAAAAGACCTACATGCTTCCAAATGACATTCTGTCATAGATAGGACTCAGGACAGTCTCCTTCTGTTGGTTAGGTAGAGACTATCAGTGAAAGACGACTCTACAAATAGCTCAGATGTGTGATGCAAAGGGCTTTATACTAGTGCAGGGGTCTGCAAAGTCGGCTCTTTTAAGACTGGTGGACTTCAACTCCCAGAATTCCCCAGCCAGCTATGCTGGCTGGGGAACTCTGGGAGTTGAAGTCCACCAGTCTTAAAAGAGCCGACTTTGCAGACCCCTGTACTAGTGCCTTGAATAGTTCCTGAAAACATACTAGAAGCCAGTGTGGCACATGGAAGAGAAGTATATCATGGACCAACTTCAGGGTGCTCTTCATTTTTTTAAATTTTTTATTTATTTTATTAAATTTATACCCCGTCTTTCTCCTAAAAAAGGACCCAGGGCGGCGCACAGGCATCATTAAAATCATACAAAAAATACAAAAATTCAAAATTGTTAAAAACTAATTAAATATTCCCTGTGCTAAAATTAATAAAACTCTAAAATTTAAAAAATTATCCCTATAAAAATTATCCCTATAAAAGTCAGAACGGGGGTTATGCTAGGCCGGCTTGTTGAAATAAATGGGTTTTAAGACGTGGGCGGAAAAGGCGGAGGTCCACGATGGTGCGTAGATCGGGGGGTAGGTCGTTCCAGAGGGCAGGGCCCGCCACAGAGAAGGCTCTTCCCCTGGGCACCGCCAACCGGCATTGCCCGGCCGACGGTACCCTGAGAAGGCCCTCTCTGTGGGAGCGGATCGGTCGAAGGGATGTATGGGCAGTTCCATGTAAATTGCACTGTAGTATTGCATTTGAGAAGAGACCAAGGCAGAGTGATTAGGAGCAGTGCCTCCCAATCCGGAAAGGATTGCAATTGGCATACCAGATGTAAACGTACAAAATATCTGCCACTTGTTCCTTGAACAGGAGCCACAAGTTCAGAACTTCCAGATTGTTCATTATTGTTCTGTCTGGGGCAGTGCTACCTCATGCAGGCTACATTATATTGCCTTGTGAGATTGGGGATCTTATTGTTGTGGCTACCAAAATGAAAGCATTTTTTTTATATTTTGCACTAAATCAGGGGTCCTCAAACTACAGCCCCTGGGATGGATACGTTCAATGAATGTTTGTGCTGCTGCAGAGTCTCCCCTTTGGGGTCTTTTTGTGCACGTCAGAGGGGGGCAGAAATTTCAACTTGGTGCGGGGCTTTGGGTGAAGGCTGGAGGGAAGTGCCACTTGTGGCAAAGAGCCAGAGGGCCTTGTTCCAGTGGGACTGCATCATGGCCTGGAACTGGCTGACCCATCTCACTCTGCTGAGCCTCCAGGCTCCAGTACCTGGCCTTGCACTCCCGCAGGTCTTCTCTCTGCTTGGAAAGCTGATACTTGTAGTCCTCAGTGAGGTGCTTCTGCTGAGTCTCCTTCTCAATCAGATCCAATATGAACTGAGCTGTTTTGCCAACTCTTTCTCGTGGTGGCTGCTTAGCTCCAACAACTGCTTCCTAGTAGGGCCCTAAGGAGCCCAGGCAGGCAGGCAAGGAGTAGCTGGGAGGGGAGGGGTGAATAGTGCTGGCGAGGTGCCCCTTGATGTGAGTGACATCAAACTGGCCATGTCCACCCAGTCACATGACCACCTATGTATGCCCACCCAGCTGGTTATTAGGCAGATCATATTAGTGGTCCATGGGATTTGAATTTATGAATTTAGTGGTCCCTGAAGTCCAAAAGGTTGGAGATCCCTGATTTATAAAAGTTTATCCATCACTGCTGACCTTGTCAGGGAAAACTTCAGCTAAGTTTTCTAAATAATTCTATAAAGCCACCTCCAGATATGGTATAGTGTAATAGTTTTTTTTTTATTTTTGAAAAAAAGATTTGCTCAATAGAAAGTACAGATTTCACAACATGAATTCACTGAACATGGGACAAGCCAAGACCAATTTGGAGCAATCTATCTTGTTCATGTTAACTGGTTTCAAGCCTTAGGAAGTTATTGTGCAGTCTATCTGAAAACCTCTTTCTTTTAAGTAAACATATAAATTGAGGTATTTGGTCTTATGGAAAAGTAAGGTGCATTTCTCATATTCTGGCATATAAGTATGTACCTCTCAGACACTGTTCTGGGGAACTCTGCTCAATTGTCAAATTGCTGATAATGTGACATGTAAGGCTTGAGGTAAAGTGGAGTATAACTGATTTTCCCCCTTGGCCTCCCTATCATAAAAAGAAATCTAGAACTAATGTCTCCACATAATGGGTCTCCTTGGTCTTTTCTGCTTGCTTCTAATAAAGTATCCCTGTTCACAGTTGTGCAAATATTATAACCAAGACTTGCATCTCATGCACTTCTTTTTATGGATTCAATTAAAGAAGTCATCACTCCCATAAGTATGGGAACAGGGCTGGTGTTATGGCTAATTGCCAATATGCAGGTTAAAGATGTTGTTTCTGGAAATTAGTCTTACCCTGCAATATCACAGTTCTTGCTAACAATGCAGAACTAATATTCCATTGTGTCAGATTACACAAAAACAGAAGAGAAGGTATTAGAAACACCCCAGTCCGTTATTCCCAAATTTCTGGTGGCTATAATATGGGAGTGTATGTGTGTTTGTGTAAGTGCTGTATTTATAAACCGTAGATCTGTCTTCTACTGATATGCATTTTAAAATGATCAGAATAAGAACTATCCATAGATTCCAGCTTTCTGTTGTTGAGATAAGGTGACAACAAAAATAATCAAGAACAATAATTAAACACAATGAAGACCTGAATGCTCAGGAAATCGGACCTATTATTGACCATAAACAAAGTAACCAAGGTGGTAGAACTAATCCTTGCTTCTCCAATCTTATTCTATATTGATTAGATGGTATCCTCTTATTTCTTCATAAAGCCAATTTCATATAATGAGCTCCACTCTGCTGAAGTGTGGGTCTAAAGTATCTGGATTAATTTCCTCCCATTGATTTTACTGCTTTCAACAAGTTTCCAGAGCTTTCCACAACTGTTCAAAATCCTCTCAATAGTTTTTTAGCTGAATACTTCCCATACAAAAGCACGACATGCCCCCTTTTAGCATTTTGAATACGACCTTATCTGCTCTCCCTGTTTTGAAACTGCAATTTAGTTGTCATCCAAAAATTTCAGTTCTGTGAATTTTGTAAAGTTGAGCTAATTGTGGAAGATTTACAGAAATAATTTACAGAAAACCAGATTGAAATGGATAGATTTATCCCTCCTGGAACCATTGTTCTCTCTTTCTAGTATTGAATTGTTTGATTATGGATAGATGTGAATTCCCCCCTCTAAGTTTCAGAAAGAACCAACACACACCTCCCAGTGAAATCAGGCAAAGAAGAAAAATATGAATGCCAATTGATTATATGCCATCAATTTGGTTTCTTTTACTCCTAGCAATCCCACATGTTAGAAAGTGCATAGTGTGACTACTATTTTGAGACAACTCAGGAGCAAAATACAATACACAGAGGTTTTTGTCTTTCAAACAGTGGTTTATATACAAGACTTATATATACAGACATACATGCACGTATTAGGCGAATACCAGGCAATCAATCAATCTTCAACTCTACACAGAGAACTACAATGGAGAGAGATACATAAGGAGGGAGAGAGACACCTTCACTTGGCCTCCCTTATATATACAGCTTCTTAAAGTGGCAGTAACCCTGCTGACTCATCCTCATGTCATCATCTCAGTTTACAGCCTTACAGCAACTGGTCAGCTATTAAATCGTCATTATCCTGATACCATACAGTAGATTTTCTCCATGAGGATCTATCCCTAATATGGTCCTTCAGGTTTTCCATTGGTGCACCCAACACTGCTGTAATTGAGTCCATCTATCTTGATGCTGGTTGTCCTCTTCTTTTTCCTTCCACCTTTTCCAGCATTAGGACCTTTTCCAGAGAACTAGGTCTTTGCATAATGTGTCCAAAGTAGAAAAATTGAGCCTGATCTTATTTGCCTCAACTGAGAACTCTAGAATGATTTGTTTGATGATCCATCAGTTTGTTTTCTTGGCTATCCACAGTATTTTCAGGGTTTTCTACAAAACCAAAATTCAAAGGCATCAATACTCTTTATATCTTGCTTCTTCAAAGTTCAGCTTTGAAGGGACTGTCATGGCTTACATGATTCTGATCTTTGTAGGAATACACATCACAGCATTTGAATCTCTTTTCCAAGGCCTTTGTGGCTGTTCTAACAGACTAAATGCTAGTCTATTAATAATAAAGAATCATACATAATGGGTATAATGCATGAACTTTCTGTACATAATGGGTATAATGCATGAACTGGCATGATATTCTGAAGCTCCTGAGATATATTGGCAGCCAAAGTATTATTAAGTGATGCTGCAAACCTGTGTAGTAAATCCCAAAGTTATTTAGGATAACCTAGGCCTGATATGGCCGGATGTGACTAGTATAGAACCATCTCATATGAGAGGCATGTGTTTGCATCCTGTACAAACTTGGATTAAAAGTCTATAATGTAGCAGTATATTAGCAGGCACATTAATTAACTGAATTAGGAATATAATTTATCCAAATATTAGGTTTAGGTAGATATAAAAATAATTGGGTTTAGCACTGATGGAAAGTAGTACATTTGCTGAACTATTGATTGTCGATGAAGAACGCATTTTGTGAGACTTCCCTATCTTATTTTACAACAGCCTCTGTAAAGGCTTTGAGCAATTAGAGGGAACAGAGAGTTATATTTCAACCCTGTACTTATTAGGCATCTTTAAGTACAAAGATTATCTTAATTAAAGAATTAATATATTTAGCTGACCCCAATTCTAGAGGTTTAAATTGGTAAACTTAAATTAGTGACCTGACTCTAAAATTTCAGGTTTCACCAGACACTTATGACCTATTGGGATTAATGGGTGAAAAACGAAGTAGAAAATAATTAGGCTGACATAAGATGTAGCACAAAGAAAGTGTGATGCAGGGAGTGATTAAACTTCAAGGTTTTGACGACCATCTTCAAAGCGCTCCATGGCTCGGGGCCTAGTTATATGCGAGACCGCCTCCTGCCCCATACATCCATTAGACCGATACGCTCCCACAGAGAGGGCCTCCTCAGGGTGCCATCGGCCGGACAATGCCGACTGGCGACACCCAGGGGAAGAGCCTTCTCTGTAGCAGGTCCAGCCCTTTGGAACGACTTACCCCCTGAACTTCGCACCATCTCCGACCTCCGCCTCTTCCGCAAGTGTCTAAAGACACATTTGTTTCATCTAGCCGGCCTAGCGTAACCTCCATAACTGACTTTTAGATAGTTTTAAATCTGGGGATTTTAATTCGGTTTTAGCGCAGGATTTTATTGAATAAGTTTTTTAAATTTTATATGGTTTTTGTATGTATTTTTTAATTTTCCTGTACGCCGCCCTGAGTCCGTTTGGAGAAGGGCGGGGTATAAATTGAACAAATAAATAAAAATAAATAAACAATTTATTCTACACTACCCAGAACCTTAAAAAAGGTCCAGCCAAGAAGCCTGATGGGGCCTTTTGATTTGGATATCTCATGAAATTGAAATATGGTTTGGATGCGTACCAAAGTTTACCAATTTCCAAATTACTATGAGTAGTAAGGTAGCCATTTGCTTTTGCCAATGACCTAACCCTTCTTTGGTGTTCTGTTTGCTCCAATTTATATTTTTCTCTATTACTTGGAATTTTTAAATATAATTTTGAGGAACTACAATTGAAGAACAACATTTTTTTTAACCTTTCCTTTCCCGCTCCTCTCCTCCTCATCATAACGATCAAAACATTTTTTGTTAAATATTCAAAGTGCTAGCTTACAAACTGCAAAGAAGCAACAAATTGTTATTCTTTTCATTCAGATTGAATCTGGTTTAACCCCATAAGGAAAAACCTCGAAGATTTTATTTTGTTGTCTGGAATCATTCTGAGAAAATGCGAAACATACCTTAGTGTGAATGCAAATCAGGTTTGTGAGTGATGTTTTTATTTTATACAATTTGATATGCTTCCAGACTGTGTTTATTTTAATTTCCACAATTTCCTCAGTTCACTTATGAATTGCATTTATGAACAGCAAAAAACTGGGCTTGAATGGTTTCAAAGCAGGATTAATGCGCATGTAAATGTGATAGTTTATCTCTGCCACTTTATATCTTCCAACGTTAATTTTCTTTACAAATTCTCACATCTGTACCAGTTTCTTGGTTTTACGGAGCCAGCTTATATTTTCTCATATAACACAATCATGTTTTTTAAGGCACAAATCAGCCTCACTGAATTTTTCTTTTGCCATTATCACCACGAAAGGCAGTTCAAGATGAAGAATGCAGTGTCTTAAATAAGTCCACTTTATTTGTAGAGTTGAACCATGATGGAGCATAGCAAAGAGCGATTAAAGACATCATCCCTTCCTCTTGAAAGCAGTTTGAAGACATCATTTTGCATCCATCTACCTTTCCCCTCCATAATAAGGAGAACAAGGAGCACAAATCACTGCTGCCATAACATAACTCCTGCAGAAAAAGCCATGGGTTCGTCTCCATGCTGTACAAAAGGAAAAGCAAATAAACTGCTAACACCTCCAACCTTCCAGGTGTTTACATCATTTTTCTACTTGCATACAGAACAATCCAGGGCTTCCTGTGAGTGGGACTGAAAAGGAATGAATGCATTCTTGAAAGACCTGAAGAGGGAAGAGATCTGTAAATGGAGAAACAGAGTCCTCAGAAGCTCCTTCCACTGCTGGGTTTTCTCCTCCTCCTCCTGCTCCTCCTTCTAGCATTATTGCAGTTTTACACTGAGCACAGATGACCATATGAACGTGATGATCGTGATGCAAACCTCCTGGGTGAAGGCAAAAAAAAAAGGATATATATATATGGTCTCTGGTGATGAGCCGAAAGGCGGAAAAGGAAACAGTATGTTTCCTCCCTTAATTGGGGCCTAACAGGGTGTTGTGGAACAATTATATATATATATAATTAGTTTCGTTGCCTTTGTTTCCATTTGTATTTACGTTTGTGCTGATAAATAAATAAACAAGGGAGACTAGTATAGATCTATTTCAAGCTTCATGAATATATATATACACACACACATATACTTACATACATACATACATACATACATACATACATACATACATACATACATACATACACACACACACACATACATACATTCCAGCTTGGCATGCATGACTATGTTTTATATACATTCATTTCCACATACTTTTTCACTATAGCCTTTAGTATCCCACTGCTATTCAATTCTCAGAGTATGTTTTGGCACTCTTTCTTCAGGAGGAGCCTTGGTGCCACAGTGGTTAGAATGCAGTATTGCAGGCTAACTCTATTCACTGTCAGGAGTTTGATCCTGAGAGGCTTAAGATTGACTCAGCTTTCCATCCTTCCAAGGTTGGTAAAATGAGAACCCAGATTGTTGGGGACAATATGCTGATTCTGTAAACCACTTAGAGAGGGCTGTAAAACACTATGAAACAATACATGAGTCTAAGTGCTATTGCTATTTCTCTGATTGGGAGAACTCAAGAGAATTTCCCCAATGCACATTTCTATTGATCTCCATCTTTAAAAGAAATGTTATCTGGGATTCCATGCTTGTTAACATGTCCATTGTTATCTAGGAAAAACTTGGAAAGCAGTAAATTCAAAATTCCTACGAGTTTTGCTATGGTAAAGTCAGTTCCCACAAGTTTTCTCAGTTCAAGGAGAAGCCAACTTATGGCCTCTGGACAGAGTGTGCTGCATTTTCATGCATTTCATTTTGTAACATTTTCTATTGCTACCACTCTGCATTTTTTTGATTGCTTCTTCTTTCTTTCTGGAGACACTTCACAAAGATATATTGAGTTAAAACATCTACAGGGCCCACTAAATCTGCTTTCTCTCCCCCTCTCTGGGGAATTCAGTGCTTTACTTTCGTAATTAATTTGGCTTTCATACAAGGGACAAGTAGAGCAGGGGCCTCAATTCTGTAGTTACCGCTTTCTACTGCTTTCCGCTACTTCTTCCTCTCAGAGTTTTAAATCCACAGTCTTGCCGAAACAATCCCCCTCATACACATTCATGGCTGTATGCTCTGTAATTTGCTGTTTTACAATAGATCCATGCAAGAGAGCGGTAGATAATATCCCAAGGGGGGGCTTGTTTTCAACATTGGGAGCGGAATAATGAATTTTAAACCATGTCTTAAATTTGCAGTCATTGTTATTCACTAGGAAATCAAAAAGGAAGAATTTTTTCAGTCTTGGTCTTTGGTTTGCATGATGTGGTTCTGGTTGTTCCCCAAAGAGATTTATCTCTGAATATATTATTTATATAAAATAATGAGGTACAACCAGGTGTGTGTGTGTATGTGTGTGTGTGTGTGTACTTGCATGTGTGTTCATGCACCTTTTGATCAATAAGATTGTAGTATTTGCTTGCTTGGTTTACTTTGTGTTGTATTTTGGATCTTTGTATTAATTATTTGTACTAATTTTCTACTTTTAAGATATAATTGCTGTGTTGTAAATTGCTCACATTTATTCTTTATATCCTGTGGATAATATGATGATTCTGCAGCCATTGGATGCCCTTTAAATACTACTTCTAACTATGAAGAGTCTGAGCCATTTAAAATGATCTGACCATGTGGATAAGTAAGTACGTAAGCTAAGTACATGATTCCTCTATAACTGTGCTACTTCTGCATGACAGAACAAATTGGTTGCTTTTCATGATAAATTGGAAGACAGGTCATTCAAATTCTGTGCTGTTTACAAATAACCAGATTCCATATAATGGAGCAAAAATTCAAAGAACACAACTGTTCAACAGACGTAATTTATTCTTTATACTTATTTATGGTCCAGCAACATAAACTTTTCTTTTTCTTTTTGCGGTGGGAAACACACAAAACAAGTTTAAACAATTGTTTTCTGTGCTTCCCACTGTGGGGAAAAACAGTTTTTGTTATTTGAACCATAAATGAATATAAATAATTTTTATTTATTTATTTATTTTTTATTAGTTGGATTTATATAACCGCACCCTCTCCCTAAAGGGACCCGGGGCGGTGCACAGGAAATTAAAAACCACATAGTATCACAAATATAAATAATTAAAACCGAATTAAATAAATTATCCCTGTGCTAAAAGTTTAAAAGTATTAAAACATTAACCCAATCTAAAACCCAATTAAAACAATTTAAGGTACAGCCTGTAGGCTAGGTAAAATGGCTTAGGCCAAACCGGCCTGATGAAACAAGAGAGTCTTTAATTGCTGGCGGAAGGTGTGGAGGTCCATAGTTGTTCTAAGGTCGGGGGGTAGGTCGTTCCAGAGGGTTGGGCCCACCACAGAGAAGACCCTTCCCCTGGGCGTCGCCCGCTGGCATTGCCTGATGGACGGCACTCGGAGAAGTCCCTCTCTGTGGGAGCGAATCGGCCGAAGGGATGTATGGGGTAGGATGCGGTCTTTTTAAAATTTAGATTTTAAAAACAAGGAAAGGAATCAAGCTTTCCCCATGTGAGAGTAACATAGTACTAATATCACCCTCCTAAAAATGTTGGCGGGGCCATCTTGATTTTGGGTTCTGTGCATGCGCAGAACAATCTTCATTGCAGAAATGTAATTCCCCCCCCCCTTTCTAATGTTGTGCACATGCGCCACCCTGGGTCCTTTTTTAGGAGAAGGTGCGGGGTATAAATTTGAATAAATTAATTTAGGTGCAAATGAGCACACACGCAGAGCAAAAACTTTTTGCGTGCTAAACTGGCAGTAATGCTGGCAGCAACCCACCCCTGGATTAGATCCTAGCATCCCTCTAAAAGTCAGTGATCCTCTCAGCATGAAATGAAAGAGATATATAGGTGAAGGGAAGAAGGATTTGGATGACCTAACAGAAATGCAGATAATAATAAAGGTAGTTTTATATTTCTCCTACAAAACTGCATTCATCTCTTTTCTTCACAAATATTTCTTTCCCTTTTGACAGAACCAGGAAAAATAATTTCCTCAGACAATCTCCTCTCAATTTCTACCTTATTTTTTTCATTAGGGGTTTCATAACTGATGACTATCCATATTCTAAAATTTCATTCCCAAGGCAAATTATCCTCCTAGCCCTCAATATAAGGCACACAACTAAATCTTGTACGAAGAACCAAACCTTCCCCAGAAATAGACAGAAGGTCATTTGGAATTTCAATATTAAAAACAAATAAACAGAATGTAAATTTAAATAAGGCTAGCAATTACACCCAATGCTTGCAAGCCATTTCTATAACCTTTTCATACAAAATTGCATCCAGACCTTTTAACGGAAAGAAAGTCCTGCAAAATATCAAACGTTATAGATGAAATTCCCAGCAGCTATTTTAAAAACCGACTCTGACAACCCACATTTGAGGTTAAGATTTATTGATCAATTTAAAAATATTTTGATATATTTGTTCGTCTTTGCAGCTACAGTTCTGACAAGAAAGAAAGATTTAGCACATTTGCTTCTGTAAATACATTTTCAGCACTTCCAGAAAGTCAGTAATATTAGCTCATTTTGATAGTGGGAGTTCAGGTCCCAAATCTAAATACTAAAATATTTAAATGGTGGCATCAGGCTCTTAAACAAGCAGATTAGAGAGGAAATTTCTTTCAAAAGGTATAGTGATATTGTCTATTGAATTTTGCTTCCTGAAGTCAAATTACATACAGAAAGGGTGACTTCCTCAAGTTATTTATAGGATTTCTTTGAAGCTTGCTGATAGGGTTTTTGTCTAGGTGTACAGCATGTCTATTTTTCCTCAAGAAAAGATGGAAGGGAAGAAGTTTGAACCATGCTTAAGGAGAAGGATGTATAGGCTCTGTCATTCTTTGTGGATTTTTGAATTTATTGCCACCTGCCCACTTTTGTTAAGATGTTAGCATTCTTATAGACTCACTGAGTCTATAAGATCAAATAGTATATCTATTTGCTCATGAAGTCATTAATTGTAAACAAAGTCTCTCAGTTCAAGACCCTTGAGGGTATTAGACATGTTCTAGAAATAAAATTATTTCTACTAAATAATTTTATTATTAAAGACTATTTCAATAATCTTATTATTAAAGACTATTTCAGATGTGAGATCAGTTCACAAAGTAAGCCTACCATAAATGATGCTGACACAAAAGTTAATGGTTATTGGAATTAATTTTTTGCAAAGTGGTGATTCATTTTTGAGCTGGAACGCTGTTCATTAAGGAATGTTTCATTTCAAAGTCAGGTCTACGTCTTCTAAGAGAGCTGTCTTAGCCCAATTGCTGGAGATTCTGTGTAGTCCAGTAACCAATAATAACAACCAAATGGATATGGAAATACTACAGACACTGTGCCATCATGAACATTATTAATGTGTTACGTACTATTCTACTAAGCTCAGCTCTGCCTTTTTGCTGGATTGATCCTTAAGCTAACCATCATAATAAAACAATTTAAAAGTATAGTATGTCAGTTGGAACACCATAATCTAGTTTCCAAAAACCAAATCACAAAGCACCAATAAAACAGTTATGTGAAGTTTCAGAGTAATGCCAAAGCCACAGCTGTGAAGCAAATACTTATCCCTACATTCTTCCTAAATTTATCTTTGGCTGTCCCAAAACAATCACTTATAAAATCAAGAGAAACCTCTTTTGGAAAGCATGTTCCAACCATCACCTAATGACCTGGAAGACCTTATTCCTGGGTCCACTCTATGTAAGACAGTTGAAGACATGGAAGAAAATCCACATGATGGAGGAGACAATATATTGCCTACAGTAGGGGTGTCAAACCCACATCGTCACAGCGATGTTACATGACACATCGGGACTTCCCCCCCCCCTCGCTAAATTGGGTGTGGGTGTGGCCAGAATGTGATGCATCCGGCCTGCAGGCCAGGAGTTTGACAGCCCTGGCCTAAAGTCCCTCTGTGAGGGGGATGGGCAGTTCTTAAATATGATCAACAAAGAAAGAAACAAATACAGTAGCGGTCAAAATTGTGGAAACCTTTCGGGAAAAGTGTTTTTGTTTGATGGCTAATAACACCATTTTCTTTTGGAGTTTCAAGATAGTCATATTCCACCGCTGGAATGGCCTGGGAATAGCCCAGACCTTAACCCAATTGAAAATCTATGGAGCTGACTGTTAGGATATTCAGACTTATATTGGGTTGACAATATATATGAGCCTATGTTCTTAAGGAATTGTGTAGCTTTAAGAACTGACTTCTAATCTGGTTGGCTGTAATTATACAGCTCTACTATAAAAGGAGCTCAGAATCACAAGCTCATTCCCTGTTCGATTCCTTGTGATTCCTGGTTTACATGATTGCCGTTGGAGAAGCTGAACTGTGAAGAAGGAGGATTGTTTTGTAAGATAAACTCTGTTTGGTGTAGGACTGTTATCATTGTTTGAGAAGTTAGTCGGAAGAAGCATTTTTAGTTGCTACAACGTAAAGACTATTTATTTTCTTACTATCACTGTTTCAGAGTTTGTTTGTGGTTTACAGCAACGTATCTCGTTACTGTCCGGTGAATTACACTATTCCGCATTCATTAGCTAACACTGGTAAAGGAACCAGAGTTCTGACACTGGTTCTGAACCTAGGGTTGCTAACACTGACTAAAGAAACCTGTTAGTCAGAAGTGACCCAACAATAAAACCCAATTAATAGAAGCAATCATTCAATCTTGGTTTCACATTATAACAGTTGCAGAACTAAAAGACTTAGTTCACTCCCTGGGAAGACATTGTAAGACCGTAATTCATGCTAAAGGTTACCCAACTAAGTATTAACTGACATAGTGATAATTTTTGTATGTCTCATTTTTTTCTGGGTTATAATTTTTGTATATCTTGTTTCAATTTTCTTCTTTATAACTGCTATTCTAATAGCAAATCCTTCATAAAAGTTATTGCATTACATTCTTGATTAAATTATCTTTCCATTGATATATAATTTTATGGTACTACTCCAAAACAAAGTGGTATTATTAGCTAGTTTGAGAAAATACACATTTCCCAAAAGGTTTCCATAATTTTGGCCCCTACTGTACTTATGATCTTGTCTCTCACCATTAGTTACCCCCTTAAAATCAAAAACATTTCCTTGTAATGGGCACTGAAATAAGTGGGAAGATTAAATATTTGTGCTTTGTCTGACAAGCTGACTAATATTCTGGCAACCAGTTTCTAAACTGGCTGAAATTCTAAGCACTCTTTAAAGGAGACACACTTTTTTAAAGAAGGTATTTCTTTACGTTTCCATAACTTTTTTGCATTCAGACCTTCTGACCTAAGAAAGTCTTGTAAAACCTCAAGCATTATGGATAAAATCTCCAGTAGTTATTGTTAAGTTTCTTAGGAAGTGAGTCCGACACAGGCTAGTCATCATAGAAGGTTTATTCAGTTCCAACAGAATTCAGACATCCAACTATATACAAGTAGCAAAAGTGCGGTAGACAGGTGCTTCCCCGCTTGACAGCTATATATACACAAGCTCACAAGCGGGAAGCCAATTAACAAGGCGGATAACCCAAATCCGGCCAGTCGCGTCTTAACCAATCAGACGGGACTGGCTATTAACAAGTAACGAGGTCATGCAAAGTTTACCAGACTTACTGGCTTGGTCGTAAGTCGAGGACTCTACAGTTATTTTAAAAACGGGACCATGATAACCCCTTTAGATATGAAGATTGATTGAACAATAGGGAAAAAATACATTTTGGTGCAATTCTTCTCCTATTCAGCTAACTGTTCTGGCAGGAAAGAAAGATTTAGCGATTTTGCTTAGGTAAATACATTTTCAGCCCTTGCAGACACTCAGAAATATTAGCTTGCTTGGAAGTGGGAGTTCAAGTTCCAAATCAAATTTTTGAAAGAACTATGGTTGTGATGACATCTTGCTCATGATGAGTCAACTCCTTGTGACTTTGTGGATACATTTATTTATTTATTTATTTATTTATTTATTTATTTATTTATTTATTTATTTATTTATTTATTTATTTATTTATTTGATTTGATTTGTAGACCGCACCCTCTCCCCGGAGGGACTCGGGGCGGAGCACAGGACTTTAAAAACATATATAAATACAACAATACAATATTTAAAATAGAATTAAATAATTTACCTGCGCTAAAAGTTTAACACCTTAAACTTTAAACATGTTTAAGGTTTAAACATGTTTAAACCTTAAACATGTTGTTGGCAACAAAAACTGGTGTTATATTGCTTTCTTTGGGAATCTCTCATTTAAATTCCTACCCAAGTCTATAGCCTTGGTATTCCCTGGAGAATCTCCTAACTAGCCACTAATCAAGCCTAAGCCCGACAAGTAGCTACTGGATGTTGCTACTTATTGAAGTCAAAATATGCGTAATAGTGAGTCATGCATAACCATGATTAGCTCTGTTTTTAAAAACAGGGCACAATTGATGAAATGGGCATTCCTGGTGAGCAAATAATGGGCATTCCTGGTCAGCAAATAATCTAGAAATTCAAAATAGTCCCCTGCTTGCAAAAATGATTCTTTAGATGAAATAGTATAGTACAGGGTTGTCAAACTCCCGGGGTGTGGGCCGGATGCGTCACATGCTGGCCAAACACACTCCCAGTTTAGCGAAAAGGGGAAAAGTCCAGATATGTCATGTGACACCACCGTGATGCCATGAGTTTGACACCCCTAGTATAGTGCCTCAAAGAATCAGGTTTTAACTTAGAATAGACTAGTCAAAGGAACCTGTCTGATGGAGATATAGGAGGCTGTGAGTTCTAGTTCTGCCTTGGACACAAAGCCAGCTGGATGACCTTGGGCCAGTCCCTCTCTCTCAGCCCTAAGGAAGGAGCCAATAGCAAACCATTTCTGAAAATCTTGCCAAGAAAATTCCAGTGCATGATCCAGGCAATTGCAGGAGTCAAGATTGTCTTGAACGTATATCCCCACCATGACCCCAAAATGATGAATCAAATTAATAACTACAGTACTAACTTACAGTAGGTAAATTAAATCTCAGGTTGGCCTTATACATTAACTACTTTACCTTTTCTATTCCTTCTCAAATGTTGACAGAAAAGATCTAAGTCTTATCAACATATTGATGAGAACACCAATCCCTTGATAATCACACCCAGGTGGCTCATGGAAACACAGCTTCTACTGTTCCTGAAGATGCTCAGTTTCCTTAGTGTGCTTCTCTAGCACAAAGGACATGGACTTAAATACAAAATGTATGTCAACAATTCTAAGCAGTTAATAATTCAATATAGAAATATATTATGAGATCTGTGAAGATCTTTAATTTTGTGTTTAACTGTCTTTTAAGGGTATAGTTAATTTTATTACAATATTATTACAATGACAATAAAGATTATTATTATTATTATTATTAAGCATTTCAAATGCCAACCCTGTAACAGGCTGTTTATTACCAAGAAATGTCTCAAGGAAGTGAGGTGGAGGATTAATGCCGTAGCATTGCAGTTATTCTTCCTCATTAAATTGTAAATCAGCTTGACTTTCTTAAGTGACATGCTCCATTGACAGATTCTGCAGATGTTCTCCATCCCTCTCCTCAGACCATAAACATTTTGAGTATAACAGCAGGAACCACACTTCAGATAGATGTAAACAGTTGAGTTGATTTGTGTGCTGTGAAGAATTTGCTCCTTAATTCTATTAAGAGTTCCTTTGCTTATACATTAATATCCTCATCTCATTCAGTGCCAGCCTTCCTCTTCATTATCAGAGATTCAATATCTACTGTTTTCCCAGATTATGTTTTCTCAAGGGGCTTGCTATTCATTTCAAGCAAGCCAGGATGTTAAGGGATTTACACTTGTGTACTGGCAAAGCTACTGAATTGATTGATATGTTGAATAAGGCTGTCTTGTGACCTGCAATTAAAGTAGAGATTTGAGAGAGAATTGGGACAGAAAGATGCAAGTTTGCTGCTAGGTTTATCCCTGTGGAATATCATCTCTGCAGAAATGAAGTTGACTTCCATCTTGATTCTCTTTTGAAAGATCCTGAAAACATGGGACTACATGGGGCGTACTGCCTGCAACCCACCACTGGCTCCAACCCTGCTACCCTTCCATAAAGCTTTCAAAACTTGTAGTTCCTCTGTCTGGGGTACTACATGTGCCAAAGGTCCTGCCTCCTAGGTATATAGTTAATAGGGCAGATGTTTCACTTTGTATGTACTCAAATCAAATGTTTTAAGGTTTTTATTGTTTTAATGGTTTTTACTGTTAGCATTGCATTAAAATGATTTTGAGACTTTAATTGTAATATAGGTTTTTGAATTGTAAGCCACCCAGAGTATGTTTACTGAGATGGGTGGCTATAGAAATCAAATAAACAAATAAAACTTCTGTTTAAGAAAACATAACTCAGAACTTCCCCTCTTAAATCAGGTCAATCTTGGGATCTCTGACTAAAGGAGAGAAATTGATTTCCCAAAAATGTACAAGGTCCCTTATGGATAAAGAAGGAAAAAAATACATGTCTTAAAAAGACAAAGATTGAATTTTCTCTGGTTATCTTATACCATAAACACTTTGGCTGAATTTTCGAAATGCAGCATCAATCGGGTGACTAGGGCATTATTCAAAGCTTATTTGGGGACATTTTCTGTTTAGTGCAAATTTGTTTCTGGAACTATTTTCATGAATGTCAGAGTGAGAGAACTGTCCACCTACTCTGCATAAATACAGGCTTCGGCATTGTCTCCCTGATTAGTCTCATGAAAGGAGAAATTAGTTCAGTAGGAAGAAATTAAATTGCAAACTTTTCTCATAGTCTCCTGATGCAGTGATCAAGCTCTGAAAATTCATGCTAATCTCACTAACTGCATAAATATGTGTAAAAGAAGACCTCAGATTGAATTCAAATTAAGGTATAAGAATATGTGCCAGCAATAAAACAATAAATGGTTATTGGTAAAAATATAGAGTATCAAATGGTGCCACAATATGCCATTATGTTCTGGAAGTTCTCCCAGGATATAAGAACATGGTGAGGTGAAATTGCTGTTGTAAAGCCACGATGTGATAAATATTATCAGAAGTTGTGGGTGCTCCAATAATGGAAGTTTCCATTTGTCTGAAATGGTATAGAGCCGTGATGGTGAACCTATGGCACATGTGCCATTTGTCAGGGCACGTGAGGTGTTGCCCTGTGACCTGTCCAGTGTGCATGTGTGTGCTAGCCGGCTGGCTTTGGCCTTCTTTTGAGGCCATTTTTCGCCCTTCCTGAAGCCT
Organism: Rhabdophis nuchalis; assembly: GCA_039707465.1. NCBI lineage: Eukaryota > Metazoa > Chordata > Lepidosauria > Squamata > Natricidae > Rhabdophis > Rhabdophis nuchalis. The sequence continues at coordinate 68,239,160 of CM077646.1, forward strand.
CTAGAGCAGAGGTTCCCAAACTTAGCAATTTTAAGGCTTGTGGACTTCACCTCCCAGAATTCTCCAGCCAGCAGAGCTTTAAGAGAGCTCTGCTGGCTGGAGAATTCTGGGAGTTGAAGTCCACAAGTCTTAAAGTTGCCAAGTTTGGGAACCTCTGCTCTAGAGCGTGAAAAACCGGCCCTACAAGCAAACTGGAAGTCTGTTCTCGAACTTGTAAAGCTTCTGGAGCCTGGGGAGGGCGAAAAAAGCATGCTAAAAACGGGGGGAGCGCTAGTCGTGCGCAAATGTTCGCTGGGATCATACACATAGCATTATGGGTGTGACACACCCGCCCACGACTCCCCTGTGCTCCCCCTACTTTTGGCCCGCAAGCCAAAAAAGGTTCACCATCTCTGGTATAGAGTTTACTGCCTGAGCAGGGGGTTTTGATTAGAAGACCTGCAAGGTCCCTTCCAACTCTGTTATTTTGTCTTCTGTTTTCTTTATAGATATCTCTTTTATATGGCTGTTTTATTCTTTTTATTTCCGGTGTCTAAAAACATTTCATGTTTTCATAGTACTTCATAGTAGTATTTGCCATTTCATGGACATTTTGTTTAAACTAATTTTTTTTTAAACATAGTTTTAGTTGTTTGAACTGTGCAATTCTATGCTGTTTTAGTTTGTAATTTATTGTTACCATATTGCTTCTATGGAAAATTGGACACATCTATTTGGAAAAGTAGTAGGAAAAAACCCTCATAACTAAGTATGTTTTTAAAAGATTCCTTTCCTTATGAACTGCTTGAAAACTGGGAAGTAGTCCAGTTGTTTGATACCCCTCCATATAAGGAGAGGACAGCAGATCATCCACAAGTGCTCCAGCCAGTTGTTCTTTAAGAGCAGACTATAGGACAATAGTTTCTTGTGGGTTTGAGAATTGGTAGATGAAGAAATCAACTAACCAACCATCATGTTCACAGCCATAGTGAAAGCTTTCCAAGGATATTGAGTTTGTAAACCTCACTTTTTGATCAGTTTTGGAAATTGCCTTTTACTATTCTATTAGAAATCTTCAGAATAACAAGTTTGAAAAGCCACCTTGTGAGTTTACCTTTCTTCTAAAACAAAAAGGACATTAAATATAAGTTTAAGAATTTTACACACACACACACACACACACACACACACACACACACACACAAATGAAATACCACTCACTACCTCATCATTATGAAATCTCCAGAACCATAAAGCCTACAAACTTGAAATTTGGCACATATATTCCTTTTGGCTTCTAGATGCTTGCTAAGAAAGGTTTTTTTCAAAATGACTATCAGCTCATTAGTATTTTTTATATTATCATTAATACGCTATCATGCTAAGAAGTTAGATGTTCTTCTTTCCTTCCTCACCTAAAAAGAACTCTATTTCAACTGCCACTTGGGTGAGGGCGTGGCCAGCATATGACTCATCTGGCCTGTGGGCTGGGAGTTTAGGCATTCAACTCCCCCTCCCCACCTGAAAAACACTCTGATGCTAAGGAGTTATACTGAGCGTGAGAAGAGGATAAGGTAGGAGAGGAGAGGATTCTGTGGGGCAAGCCCGAGGGAGAGAAGAGGAGAGGAGAAGCCAATCATAAGTACTCATCAACTTTCAAGCTGTATGTCGATTTATCAAGCCCGATCACATAGTTTCATAGCGGAATACGAGTATTCAGCTAGTTGGAAATAAAAGCGGGGGGGGGGGGGGAAGCTAAATTATATTTTGACCTAAGAAAGTTATAAGCAAATTAAGGATCCAGACAACTTTGGAATATTGAGACTTTTACTATAAGATTGTGGAAATAATAATAATAATAATAATAATAATAATAATAATAATAATAATAATAATGAAGTAATTGAGAAATGAGCTGAAAATTGGAAAAGCAAAGCTATGCATAGCCAATACTTGAAAAGTATTGAAGGCAAAGCTGACCAAAAACTAACTTGGAACTGGTTAAGATCAGGAGTATTGCAAAAAGAAACAGAAGGCTTTATTTTGGCAGCTAGAGAACAAGCCTTAGCCACCAACTGCATGAAGGCAAAAATTCAACATGTTACCACCAACAGCAAATGTTGCCTCTGTAATGAGAAAGATGAGACAGTCAACCACCTGATCAGTGGGTGCAGCAAAATTTCACAAACTGACTACCTACAACATCATGACCGTGTTGCTAAGATCATTCACTGGAAATTGTGCCAGAAGTTTGGATTTGAGTACAGTAAAAATCACTGGGAACATCAGGTTGAGAAAGTTTTAGAGAATGAGACAGTCAAGATCTTGTGGGACTTTAGAATTCAGATTGACAGGCACTTGTCCTACAACACACCTGATATAACAATAATTGAAAAGAAAAAAGCATGGTTCGTTGACATTGCAATACCTGGTGATGCACAAATTGAAAATAAGCAGCAAGAAAAAAATCACAAAATATCGGGACTTGCAAATTGAAGTTGAGCAACTGTGGAAGAGAAAGTCGTGTGTTATCCCAATTGTGATTGGAGCCCTTGGAGCAATACCTAGGGGACTGCCTTGCTATGTGGAGGTTCTAGGTTTGCCGGACTTGAACATTCTAACTCTACAAAGGGCCACCCTGCTTGGAACAGCTTATATCCTCCAACGTTACCTTAACAGTTCCTAGGTCCTTAGTTAGAACTCGAGCTGTTGAGCTACCAACCAGCCCCAAAGGCTGTGAATCTTACCAAAGATTAACCACTCAATAATAATAATAATAATAATAATAATAATAATAATAATAATAATAATAATAATAATAATAATAATAATAATAATAATAATAGGTTGATACCTAGGATGCTGGCAGCAAACTGTATCAACAATTAGCACCAGTCAATAGTATTTGTAATATGCATTTTTAAATGTTCAGTTGGCTGAGTTTCATGTTTTATGAATAAAGATAATAATAATAATAATAATAATAATAATAATAATAATAATAATAATAATAATAATAATAATAATAATAATAATAATAATAATAATAATAATAATAATAATAATAATAATATAAAATAAACAGCATTTTGTGGGAGGCTTGCTAAGAGAGCTCCTTCCTCTCCCTTCCTTTTTCTCTCCCTCTCTCCCCTCATCCCCCTTCTATTTCCCTTCTTCCTCTCTTATACAAATAACAAATGCAGTGGATTAGTCTTAACAGCTATTTCAGCCTTCTGTTAAAGGCTATTGACTTTAAACATTTAAATTATGTCTGACTGAGTATTCCAGTGCTATTGTGAACTTCTGATAAAGAACTATTTAAATTGCTTCCTTCATTGTGCAGAGGATGTAAAATGGCAATACCATTTGTTATATTATATTCATAGCAGGAAAATTCAGGTACTTGATCAGCACCAATTGTCAATTTTCGACGGTATTATCTAGAACTCTGAACAAATAGTGAAAAGGGAAATACGGAATGTTATTCTTGCTATTATTCTTAACAGCCCATTGGTGACTGATGAGTTCTCTATTAAGTATTCACATCATGTTCTTAGGGTAATAGAACTTTTCAAGCTCCCATTCAGAATAGCAGCTGCCACCAATCTTTGGATTGCTGACCCATCCTTGGTTAGTTTTGTTCCTCCATTTCTTATACCTGGTCTACAAAAATTGAATTCACTTACAGATGCCTAAATCCAATTTTTTAGCAATAAGGATCCTAAGGATCTGAGGTCTCGGGGTCTAGCGTTGTAAGCAAGAGTGGCAGAGACCTAAATGAAAGGTGACAGAAGCCTTATAGAGCTGTGAAACACTACATATTTCTTTTTTATTACCTTTCCCATTTTCTAATATTAATAAAAAAAAGATCCGAAGCCTAGCAAAAAGACAAAGACATCTTTTGTTTGACAGTTTTAAAAATAATTCATCTCTTCAGTCTAAGCCCATGAAGGCGAACCTATGGCACGTGTGCCACAGGTGGCACGCAGGCTCTCTATGTGGGCCTGTGTGCCGTCGCCCCTGTTTAGCTCGGCTGCGCATGCGCGCATGCCTTCTGCCAGCCAGCTGATCATCAGGTCTCTGCCGTGCAAGCATGGGGGGAAGGGCACGTGTGCATTTGCAGGGGTGGGGCACGAGCAAGAGGTGCATGCACAAGGAAAGGAGGTGGCCTGCATGAGTGGAGTGCATGTGTAGGGTTCGGGTACATGCAGGGTGTGCACATGTGGGAGGTGGCAGGGTGTATTGGGGGCGAGCATGCATGTGGGGCACAGGCATGGGTGCACATTGTATTTTGGAGGTTCAGGCATGCATCCACGCATGCACGCTTTGGGCACTGCTTAGTCTAAGCAGTCTAAGATTAACATATGTTTGAAAATAAAGTTGTTGCATTCAGTGGTGATAGTTCTGGTTTGTTGTGCTTTTTAAAATAAAGCTAACAATAGACCTTAATTCTCTGTTCTCACATTTCTGTAATATCTAGCTAATAGTCTTTATGATTTCATCCCAAACATAAAGCCATTCCAGGAACAATTGCTTACAGCTGTAAATTTTCTAGTGAACAGAACTTCATAATTGTGACAGAAGAATGCCAGAGAAGCCAACCAGGCGAGGCGGTGAATGAAAATGTCACCAAGTTACCAAAGAAGACCTCAGCTTGGTTGTCACATTTCTTATGCTACTTCAGTGAAAGCTTCAGAAGTCCTCACATGTATGGGCATCAATTGGTCTCTCTTTCATTTCATCAGCGAATATTTGGGGCTGCTTGTTTTATTAAAATGCATCAATTTTGTTTACATAGTACAGCATTATTTGTCAGTTATTATTTGCATATGTAGCCGCTTTCTCCAAAAGCCACCCTCTAAAGGTGGTGACTCTGGGCCAGTCACTGTGTCTCAGCCAAACTCACTTCACAGGATTATTGTGGTGGTAAAAATAGGAGGAGGAAGGAGTATTATGTAGGTTCATTGCCTTGAGTTACTTACGATGTAATAAAGACAAGATAAAAATCTAATAACAAAATTGGAAGTGATCTTGGAGGTCTTCTAGTCTAACCCCCTACCCAAGTAGGAGATCCTATACCTGTCCAGAAAAATGGCTGTCCAGTCGCCAGTGATGGAGCACCCACAACTTCTGAAGGCAAGCTGCTCCACTAATTAATTGTTCTAAGTGTCAGGAAATTTCTCTTTAATTCTAGGTTGGACCTGTCTTTGATAAATTTCCATCCATTATGTCTTGTCTTGCCCTCAGGTACATGACATTATAATTACAGGCACATGATAAACCCATATTATTTTATCTCTGAAAAGAAGTGACAAGACTGTGGAATTAGTCTATTGCACGCATGCACACACTCAAATACAAACATTGTTCACTGTGTCCAGTGTTGCTTAAAATAAAGAAATCATTGCATCTGACAATTGTTCAGTTAAATACATATAGGACTGTTGTACAGCAAAGCTTATACTATAGAGTATAATATATGTATATTATCTCTTGAGAACTTTTGAAGTATCTACATGAAGTGTCTCTTTTTAAAAATATTGGTTTTAAATCCATATAAAATAGCTATTGGTGATATTTAGACTGTAATGGCAATTTCACTTTCCTTGACCATCAGCTTATCTTGAAAACATGTTGATAAATATGTACATGTGAAAGGCAGAGAAATGTCTTGAAAATAACTTGAATTTATTCCTTATAGCAGCTGGTTAAAACATTAGGTTATTCATTCATTGATAAATAACACAAAACCTCAAAGTTTAATTTATTGCAAACAAATCAGACAAGTTTATTTTAAACAATTCAATGTCTGGCTAAAGAGAATTTAACAAAACGTTAATATAACTTTTAATCAGGATTTTGCCAAAGTCATCCAAAATCTGTATGTAGACTTTTACTGCAGCTTTAAAAAAATACTTAAAATTGAATAAATATATTTGAAAAGAATCGTAAAGAATAGTGAAGGCTTTACTGTAGAAAAATGAGACATGAAAATGTAGGATTTTGTAAAAGTCTAGAATATCATGAAATATACAATGAACAAACTGGATGTCACAATTTGATATGATTTTATAGCACATTCATATTTGTGTGTTTTCTAGATTGCCACTTTTTTCAAATTGAAACAGCAAATCTCCCATATACAAATGAGTAGAGAAAAAGCATCTCTGAACTGAACATAGAAATCTTTCCAGATAAAAACAGAGGGTTATCACTCACACAGCCCTTTGTTACCCAAATAAAACCTTGTCCTGCTATCTGTGAAATTCAAGATTTTATATGGAGAGAATGTATATGGAAATGAGAGAACTGTGGAGTATTGTCTAGCAAACTGTCAATTACTGCAAATTCACAGATAGGGGGACACCATAAAAGAAGAAGAAGAAGAAGTTGCAAATAATATCGTTTATTGATTCTATTTTGCTCTTCAGATCTCATGAATGACCTGCTCGGGATTGGCTCATAACAATTGTTTGATATATACACACAGGCATTTCCCTCATCTTATCTTATTTCCTGAAGCAATTCTTTTCCAGCAACCTTCGCGCAGTGAGGTCAGCTCACAACTGTCAGAATTTTAACATGCGCACAAATTTCAGATCCCTGACATCAATGAAAGGAGGCAGGAGCAACACAGTACATCACATATATTACCTCACAACTATTTGCATAATTGGTCCAGAGGCAGCTCTCTATAAGAAGGGAAGACGACTTAATCTACCCAAAGGAACTCAGGAGCACTTCTGGTGGATGTCATCTGCGATTCAACGGAGGAAGGCAACTTTGAAGCTGAAACGTGTAAGTAGCTACAGAAAAATAGTGAGCCGACACAATTCTTCCACAACCTGAGCAACCTAAGGATTAAAGCACCTGGAAAGAAGGTAATAAATTCCATTTACTTTCTCTCTGCAGGCTATCTTGTCTATTAAACTTTTTCTTTCTTATGAACATCTCATAGATTTATCTAGTTGTGTACAGCTGCTATTCAATTGTTTTGAGTAATTAATAAAGCAGACTATTTACTGGATTGGAAAAATATACCTTCCGAATTTAATCTTGTAACACTTTCAACCTGAAGGTGTATGGAAATGACAGTCTCTCTCTCTCTCTCTCTCTCTCTCTCTCTCTCTCTCTCTCTCTCTCTCTCTCTCTCTCTCTCTCTCTCTCTCCCCTTCTCCCTCCCTCCCTCTCCCTCTCTTCTCTTTAAAAGGATAAATGTTAATTGTTTGCTCACAACACAGAATCAGATAGATCTTAAAAATTGCAACTGCTGTTAACTTTGCCAGCAAAGTTAAAATGTGTTTTAAGTCATTTAGTTACATGTTCACAAAAGAACAGCTTTTCTCTCATTTTCAAATGTTCTGAAAGCATTAGAATCTATTTTGACTGACATAAAAATACTGAGCGGTTTTAATGAAAATTATAATTAAGCCATGTGGATTTAAAGCATCATTTGGCAGCACAGTATGATACAAGCATTGTATTCATGTTGTAATAATTCTGTACAGGTATTCTACTTCAAATATAAGCATTTAAAAGAAATGGTGCATATAACATGACACAGAACTTGTTCTGATGTATTGATACAAAGTTTATATAGCCTATTCACATCTTTAATGTGAATAGGCTCCAGATAAACCACAGGCGTAAAGAAAAATAAGCCAGACTGTTTTCTCATATTATAGTCCTTATCTTTGCTCAGAGAGGACCATCAAATCCATGTGAAGATCTTTAGGCAAACCTAAGTGAGCTCGCAGAAAATTAAAATCATTCCCAGGGATAGTTTCATTAGAGGTGAATAAAAACAGAGAGCTTTCATGTGTTTCCTCAATACACCACTTTCCCCAAAGTGATTAGGAATGCTGCATTTTCTACACTTCTTAAAAAACCCATTTTCTCCACGTTCTGCCCATAGGATCTTGCTTTGCCATGTCCATCTCCATTTGGCAGCGGCTGCTGTTTCTATTGTTGGTTTTTACTAGTGTGTGTGTCAACTTGGGACAGCAATTTCCAGAAGAAGATGAGAAGGATGAAAAGAGTCTCTTTGATGACCTCTCCCCAGAGGCAGAAAGCCTCATCTTAAGTTCCATTTTCGGAAAGGTAGAAAATGCAGAAGAGCATCTAGATAAAGGTAAATATGAACACGAGAACTTCTATGGTTACATAACCGATGAAGATCCTTTCTTGTTCCTGTTTTTGTTTACATGCACAATTTCTGCCCAGAAAAGTCTTCATAATATTTTCCCCCTTTTAAGCAGGTGGGGGGAGGGGGGAGGGGGGAGAGACTACTGTTAAAATATAAGCACATCTTTCTTGGTTGCTAAGATGGAGAAAAGTTGTGTTATATCTGAAAGAAAATTTGGAATCCTAAATATTTCAGTTGTGTGCTGGTGGAAGGTTTTGAGAGTTGTAATTCAACATCTACAGAGAATGCCAATTTAAGAAAGGCTAGACCAGTCTTCCTGGGGGGGAAAAGATATTTTATTTTCTACCATACTCAACATTCCAATAAACATACCCAATATTATAATTTTAAATTTTAATATTTGGTCCTTCCTAGCGGTGTTGGGAAAGACCTCCAAAGAACAGCTAATGTTCAGGAAAGTCAACATTCAGCTGACTAGATTGTTTATTGATTTTTTGTTTAACGGTAATAGTGGTGTAGGACTTTTCACTACGCTCTCTGGGAATCAACAGGGTAGCTTATTCGGCACAGGTCATACTGTGCTATGTGACATGTATATCTCTGCTTTCTAAAAGAAATGGGCAGCTGATGGCTTTGATACAATAGCCAGAAAGTTACAATTTCTGCTTCCCCACATTTCTCGACATCTCTACACAGGGCTCACTCAACCTTATGGATGGGCCAATGATCATAAATTTTCAGGATTGCTCAGAGAAATACAGAACCCAAAGGCCATCATGTGAACCATATCAACCATTACCTTTCTCTTAAATGTAACAAAGATAGAAAGACATCAAGGTTTTTTTTTGAAAGCTTTATTTTTTCCAGTCTGATAACCAAGCAAGCTGAACCCATCTGATGCATATGACAGACCTATAATTCTTCCTCTTTGTCTCCATCTATTGTCTGCCTTCAAAGGAAAAGAGAATGCGGACAAGTTTAATGGTTTAATTGTGCTATCATTCTGAGATTAATTACATCCCTGTCAGCAATACTAATGCCTCTGATAACATGACATTGCTCCTGTCCTAAAATGCAATTGCTGTTAAATTCTCCAGTGACTTAAGTAAGAGTTCCAATCAAAACCTAGCTGGACATCCCTCCCCTCTGGTGTCTTTGGATCCTTTTCTTCTGCACGTTGTCTGCGCAGGACAGACAGATCCTATAATGGTTCTATGCCAGTTTCAAAGGTGATCTTGAATCACCTGGGAATTTTTTGCAGCCTGTATTTTGCTTCTATCTTTCTTCTTTTTCTCCCTTTCCAATTTCTCTACAACCAATGTCATGCCAGCTTCTGAGCTGCCCTCAGTGGGAACTTCATCTAGCCGGCCTAGCATAACCTCCATACTAACTATTAGATAGTTTTTAAACTTGGGATTTTAATTCGGTTTTTAGCGCAGGGTTTATTTATTAGAATAAGTATTTTAAATTTCATATATTTTATATATTTTGTATGTATTTTAACATCCCTGTGCGCCGCCCTGGGTCCTAACAAGGAGAAGGGCGGGGTATAAATTTAATAAATAAATAAAATAAATAAATAAACTTGAAGATTTTCTTCTGTGTGTGAAAAAAAACCTTTTTGGGTTCTTTTCCCAGACTCTTGTTATTACCTACAAGTTTGCCTGGGAAGTCATATGACCGAATGGCAGACAGGGCAGGGTTGCTATTTCCATTCTGTCATGCTGACTTTGATAATGGAGTTGATGGCAGATCAAAGGATGGCAAATATATCCAAAGAACTCTTTGTATGTTTGAACTTTTTGTATGTTTGAATCTCCTTTCTGATTCTCTATCTAAATGGAGGGTGATGGGCAGCTACAATTCAATGTATCAGTGATGGGCACCTACAACTCAATACTTCAAAGTCCCAAAGCCCACCTGCTCAAGAAGTAAAGGCAATTGTAAACTGGGAGGAGCAACCTGGGGGAGGAGAGGGCCTGAGGAGTGCAGGGAACATTCTGGTAAATTCCCAAAAGTGCTTTTTTTTCAAGAGGCAACTGAACTTTCTTGTTTGTCTTTGAAGATGATTTATTTCTCATCTAAGATGAGAAGCTGAAAAAGCTTCTTAGATGACAAGCCAAACATCTTCAAAGACAAACAAGAAAGTCCAGTTGCCTCTTGAAAAAAAAAAAAACACCTTTGGAACCACCATGACCTGGATGACTGAGAATCTCCATAGACATTCTGATAAACTGGTGCTTAATACTTGGTTATGGCAGCCATTTTGGAAGTGAACAAGCCCAGTGGTGGGTTTCTGCAGGCTCGCACCTACTCACAAGAACCGGATGGTGAAATTTAGAGAGCCGGTGAGAGGGGGTTCCACCGGCGGACCCAGAAGTAAGTCTGGCCTGCCGCTGCTGGTAACCCAATGGGAAGGAAAAGAAAAGAAAGGAAAGGAAGGAAGGAAGGAGGGAGGGAGGGAGGGAGGGAGAGAAGAGAGAGAGAGAGAGAGAGAGAGAGAGAGAGAGAGAGAGAGAGAGAGAGAGAGAGAGAGAGAGAGAGAATATTTATCATCACAATTGAGCCCAAAATTTTGGTTGCTAAGCAAGAGCGTTGTTAAATGAGTTTCACCACATTTTACAAGTTGGCCACTCTCACCCTGTCACATGACTGCCAAGCCACGCCCACAAAATAGGCCACACCTACAGAGTACCACTGAACAAGCCCACTGAACAAGCCCCACTGAACAAGCCCCTTTATAATAGCCATTTCACAAAGGTACCCATAAAATATTCTCGAAGATCTCGTCAGCTCCATGAAATAAAGAGTCTTATTCTTACATTCATTCACTTATTTATAATACACCTCCAAATATCATATTTTTAAACCCTTGTTTTGACCATGATCTTTGACCATGAAAATTGGTTAAAACCAATTGGTTAAAACCAATTTTGCCTAACTCTTTCTGAGTCAAACTGAGTAATTATAACCTGCAACAAGAACAACAATTTGCCAATTTCCAAATGAGCAGTAATATGAAGCCTTTCTTTGTACAGAGCCGGGAGCTTCTCAACTGGATTGGATCACCAAAAGGCAGCACCCTGGGAAGAGGATGTTAATGGATCTGGAGAAGAGGCAGCATCCTGGCAGAAGATCTCTCTCGGATCAAATCCTCAGCATTCCAAGCAGCCAGCTAGCTTACCTGAATGAATTATCCAAAAGGCAACATCCGGGCAAGAGGTACTTGCCTTACAACAAGCGGCAGCACCCTGGCAAGCGAGGCTGGGATGATGAGACTGAGAGTGAGGAGGAAACCTTAGAGAAGCGGCAGCATCCAGGCAAGAGGTATCTGGGTTCACAGACCCCAGACAATAATATTCTCTGTGACCCCCAGGAATCCTCTGAATGCAACAAAGGTAGCCTGCTGCTAGAGTTGCTCGATAAGATAAGCAAAGTCCACAGTGAAGAGAAGAGGCAGCACCCTGGAAGAGGTTCTTTGTTGGATGGTGAAATAGAAGCAGAGGAGTGAGAAACATTGTTTGTGTGTCTGTGTCTGTGTGTCTGTTGTATTCATTTTTTCATTCTTCTGGATGATTTCTGAATGACTTCCCCATCTCCTTCTGCTTGCTGACTTCTCTGCAGGTAATTCTTTGTAAGGAATATCACACAGAATGGTGGAGTACCATAGTCCAGATTTAGCATTCCATGGATGTGTGGATTTCATTTTAAAGAAAAGACTGAGATGTTTCCTTGAGTGACAGATAGTTGGGGTTGATACTTGTGTAAAACGAAGTTACTCACAAAAAGCCATACCGATGTACCTTTTCCCCCCAACTGTGCATGGGCTAATGATAAATACATAGAGAAGGTGGAGATTGTCATACCAGGAGACTAATTAGAGCTAATCTTGCTGCTCACTTCTGGTGCATCAGCAGCAAAGAGTCATGCTTCCTATTCAAGTCTGAATATTCTCTCATTACAGATATGAATTAAGTTACAAATGGAGAACTGTAATTCAGCAAGGATTGTGTAGAAGATCATGGTTATTATAATTCACATCTGTAATGGGAACTATTTGGTCTACACTCTTTAATTGTAAAAGATAAATGATTCCAACAAAGTTAGTTTGAAGCAGGACCTTTCCAGGTATTTAATAAATCGGAAGTGAATAAAAGAAAGGGAGAGTTCACAATCAGATTCTTATCATAAAGACAATATTGAGTATGTACTCTAGATCCACTGGAATATTGTGGTTAGTATCCACTACAATAGTCCATCCATCTGCAATATGGATGGATTAAAGAAGGAATCAACACAATGGCTTTTTAGATATTACTTATTCACCATGAAGATCAAAATCATATTATCAGACCTGTTTGGTTGCATTGCTTAAATCAGATCTTCCCAGTCTGGTGATGTTGAAATGAGTTGAAGTATAATTCTCATTGTTCTCAAGCTACATATCTGTGCTAGCCAGCTCTTTATAGTCCAACACATTTGCAGACCTTCAGATTGAGGAGGGCTCACAGTATTAATTTAGGATCACCATGGTGTGGATGTCATAATCTCTGGAGGATGAGCACTATGGGCTTCTGTAGTAGCTGGAGTTGGAAACTTACTATAGCTATCTTAGTCCTTGTACTAAGAATGATCTCTGGACTCTTAGACTTGAGTGATCCTTTTCTAAATTAAGTTATTATTAGTTAAGCAGAAACACAAAAAAATTTGAAGATATGGATGGAGAGAATTATCAATAGACAATAGAATATCAATTGCTTATATTATCCATTTAGTTCTGGAATGAGAAATGAACAGTGTCTTTAAAAAAAGAAAGAAACCTATTCCACATATATCAGTAATCCAACTGTGGAAGGACAGAGGACCTATGGCTGATATTTGATATTCTCCAACTTAATGTATATTATTTGTTTCCATATTGATAGAATATACCTCTCTATGTAGCAATGTGGTTTTCAAATCATATTTTCTAGTGACAGTATTTTCCATTCTGATACTTTCTAAGTTGGGGGAGGCTGTGAAATTACCAGATACCAAGTTGTGATAATATAAAAAGTTTATCTATGCTCATTGCTAAGGTGGAGCAAATGGAAGTTCAATGGAATGGAAATGTACACTGAGAAATATGTCTGTTTTAGCAATTAAACTTTTCCTATTATTGCAAGAATCAGTATGAAAAATCTATAGCCAAGAATTCCTGGTTTCAGCTAGATTCGAATAAAGTGGAAGTAAATCTTTCAATTCAAACTAATGATTGGCAAAAATATAATGATCGGTAACAGCAACAATGAAAATTTAAAAGAGGAATTAGTAGGCATCTTTATTTTATTGTGTGGATTTAATTTAAAAATGTGGGAAACTGCTTACCATGCTCAGAAGAAATGTATTCACTTTCTGTGAATTAAAAGTGTTCACTTGCCAAATAAAATTATAGTGTTCCAATTCAGCTTTCGTTTTGATTGTACAGAAAGAAAGTAAATAAACAATGTACCAAATTAAAATTGACTTCGAGATTGAAAAGGGGGGAAATGAACTTAATATAACAAGGTGATAAACTTGATATTTTAAATCAAAACTTGTGTATGACATGATTATATACAGGTGAAACAAAAAATTAGAATATCGTGCAAAAGTTCATTTATTTCAGTAATGCAACTTAAAAGGTAAAACTAATATATGAGAAAAGACTCATTACATGCAAAGCAAGATAGTTCAAGCCATGATTTGTCATAATTGTGATGATTATGGCTTATAACAAATCATGACTTGAACTATCTTGCTTTGCATGTAATGAGTCTATCTCTTATACTAGTTTCACCTTTTAAGTTGCATTACTGAAATAAATGAACTTTTTACACGATATTCTAATTTTTTGAGTTTCACCTGTATTTGTATGCAATATTAATCAAATGTTCATATAGAAAGCTGTTTTGTGCAAAATTAGATGTCTCTTTGAAATCTTTTTGAATACATGTTTTAAAAAAGCAACACACAAATATAGCATCTTTGCAGTACTTGGGCTGAAACATTTAATGGGTACCAGATAATAGTGATATTCCTACTGTCTGTCCTGCAAATATTTAACTGAATTAGTTGACATAAGACTCATAGATTTTAATTAACAGTTCATTTTAGCAAGTGTTCTAAAAAAGTGTTCTGACTAAAACATATGAAGAACGATTGCAGGACTTGGGTTTGGCTAGTCTAGAAAAAATCAGGACTAGAGAGGACATGATAACAGAATTCCAGTATTTGAGGGGCTGCCACAAAGAAGAGGAGGTCTAATTATTGTCCAAAGCACCAGAGGGCAGGACAAGAAACAATGGATAGAAACTACTCAAGGAGAGAAGTAACCTGGAATTAAGGAGAAACTTCCTAACAGTGAGGACAATTAACCAATGGAACAGTTTGCCTTCAGAAGTTGTGGATGCTTCTTCACTGGAGGTTTTAAAGAAAAGACAATCACTTGTCTCCTGCTTCAGAAGGGGGCTGGACTAGAAGAGCTCCAAGGTCCCTTCCAGCTCTATTCTCATTCTGAAATCTGTATGTTGTAAGCAATGCACACTGGTAACCTACTTAGACAATCTGCGAGAAGCAGGTAGGGAATCCCTGCTATTGTGTCATCATCACAGAAGGACACTCACCTAGACTGATATAACATGTAGATCATGAAGCTCCAGATTATTGCTACCCCAATAAATCTACTGAATCCATTCCAATATATAATTAAAGAACTTCTGAACTTGTGCTTAACTTATAATCAATGAGCCAGATCAAAGCAAAAAAAACATACAAAATCAACATAATCACAATATGATATTCCATATGTTTAACCGCACAGAATTTAGTCACAGTAATACTAGCATTAGACTATAAAGTATGAACTCTATATAATAAATATGTCCATCTTGAATATTGATGAAGCAAATAAGAAAAATTACCATAAGCAAATAAGAAATAACCATAAGCAGTATATACTAGGCAATGGTTTGAATTTCTTCTGATCCATATAAACAAACCTGTTCAACTAAGGAAATTTTTGTGTACCTGTTGATAGGAATTTTGATGATGACATGTTACACTGGGTCTGAAAGAGATAGAGAGATCTGGGGAATTCATCTTCTTTCTGGCAGCTTGCCAGCTACTGTGATGGACCCACTATGCTGGGAACTCCATAATTTTTTGGAGGGTCCCATACTTTGTAGCACAGGCCACAGGGATGGCACTTTCCTGGGTATTTTAGATGAAACGCTGCATAAGGTGTGCGTTGTGGACATCATTTAGGTTTCTCAGTGAATCTGGATGGAGTCCCAATCAATCAGATATCCCAAATGGCACGGCTCGGAGTTGCCTGGGTGATTCTGCAGTCTTCTTGTATACAGTTTTTGCTAAGCCTGCCTTTTCTTTAAGAGGGGTTGAGCAGTCCGTCTCGCCTTCACAAAATTCAAGGCATGAGGAATTGCATCTAGAAGCCAGAATAGCTTCCATTGCATTTTTTTTCCTGCCCCTTCCAATTTCAAGCATATGTTGCAGGGAGATTCTTCATGCACCACAGTGATCTATGGGACACAGGATAACTCTTATAATGCAGATAATTCCAGATGAAGGACTGACAGGGAAGGCTCAATAAACTTTGAGTACAGTTTTCTGAAAGGTCATCCAGAAGATGAAGTTGAAAGCCACACTGCAATTTTCTCCTCAATTTTGGCTCAGCGTCCCCTGGGTGATTCTGCAGTCCTCTTGCATACAGTGCCTTTCTTTAAGAGGGGTTGAGCAGTCCGTCTCTCCTTCAAAAAGTTCAAGGCATGAGGAATTACAGATGCAGGAGCTCTGGAAAGGAAAACACTGGAATAGAAATGTTAGGGGGGGGGAGACATTCTTATGGAGAAACGCACTGAGACAAATGCTACAAGAGGCAACAGTTTGTTTGTTTGTTTAGCACTAGCACTTAGACTTATACATCACTCCACAATGTATTACAGCACTCTCTGAGTGATTTACCACATCAGTATAGTGCCCCCAACAATTTCACTCCTCATTTTACCAACCTTGGAAGGATGGGAGGCTGAGTCAACCTTGAACCACTCAGGATCAAACTTTTGGCAGTGGGCAGAGTAAGCCAGCATTACTGCATTCTAAACACTGTGCTACCATGGCTCTTTATATCCCATTTATTCATATCCTACCTTTATTATTTTTAGATGTAACTTAGGGCAGTGAACATATCCAACACCCCTGCTCCTCCTATTTTCCCACAAGAACAATACACTGAGTTGGGTTGGACCCAACTTTCTTTCATGGCTAAGGTAGGACCTGAATTCATGGTCCCTGCCTTAACCACTAGACCAAACTGGCTCTTATTTCAATTGTTTTGTTGATAAGGGACACATACCTTCACTCTTGTTTTAGCACCTCATTCATTTTCTTAGTTTGACCAGGTGAGCTAGGATGATGAGACAACTACATGAATGCTTGTGTGATATTGTGCAGGTGAGAATCAGTAACAAAATCCACGAAGACACACTCCCAAGATTTCAGAGAGAAATTCAGATGCTGGAAGAACTCAGCTGATTTCCCAGAAATAGACTTTCCTTGTTGAAAAACATGCTAAGAGACGTCCTTAACATCTACTCTGATATTTGACTACCAGAACTGACAACCTGGGTTTTAATGCTTCCCAGTGTCCAGCAGTTCTATTGTCATGGCAGGGCTATAACATTTCTTATTTAAAGGAAGAGACATATATGAATGATCATTGTGAAACAGATGACCCACATTTGATGTGCAAGGCAAAATAATATTCTCTGGGGGTCCCTGGAGAGCATCTATCCAAGCCTTTGCATAAACACTGTTATTGTTGCATTTCAATCTCATCAAGCAGAGCAACAGTCTATCTCTCTCAGTCAGTTCTAATCTTTTAATAGGGTTTCTTTTACCTGGGAAGAGCTAAAGTTGCATACATATTCTCATACATATGAGAATTTATGTACGTCACATGGAAATTAAAATAGGAGAAAAACTGGATCCCCCAGATTGGCTAAAGCAGGAGAATTTGCGCTTTCTTCAGAATGTCTAGATTCTTGTGGTCTATGTGCAATTGTACTGGTTGGACTGTACCCCATGAAATGTCTCCATTACTAGAATGCTACCTCAATGGATAGTGGTTCCTTATTGAAAATAAATGTTAGGATATTCAGCCTTATATTGGGTTGACAATATATATGAGCCTATGTTCTTGGCTGTAAATATACAGCTCTACTATAAGGAAGCTCAGGAACGCAACTCATTCCCTGTTTGATCCCTGTTTGATTCCTTGTGATCCTGTGTTTTCCTGATTGCCGTTGAAGAAGAAGGAGGAGGTTTTGTTTGCATCACTGTGAGATAAACTTTGTTTGGTGAAGGACTGTTATCATTGTTTGAGAGTTAGTCGGAAGAAGCATTTTAGTTGTTACAAAGTAAAGACTATTTATTTTCTTACTATCACTGTTTTAGAGTTTGTTTGTGATTACAGCAACGAATCTCTTTACTGTCCGGTGTATTACACTATTCTGCATTTATTTGCTAACCCTGGTTAAGGGACCAGAGTTGTACACTGGTTCTGAACCCAGAGCTGCTAACAATAATCATAGTTTAATTCAGCTATAGAGCCTGTGAAACATTGCTTTGTTTCATAAATTTGTGAGTGGGATTTGGGTATCTGAATAGAGAATGTAACAAAAAAAGGGGGGAATTAATTTCTGGCTTTTCCTTGCCTAATAAATATCTAAACAGTAGTCTTTCTGTTCCACCCTTATGCAATGTCATCTACACAGACCTTGGAAGTGGCCTTTTGCTACTGATGCCTCCCCACTTCCCCCCCCCCCCCTTGCTTCCTAGGAATAATATCTCCCTGGAGTTCAGACTATCTCTAATACATTTGATGATTAGTAAACTTATTGGCTGTTTGGGCTCTGAAAGAGAATAAGGTTCCTCTTACTGGGGAAACTCCCCCCCCCCCCCAGTGATTTGGTATTTTCTTTCTCCCTTTTTTGGATTATTATTGTAGCTGTTATTTTTATGAATTTGTTTATTTTTAACCTGAATCCCAAAAGAGAACTGCCTGGAGTCATTTGCTGATTGGAGAAGCATAAGCTTGATAAATAAGTAAGGAAGGGATAAATATTCTACCGCATTTAAGAAGTAAGGAGTCCATTCAGCTGGAAGAAACAGCTAGGGCGAAGGCAGCAATCACGAAGTTTGTTTCCACCAAAGTTTTAAGAAATACAAGTAAATGAAGCATAAAATAGTTAGATTGTCTCACAGTGACCTTTAGAAATTTCTCCAAACATCCTCCCCCCTCTTAAATTTGGTTAAAGAGACAGGGACAAGCTATATAATTAGCAATTCATTTTAGAGAAGCTCATCAGAGAAATGATGTCCCCCACACACCAAGATGCCTTTGGAAGGGCTCATCCTCCATATGAAATCATTATAATTAGCTGCATCTTCTTAAGGGATACGTGGCGTTGAGTAACCTTTTATTGTTACTTTCATGATTCATCATCTGAAGGAGGTTATTGGGATTATGGAAAAAATCCTAATGTTTCCATTTCAGTGATTAACAATGCCAGCATATGCATGGATGTCTTGCTGCATACAGAAATGTATATGGCAGCCGTTCTTTTTATTCCTTCTTAGTTTCAGCTTTAAGTGTCCTCTCTGTGCAACACAAAATGGCCACAAGGATTGAGCTTTTATCATTGGCTTTCCAATGACAATGTAACACCCAGAAGCAGTAATAGTGAGTTTTGAAACGTCCCCTTCCCCGGCTTCTATTTCTCTGCAAAAATTGAGGCTTGTTTTTCAAGTTATATTTAAACTGCCATGGCTTGACTCCAATCCTTTGGCAAGGTAGGAGGCTAGTCATCAGCCATCAGAGGCTGTCAATACTCATTAAACAAATACCCTCCAGAGAAAATGCTATTTGCATTGCCAAAGCAGATGTAGACAATAACAGTTTATAAATAGCTTTGATTTTTAGAACTTGTTGCTTGGTGCTGTCACATTGATATGTCTTTTCATCTAATGGCTTCTCAATTTCAGATACCTGGGATAATTTTTTAAACAACAACAACAACAAACTTCCAAGCAATGTTGAAACACAAACTCTCTTGGGGTTCCTATAGGGTCTTATTTTTTTTTTAAATTAAATTTATACCCCGGCCTTCTCCAAACGGACCCAGGGCGGCGCACAGGGATGTTAAAACACATATAAAACATATAAAATTTTAAAAAACGTATTCTAATAGACCCTGCGCTAAAAACCGAATTTAAAAAAACCCAAATTTAAAACTATCTAAGAGTCAGTAATGGGGGTTATGCTAGGCTAGGTCTCATTGCTCATATAGAGCTCTGGATGAACACCAATACAATACAATAGCAGAGTTGGAAGGGACCTTGTAGGTCTTCTAGTCCAACCCCCTGCGTGGGCAGGAACCTTATACCATTTCAGACAAATGGCTATCTAACATCTTTTTAAAGATTCCACATTCTGACTATCAGAAATTAGCAAATATAAGTGAGCGTGGATGTATGTGTAGTTCCTTACACAGAGGAAAACTGGGGATCCAATTACTATTGAACAAATCGGATTGAAGGAGAGTTTGGTTTCTATGAAACAAAATGAAAATGCCATCTGAGAATCTTTATTCCAGCTTTTCCCAACAAGAGTCCCTTTAATATGTGGTAGTAAATTTACTAGGTTTACTGTCCATACATCTGTGGTGTTCTCAGCCTGGGTGAATTTCCTTATACTAACAAAAATAGCCTCATTGTAGGTAACAATTCAGTTAGTTAGTAGCATAATACAATGATTCCACTGAGCAAAGTCCCTTACACAAGGGAAAGTGTTGAATCTTCAGAAATACCATCCAAAAACAAGCAACACCACTTCTGGAGTATCACAAATGAATTATGTTGAATAAATAAGGATTGAATCTGAATTAAAATGAATCCTTACCTGTCTAATCCTTAAGCTTATGCAGGCCAGCTGCTGATTTACAAGATTGTCTTGTGCAGAATTCTATGCTGCACTCCACCGCCATTTTTTTTAAAAAAAATTACCTAAATTACATAATAGAACTTATGTGGATTGCAACAGAGATGGGTTGCTAATTTTTTTACTACCGGTTCGGGCATGCTCACACGCATGCACGATGCTTCTGCGCATGTGCAGAAGTGTCCAGGTGGGTGGGTGGAGCCTCCCACCACCACTACTACCGGTTCGGCCAATCCGAGCCAAACCGGCAGCGACCCACCTCTGGATTGCAGGTATAGTTTTTGTCACCGGTCTTGGAGTGAAATGCACACGAATGAAGTCAACAAGCTTGTTAATGATATTCTACCTCCTTCTCTCTCTTGATTTAAATTTGTAATTAGCATTTCCACATCTTGTTGTTGGCAGCTCTGTGTCTATATATACTTACAAAAGAAATATAGGATGTAAATAAAAATACCTCCAAAAAAACTCACTTGTGAGCTAAGTTTATTGGCACCCTAGACCAGAGGTGGGTTGCCAATTTTTCTACTACTGGTTTGGGTCCACTCCCATGCACCTTCAAGCATCTGGGCAGGTGGGTGAAGCCTACCAACTACCGGTTCACCTGATCCAGGCTGAACTGGGGGGGCAACCCACCTCTGCCCTATACCTTGTCAGCTTTATTCACAGTGTTGTAGTAAAGCATCACATCTAACTAACTTTGAATCCAAGCACAGCACTTTCACAGTGAAGCACCACAATCTCACCTGAGGTAATTCAGGCCTCACATTATTCATCTTCTGAACATACTAAGGAACTTGGGTGACAACAATGGTGGGCTGAGGGGCATTTTGCTCGAAGAGGACAAAAAGTAAATTTCTAATATTTGCTTCAGTGGCAGACAATATTTGGGCCATAGGTACACGTGAGTCAATCCTCAGTGTATTTTTCTAAAAGCATCCTAGATGTCAAAATCCCAAAGGTGCTTCTTGAAGAGGCAACTAGACTTTCTGGGTTTTCTTTGAAGACTTTTCAATTCTCATCCAAGGAGCTTCTGGGACAACCATGGCCTGGATGACTGAGAATCTCCACAGACATCTAGATCGCAAAGCTTGGCAAATACTGCTGTAGAAGAAAGCTACTAGCCTTTGGACATACTTTGAAAACAATTCTTGTACTACTGGGTCAAAAAAAAAAGGTTGTCCCTAAAGCTCTGAAATGACCCAAATGGCTGAAGAAGTAAATGGACGAAGTCATTTGAAAAGTGCTTGACAAGTTCTCATTTACAGTTCATATAAATTAAAATATCTTACTAGTCTTTTTGCATCTGCAAAAAGTATGAGTAAATCATCAGGAAGTTCTTTTCTCTCTCTCTGAAACAGCAAAAAGCCTTGACAGTCTTGACATACCATATTTTTCAGAGTATAAGAAGCACCTTTTTTCCTCTAAAAAGAGGCTGAAAATCTGGATGCATCTTATACATCGAATACAGCATTGTTTGCCTCCTGGAACCCCTCCCCCTTCACCAAACTGGCTGTGCCTAGTCTTATGGAGGGTTCCAGAGAACTCCTGGGTGCTGGGGAGGGCAGAAATTAGCCTAAAACGGGCCGTTTCCTTCTCCCCCAGCCCCCAGCAGCACTCTATAAGCCTCCATAGGGCTATGCATGCAATTTATTTGACAATTTATTTGTTTTTGCGATAAATGGCCCATTCTTTTGCTCATTTTTTACCCCCACCCCCACCCCCCAGGAGCTCTCTGCAAGCCCCCCCAAGGCTATTCATGCTTTTTAGTTGAAAAAAAATGGCCCCATTTGCGCAGAGAAATGGGCCATGGGGGGGGGTGTTTGCAGAGTGGAAAAACACTTTCTAAGCTTTTTAACTGTTTCTGTGCCAGCAGAAACAAAGTCTTAAGGTTTGTCAGCAATTTCCTTCTCCGGGACATGGATAAATACACTTGGAAACATCAACCTACCTACCTAGTCTCCCTTTCTCTCTCTCTACCTACTCTCTCTCTCTTTCTCTCTCTGTCTCTGTCTTTCTTTCTCTCTATCTTTCTACCTACCTACACACACACACTCAACCTACCTACCTACTGTATTTCTCTCTCCCTCTCTCCCTACTGTATTTCTCTCTCTCTATTTCTCTCTCTATTCTTCTACCTACCTACCTATCTACACACACACTCTCTCCTTACCTACCTACCTACTGTATTTCTCTCTCTCTCTCTACCTACTGTATTTCCCTCTTTCTATTTCTCTCTCTATCTTTCTACCTACCTACCTACCTATACACAGACACTCTCTCCTTACCTACCTGCTATATTTCTCTCTCACTCTACCTACTGTATTTCTATCTTTCTCTATTTCTCTCTCTATCCTACCTACCTATCTACCTACACACACACACTGTCTCGTTACCTACCTTCTGTATTTTTCTCTCTCTCTATTTCTCTCTATCCTTCTACCTACCTACCTACCTCCTACACACACTCTCTCCCTCCCTCTCTCTCTACTGTATTTCTCTCTCTATTTCTATTTCTCTCTTTATCCACCTACCTACAGATGTAAGGACCCCACTGGTTGGATCCGACCCCCGGGTCTTGAGTTTCACACCTCTGTTCTAAAGTAACATGTCTATTCCAGCTATTAATGTCTAGTCAGGTTAGGATTCCGTGTGGATCATTATTTCATATGTAACCAAGAATATGGGACGCACTGAGGTAGTAATACCATTTGACTAATAAAATGAATGCTACAATTGTTTTATACTATGGCCTCAACACCCCTCACTCCAAAGGCTGTTCCTAAAAAGGGGATGGGGATGAAATGCCTTGACTCATGTGAAGATAAACATTTTATTTTCATTATGGGCAAGTTAGTAATAGATGCAGTTCATTGGTTTTGAACCGGTGTCAAACCAGTGTGTCTGATATTTATTTTAATCAAGTTTTAATATAAGGAAGTCCACTTTATAGCACGATGTACATAATCAAAGACCTAAGGAACAGATAACCAACTTAGAAGAGTCTTCTATCATAGGCAATTTAAAATATTTACGTACATAGATACCATCATGTTCAAAATACTTTTTTGAATGAATATTTACAACATAGAGAAGAGGAATAAGAAGAAATTAAAGATATGTAGAAAGAAAAAAAGGGGAACACAGCTGAAACTAGTTTATTATCAACACCATCCCAATTTAAATTCTATAGCAGTCTAGCTAGAGATCTGCAGTTTACATAAAAACTTATGCTTCTTAATAAAAAGCATTAGAAAAGCTGTTACCAGATTCCTCTTGATTTTTGTTGTTTGCTAAGATAACTAGCAAAATTAGCAACAGACTAACATGGCTCTTCTCCTGTAATAATACAGACCTTTCTAGTCTTGCAAACTATTTTAGTTTCCACCACATCAGTGGTGGGTTGCAGGCGATATGCACCGGTATAGGTGTACCAGTGCCTACTGGGAGCACTGGGTACCGTTCTGGTATGGTGCTCCAGAGGGCCCACCTGCCTGCCCGAGCTCCTTACCTGCTCTGCTGTGCAGGTGTATCTGAGGGACGCTGGGCCCTGTTCCACCATACTGGTTGCAACCGGATGTGTGTTAGCAACTCTGGGTTCAGAACCAGTGTTACAACTCTGGTCCCTTAACCAGTGTTAGCAAATAAATGCGGAATAGTGTAATTTACCGGACAATAAAGAGATACGTTGCTTTAACAACAAACAAACTCTACAAACTCTGATAGTAAGAAAATAAATAATCTTTACTTTGTAGCAACTAACATACTTCTTCCGACTAACTTCTCACACAATAATAACAGTCCTTCACCCAACACAGATATCTTACAGTGATGCAAAACAAATACTCCTTCTTCACAGTTTCAGCTCCTCAGCACAGGAATCAAAGGGAATCGAAAAGGGAACGGACTGTGTTTCTGACCTTGATTATATGGTAGAACTGATAATCACAGCAAATCAGAATTCAAACACAGTTCTTAAAGCTACATAACTCCTTAAGAACATAGGCTCATACATATTGTCAACCCAATATAAGGCTGAATATCCTAACAATGTGGAACCCACCACTGCACCACATCCATACATTGAGTGGAACGTTACCTTTTATCCTTTAAAATTCTCACCTCTCTTTCTAAGATCTCATCAAATCTATCCTCACTCTTTTTTCATATCTGTTTGGCAATTCAATTTTCATTTTATTTATACGAACAAGCCACATCAACATACTGTATTTCCATAATAACTGTCTTTTGCATTCAATCCTTATTCATTTAACAGAGTTGTTGGCCCTATCTATTCTAGTTTACATTTAAGTACCTCATCCTCACTGTATTCAAATTACTTTTATATTTTATCTGATATAGTTGACTCTAATTTCCAAATAGCAAAAAGGGAAGAAGCAAACATTTGTCTAAAGCTTCTGCCTTTAGACAGTCGATCCTAGCAACACATCATATACACTACCTTTTTAATCAGTATTTGGGAATCTTAAAATTTCTTCACTTCTTCCTCTCTTCCCGCATCTTTAGGAAACATTATACGAAGATATACAATTTTTTTTTGTCAATCATACAATCCATTTTCCCCATGAAACCATATCACCCTGGTTTCTAATACATCAATTTTTATGAGGTATGATTGCATAATATAATATATAGATGTTGATTGAAAATTGTTAGGATTCTCAGTCAACTACTTAACTTCATCTATGTTTAAAAGTGCTAATTACAACTCTAATCTTCAGGTCTAAGCATTTCTTATATCTATAAACAGATAAACAATAAAGGATTTAAATACCTGATTTTACGATGCATCTTATTATGCTCTTATGTTTTAGCATTCATTAAACATTTCATTGATTTGCATACATGCTTCTGTTTTATCATCTACTGCTTTTATAGCATTCAGCCATCATCCTTGAACCCATGATTCGACATAACTTTTTAGGAATTCAAATATTCACTTTGTGATATGCTCTCTCTAAATCAGTGAATGTATAGTAAACGTTTTTTCTCACATACATTTTTAAGTGAATGGAGTCTATTTTAGTATATTATGCAGGCTATAGCATGTTGACTTACAAGAGAATTTCTATATTGGAGATTCTACCTTAAGAATGTTGGGGTAAAACTAGGTTTCCTTGCACATATGCATATCATACTGGTCAAAATGTGCCACAGCTTACCAATAAGGATAGCTCTTGACTTACAATCATAATTGAGATCAAAACTGCTATTGCTAAGCTATGGTGGTTAAGCAAGTCATCACATGAGTGCATCTTTTTGTTTTGTTTTGTTACAGTGAACCACCTAAGAGAATCACTATGGTCATTAAGCCAATTGAGCTTCCCCCATTGACTTAGCTTCTCAAAAGCCAGCTGGGAAGACCACAAATGCTGATCATGTGACCATGGATACTGCAACCATCGTAAATGCATGCCAGTTGCCAAGCATCAAATTGTAAACTTGTGATCATGGGAGTGCTGTGACTGATACAAGTAAGTCACTTTTCCCCCATGCTGACGTAATTTTGAACTATTACTAAATGAACGATTGCAGACCAGGGGTGAAATCCAGCATGTTCTGACAAGTGCTGAAGAAGCGGTAGCAGAAATTATAAGTACTTCGGAGAACTAGCACATGCCACCTCTGGCTGGCCCCAGAGTGGGGAGGGAGTGGGGATTTTGCAGTATCCTTCCCCTGGAGTGAGGTGGGAATGGGGATTTTGCAGTATCCTTCCCCTGCCATGCCCACCAAGCCACACCTACAGAACCGGTAGTAAAAAAAAAAAAAGAATTTCACCACTGTTGCAGACTAACAGTTCTTACTGTTATTTAGCCGTGGTGGCACAGGGGTTAGAATGCAGTACTGTAGACCAGGGGTCCCCAACCTTTGCAACTTTAAGTCTGAAGGACTTCAGCTCCCAGAGTTCTCCAGCCAGCAAAGCTGGATGGAGAAGTCTGGGAGCTGAAGTCCTTCAGACTTAAAGTTGCAAAGGTTGGGGACCCCTGCTGTAGACTACTTCTGCTGACTGCCGGCTGACTGCAGCTTGCTTAGAGAGGGCTGTAAAGCACTGTGAAGTGGTATATGTCAAAGTGCTATTGCTATTGCAGAATGCTGCATGAGACATGTGGATGACTAAAGCTGATAACCTAGTCTTCACTTCCACTTTCAGTGTAATTTAAAGTAAGGTTTCTTATACTCTTCTAAATATGTATTTCCAAAAAGAGAATTGCAATGATAGAGTTAATCTGCAAGACCGCCTCCTACCAAATACCTCTCTCCGACCAGTCTGCTCCCACAGAGAGGGCCTCCTCAAGGTGCCATCGGCCAGTCAATGCTGGCTGGCGACCCGTAGGGGGAGAGCCTTCTCTGTGGCAGCTCCTGCCCTCTGGAATGACCTACCCCCTGACCTACGCACAACCACGGACCTGCACCTTTTTCGCCGAGCCCTGAAAACCCATCTATTTCGTGCGGCCGGCCTGGCATAGTTTTTAATTTGTTTTATTAGGGATTTTATAGGTTATTTTAGAGCAGGCCCATTTTTTTAGAATTTTTAGTATATTTATTGAATTATTGGATGTTTTTGTTGTGGTTTTTATTATTGCCTGTTCACCGCCCTGAGTCCCGCAAGGGAGAAAGGGCGGTATACAAATGTAATTATATAAATAATAAATAAATAATGAAATATAATGTTCTTACTATTTTAAATAAAAGGAAAATTTTGACTTCAAAACAGTTTTGATATGATGGCACGTTCTGTGGCTGGGTCCATCTTTCCATTAATGCAGTGTCACACACTTTAAATTGCTAGTCAGACAGGGATGGTTCTATTTTTGATTCCCCTTGTCATTTTATCACACCTTTACCTGACAGTCATAAAAAATGAATTGCATTTTTATGAGGCATTGAGGGTATGTCCCAGGGTAGAGAAAAATTCAATTAATGCATCATCATCGTCCAGACGTTGCTGCAAATCCTTGCAATTTCAGCCACTATTACTCATAATGATACTATTATTGAACAAAATGATCACAAGTGAGTACTGATTGTTCCACAGAACAGAGGAAAAAAGAATTTATATTTGAGTTTTGGATATAGGTGTCGGTATCTGTGCAAACTATATCATCAGAAAAGTTCATGAAAGAAAAGCATTCTAAAGATATAAATTAATCTAATAGAAATTAGAGTCAGCTTGATTAAATGCCCCATTTTCTAATGTGTATTTTTGGAAGTGAAACTCAGGAACTTTGTATAAAAAATAAAAAGTTGCACACACTATCTTTATATACATTTTCTGTTTCATAATTATTGTTCTTTGAAATTGTAGAAGCTATTGTCATTTTTACATACTGTGTGTGATTGGAAATAATCTATCTACCTTTTCTTGTCTTCCCTTTCATTTTATTTTTCATTTTATTAAATTTATGCCCCGCCCTTCTCCAAACGGACCCAGGGCGTTCCCTATTCTCTGGGATTTCCTACAATATGTCTGAGTGGCATAATAATTCTACTTTGTTACTAATTTAATTCATTTTCTGTTTCACATTATAGACTGAATAGGGAAAAACTTGCTACAGACTATCTTCCCCCACCAACAAACCAAATCAAACTTAGAATTAACCAAGCCACTATGTTGTACTAAATGCAGCTGCTAGACTTCGGACTGACGTGTTTTGTGTGAATTCAGACAGTGATAATTCTTCAATATTTTTGTTCCATTTTATGAACAATCTCACCAGGAAGATTCTGAGTTCAGATACTACACTAAACTATGAAAGTCTACGTTAGTGGAAAGGTGAGAAATAATGTAATAAAATTATTATTATTATAGGTTGATGCAATAGTACTTGTAATAAGGATCCTCTTCATATGTATCAAAAGCCCTTTGCTTCAGCAACACACACACACACACACACACACACACAAAGAAGGAAGAAATAGGGTACACATTGCACATCCTTCCTGACCTACCTTTTGCACATATACCTTTTGCACACCCATTGCAGCATGATCTCCCTAACCAATGCTGCACCTCAATCACACCTTCCTAACCAGCACTGCAGCTTTGAGTGCTTTCCCTGACCTGCCTCTTGTATGCTGCCTTGTACCTGTGCAGCAGTGGCTCTTCCGTCTCAAGGATTGGCTCATAGATTTCCACTGCTCTCCTCTCCTCTGCCTTCTACGCATCTGCCTTCTGTGCATCCGCACACCCACACACCAGGCACTGGACCCAACTTCCTTCTCTTCCTCATCAGCCACCTCCAGACCTGGGGGCTGTTGACTCTCCATCTGAGGGCTGATGGATGGCAGACTCCACCTGTCTCTATCTCTGACAGCTCCATTCCCTCTTCCCCCTCAGAGCTCTCAGGTTGCCTTAATGCTGGCTGTGACTCCCTGGATTGCTTATTTCTACCTTATGACTATTATTAAGTGTTGTACCTTATGATTCTTGATAAATGTATCTTTTCTTTTTATGTACACTGAGAGCATATGCACCAAAGACAAACTCCTTGTGTGTCCAGTCACAACTATCCTATCCTATCCTATCCTATCCTATCCTATCCTATCCTATCCTATCCTATCCTATCCTATCCTATTCTATTCTAAAAAATACAGGAGCCCCCAAAAATTAAAACCTTCCCTATATGTTTTATAAATATCTGTCTGGATCAGGAGCATACCCTGTTTTGATGGATTTAACAATTTCTAATATTGTTTTTAATTATAATGGGACAGATAAACCAGCAATCTAATCTTGTAGGGAAAAACCCCTTTAATCCATTCACAAGGTTCCAATGCAGAATCCAAGTTAAAGTTGAGTACAAAAACTTTTTAAAATTACAATAATTAAATATATCAACCTGAGACACAATTGGTAGAAACATTATCAGATTATGCTTCTTGT
This sequence comes from Rhabdophis nuchalis, assembly GCA_039707465.1. Lineage (NCBI taxonomy): Eukaryota > Metazoa > Chordata > Lepidosauria > Squamata > Natricidae > Rhabdophis > Rhabdophis nuchalis. The sequence goes on from CM077646.1 coordinate 68,268,227, forward strand.
TTCATTCTAGAAGCCAATAATTTACCAGGTCTCTCCTGTTTCCAATAATTCTGCTTTATATAATTTAATGAATATTCAATATCTTCTGAATATAGATGAACAAGTTACAATGTAGCAGATCTAAAGGCATTGTATCTTCCCCAAAAAGGATTTTTTGACTAAATATTCAGAGCTCCTTAACTTTCTTTTCCAAATTATTGGACTGAAATATTATATCTGATCTTCTATCAAGCATTCCAGATAGTTGCAAAAATAATGCAGATTATGTATTTTATTAATTCTTGTGTTAAGTATGTGTGTTTGTCCATACGTGTACTTTCAAATGCCAAAACACTAGCAAAAGAAAGATACTCTGATAGAAATGAAAAATATGATCTGTTAGTAATAAAAGTGAGTTTGTTGTAAACTGTAATATAATGGGCTAGTATACTAATTATAAAAAATACTGCCTATCACAGATTAATTGGTCTGTTTGATAGAACAAGAAAAGAAATATTCCTTTAGTCATATGTGCTAACTACACCACCTAGTGGCATTATAAAATTACTTCCCCATAGACAGCTTGTAAAATAATAATTAGCCTTGTGAAACATCGATTTTAAAACTTTGTTTGCACCCCACATGCATCCATGCGGGCGACGCCGGGCCCATTCCAATCGTACCAGTTGGAACAGGATCCAGAACCCACCACTGATGCCATACCAAAAAAACTTAAATGACACAATATATGCATTGACAAAATTCTCATCTGTCAATTACTATAAATCATACTACTGGAATCCATACATATACTACACCAGTACTTTACAACATCCTAGGGTCTTGGGAAGAACTCAATGCACATGAAGGCCAACATCAGTTAAAAACCTGGCAGCAGTGATTTCACATTTTTGTATAGTATAATAGAAACCAGAGGTGGTATTCAGCAGATTCTGACCAGTTCTGGAAAACCGGTAGCGGAAATGTTGAGTAGTTTGAGAACCGGTAAATACCACCTCTGACTGGCCCCGTCCCCATCTATTCTCTGCCTCCCAAGTCCCAGCTGATCAGGAGGGAATGGAGATTTTGCAGTAACCTTCCCTTGGAGTGGGGAGGAAATGTTTAAAGTATCCTTTCCCCCGCCACGCCAGTGGTGGGTTTCTGCAGGCTGGCACCTACACGCAAGAGCCGGATGGTGAAATTTAGAGAGCCGGTGAGAGGGGGTTCCACCGGCGGACCCAGAAGTAAGTCTGGCCTGCCGTTGCCAGTAACCCACTGGGAAGGAAAGGAAAGGAAGGCAGAAAGTAAGAAAGGAAAGAAAGGAAGAAAGAAAGAAAGAAAGAAAGAAAGAAAGAAAGAAAGAAAGAAAGAAAGAAAGAAAGAATCATCACAACTGAGCCCAAAATTTTGGTTGCTAAGCAAGAGCGTTGTTAAATGAGTTTCACCACATTTTACAAGTTGGCCACTCCCACCCTGTCACATGACTGCCAAGCCACACCCACAAAATAGGCCACACCTAGAGTAGGTTCTTAAAAAATTTGAAACCCACCACTGCGCCACGCCTACCAATCCACGCCCACCAAGCCATGCCCACTAAGCCACACCACACCATGCCCACCAAGCCAAGCCCACAGAACCGGTAGTAAAGGTTTCTGAATCCCACCAGATAAAAACATTAAATGACAACTGGTTGGATTCTAGACTGGGCTAATAAAAGCATAGTTTATGAAGTACAACGGCTGAGTTCACTTGTGGGAAGAAATATTCAGGTCCAGTTCCAAGCCAGGAATAAAATGCAGGTTGATTGGAAAGGAAGATTCTCTTTATTGATGAACAGAACCAACACACACATACAGAGTGTGCAGTTCTGGGACAGCTGACCAGCCAACTGGGTGAATGGAAGTGCTCTTATATGGTTCTGTAACTTTGAAGTTTGGGATTTGTGCAATATAGGCTTTGTGTTCTGAAAGTTTGCTGGGTAATTCTTATTGTTGCTGATGGCTATGTCCTGCATTAGATTTTTGGGTGAGGGGCTGCTTGCTCTAATCCTATCACTCTACTTTGTAAACTGTTAAGGGGTTTCAAAATATCCTGTCTTGAATGGACTTCAGTGGGCAGTATTTGGTTTACTTATGAATGGAGCCATCTATATAGTTGGCTTCCTCTTCCAATGAGCTCGTTATCTCCTTAAGTGCCAGCACTTGCAAATTAGCTTCTTGTTAAGTTTGCTTTAGCTGACTGGCTGCAATGTGGAATGGGCTTCAGACAGGTTTTTTTTAATTAGCATCTTGGTCTTTTGGCTTTTCTGAGGCTTTTCCTAACAGCTAATATTTGGGATAATTGGAGGGATTGATTTCTTCTTACACACTCAGTATGTAAACACCAAATAGACATCACTTGTCTGTCAAGTGTTGTGCAAGCTAGGTCTGTGGGTTCCTCTAATCTGTTCTATGGCCACCACTACTTCTGTGTAATAAGTATGTGGCTATGGTGAAACATCTTCACCTTTCTCCACCTGCAGCTTTATGAATCACAGCCTTCCAAATGATTTGCAGCTTGCCTAATCCTTGTTGTCCTATATTTATTTGTCAGATTTATATACCGCCCTATTCTCCGTGGTAGGACTCAGGGCGGTGCACAGAAAAAATAAAACCACAACAAATATATACAATCTAAAATAGAATTAAATAATTAAATCTGTGCTAAAATAGTTAAAACGATTAAAATATTAAATTTAAAATAAAACCAATTAATCTATGCCAGGCCAGCTAGGTGGAAAAAATGCATTTTAAGCGTCCGACGGAATAGGCGTAGATCAGTGATGGTGCAAAGATCAGGGGGCAGGTCATTCCAGAGGGCCGGACCCGCCACAGAAAAGGCCCTACCCCTGGGAGTCGCCAGCCGGCATTGACCGGAAGACGGCCGTTCTATATTGACTGTACTTGTTTCAGATGATAAGAAATGTAGAGCAGGAAATCAAAACATTATTGGGTCCTCTCAGGTTTGAGAAAAACCTACGCTGCCTACGGTCTGACTTAAGCATAGTACACAAAATTGTCTGTTACAATGTCCTACCTGTCAACGACTACTTCAGCTTCAACCTCTATAATAAACAACAGATACAAATTCAAAGTAAATTGCTCCAAACTTGATTGCCGAAAATACTTCAGCAACAGAGAGGTCAATGCTTGACTCCCATTGTTACATCCTCAAACCCTCACAGCTTCAACTTTAAACTGTCTACTGTGGACCTCACCCCATTCCTAAGGTCTGTAAGGGGCGTGCATAAGTCCACCAGCGTGCCTACTGTCCCTGTCCTAGTCTCCCCATTTATTTATATTCCTTTGTTCATGTCCATGTTTATACTTATACCTGTTATCTTGTACATGTTGGACAAACTTGTACATGTTTGGCAAACTAAAGAAATAAAATAAAGAAATAAACCTATCAGATTTTTTTCTAAAGTTAGTTTCTCCCTAGTCGTGCTCAACTCTCATTTGCCGCAACCAATTTCCTTTTTGTAGCAAAACCGGATGTTTGGGGAACTACTTTTCCAAGAATTCTGCGTTTCCCCCCCTTTTCAGTCAACATTATATAACCCCTGAATTTTCTGGCGGTCTCATTCAGGAAAAAAACTAGCTCTTTCATTGAACCGTTTAGCTAATTTTATGGTTTATTTTTTCCATTGTCAACCTAGGTGCTGAGCTAGAAGAGTAACGATTTCGCACTGCCTCCTTCCGTCGTAACATATTTTCAGCTCTCCTCAACTTTTCCTAGAAAACCCTCGATTCGCCCAATGTAGTTGATCCTAGTGAAATTGTTCCGGGTTCCCAAGCTGGACTATGGAAAAATTAAAATTCCATCCTCCAGCGGCGATCCGGAGTATTGCAGGCCGAAATCTAGCAGGACGCCCTTTCAAAGGCGCCTCTCCCCCCCACACCCCGCCTCTTCCAGCAGCCCCAACAGCTGGGCCGAGGCAAGCGCGAGCGGCCCTGGGAGCCGCACCCTCCGCCAACCTCCCAATCGACTGTTCGGCGCTCTGCTCCACCAGCCCTTTCTCCGCGTAGGCCCAGCTTGTCCTTCTCCCCCATCGGCTTTTCCGCAATCGACAGACCGCCGCCTGTAAAGGGGGCCCTGTCGCTTCCCGGGCAACCGGGGCGGGATTGGATCCCTCGCCCGTCCCATCGGGGCCGCCGCCTCGGTGAGGCTGAGGTGAGAGCGTTGCACACACCCCCACCCGTTCTTTCCCCTCGGCACGGACGCATCCCTTCTGCTGCGGCGTTAAGTCGGAGAGGGAGACCCTTCTTCGCCGCCCTTCCTTGCGCTCCTTCTCGCCCTGCTCTGAGCCTGGCATCGGTCGGGGCTTTTGTTCCCCTCGGCCGCATTCTCGTCGCTCCCCCCTCCCCAAATGGAAGCCGGTGGGCGGCTTGTGGGTTCCGGGATTCTGCGGGGGTGGAGGAGCCCTGAGCCGCCCCAGACCCCTTGCTTTTCGGCATCTCTCTGCGATGCTCGGGCTGCCCCTTCCCATCCCAGGAGCCATTTCTGCTCGTCCTATGGTCGTCCCCGCCCTTTTTTCATGTTAAAATTACAGAGGAGTATCGGTTCTTCCTACCTCTTCTCCCCCCCCCCCCCCCCACCCGACAGGTTGGGTTGGGTTGGGTTGGGTTGGGAGCTTGGTGGTTGGAAAACAAGGGTGAGTAACGAGCAGCCTCCGCTCCTTGGGTTGGAGCGAAATGGCTTCTGTCAAATAACTTACCTTTGCAGTTTTCGCAAGGTAGACATGCCCTGCTTTGGAGTAAAGGGAATCGTCTCAGAATTGGGTGCCTCGACTCTCTCTCTCTCTCTCTCTCTCTCTTTATTTATTTATTTAATTTGTCACCCATGTACAAGACAACAGGAATAAGAATAAACGTGGATAAGAACACAGGAAATGGGTACAAATAAATGGGGACATTAGGACAGGGACTCTTGGTTCATCAAATCAGATTATGGATTTGGAAGAGGCAAGATTTGGACAGCGGATTAGCAGAAAGCCCGTTCCTAGTGTGAATATGAGATGCCAACATAGAAGACTGGAATGGCAATAGAACTTAGACTTATATACCGCTTTATAGTGCTTTACAGTCTTCGCTAAATGGGTTACAGAGTCAGCGATATTGGCGCCAACAAACTGGGTCCTCGTTTTACCAACCTCGGAAGGATGAGTTAACCTTGAGCCGGAATGAGGTTGACCTGTATTTCTTTTGTGTTTCACTTTCTTGTGTTCTATTTTAGATTATTAGAATCCTTTAAAAAAAAAAAATCTACTTTTAAGAATGCTAATTTTGTTTTACTCTACAGTTTTTATTCCACCCCCACCCCTCCAATCATCTGTCAGTGGTCTGCACTGTATTGTTGCACTGTACTGTTGGAATTCAGAGCCCATTTGAAGGGAAATCTGAAGCCTCACCAAAGAACATCTGAATCCAAAAGCTGCTCACACCTTAATGTAACTTTTTTTAAAGATATAGGCGATGATTTGCATAAATGTACATCAATCACTGTGGATGGGTATTTGTGATATTCAGAGGAAGTTGAAACAGCTAATGATGGAAAAAATTACAGAATAGCATGGCTCCTTTTTATTATACCTTAAGTATTTAGGTTTTTTGTCTTACGGGCCTTGCTTATCCAGATAATAATGTAACTTTTTCCTTTCTGTCATCTTTATCTTCCTTATATAGCAACAAAGATTGTTAGGGGTCTGGAGAATGGTTGCAGGAATTGGGTATTGGGTCTAGTGAAAAGAAGAACTAGCGGGAAGATTATTGCTGTGTTCCAGTATTTGGGGGCTGCCACAGGGAAGGGGCTGTGTGTCAACTTATTTTCCAAAGCATCTGAAGGCAAGATATGAAGTAATGGATGAAACTAATCAAGGAGAGAACCAAACTAGAACTAAGGGGAAAAAATTGACAGTGAAAACAATTAATCATAGACAGTCTTGCCTCTCAAGTTGTGGGTGCTCCATTATTGAAGGTTTTTAAAGAAGAGGTTAGACAGCCATTTGTCTGAAATGATATATGGTCTCCTGCTTGAGCAGGGGGTTGAACTAGAAGACCTTCAAGGCAGTGGTGAAATTCATTTTTTTTACTACCGGTTCTGTGGGCGTGGCTTGGTGGGCATGACAGGGAAAAGATACTGCAAAATCTCCACTCTGGAGCCCGCCAGAGGTGGTATTTGCCTGTTCTCCGAACTACTCAAAATTTCCACTACCGGTTCTCCAGAACTTGTCAGAACCTGCTGAATTTCACCCCTGCTCCAAGATCCCTTCCAAGTCTGTTATTCTGTAACATCCCACTTGTGGCATATTATTCTAGTAACAACATTAACTGTTGCTACTTTGAATTATGAGTTTATATCAGAGGTCTCATTCTCGCGGCCCGCGGGCCAATTGCGGCCTGCAGGACGGTATCTTGTGGCCCCCACTGTGATATGAATGTATAATATTAATATTAATATTAGTATTAATATTAATATAAGGAATCCCTTATGCAGCCCAGCCTCACCCAGCCTCTGCCTCCAGCGGCCCCCAGGTAAATTGAGTTTGAGACCCCTGGTTTATATGATTGATGATTTGGGCTGGAAAATTTTCTGTATGTCACCATTATTTCCTTCAGGCAAGTTGGACACCAATAGTCCTCGGGTTACAATTGCAGTTGGTACTGGAATTTCTCTTACTAAGCAATGTGGTTATAAGGCACCATGCCACATGACCACATCACTTGGATATGGCACTCTTCCTTGCTGTTGTTAACCAAATCCCATCAATTATAAGCCAAGGACTCACCCCGACCCAAGCTCTTCCTCTGCTTGGGACCTTCTAGTCCTGAGCCTGTTATTCAAAGCAAGGGACTTCCTCCCTTTATACTCCCAACCTACTCTACTCTACTCCCATCTCTGCCCTTTGGACTACATTACACCCTGCCTAAGGGGCAGCAAAAACCCAAGAACTGCTTTCTTTGGGGACTGCTTGCTACACATTGGTTCAGGGGTTTCTTGGCTTGCCATGGCTCTAGAACTGAAAGAAGCCTCTGCCTGCAGTGGAGCATCTGTATTTTGAGACCTCAGCTGTCTTGCTCCACCGCGTCAGCTGACTTTGCTATCTTCTTTTCCTGCTTCTGGCAAGACATGCCTAGCCTGGTCCTTCATGAGGCAGCTGCTGGCTTCATGAGGCCTTCTTCCCAAAGTCTCGTAAGGAAACTACAAGGTGTGTCTTCAGGAAAAAGTCCTTGTGCTGTAAGCAGGTAACTTGGGAAGGGTCAGGTCAGGCATCCTGGGTTAGCAGCCAGAGCAGCAACAAGGGCCACTGAGTTAGCTGGGTTAGTGAAGTGCAAGATAGCAGCGGCGTTAAGAGCGCAGAGTGGTGAGTGTGGCTGTGGCTTCTCATTCCCTTGTGGCTTGATTGATTAATACAGTTTGCTTTTAAAATTGTCTTCTTTTTCATTCTAATCTTATTTTTAATCTAAAGGAGACACTGTTTTCCGTTTCTTTGAATTTAGCTCAGTTTTGGCCTCTTCAAATCAGATAGTATAGATAATGATTTGAGGAACTTATTCTTTCAAGTATCTGGATTGTGCCAGTTGGGGATGACTGTCATGTGCGCAAAATGTAGAGTGGCTTCCAGAGACATATAAAAAGAATATTTTTCCTTATTGATGAAAGGTTTAATGTCTTGTGTTTCCCCAAAAATAAGACAAGGTCTTATTTTCTTTTGACCCCCCCCCCCCCAAATAAGCGTTTGACCTTATTTTCGGGGACATCTTATTATTTTTGAGGCGCAGGGGGCAGTGAGTGTGGTCACCTCATGGCTGCTGCTGTATTGCAATATTTTCAGGAGGGCTTTTTTGGGAGGAGGGCTTATTTTAGCCCATGTGCTCAAAAGCCCAATTGGGCTTATTATCTGAGGAGGTCTTGTTTTTGGGGAAACCGGGTACATATTCCAGAACAGAAATATAGTCTGTTTCAGAGACATGGAAACTTGTTGGGTTGGGACACACTGGAATTTTGAAAGCATGTGGTGGATGCATCATGATTGTTAAGGCTTGCTTGTCAAAACATTGTTAAGCCTGTTCTATTATTGCAACACTCCACAAAATGCCTGTTTACCACAACATAAAGCATCCCCATGTTATACTTACTATAATCTTAGTGAGATCTATGGAGAAGCAAAAGGCATCATTGTAAACATATACAACGAGAGAGGTGGTTTTGCAGCACCCCTGCCTCATATTTACTTAATTTGTATTAAAAAATTAGGAATCCTAGTATGTATTTAAAGGAGTTATCTAGGACAACTCAGCAACTGTGACAACCACCTTGCTTACCCCTTGGTCTTCTGAAGTAAACCATTAAAACGTTATTAATATACTGTATTAGAGAAAATATACTTTACCAAATCAAATAGTTTCTTCATTTACAACTACTCTTTGCATCTGTTTCAGGGGAATGTTTTGCAGAAAAGATAAGAACGATAACTATTTCCTCACTGTATGTCCAGTTCTTTATTCATGACACACAGTGTTCCATAGCATCTGAGATTTGGAGAGAAGCAATAACCTCAGGGACCTTGGACCATTATGGCAACAAGCTACACACCTCCATTTGATGACCCTGGGGAGGTGAGAGAGGGCTTTCTATGCCCCCTGTGTCTGAAGGATCTGCAGTCTTTTCAACAGCTCCAATCTCATTATGAAGAACATTCAAGTGAAGACAGAGATGTTAAAGGACAATTAAAGAGTAAGAGTTCTAGTTCCTATTATGTATGTAACACAAATGTTTTTTGCTTACAACATATGAATATTGGCAATCACTTTCTAGAAGTAAGCAAGCCTGTATTAAGATGAATAGAAAGCCAAATATTAATTGCATAGCAGGAGTATGCAATTGGTTTTTTAGGGGGGGGGGAGGTTCCTAAAATATAATGGGTGCCTTTTTAAGGCACTCATTTCATCCTTAAACATGCCCTCCATGTAAAAAGCCCTCCTATGTGTTAACATAGGTGATAATAATATTCTATTTATTAGAAAGGCAAATAATGTTACCTTCCTCTTTATGGCAATTCTATTAACACTCATAATTCATGGGGAGGCATATTGATGATGCCCATGCATGACCTTTGAATGAAAGGAGTTTAGATAAGTTGAAAGCAGAGCACTTACTCTGTCCTTGATTTATGACCACAATTGCGCCACATCCTGCTGAAGGAGTTCAGCTGCCCTCCATCCACAGAGGGGAACTGTTGTGATATGGGCTACAGATCCAGGTCTTTGGGATCTGGACCCACTTTCTCCATCCTACCAAAGGACTTCAGCTCCCCCGCATCAGGTAGCTCTTTCATTCAGCTCCCAGAAGGAGTCTTCTCAGCAGCTGACAGCAGCTTGCAACCTTCCTTGCCTGTTTCCCATCGACTTTCTGGGGAAGCCCGCAGAGAAAAATTACCCCTGGTGATCACATGATCACAGGGTGCTTAGCAACTAGTTGTAAGATTGTGGTCTCGTGGGGGCGGGGTTTTATGATGGTCAGAAATGCTTTATAGACATAAAATACTTTCCCCAAGGGCATAGTAATGTTGCACAGTTGTTAAATAATGTGTGCTACATCAAGGACTACCTTTACATTAGATATCCTAGCACAAACAACAGAATGCTATTTCCTTTGGTGCAGCTATGATAAACCCAGTACCTGATAGTTCATGAAGCCTTTCAATGTGGATTTAAATGACCTTTTACTATAAAGAATACAATCCACAAACTGTTTTAGAATGTCTATATAGTGAGAAGACAACTAGACACATATTAGTAGTTTATAAAGTTTATAAAGTAATAGATATGTACTATCTGTGCAAAAGTTAAGAATAACTGGTCAAATTATGTTTCAATGTATCCCTATGTGGAGTTACAAGTGAAATAAAATGCAAATGTGAATGCATACTTAAAATTTCTGTTGTTTACTGGCTGAAAATTAAAAAAATATGAATGTGACAAGTGAGGAGGTTTGGACTGTAGAGTAATTGTCCACAATTCTGCTGTACAACATTACTTATTCAACGATGATCTGAAGAGGAAGGTTGGCAAAAAGAAATATTTTCTCTAATCACAAAAGTCTTTTTTTTTTTAATTGGCAAAATAAAGCCTTTGTAAGCCTAAAATTAGTCCTTTGGACTAAGGAAATGACATTTGGACTCTTGGCCACAAACACATAAGGCACTTTTAATGAAAGAGTGGAGCATTTGAAGAAAAGATCACTCACAATTAAGCAGAGAAATAATGCAATGGATTACAAACCTGAAGGTAGTAAAAATTGACTTGAAACCTTTGGAAGTCTGTTACTTTAGCTGATTGTGGGAGTGAGGATTACTTAGAATTGGCTGTGACTTCTCTGGCTGAAGTGATTTGTGATTGGATGGGTGCTTGGATATGTCTTAAGTACATGAAGCAATTCTCTTTCAATGAAGGATGTGCCTAAGTAAGCTACATGCTGGCCCCACTAAGTAACTTTGACATTCCTGCTGGTCTTCAGGTGTCTTGTTGCTTTAATCAGAACAAAAGAAATACTTTAACCAGGGCGCCCAAAGAATACAGGAAAAACACCGTATCTAACTATCTGATACCATGATTTGGGGAAACCAGTACAAATTGATTAATAATTGTTAAACTCAGTTTAGTGCTGTTTACCACATAACATTTTTGCCACAGGCCCCAATGTTTCACAATACATACTAATGTTTCTAAGTTCATGTGTATTTCTGTCTCAGAGGACCCAGACTAAGTCAAGCTACCTCTAGCTAGTAAGTCTTGCTGATTTCCATGGTGATTTTGACGCATTGAGTTTCAGAGTCATCCTTGGGAATACTCTGATGGAATCAAATGTGGCATGTAAACAGCCCTTAGTCATCACACAACTTCAATCATTGGCACAACTTAGTAACAAGAGTTTAAGAATAGTAGTAACCATAAAAGTAGAAATAATTGTAATACGTTTATATGCTAATTATTGGGCATTGCCCTCCACCCTCTTTTAAATAACTATACAGTTAGAAACCCATTCACAGTAAAATACAAAGACCATGTGGTTGTGTTGAACTGTTAATTTCCTTCACCTGTTGCAAGTTGTTTCCCAGTTCTCTGAAGGCTGAAAACAATGCGTCATTGTTTTACCTTTAAGGTGCTCTTGCCTTCTGTTTCATCCAGTGTTCTATTGCACAAATTGCTTCCTGAATTAAGTCTATAACCGGGTACAAAATATTCCTGTGGGCTGCCAATAATTGGGCTGCTTGGCTAATTGATACATTTGTATTCCCAACAGATCGGACCAAGTAGATTTTTTCCCCAGGATTGTGCTTTATGGGAATTTTTGTAATTCTTTTTCATTTTCATTTTTTTTATAAATTTTAGAATAATGCCCATTGAGAGAGCAGAAAAAATGCTATGATACCTGTCAATGAAAAATCTGCCAATTTTAAACAAAAATTTAAGGTCTCTGTTTTGCCACTTTAGCATTTTAGCTTGTTTGTCTAGAAAATGCAGCCCTGGGTTGTTGGTTTTTTAGCATGTTTTAAAGACATGCTTTTTTGCAGTTATGGAACATGGTGGCTCGGTGGCTAAGACACTGAGCCTGTCAATCAGAAAGGTTGGCAGTTCTGCGTTTCGAATCCCTAGCGCCGCATAACAGAGTGAGCTCGCAGCTTCTCCAACCTAGCAGTTCAAAAGCATGTAAAAATGCAAGTAGAAAAATAAGGACCACCTTTGGTGGGAAGGTAACAGTATTCCGTGTACCTTCAGCATTTAGTCATGCCAGCCATGTGACCATGGAGACGTCTTCGGACAGCATTGAAACAGAGATGAGCACCGCCCCCTAGAGTCAGGAACGACTTGCACATATGTGCGAGGGGAACCTTTACCTTTTATTTTGCACTTAAATTTTCTCATCCAATTGAAAGGACAAATTGAGTTTAAATATCATGGCCAGTCCATTCTGAGGAGTTCTGAAAATTGCAAATCGAATGAACCACAGGCTCTCCATACTGTCACAGTGGCAACTGTAAGGAAGCAAGTCTTAACTATTATGTTTAAATGTATAAACAGAATTTGTGACATCCACCATTTTTTCTTGTTTAGGTCTTGTTCAAAAAGCAAAAAAAGCAAAAAATAAACTGTTGAGACGAGATGATGAGCGAAATGATGGGGGGTTTCAGGAACGATATGAAGGCTACAATTATGGTGGAATGGATCCATATATGTGGGAACTCGAGGAATTAGGTAACCAATCAAGAAATCTTCATTTGAAACCAGGATAGAGGGCATGTGACTCTCCCTAGATACTGAACTGTGTAATCTAAAAATAATAAAGCTGTGAAAATGTTCATAGTTACAGTTAGCTGGATGTTTTTAAGTTCGTGAATTTATTTTTATATTGTGAATAAACCTATATAAATATAGTACACTAATTTGATCTGGGAGAGAGCACCAGGGAATTCTGAGAAGATACGTATCATATCGTGTTATGAAGATAGTTTGTAATAGATAAGGAATGTGTACAAATGTATGTATTCATTTGATGCTAAGAGCAAAATGGACTCAGCACTAGCAATAATTAACACCATAATTGAAATATGTCTTCTGAAATACCATTATCTTATAAATGGGAATAGTATATTAGCAATGAAGCAATGAAGACTAAAATACAGAGCAGTTAATACGTAGAGCATGTTTATATAGCATGTCAAATCATGTTGGCCATGTTAACTATGCATGCCAGACGATATGGCAAACCACATTTGGTTGTGGTTTTTTTTTTTACTGCAATACCCAAAATTATAATTACCCTGCATACACAGTGGGGCAAGATAAATCCTTCCCCAAGTATCTTTGCTCGCCTCAATACCTATGTATTTTTCAAAGTATAAATCACATCTCCCCCCTCCCCCCCAAAGAGTGTGGAAATGTTGGTGCATCTTATACACCGAATACAGCCATTTTTGGCCTTCCAAAGCCCCATCCCCACATCCCATTTTTGTGAAAAAGTGTTTTTCCCATCCTCCCACCCCCAGGAGTACTCTGCAGGCTTCAGCAGGACTGGGGGAAGGGAAAATGCCCCAGTTTTTGCAAAAAAAAGGGGCCCATTTTCCACAGAAACTGAGGTGTTTTTCCTATCCTCCAGACCCCAGGAGCACTCTGCAGGCTTCAGCAGGGCTGGGGGAAGGAGAAAATATCCCAATTTTTGCAAGAAAATGGGCCATTTTCCACAAAAATGGGAGCATTTTTGCCTTCTCTCAGCCCTGCTGAAGCCTGCAGAGTGCTCCTCGGGGCTGGGGAGGACAAAATTTTTTTTTTCTTACTTCTTCGAAATCTTGGTGCATCTTATACACCGGTGCACCTTTATAGTATGAAAAATACAGTACTTTTCCATACCATTTTCTTGAAGGATTATAAGGCTGTTTAATTAGTTGGATCAGTAAAGAAATAATACCTTTACGCTTAATATTCTAAGTCCCAGTCAGGATTGGTTGGCTGGTTACTATGATTGGTTGGTTACTGTATCCATTGTTAGGTTAAATGGCATTGCAAATGGTCCACGAGCTACCGTTTTTTAATTCTGAATTTTAGACTGAGTAACAAATTTGTTAGAAATAAAAACATGCTAAACTGCCTGTTAGCTGAATATTTATGGTTGAATTATTCTGTCAAGTTTCCTAACCGGATATTTTATATTAGGTGCTATAAGGAGTCATCTTTCTGATTTTAAGAAACACAGAGCAGCCAGAATTGATCACTATGTTGTGGAAGTCAATAAATTAATAATCAGATTAGAAAAGGTAAATAATTTGTAGTTTTAAATTTTTTACTTTATTTACTTTTTATTTAACTTTTACTTAAAATAGTGTAATAATCTATGTAAGCCCTTTTTTCAATTATTAGCCACTGTAACATTTCTTGTGATGTTTTTTATTATGTTATTTGTTAAAGTATACTTCAGTGCATTCCTTGGTGAGGTGCTATTAACAACAAAAAAAAGTAACAGTGACTGAAGAGATGTTAAATATAGAGATTCTGAAAAGAAAACGTTGATCTATAATTTACTTTAACTAAGCATCCTCTAAGGCACAATATACTTTTGATCCTTGCTGTTTGCTTAAGTCTCACCCACCATTGATACAGAGCAGTCTAAAAAGCATAGTAATAAAATTAGTTAGCAGGAAAAAATGCCGTCTAGTACTACTTTAACATCTCTGAAGTGTCCTATTAATAGCAGTAGTCCTATTAGTTAGACTGAAAGGAATTTAGTATTCCCTTTCTGGTCTAAATACTATACAATAGACAGAAATTGGAATTAAGGAACATAATATTCTTTCTTTACCAGTGTTAAAGAAAAATAATATTTAGAAAAATTTAAATATCTTCTCCATTTTCGTTTTATAATTTCTTTTTTACTATTTTCCCTATTCAAACTTTGATCTTTAAAACAAAAATATTTCCCTGAATTTTTAAATATATATTTTTCTATTTCCACCCACCCACCCTGTTCGGACTCTATTAATCTGTTGGTCTATTACTAAGGTGATATAGAAGAGATACTCAGGGAAGACATTTGATTTTTAAGAAAAATTGTTTAAAACAGATTTACCTGAAGTGATGTGACAAACTGTACAGTAAAATTGGTATGTATATCTAATTCTTGGTCGTTTTCTTTTGGTCAGCTTACTTCCTTTGACAGAACAGTTACAGATTCAGCAAAGATAAGAGGTAATGAGCACAAAGAAGAAATGCCTTTGCTAATATTTTCAACTAGGATTTCATTAATGATGTCTAACAGGTTATCGTGTCTTATTGCAGCAATAGAGAAATCTGTTGTGCCTTGGGTTAATGATCAAGATGTGCCCTTTTGTCCAGACTGTGGTAACAAATTCAGCATACGGAACAGGCGCCATCACTGCCGCCTCTGTGGCTCTATCATGTGCAAGAAGTGCATGGAACTGGTCAGTCTCCCCTTTGCAAGTGAGTACAGTGATTAGAGTTAGAAGTGCCTTAATTCTTTAATTTTCAGATATTTTGGCTTAGTATTGCTCAAACATTATTATTATAGTATGGATTGAGGAAAAAATAATGCTGTGCATATTAAGAACCTGCAGTGATTAGAGTACAATAATACAGGTTACTTCTGCTGCCAATAATACAGGCTACTTCTGCTGCCTGCCGGCTGCCTGCAATTTGGCAGTTCAAATTCCACCAGGCTCAAGGTTGATTCAGCATGTCATCCTTCCAAGGTGGGTAAAATGAGGACCCAGATTTCTGGGGGAAATATGCGGACTCTGAACCACTTAGAGAGGGCTGTAAAGCACTGTAAAGCAGTATATAAGTCTTAATTGCTATTGCTATATTTCTCACAAAAATGAGTAATTGTCTTCTGCTCTGATGAGATACCCACTTAGAGCAGTAGAGGAAATTTTAGAAGGATTGTCAGACATATTTTTAAAGTCATCTGGTTTTTGTAGCAGCATAGACAACAGCCAAGTGTTGCCCTCAAGTGTGTATACACTGGATTTTCAGAGGGTTTATTTTTGGGTGGGGAGAAAGTTGGGAAATCCCCCCCCCCCCCCAAAAAAAACCAGTTGGCAACTCATAAATTGCATCTTATTCTCCCAGAGTCTCTGTGTTTCTAAATTTTTAATGTTTTTGAAAATGCTAGTTTTAGGTGGTGGGATATTTTCCCATGTTGCCAAAAGCTATTCAAAGCTATTTTACCTTTTAAAAACGTGTTTCCAAAAGGTATGTAGACAAAGATGAACCCCCCCCCCTCGTCTCCTTTCTATGGCTTTTAGAAGTCTCATCTAATAAGTGAAAGGTTTCTTCACCTCAAAATGGAAATATTCCATTACTACAGTGTGAGTAATGTCAGTTGCCTGTTTAGTAGCTAGATTTCATGATATGTGATGTTATGTAAATATTCCCATTTACTTTGAATATAATACTTTACAGTTGTACAGGAAAAAAAACATTCTGATTGATATCTTTATAGCAGCCACCTTTTAGAGTAGCTTCATTGCAGTTCCTGTTTTTACGTGTAAATTGAGGTGAGCAGAACTGAGTATTTGAAGCTGTGTTCAACATAAATGTTCTGTCATCAAGACAATTATATTGTGTCAGTTATATTTTGTTGGTCTCCTTTCAGGCAAGCTTACTACTGCTAGCAAGGAAGTCTTGGCCTCTCATACTAGCCCCAACTGCTCACCCAACAGCATCCAGGGCTCTAGACGAGGTAGCATCAGTAGTATAAGCAGTGTCAGTTCTGTTTTGGATGAAAAGGATGATGATCGAATCCGTTGCTGTAGACATTGTAAAGATACACTGCTCAAAAGGGAACAACAGATTGATGAAAAAGAATATATACCAGATATTGTGAAACTATATGAGGTAAAACAACTGAGATCAAGGCTTAAATGGGATAATAATTATAATACTTTTTATGGGAGTAAATCTAAGGGACAAGGAACTGTTTATATTAAAAAGAAAACAGTAAATTTGTTCATTGATGAAAACATTTGGTTTAGCTTTGATGATTAGAAAATAACAGCTTGGCTGAGATAACCTTGGAAGCTTCCCATTTAATTCTATCAAAATCTCACTTTGGAAAATCTGAAGTTGCGACAATTTCTATTGTTACTGAAATTGAGTTGCTCTTACAAAAATCAACAATTTATAGTCTTTGTGTTTGACAAAAATGGATGAAATTTGCAGCTACTGTTCCACTTCAGGGGATATTTTTTCCTGCCAAATTTCAAACAGAATGGTTCAACTATTTTCAGGAATTTAGAAGCTTTTCAAAAAGGAGTTGCTTGCCCAGCTTGGATTTGTTTGAGTGACAATTTATATGAAAAAAATTGTTCTAAGCACTGTAGGATAGGTATAGAACTTTAGTTTGGTTCCTGTGCAAGTTATTTAGCAATATGCTGCCACTGTTAGAATATGCGTATAGTCCTGGTCATTGCAGTTCAGAAATCATATTATAGATATGGGAGCAATGCAGAAATAGCTATCTGATATTTCATAGGCAATATTTTTTTTAATGAACTAGTGTAATATCAGTTGAATACTGTGCATTGCTCACAAAAAAAACCCAGATTCATACTGCTTGCAAAACCTAGACCTATACATAATACAAGCATACAATAATATGTGAAATGGATTCATTCATGTACTAACCATCAATCTTTGTAACTGAGGTCTTTAAACTCACATAAAGGAAAGGAAAATAGGATGCATATAAAACATTTATATTTGAATTATTGTTTTGAGTAACTTAATTTTAATTTGCTGATTTCTTTTATTAAACAAGAAACTCCGGTTTTACATGGAAAAAGTTGAACAGAAGGCTCCAGAATACATAAAGATGGCAGAATCATTAAAGTAAGCCACTTTAGATTTTTTTTAAATAATTAACTCTTGTATTATTTAAAAGTTATTAGATGACTGTATTATTTAAAAGAAATCAGAAAAGGCAAATATTATTTAGATATTAATAACTAACATCTAATTAGCTATTGGGAATATATCTATTGGAAACTTCAATTTTATAAAATCGCAATGCATCCAAGTTATTATTTATTGTTTTCTTTGAGACAACGGTATGTTAAATTTGTATCATTATTAACTGAGACTGAGAACCAATTTTCACTCTACGTCCAAAAATCTCCTTATATATATATTTGCATTGTTAGCAGTGCTGGGTGATATTTACATAATTATATTTTCTGAATTTTATTTAAAAGGCTTATATGGCTAACCTTATGAGCATAGGTTATGGAATTTGAACAAACTTTGTAAAATTGTTGGTGCTTTTAAATGAAGATTTCAATTTGTAAGTTGAATCCATACATTAAGTAATAGACTTTGAGTTGGAACTTGCTCTCATGTAAGTTTGCGTGGGATTATTTTTGGTGGGATTCAAATTTTTTTACTACCGGTTCTGTGGGCATGGCTTTGTGGGCATGGCAGGGAAAGGATACTATAAAATCTCCATTCCCACCGTACTCCAGAGGAAGGTTACTGCAAAATCCCCATTTCCTCCTGATCAGCTGGGACTCAGGAGGCAGAGAATAGATGGCCAGTCAGAGGTGGTATTTACTGGTTCTCCGAACTATTCAAAATTTCCACTACCGGTCTCCAGAACTGGTCAGAACCTGCTGGATACCATCTCTGATATAAATGCTTTAACTTTTGAAGTAATAAAGAACTATCATTCATCTCAATTTTTTGGAATTACATTTCTTTAAAAGTTATTTAAAATAGATACTTGGTTAATCTAAATTCACTTTTTCAAATCTAACTAGATTGCAGTAGAAAAGAAGAGTATAAATTGTTAAAATAAAGTCTGTTTATATGAACATGGTAAGAAATGAAATTTCAAACGTTTAAAGGGAAAAATACCAAAAACTCTAGGACAAAAACCAAAGTCAGAACCCCAAAGGTCAGCTGGTGTCTGTATTAAGTGGCAAGTATAAATAAATACTTGGCTACCAAGGCTGATTTTTATATATGTTTGGATTAGTGACCTTATAAATGCATGTTTACTCTTTCAAATCATACTAAACTTAGTGATGCTAATTTTAAATCAAGTTGTTTCCCACTCTAAAATGGTGTTTAACCATGTAGAACTCATTTTAATGAACTAAATAATTTTAAGAGAAATTGATGACAAAAATGCACCAAAATCTATATTTGGTATTCAATTCTCTCTCCCCCCCCCCCCCCCCCCGGTTCGTTCATAACCATAGTAAATGAGCCATGGTGGCACACTATTTAGAGAGCAGTACTGCAGGCTACTTCTGCTGACTGCCAGCTGCCTGCAATTTGGCAGTTCAAATCCCACCAGACACAAGGTTGACTCAGCTTTCCATCCTTCCAAGGTGGATAAAATGAGGACCCAGATTGTTGGGGGCAATATGCTGACTCTGTAAACCACTTAGAGAGGGCTGTAAAGCATTGTGAAGCGGAATATACTGTAAGTCTATTTGCTATTGCTATAACACATTCACAGTTCTCTACTACAAAATAACTGCTGAATCTATATTGATGACAATTTGGAATTATTTAAATGTGCATGTTCTCTTCCAGTGCTGGAGAGACAACATACAGTCTTGAACGTGCTAGCAATCTTAGAATAGAAGTGCAGAGAATGTATGAATTAATAGATGCTTTAAGGTAAGTACAAAATATGAAGATGGAAATTGTTACTGGATTATTTTTTTTGTTTGGTTTTATATACCGTGTTTCCCAAAAATACGACATGTCCTGCTAATAAGCCCAATCTCACGAGTTCTATCAAACTTCTTGAACTCACAAGAAGGTGTTTTTTTTTACCAGCAGCTTCCCTGGACACAATGGTGAGGAATGTGATGGAACTGGAAAGGTAAGAGGCCCACCTCACTTCTCCTCCCCCTTCCCCCCCTCACTAAAGGAATGGTGTGGAAGGGAAGCAGGCAGGCTGCCTTTACTATTGGGGCGAGGTGGGCAGTGTTGGGCTGCGAGGTGCGCCTCTAATCTTTCCAGCTCCATCGTGGTCCCCGCTATTGTATCCAGGGAAGCCCCTGGTAAAAACAAAGAAACCCGTCTCGCGACTTCAAGAAGTTTGATAGAACTCGCGAGAAGGGGTTTTTTTTAGCAGCGGCTTCTCTGGACACAATGGTGAGGAACACAATGGAGCTTTGAAAGGTAAAAGGCGCGCCTTGCTTCTTGCCTGCACCAGAAAATAATAAGCCCTCCCCCTCTAATAAGCCCAAGGCCATATTTTGTGGGTCAAAAAAATATAAGACCCTGTCGTATTTTCGGGGAAACACGGTATATATATATGTTTTAAATATATATAAATAAAAATGTAAAAATGTATTCATTTTATTAGCCAAATGGTATTACTACCTCAGTGTGTCCCATATTCTTGGTTACATCTATATAAATAAAAATGTAAAATAGTTTGTACGAATCCACTAATCTCAAAAACTACTGCACCGATTTACACCAAACTTTCACACAATGTTCACAAGGACTTCCGATAATAGAATACATACTCATTTTGTGCCTAGGACATGTTTGTCATGTGCAAGGTACACAAATGTAAAATGTACCCACTGATCAGGTTTTCACCTCCCTGTAACTCCTCCCACCAACAGTCATTTCCTCAGCCACGTATGGAGGGCTCTTAGGGCCAAAAAGGCACTGGGATAGCAAACTCCCAGGTGGCCCATAGAGAGAGAGAGAGGGGAAAATACAGTTTAATAAAAGAGGGACTAAAGGAGGCAGGATAGCAGCCTTCCAAAGAAGAGGAAGTCAAGCTATTCTCCAAAGCACCTGAGGGCAGAACAAGAAGCAATGGGTGGAAACTAATCAAGGAGAGAAGCGACTTAGAACTGAGGAGAAATTTCCTGACAGTTAGAACAATTAACCAGTGGAACAGCTTGCCTCCAGAAGTTGTGAATACCCCAACACTGGAAGTCTTAAAGAAGATGTTGGATAGCCATTTGTCTGAAATGGTATAGGGCTTCGTGCCTAGGCAGGGAGTTGGACTAGATGACCTCCAAGGTCCCTTCCAACTCTGCTATTGTATTATTGTATTACAGTAGGTAGGTAGATAGGGGAATAGAGAGAGAGGGAGAAATACAGTTTAATAAAAGAAGGACTAGGGGAGACAGGATAGCAGCCTTCCAATATTTCAGGGGTTGCCACAAAGAATAGGGAGTCAAACTATTCTCCAAAGCACCTGAGGGCAGAACAAGAAGCAATGGGTAGAAACTAATCAAGGAGAGAAGCAACTTAGAACTGAGGAGAAATTTCCTGACAGTTAGAACAATTAATCAGTGGAACAGCTTGCCTCCAGAAGTTGTGAATGCCCCAACACTGCAAGTCTTAAAGAAGATGTTGGATAGCCATTTGTCTGAAATGGTATAGGACAGTGATGGCTAACCTTTTTGGGCTTGCGTGCCAAAAGCAGGGGGAGTGCAGGGGCGATGTGCACAGGTGTGCCACATCCATAATGCTATGTGCATGACCCCCTGCATTTGGCATGCTTTTTACGTCCTCCCCAGGCTCCAGAGGTTTATAGATTTAGATTTATTTAATTTTTAGACCGCCCTTCTCCCTTGCGGGACTCAGGGCGGTGTACAGGCAATAATAAGAACAATAAGATAGAGCATAAAATACAATTAAAATACAATTTAAAATATATTAAATGGATTGGCCTGACCTAAATCCAGTTAAAAAACCCTTCCTAAAACCAATTTAAAAACTAAAGCAATTTAAAAAACTACGCCAGGAGCCTGGGGAGGGTGAAAACAGCCTTCTCCCACCTCCAGAGGGCAAAAAACAGCCTCAAAAGAAGGCCTAAATCAGCTGGCCAGGGCACATATACACACTGAAGCTGACAGGGCAATGCCTCGCGTGGCTAAGAAATGGTTCTGTGTGCCACCTGTGGCACCCGTGCCATAGGTTCGCTGTCATGGGTATAGGGCTTCCTGCCTAGGTAGGGAGTTGGACTAGATGACCTCCAAGATCCCTACCAACTCTGCTATTGTATTATTGTATTACAGTAGGGAGGGAGAAATAGAGGGATAGATAGAGAGGGAGAAATAAGGTAGGTAGGTAGGTAGGTAGGTAGGTAGGTAGGTAGGTAGGTAGGTAGGTAGGTGGATAGATAGGGAGAAACACAGTAGGTAGGTAGAGGGAGAAAGGAAGAAATACAGTAGGTAGGTAGGTAGAGGGATAGATAGAGAGGGAGAAATACAGTAGGTAGGTAGGTTGGGGGTTATATGATGGTTGTGTGTATGTGTGCAGGTGTAGATCTACACAAAGATTGGTTGGCCATTTAACCAGACTGGGCTACAGCAACGCGTGACCGGGTGTAGCTAGTATATATATATTTTCAATGAAGATGAACATTTTTTTTTTAAAAGCATAAACTTAGTGAGTTATATTTTATGTCATAACCCATGCTGCCAATTACAAGGTTTTTACCAATATTTGGCAATACTTAAAATTCTCTCTGTATAATGTTTATTCCTCTTAATTGATTGTTATGTATTTCTAATTCACTCTTTTTCGTTGTTTGTTTCAGCAAGAAGATTCTAACTTTAGGGCTGAACGAAGATCCACAACCTCATCCCAGAACTTTACAGCTTCAGAGGATGATTAGATATTCAGCCACACTTTTTGTTCAGGTAGGGGTATGTAGAAAGGATGAGCTGCTTTTAGACATATTAATTCCTCTAAGACAATATCAGATTACATACTGACCTTTTAAATATTTCTCGGGATGTTATAAAATTTTGTTTTAACAATTTGCATAAAGAAAATAAATTAGTGCTTCAGTTTTTAAATACTTCCTACCTAATTAGATGTCAGTAGCTCTGTTGGTATTTAGAAGGCTAATGAATTCTTTTGCACAATGTCATAGTGATGGGAACGGTTTCTTAGCACTGTAATTGGATTCTAATTTAGCAAGCTATTGCATGATATCATGGGACAATTCCTTGTTATTAATCAAATAACCTAAGCCTAAGAAAATAATGTTTGCTTATTCTCAGGTTTTGACTTTCCTTTTACCTCCTTCCCCCTTTATTTGAAATTGCATTTTAATAGTTTTAAGGTGCTAACTTTTCATAGAGTTAGTAATGTTGGAAAAGACTACAAGTCCAACCTTCTGCAGTATGCAGGAATGCCAATTAAACTTTTCTCAAAATGTATTTATCTGGTCGTGAAAGCCTTTATAGTCTCTATAAGTATTATAAGGATGACATCCTGCCTCTTTGTTATCATACAGTTAGTTCTTGACTTACAAACACAATTGATCCCAAAAATTCAATTGTTAAGTATAACTGTTGTTAAGTGAGTTGTTGACCCATTTGATGACCTTTTTTCACAGTTGTTAAGAGAATTATGTGGTTGTTATGCAAATCTGGCTTCCCCCATAGACTTTACTATTGATTTTCTATTATCTTTGCACTTTAGTTATGTTTTTCTAAAAAAGCTAATTGAAAAAATCATCCCAGAAGCAGGCAATTGTAAGACGCTTTCAAGAAAATTAAGAAATATACAGTTGCAAGAAAAAGTATGTGAACCCCTTGGGATTACGTGGAGTTTTGCATGAATTGGTCATAAAATGTGCTCTGAACTTCATCTAAGTCACAACAATAACAAAACACAGTCTGCTTAAAATAATACTGCACAAACATTAGATGTTGCCATGGTTTAATTGAACATAACATGTAAACATTCACAATGCAGGGAGGAAAAATTATGTGAACTTGTGGACTTAATACCTGGTTGACTCTCCTTTGGCAGCAATAACCTCAACCAAACGGTTCCTGTAGTTGCAGATCAGACCTGCACAACGATCTGGAGTAATTTTGGACCACTCCTCTTCACAAAACTGTTTCAGTGTAGCAATATTCTTGGGATGTCTAGTGTGAATTGCTCTCTTAAGGTCATGCCACAGCATTTCAATCGGGTTGAGGTCAGGACTCTGACTGGGCCACTCCAGAAGGCGTATTCTGTGCTGTTGAAGCCATTTTTTTGTTGAATTACTTGTATGCTTTGGGTCATTGTCCTGTTTCATCACCCATCCTCTGCGGAGCTTCAGTTGGCGGACAGATGGTCGTATGTTGCCCTGCAAAATGTCTTGATAAACTCTGGAATTCATGTTCCCATCAATGACAACAATCCGTCCAGGCCCTGAGGCAGCAAAGCAACCCCAAACCATGATGCTCCCTCTGCCATGTTTTACAGTGGGGATGAGGTTTTGCTGTTGGTGTGCTGTGCCTTTTTTTCTCCACACATAGTGTTGTGTGTTCTTCCCAAACAACTCAATTTTGGTTTCATCTGTCCACAGTATATTTTGCCAGTAGTGCTGTGGAACATCCAGGTGCTCTTTTGCAAACTTCAAATGTGCTGCAATATTTTTTTTGGACAGCAATGGCTTCCTCCGTGGTGTCCTCCCATGTACTCCATTCTTATTTAATGTTTTCCTTATTGTAGATGTGTCAACAAAAATGTTAGCATGTGCCAGGGACTTCTGTAGGTCTTTAGCTGACACTCTAGGATTCTTCTTTACCTCATGAAGCATTCTGCACTGTGCTCTTGCAGTCATTTTTACAGAACGACCACACCTAGGGAGAGTAGCAACAGTGCTAAATTTTCTCCATTTGTAGACAGTCTGTCTTACCGTAGATATATGAACATCAAGGCTTTTGGAGATACTTTTGTAACCCTTTCCAGCTTCATGCAAGTCAACAATTCTTGATCGTAGGTCTTCTGAGAGCTCTTTTCTGCGAGGCATGGTTCACATCAGACAGTGCTTCTTGAAACCAGTAAACCCAAAACAGGTGTGTGTTTTTAAAGGGCAGGACAGCTGTCAGCAACACATCCAATATCACACTGATTGGAGTCAAGGTTGGCTCACTCCTGGTTGCTCTTGGAGAAGTCATTAGGCTAGGGGCTCACATACTTTTTCCTCCCTGCACTGTGAATGCTTACATGTTATGTTCAATTAAACCATGGCAACATCTAATGTTTGTGTATTATTTTAAGCAGACTGTGTTTTGTTATTGTTGTGACTTAGATGAAGTTCAGAGCACATTTTATGACCAATTCATGCAAAACTCCACGTAATCCCAAGGGGTTCACATACTTTTTCTTGCAACTGTATTCCAGAACTAATCAGGAAACAAATTTCATTTGGAAGAGACATGTTTCAATTACTAATCCTATGTATAATATGTATAGTTGATCACATTTTAACTTTATTCTTTGACACATAATTTGGATGCATGGGCATTTTTTATATTTTAATCACTTAAAGTATAATTGCATGTACTGTATTTTTTGGAGTATAAGATGCAACGGTGTATAAAATGCACCAAGATTTTGAAGTGGCAAATTTAAAAAAAAGGTGTTTGCATTCTGCAGACCTCCCAAAACTGGCCCATTTTTATTTTTATTTTATTTATTTATTTTATTAAATTTATACCCCGCCCTTCTCCTTGTTAGGACCCAGGGCAGCGCACAGGCATTATTAAAACCACAAAAATACAATAAATATCAATTTAAAATATATTAAATTAGTTAACCCGTGCTAAAACCCATGTTAAAAAACCTTCCCAAATTATAATTTATTTTTAAAAAGTCAGAAACGGGGGGCTATCCTAGGCCGGCTTGTTGAAATAAATACGTCTTAAGACGTTGGCGGAAGAGGCGGAGGTCCGAGATAGTGCGAAGGTCGGGGGGTAGGTCGTTCCAGAGGGCCGGGCCCGCCACAGAGAAGGCCCTTCCCCTGGGTGTCGCCAACCGGCATTGCCCCGCCGACGGCACCCGGAGAAGGCCCTCTCTGTGGGAGCGGATCGGACGAAGGGATATATGGGGCAGGAGGCGGTCTCGTATATATAAAAACAGGTCTGTTTTTCGTCAAAAAAGGGGCATTCATAGCTTTTAAGAGGCTTTTAGAGTGCTACTGGGGGGGGGGGGAATGAGCAAAAAAATGGCCCATTTTTTGTCAAAAAAAGAGGAATGCATAGCCTTTAGGAGGCTTAGAGAGTGCTCCTGGGGGAGCACAGCCCGTTTTTTCCTCATTTTTGCCCTCCCCAGCCCCCAGGAGCACTCTGGAAGCCTCCTAAATGCTATGCACGGCCATTTTTGCAAAGGGGGCGGGGTTTTGGGAGCCCAAAAATGCTGTATTCAGTGTATAAGACACACCCAGATTTTCACCCTCTTTTTTGAGGGAAAAAGGTGCATCTTATACTCCAAAAAGTACGGTATGTATGTATGTATGTATGTATGTATGTACACATATTTTGTAGTTTTCAGTATCTAAATCTTAGTATCCTATACCCTTTAAAGTGATATTTTGAAAACAAATATCCTCAGGAAAAATTGCTTGGCCTAATGTCTTTACCAACCAAAGACCAGTATGAAGAACTGAAAGAGAAAAAGAAACAAGAGTTAGAGAGAAAACTGCAAATGGAGAGACTGGCAAGTATTTTAATCAGTATACATTTCTAACAATGAGTTTCTGTTTGTTTGTTTATTGATTGAAGTATTTCCTTTCTGAAATACTTTACTTTTGAATTTGTTTGCTAAAACAATTGCCAGGTAGTGTGACATAAGTCTACAACACATTTAGAGCCAGCTTAAATAAGAATGGAGCATTTTTTTTCCTATTTCTTGTTTGATTCATTTCTTTTCTTACGTATCGTTTTTTAGGTGGGTGGGTAGGGGAATGACGTCTCTTAGAAATTTTCATAAGTTTTCAAAAATATTTTATCCAGGAGAAAACCTGCTCTGCTTTCAAATTTTTGTTTTGTACCCTTTTCACTACCTTTATGTTGCATTATTTTACTACTAGTTTAGAAACATAAATTTATTTTATCTTATTGAAATAAGTCACATGTGATATATTAAATTTAAAAATGCAATACATATTAAAAGTGATAGGATCGGTGACTTCTGATCTAATTTCTGAGTTAATGGACTGCTGATCATTCCATGGCAGAACACAGTTCTTTGAGATCTATCAAAGTAGCAGGACGTGGTAGAAAGAGTGGTAGTCATTACAAGAGAGAATAAAAAAATACAACTTGCTAGAGCATGGCTATTTACCCCATGCATAGAAGTGCATTTTTCTACTTGCTGATTCTGCTTAGCTTCCTCTATAAAACATTATTCTAAACATATTTCATGGGAAATAATTTCTGTTAAATACGATTTAGATCATTGTGGACATGAACAGTTGAGGAACAATTAAAAGTAGTAATAATCCTACATAATCCATCATAAAGATTCTATTTTTTGAGATGGAGAAAAAAATGCTAGAATATTCATGACTGGGAGAGACATGGTAACAAGGTGAACCAATGAATATGCATGGCAACTGTCAGCCGATGGGAGTTTAAACAGATCTGAGTCTGTGCTGATAATCAAAATTGAAACTACTCTGTCTACTCTGAACTGAAAAACTCCTTTCTGCTGCTTGTGTTTTGATTGTAACTACTACCTACTACGTTGGAGAAAACCTATATTGATATTGTACATTTATTCATGTGTTATTATGTGTATTAAGAAGTTAATGAATCCAGCTGAATCAGTTATCTGTGTGTGTTTTCTGGATTTGATTTTTCTGCCACAAACTCTGACAAAAAAACTCAGAAAAAAGAAGACGAGCCATTTCCACCAATATAGTTGCCTTTCTAATATCATGTATCTAGGCTAAAAACTGAGGAAGTTGTTGAAGTGTGGACTCCTCATTGAAATGTGGTCTCCTTTTAAAGTTTTCCTTTCAATTTGGCTAGGTAAAATATGAATCCCAGAGACGGCAAGAAGAGAAGCCAGCTGACTACGCTTCTAGATCCTTCGCAACATCCAATGGTGAGGTCCATCGAACAAAAAGGGTTGCAGTGAAGAAAACTGAAGGATGGCTACCCACTGCTAGCATATCTCGGAACCAGGAAGTAACAGACCCACTTCTTCAACAGATCGATAATATCACCTCCTTTATTAAGCAGGCAAAGGTAGCCAATCGTCTGGACGAAGTCCAGATGCTGCAGGAGAACCTGCGACAGCTTCAGGACGAGTACGATCAACAGCAGACTGTCAAAGCCATCGAGCTCTCTAAGAAGCAAGCAGAGATGGAAGAAATGCAGAGAGAACAATTGCAGATCCTTTGTGAGAAAGAATGGAAAAGGGATCATAAAAGAAAGATGTCTCAACATTCACGGACACGTTCTCTGGATTTCAGAGAAGTGAAGCCCGACAAACTCGAGATGGGGAGGGAAAGCATAAACCAAATAGCAGAGGCTTTGGATCTAGATATGCTTCAGGACAAAGATTACGCTGGCTCCAAGGCTGCTTTGCCCAGTGATGGTGTTGCATTGCCGGGGAGCAAGAATCTGGTTTTGGTTTGCCAAACTGTAAAAGCCTCAGAGCAAGAAAAAGCCTCCATAAATCCTTTTGAAGATCCTTTACTAATTAGCCCTCCAAAGAGTGACCCTGATAGTCCTGTTGCTAAAAACTCTGCAGAAGCTTCCTTGCCTCCCAGTGCCCTACTCAGTTACAAAAGAGAATACAACCCATTCGACGAAGAGGAGGAGCAGAAGCAGGAGGATTCCCAGCAGGCAAACGGGGTAGATCTCGGCGCTCCAAACCCATTTGAAGATTCTGTGGCAATTCCATTTTATACACCTGTGGGTAATCAGGAAAGGGGGAATCCATTTGAAGAATCAGGGTCTTCCTCTTTGAATCCTTTTGAAGTGGAAAGTGATAATGAGGTTTCGGGGGAAGATATCATAGAGGAGGAATTACTTCTCCAACAGATTGATAATATCAAAGCCTATATTTTTGATGCCAAGCAAAGTGGGCGAATGGATGAGATAGAAGTATTGACTGAGAATTTGAAAGAACTTAAGAGCACCCTTGCAAAACAGAAGAAGAAATCGAGCTGCTGAACTAGGTCCACATACTTTTGCAGTTCCCAAAGGCAGGGAAGATCAAGGTAAAATGAGAAATACATCGCAAAAGGCGCTTGGGTGCTGAATCAAGCGTAGGCACTTTGGTATAGGGATTTCCACTCTTCAGATCCGTTAAAGCCAACATTATTTAAAATGTTATAATTACCCGAAACCGTTCTTCAAATACTTGAAAAGTCTGTATTGGTATCCCAACCCAAATTTAGGAGCATAATTGTATTTCTCAGCACCTGCTTTATCTCTGATGTAAAATTCAAAGGGGGAAATTGGGCATTTTAAAATGCAGGAAATTATTTGCAGTCCTCAAGACCGTCTGAATTTATTTTCTGTCACCAGGTAGGATTGTATGTGCTTCAAAAAGAAGAAGAAGAAGAAAAAAGAATAGAATTGCTTGAAATCACCTCTTGGCTTCCTAAGGCAGAAGCAATTTGTGCAACAACTTGGAAAAGCTTTTACTGCTTCCAAAGAAATGTGGTGCTCACAGGAGCCCAAAGCATTTCTTCAGAATTGTTTTTTGAATCTTGCACAGCCCAGCTAACCAGAGGAATTAACACTGTCTTGCAAATTCTGAGTTTTCCTACCAACTTTATATTTTAGGGAAGCAGAAGAGACAATAACTTACCGTTCAATAGAATAGTCATTCATCAGTAAAGCAACATGTACGTTTCTAAAAACATATGTATATATGTTTTAGAAAACAAACGCATAAAACCTAACTAGACATCATGTATTTTTTTCCCTTTACCTGTTCTTCAGCTGATCAAACTATTTGAATAGCGTTTTCCAACCAATTCTAGACTGTACTTTTGTACGAAATGTTGAAATTTTGAGTCCCTCAAAACTACATAATCTCCAGGCTTTTAAAAATGCCATATTTTTGCAAATTTTTCTAATTTGCAAAAATTAGAAAAATTGCACCCAGAACTGTGCTTTGAGGGGAGCCACCCTGGATGGCCACTCAGAGTATTAATTAAAAACTAAAAGTCCATTTTTCTTTCTAATTTGATTTCTCTCTAGAGTTTAAGGAAATGTTAAGTCTAGAATGGAAAGGGGGTGGTGGTGAGGGGAAGTGCCCAGAGTATGAGAGACCAACATGAACTCATCTCACAAAAAGAAAAAGTGTCAGTGTTGACACACCACCTCCATTTGTTGTGTGGAGGATTTGTGCAAACCCTGTTATATTAAATGGAGGCTATGAAATTCTTAGGGTTGAGCTATTCATTTGTACATTTTTTAAAATTGATCTACCAGCTAGGAACAGAAATGTTTAGAAGTGTTACATAATGTCTGGTTTCTGTTGTATGGCATGAATTTTATTTAGTGCTTTTTATTATTTTGGTAACAAACCAATTTTAATTGTTTACACCGGAAGAACTTACTTGGAGAGTATTATGTACTTAGGGAAATGGGAAGAAGACCCAAGCATTAATCATTCATCCGATTTTGACAATTGTTTCCATTTAGAAACGCTGGTAGAGATGATACTATACCCAATATATATGGACACTAAATGTTACATTCCTCAAAAGATTAGAGGTAGTATGGTCAAGAACTAAGGCAGCACTTTACACTTTCAGCATTAAGTATTACATGTTATTCATTTGTTAATTCATGGTATGCGTATATATATAGTTTCCTTTCTAGCAGGGAAAAACTACTTAGCTTTGATTTCATGCATAACTCAGCGACAGCCTGTTTTAATGAAGCCTCTAAAAACTGAGCTGAACACTGCCCATCAGGTTATATAATAAATCTAAGGATACTTGTTCTGATTTTTTTTTTAAATGGGAGGATTCTGGAAATGAACTTACAATGCACTAAACAGGACATGAGTTGGAACATAAAAATAAGTGATAAAATATTTAAAAAAATAGATACCTACAAATTGAGCAGGCAGCAAAGGTGCGATGATTAAGGTAAAACTATATTTGTTAAAGACAACAAGGCCACAAACTTGATCTGTCACTCTTTATGTAGTCCAACCAATATGAATGTTTCAGTGGCTTTTAATTTAAACCGATTTCCTTGTTATATGCATTCTGCCTTGTTTCTATGTATGCCATAGTCTAATACTTTATAAGACATAGTATTGATGTATTTTATTAATAAATACGTTGGTTGTAGCTCTATAACCGCAAGTCAATGTGGAATTATCCTCCTTGGTAACCCAATGGTTGTCCCACATTTTGTCAGCCTTCCATTTGTACTACTGAATTGGCACAATGAAAATAAACAAGACCATGCCATTGTGAGATTGAACACTAATGTCATTTGTTTGTACATTTGCATGCACTAGTTTGTAAAGTTTCTCATGAAATAAAGTACGATTTTTGTTTCTGTGAGTATGGAAAAACTGATTAGGCCAACATCAGTACAGCATTCTAGTCTTCCATGTGAACTGCAAATTCCTCTTATGAGCAGCACATAGGAAGCATTTTTATACTGAGCCAGGCAATTTGTGAAAGGAAACCTTGTTTAGATGGGGGTCTTTTCCAGGATGGTCTACTGAAAAGATTCTAAGGATTTAATCTTCTCTGTGTTTTGCGCCAAGATACTTTCTTTAATTTAAATAAAATAAATGCATGTAGGAAGGAAAAAAACACTTTTTTTTCTGGAACAGGATATTTAAAATAAGGTGAACAATCTTTCAATCCAAGTCTTGTGTAGGAAAACGTATGCACCATGGTGAAATGTAGAAAACTACACAGTGTACAAATACATGCTCTTTGGTTTAAAAAAAATCTGTTTTGCAATAATTTGAACCAAGACAGCAAGAAACAGTCTGCACCACAGTAGCCCGGGTTCAAATCCCAGAAGGGTATGGCTAGCTGACGAGAGCTAAATAGTTTGAAATAGATCTATACTAGTCTCCCTTTATTTGTCAGTAAATATAAATTCAACACAAAAATAGTTTGTTGCGAAGGCTCCTGGATTGGGGCTGAAAGGGGGAAGCGGACGCAGTATGCTCCATCCCATACAGAAGTGGTTTGCACCGGTTCGAGTGAACTGGTAGTGGGGGCAGTGTGAGGCTCCACTCACCCACCCAGATGTCATCACGGACCTTCTGCCCTGCGCATGCCCAGATGCACACTCCCACTACCAAATTGGTAGTGAAGAAAATAAAGTACCATTACTGGTCCCATAGTTTGGTAGGCCAGGTTGCTCTGATAGACCGGTCTCATCGGAAGGATCACCTAGTCTGCACCACAGGACTCATCTTTTCCCTTGCTTTAAAATTATTGAGGCTTTTTAAGTCAAAATTTTACTTTATTCTCAACTCTTGGCTTCAGTGTAAGTAAAATCCTGGGTTGCCAGGGCAACCAGCTTCTCTTTATTCAGTTGATAGTTTTGATTTCCATGAACATGAAAAGCCTCAGTCCACACACAGTAAAGTAATAAAAAGCTGATGCTTGCTTATAAAATTGTTTTCAAATACCTAATTTAATCACTTGAGCAACAGTTATGCTTTTAAAGTGTAAGATAAGACAATTCAGAATATAAAAATAGATATGACAATAGGGCAAACAGTAAATTGCATTTCTTTTCCTCAACCAAAGGAAAAGAAATGATCAGAAATAAATTTCACCATAGCCATTGGGATAGATATTGGGATATAGTAAAAACCACCCGGTCCTTAGCACTTCTTAAAAGTAAGTAAATACAACTTCAGATGAACACTAGCACATGACATATTACAATATGTTATTTTACAAAAAGAGCCAAAATGGAGTAAAAAGTTAAGTACACCCTTTCTGCTTCCAAAGGTACAAAGAGGATAAGTAGCAGCCAGCTGCTGCTGATCAAGTCCCCTTGATCAGTTTATCATCAGCAATGCCTCTACAAAAGCCAGAGTTTTAGGAGTTTGCTGGTCTCCAGCAGAGGTGTGTATTAACACAATGCCAAAGATGAAAGGCATCAGCTATGATCCTAGAGAAGCAACTTTCTGCTCATCAATCTGGGAAGGGTTATGAGGCCATTTCCAAATAATTTAAAGTCCATCATTCTACAATTGAGAAAAAGTATTCAGAAGTGGAAAACGTTCAAGATAGTTGCCAATCTTCCCAGGGGTGGATGTCCCAGCAAATTCATCCCAAGGTCAGATCAATGCTCAGAAATTGAAAAAATCTGAGTTACATCTCAGACTCTACAGTAGCGGTGTGACTCAACCGGTCTAACAACTGGTTCGCTGAGCACGCGGTAGGTTAAAACACAGCTAAAAACTTATCTTCTATTGCAGCTGAGGTGCAAAAATTGGCTCTGCCGCGCCTATCAACTGGGTGAAAAAGCAAGGAAATATAGGTCCAGGGGCGCTCTCAGCTGATCTTCGGAGCTATCCGTTCGCCTGAACTGGGTCGAACCGATAGAATCCAACACCTGCTCTATAGGCCTCAGCATGTTGAGGTTTGAGGTTTATTGGCTTTATATGCCGCCCTTCTTCCAAAGGACTCAGGGCGGCATACAACATAAAAAACACATATTACAAAAGTTAAAAGGGAGATTATATAGAATATCCAAAAAAAAAACCCCAACTGACATGTACAATAAAATTTCAAAAATTAAATTAAAATTAACAATTAAATTAATCATTTATTTTATTCAGGCCAGGCCGGCTTGCTGGAAAAGCCAACTTTTTAGGGTGCGTCGGAAGGACCAGAGGTCGGGAATTATGCGAAGCTCCGGGGGGGGCAGCATGTTAAATGTTGAAGTATGTGATAGCACAGTTAGAAATAGACTAAACAAGTATGGCTTCTTAGAAGGCTTGTCGGGAATTCTGAGAGTCGGGAATTCTGGGAGTTTAAGTCCTCCAGGCTTAAAGTTGCCAAGGTTGGAGACCCCTGTTTTAGAGCACCTCTCACTTCAGTACTTCTCAGCCAACTGCTTCTATATCGTGCTAAATGGTTGTAAGTTAATCAGGTGGCTTGATCGTGCATCATGATAGAAAGCTTAAACAGATTGAAATGCTATTTGTAACCACTGAAGCAAAAAATGCCACAATCATCACAGACACACCACTACAACTATTTCAGCCCTTAATTCATGATCAACATTGTTGGCTTATAAAATGGAAAGTCTGTAAAGCAACCTTTGGAAAAGGATCCAGCGGTACAACGGTTTTCCCTGTTCCTACACAATGTGGACATGATGCAAACTGTTTTCCCAAGACAGTGGCCCTTCTTCAACTAATAGAAAATTAAAAGTTGTCATTACAATCAACATGACCCAACACTTGCTCTTTAATTTTTCTTTTAAAAAGCATTTATAAAACATTTACTACTCAAGTGTACAGCAGTGAAAGAATTAAGCCCATCGACTATCCTGGCATTAAGACTCACACAACACAATATTCTTTCTCATCATGCCACTAATCAGTCAGTTTCTTATTTCTCTGCAATCTTTTAATTCCTTGCTGAGAAACTTGGCGCAAAAGTGGTTTAGGAAGCTTCTTTCATGGCATTTTTATATTTGCCGGTCATCTCTTTCGGTAGTGGCACTTTACCAGGACATGGAATCTGGCCATCAATTTCACACATACATTTCCGTAAGTGGTATTTTTTACTACCAAATGTTGCAGGATGCCATTTCCTCTTCTTCTCTTCCTCTATCCGGATTGTTTCTCTATTAAAAAGATGATTTTATGGTAAGAAAAACAGCAAGTGAAATTCAGTGTGCAGCATGTCACATTTGTAGATACTTTTTAACAAGTTCAATTCTAATGAAAGATGAAGTGTGTTCCATTAGAATGCAAATAAAAGAGAAATCATTTATCCAGTCTATTCATACAGCATTGTTTTAAACAAATTTATTCATGGAATGTTTGCTGAATAAGCAGAGTCTCCCATTCTTACTAAGTTATCAGATAAAAAACCAATACGAGACAATAATATCAATGTAAGTTCACCCTTAAATAGTTCACTCCAATGTTATTTATTAGGGAATGACAGCAATACTTAAAAGCAGCAGTCACCAACAGGTAGCCTGTGAGAAAATGTTGATAGTCCGCAGAAAAATTATTTGCATTTTTATATTGCACTAAATACTATTTATCTTTTAAAAAAACGCATAATAGTGATCTGTGAGATTTAAAATTATGAATTTAGTGGTCCCTGAGGTCCGAAAGGGTGGTGACCCTTGCTTTAAACCAGTGGTAGTCAACCTAATCCCTACTGCCCACTAGTGGACGTTCCAGCTTTTATGGTGGACGGTAGGGGTTTGGTCCGATACTGAAGCACTTTCCTTTTTTAAATTTAATTGACTTTCCTACTTTATAAATCACCATTACTGTGGAACCGGTGGGCGGTTAGAAAATTTTACTAACAACAGAGATACAAAAGTGGGCGGTAGGTATAAAAAGGTTGACTACCCCTGCTTTAAAAGTATATTTATCTATTCACCAAATAAATGTAGAGGAAATTATAATTTGGGTGAAGGAAGTCCAGTTTTTGTCATAGTAATGTACAGCAAGGTTTCTGTACTGTTATGTCCCATTTGATACCATCTAGCCACAGAGGAAAATTTCTACAGGTAGAGGGGACAGAATTAGTGGCCTCCTGCACTATCCTAAATTATTCACTAGCACTGGAGAGATGTATTTTACTAGAACTGAGAATAATGTGATGCACTTGTTTTTACAGTCACAAATTTGGAAAATTCTTTTTATACATGGCAGCATTTAGACTTTCCATTAACAACTCATTTGATAATGATCTTGCTTAACGCTTAGATCGGATTGTTATATAGCTCCTGCCACATTCGTAAATGGACGTTGGGTTTTTAGTGAAAATTTTAGCACAGGCCCTTAATTTAATTCTTTTTTATTCATATTTATTGTATTGTATACTATTTATTGGTTTTAATTTTCTGTGCACCGGCCTGGGTCTGTTTCGATGGAGAAGGCGCAGTATATAAATCGAATAAAATGAAATGAAATGAAAAATGATATTGATTAAATAAATTTCCTCAGGCCTACTGATTTAAGGTAATGCAGTTTTCCATCAAAAATAATCCTGGACAGGAAACTTTGCTGCCTTTCCCCGCTTTACTGTTTTAATCCATAAATGAGTAAATAGAAAAGTTTGCACTTATATGTTATGTCCTATAAATAGACCCAGTGCTCCCCAATACAGTCAGAACTGAAGTCTGATGACCTTAGTTATTTTGACTTACTCGTTTTTACCAAGAATTTTCTTAATATGCGCTGCTATCTCGCTATTGGTCTTCTCTTCTATATCAACCAGGACTTGCTCTCCATTATCTGCAGGAGAAATAGGGTTACATACAGAATATTTTATTGGGTTTTCCCAAAATTACTTCCATGAGATGGCATAGCTCTCATACAAAAATACATGCATGGTCATTTCGACAAGGGTTAACTTGGCAAACCATTCAACTATCCAGTCCTGGTGACTTTATTGATCAAATGGACATGCCATCCATCTCACTATCTAAGTAACTTGTGTGTTTTGCAAATAAATACTATAAAAATGTATATAAAAATAGGCAAAGTTGAAAAATAAAGTTAAGGATTTTAAAAGACAGAGCACCCCTAAACCACAAAACACCCCCGGGATTACATACCACTCTTGGATCCCCACACTGGTTGACTGTAACACATTGTAAGTGACCACTAGTTCTCAAAAAAATCAATTATTTTTAAGCAGAATGGCTAAGTTTTTTTCTGCCCAAAGGCTACTGCACTTTCTCCTTTGGCCCAGTGTTGAGAATGCAGGGGCATCACTTTTAATGCACTATCGCTGGACTGAGCAGAAGTTCAAATTATCTTTTCTATTCACAATATGAGTAAGGTAAGGCTAAGGGCCAAAACAGTAGATCTCAAGGAGGCAAGGTATTATAATAATTAGGAATAGTTTAAATAAGATGTTTCTAACCCCAACCTAAAGGCCACATGTAGACCTGGACAGCTAGTAATACAGCCTCACAAGATAATTTTAAAAATTAATAAAAAGTAAAGGAAGTTTATAATTTACATACATTAATAATATTGAGTTTTATATGTGACCTAAGACAATTCCTTTTCACTCAATACAGCCCAGGCAAGCCAAAAGGTTGGACATCCGTGGTTTGAATAGATTCTTAAACCACCATAATCAGCACAATGTACAATAAATATGAACCAGATAAATATAAATGTTAAGATTCTGTAAATTTTGAAATGTGAGGGGAATAGCTAAAGATATTTGTTACCAGTCTATAATCCTTACATATGGGCTTTACGCTTATTTTATCTACATGAACGTGTGCTCCTTCATATCTATCCAACATCTACAAGAATAACTTCCATCTGTAACTGTCAGAGCAGCTGAAAGTGCTTAGATTCTCCATGCCTGTGCTAGTTCAAGTCAACATCATCTTGATATGAAAGAAAGGCCTTAAAACGTGACAGTGAGAAGTAAATGTTAATATACTGTCAGACTATCTACTTTCCATGCCCAGTCCTTAAAGAGTATAAGGTAGAAAGATTAAATAGCTTATTCCATCTACTGTATATTTTATCTCCAGGTTTCCAGTGCAGTTCTTTACTACCCCTTCCCTCAAACCTCTACATAAGACAAACTAGGGTCATTTAAGGAAAAATCTGGGGGGGAAATCTCAAAGGCAAACTGTTGGCTGCAATTTTTTCTAAGGGAAACAAAACTTCCTGAAGTTAGAATACAAACTATTATTTAGTTTATCAGCATTGAACAGTACCCATTGCAGCTCAGACTGGCAATTTTACACAGTTCTATTAACAAATAGATGCGTCAACCAGACTGTTTTGAAGACATGGGCCATTTCCCTCTTTCAACAGGCAATGTTAAGGATTATCTTCCATGTGGTAGCTACAATTAGGGGCATAAGTAAAGACTTCTAGTCCATCTCAACAAGAGCTGCAGGAAAATCAAACAAATGCTCTACTTACCCAAATAGAATCTTAAGAAAGGTGAAGGAGTTATGTCTTTAAACATCACAATCTGTAGCCAAGGGTTTTTGTACTGAATCTGAGGTATGTTGAAAAACACAAATTTTCTATGGTAAAAAACAAAAGCAAGCATAAGAAGCAATGTATTAAGTTTTTCTAACCACTTTGAAGGACAACGAGCAGTTGAATAAGTGTGACAGTCTAGCTTTCAAGTGATTCTGTCCATCTGGAGTGTGACTGATATTGGCCAGGAATATATATCATTTCACAAAGCTGGCCAGGTTGCAGCAAAAGTACACATACTCACCTACAGTCTTCAGAACATATTCGTTTGGGCAGAATTAAAAATCAGAGAGAGGCAGTATGGTGTCATATCTACTTCCCCCCCCCAACAGTCCATCATGATTACTTGATCAGTTGTAAACTTGAAACCTCCAAGTGACCTTAACGACTCGCTAAAATGCAAATGAGCAGCTGTCTGCAAGGAGTCTAAATCCTTCCATCATCCAGCCAGAGCTGAAGAAGCTTCTTGGATGAGAAGTGAAGCATCTTCAAAGAAAAATCAGAAAGTTCAATTGCCTCTTGAAAAAAAAAAAGCACCTTTGGGACTTGAAGCTATGCAGTCTCTATGGCCCCCATTACGACCTGTGGACTTCAACTCCACAAGTTTTAAAAGTTGCCCGGTGTTAAGACCGCTTCCCCCCCCCCCATAGATCAAATCGTAAATCGGCAATCCAACGTGCCCGTACCTACCGTAGGTCATTTCCACCTCAAATAGGGCTACCATACCTGGATTGCAAAAATAAGGAGCCATTGCCTCCCGTAGCTCTCGCTGTTTTGCAGCCCAGACCCGGCGCTCCCCCGTGTGAAAGAAAGCCCGGTCTTCTCCATTAAAAAGCTCGAACCGCGGCTCCTTCCTCAGCCGAGCGGAAAGCGACCCTCACCTGGCGCCCTCGTTGAGCTCTCCGTGCATGTTGTAGTTCACCGTCATCACCTTCACGCTGTTCTTGAAGACGATGTCGCCCTGGCTCAGATACTGCAGCGTCCTCCGAATAGGGAACCTGCCCTTCATAGGCATGACTGCGACGGCACCGGCAGCCCCGCACGAGCCCCCTGCGGAGAATGCGACTTCCGGCTCAATCTCCAGGCTCGCACGGTAGAAAGAGGAAGAGGCGATCGGCGCAGAGGGCCATGGGAAGTGTAGTCCCCCCCCCCCCCCGAGGTGTGTGTGAAAATCTACGAACACAAGGACCTGGATCTACGGCGCGCGAGCAGAAGAAATCCAAGAGGGTCCAAGGCTGGATTGCAAAAGTCACAAGATTTTTGCAGCCTAAAGGGGTGGACAGTCCTAGTGGACAGTGGGGTAATCTCACCCTGACAGCCGCTTTATAGGTTGGCAATAGCCCCAAGACTTAAATAAGTGTGTCTAAGTATTCATCGCAAGAGTTTTGGATTGTTAACAGGTAGCTATGAGAATCGTGACACCTTGTGCATTTGAGACGTTTTGTTCAGATGTTGCGGAAAAAAGCAGTTTTCTTACAACGGTAACACCCCCCCTCCCCCCGCAAAATGGTTATCCCTAATTCGTTAAATCACAGCTCACTCTGCTATTTGATGTAAGTGCAGTGTGGAACTGGGGATGAGGAAACCACGCCCGCATTTCAGCCACGGAAGCTAATAGGGCGACTCGAGGCCAGCTATCCTCTCTAGCCATTTAATTGTGGGTATAAATGGGAGAAAGAGCTCTAATGTGCTGCTCTTTCCTGCATTTGGGATATTTATCGAACAAGAATCGATTCCTCGCTACAGAAAACGCCCTCTGGAGGTGACTTTAATTTTGGAGTAAATAGGGATGGTTTTCTTAATAAGAACAGATTATTAATTTACCCTGGTTCTCACAAAATGTTTCCTAATTTCCAATGCTGAATAGAATTCCTAGTATCTTTATAGGAGTCAGCACATGTCAATCAGAGCTAGCTCTACTGAGTTTCTAGGCCCAGTTAAAGTCAAATGCCATTTCCTAAGATAGTGATTCTTAACCATGGCAAGTTTAACATACATGGAGTTCAATTCCCAGAATTCCCCAGCTAGCAAGGTATTATAGCAGGGGTCCCCAACCTTTGCAACTTTAAGTCTGAAGGACTTCAGCTCCCAGAATTTTCCAGCCAGCAAAGTTGGCTGGAAAAGTCTGGGAGCTGAAGTCCTTCAGACTTAAAGTTGCAAAGGTTGGGGACCCCTGTATTATAGGATCTTTAAAAATGAATCATTTTAATGGCAGAAACAGTTATTAGTTAAAAAGCAAAATTGAGCATGTCAAGGACTATTCCAGTATCTGTCATGTGCAGGTGTGGCAGAGAATACTTTTAAAATACGTGTTTTCATTGCTGTGAATCAATCTCCTGATACTTAGCCGAAATCCAAAGACTTATACCAGTAGAGATGGTTGACTCTTCAAACTGCTGTTCTCTTATTCCCAACTCACTTGCTCAAACCTTACTACCTGCAAGGGAAATGGGCAGTTCTGTTCCAGGAACTTAGGATAAAACCAACTGAGGGGTGCAGAACACTACTTTGGAGAATTCATATTGTTCCAAGCAATGTTAACAAAATGCCACAGTCATCATTAACTGCCATGAATGTTAACAAAAAATATTAAAAGGAGGAAGTCAAAAGCTGCATAAGAGTCTTTATTTATTATAATAGTATAAATTTCTTGTAGACTGCAACATTAAGCCACAACAATGTAAGGACACATTTAGACAGCATTTAATAAAATGCATAAGCATGCACTGCAATTCTCTATATACACACACAACAATGCAAATTTATCTTCCAAACTGAAGACATTGATTGGATCCAAAAGTTAAGATTAAAAAAAAAACAACCTTAAAATGTCATGAAATTTCCAAAGCTGATTTCACAAAAGAAACTGAGAGGAAGCAGCAGGTTTTAAACCTGAACTAAAAAAAGTAGACTTTTTAATAAACAGTACAAAGCACAGAGCTATAAAACATAACCCTGGATATTATCATAATTCTTTTTATGGCAAATACATTAGTTTTCATACAAGCTTAATGCTTGAGGGAGTTTTCAAATGCTTACAATTGTAAACATAAGTACTACTTTTCAACTATAAAACTGTTGAGAACATTGGCTTTACATTATACTTAGTACATAATTATGGAAGCCTTTTCAGAATATAAACTGTGGATACCAAAAAATAAGGTACTGCATGCTGTTATCTTTTTGGACAATACACAAGTAAAACTTACCCAGCTGTTGGTTTAGTTTAGTTTTTTAAAACTGAATAGAATATGAAATCAGTATCATACTTATAAGTACCAAGTTACTTTTATTGTATTTGATTTTTTTTACTGCATTGTGTAAATAGGTTTGGCAAAAAGTAAAGCTATCATGTCTGAGCAGCAATATCAGGATGATTCCTTACAATTCTTTCTGCTTCCAGTGAATGAGAAATGCCATCTCTTACACATATTCCAAGCAAGCTTTTCAAATAAGCAAAAACTCTTAATATTTTTCTTAACCTTTCATAGAAATGGAAAAATTCTATTCAATTTTAAATGGAATGGCTGATGAATCCAATTATTGATTGGATTCATCAGCCATTGAAACAAAGAATTTCAGTTTCAATTTAAAATGAATGTTTTTAACCAAAAATGGTTTGAAAACAAAGAAAAATGATTAAAACAGTAAATTAGAAAATAGAAAAATAAAAATTCAAAAATATTTAGGACTTCATTTGATATTTTTTTAATAGACTCAGTTACAACTCAAGTCTTTTAAGTGCTGGATGAGGCAAGTGCTACACTATATATAACTTTTATCATTTTCATAATCTTTCTCTATATGGCTCCATGAAAATTGATCCTCAAATGCCCGAGAGCAGGATTTTAACACTCTTCTTTAGCCACACTTGGAAGTAGTTGTCAAGGCATGGAGTAAAAAGCTTTTTTTTAAAGAAAAAAAACATGCAAGTTTCCCATCAAGCCTTGCCTCTCCAAGCACTACAAACTATCTGAATTTTCAAGAACAGCAGAAATAATGCATATTGTTCCATATACCGGTAATACAATTTCCCAGTAGGTGTCCTTATATACAGGAACAGTTCTCTTAGTACAATCATATTTATGTTCCATATACCGGTAATACAATTTCCGGTATATGGAAATTGTTCCATATACCGGTAATACAAATTCCGGTATATATTGTTCCATATACCGGTAATACAATTTCCCAGTAGGTGTCCTTATATACAGGAACAGTTCTCTTAGTACAATCATATTTATGGAGTCCATTGTATAGCACCACTGAATGATTTAAATGCAACATCTGGCCAAATGATATAACATTCTCCCACTCACCCACCCCAATTTTATGGATAGATGCTGGAAAGGAATCAAAGTAATAGAAAGTGAAACCAAAAATTTGGGATGCACTAATTTCCCTTCAGAGCTTACTTGAAACATCCTCCAAGACTTCACTGGTAGCATGAAGTCAAGTGGTACCACTTGTTATTCAAAACCTTAAATTTAAGATGGTTATTTTGCCAGTTTCTCAGCAAAAAAGAAAAGTATTACTTTGAAGATATCATATCAGAATCAGTTAGTGGCATTCATGTCTTATGCTTTGCCTTATGATCATTAAATAAGACATCTAACAATAGAAAATTAGATTCATCTGTTGTGACAGCCTTGTTCATTTTAATCAGCAACTTGGAAGGGATGTACTGATAACATTAAAATATACAATGATCAAAATGTATATGCTGAAAAAGACGACTACAAAAGAAAAGCTCAGGAAAAATATAAAAAGCCTCTTTTGCAGGCTTTTAGAATATACAGAAAGGTTTATGGTCCACAGTTCACCACCAATGTCACTGCACAATCTCCATAATTTCAGCTGGGCTTCTGAATATTAACAAATAAAATTGTAACTATTAGATAGTTTCTTTCAGTATTTAAGACAAAGTGCAATTACATCCTAGGTTTAAAAACAATAGTCCACCCTACTGAGAAAAAGGAGAGGGAGGCATATGTTTATATCAAGCTTTGAACAAAATATAAAATGTAGGAAGCTCAAGCTTTGCAATGCAATTATAAATCTTTTTTTAACATATAGAAATTTGGTATATATGAGTATGACTGTACATAATTTTACATACATACATACACATTTTATATTACACTGTACATGTACTGAACAAAGTAAGAAACTAACACATAAACATCATACAAACAAATAAATATGGCCAGCGTCCAAAGCACTATTTTGATCGTGCTTAAGAGCTTGGTCAAGTCCTACGATTCTTTTTTTTTAAAAACTCTTTTCCTGTCATATGGCATATTTGAACTGAATTCTAAATGGCATTACAAAGGTTTTTTTTAAAAACTCTTTTCCTGTTATATGGCATATTCAAACTGAACTCTAAATGATATAAATAATCCAAAAACATATCTAAACCAAAAAAATCAATAAAACCTAATTATTTTTGATAATAAAACCCACCGATGGACACATAGTTAAAATTACAATGTTTACTTTTATTTAATTCATTTTACTTTTATTTAATTACATTTTTATTTAATTAAATTTTCAAGGAAACTATTATTTAATGGTTTGTCAGTTGCCATAATTCTCCCATAGCTAGGAGATTTTAGTCTCATTGTCATGCATGTCCAATTCCATTGAAATAAATTAAAATTTGTAAGTCCAATTTATCAACAGACTGTCCACTCAGGACATATTTTAAATGCAGACCCTCAACGTGGATATTTAAATTCCAGTAATCTGAGAGAACTTGCTTTCAAATAAGTGTGCTTGGTAATAGTAATCATCTCAAATATCTACCTTCAGAGAAATAGATATTAAAGTTTCCACTTAATGACAATTTTTAAAAGTGCTATGACTTTGTAATAAAACATCCTTCAATAATTATTTTAAGATCAAATTACAAAGGGTCAGGGTTATATGATACCAACTAGGCAAACCTCCATTGCTTTCACTGATAATAAGCATATGACCCAAGGATAATTACCCACTGAGCATTCATTCTACTCAAAGCAGCTCTGCAAATTGGTGTAGATTAGCAGAACTTTAAAGCAGATCTGGAAAATGCAAATGGAAGAGAAGCAGAGCAACTTCTATCATGTGATACTGGATAGAACCTAATGGATTCTAATGTAAAGAAACAAGACACTATTTTTTGTTTTCTGCCTTGAGTGCTAGTTTCTCAGTGCAGTCAATTTTCTTTCTACAAGAAACCAAATCAATAGTTTTTTGTACTATACTGGAAAAACAAAGGCAAAACTCTTCCAAACACACTGAGTTTCAGTGTGCACATAAGCAAGAGTAATGCTTCCACTTTTAAAAAGAAAATTATGCTCAGAAAACATATTCCAACAGGTTGCACAAGATGAAGGATGGCCTGTATTGCATGTCCTTTTTCTGATACCCTTCTTTATTTGAAAATTGAAAGTATAAATTCTAGCTGCTTGGAGCACTTTCCAGAGCTCTTATCAAAACCAAAAGTTTAAAAAGATTGAAATAGTTCATTATTACGGTATCTTCCCAAAACCTTTAAAAAAAATACTTGATTAATTCCTACCGTAGTTGTGCAATCTACTACATATCTCTGCTATGATAATGAATAACTGCAGAAACATTTTTATAATAATACACCAGCAAGGTGAAATGGGAAGTAAATAAATAATAAATACAAATAATTGAAATATTGCAACTCAATGCAATTAAAATAGTGTTATTTAAAATGTATTTTGGCTTGGTCCAAAATCTAGATCAGTAAAACAAATGAGTTAAACTGGTTTTGTTCAATTTAATACAAGAGAATGAAATTAATATCTGATTAATGGCTTGTGGAGGATTTAACCTGCTACAGAATTCAGCAAATTACTTCTTTTAGCACTGAATTATTTTCAAAACTACTATTTTTATATTATTCAAATTGTATATATATTGATTAGATATACATAATTAAATATTATATATACTCTAATAGTTTTAAAAATATGTGTGTCACCATACTGATCAGGGTTGCATTAAAACAATATCTATATATATTAGCATTATAAATTATCACAATAAAAATAGTGTACATAATTTGTTCTGCAAATATCATAAAAATTGAGCTAAAACATAATTTCAATTGTTTAATATTTCCTCA
Organism: Rhabdophis nuchalis; assembly: GCA_039707465.1. Lineage (NCBI taxonomy): Eukaryota > Metazoa > Chordata > Lepidosauria > Squamata > Natricidae > Rhabdophis > Rhabdophis nuchalis. Next base: position 68,312,858 of record CM077646.1, read on the forward strand.
TTCAATTTTTTAACTTTATAAATTTGGCCTGTGATTAGTTTTAAGTTTTATGATCTATGATCCAGGACAGATTCAATTCTATTTCAAACTGATCTTGCTACTTTAAATATATAGTATTACACATATTATAGAACACACACAGCTATGTGCATTCCCAATGCATCTATAGTCATAGTCCTACTGAATGTATTTCCAGTGCAAATTATATTAAGCTCCTGTTTAAGCAAAATTAGGGAGCATTCTAATTCAACTTCTGTGTAACAGTGTTTGATGAATTAAGTTGAAGTTAATAAAAGAATGGTAAATATAAAATATTTGAGTATACCTAGGAATTTGTTGAATGAATTATAATTATGCATACTGGGAGTAAGCACCACTGAGTTCAGTGATATTTTCTGAGGAAAGAGATCTGTAAGACTACATTATTTATGTAATGTAATGTTCATCTATTAAATTGTACTAACCTTTCTTATTCTTCATTGTACATGCATCTATTAACATCTATAAAATACTCGCTATAAAATGCCTATACTAAAATGCTCAATGAAACCACCCATATACTTAACAATGAGTATAAATGACATACTTGTTGAAATATGTTTTCATATAAAAGTCAATTTGAAAAAAGTGATACATGTATGAAATAAAAATTACAACTATGATTTGAAATACAGAAGCGTTGTGCAATATAATATGAAATCTAAAAGCAGTGCTGGATATGAGTAGAATTGCCCAGCCTTAATATTTTGACAGATCATTGTACATGGCAGTTTTAGTACCATGACTCCAGGTGGTTTCTTATCAGATTCTGAATAATTCCAGAACATATGCATTTTTGGGAAAACAGATACAACATAATATAAATAAATACATGGCTATTCTGTTTTCTATACTATGGACATCATTTCTATAGAAATTATGGCATGTTTCAGAACGTAAGTTGGATTGCAGGCTGAGAAAATGAATGAATCAATCTTAATTCTTAGGATACAACTGCACGGTTCCATGGAATGCTATTGCAGGGACTTTAAGAAGCTTCCCCGCTATGATTTCATACCATTCTCTGATGAGGCAAGGCTAGGATCTGTTGTAGCCGAACCTGTGCCACATCGCCAAACACATACCCAAAGCCCAAAAAGTAGCCTATGTGTATTCTCTTTCACTGCTGCTATTACAGTTCCTTCTTGCTTTCATCCAGCCTTTCTAAGATTGCTTTGGCAGATCATTAGGAACGTTGAACCACTTTGTTACTGGAGTGCTCCAAACTGATGTAGGGCTCCTTTGCCAGAGGAGACATCTCTATAGTCAATAGATTCCTCACTAATTTAGTGATCTCAGAATTGTGCCAAAGTCAGTCTTCCCAGAATGAATGAGTCATTCTCTTAAGGAATGAGTATGAAATTTTAAGTTGATCTATCCATAGATGTGTCCCAGGTTTTTTTTTTAAACTGTTGGCAAACAAGCATAAAACATCTTAAAATTCTCAGAAGTGCCTCACTATAAGTAGTGTGCTATTTTTCGGTGTAAATAACTTCTATAGAATCTATCAAGTTTACTGTTGAGCCATAAACATTATGCTTTTCCTATGCTATAAACATTTCTATTCATTTAGCAGAATTTAATTCAAACATCCTTAAAAGAATTGTGGTATTAATAAACAAATGCAATTAAAAATTTTGTAGCATAAATGATTGTCTGCCATGGCTGTAAGTTTTCATAGAAATCATTAGTATACATCTGTAATTAAAATGATATTCATTTACCTTATTCAAGGAATCAGGATCATGAAGGTAATGTCTCACTTTAATAAAACATTCTTTGGAAGTGCTCATCATTCCTATATCTTGCTAATTTTAAATTATCTGCATGTATGTGAGTGAGCATGTATGCACACAATATAGACTGAATTCAAAGCACATTTCAAGCAAAGCCCTCTGTTTGCTCAAAAGAATCTTGTAAACATTTTTTCTCTCCAATAAGCTAGCATGCTATGCTTCATGCTGTCCTGGAGTGGCATTTCATTTTAGGAAAGGGGGAGAGAACAAGGGCTGCGATTGTGGGGAGGGGACTCCCTTTGCAGAAAACATCTTGGAGCCTTTTGAATCCAAGCTAAAGTTCTGAATTTACTTCTTTTTAATGTGCATTCTGTCATAAGAGAAGCTATAGTGTACTCATTGATAATGCTTAAATAAAAAGACATATTAAAGATATATTTATCAATTCACTGTAGCCTTTCAGGAAAAGAAATTCAAATATTTGTTCTGGCAGAAACAGGTCATAGAAAAAAGTACTGTAGTTTTTTTTTAAACCTTGCTTTTGAATAAAATAATTTTTAACAAGAAAATGAAGTGTTGAAAACATTTTGTACACCTTATCTCAAGAAATCAGTAAATTAGCATTCAGGTCCACCAGGATGAGCTGATTCCTTCTAAGAAGACGATCCTGTTATTTGACCATTGTATTCTGCTGTTTCCATCTTCAGGATGTAGGGGATGATGCTGTCAATTGGAACATTTCCAATGAGGCCAGTAAAAAAAAGCTCTTCCGTAATGCTGGAACTCATCAGTCTAAGAGCTGGCAGGCGAACTAGAACTCGAGCTAGTCTGAAATAAGAAAGTCAGTGGTACATGTAAAAATGTAACTCAAATTACCAGTATTGCTGTGATGCTTAAACATCTATACTTTGGCTACTGAATTCATTCAAACCTATCATTCACTATGGCTAGAAGCTAACGTGTTACAAAACTACAAACTTTCTCATCCTTTTAACCTGTAGTATGACTTCATGAAGAGTTTGGGAAAGAATATACTCTTTACATGATTTGTGTGTCTCAGAATCTGTCAAAATTCTGACTCATGAAGAAAGCCTCAGGAGGACTCAAATTCAATGTGTTTCTCAGTGGTACATCACTTGAACCAAATCTGATAAATACCCTAAGCTGCAAAGCATATAGGCCTCAATATCTATTTTGATTGGTTGCACAATAAAGGGTTCCACCAAACTTTCTTTTACATAGTCCCTTAGAAGAAGAAGCTTCCAACTACCACACTTGAATGTTTATTTATTAACATTCAAGTCTCCTTTGGGTTGCCGGGACAGCAAATTTCAAGGGAAAACGCAGTTGCTGGAATCGGTGTGCCTGCAACTTAATGCTCTCCAAGAAGCCTGCATTACTGGGAGCAGCAGAAGCAGCAAGCGCCACTGCCACCCCCAGTGTCCAGCATCCTCCTCAGGAGCCTCGTGTTGCAGCTGTTTGTACGTCTCTCCCGAGCTTCTCTCAGGAGGTGAAATGGCAGGCACTCCGCTGGCAGAGCTTCTGGGTGAAAGGCGAGTGAAGGGTGCACTGACGGGAGAGACTGGCCGTCCCCGAAGCCAGCTCTTGAGGAAGGAGGCAGAGATGAGGCCCTGCAGAGATGGGGCCCGGGGCTCGTTTCCCTTCCTCCTTCCTCCAAGAGCTGCAGGTGGCAGGGAAAACGAGGCTTCTTTGCCAGCTTTCCAGCTGGCAAAACAGAAATTTTCACCAACTGGAAGGTATGTATGTGTGTGTGTGTGTGTGTGAGAGAGAGAGTGGGGGCGAAGAGAGGAAGAGGGAGAGAGAATAAAAGGAAGAGGGAGAGAGAGAAAAAGAGAGAGACAAAGAGAGAAAGAAAGAAAGAGAAAGAAGGAAAGAGAAAGTAAATGGAGGAGAGAGAGACAAGAAAGAAAGAAGGAACACAAGAAGGAAGAGAAAGGAAGAAAAGAAAGAAAGAAAGAGGGAGAGAGACACATAAGAAAGAATGGAAGGAAGGAAGAAAAAGAAAGGAAAGAGAGAAAGAAAGAGAGATAAAAGAAAGGAAGAAAGAAGGAAAAAAGAAGGAAGAAAAAAAAAAGAAAGAGAACATGATCACAATTGAGCCCAAAATTTTGGTTGCTAAGAAAGAGCATTGTTAAATGAGTTTCACCACATTTTACAAGTTGGCCACTCCCACCTGGTCATATGACCACGAAGCCATGCCCAGAAAAATAGGCCACATCTACAGAATAGGTTCTAAAAATTCTTGAAACCGACCACTGGTATATGTGTATGTTTGTGAGGGAGAGAAAGAATAATTAAGGTCATTGATCTAAAGATGAACAACTTTAGATAAAAGACAAGTGTTTATTATCCATTTTGGGTTTCTTACAAGAACATATTTTTGTGTAAGTTTGTGATATCTTAATGATATCTGTTGCAGTTTTATGCTTTGTGATAATACCTTACTGAGATTACGTCTTTCAATATTTACACAGGAATTATCATCTACTCAGAATAGTGAAGTACTTACTAAATTTTACTAAATCTACTAATTTAAATAAGGCATAAAAAACATCCAGGACTCATTATTCCTGTGGAACTGAATTTTTTTACCATGTTCAGACCCCTGTGGCCACTGCAGTATCCCCAAAGTCACGAGTTTGTGATATGCAATGTTCCCTGCCACCTTACCACAAGCATTCAGTGGAGAAAATGACAGGAACTCAGAGGTCACTCCTGTTCCCATTACTTTTTGCCTGCCCATGGCCACTCTATTTAATTGTAAAGTAAGTAACTTTTTTCTTTTCTTTTAACGATCCTGTAATTCCTTGTATCAGGGTGGAGTCAAGGAGACTGAATGGATCTGAGAGATTACTGGCTGGATGCCCTTTCAATGCCTATGTGGAATTTGCAGCAGATATTTTCTTTTTGCATCGAGAGAGAAATATCTGCCGTTACCTAGATTGAATTCACAGCCTCCTCTAGGCCACCGGTCACTCCTGTTTAGGTAAGTAAACGATGATTTATTGCTGAAATTCCTTTGCCCCTGCTGACTTTGTGCCTAAAGCAGGACTAGAACTTAATCTCCCAGTTTTTAGCCTGATGCTTTAATCATTACACCAGCATTGGGGTAAAAAAAAATGCTTACCCTGAAATTTAATGTAGATTCTGGTCACATCAGATTGCACTACCTTATTCTTAAAGGATGACCTAATGCATCATTGGGCCCTCTATTTAACACTAAAAAGAATAATATATTAAGCTGATTATGTACAAAAAGTCCTCAACTTGCGACCACAATTGAGACCAGAATTTCCATCATGGGTTGTTGTGGTGGCAAGCTGAGATGGATATGATTTCTATTTCTATTTTGAAAATTATCTAGGAACTAAAAACAAAGATCACATGAAAGCAAGTAAACAAACCTTTAGAACTAAATGAAGTAAATAAAAACCTTTAGAATTAAATAACCACATAATATTATGATACCTGTAAGTATCTTCGGGATAAGTTTTTTGAATATAGTCTTGCAACTCCATTTGAGCTTTCTCCTGGAATTTCTCGATTTGGCTGGAACTTGTAAGACCAGGGTGGTCTATTAAAATTAAATACATTATTTAATTGTTTGTTTACTTTTACTGAAAAATATACTGTAGTATAATTTTTTAAAAACCCTTTATTCCAAAATTTCCAAAGATAATATATACCATCATCTACCAACAATTCTGGGTTTTTTTCCAGCTAGCACATATGGTCTATGTAAAAAATACACAAATTAGAAATTACAACATTTGGTAACTAGCAGGAGATAATTTCAATCCTTCAGGAGCCACTCTTGTTGACCATATATTATCATTCCTCAAAGAAAACTATTTTAGTGTAATTATCTATTACACTATATAGAAGCTCAATTACAACTTATTAAGAAAGTATCTAAATCTGTTTAAGAATGTATAGAAATAATTAAATGCTAGTTTGTTGTTCTATAATACAAATCATGTATAACTCAAGAGAATCTATACCTTGAGCCAGATTTACAGAGAACATTTGTGTGTTTTTGAAACTTATCTGAGGGCTAGGGAATCCTATTTATCTTTGGCTTTCTCACTGCTTATTGGAAAGTAGTTCTTCAGTAGTAGACCTTTGTTTTTCCCACCATTTGGGAGTGATTCTTTTATTTTAAAAAAGTTAAGACAAAGAATCTTTTAAGCCACTTTAGAGCAGTTTATGGTTATATTGACTATTCTTTGACAGGCAAAACATAAATAATCTTACAAACAGTGTCTCTAAATCCCATATAAGATGAAATCAATAATGGGGCTAACTAATATAACTTCCAGATGTTCTCTAGCATTGGAAGATTAATGTAGGAACCTGAAAATTATATCCATGTCAAGTGTAGAAATCAGGAAAGTCAGGCAGTTCAAACATATATAAGGGTTTATTGCAAGCTTAAGCTTTCTTCAATAATCTGAACTACTAATGATAGGAAATTGGCAGTTAGGTCTCTTGTGGGCGCAAAGGGACTCGAGAGTGATGATGCATTTGACCCCTCCTTCAGGTTCAGTCTGGTCATCTACTACAATCCTCTTTATTATGACATTCTATTTGAGACTGCAGTTGGAAAATATTATTTACAGGTCTTCCATATTTTGCTCTAACCACAGAAGCTGCTTGCCAAATCATTTAAAGAAAAATAAAAGGAAACACTTGAGATGACTCTTAAGAAATATCTCAAATTTAAGTATCATATTTAAGCAGTTAGTCTCACTGAAATGAAGAGTTAAAAGGTCAAAGTAAACATTTTAATCTCAAATTTATTTATTTATTTATTTTATTTGTCAAATTAAATGTATTAGAAAATGTACTGCCAATTTATTGTTTTAGCTAGCGTCAGAGTATTAAAGCATCTAAACAGCATTAAAGACACACACTGAAATAAAATAATTATTAAATGCTTACCAGGACTAAAGAGGACTATAGCTTTAAGATAAGCATATTCATATCCATCAATATCAAGTTTAGCCATACTGTTACAAAACTCTTGGAGTTTCCATATGTGCTCCATCACTTGTTTTATTCGATCTCCAGAAAGTTTATCTAGAATTAAACATTATATATTCTCTTAAAAGGTCTGAAAATCCACCAAAAGTAAAACCATCTTCAGAACATAAACATTTAGACAGCAGTTTCACATATTACATTTCCTTCGTAGAATTTGAGAAAAATACATTGCAGCTTATTAGCAGTTTAACAACCTTTTTCTGCTCCGTAGTTTGAATTACATATTTCTATAATTCTCAATTGCAGTGAACAAAGCAGAAGCAGAGACTTACTCTTTTGTTAAGAATGCAGACAATTAAGAAAAATCAAACAGTAGACAAGGGTAAAAGAAAGGCATTGGTATAGAAATAAAACAAAGTAAACGAAAAGCTATAGAGAAAGATAGTGTCTAATAATGATCAAATAGGAGAAGTTGGAATTGCCATGAGATATTTTTTAGTCAGAGAAGAATTGAGCAGGCTAGAAAGAATTAATGCCTTTTGTGGAAAGCAGAGTGTTGCTGAAATAATTTCATTGCCTTAGAGACAGAGCACTTGTACTACACTAAACATCTGGATTTGACTGATTAAGATGGGCACAGCTGATCCTATATATTGTTTATGGGTCAAACCAGTTTTTCAATTTCATTGAACAAGGGACTGGGGAAGGCAAGAAATTGTTGTCTAAAAACAAAATTCAATAAATCTGCTATATTAATTCAAACTAGGCCTTGAAGGGCAAGCTCATCAATATTTAGTAAGGAATAAAGTTGGAACACTTGCCATAGCACCCTTCGCTAAGTGTTCTTCAAAAAGATATTAGTAAAAGTGTTTCAGTCTACATTAGTAAAGATTGTACAAGGAATTTGGAGCATTTTCTATGCTAACCTTATAGTGTGCTTACATGTGTAAATGTAATGTAGCAGGTACTAACTTTCTTTTGAAGTACTGCAGATTGGCAGTATGTGCTTGTGCAGAAAAGATGTCCTCATGGGAGTCTGAATCTGCAGGGGAAGATGAACTGGAACAAGAACTGACAGAGATGGAGAGGCAGGCTCCGTTGGCCTTGGAGGAAACTGGGGAAAGGCGGAGTCAAGGCTTTTATGAATTAGTAAGGCCTGCAGACAGGAACAGCTCAGAAGAAAAGCAAGGACTACCCACTCCTGATCCGAGAGCAAGCAGGGAAGAGACACGACCAGATGCAGATTGAGCCAACTACGAGGGAGGAGAGTACCCTGCCCCCTTTCACAAGGCACACCTGGGGACTGAGATGTAAGGCAGTGCCGGCGGGAGGGGCATTTGTTGGGAACAAACACTGAATCCATGGAATCTCATGTGCACTTTGTCAAGGTTCCAAGTAATACCCCTAGCGAGCCTTGATATTGCTGTAGTGTCTTGTGGGGCTTGCCAGTTTGCCTGCTTTATTGAACTTCTTGTTCTGGTTACTGTTTACCTAACCTGGCTTATTGGACTGCTGGCTCTGGTTAATGTTTGGGCTAATCTGGTTTATTGGACTGCTGGCCCTGGTTGCTGTTTGGTTAACCTGGCTTACTGGACTACTTGCAGCCAGAGGCTTCTGAAGGTGCATGTTGAGTTCTTTGCTCCAGGACTTATAGTGAATGTGGGAATGCTTGGGGGCACAGTTGGACCAAGAAAGGGGAGTTAGACCTGTTCTCTGGTTGTTTTGCTTTTGTGCCACGCCTTGAGTCATCATAAGATATGCAGGATGGTACTGAAATGATTGTGACAATTCAGAGGAATATTAGACTTCTATAAAGCAAGAAGCAAGTTGTTATGTCTCTTACCTAAGAGACAATGACTCAGAAAAGGCAAATCTGGCAGTAACAATGAAAATAAACTATCTGTCCTCTTGAACTAGCATGGGAATTATATTCAGCCAACATTCACAGCACAGGAAAAGTGAACAAGAATTACTCAGGAAGGCCTTAATTCTTCTAATTTTGATATTTCCATCCATAAAACAGACTTATTTATTCTGTGTGTGTGTGTGTGCTTCACGCCATTGCTGAGAAATTGCCCTTTCAATTCTTTTTAAAAATGATTTGAGAAGTAAACTTAACTTTAACTTAACTTTATAAATTTAAGAGCTATGATATTTCTCTATTATAAGACAGATTAATACTGAAATCCTATAGAAAGGTGTCACTATGAATTGTTTTTCTCTTGTTCTTGTGTTCTGATATTTGCATTTCCATCTGTCCAATTCAGTCTTCAAATGTATTTTAACATTTTCATGGAACCTCTGAAAATCCTATCTATTTCCCCTGGTAGTAAAGTGGAATAGTTCTATACTTCAATGCAAAATAGTAACAGACACCTCTAGGAATATTGCAGGGAGGAAAGATGAAGATAAAGTATTTTCCTGTCCTCTTTGATTCTGTGATACATAATTTGTAGCAGTGGGCCTATCTGGCATACAGGTAGTTTCTGGGACGGAAAAAGCTATTTTCTAAACTTATGTTTAAAATATTTTACCTCTGCTTTATTATTCTGCATGTCTTTTCAGCCACTGTATTTTAGAAACTCCTATTGTTTACAAATTAAGTATTCTGCAAACAGCAGGATGTAAAACATTCATTTCTCTTAATTAGGAAGTAGTAATAATAACACTGCTTATTTTTTCAGACTTTAATTTCTACTAAAGGCAAGAAAAGTACTATTTTAATTATTGTATCCTACTCCTGCTGATAAAAAGCTATCATTAAAATAAAACTAACTACACCACAATTAGTTCAAACAGCTTCTCTCTATTTTCAATAAGGATAATAGTTCTACTTTTTTTTGTTTCTATATACAAATCTGTTTTGAATACCTTTCAGCTTTGGATGATGGAAAATTTAAGAGCCCTATATTTAATCAAACGTAGGGCACCTACCTCTCCATGGCATCTGAATATCCTGCCTCTTTCCTTGACGAGAGGAACTACATCAGTAGTGTTGTTTTTGAGGGCCTGGCTGGGGGGCGGGGGCGGGGGTGGAACCTGTCTATTATAATTAAGTTTGAAAGGGTTTAACAAATTAAATCAAATTAACTATTTTTATTATTCTAACCTAAAAGAGTAAAGTACATTAGCCAGAAATAGACCCCACCATATTTTTTTTATAAAAGAAAAAAAAAAGATACATTGCACTTAAATAATAATATAGCATTACAGTTTCAGCATACAGGATTTTTATTAGACATGAAAAATATGTAATATCCTAATCCCAGATATGAGATGAGAATAAAATAGGGAATATTGGGCAAATTCTTGATTCTATTGTTGTCAACCTATTGTACCCCAATCCTCTATTTCCAGTGAATAAATTCTGAGGAAAGAGAAATCTCCCAAGAGCCAGATGGCCCCCACTCTGTTCTTGTTGAGAAGATGGGTGAAACCCTGGCTCTTTATCCAGGTCTTTGGTGTGGATGTGTGTGTGAGAGAGACCCTTCGCCTCATGCCATTTGGTCTGTCACACTTACCATGCTTTATTGATTTTACTGAAATGTCTTTGTTTATTGTTAGCTTCCCAGAATCACTGGGAGGCATACAGTTTAGTACATTATTCTTGTATTATATTCTAATGGAATGATTGTCCATCTCTCTGCCAAGAATGGAACCAGTCCTTTGGAGACAACTGATCTCAATATAGGTATACTCAAAGGAGGAAATGCAACGTTATGAGTGGCATTAAAAGCGGACACCATTATTGCCCTATTAACACTTTTTTTTATGTACAAGTGATACATAAAATTATAAATCCTTGAATTTGTAACAATCAGAGTCTTTAAAAATAATACATACCTTCCTGTATGCTGTTCTGTAAATGGTTGACAATTGCTGCTAAGATGGTTGACAAGCTCATCACCTGTGCACACTGGGCTAGGCCTAGAGTAAAGAGCTCATTCCAACAGGCACGCACAAGGCTTGTATTACAGTCTTGCCTATGAGTTATAAAAACAACCGGTAAGGTTCAGGGTAATTTTCTCGTATATAAAGATCTCAGGGATAAGACTACAAAAAACTAATACATTTGGAATGTTGTGAGAAATGGGACATATGTTTTCTGATGTTTAGCAATGAAAAGATCACCGTGTGACACAGTTGCCAACAGACAGAGGTCCAAAAGTTATTTATAATGAACTTTTAACTAGTTCATTTTTTAAATTGTAAGAACAACCAATTTCATTGTAATTTTAGTACAATGACAATAAAGATTATTATTATTATCATTACAAAAAAAGCGAAGTATCAAAAAGCAAAAGATAATTAAGAGATAAGTGCTATACAATATTGAAAACAATTAATAAATAACAACAAACTAAACCAAGACCCTCAACTGTTACAAGGCTCACTACACTGTAATACTAAGCATCTATTTGTTAAACATATAATTGTCATTGGTTTATAAAATACACCTCCTAAAACAATATTATCAAATGAAGAAGGATATTACCTAATATACTACTGCATTACTCTAAAACTCTATTGTTTTAGAGTATTCTAAATATTCAGGACTTCAGGTTTAAATGGCAGCAAAATGTCCCCATAGATACAAAAAGGACAAAGAGTAAGACCCTAATCCTGCTTGCTCAGTAAAGCTAACTGAGCTTAATTCTTTCTTTCTACTGTATTTCCTAGACTGTTTTCAGTCAAAATACATTGTAAGTCCCAAAGATTGCTTAACCAACCATGTAATGATTCATATCAGCATTAGTTGGTGTAATCCATAATATTTGCTAGGGATAGACAATATCTTTTTTCATCTTCCTGTTAAGAGCCGCAATCCCTGACGGCAATCCTATTGGGGAGTTGCATGATGGGCAGGACCAAAACAAACAGATGAGGCCAAAGCCAAAATTGAGCAGAAATACCTAGTTTCACTGTTTTATTTCTGGCCTATTTTTGATATTTTCACAATTAATGAGATAACACAGTAAGGGAAAATAATAGCAATAGCGATAGCACTTATATACCGCTTCACAGTGCTTTTTACAGCCCTCTCTCAGTGGTTTACAGAGTCAGCATATTGCCCCAAACAATCTGGGTCCTCATTTTACCCACCTCGGAAGGATAGAAGGCTGAGTCAACCTTGAGCCTGGTGGGATTTGAACTGCCAAATTGCAGGCAGCCAATAGTTAGCAGAAGTGGCCTGCAGTACAGCACTCTAACCACTGCACCACCTTGGCTCTTTAAAAATAAACATAAAATTAAAAAAAAACCAAATCCACAGATTTGAACCACTTTCAAGGGTTGTCTCAAATTACATCCTACACTGTGGAGTTGTTTCTGCTCTCTGACCTTGGTTGTTTGGTTGCAGATGTAACATCTTTACTGCTAGAAGGGAGTGGGGTGTGCTTTTGGCTTATATACTGTAGCTTGCCCTGTCAGTGTAGGTGGGGATTTTCTCCTTGGCAGTTTCTTGATTAGGTTGTTGTTTACTGCTTGATTGTTTGTCTGAGTTGGAAGTTCCTATAGTCTCTTTTGAATGTTGTGCAAATGTTGTTTATCTCTATGGGCCTGTTGATAGCAGACTTGTATGAATACCAAGCTTCCTAGGAAACAATAAAAAAAAAAGCTAAAAAGGAAATAAAACCCCCAGAACATCTCTTTTCTAGCAGTCAAGATTCAGATAAGGAATTAACATTACAATTAACACCAGGCAAACAATCAAGCAGTAAACAATAGTCTAATCAAGGAATTTCCAAGAAGAAAACAATACCCCTACTAACATTGACAATGGCATATATAAACTGAGTGCAAATTCCATATCCTTTTAGCACTGAAGATACTACACAGGAAACTCAGAGAACACCAAGAACTCAACAGTTCATCCCTGAGCTAAATATATATTCTATTAGATCATGGACTGCCTACCTTTGATCTATTCAAAATACAATGCATAGTACCAAAACTATTGTGTATCTTTTTAATAGACAGACTTTATTAACCATGGACCAAACAAGAAGCAAGGGGCGGGGGGGAAGGGAAAGGTTTACCATGTAAGACATTGTCTAAGTCGTAGCAATTACATGATATTTTTTAACATACAACCATTGATTAAATGGTGATTTGAAGTTATGACGGTACTGAAAAAAAAGTGACTTAGAACTTGTCCTCAAAAGTTACAACCTGTGCACCATCTCCAGAATCAGGTGATTGCAATTTGTAACCTCCCAGGTTTGGGGAGCTAGTTTTCAGCAAGGAAATTCAGCAGGGGAAGCTGGATTTATTTAATGATCTGCATGTTTCACTTAATGACCACAAATTCATTTATTGCTTTACAACAAAAGTGGTCAAAAATCTGTTCATATGTTTATTTGCTTAACAACTATATCAATGACCAAAATCCCAATCCCAAATGTGGTTGCAAGTCAAGGACTACCTACACAGTTAGCAATTTGTTATTTTGTTCTGATTAAGAAACTTTTAAGAAAAACGTCTCCAATATTAAAATGCAAATATAAGGTTTGTCTGCTGGTTACTTAGAATAAAATTTTGTATTTTGTTCTGACTAAGCAATTAGCAGCTAAACCTTATTTTTTGCATTTCAACATGGGACTATAACTGCTATATGGACAACTATTATGCATTATCACAAACGTTGGAAATATATAGATCAGATCTTATGTATTACCTGAAATGTGCAATGTTCAGCTTCCCTATCTGATCACCTTGGGACTGTCAACTCTAGCAGAAATTTATCCTGCATATTCCCCCTTCCTATTAAAAATATTTTATGGTCATAACATTGGGTGCATTTATGAGTATATGACGCAGTAGCGACATTCTGAGGATCTGCCTCACCAAATATTAAACTAATAACCTGATTTGAATTAACTGCCTACCTGCAAATTAAGGTACAATATTCTGTTTATAAACGGATCCTAATTTGCATATAGTAACCAACAGGTCATTATATTGCTACATATAAATCTGCTCATACATAAAAACTTTCAAGTACAGGCGGAGGAGGAGCCTGCGTCGCAACAATACAACATTTGATCCTGCTGCTGCAAGATCATCGTTGATTTTTTTGCCGCTGGACGGTCCAACTGGACCTAAACTGTCCTGAAGGGACAGCAAAGACAAAGACAAATCTTTGCTGATCACAGGGATATTGCAAAGTCCCTGTTTGAACCAAAGGAAGGGCTTCAAATCCGCAGTAAACATATTATACATAGTGTATTGTGGATTCTATTCAATGGATATTTATCAATGGTAAAAGAAAGCACATTCTTACCCTAGTGCTTGAAAAGCAGGAATGGACCTGGCCCAATGCATGGAAAGAAAAAGTAACCGTGATGCAGACTCACAAATGTAATGCACATTCAGGTACTCTGGCATTGGGCTAGGCATGGTTAACTGCAAGAGAACAACATGAAGTTTATTACAAATACATATATTAAAAACACTGCTATATTAATCAATATAATATAGAACCAGAAAAAAAAACACATCCTTTTTATACTGAATTATCAATATTTTTGATAATTAAAAAAATGTTTTTCACTCTAATGGTAGTTGAAAAAACCCTTACCATGTATTATTGAAAAAGAACTATTTGCATTTTAAATAACAACTGCAGTGCACCTATGTAGTTAGGGATCACAATTTACAATGATAATGTGGAATACAGGTATCCTTCACTTACAACAGTTCATTTAGTGATCGTTTGAAGTTACAGTGGCACTGAAAAATGTTAGTTATGACCATTTTTCACACTTATGATCATTGCAGCAACCCAATGGTCACATGATCAAAATTCAGACACTTGGCAACTGACTCATATTTATGACGGCTGCAGTGTCCCAGGTCATGTGATCACCTTTTGACAAGCAAAGTCAATGAGAAAGCCAGATTCATTTAACAGCTGTGTTACTAACTTAACAACTGCAGGGATTCACTTAACACTGTGGCAAAAAAGGTTATAAAAAGGGCAAAATTCACTGAACAAATGTGTCGCTTAGCAACAGAACTTTCGAGTTCAACTGTGGTTGTAAGTCAACCATTATAATTAAATATAATGGTTCAACATCAGAAAAGTTTTAAATGCAGTACAAGAGAACATTTAAAAATAAGAGAGAGAATGGTCGCATTTGGTAGTTATATTTTATCATTTTAATAAGAAAACACTGATCTATACAATACAATAGCAGAGTTGGAAGGGACCTTGGAGGTCTTCTAGTCCAACCCCCTGCCCAGGCAGGAAACCCTATACCATTTCAGACAAATGGCTATCTAGCATCTTCTTAAAGACTTCCAGGGTTGGGGTATTCACAACTTCTGGAGTCAAGCTGTTCCACTAGTTAATTGTTCTGTCAGGAAATTTCTCCTCAGTTCTAAGTTGCTTCTCTCCTTGATTAGTTTCCACCCATTGCTTCTTGCGCTGGGCAGGAACCTTGACTCCCTCTTCTTTGTGGCAGCCTCTGAGATATCGGAAGACTGCTATCATGTCTCCCCTAGTCCTTCTTTTCATTAAACTAGACATACCCAGCTCCTGCAACTGTTCCTCATATGTTTTAGCCTCCAGTCCCCTAATCATCTTTGTTGCTCTTCTCTGCGCTCTTTCTAGTTTCAAACAGCATGTTAAGAATGTAATGTGATTTGATTTTATACATTACTAGCTATACCCGGCCACGCGTTGCTGTGGCCCAGTCTGGTTAAATGGCCAACCAATCTGTGTGTAGATCTATACCTGCACACATACACCCAACCACCATATAAGCCCCAACCTACCTACCTACTATATTTCTCCCTCTCTATCTATCCCCCTATCTACCTACCTGCCTACCTACTGTATTTCTCCCTCTCTGTCTATCCCTCTACCTACCTACCTACCTACTGTATTTCTTTCTTTTTCCCTCTATCTACCTACCTACCTACTGTATTTCTCCCTCTCTGTCTATCCCTCTACCTACCTACCTACTGTATTTCTTTCTTTTTCCCCTCTATCTACCTACCTACTGTATTTCCCCCCCTCTATCCCTCTACCTACCTACCTACCGTATTTCTCGCTATCTATACACCTACCTACCTACCTACGGTATTTCTGCCTCTCTGTCTATCCTTCTACTTACCTACCTATTGTATTTCTTGGTTTCTCTCTCCACCTACCTACCTACCTACCTACCTACCTACCTACCTACCTACCTACCTACCTACCGTATTTCTCCCTCTCTATCCCCCTATCCCCCTACCTGCCTACCTACTGTATTTCTCCCTCTGTCTATCCCTCTACCTACCTATCTACTGTATTTCTCCCTATCTATCTATCCATCCCCCCTACCTATGTATCTACCTACCTACCTGCCTACCTACCTACTATATTTCTTCCTTTCTCCCTCTACCTACTTACCTACCTACCTACCTACCTACCTACCTACCTACTGTCTCTCTCTCTCTCTCTCTCTCTCTCTCTCTCTCTCTCTTTCTTTCTTTCCACCTACCTACCTACCTGCCTGCCTGCCTGCCTACCTACCTACCTACCTACCGACCGACCTTATTTCTGCCTCTCTATCTATCCTTTGGGGGTCATCTAGTCCAACTCCCTGCTAGGCAGGAAGCCCTATACCCATGATGGCGAACCTATGGCACGGGTGCCACAGGTGGCACACGGAACCATTTCTTAGGCCACTCGAGGCATTGCCCTGTCAGCTTCAGTTTGTATGTGTGCCCTGGCCAGCTGATTTAGGCCTTCTTTTGAGGCCATTTTTTTGCCTTCTGGAGGTGGGGGAAGGCTGTTTTCACCCTCCCCAGGCTCCTATAAACCATCTGGAGCCTGGGGATGACGTAAAAAGCATGCCAAATGCAGGGGGTCTTGCACATAGCATTATGGATGTGACACACTTGTGCACATCGCCCCTGCACTCCCCCTGCTATTGGCACGTGAGCCAAAAAAGGTTAGCCATCACTGCCCTATACCATTTCAGACTAATGGCTATCCAACATCTTCTTGAAGTCTTCCAGTGTTGGGGCATTCACAACTTCTGGAGGCAAGTTGTTCCACTGATTAATTGTTCTAACTGTCAGGAAATTTCTCCTCAGTTCTAAGTTGCTTCTCTCCTTGATTAGTTTCCACCCATTGCTTCTTGTGCTGGGCAGGAACCTTGACTCCCTCTTCTTTGTGGCAGCCTCTGAGATATCGGAAGACTGCTATCATGTCTCCCCTAGTCCTTCTTTTCATTAAACTAGACATACCCAGCTCCTGCAACTGTTCCTCATATGTTTTAGCCTCCAGTCCCCTAATCATCTTTGTTGCTCTTCTCTGCGCTCTTTCTAGTTTCAAACAGCATGTTAAGAATGTAATGTGATTTGATTTTATACATTACTAGCTATACCCGGCCACGCGTTGCTGTGGCCCAGTCTGGTTAAATGGCCAACCAATCTGTGTGTAGATCTATACCTGCACACATACACCCAACCACCATATAAGCCCCAACCTACCTACCTACTATATTTCTCCCTCTCTATCTATCCCCCTATCTACCTACCTGCCTACCTACTGTATTTCTCCCTCTCTGTCTATCCCTCTACCTACCTACCTACCTACCTACTGTATTTCTCTCTTTTTCCCTCTATCTACCTACCTACCTACTGTATTTCCCCCCCTCTATCCCTCTACCTACCTACCTACTGTATTTCTCCCTCTCTGTCTATCCCTCTACCTACCTACCTACTGTATTTCTTTCTTTTTCCCCTCTATCTACCTACCTACTGTATTTCCCCCCCTCTATCCCTCTACCTACCTACCTACCGTATTTCTCGCTATCTATACACCTACCTACGGTATTTCTGCCTCTCTGTCTATCCTTCTACTTACCTACCTATTGTATTTCTTGGTTTCTCTCTCCACCTACCTACCTACCTACCTACCGTATTTCTCCCTCTCTATCTATCCCCCTATCCCCCTACCTGCCTACCTACTGTATTTCTCCCTCTCTGTCTATCCCTCTACCTACCTATCTACTGTATTTCTCCCTATCTATCTACCCATCCCCCCTACCTATGTACCTACCTACCTACCTGCCTACCTACCTACTATATTTCTTCCTTTCTCCCTCTACCTACTTACCTACCTACCTACCTACCTACCTACCTACCTACCTACCTACTGTCTCTCTCTCTCTCTCTCTCTCTCTCTCTCTCTCTCTCTCTCTCTCTTTCTTTCCACCTACCTACCTACCTGCCTGCCTGCCTGCCTACCTACCTACCTGCCTACCTACCGACCGACCTTATTTCTGCCTCTCTATCTATCCTTTGGGGGTCATCTAGTCCAACTCCCTGCTAGGCAGGAAGCCCTATACCCATGATGGCGAACCTATGGCACGGGTGCCACAGGTGGCACACGGAACCATTTCTTAGGCCACTCGAGGCATTGCCCTGTCAGCTTCAGTTTGTATGTGTGCCCTGGCCAGCTGATTTAGGCCTTCTTTTGAGGCCATTTTTTTGCCTTCTGGAGGTGGGGGAAGGCTGTTTTCACCCTCCCCAGGCTCCTATAAACCATCTGGAGCCTGGGGATGACGTAAAAAGCATGCCAAATGCAGGGGGTCTTGCACATAGCATTATGGATGTGACACACTTGTGCACATCGCCCCTGCACTCCCCCTGCTATTGGCACGTGAGCCAAAAAAGGTTAGCCATCACTGCCCTATACCATTTCAGACTAATGGCTATCCAACATCTTCTTGAAGACTTCCAGTGTTGGGGCATTCACAACTTCTGGAGGCAAGTTGTTCCACTGATTAATTGTTCTAACTGTCAGGAAATTTCTCCTCAGTTCTAAGTTGCTTCTCTCCTTGATTAGTTTCCACCCATTGCTTCTTGTTCTGCCCTCAGGTGCTTTGGAGAATAGCTTGACTCCCTGTTCTTTGTGGCAACCTCTGAGATATTGGAAGGCTGCTATGCTGTCTCCCCGTCCCTCTTTTATTAAACTGTATTTCTCCCTGTCTCTCTATTCCCCTATCTACCTACCTACTGTAATACAATAATACAATAGCAGAGTGGAAGGGACCTTGGAGGTCATCTAGTCCAACCCCGCTGCTCAAGCAGGAGACCCTATGCCGTTTCAGACAAATGGTTTTCCAGTCTCTTCTCTCTTCAATGTTGGGGCATCCATAACTTCTGGTGGCAAGATGTTCCACTGGTTAATAGTTCTCACTGCCAGGAAATTTGCCCTCAGTTCTAAGTTGTTTCTCTCCTGGATTAGTTTCCACCCATTGCTTCTTGTTCTGCCCTCAGGTGCCTTGGTGAATAGCTTGACTCCCTCTTCTTTGGGGCAACCCCTGAGATATTGGAAGGCTGCTATCATGTCTTCCCTAGTCCCTCTTTTATTAAACTGTATTTCTCCCTGTCTCTCTATTCCCCTATCTACTGTAATACAATAATACAATAGCAGAGTTGGAAGGGACCTTGGAGGTCATCTAGTCCAACCCCGCTGCTCAAGCAGGAGACCCTATGCCGTTTCAGACAAATGGTTTTCCAGTCTCTTCTCTCTTCAATGTTGGGGCATCCATAACTTCTGGTGGCAAGATGTTCTACTGGTTAATAGTTCTCACTGCCAGGAAATTTGCCCTCAGTTCTAGGTTGCTTCTCTCCTTGATTAGTTTCCACCCATTGCTTCTTGTTCTGCCCTCAGGTGCCTTGGTGAATAGCTTGACTCCCTCTTCTTTGGGGCAACCCGAGATATTGGAAGGCTGCTATCATGTCTTTCCTAGTCCTTCTTTTCATTAAACTGTATTTGCTGTCAGATGGGTGATTCTTTGTAACAGTTTGGTTCAGTTGGTATTAAACAGTTTAAAGCAGCTGCCTGGCTCCATTTTTTTTACCTCAGAGAACAGTCCTGAGCAGAATTCCCCCCCTCCCCCTCTATGGGCCACCTGGGAGTTTGCTATCCTCTGTGCCTTTTTGGCCCCAAGAGGCCGCCGTATGAGGCTTTTCCAACACTGGCAGTTGAAAAGCAGTTTGATGGGCGTGGCTACAGGGATGTTAAATCACATTTCAGTGAGTACATTTTTTTGTGTGTCATTTGTACACAACACACGTGTGCTAGGCACAAAATGATTTGGTATTCTATTATCCGAAGTGCTTCGCTACGTTGTGTGAAAGTTTCGTTTAAATCGGTCCGGTACTTTTTGAGATTAGTGGATTCGTACAAGCTATTTTACATTTTTATTTATATAGATGAGAACTCAATTTTACAAGGAAGTAATAATAATAATAATAATAATAATTTATTTTTATATACCACATCCTCTCCCCAAGGGGACTCGGAGCGGTGTACAGGGAAAAATTAAAACACATAAAAATATACAAAAATAGATACAATAAGTAAAAACAAATTAAATTTAATTGTCCCTGCACTAAAATCCCCATATTAAAACTAATGTTCCCTAAACCCTAAAAGGTAGAGACTAACCTAGGCCGGCCAAGCAGAAAAAGTATGTTTTTAATTTCTGACGGAAGGAGCGGAGGTCCGTGGTTGTTCTAATGTCGGGGGGCTGGGCTCGCCACAGAGAAGAGGGCTGGGCTCGCCACAGAGAAGGCCCTTCCCCTGGGCGTCGCCCGCTGACAAAGTCTAGTGGACGGCACCCGTAGAAGTCCCTCTCTGTGGGAGCGAATCGGCCGTGAGGATGTATGGGGCAGGATCCGATCCCGCAGATAGCTAGGTCCCGAGCCATGGAGCGCTTTAAAGATGATAACTAACACCTTGAAGCGCACCCGAAAGACGACAGGCAGCCAGTGCAGCTCGCGCAAGAGAGGTGTTATATGGGTGTACCTTGCGGTCCCCATTATTGCTCGCGCGGCTGCATTCTGGACCAGCTGAAGTCTTCGGGTGCACCTCAAGGGGAGCCCCATGTAGAGAAGTAGTTAATGATAAGCTCTGCCAAAATAAATCAAAGCAAGACATACCTTAAATGTCACATGAGTATCTGTAAGGAGAGGTCCTTCAACTTCAATTATCGGCGTGGACTGATCCCTACTGATGACATGAATATTTCCACCACCTGCAGGATCCATTCCATCAGCTAGATTTTGTGCTGTGGCACCATCTGTAGTATTAAGTGCTTTAGCCAAAGTATCAAATGCCCTGCAAATGAGTAATATATCATATATATACACATCATATATGCTCTTATATTATTTATCAGTGAAAAATAAAATAAAACCACTGAAATCTTGTCCATCAATCAATAAAATCATCAACCCCCACAAACAGAAAGTTTTTGTAGCTCTAGGAAAATCACCAGGGTTTCCAGGCAGATTATTTGATGGGAATAAATGAAATTAGTGTGTAAAAAAGTGAAATTGAATGGTTCAAATGTGAACAGGATTCTTTACTATAACACCATACTATAAGTCCCCTTGTATGTATCATAAATTCAGATACATTTTGCACAAGGATAATAAAATCAGCTGCCTTCTTAAAAAGAAGTGAAATTATAATTGCAAATGGGAAATTATTTTTTACACAGCATACAATCAACACTTTGTTTTGTACTGTTCTTCTTAACTACTTTTCAATATTCAACTGTGTTAAATCATTTAACTTGATTCTTAAGACTAACATGAGAATGAATTTCAAAAACAGGGCAATATCTATTATCAATAGAATTTTAGTTTCATCAACGAAAAAATTATTTTTATAGTCAGAGAGACCAATTAGAAAAATTTCTAATACGAATCACACACCTAGTAATCTCACTTGCAGATTGGTCTTCTTGTGGAATTTCTGAAGTATCTCCATTATTAAGAGATTCATTAAGGCTGGCAAGTGATGTTACAACATTTGCTAGTGTTCCCAAAGCACCTTGGCTTGTCTCAGCCTACAAAAAAATAATAACAACACTCTGCATTAAGAAGCTGAGTTTCTTTAAATATAATCTATGCCTGTTTCCTAATACAGATACAAAAGTAATTAAAATGAATTACAATGAAAGGTTTAGGAAATGTAAATAATATAATACATATCAGGGGATTGATAAAGCCATGCCTATTTTTCAATACTATAGCCTATTCTAGTCGAGCCAAGTAGCACTCAACGTACGACCGTTTGTTCAGGGACCATTGAAACTTATGATGGTGGGGAACAAATGATGGTTATGATCAGTCCCCAGAATTCTGACTGTCCCAGAACCCTTGCACCCATATGATTGCAATCTTGGTCAATAGGTCATAGGTCACTAATGACCAGCACTCCATGATCATGTGATCATTGTTGGCAACTATTCAGAAAGTCAGTGGGGAAGCCGACAAGGTTGCAATTCTCTGGTGTAAATCTTCCAGTCCCTCTGCACCTATGTTCTATCAGCCACTTGCACATACCCTCCCCAGACCTGTGTTGCACCTATGTGCAATCTCACCTCTATGCACTCTTCCCAAGTCTTGCTATACCTCCCTTGCCCCCTCATAAATCCTCCAAGCCTCCCTACACTCCTTGCTGTTTGGCTGCTAAATAGCTACCTGGGACTTGAAACTTCCTGTTGGCTTCCCCATTGAGTTGGTTGTAGGGAGCCAGCAGGAAGTTGCCTCTCTTAATGGCCATATGATTTGGTTAACAACAACCAGGACAGCAGAGATTGCCCTTGCTAAGCAATGTGGTCAAGCTTTATGACCACATTACTTAGTTATGGAAATTCTGGTCCCAAATGACATCAATCAAGGATCTGAATATTAAATATATTTCTCAGCAGAAATTATTTATGTATAAATTCTTCATATACAATAAGACAGCAATTAGGAAAAGCAGGAAAACATGAGCTGTGCAATTAAATCTAAGGAAGGCTACCTTGGAATCTGTAGCAAGTAGCACTGTACCATCTTCCCGTATTAAAGGCTGCTGAATATTTACAAGCATCCCTGAATCAAAAAGACTGGCTGATCTGTTCAAGAGGATAAAAATAAGGAAAACAACATTATGTTCATAAAGACCACAATATTACATTGTTACATCATTAACAGTAACATTGCGATCCATATTTTTTTGATTTCTGAAATTGTTGATCAAAGACTTTCTGGGTTTGCTTTTGCAGAAATTATATTGAACCGGCAGAAGGCAAAACAATTCTAACAAAACAGGGACAGGTTTTTAGGATGTGAACTTAGTCACATCCACCCTCTTTAGATCCATGTCCCTCTTGGCTTGTTAAAGCAACCTGCAGGGCATCGCCGCCCTGGGTCCTAACAAGGAGAAGGGCGGGGTATAAATTTTAAAAAAAATAAATAAAAAAAATAAAATAAAATCGTGTAAGTGGGTTCTAACAATGGTTAATTCTTCTCTGACTGAGGGATTTGTTTCTTTACACTCCTTAAAGAGGCTTTGGTTTATCTCCTTCTCAAGAAGACCTCATGATACAGGCAATCCTTGATTTATGACCAAAATTGAGCCTGGAATTTTGGTGGTAATTGTGGTTGTTATGCAGGTTGTATGGCCTCAATTTTACAACCATGTTTACAATTATTAAGCAAACCATGTGGTCAATCTACCATAACCAATGGGTGGTTCTTTTGCTGTTTTCTGCTGGAAAATGGCAAAAGTTACAAATTGTGGTCACATGACTATTAGACTGCAACCAGTGGCTAATGCAAGCCAGCTGCCAAGGGTCTAAAATACATTCATGTGACCGGCAGGGGGTGATATGGTGTGGGAAGGGAAGCAATCACAACTTTTAGGATGGGTTGAAATTAACTTTTTATTCCATTGCTACTTCAAACAGTTCTTAAGTGACTAGTTGTTAAACAAAACTACCTATACTGGGCAATTTTCATCCACTATCTAACTTCCTCTATTTGGGGAAGATAGTTGAGAAAGTGGTTCGGCAGCAGCTTGAGGACTTCGGATGAAGCAGATTATCTGAATGCCTTTCCGTAGGGATTCAGACACAGGTAAGGGATGAAAAAAGCACTGGTCACACTTTTGGATGATCTCTGGCAAGACCAGGAAGAATGTTATGCATACATCCTTGCCCTTTTTGATTGCTCTGCTGCTTCAGTACAGTGTTGTGTTGGACCACCTCCTTTTTCCAGCTCCATTCCAGTTGGTGGTGTTTGAATAGGAAAGATTCCGCCCTTGGCTCCTACTGTGTGGGGTGCTGCAGGCTTCAATGCTCTCTTTGGTCCCATTCAGCTTTACTTGAGGATATTGGGTAATCACTTCTGTCACTATGGGGTGAAGTATCATCAGCATACTGATCCAATTATATCTCTCTGCCATGGAGAATTAAATGATGCCATGAACATCTTATCTCAGTGCCCAAGACTGTCAAGAGTCTGGATGGGGAACAACAGGCTTCAGTTCAACCCTGGAAAGACTTAAGTGGCGTTGGATTTTAGAGCCTGACAGTTCTAAGAATATGCCATCTTTAGTGGTGGATGGGGTTGCATTGCCCCAGACATATCTGATATATGATGTGGGGATTCTCCTGGACTCATGATGCCTGTATAAATCACATATATTTGTGGATATATGTTTACAGTTTTGTCCTGTGTATTAGTTGCACCTGATCCTAGATTAAGGGCCTCTGCTCATCGTCACTCATGTCCTAGTAATCTCCTGACTGGACTAGTGCAGTACAGTAATCCCTCGTTTTTCGCGGCTAATCGGGACCGGACCCTTCCGCGGAAACTGAAAAACCGCGAAGTAGGATTCTGTATATCTATACCGGAAACTTGAGCTGGTGGACATCGTTTAAAGCAAGCACTAGGGGGCGCTTGCTTCCTACCGATGCATTTTTTTTGCTATTGAAAAACCCGCGAAGCACTGACCGCGGAAAAGGAAGCCGCGGAAAATGAGGGATTACTGTACACTCTACAGAGGACTGCCCTTGAGGAGTATTTGAAAACTTCAGCTGGCACAGAATTTAAATGGTCCCAATCTTCTTGGCCTTCTGTGGGATGTTAAAAGACCTAGTCTCATAAATTTGAACTGGAATGTTAGATGATTGGTCTATATGTTGCTTATTTGTTCACTATCAAATGCA
Source organism: Rhabdophis nuchalis (assembly GCA_039707465.1). NCBI lineage: Eukaryota > Metazoa > Chordata > Lepidosauria > Squamata > Natricidae > Rhabdophis > Rhabdophis nuchalis. The sequence goes on from CM077646.1 coordinate 68,337,654, forward strand.
AGATTAAATCATTTCTTTGAATCTGTGGCCCATGGTATACAATTGCTGCTGTATTTCCCCCAATTAGTTTGGATTGTTCTCCTGGTTTTGGTTTTAATTTGTCAGCTACCCAAAGTTGTAGCAATGAAATGTGCAGATATATAAATTGTTTAAATACATAAATGTATTTCATAAATACTAAATAACTTTTGTTTCCATCACTGACTCAGAATGTCAATGATATAATGATTTTTTAAATGAGACAAATTTTTTATATTATTATTCTTTAAACATACAAATCCTCAATGGAAAGTTTTATGCAACCCCATTTCATTATTACTTGTTTATTTAAACACTTTGGATCAGTTTTGGCTATGTGTGTAAATCACAGGCTAAACTGCCTTTATACAAGGTAGATATTCTTAACATGGTTCTCATTGTAAAAAAAGCAAAAAAAACCAAAACACATTGGTTTCTCTCTCTCTCTCTCTTACAATTTATACATTAGATATTGCATTGTATATGCTTACACATAAGTCCAGAATGTTAGGTGGCAAGATACATCCAAAATAATGGGGTTGGATGGGCTTATCTATGAGTTTATACAGTAGGGTTTTTTTTCTTGAAGCATATTTATGCTTCATGGAGAAATCCATTTAAGAATAAGATATGAAAATTTTGAGTCTACATATCTGTGAATGGTCTTGTCCTCAAGGATATACTATACCTATATACACAAGAAAGTAGTTCTAAAATGAATGAAAAGAGTGTATGAAAATGAAATCTTTCTTATACTATTTTATTTTTGTTACTTTCACTTACCGTATTTTTTGGAGTATAAGAAGCATCCAGGTTTTGAAGAGGCATTTTTTCAAAATAGTAGGTAGGTAGATAAAGGGATAGAAAGGGAGAGAGAGAGAGAGAAATACAGTAGGTAGGGAGAGAGAGAGAGAGTAGTTAGGTAGATAAAGGGATAGTGAGAGAGAGAGAGAAAAAGAGAGACAAATACACTAGGTAGATAGGGGGGGAGAGAGAAGGTAGATAGTTATATAGGTAGATAGAGGGGGGAGAGAGAGAAATAAAGTAGGTAGGGAGAGAGAGTGTGTAGATAGGTAGAGGGATAGAAAGAGAAAAATAGAGGGAGAAATACAGTAGATAGGTGGGGGGGAGAGAGAGAGAGAGAGAAAGAGCGAAGATAGGTAGGTATATAGAGGGGGGGGGGAAGAGAGAGAAATACAGTAGGTAGGTAGGTAGATGTTTCCAGGTGTATTTACCCATGTGCTGGAAAAGGAAATCTGTAGCACCTAAAACTTTGTTTCTGCTGGCACAGCACTTGATCGATGTAATTCTCATCAATCCCTCGAACTGAGGAGTTCCCAAACATGGCAACTTTAAGAGTTGTGGACTTCAATTCCCAGAATTCTTCAGTCAGCTATGTCCACAAGCTATGCTGTCTGGAGAATTCTGGGAGTTGAAGTCCACAAGTCTTAAAGTTGCCAAGTAATTAAACAGCCTTCCGAAAGGAAAAAACAACAACCCTTTTTGCACTCTGCAAACCTCCCCAAAATGGCCTGTTTTTCGTGAAAATGGGCCTGTTTTCTTTCAAATAAAAGACATGAATAGTTGGTAGATGATCTCTGGAGGGCCCAGGATAGGGGTTGTTCCTCTATCCTGGTCTTGTTAGATCTCTCAGCGGCTTTTGATACCATCGACCATGGTAGCCTTTTGCACCAACTGGAGGGGTTGGGGGTGGGTGGCACCGTTTTACGGTGGTTCTCCTCCTTCCTCTCTGATCGGTCGCAATACGTGTTGACGGGGGGGCAGAGGTCGACTTCTAGGCCCCTCGCATACGGGGTACCGCAGGGGTCGGTCCTCTCGCCACTCCTATTCAACACGTATATGAAGCCGCTGGGTGAGATCATCCGTGGTTTTGGGGTAGAATACCATCTGTACGCTGATGATACCCAGTTGTACATCTCTACCCCAAGCCACCCCAACGATGCCGTTGAGGTGATGTCCCGGTGTTTAGAGGCCGTACAGATCTGGATGGGCAGTAACAAACTCAAACTCAACCCATCCAAGACCGAGTGGTTGTGGTTCCCGGCTTCCCGATTTAGCCAGTTGACACCATCGCTGGCCATGGGGAATGAAAATTTGGCCTCCATGGATAGAGTGCGCAATTTAGGAGTCCTCCTGGATTCCCGGTTGTCCCTTGAGGATCAGGTGGCGGCCGTGGCCAGGGGGGCATTTTACCAGGTTCGCCTGGTCCGTCAATTGCGCCCCTTACTGGACCGGGATGCCCTTCGCACAGTCACTCAAGCACTCGTGACTTCTCGTCTGGACTACTGCAACGCTCTCTACATGGGGCTCCCCTTGAGATGCACTCGGAGGTTGCAGTTGGTCCAGAATACGGCAGCGCGGGTGATCATGGGAATCTCAAGACATTCCCACATAACACCTCTCCTGCGCGAGCTGCACTGGCTACCTGTGACCTACCGGGTGCGTTACAAGGTTTTGATGACCATATTCAAGGTGCTCCATGGCACGGGGCCTAGCTACCTTCGAGACCGTCTTCTGCCCCATACATCCCTTCGACCGACTCGCTCCCAGGGAGAGGGTCTTCTCCGGGTGCCGTCGACCGGACAATGCCGGTTGGCGGCTCCCAGGGGAAGGGCCTTCTCTGTGGTGGGCCCTACCCTCTGGAATGGCCTACCTTCCGACCTCCGTTCCATCACAGACCTCCGCTTGTTTCGCCGGCACCTAAAAACTTTTTATTTTCATCTGGCCGGCCTAGCATGATCTACTCCACACCCATTATTTTATAACAAATCAAAACTGTAATTTGGGTTTTAAATTTAAACTTATTTTAAGTTAAGCAGGATATGGTTTTAATTTCGTTATTATTTAATAATATTTTGTATTTATGTATAATTGATTTTAAATCTCTGTTCGCCGCCCCAAGTCCCTTTATGGTGAGATGGGTGCGGGCTATAAATGTGAAAAATAAATAAATAAATAAATGAATAGCCTGGGAGGGGGGGGGGGAATGAGCAAAAAAAATGGGCCATTTTTTGGTCAAACAAATTACATTTATTTATTTAAATTTATATCCCGCCCTTCTCCACGAAGGACCCAGGGCGGCGCACAGGAAAATTTAAAAACATACAAAATACAATAAATATAATTTAAAAAACTATTAAATAACCTATCCTGAGCTAAAACCAAATTTTAAAAACCCAATTTAAAACTACCTAAAAGTCCCCATGGGAGAGGGTACATGCATAGCCCTATGGAGGCTTATAGAGTGCTGCTGGGGGGGGGGGGTCAAAAACGGCCTGTTTTAGGCTCATTTCTGCCCTCCCCAGTCCCCAGGAGCTCTCTGGAAGCTTCTATACGGCTATGCACAGCCATTTTGGTGAAGGGGGTGGGGTTTCGGGAGGCAAAAAAATGCGGTATTCGATGTATAAGACCAACCCAGATTTTCAGCCTCTTTTTAGAGGAAAAAAGATGTGTCTTATACTCCGAAAAATACGGTATTATTATTTGTTATTCTATGTTTTAATGGTGGGCAAAATTAATAAGTAAAATAAAATAGTGTTTCAATTCATACGGAAATAAAACTAGTTTCTGTTTAAGTTAGTAATTTTCTGAATAACATTGAACTGTTTATACATCTTAAACATTTAACTCTAAAAGGGCTTTAAAGAAACATCCGTTACTTACCTAGTCCCATCTTTATCTGCAACAAATGTTGGTGTTGCTATCAAAGGGCTTCTTAAGTCCTTTCTAATATATATTTTTTCTGTTGAAGCAGCACAGTTGGTTGGTTTCTCACGCTGTACATCAAAAGGCTTCCTTTCACTCTGTACAGCTACATCACAATACAACAAATACACAGGTTTAAAACTCTATGCAACACATAGATTCTTAAAAGCATTAGCTCACATTTAAGTTTCATTTTAACCAAAGGTGTGGTCTACATACTGACTCTATTTCATCCTGTATCCATGTATCCTGTTCTGATACATAGGATAAAGTTGTCTGGCGGGGTTTTCTATAATATACTAATGACACTAAGCTATTTAGAACTTTTTTATTTTATTTTAACAGATATTTAAAAACACAACCAAGAAAAAAAAGGAACAAAGAAATAAATAACAACTAAAAGTAGAAATTTATAGATTGTGTCAAATTAAACAACAATTTTTAAATATGCAACGCTACATACAAAAATAATTATAAATCTTTTTCCATGTTATATGTGGTCTCAAAAAAATAAAGCACAAATGCAATGTTTTAAATACAGGGGAAAAGCCCTGAAACAATTAGTAACGATACTAATTGTAATCTTGTATCAATTTTAATACCAATATCAGTTAACTAATAAATCATTGTGAATCAACTTGAACAGTGTATCACACTAGATAGACATTTATAAAATATAGTTAAATTCAAAGGACATACAGAAACAGCCAAAGTAATGGTGATTCTTAGCATTTTTCCAAAGAATCCCAATTTGTAGTAAACTAAGCTGAAGCAGACACAAGTACAAGTAGTCCCAGTTATAATTTGTGATGGTCAGAAAATGGTCAGTTACATTATCAGCCCAGTTTTATTATGTTTTTTTTACAGCAGTTGAAAAGTGAATCACTATGGTTGTGAAATGAATGTGCTGTTTTTAAACAAACCAATGGTTTGCTATGGGCAAGTTTTGCCAAAAAACCAGACGTTTTTTCTGCAAAACTGCTGTGAAACACATTCACGTGACGATGAAATATTGCAGCCAACTGTAAATGTGGCCTATTTACCAAGTGCCTGAACTGCAATTACATCACTGCATGGTGGAGGGAACTCCTGAAACTTCAAATCTGGGTTTATGTCTATGGAGATTCTCAATCATTCAGGTCATGATTATCTGAGAGATACTTTTTCAAAAGCAACTGGACTTTCTCAGTACCAGTCAGATATTGCACATCCTATCTTTCTTCTTCATCTGAACGACCAAGATGTCAATGATTTATTTAACACTAGAGACTCTCTATTTTATCCTATACTTCAGATATATTCCTCAGTTCTGCTGTCAAAACTGATCCCTTCAGCTTGTCTGTTAGTTTTTTTTAATATACTACCATATTCAAGATACAAACTCTCCCAAAATCAGAACAATCATTTTGGTTTTGAATATCATCACATTTCCATCAATCAATATACCAATTGAAACATTTTACTGCTTCATTTACAGCATAAATCTCTGAACGTTTGAAGATTTGAATGTAAAGCTCAGCCAAAGATTAGTGTCAAACAGTTTGACTAGGACTATGCAAACAGTGTAATAATAGAAACAATAATAGAAATAATAGAAACAACTTTTAATCACAGAAATGACCAAACACTATCCATTATTTTTTGTTAGCAAAGAAACATGTTATGGACTGTAGACTCACATTCCATTTTCATTCCCATTTCAAGGCATTTTTTGAGCCGACAAAACTGGCAACGATTCCTGTGGTGTTTATTGATGATACAATCCTGGTTGCTACGGCAACTATAGGTCAGATTTTTCCTCACACTTCTTTTAAAAAAGCCTTTGCATCCTTCACAACTGACAGCACCATAATGACGACCTTAAGAAAGAGGGGGGGAAATCTAAGAAACTATGATGATTACAATTAAAAAGTACATTTAAAACAACTTTTATTTACACAATACTAACTGTTCAAAGGGTCTGTCCGTTTACTTTTAATCTTAAAAATTGAATTTTTATAACTCAAAAGGCTTTCCTGGATTTTTTTGAGGTTCTACATTATAGTAGTACTGTTTTATATTATTGCAGTAATTAAACTAAGATGGGTGTGTAAGCCAGTTAGAGACCACATATAGCCAGTCCTTCAGTTATGTTGGTAACTGGGGCTGGGATTGCAGCCACTAAATGATACAGTTGTAAAGAGTGACATGACAACACCCTATAAGTTAGCAACAGCAATTCAGGTAGTCCCAGATGTTATCATAACTCTAACATAACATAATTCTACCTCCCTTTAATAAACAGGAAGCAGAAAGAGGAGACGCTGAGCATAGGCTGCACATAAGTTGGGGATTGCTATAATACAGTGTAAGCGCAGGGAGGCCAGGAAAGAAAGGTGCTGGTGGTTGTATGTCTATGTGTGATCTCAGGGAGGCCAGGAAAGGAAGGTGCTGGTGGGGGTGAGCAAGTGAGGGGGAGAGAGAACATGGTATGTGTTAGTCAAGAAAAGCTGGGGAGGGAAGAGCCTTACCCAAGCAACTTGAGACTTTCCCCATTGTCTTTCCCTTTGACAGCAGAGAAGGTTGGCAATTGTGATCATGTGACTGGGGGATACTGTAACCTGTTTTAAATACAGGCTGGTTGCCAAACCATCAAATTTTGTTAATATGATTGTGGGGACACTGCAATGGGTGGAACAGGTTATAAGTCCTTTCATTCAATGTCAACATAACTTTTAACAATGACTGAATGAATGGCCGTAACTTGACAACTACATATATGGCATTCATTCATTCACTTATTCATTCATATACCTTGTCTGTCTGTCACCATAAAAGCACTCAGAATGGAGAATAACTGTAAAACTAAGCAATAAAAACTATAAATCTTTTAATAGAGCCAGTAGGCAAAGTTATGTTAATGTTGTCACTTAAAGCAAAACACAGACACTCTCCCTGCCAGTCTAGATTGAGGCTTCTTCCTTCATGACTTCTTATTTCCTGCTTTTGAGGGGTGTGTGATTATATCTTTTAAATGGAGCATTACAAACATCTTCAATTTAACTTTGTAACTCAACTTATGACGGTAGACATAAAGTGGGTCAGTACATGACTGGAACTATTTTTATGACCTTTTTTGAACCAGTCTTTAAATTTATTTATTTATTTATTTAATTTATTTATTTAATTTATAGACCGCTCCCTCTCCTCGAAGGGACTCGGGGCGGTGCACAGGACTTTAAAACTTTAAAAATAACTGCCCTGGTCATAAAAAGAACCCATTGTTGTTATGGGTCATTTTTGCTGGAAACCAGAAGTAAGTGCAGAGTTTTTAGCAAAAATGGCATTGAGCCACTACTTATGGAACCGGCTCCGTCCCATTCACATTCGCCTGTATCACCCAATCAGACAGGGAAGATATACTGCAGATCCCGTGACTTAAAGTAATCCTACTAGCAGGTTCTAGGAAGAGAGTCTTCTTTGCCATTGCCCCTGCCCTTTGGAATATTCTTATCCCAGAGGTGAAGCAGGTCCTATTGTCCTGGCCTTCCGAAAAGGGGTTAAAACAGGTCTCTGGTCTTTGTATGGGAAGCTCAAAGGAGCACAGTCATAGGTTTGGTTGGTACCATAAGAAACCTCCCTTTACCTTTGTCAACTAATTTAATTATTCATGCCTCCTTAAAAATGTTTATGTTTAAAATTTTAATTTTAAAACCTTAATAGTGTAATTTTCATATACAGTTTTATATTTTAATGTTTAATTTTATGCCGCCCAGTGGCATAAATATGAAATGTAAATTAATAACTGAATATAAAATGCAGTCATTTGCAGTACTCTGCAAATAGCCGTAAATACAGGCCAGTTCCTGAGCGCCCAACATATGATCATGTGACAGCAGGGGGGCAGCCATCAGAAATGTGGAACTGGATCCTTTTGGGGGGGGGCTGTTGTAACTTCAAAAAAATCACTAAGTGACTGCTTCTAAGTTGAGGATATCTATATGTGAATGGGATTTATCTCTGCCTGTTGATGGTCAATGTGTCAAGTATCCAAGGAATCCCTAACATCTTTGGATTTGACGATCTCAAATATCAAGTTTCCCAATTGAAATTGTGACCAAATTTGTTGATAAATTAAGGATCTTTCACCATGACACCATGCGTTCTATTGATTTTCTACATGTTTGTCCTGCATAGTGGTTGTTAGTTACCTAGTTTGGTAATCAAATATCTGCAGGAAAACAACAAAATTCAGAGGGCAATAAGAACCCAACAGTTAACTCTAAACTACATATATTCTTCAGTATGGCAACTTAGGTTTCCATGTTAATGTCATGAGTCTTTTGAAAACAGAACTAGAATCTTGTGAGAACTTACTCCTGTTGAACATATTCTGATTTGGGGGTGAAGTGTAATGGTTTGTACTGCAAAGTTGATTCTTGCAAAATATGCCCCACTTTGCCTTGAAAAGCTGAAGCAAATTAATGATTGTACAGACAGGTAGTCCTCAATGTACACCAATTAATTTAGTGACTGTTTGAAGTTGCAACAGCACTAAAAAAAGTGACATGACCGTTTTTTGCACTTACGATCATTACTGCATCCCCATGTTCAAGGAATCAAAATCTGGACACTTGGCCACTAGCATGTATTTATGACAGCTGCACTGGCCCAGGGCCACACGATCACCTATTGCCACCTTCAGAGAAGCAAAGTCAATGTGGAAGCCAGTTTAACTTAACAACTATGCTACTAACATAACTGCAGTGATTCACTTAACAACCGAGGCAATAAAAGTTGTAAAATGGGGCAAAACTCACTTAACAACTGTGTTACTTAGCAATGGATATTTTGGGCTCAACTGTGGTTGTAAGTCACAGACTACCTGTAATTACTGCTATTAATAGCAATATGAATCCAAAATAAATATACAACAATAGTGGCCAACTCAAAAATAGTTTTGTCCATATTTCAATAATTATCTAAAAGGTTTAAATATTTAGTTTTAAATATGATTGTTTTATTGTTCAGTCATAAAGAAAAGGTTGTATTTTATAAAGTTGTATAAATGTTCCATTTGAAATACAGATTACAATTTAATTACTCAAAGTACTATTTATTTCTTGTTCAGATTTATCAACAAAGCATACACATTTATTTATCATTTTAGGGCAAAATTTGACAAACCTTATTCAGACAGTTTATGTCTGAATAAGACATAAACTGAAGAGTTTGTGTCTGAAGAGAAAAAAGTTCTGAATATTTCTCATTCTTGCCTGAGACTTCAAAGAATGAGTCAGTACTCTTTGTCTATTCACCGCTCCGAGTCCCCTTCCGGGAGAGGGAGCGGTCTACAAATTAAATTTATTTTTATTTATTTTATTATTATTATTTTTATTATTATTTTTATTATTATTTTTATTATTATTATTTTTATTATTATTTTTATTATTATTTTTATTATTATTATTTTTATTATTATTATTATTATTATTATTATTATTATTATTATTATTATTATTATTATTATTATTCCTTCAAAAATTCTCACTAACTATGGCCAAGTGGCTTTATTAAGATATGCTTTTTAAAAATAAATACTTATTGCACTAGTATTAACCTAGTAGTCTCAAGTTTCTTTTGTTCTGGAAAATAACTGAAGAGCTATGATTCAAGCAGAAAGAAGAAAAATTATTCTGACGATATGGTGGCTAGTTGGTTTTAATAAAAAGTCACTCTTTATGTGTCCTTTGCATTCCTGTGAATTGCACAAAAACAATCGCAAAACTTTTGATCAAGCAAATTACTGAAATCTACAAAATGACCAATGGGCAATCTAGATAGTCAGGATTCACCTTCTGAAGAAATTTACACCCAATAAATTAGTACATTGAAGAATTACACTGGTACTATTCATGGAGTCATCTTGATTTGAAAATCCCCTACCTAGTTTTTGTTAGAATGAATCAGCTAACGGAAAACACAGTCAAAAAGACAAAAATGAAAGGAAAGCTTCTATCTGTTACTTAGAACATGTGTTGTATTAATTGTCTAGTGATCCCTTCTTCTGTCCTATTTTAAGTAGAGCCAAAATCACTGTGAGTCTTGTGCTCTTCACCTTATTTCCTTTGAATTTAAGTCCATTAAAAAAAAAAAATCAAATGATTTTCCATGGAACCAAAAGTATTCAAACATTTAATTGAGTCCGTCTAAAATCTTCCCAGACATTATCTTCCATTTTTTTGCTCTGGGGCCAAATCCGTACTTCAAAAATTAGATTTTGTCTCTTTAGTTGTACCACTTTGCTTTCTTCAACACCCCATGAAATTCCATTGTTAGGCAACACAATTTCTGCAATGGTGCTCCTCTCTACTGAGAACAACAGCAAGGTTCCTGGGATCTCTGGAAGAGTCTCACCACATATGTGACTAAAAGGTATAATGTGCACTTAGGGGCCAGGAAGTCTATGGAAAATGAACAATATCACTATTACAATAGTGACATAACTCATTATAAGTCAGGATTGTTTTTTTTAACTTTCTTGAAGAATCCCCACTGCTGCCAAAAAAGTTTCTTCTGTTTTTATCCTCACCAAACCTCCCTTTCAGTGAAAGATTAGTACTGTGTCAGTGTTTAGGCAAATGTGTTCTTTCAACCAAGAAGCTTGGCATCTTACCTGATGCTTTGTCTCCACAGACAACACAGTACTCTACTACCTGTGGCCGCTGGACATCAGTTTTAGCTAATAAACGTTCCACAGAGGCAGAGTCAGTGACAATCTAAAATGAAACATTTAAAAGTTTGTAGTATAATTTCTATTTGAAACTGAATTTAAAAGATGCTGTAAATTTTTAAACATAAAACACATCTGTGCCAGTTGTGCAACTGCAAAATAAACATGCAGAAAGGGAAAAAGTATGAAAAAATTATAAAAACAACAATAGTATAAAAAAACCAGCAAGGAAAAGGCTTAAAAGTTTACATGGTAATTGATGGCATGATAATGTAAAGGAAGGTTATAGTGATTCATACACATGGCAGCCGTTTACTAATTGCCTCAAGGCAATGTAAACTGGTGCCCCTTGCCTTGTTTGAGTAATATGACAATGTTGATCTATATAATCTTAATCATATCTTTAGTTTTGTTTCTGTTTTGAGATCATCTGATTTTTGTTGAGCTGATAGTATTTCAGCAATATGATGTGGAGACTAGAATATAAATTCTACAAACCCATGCTAATTAGTTAAAGTATAAGCCATCTTTCTGCAGGCTCTTAAGTCTGAATATCCAATATACGTATCATTCTTTAACTGTGGTGTTTACCTGTATTCTGCCTGGCACAATATTATCTGTGGTAGTAAAAATAAGTTGCTTGGTATTAGAAGTCTCAGGTGAAGCTAGTATTACTTTCCCTGTTCCAGTACCATCTGGACTAGCAAGTATAAATTGCTGCTTTGGGGATATTGATGAATCCACTGCTGTCACTATTTGAATTTTCTGCCCTGTTTGTTGATCTGTGACAATCTATAACAAAAAGAAAAACATTATTGTGTGAGAATAAATTTAACACATTAAAAAATAAATTTAGCAAGCTTTAAGTTCACTTTTAAGAATTATAAGTGATTATTTAAGGATGCTGTGTTTCCTGTTACCAAATTATGGATGCAGGATATGCAAAAAATAAAGAAATGCTATAGTAAAAATGAAGAGATTCTATCAACAGATGTTTCAAATATGTACATGATTACTCAAAATGAAACAAAAAACTGTCTTCAAACATGTACCGTCCACCAGTACATACAAATAGAAAAGAAGGCTGTCTCACAAGATGCTTACGAAAACATAGTTCCAATAATAAAATAAAATCTCCCAAGTAGTAGATCACTTTCTCATAGTAAATCTGCTCTTTATACACTGTCACTAAATAACTATAAAATTGCATATTAAGTCTGAAATTATTACATAAAAGAAAACAATTAAATTAAAATGCTCTTTGATGTTATTTGATGCTACATATCAAGCAGAAAGAGATGAAACAGACTATATTTAGAAGACAAATCTATACCTGAATACGTTGCGGTGATGATACAGTGGAATCTGTGGAGATTATCTGGATGCGCTGGGAAGGGCTGGTCATCACTGGAGTTTCAGATAAGTTTGACTGGACAGTCTGGACCTTAGAATGATTTATGAAAAAAGACTTTATATATGGCAAAACAATACAATGAATATTATATAACTTAATATTTTATTAAATAATTGAAATCTTTTGATTAGGGAACTGTACAGCAGAGTACATGTTCAAGATTCTCCAAGTTAACTAACTCCACTTAGTTTGTTTCCAAACTCCAAAGAATGCCTTCCAAATCAGTTCCACAGGCTCTAAGGACGTCAGAAAAGAAGCTAGTATGCTGAATGTGGTATCTATGTCATTTTATTTTTGCATTGTAGACTAGAACCTTCCCTCAGGAAAGAAAAGTTTCAGACATAGTGGACTAATAAAACAGTTTTCATGCATTACCATTCACTTTAAAGGGAATCCAGGAAATGGAATTCAATTACATGTCTCTTTGGATGTGAAGATAAGGATAGTTTAAAAAATATATGTGGCATTGATTAAAAAGAAATCTTCTTTAAAGGTAATAATGTAAACTATTTGGAGGTTATATGCCCCGCAGACCAAAATATCAAGCACATTTTAATATATTACAGTCCAATGCAACAGCTAAGATAAATGGATAATTAAATAATTATTAAAATTAGAATTGTTTTTAAATTAGGTTTATGGTCAGAAGACAACGCATAAAACTAAAACTAAAATACTGCATGTATTAAAGCAATCAGGAGAATAAATAAAGAGCATTAAAACCAACCAAGCAAGCCAAAAGGAATACAAATCACCTTAGAGGAAACAAATTAACAAGATTGCTATATAATTAACTGTCTTGCAGCAACAGCAATTACAAGAAATCTGGTAACCCTTCTACAAATATTTACTGAGCTGTCAGCTAAAAGAAAGCAAGTGATCTTTCTGATCTTGGGTGACTATATACCATGTCCTGTACAAAAAATAAAGACACTTCAAGAGGACCTGTGAAACTGTTTCTATTTCCTCTAGGGGCATAGTTAAATCGAATAAATTGTGTGTTGGAACATTTCAAAGTCTTTCTTCAAAGAGATGGCAAAGCATTACCATCACATAATGCTTTACAATACTCTCTGGACAGTTTGCAATGTCAACATAATTTGCATATTGCCCCCAACAATCTGTGTCCTCATTTTACCAACCTCAGAAGGATGAAAGGCTAAGTCAATTTTGAATCATGTTAGGGTCGAACTCAAGGCTGTAGGCAGAGTATGTCTGTGATACTGCATTATAACCACTGCACCAGCAGCGTATTACATAAGGATAAAGGGTCTCCTATGAGATAGACTAAGGATGTTTGATACATATTTTGAATGAGAGAAGTTTGCCAAACATAATATATGTAAAATAGAGATTGTAGACAAGTTCCTGATAACAAGTTCATTAATTAATTATATATTTAATTAGTTTGGTGTAGTGTTGAAGACATCTTGCTAGAAAGTGGGAGTTCATAAGTTCAAGTCCCATCTTAGCCATAAACACCAGCTCGGTGACTTTGGGCCAGTCACTCTCTCAGTCCAACCTACTTCATAGGGTTATTGTTAAGGGGAATTAGGAAGAAGGTATGTTGGATGTTTGCCATCCTAAGTCATTTGCAAAAAATTATAAAGTGGGATACAAAATAAATAAATAAATAATGATGGCTGCCCATCTCAAATCAATGAATGGGCATCTAAAATATTTTTTTTTTTAAATTAAAGACACATAGAATAGCTGCCAGTGTAAAAACAGATGTCAGATCTATCCAATGTACTACTGACTCAACTCCACATCATGACGCTCAGGACTTTAAGGCCTTACAGAAGACTGATAAACTCTTTTTCATTTTGTAAATAAGGCTTACCGTTTTTTACTTAAATATCCTTTTCTTTTATAGTACTGACTATACTTGTAATTTTCAAGAAGATGGCAAGTTAAGAGACATTAGTCATCACAACTGAAGGGAGATATGCTCTTAGAACAGAATTGTAAGAAGGGGAATTCCAAACATCTCCAAGAGAATATTGTTTGGAACATTATTTTATATAGATAAATGTGGTCAATTTAATAGTTCAACTCAGATTCAATAGTGTGGCATCTATATCTACTTAAGATATCATGGCAATGGTTTGCTATAATAACATAAGGGAGTACATGCAAGGGAGTACAGCAAAACAAGCCTAAAGTTCATGCAGTAAGATGAGCCCATTGTTTGATATTATGTGTCAGTCTTGAGATTGTACCAAACTTTATTTTTATGTTCAGGTGAGGAGGACTGGAGGAAAAGCACCAGGAAGCAGGTGGTGGGGGGGGGGAGGGGGGGAGGGAGGGAGGGAGAGAGGGAGAGAGAGAGAGAGAGAGAGAGAGAGAAAGAGAAAAAGAAGAAAAACTTGCCCGCCCACGTGCTGTCTTCACCCAGGCAGACGACACAGGGGCTACTATGACATGTGTCTTGCTGTCCCGCCTCAATGAGCAAAGGAAGCGCTGGCCACATTAAAACCATCCCACCTCCTCTCTTCCTGCATGGACTCTCTGGAAGGGGAGGGAGAGTTTCTCCCAAGACTGGCTTCTTTCCTGCCCTCTTGTAGTGTCAGTCCGTAGGGGGAGGGCATGGACCATTCGGAGCTGAGGTAGAAGCAGCTGCAGTGGTGGGGAAAATAAGGCTTCTTTGCCAGCCTCCCAGCTGGCAAAACGTACATTTTTGCTGGTTTGGTGGGCGTGGCTATGTGGGGGGACATGTGACTGAGTGGGCATGTGCGTGAGTGATGTCAAGTTGGCCATGCCCACTGTGTCACATGCCCCCACCTAGCCAAGCCCACCAAACCAGTAGTAGCAAATTTTGAAACCCACTCCTGGCACAAAGACCAGCTGGCCGGAATGCATGCCCATGACGGAAACCAAAAGAGCAGATGGTGCCAAAAAGGTTGCCCATCACTTATATAAATATAAAAAGTTGCAGCCTAAATAAATAACACACATTAGTCAGAATGCAGCCCGAAATTTTGGCTGCAAGATGTTGCACTCATAAATCAAGGCAGCACGTGACCAATTTGATTTTATAACTTATAAAGCAAGTTACTATGCACAAAAAGCAAATCACATCATTAGGCGCAGTTTGAAGTTATGACAGAGTCCCCCAAGGTATTTATGAGCCACTTCTGAAGTCCCAAGACTCTCTTCCCATGGTCATGTGATCACATGTCAGATGGTTGGCAGGCAGCCCACATTTACAGCTATAGGCAGTATCCCATAGTCACATGTGTTTTGGTTGAAATTGACATTTACTTCTGTTTTTTAACAAAACTGTCCTGTAACAAATTATCGGTATGCTTAACAACCAAAATGTTGACTTAACGCTCATGAAAGTTACTTTACAATAATTACATTCTTTTAATGGCCACAATAAAAAAGGTCATAAAATAGGGTCATGTGGGTGATCCATTTTATGGTTATTACTTATGGCTTATGATAAAATGGTCATAAGTCAAAGACTATTTGTCGTACTGTACATATTGAGGAAAATCCAGTTCCAAAGTCTTTTTACTTTAAACACAAACAATATGTGCCTTTTACTAACATTTTAACTAGAAATACAATTAACAATGATCTCAAAAAACACTTCATGAAATGCTATCTAAAATGTTTAAGTTTAAAGCTATAAATAGATGGGTTAACAGTCACACAGAATGAGCCGAAAATGTCTATAATAGTCTGTATTTTTATACAAACTAAGGTTATTTATTTATTTGTTTATTTGATTTTTTTGCTGCCCATCTTGCTTTTAAGTGACTCTTGGTGGCTTACAATATTAAGATATTTAGGATAGATGAATTATTTGCAGCTTTTTAGATTGGTCCTTGATGTTATGTTGCCAACATTCTGAATTAAAAGAAACAGACCAATGATACAAATATATAATACAAGTTGCCACTTATAGAGGAATACTGATTTTTTCCTCCAGAAGTGAAGATAGTTAAAAAGCACAAGTACTCTTCATTCAGAAAGTTGCATGGCATTTTGCAAAAGGATATGAAGCATAAGAAATGTCAGATATGCCACTGAAGAATTATTTGGGACAAACAATAATATATATCTATCTCTGTTACACAATTGACATTTGAAATAAAATATGCAAATATAGATTTACAGTTTTAAAATTTAATTTCAAACAGTTTTTTATTATGTGTGCATATGCATGCATTAGTATGATGAACATAACAAACATTTTTTTTCTTACTAGTTCACCTTTATATATCTTAGTCTAAAACAGCCTTTGGCAACCTGCTTCTATCTAGATGGTTTCAAGAAAAACTCAACATTCCCAGTCACCATGGTCAAGAATAGTTTTAGAAAGTACTAATTTTGGAAAGAATGCATTAGACAAATTTGAAATAGGAAAGCACATAGTTTGCTTAGTGCAAGGCTTATTCTTAAGGAATGCAATAATAATCTGACTTCAATAATGTAAAATCAAATACAGAAATGTATTTTATCAGACAATGTGAATAATTATTGTGATTGTTATAAAAACAGTTACAAAGTATGAATTAACATTATGTGTTAAGGAACACTGCTTACCATATAAAGGATATGAAGCAGTAAAATATATTAATAGCTGATAATTATAATTAAAACTGTTACTTAAAATCAGTATAAAAATAATGGCCTTTTCTAAACACTTAAAATATTCCTGATTTATAAATCCATTCATTTGGTAAAAATATTAATAATCTATTACCAGTTTAAATTATGGTAAAATGTCATTTAATAAAAAATTATTAAGATAATGCATAAACAAATACTACCTATATATTCTATAAATTCATCTAAAGAAGAATCTTATCTATAGCAATCTTAAAATTATTTGCTTCACGCTTGAAACTATACAGACTCCAATACTTACAGTGTCAAATCGTTCTGCAGTTTTATTTACATTTTTCCTCTGCAAAGATCTTTGAGCAAAACAATTGAAGAAAACTGAAGACATCAGTTTTATTCTACTCCCAAAGGTTGTACCTGAACTCCATTTATAAAGATTCCAGTGATAAAATGACAGAATTATTTAAAAATGCCCTCCCCATGACCCTGTTCCTCTGAAGGTCAAGTACACTATCACTCCCTGTAACCAAGGAAGCAGAATCGACGTGTTCCTGCTGTTTTGCCAGCTGCTGAAGCAGTTTGTCTAATAATACAATTAATTTCACTGGGAAGGATGTACCCAGGTTACAGAGCTTTCTCCTTAGTCTGTCCTGGATCCAACTATGATTATTCAATGAACAAAATAATAAACTGCATCAGATAATATTTTTGTTATTCTCTGATTCATTACACGACAATAAAATGAAACAACAAAACAAACTTTTTATTGCATTTTGTTTATGAATCACCTGCCATTTTTGCAGCTTATTAAATTAATCTTTTAAAAATAGTATTTATTAAATTGCATGCCCATCAAAAATACGGTATATTAGAATTTATAACTTTATCTCTCAAGTTATTTATTGGAAAACTATAAACCCCCATTTTAACTCTTGGAAGAGAACTACTATAATTTGACATATAATACAGAAATAACATATACTTCAGAAAACTATGTTGATTCAAAACTCCAATAATTGGTATGTTGCCAAAGTATTATTTTAAGATTATTTTCATTTGGTTTATATGTAAAATAAAGTAGTCTATACCCTGGAAATAAATGGAAATATCCATAAAAGTGGATAATACAAAGACAGTCATATAAATGATTCCACAAATGTTGGTCAAAATGGAGGTAATTTTGTTTTATTGAACAAATTCCTTAAATTGTTCATGAGATTGCCAAATAATCTTTTTTCTATAAACATCTGGTTTGATCTGCTAGTTGAACAATGATATTCCTGTCAGGAAGTTTGCCCATGTTCTCACCTTTTTGAATCACCATTCAGATATAGTTGAAAAAGATACCCTCTAAAACTGACAGAAATAAGATCATGGCTTGTAAAGGTCAAATGATAGCTAGCTCCTTCCCATTTAGTGGCTATTATTCTTATAGATGTCCAATAAATATTTTCCTTCTCCAAAAGTTATCTGCATATTTACTGAGCTGAAGGGTACTTCACTACGTCAAGAGAAAAAAACAACAATCCTTTTCATGATGTTCATAATAGTCATGAACTTTAGAATGTGAACAAATTTTTATTATCAACTCTCTACTTTAGTATTGGGCAATATAAAACTGTTACTTTCTTTTGCATTTTCAAAATGAACATCTTCTGAATTATCTGTGTAGAATCCTTTGAAAAAGGAAAATCGACTAGATATCTTTAAATAATAACTTGTTACTATGAACCAGAAGGCTGACTTCAGCCTTCAGAAGGCTGAATCATGTAAAAAGATGCATTTAGAAAACCTACAATATTTTACATGGAACATCTCCCAACTACTAATCCCCTTGAAATAATGGCAAACAAAGTCAATAGTGTGGCCATTTTGGAACTCAGGTATATCAAAATAGTGTATGTGGCCACTAAGGCTTCTATAATATATATATGTTTAGTTTAACAAGACATGCAAGGACCTCCTCCCTGGTTATTTCTATCTGAGGAATTAGCCCAGATAGAAATAACCAGGGAGGAGGTCCTTGCATGTCTTGTTAAACTAAACACTAACAAATCACCAGGACCAGATGGCATCCATCCATAAGTTTTCAAGGAACTTAAAGATGAAATTGCTGATGTCCTTGCCAAAATATATAATCTTTCCCTCAAATCAGGCCTTGTGCCGGATGACTGGAAGGCAGCGAATATAACACCTATCTTCAAAAAAGGATCCAGAGGTGATCCAGGAAATTACCGACCGGTCAGCTTGACAAGTGTCCCAGGTAAAGTGATGGAAACCATCTTAAAAGATAAAATTAATAGGCACGTAGAAGAGAAGGCCCTGCTGAAGGACAGCCAACATGGCTTTTGCAAGGGCAAATCATGCCTCACTAATCTGCTGGAATTTTTTGAGAGTGTCAACAAGCACGTGGACAAGGGCGATCCAGTTGACATTATTTATCTGGACTTTGACAAGGTCCCGCACCAAAGGCTCTTAAATAAACTTGCCAGTCATGGAATAAAGGGACAGGCCTTATCCTGGATTAGCAACTGGCTAAGGGACAGGAAACAGAGAATAGCATTAAATGGACACTCTTCCAGGTGGAGGGAGGTAAAGAGTGGGGTCCCCCAAGGTTCAGTACTGGGACCCCTGCTCTTCAATCTTTTCATAAATGATCTAGAAGTAGGAGTAAACAGCAAGGTAGCCAAATTCGACGACGACACTAAATTATACAGGGTAGTAAATACTGAGAGTGTGAGGAGCTCCAGAGGGATCTCTTGACACTGGGGGAGTGGCAAACCAGTGGCAAATGAGCTTCAACATTAGTAAGTGCAGAGTGATGCAGTTGGGGCAAAAAACCCCAACTATATCTATAAACTGATGGGGTCTGAACTCCTTGCAACTAACCAGATAAGGGACCTTGGTGTCCTGGTGGACAGCTCAATGAAGGTGTCAATCCAGTGTGCCGCAGCAGTGAAAAAAGCAAACTCATTGCTAGGGATCATTAGGAAGGGTATAGAAAATAAGTCAGCAAGTTTTAGTTTTAGTTTTATTTGATTTATATCCCGCCCTTCTCCAAAAGGACCCAGGGCGGCGCACAGGAATTTAAAATACATACAAAATAATACAAAAATACAGAAATTTAAAAACCTATTAAATGTCAAGTCCCGCGCTAAAACCAATTAAAATCCCCAATTAAAACTATCTATACTAGTCACAGCGGAGGTTATGTTAGGCCGGCTTGATGAAAAAGGTGTGTTTTTAAACACTGGCGGAAGAGGCGGAGGTCAGTGATGGTACGGAGTTCTGGGGGTAGGTCGTTCCATAGGGCAGGGCCCGGCACAGAGAAGGCCCTTCCCCTGGGTGTAGCCAGTCGGCATTGTCTGGCCGACGGCACCCTGAGAAGGCCCTCTCTGTGGGAGCGTATCGGTCTAAGGGATGTATGGGGCAGGAGACCGTCTCGCATATAACTAGGTCCCGAGCAAAACCTTGAAGCGCACCCGAAAGACCACAGGAAGCCAGTGCAGCTCGCGCAGGATCGGTGTTATATGGGAGCATCTAGAGGCTCCCGTGATCACCCGCGCGGCTGCATTCTGTACTAACTGTAGCTTTCGAGTGCACCTCAAGGGAAGCAGTAGTCGAGTCGGGATGTCACGAGGACCTGAGTGACTGTGCGAAGGGCAGCCCGGTCCAGTAAGGGGCGCAATTGGCGCACCTGAAGAAATGCCCCCCTGGCCACGGCCGCCACATGGTCTTCCATGGACAGCCGGGAATCCAGGAGGACACCCAAATTGCGCGCCCTCTCCACGGGGGCCGGTGTTTCGCCCCCAATTGCCAGAGTTGGAGTAATCTGGCTGAACCGGGGTGCCGGAAACCACAGCCACTCAGTCTTGAAGTGTCATTTTGCCTCTTTATAAATCTATGGTGAGGCCCCATCTGGAGTATTGTGTACAGTTCTGGTCACCATACCTTCAGAAGGATATTATGGAAATGGAAAAGATGCAGAGGAGGGCAACCAGAATGTTTAGGGGGCTGGAACACCTTCCTTACCATCTAAGGCTGCAATGGCTGGGCCTCTTTACTCTAGAACGACGGCGCCTTAGAGGTGACCTGATTGAAGTCTATAAAATCATGCACGGTGTGGACAAAATCGAAAAGGAAAAACTGTTTTCCCTATCGCACAACACAAGAAATAGGGGGCACTCCATGAAACTTTTGGAAGCTAGACCTCAAACAAATAAGAGGAAGTACTTTTTCACCCAGAGGATCACTGGTCTATGGAACTACCTGCCAGAAGAAGTGGTGACAGCTGTCAGCCTCGACACCTTTAAGAAAGGATTAGACGAGTTCATGGAGAACAAGGGTATCCATGGCTATCATGATGGATGCCTAAGGACACCCTCCGGGTTGGAGAGATAAGCAGGATATTTCTCAATGCCATTTGCAGGGAATCATAAGCAGGTGAAGACATCTGCATGGGAATACCCTGAAGCAAATAGTGAGCCACTGTGTGAGACAGAATGCTGGACCAGATGGGCTGTGGCATGTTCCAGCAAGGCTATTCTTATGTTCTTATAAACTTTTTGTTCATTAAGCCTACCGCTTCATCTGATTTTTAATGTTTGGAGAAAAAATGTTAGTTAGGAAACGGATTTACAGCAAAACATCAACAGTTAATATGACTTTTATTTTAAAAAGGCTTCTTGATCACACATAGAACCCAAAGACTTTATTAAAAATAAAATAAAATGGTGTACAGCTGCACCCGCAAGGTTTTTTATGGAGGTATGTCTATCTGCTCAGCAAAACAAAACAAAAATAAAAAACCACCTCATAACTAACAAAAAGCTCTACGCAAAGCAGCAAAAAGTACCATATTTTTGGAGTATAAGACGCACCTTTTTTCCACTAAAGAGACTGAAAATCTGGGTGCGTCTTATACATCGAATACAGCATTTTTTTCGTCCTGAAACCCCGCCCCTTCACCAAAATGGCCACGTGCATACCCTTCTGGAGGCTTCCAGAGAGCTCCAGGGGGCTGGGGAGGGCAGAAATGAGCAAAAACCAGGCCGTTTTTGCCCCCCCCCCCGCACTGTATAAGCCTCCATAAGGCTATGCATACAATTTGTTTTATGAAAAATTGGCCCGTTTGCATGAAAAAACACATCATTTTTTTCTCATTTTGCCCCCTCCCGGAGCACTCTGCAAGCCCCCACAAGGCTATTCATGCCTTTTATTTGAAAAAAGAGCCCATTTTTGCAAAAAAACGGGCTGTTTGGGGGAGGTTTGCAGAGTGCAAAAAAGTTTTTTTTCCCTTTTGGAAAGCTGTTTAGTTAGAGTGGCTGATGAGAATTACATTGATCAAGTACTGTGCCTGCAGAAACAAAGATTTGTTCCAAAGGTGGTCAATGATTTCCTTCTCCAGCACATAGGTAAATACACCTGGAAACATCTCCCTACCTACCTACCTACTCTCTCTCCCCCTACCTATCTACTGTATTTCTCTCTCTATATATCCCTCCCCCTACCTATCTACACTCTCACTCCCTACCTATAGACTGTATTTCTCTCCCCCCTTTATATACCTACCTACTTACTCTCTCTTGCTCTCCCTACCTATCTACTGTATTTCTCTATCTCTCTCTATTTCTCTCTTTATCCCTCTCCCTACCTACCTATCTACACTCTCTCCCTCCCCCCCTCCTGTATTTCTCTCTCTCCTCTCTATCTACCTAATATACCTATCTACCTACATTCTCTCCCCCTACCTATCTACCGTATTTCTCTCTCTCTCTATCCCTTTATCTAACTACCTACCTAACTACACACTATCTCTCCCTACCTATCTACCTACTGTATTTCTCTCGATCTCCCTCTACCTACCTACCTACTCTCTCTCCCTCCCTCCCCACTCAAAGATGCGTTGACAATGCCCTGGAGCCAGCCTCGTGTCGTCTCCCAGGATGCCAGTACAAGCCAGGAGGGACACGGGTCCAATAAACATGTGGTGGCCCTAAGTCTCTTTGACAACTTGTCCATATCCTCGGTAGTAACAAAATCAAACTCCTCCCATGATGGTGTCACAAGAACAGCCTCGGCACGCTCGACTGGGCCACTGTCGATGGAGGGTAACTCGCTCCGAATCCGAGTGATTTTCTCCTGCAGATAAATCCCAAATTCCTCTGCTCGACCCTGTAAAGGGGCTTCCCGTGGCCTCTGTTGGAGGAGGGAGCGGGTCACCCCAAACAGGGCGGCAGGGCGGTTATCTGCGGATGCAATAAGAGTGGCACAATACTCACGTTTGGCCACTCTTATCGCCACTAAGTCCTAATATGGCCTCTCACTAGTGTTCGGTCGGCTTCGGAGTGAGATGATCTCCATCTGCTCTCTAGGCGTCTCTTGTGGCGCTTCATCTCCCTGAGCCCCTCGGTAAACGAAGGAGCCCAGGTAGTTCGTCGCCGCAAGAGAGGCCGCAAGGGCGCGACTCGGTCCAAGGCCCCCGCGGCCGCACTTAACCATGCGGCCACTAGGTCCTCAGTCGAGTCGCGGGACAAGTCCACAGGAATTGGCCCAAGCTCCCTTTGGAACCTTATCGGGTCCATCAGGAGCCTGGGGCGGAACCATATAGGAATGTCCGGTTCTGCCTCCCCGCAGTGAGGTGCAGCGATCGGAAAGTCGAGCCGAAGGAGAGCGTGATCTGTCCATGACAGGGGTGTGATGACTAAATCCCCTATTCCCAGATCACTACTCCACTGTCCCGAGACGAAGATTAGATCCAGGGTATGTCCGCCCTCGTGGGTAGGGCCTACAACTACCTGGGTCAGGCCCATGGCTGTCATGGAAGCCATGAACTCCCGAGCTGCACCAGAGGTCTCGCCTGCCGATGGCAGGTTAAAGTCCCCCATGACTAAAAGTCTGGGGGTCTCAACCGCCGCCTCGGCTATCACCTCTAGGAGCTCGGGCAGGGCTGTTGTTGCATAGCGAGGAGCCAGGTATACAACTAACACGCCCATGATTTCAAAAAGTTGCAAATTGAGCAGTTATAAATCAAGAACTACTTGTATTTGCACATGAAGTCCATTTAGATAAGCCATGTCCAAAGTCCAGCCCATTTTCAAATTTTGAGTGGCCCTCAGCCTCTTCTCCTTGGCTGTCACTCATCCTCGCCAGCCAGTGTTTTTTCCTTCACCGCATATTAATGTTAATAGTTCAAAGAATGTCAGGCTGAATGGTCAGTCCCACACATTTTCACCTCACCAAATCTGGCCTTCCTTACAAAAAGTTTGAACACCCCTGATTTAGATTGTTTCCACTGAAATCTGCTAAATCAAGAATGTTAGTGTATTTTATACCAGCACCTATACTTTTCTCTTAGAAATTTGGTTTGTTTAGATGGATTTGTTTTTGCAATGTTAATTTTCTCATTACACATTTGAATATATTCAATAGCAAAATGCATGAAATGGATATTTCATATAAAGTTGCAAGGAATGATTTTGGCTGTCATGTCTAATTCTTGACTCTACAGAAACTCATTTTACAGTAGCCTTGACAGATAGCTGCTTAATTTCTGAACATATGCATGATCAGAAACTCACTATTTATTAGGTAACTGGTTCCAATGCTAGACTGTTCTTAAGAAGTTTTTTCCTAACAATCAGAACTTGCGTTCCTAGAATCTGAATCCATATGAGTCTTGCAGTTTGAGACAAAGGAAAATACATTTTGACCTTTCTTTGTATGTTGAAGTTTGGAACTCAGCAGGAAACCTTTTTAGAAGGCATGTTCCTCTATATAAGCAAAATGCTGAAAGAATAAACTAACTATACAGTGAAATGTCTCCTATATGTATAAATAAAATAATGCGGGTGAGTGGCTTTTGGATATGTAGCATTGGTTTAGCTGGCTCTCAATAAATGCTAGCAAGCATTCATACTTGTTGAAATAAAGCTGGATTTATTAAGACCAAATGTGATGCAGTGGACCCCCTTTTGGGTGCCTGGAGGCTGTGGGCGGTCTGGATGGGGGATAAAGATTGCAACTGAACCCAAGTAAGATGGAGTGTCTGTGTCCAGGAATTTATCGTTAGTCCTGGATGGGGTTGCACTACCTCAGAAAGAATTGCTGGGTAACTTGGATGTCCTCTTGGCTCCATAGCTCCTGCTCAAAGAGCAGATGGCAGCCAGAAGTTGCGTCTTTTCCCAACTTCGTGTTGTATACCGGATACGCCCCTTCCTGGACACGGATGCCCTCTGCTTGGTCACTCATACCCTGGTCATCTCCTGATTGGACCTACTACAATCTGCTTTTCATGGGGCTACCCTTAAAAAGTTTCTGGAAGCTTCAACAGTTGTGTGGAATGGAGCCACATGAGCATACTGGATGACCAGAGAAGAGTACATAACACCTCTGCTCCAAGAACTAACTGCACTGGTGCCAGTTTACTTGCGGGTCCGATGGTCAATGCATGCGCAGAAGCGTCCAGGTGGGTGGGCGGAGCCTCCCACTACCGCTACTACCAGTTCGCCCGAACCAGGCTGAACTGGGAGCAACCCACCTCTGCTTCTGCTCATATTCAGGTTGCAACCAACTACTATCCCTATATAAATATGGATAGTATATACTATCCCTATATCCCTATATGAGTCACCCAACTCATTAACAATGACAACAAAATATGACCAAGACCATCTATTTCTTCAGCCTGTTAGGAAATAATTAATAAGCATTGTTTGTGTAGAATTTTCAATTCAGTGATGTATTCATTTAATTGTCTTGCTATCTAGACCTTACATAACTGGATACCTATTTGGAAGTTAATGGCACACTTTAAAAAAGATTTTATCTATTTCATAAATAACTCAAGGTCGTGAACATACCTAATACTCCTTCCTCTTCCTATTTTTCTCACAACAACTCTGTGAGGTGGATTGGTCTGAGAGAAAATGACTGACTGGCCTAAGGTAACCCAGCTGGATTTTATGCTTAAGGCAGAACCAGTACTCACATTCTCTTTTGTTTCTAGGCCAGCACTTTAAGCACTAAACCAAAATGACTCTCTTTGTTAAGGGTTTATTGAAATTAAAGTATATTTAAAAATAGGGATATATTTTAAAACACGTTGTCAATGTGTTGTTGAAATTAAGAAATTGTGTCAAAGCCAAACTGGTGGACTTATGGTTAAACAATATCTTTTAATTTTGGTGATCCTATCCTCAAACCCAAAGAGGAGTTAGAATCAGAAGGACACATCTTCCATTGGTTTACATATTTACAATTGAAAGAAATATTAAAATTAGATAAAGAGTTAAGGATTTGATTTTGTGAAAAATGAATTGGAAATCCTACTGTGTGGAAGTGATGAATGTATTATTGCTAAGATTTATAAATTGTTAATTGAATTTGAGAGAATACATAAAGCATTATATGGTTCAGTGGCCAAGAAATTTTGGATATAATATAATGCTGGAACAATGAGATAATATGTGAACGAAAGTTAAATTATAATTGAAAAGAAAATTTTTATACATTTTTTTATATCATTGGTATTTTGAGAGAAGTTGTCAAGAATGTATACAGATATTTTAAATGAATGTTGGAATTGTAAATGTAAAGAAGGGTCATTTTATCATTTATAGTTGTCATGTGATAAAGCAAACACATATTGGAGTAGGATTCACATCTTAATATAGAATATTCTCAAAGTGAATATAAAGATAAAACCAGAAATTTTTCTTCTGGGTCGAATGGAAAAAGACTTGGGGGTGTGGGGGATGGAACTTTGATGTTATGTATCTTGAAGGCAGCAAGATTACTTTATTCACAAAAATGGAAGGACACTGTAATGCCCACAATGGATGAATGGTTGCAAAAGCTGATGGAGTTAGCAGAGATGGCCAAATTGACTACTTTCGTTAAAGAAAAAAATACAATTACTTTTGTTTCTACTTGGAAACCACTTCTGAAATTTATGCTTGAGATGGAAAAAAATGAAACTTTGATGTTCGGTTTCATCGATTAATAGATTTGTTGTTACAGAAATGACTAGTTATATTATTATGTAAAAAGTAGAGGTTTGATGTTATTATCTTATTCTACTGCACTAAAGGGAATCAGAAGTCAATGCCTGCTTTTTTTTTCCTTTACCCCACACTTTTCCCTTCCCCTTTTTCCTATTTATTTCTTTTGTACTTTGTATTATATACTATAAACTAATAAAAAGAATAGGAAGAAAAGGAAAAAGGAAAAAAGAAAGAAAAACAAAGCTAAGCTTAAAGTTACATTGTCAATGTGTTTTTGAAATTAGGATGTATTTAACATTCCGCAATCTAATAATAAAATTACCTAATTAAAAAAATAAACTGCAAAGTTGTTCAGATTCTTTACGATTAGCATACCAATATGCTTGTTTCTTTTATGACCTCTACAATCTTCCTGTAAAACTTGTTTATTATATCACAAATAATATTCAAAACCACAGATATCACAAGGACTATCTGCAATCATTATCTTAGTCCCATTTAAAAAAAAAAATCCAGGTAAGTATTATTGTAAAGTAAACAAAAATTAAGAGATGTAATTATAAGTTGTCAATTCTATTCAGTTTTGTAAGGAAAAAACATGGGCAAATATTCTCTACAATTTTCTGCCAAAAGTATGAGGCAACAGACTATATGACGTACACATATTTATTTGATTCATGGCCCTAACAGTTTTCATGATCTGAGAATGAGTCAACTATCTTATAATTTGCAAATGACAGCAGATAACAATTTGTGTTATAGTACCTCAA
Source organism: Rhabdophis nuchalis (assembly GCA_039707465.1). Lineage (NCBI taxonomy): Eukaryota > Metazoa > Chordata > Lepidosauria > Squamata > Natricidae > Rhabdophis > Rhabdophis nuchalis. Next base: position 68,364,876 of record CM077646.1, read on the forward strand.
TGACAAAAACCCCAAATATTTTGATTTAGAAAGGTTTTGAAGGCTTATTGCTCATGTCTAAAAGTTTTCATTTAAGTTTTTAACTAAGGTTGGTACAAGAAAAACAAAAGTCATGGAATATGGTTGAAAACTTAAATGTGGCCTCTGTCTTTTATCCAGCAGCCTTTCTGGCAAGCTGCATTAAAAAGATTGGGAAGGACACATTTTCCAAATCTCTTAATGGGCATTTTGCCCATATAAAAAATGTCTATTATGTCTAAAAGGAATGCCTTTATATTTTATGAAGTAATAATCATTGTAATATAAATAATTGCTACTTTAGAACTAATTAGTTGGAAACAGTATTTTCTTTTTAGAAATGAACTGAAAATACTGTAATATTATCCATCACTCACCTTAGCCACCTGCTGTGTCTCCACTATTTGCTGAGCCAGCACCTCCATATTGGTTGCCATGGTGAAAGATCATTAGAGAACCTGTTTGGAGGGATGCCAGTAACTTCTATCAGGCACAGTAAAATTAGAAATTTTATCATTTTTATTACTGAGAATAATTATTTTTGCATAATTCTAACTGAATAAAGATGTTATAAATATTATGTAATAGTTTATGGCTGTACGTATTTAAACATGATTGTTCTAAATATTTTTATTGGAACAGTAGAATATGCTACACTTGTACTTTTTTATTAAAAAAAAATTAAATTAGCAAGAAATGGGCTTCATAAATGTAGTCACCATGTTGCTATCAGAAATCTTGAGAATATTTATATGTATTTATATGGAATATGAATGTAATATTAAACGTAAATAGTTCAGGAAAAATCAAGCTTAGGAGTCACTTACTATAGCTGCACAATACACTAAGGTTTGTGTAGCATTAAGGAGTTCAAATTTCTGTTCATCCCAAGATGAAGAATTTAATTACCCCTATAATGGCCACTCACCTTTCTGCTAATGCATAATATTCTAGAAACTTTTACACTGCTGGAATAAATATATTGTTGTTGTTACAAGTAGTCCTTAACTTATGACCATAATTGGGACTGGAAATCCAGTTGTAAGTCAGCAGTAATAAATTGAGGCACCCATGTAACTGTGATTAATTTTCCAGCCTTTTCTGTAGTGACCATTAAGTGAACACATTCATTTGAATGAGAATTTTTGTCAGAAACTGGCAAGACATCAGTTTGATGAATCACAGTCACATGATTGCAGAATGCTGCGACTGGTCATAAAGCTGACCTACCTGACATGTGATTCACATGACCATGGAGGAGCACAATCATTTATAACAGATGGAGTGCTTTACAGTTTTTAAAACATTTGTTCCATGGCTGTTGCAACTTTGAAAGATTGTAAAATGTCTGGTCTTAAGTCAGGGACTACTTGTATTTTGCAAATTACAACAAAAAGGATCAGCTCTCTTTGGCCCAGGGGTCAACTATGGCCCCTTTAAAGCAACATTATGACCTATGAACTTCAACTCCCAGAGCATGACTGGCTCAGGAATTCTGGATTCTGAAATCCATCGGTAAATGAGCCAGATGCCCACTCCGGCTTTAGCCTCTTTATTTCCCCAAAATGTCCTGAGTGTTTGTGAGAAGTGCTAGAGGAGAAGCATGCCTTCCATTTTCACTGTATTAGGATATGGAGTCACTAAGTAAAACAACATGAAGAAAGACTTAGGACCAGTAGAAGTAAATTTTCTTTAATTTTACACTGCAGAATTTAATACTGTCAGATATAGAGGCAGCTATAAATCTAAAACAATAATGGATTTATGTAGGATTAGGATACTGTGACACCAGTTTGTTGTAGTGGTTAAGTTACCAGGCTAGAAACCATGAGTTCTAGTCCCACCTTGGGCAAGAAGCCAGCTGGATGACCTGTGACTGAAGTCACTCTCAACCCTAGGAAGGAGGGAATGACAAATAATCTCTGAAAAGCCTCACCAAGAAAACTGCAGGGACTTGTCTAAAATTCTAAACAGTCTCAAATAAGCTATATCAAACAAATGACTATAGTGTTAAGACACCAGAGAGACCTTAAGTTCTAATCCTGCCCTCAGCCATAAAAGCCAACTTTGTAACCTTGGGCCAGTCACACACTCTCAGCCCAATTCACCTCACAGGGCTGTTGTGGCTAAAATGGGTTAAAATATGATATGTTTTACTGCTTTGTGATATTTGTATAAATAAAGGTGGGATATAAATAAATAAAATCAAGTACAAATATCACCCACAAATGTGCTTAATAATAAATCTATTATCCTGTTTGTGCTTTTGTTTCAGTTTACCAGGTAAATAAAATGATTTTAGTAAACATTTGGCAAAATATAGCCAATATCTTGCTTTTGCAAATTTCTTTTGCCTGTTTAGTCAGGCTAAAAAACTCTGTGTAATTTTGGAATGCTATGACTAGACCTTTATTTCTTTTGCAAGAAACCAATAGAAATTGCACCAGTAATGATGTGAACCTAAAAGAGTACATGAATTTATTTCCCAGATGCTCTGTTGTGGTAATGATACATATAAACTTCCATTAACTATTCATTAAATTTCAAATAGATAATTAACTAACAAGTATTGCACTTTATATTATAAGCTTTATTTTAAAAAACAGGTAGAGTGGTAGTAGAGGAAGAAGAAACCTTTCTTCAGGGAAATCACCTTCTTCAACCATGGAAACATTTTTTTTTCTTTCCCAACTGACAGAACTAGCAAATAAAGAAGTGATAGCCCTTAGCTTTCAAATTACTTTGCTCACACTAAAAAGAAATCTATGTGCTAGTTAAATCATAGCTGATCTCAATTATCAAAATCTAAATAGAATTGGAGAACGCTAACCATTAAAAACTATGCATTTCACTTGCAGTAGTAGTACATTTACTATTAAAAATGCAATAAATATGGAACATATATATTAATTAGTCTTTCCTTTACATCAATAAAGAGCAAGTTTATGAGAGAAAATACATATCCGCCCCAAAACTCTATATCCTGATCCATCTTTCTACTGCAATAGTTCTTTCTTTTGCTATACCCCATGCTCAGTACACCTGTATTTTAACAAATCCCAACATTTTAGTATTGACTCAAATATCTATTCATATCTTTGTTGCACTCCATTTTCCAAAATTATGATAGCCACATTATAAATCTTAAAGCAAAATGAGACTATCGTGGGAGAGGGCATATTGTAACTTGTGTGTTCTTTATTATTTATTAAATTTATATAGCTCTCATTTCACATAAAGTGATTGTCATTATTATATAGTACTTCTAGCTTTAAAATATAAATAGCCAATCTTTTAAAAAGATTATCTGAGATGCCCAGTAAGCATTAAAAATATGGTGGCAATAATTGTACCTTAAAAAGCAAAGATATAATATTCTTTAAGTCCTTTAACCTCTGATATGTTAATATAAGCATTCTAAGTCTATTCCAAAGTTTTCAAAAAACTAATAATATTATTCAACTGTCCATTAAAAATTATTGTGGTTTTGGATACTCAGTATTAACTATCATTAGTTCTAATAGTATTATCATGTGGATAATGATAAAATGTTGTCATTTAATAGTGTTAGATATTGACTGACACCAAACAACTTTGGGCAATTCAAAATATCAGAGATTAAAATAAAAACACAACACATAAACAAAATGACATCCAGCCACTCAGACATATACAACAAAGGAAGTACATCCACTCTAACCCCAAGCCTGGGAAAACATCTAGGTCTTCTTGGCCTTCCAGAAGGTCATCAGGGCAGAAGGCACAGCGTTCCTTTTCCAGAAAAGCAGGTGCCACAATAGAGAAGATGCACTTTTCAGGTCCAGATAAACAGCATTATTTAATTGAAGGGAGCATGCCAATTCTGTCCATTTGTACTGACCAGGTACAAACCTATAAAAGTAGTCTATCAAGGAACCTTGCCCAAAGCCACGCAGGGCTTTATACCTGACAACTAGTACTTTGAATTGTATGTGTGAGCAGGCTGGCAACTAATGCAACTTGCAAAGCAGAGGTATTTCATAGTCAAACCAAGGCATGCCCATCAGTGCTCACACCAGTGCAATCTGGACCAGTTAAAGCTTCTGGGAGTATTCAAGGAAAGCCTCATATTAACCACAAATGCACTATAATATTTGAGTTCATAGGTGACTACATGTAAGTGGCTCTTTGAAGGGTCTTTTCAAGCAGGAACTGTGAGTCAAGAACATCTTTGAATATAGATCACTTCGAAATGAGGAAGTGCAACCCCATCTAGGACTAAAAATAGAAACTCCCTGGCTCTGGGATCCTCAATTTCCATAGCCATATGGTCTTGGTAAGATGAAATGAAGTCAATTTGTTCCCATCTATCCAAGACCTCAAAAGTATCAGTTGGTTGACACTAGGATTGAAAGATGTAATTGGGCATTATCATTCCCGTATTGATAATACCAGGCTGAACTGACAAGTGACCTCAACCAGTAGTTCTGTACAGATATTAAACAGGAGGGAGAGTTGTGAATCCTATAGCACTCTACAGAGGGACCTATAGAAAAACCTGTCTTCCCCCTCCTAAATCAAGACTGAATAGAAGTGCCTACAAAGGAATGAATGAAATTTGGATTAATGGAATAAAGCATAGCTAAACAATGTGTCAATATGTGTGCAAACACAGAGGGTATAAACTACTTGGCCCAACTTGTTCTGCAAAGAAACTGAAAATATAAATTAACTCTTCCTAGAGGAAACGTCTTATAAACCTTAAAACTTGAAAAGTATGTGAAAGAGTTGTCCTGCAAAGTGTATTGCTCAAAGCAATGGAAAGCTTGTATTGCTTTATTCAAGACCATTTGATTTGTATACATTTGCATGTGCAGGGACATTTCCAGTGAAACCATCAGCAAAGCAGACTGTAATAATGTTAATAGTTTGCATTTTACATTTCAAGTTCCTTATTCAAGGTCATTTATTCTAAGAGAAATAAGCCTTGGTATATTATGTTCATGTAAGAAAAATTATTTTCAATAATTGGAAGAAAATGAAGGAATGAATTAAAATGAGCACTGGAGTAGATGGCATTTGATATTTTATTCAATTACATACTTAAAATATAATTGTAATTACACTAGCACAAAATGATCAATAATAACACAAGATAAGAAACAAGTAATATAAATTAGCATATATCTTAATATACATTTTGGTAAAAGCATTGTGCCTAATATAGCAATAAAACAAGATCTCCCTGCTCAGCTCAAGTTCCGGTGACTTCAAAGATACACCCATTTTTTTGGCAATGCATGAAAGTAGTTTGCCACTGTCTTTCTCAGGAATGTATTTTCAATCTCCTAGTTTAATTCGCAGGGGGAATTTCTGGTGGTTTTCCTCATCCAATTATTCACTAAGTTTATTTCTTTAGATATGTAATGGTAAAAAGCGTCATTTATTATATCCTGCTATGGGAGCTTAAGGAAACACACATAGCACTCCATCTTTTCCTCCTCCTCATTTTCATGTCAACATGAAAGAAGAGATTTGCTGGTCCAAAGCATCAACTTCCACTAACAGTAAACTTGAATCTGGGCTTTCTCCTGGTAGCCCTATACCTTAACTCCTTTGTTACATTGGTTTTCAACAGAGTGCAGTGTTTTCTATCTTGTTCACCATATCCATTTTCTAATGAAACGTTATTTGCAGTTCTTAAAAATACACAGCAGTACCATCATAAATAACAAAGTTAACTGCCTCCCCGACTCACGGTTGTACAGCACGAGCTGTCTATATATTGGGTTCAATTTCGTGATCTTGAATTCCAAGGAACTCACTTCCATGACAAAAGCTACATGGGAAACATTAGTATCTACACACAAAAAAGCAAAAGGACGCATCCCAATTAAATCCATGATTAAAAACCGTTCAACTCATGATGCCTGATCACCTTCAAAACACAAACTCTCCCCCTTTTCCCACGTTTTCCCTTCAACCAATTCATTTTCATTAGGAAGACGGAAACCAGCTGCCTCGGCGCTCATTGGAGAGTACCACCATCAATCAAAGTTCGGCCCCAATCTCTCTCAATACGGCGAATTTATTGGCGAATACCACCGTCGCTCAAAGCTCGGGTCCACCTCCCAATGCGGCGGCGGCAAACTGGCTTCCAAAGAGATGAGCGAGCTACAAAATGGCGGAGCTGGCAGGAGGCCAATTCCGCCATTTGTCTCCCCCCTCCCCCCCGCCGCGGCCTTGATGGCTCTTCACTCCGACGCTTTCTTTCCTCACGCTCGGCCGCGGGGCGCTTCAAATATGCAGGCTGCTGCTCTAAGCGACGCGGGTGGGGTGGGGAAACGTCCGCAAAGATGGCGACGGGCTGCCCCGTATGCAAAATACCCGCCGCCCCCTCCCCTCCGCCCTCCCGGTGGCAAAGGTAAAAGGGTCGGGTTCAAGCCACTGCCTCCGCCCGCTCAGACTCCATCTTCCTTCCTCTTCGCTCGCGGTTAGGCCGGCTGTGCGGCAGGCTCGTAGCCCAAAAGCCGCCCACGGCAAAGAAAAGAGCTGCGCCCAAGCCGCCAAGCTAGAGGCAATTCTTTACCCACCGAGACACGCGCGGCCCGTCAGACGCTCCGCCATGCGGCATTGCTGCCCGCCCGCCTCAGCCGCGGGGCCGGAAAGAAAACCTCGGCACTTGCAAGCATAAGGCGGTTGTTTTTTTTACCTCAGGATTTGGCGCCAAGCTAGCTTGGCTGTGGCTTCCTCCTAACGGTTCGCTGGGCCTGGTTCGTTAGCCCCCCCCTCGCGGCCGCCGCCGCCGCCTTCCGTCAAGGGGGGGGGGAGCGGAAGGCGGAGATCGCGGCACCGAAGGGGTTAGCGTAGGAGCGTTGGGGGGGGCAGGAGGAATGTTGGTCGGGGGGGGAAGGGGAAAGCGGGTGCCTTTTAGCGAAAGGTCAGAGTTCGTGACCCCTCCAGGCACTGTTCTCTCCGCTATTGCCGCCTGGGAGCGTTCGCCTGCTTCCTCTTCCCAGCATTACGCCTGTCGTGGCCCCCTCCATCTCTCTTCTCCCCCCCCCCCCTCCGCCTAATAAGGCGGGGCTGGGCCAGGGGAGAGGAGGGGCTACCTGAGGTGGAGATGGCTTCGAGCTCTCGAGCGGCGGTTTGTTCCGTCCCCTCCCACAGTCCCCAAAGGTGGAGGAGCGGTTACCCTCGGGAGCGGCCAGCGCGCCTGATCGTTTGAGGCGGGAAAGAAGCGTGGCATCTTTGCCAGGGCTAGGAGATCTAGGCGTACGGGGGAGAGGGAGGAGTGGGGAAAGCTGCCTTTTTAAAAAAAGCATCGGTTCTGGGGGAAGGAGTCGGGTTGACTTTAATGGAAGTAAAGGTTCCCCTCGCGTGTATGTGCTACTCGTTCCCGACTGTGCTCGTCTCCGTTTCAAAGCCGAAGAGGCAGCTGTGTCCAAAGATGTCTCCGTGGTGGTGTGGCTGGTGTGACTAAAGGCAGGGGATGCTGTTACATACATGCATTTTAACATGCTTTTGAACTGCTAGGTTGGCAGAAGCTGGGACAAGTAATGGGAGCTCTCCCACACCCCTTTAGGCTAGGGAGTGCTAGGGAGTTGAACTAGCGACCTTTCTGGGCGACAAGGTCATGACTTTTTATCCCTTGCCTTCTTGATTTTGATATAAGTCCTCAACTTAATATCATGATTGAGCCCAACATTTCTATTGAAACAATTGTTAAGTGAACTTTGCCCCATTTTACAACTTTTCATGCCACAGTTCTTAAGTGAATAACTGCACTCGATAGTAATATGGTTGTTAAGGGAATATGGCTTCCCCATTGATTTGGCTCATCAAAAGTTCGCAAAAGGAGATCACATGACCTTGGGGCACAGCAGTGGTCCCTAAGTATGAACCAGTTGTCCAGCATCTAATTTTGATCTCGTGATGGTGGGGATGTGATAAAGGTCATAAGTGTGAAAAAATGATCATGTCACCTTTTTCAGCGCCGTTGTAACTTTGAACAGTCACCAAATGAACTTGTAAATCGAGGACTACCTGCCCTTTGGACAATGAGAAAAAGCAAGCAGTGCAGAAACCCTTTCTTTTAACTGGGTGGCATATTGTTTCCACTAAGAGTGACTATTTGCACCCCACTTGCAGCCCATTTAAGTTTTAGGAGGCAATCTGAGTCCAGTCTTGTGCCATTCAGGTAAGAAGCACACTGCTTCAACACAGTTTTGGGGGAAGCAATGCAAAAAAAATACCATATGAGCTGACATTGTGCCTCTGGACAAGGAGCCATTGAAATTAGCTCAGGTCCTGCTGTAATGGATCTTCACAGACTCAATTTATAACACTTTGCCTAATAAAATATCCAGGAAATACTGATCTTTTTTATGTTCAGCTACTGTTATCTAATCAGTGTGAAGTATTGTGGCCAAATTCTGCTATGCTGTATGTAAAATTAGTCAAAATTTAAGTGCCCACTGTTAGTCTACCACCAATTGCAATGTATTCTGTCTTTTATTTTTATCTTTTACTATTATTATTTTACTGCTTTTATTTGCTGCCCACTATTAATCTACCACCAATCGCAATGCATTATTTTGTGTCTCTTTTATTTTTGTTTCTTACTACTACTATTGTTTTACTGCTTTTATTTGCTAGTCTGTGACCATAATGTTTGAGGTAAGAGGCATAGGCAAGATCAGGCCTCCTCTACTTACTGGCCAATTTTCCATTTCCCTCTTTACTATACTTAAACCTTTCTTCTGAAGAAACAGACAGGGCAGGATCTGCACCCTCTCCTTTTGAGAAAGAGTTATGCCACTATTCTACTTTCAGTGAAGAGCATCGATTTATTTGAAACTAGCTGTACCTGGCCACGCATTGCTGTGACCCAGTCTGGTTAAATGGCCAACCAATCTGTGTGTAGATCTACACCTGCACACATAGACACAACCACCATATAACCCCCAACCTACCTACCTACCTACTGTATTTCTCCCTCTCTATCTGCCTGTCTACCTACCTACTGTATTTCTCCCTCTCTATCCCTCTACCTACCTACCTACTATATTTCTTCTTTCTCCCTCTACCTACCTACCTACCTACTGTATTTCTCCCTCTCTATCCCCTACCTCCCTACCTACCTACTGTATTCCTTTCTCCCTCTATCCACCTACCTACCTACCTACCTACCTACTGTATTTCTCCCTCTCTATCTATCCCCCTATCTACCTACCTATTGTATTTCTCCCTCTCTCTCTGTATGGGCCACCTGGGAGTTTGCTATCCTCTCTGTCTTGTTTTGACCCTTTTAGACCTCCATACAGTGGAACTTTGGAGGCTTATTTGGTTGCTGAGGAAACGACTTGGAAATGCTGGGTGGGAGGAGCTACAGGGAGGTGAAAATCTCACAAGTGGGTACATTTTACGTTTGTGTACCTTGCACATGACACACATGTGCTAGCCACAAAATAAGTACGTATTATCGGAAGTCCTTGGGAACATTGTGTGAAAATTTGGTGTAAATCAGTCCAGTAGTCTTAATGTGGTGATTGTGCTGGTCTGCGGGGCCCCTGGACCGGGGTGCGCTCAGCCATAGGCTAAACGGGCTCCAAGGAAGAAGGCAACGACACAGGTGGTATTTGAGGAGGTTTGCGAGCAAGCTCTTTGTTCCCCAGGGAACCTCGGAAGCCTCGGGCATTGCATCGCATCCTCTTTTATTGGGCTCAGACAAAGAAGCACTACGTGGTCCAATCATATACATAGTTACCTAAAATATTCACACCCTAATACCTACGTAGCTTTGGATACATAACACGTGCCCTTGGGTGTTGGGGAAAGGGAAAGCTATCTTGGTCTTTTGGGGAAAGGGAAACTTATAGTGGTCTTAGGAGAAACGGAAACTTATTCTTTGGAGAGAGGGAAACAGCTTTGGGGAAACGGAAACTTATAGTGGTCTTTGTTCTGTAGACAGGAGCTTATGAGGGCCATGCTGCAACATCTTCTCTGTTTATGTTTTTTGAAATGCTCCTAAACCTTGTGGTTATTCAGAGCTGATGACTGCGGTCATGCTCCCATTGGATGTAGGGCCTCCCTTCGGATGCCCTCAGTCCGCTAGGTCCATACCTTCGTCATCCGATGCCGAATTGATGTCTAAATCCGAGAAGTGCAGCAATGGCATTTTTTCATTAGGTCTGATATGTGAGTTTAATAGCATTACCTGTTCCTTTGTTTCCGTCAGGTCATCTCCCAAGGAGTTTAAGCGTGATTGCAAAAAGCGCAACAATTTTGTTCCAACACATGGGCCAAGGGTACATAACAATAATATAATAATAACAGGTCCTAACATAGCGGATAACAGTGTAGTAAGCCAAGGAGAAAAATTAAACATAGGGATGTCAGAAATTGTTGTAGGTGAGAAATAGAGCTCTCCTTCTGGGTTGGGTCATCTGACTCCACCTCATCGCACCTTTGGAGTAAAACCTTTAAACATCATTATTAATAAAAGCAAGCATTGAATACAGCAACATAGCATAACAAGCATAGCAACAATACCAATTATTGTATTTACAAAGTTCTTTAACCATGTTCTATTAGGGAGCCATGTGTATAATTGCGTCTTGTTAAATGCTGAATTTATTTTATCTGCCATGTCTGAAGAAATGGTTGGTGTGTCCATCTTTGTTCGGGCTGGACCTGGTTAAGCACCGAACGATGGGATTGGAATCGGCAGCTGTTGGGAAAGATGTCCTTTTTCCCTCATGTCAAATGGTCAGGTGCTGGTGGATGTGCAGCCAAGTTCAGCAAAACCACCTCTTTTGCTTTGGTCACAAGGTGTTTTCCATCAAAGCTTTGGCAGGTGTACAGTCCGATGGTGGCTTCAGAAGCTGTAAATGTCAATGTCATTGTGCAGGGGTGATGTGAGTGTATCATGTAATGTCCTGTGTGTGGGCTGACATGTTTACCTCTGTGTAGAAAGGCAAAAGGACAATAAATTTGTTCCGGATCCTTGCATCTGATGACAGCTATGGCTCCTTTCTGGAGAGACTGGAACAAGGGTTTGGATTCAAGGAGTTGATGCGAGGATTGGAGCAGGAACGGGAGCAGGAACAGCTTGGGATGGTTTCAGGTGACAGGGACGCACGTGACGACCAGGAACCCAGACAGTGGTGTTGTCTGCAAATATGGTGGCGTAACCACTTTCTCATGTGATGAACTCTGCTGGTCCTCGTCAGGTCAGGTCAGGTGGGCGCCGGTAATAGACAAGCGGTCGCTGATGTTCAGCAGAGGGGGAAGAAGAAAAGTGACAACAAGCGGTGGACGTGGGGGGTTTCCGGTGAGGTTAAGAAAGTTTAAGACATAAAGACAAAAGTTTAATGTGTTTTGCACCGCTGGGAGGCTGGGGGGTCCTTTTCCCCTGGTATCTGAATATCTGATTATTCCCCAATTCTGACAAAAGGCCAAAATGCTTGGCTAAGCGGGCCCGTTGTCTGTTTTTAATTCATTTGGGCATCCCAACGAAGCAAAAGAGCGAATACAATGATTGATGACATACTTTATAGTGTCACCCCTTTGAGGGGTGGGGATGATGAACCCAGAGTAGGTATCAATGGATACATGAATGTACTTCCATGGGGAAAAGGAAGCATATTGGGTAACATCCATTTGCCAAATTTGATTACATTCTGTTCCTCTGGGATTGACTCCCATGGGAATAGAATGTGTTTGCTTGCTACAAGCAGGACAAGACCCTTTGGATACAAAGGAATGGAGAAAAAACAATCTTTTATATCATGTCATATTTTTGAGAAATCAATTGATTCACCTTTTAGCGAAGACCCTTTGGTTGTAAAAATCCACCGTGGGGTGTGAGGTGAATAGGCTTCTGGGAGCAAAATCATAAGTAAAGCCAATACTCCTCTAGAAGTAAAATTTAAATGTGGAAAAATTATGACAGGCAAAGCAAAAAATAACGGTACAAAATTCAAAAAACTTGGAATGAACACCCAAAAATTCAAAAAACAATTTAGATGGAAGGAAATTTTCCAAAGGCAGATGTCAGAAACAAACAAATCTGACATCAAAAAACGAAATGTGGGAAAAACCAGCTTCATTGTTATGGAAGCTAGGTAACTCATTAAGTATGTGAGAAAATTTTAAAATGCAGGCAAAATAGCAAAAAATCATTCCTGCGTATGGATAAAAATAAAACTCAAAAAATGTTCAAAAGAAAATCCAAGATTGTTGGCAAAACTGAAAAATAAGTATTATACAGTTCCTTAAAATGGTTATACTAATTGAATTTCATGAAGGAAAAGTGAAAAGTGAAATGTGAAATGTGATTATTAGTAAATAAATGTGGGTATGTTGTGAAACTCACTTAAAAATCCCTTTAAAAATCCCTTTCTTTCTGCTTTCTCACTTAAAAATCCATTTCTTTCTGCTTTCTGCTGCTATCTCTTATTCTCTTTCCGTCTCTTTCTCTCTGTCTAACTTTCTCTTTATTACTTTCTTTTACTTTCTCTTACTTTCTCTGTCTTCTCTTTCCCTCTCTTTCTCTCTGTCTAACTTTCTCTTTATTACTTTCTTTTTCTTGCCTCTGTCTCTCTCCCTCTATTTTCTTGTCTTTCTCTTACTTTCTTTGTCTTTCTCTCTTTTCTACCTTCTCTCTCTCTCTCTCTCACGTACTATTTTCTTTCTTGCAGTCCCCTTTAAGATGTGAGTGAGTGTGTGTGTGTGTGTTTGTGTTTGTGTGTGTTTGGCCTGTGTGATTTCACCCCCCTCCCTCTTTCCCCCTGCCTCCCTCCGCACTCAGAGAGAGGCAGGCAAGAGGGGGGGAAAGTGGGCAAAAGAATCCGTGGGCAAAAAAAAAAATGCTGCTGGCAAAAAAATTCTGCTTGTTTTAGCAGTGTGTGTGTGTCATTAAGGGGGGCAGCAGTTCTGACCACACCCTTACAATCAAAAGTTTCACATTCATTCCAACAGACACAATGCAATTCTTTCTAACTAATCTCAGTCAAAACACAATTTAAAACATTCATACAAGGCCATAAAAGGCCTTTATTCTTTGCATACTAATTACTCAAACTAGTCTAAATTATTCTAAACTTCAAGTTAAACCTTAAATGATATAACCTAACATATGGTAAAACTTAAATCATATATCCTAACTCAATCTGCATCCTTCCTAACTCAAAAAGTCTGTTAGCTTTTCCCTTCTTTGTTAGCTTAATTGCTCACTTAGTAATATAAAGGAGTGTGAAGAGTTTTAGATTGCTCTGGTGTTAAAGTAGCAGAGAGTTTTTACGTTCTTTGTTTCTTAAAGAAAAGGTGGTGGGGAAAATCTTATTACAGGAGGGGACACAATAAATTGCAGGCACATATTAAAACAATCTTACAGTACAGTTTTCCTAAACAATAGATCTTGTTAGGTTTTGTCTTTTAAAGTCCCAATTAAAACATAGTCCATGAGAGCGTGTTGAAAGGAATTGAGAAGAGGAGGGGGATCATCTAAAGGTTCAGGAGGTAAGGGAGGAGAAACGGAAGGCGTAGAAGGTGGAGGGGCATAAGGTGGAGGATTAGGTTTAAGAGGGGGTTCAGAAGTAATAGGGGAAAGAGATTCATCATCAGAGGTGTCGGATGGTGAAGGTGTTGAAGGAGAAAGGATAGAAAGGCAAAGAGAACCTTCTAAAGGATAGGCAGGACAGTGTGAGGAAGCATATTTGAGAAAGGCAGAAAGATCATTTTTAGAAAGAGGATAAACAGTGGTGCCGTTGACCTTTTGCAAACAATTAGCCTTCTTGACTAAAAAGTGGAGTTCATCCCTGTGTACTGATGAAACTCGAGAAAGTGCGGAGCCCATACTCACGAAAAAGCCTTCAGCCGAGGTGTGTGAATTTGGGAGTCAAGGCGACGTAATCCTAGACAAGATCCACGTCTTGGTCACCAGATCTTAATGTGGTGATTGTGCTGGTCTGCGGGGCCCCTGGACCGGGGTGCGCTCAGCCATAGGCTAAACGGGCTCCAAGGAAGAAGGCAACGACACAGGTGGTATTTGAGGAGGTTTGCGAGCAAGCTCTTTGTTCCCCAGGGAACCTCGGAAGCCTCGGGCATTGCATCGCATCCTCTTTTATTGGGCTCAGACAAAGAAGCACTACGTGGTCCAATCATATACATAGTTACCTAAAATATTCACACCCTAATACCTACGTAGCTTTGGATACATAACACGTGCCCTTGGGTGTTGGGGAAAGGGAAAGCTATCTTGGTCTTTTGGGGAAAGGGAAACTTATAGTGGTCTTAGGAGAAACGGAAACTTATTCTTTGGAGAGAGGGAAACTTAGCTTTGGGGAAACGGAAACTTATAGTGGTCTTTGTTCTGTAGACAGGAGCTTATGAGGGCCATGCTGCAACACAGTAGTTTTTGAGATTAGCGGCTTTGCACAAACTATTTTACATTTTTATTTATATAGATAATGACTACATTTTGTTCTGTTACAGTTCACAAGCAGCTATTTCACTCTGAGCTGTGGCAATAAACTCTCAAGAGTGTAAGTAGCTTCTCTTTCAGGAGCAGTGTGATCACTTCTTGGATTGGTTGTGCTTTCTCCTTGAGTTCATATGATAGAAAATGAATTACAAGAATAGATGGAATTTTAACTAATGATAGGAAGAATTTTAACTTGCTATGGAATTTCATCTAGTTGTGGGAGCTTTCTGGAATTGGAACTATTAGAGCCACAGGAGGCACTGGAGTTGTTTCAGCTGTCTGAGGCTGTTAGTGTAGCATAGCAGTCCTCAGTTGATCAACTATTCTTACTGTTGAATTATTTAATGAATTAAGTGCCCCAAGGCGTTTAGGCACAAGTTAATTTTGATTAGCACATACCCAAAGTAAATGAAATAGAAGTATGCTGCTCTGAATATGGTCCAAGACATTATTTAACTAATTAATGCATGATGCTTTTTCTTAGCAGAAATCCCCGGGAGGGGGGAGACAGTGGGAATATGTTGTTTTACAACTGTATTGTGTAGTGACAGAAATTCCAGTCCAAATTGCCATTGTAACCCATGTACCACTAATTTGCAAGTGGTTCTTGGGTTGCAATGGCAATTTGGACTGGAGCATCCAACATCTGTAAATCCTCAATTTACGACTGAACTGTTCAGTGCTATGATGAACTTCCCCAGAACTACTTATGACTGAATTTCTAAGTAATAATAGCTGAACACACACTTCCCCATAGCCACATGATCATATTTGGGATACTTGGTTACTGGTTCTCCTTAACTTTGCAGTGTCCCATGGGGTCACATGACTGCAATTTGTGATGTTTTTGCCAGTTTTGGGCAAAAAAAAGCCAATTGTGTAAAATTGATGTGTTTAATAACCAACTTATTTGCTTAACTGTGTTTACTTTATGACCACCTCAAAAAATTAAGTCCAGTCAGGTGAAACCTTGACTTAGGATCGCAACTGTAATTCTGGACTCTATTATGGTTGTAAATCAAGGACTACCAGGAAATATTTGATTAAATAAAATTGTTTTTGTCACAAAGCAAATTTAAATATATTCCTAAAATGCAGTTGCTGAATGCATAAGCTCGTTATTTAGTTTATACAAAATAATACCAAATTATTTTCTATAATACTATACTATACTATACTAATTCTATACTCTATACTATACACTCTTCTATACACTCTACTCTAATCTACTAATACTATACTAATACTCTACTATACACTATACTATATATTATACTATAACTATACTGTACTATAACTATACTAATACTTATACTATACTATACTATACTATACTAGTGACCATAAACTCATGTTGCTGAATTACAGTAGATTATGTGACCCAGGAATTTTTGCTTCTCACAAGGGTTTTATGCACAACTCCATGCACTCTAGCAAATAAGCTCCATAAAACTCAACAGCACTGTGATGTGATCAATTCATTGTCAATTATACCTTTTTACCTTAATGTTTGGTTATTTATTTTTCCTGCATGTTAACTTTTACATTACATTTTTGTGGTACTGGTTTTACACCCATGGGTTTAATAAAAGTACTTATTCCTTTTCTTAAATAAATTAATGACTTTGACTGGTTTCTTTAACACGTACCCTTAGCTTCCATGAGTAAATACAAGATGTAAAATGAATAGGAAAATAGAGCTTTTAGTGCAGAATGGACAAATATTTTTTCTCAACAGAAAAAAGTGTGTATCTTATGTCATGAACCAATAAGTATCCCTCCCAAAATATATCCTGACTACATTTAGAGACAACTATAATGGGGTGAGGGAGACATACATTACAACTGCTATTATATTTAAGTGACCTTTGATTTGATTTGATTTGATTTATTCGATTTCTATACCGCCCTATCTCCCACAAAGGGACTCAGGGCGGTGCACAGGAACTATAAGATATAAAATATTAATTCAAATAATTACAGTCACAATAGTTAAAACAAGAATTAAATAATTTAGCCCGTGCTAAAAACATTGATTAAAAACCCAATTTAAAATAATAAAATACCTATAGCAGCTATGCCAGTCCGGCCATGTGAAAAAAATGTGTTTTTAATGCCCGACGAAAGAGGCGAAGGTCTGAGATTGTACGGAGGTCTGGGGGCAGGTCATTCCAGAGGGCAGGACCTGCCACAGAGAAGGCTCTTCCCCTGGGAGTCACCAGCCGGCATTGTCCGGCGGATGGCACCCTGAGGAGGCCCTCCCTGTGGGAGCGGATGGGTCGAGGGGAGGCATGTGGTAGTAAGCAGTCCTGCAAATAGCCCGGCCCGATGCCATGGAGCGCTTTAAAGATGGTCACTAGGACCTTGAAACGCACCTGGAAGGCCACAGGCAGCCAGTGTAGCTCGCGCAGGAGAGGTGTTATATGGGAGTATTTAGTAACTCCTAAAATTCCCCGTGTGGCCGCATTCTGCACTAACTGGAGCCTCCGGGTGCATCTCAAGGGAAGCCCCATGTAGAGAGCATTGCAGTAGTCCAGGCGAGAGATGACAAGAGCTTGAGTGACCGTGTGTAGGGCGTCACGATTCAGAAAGGGGCACAACTGGCGTATCAGGTAAACCTGATAGAAGGCCCCCCTGGCTACGGCCGTCAGATGGTCATCTAAGGACAGGCGCGAGTCCAGGAGGACACCCAAGTTGCGAGCCCTTTCTGCGGGGGCTAATGACTCGCCCCCGATAGCCAGAGATGGAACTAACTGGCTATGTCGTGGCGCCGGAAACCACAGCCACTCGGTCTTGGACGGGTTGAGTCGGAGCCCGTTCCTCCCCAGACTCGCACGGCCTCCAAACACCGGGTCATCACGTCGGTGGCATCGTTGGGGTGGTTAGGGGTAGAGATGTACAGCTGAGTGTCGTCAGCGTACAGATGGAACTCTACCCCAAAACCACGGATGATCTCACCCAGCAGCTTCATGTAGATGTTAAACAGGAGGGGCCAGAGGACCAACCCCTGAGGCACCCTACATATAAGGGGCCTCGACGTCGACCTCTGCCCCCCTGCCAACACAAATTGCGACGGGTCGGAGAGGTAGGAAGAGAACCACTAGTACGGTGCCTCCCAACCCCCCCCCCCAGCCAGTGCAATAGGATACCATGGTCAATGGTATCGAAAGCCACTGAGAGGTCTAACAGGACCAGGGTAGAGGAAAAGCCTCTATCCCGGGCCCTCCAGAGATCATCTACCAACGCGACCAATGCCGTCTCCGTGCTGTACCCAGGTCGGAAGCCGGACTGGCGCGAGTCTAGATAGGCAGTTTCCTCCAGGTGCTGGGGGAACTGTCTTGCCACCACACTCTCAACAACCTTCGCTAAAAAGTGAAGGTTGGAGACCGGACGATAGTTGGATAAAACAGCTGGGTCCAGGGAGGGTTTCTTGAGGAGGGGCCTCACCACCACCTCTTTCAAGATGGATGGCAAGGACCCCTCACTCAAAGAAGCGTTGACAATCTCCTGGAGCCAGCCTTGTGTAACCTCCCGGGAGGCCGGTACAAGCCAGGAGGGACACGGGTCCAATAAACATGTAGTGGCATTCAGCCGCCCCAGTATCCTGTCCATGCCTTCAGGAGTCACAGGATCAAACTCAGCCCAAATAACAATCTCAAGACCTGTCCCTGCCATCTCGCCCGGACTAACCCAATCGGAGGTTAACTCGTTCCGGATCTGAGCAATTTTATCCTGCAGATAACATCCAAATTCCTCTGCACAGCCCTGCAGGGGAGCTTCCCGCGGCCTCTGCTGAAGGAGGGAGCGGGTCATTCTAAACAGGGCGGCAGGGCGGTTATCTGCGGATGCAATGAGAGCGGCGAGGTGATCCCGTTTCGCCACTCTCATCGCCACAAGGTAGGTTCGTAAATGCGACCTCACCCGTGTCCGGTCAGATTCGGCGCGCATGGACCACCAAATGCTCTCTAGCTCTTCCGGCGTTTCATTTCCCTCAGCTCCTCAGAAAACCAAGGAGCCAAGGTAGGTCGGCGCTGGGAGAGAGGCCGCAATGGCGCGTCCCGGTCCAGGGTCCCCATGGCCGCATTATTCCAAGCGGTCACTAGATCCTTGGTCGGGGCGCGGGTCAGGGATTCAGGCATTGGCCCAAGCTCCGTCTGGAACCTCTCTGGGTCCATCAGGTGCCTGGGGCAGAACCATCTTAACGATTCTGGTTCCGTCTCCCCATGGTGGGGTGCAGCGTTTGGAAAGTCGAGCCGAAGGAGAGAGTGATCTGACCATGACGGGCTCGATGACTAATTCCCCTAATCCGAGAAAGCTCATCCACTGCACGGAGGCAAAAACTAGGTCCAGTGTGTGTCCCCCAGTGTGTGTGGGACCATTAATTACTTGGGTCAGGTCCATGGCCATCATGGAGGCCATGAACTCCCAAGCCGCCTCAGATGCCTCACCTACCGATGGCAGGTTGAAATCCCCCATGACTAAAAGCCTGGGGGTTTCAACTGTCACCCTGGCGATCACATCAAGGAGCTTGGGTAGGGCTGCTGATACGTAGCGGGGAGCCAGGTACACTATCAGCAAACCCAACTGCCTCCCATGACCCCACTTCACACAGAGGGACTCACAACTGGATGTCTGCGGCACAGTGGTCTCCCTCGGTTCAAGGCTTTCCTTAATAACAACCGCCACCCCCCCACCCCGCCCTTGGGCCCATGGCTGATGAAATGCCTGGTAACCTGGCGGGCACATTTCCACGAAGGGAACTCCCCCCTCGTGGCCCAGCCAGGTCTCCGTGATACCCACCAGGTCCGGCTCCTCCTCCGACACCAAGTCGTGGATGAGGGGGGCTTTGTTGACCACAGACCTGGCGTTGCATAACATCAGCCTAGGGCCCCGGCTCTGAGATCCCTGACCTCCTGGGATGGAGGATGCAGGAGGAGCCACGGAGATCGGAGCGCGCTACCGCTTGTAAAGAGCGGGTGCACCTTCCCGGAACATGATGTGGTCTCTGGCTCCCGCCATATCTACCCCTCCCCCTGATTGTCCTGATAGTGAAGCCCTCTGTAAAATGAACCCTAGCCTCCCCCTCAATGTCAGACCCTGCAGCCTCCCCGTCAGGACCATAGGCCAGTCTGGAGATGTTTCTTGGAGGGTTATTTCTCTCACCTACAGCCCTTATCCCAAATGACCCTCCCCCTTTAAAGTTGTATGGGAAATTATTGTCAAAAATGTTTTACAGAAGGCAACTTTTAAAGACATCTATGCAGATTGCTGTGCCCAGAAGAGAAATAAATAATTGATAATGGCTAATCCCAAATGACTCTTCAAAAAACACCAATGACTTATCCCTCCCCTCTATTTAACGATCAGTTGTAAAATTTAAAAAATCTCATTTATTAGCTGTTGATGGAAACATTGACACAACACAATTATTCCTTTTTATAAGAGGAATCAATACAAAGTTTAAAATTACCAGAGCTTGTTAAAATGTGCTCAGTATCTAGTCACACAACTACAAAAGTAATTTGTGTTGAAGTTATAAAACGTCTTAGAGAAATACTGAAACATAATCTGAATAATTTGACAACAGAACTTGGCTACCTGCTCTTTAGATCCATGCCCCACCTGACTTCTTCAAGCAGCCCAGTTTGGAGGGGGGGGGGGCTGTTGTGTGAGTGGGATCTGGTACTAGTCAGTTTTTCCTTGAGTGAGATGATTCCTTCACATCTTAGTGAGGCTTTGGATTGCCCCTTGCTCAAGAAGTCATCACTGGACCTGGGGTGGGTTGCTACCGGCGTTACTGCCGGTTCACTGCACGTGCTGTTTTGCATATTTTGTTGCAATTTTCACTACTGGTTCGCCCAAAACTGCGAACTGGTAGGAACCCACCTCTGCACCGGATCTCATACTAGATAATTTTCTTCCAATATCTAACCTCCCCTTATGGAGACGGCAATTGAGACAAGTGGTTGACCATGCAACAGGTTCTTTGCTGGAGATCTTCAAACAGGCCGGTTATTTGTCGAGTAGACGGGAAGAGATGCTCACATCATTACACAACATGGTGTAAAGGTCTGGTATTTCTGAAACAGTTGGTGACTCTGACTTGAGTCTTTGAGTCTACATCACAGCCAGCAATCTATGTCTCTAATTATCTTTGAATCTTGTAGCAAAAGATTCTTGAATTTTGGGAGACCACTAGGCTGAGTTGCGTATCGAGAGAGCGTGTGTGTGTGTTAAATATAAGAACAAGCTGTTTATGTCCCAGACTTGGGAGTTAAATTAAGCCCATTTGAAAACATCTGTAGGTTTCCTGCCTGATTAAGCTTAGCTTCTTCCTGTTGACAGGCTGTGGGAACAACCTCAAAAGCAGGAAAGGCTGTTGGTTGTCTAAACATAATTCCCCTTCCATTTTGAAAAACCACATTGAATTGTTTTTTCTGGAAAATAACTCATTGGTCACTTCTTCATGCTGTGAACATAATTAACCTGTGAACCATTGACACAATAGAAAAATACAAGGTTCTACGGACTTGGTCTGTTATTTTATTTTTCATGTTTCTTAAAACAAAAATTAATATATTTTTACAACAATTTGAGTAGTAGTTTTTTTCTGTAGACTTAATACAACAGTTAATGCCAGCACCAAAATGTCATAAGAATTGTTCTGCACTGCGTGTTTGGTTTTCAGTCTTGGTTACAGTGCTGTCTGAAAACACTTGCGTACAATAAATTGCAGCTTTTGTTACTGATTGGGTTACATTTGGTATTTAAACATTGCTTCTGTCAGTGCATTTTTATTTATTTATTATTGCAGTCTTCCATTACTTTTACATATTGTAAGTACTGTAAGTAAGGTAACAAGGTCAAATTTGTAGCCTGTCACTCAAGCGAATCTTAAAATTTTATTTTCATATTTCTATACTGCCATCATGAACTGAAAAAAAACCCCTGATGTTGAAATAATGAAATGGTAAAATTTTACGCTGTGTCCCCCTCCCCCATTCAGGCCATTTACAGTCCTGAATTGAAACAAATAATTGAACAATTCATTTGAAAAACAAAATGTAAACCTTTATACAAAGAGGAAACAAACTATTCCAGTTCAAAGTTTAATTAGCAGTTCAGGTCATGTTCCTGAATATAAATACTAGAGATATTTAACAAGTGTATCTTACTATACATCTGAAATCTTCAAAGACTAAAAAATAAATGGAAATCTGTTTTGTTGAAAGGTATTAATTCTTGTATTTTGAGAGTGGTGTTTCCAAGCTCCCTATCATCATCATCAACAACAACAACAAAAATCTCACAAGCTTCATCATGGCAAACAGAATTGTATCAGTTTTGCGATAATATTGATTATGCCATTTGATCAGCACAATATTGAAATCTCCATCCTAAACACTTCATTGGTAGCATAATGTTTTTGCAACAAATCATGCATCACATTAGTGTTGCTCTATCAGTCTTTAAACCTTATTTGGGTATAAAACATCTTGAGGCAAGGTGGTCTATGCCCCTTTGACTGATGGTATTCTGCTTCATTGTTGTGCCAAGCATTTGGTGGTGTGGGGGTGGTTTGGGACATGTGTTGATATAAATGAAGTCGTCTTCTGCCATGGGTTCAAGCTGCTGCATTCTTTGGAAGGCTCACATGAGTGTTTCAGACTATCTGGGCACGTGTGATGCACCTATTGGTTTTGTTTGTCGTCTCAGTGAGTCTCAGTTTGTAATATTTTGTGGATGAAGGCAGCCTTGGAAGCAACTCTGCAAATTTTCAAAAAGACACGGCTACTTTGCTTTACAGTAATGTTTCAAGGAGGGGTGTTCTGCTTACGTTTATAATACTTTGCAAGACATTTTTTTGAAATGCTTTGCACCACCCCATTATATTTAAAACCTGGCCTTTAGGCTATGGACATGATCTAAAGTTTAATGAGAGCAAAACTTTAAAGACCTTAGTTACTTGTACTCCCTGGAGCATAATGTGTCTGCTGTCATAGAACATCATAACTTGGTAAGCGAATTAACCGATTAACTCATATTCAGGATTGTGAGATACACTGGACTGTAAACTAACTGATCTGAGTTAGTTTAGCCGTGCAAAACCAAATCAAGGCAAATGCAGCTGTTAAGACTTTAATTGACCTGGTTAAGCATGTTGTATGAATACAGTCATGAGGAACTATGGCTACCTCCAAACACCATCCATATACTTTATTAGAAGTAGTTATAGCAACAACTACAGTATGCTTGCATTTGATCAGCTGACTAAACACAATGGAACTATCATTTTTGAACTGATAATAGCATAATAGCATTAACAATATTGGTTCCTCAAATATTGTAGCCTGACATCCTATATAACTGTTGAAGATAAGATTTAGCCAAGGCTTTCCAGAGCTTTTCTAGTTTACAGAATAAATATAGTTAAATGCTCTTCCTTTCTGATGTTGATGCCTGTTTTGGGTTTAGAATTATATTTTAGGAATAAGATTTATAAATAAGATCTGCTCTTCTCCGCTCTTAAAATAATATAATTTAGATACCGTAAATCAATTTTAAACAAACTGTAAAGACTTATAATAAGTTAATGTTTTAATATCCTTTGGAGTAGAAATTGGTACAGTCTTCATAAGAACTGGATTGGAATTTGGAGTGGATTAAGAGTCCTAATAAACAAAGCTAAGTTGTTACTACTGTTTAAGAGAAATACTATAAAATTACCATAGAAGGTCTATAACCACAAAAATGCCAGCTTGGAATGGATTTTCCCATACTTTCTATGGTAGAAATTATGTATATCCCTTCATTCTAGCATTCCTAACTGCATGCCAGTGTAAACCTCTTTTAAGAAAGAAGAAAGGCAATAAAATTTTAATGTAAAAAACCCTCAGTTTTATGACTGGCACAAATTGTTGTTATCTTAAAGAAAATAAAACAGTGTTATGAGTAAACAACTCTTTTAGAAAAATGCATATGTTTGTTTAACTTCTTGAAAACATGATGCAACTGTTAGATGAGGGTACAGTTTAATGATGAACCTGCAAAGATAAAAAGGGTCCATAAATATTCCCTTTGTTTTGTTTCCATCAGCAAGGAGATAGGTTTAAGAATGGAAAATTATAGGCTTCTACATATTCTTTTTCATGTTTAGCCAGATTTGGATTATATATATTGTTCTTTCCAATATATGGGTAATCTTGCATTAAATCAGAATCCACTTGGATGATGCTATAATATAGATGCTTCCTCCATGGCTTCAATCCATCTAAAAAAAAAAAGAATCAAAAATGTATTTTTAAGTAAACCAGTATGAAAATACCTTGTCTTTGTTTTAACAAGTGTAGATTTTGAGAATTGTTGAACTCTATTTATTTTTCACCTAGTGCATTATAGTGGGAAAGCCAGCTGTTTTCCTTGTCTGTTCAATAGAATTATAAACAATAATAAAAAGAGATCTATATTCTGTAGTAAGTATCTGGAGATATGCAAATATAAGTTTCATACTACACTTCTTAAAACATGTTTATTGTCTAAGGCAGTGGTCGGCAAACTGCGGCTCGCGAGCCACAAGCGGCTCTTTGGCCCCTTGAGTGCGACTCTTCCTCCACCCTTGACGACGGCGGGACTCCTGAGCCGCAGCAACCCTCCCTACCGGCCGCCGGTTCCATCCATCCCCCCGCGGAGCCTCTTCAGCCCCTGGGAAGCGCAGCGGCTACCCAAAGAGGCAGCCATAGCCTCCCCAGCCAGCATGCCAGCCACTCGTCTACTTCCAGGGGTTGCGGAGGCACCGTGGACGGGGAGATGGAACCAGCCTCCGGTGGGTGAGCCAGCGGGGCGGGCGGGCAAGGAAGGTTGCTGCGGTGGCACCCAACAACCCTCCCGCCCGCCCCACTGGCGAGAGAGTGAAGGAACCTGCGTCCAGTGGGTAAGTGAGCGAGCGAGTAAACGTGGCTGGCGGGCCGGCCAGGCTACTTCCAGGAGCTGAGGAGGTGTGTGTGAGACAGACAGACAGACAGACAGAGGCACAGACACAGAGAGGGAGGGAGGGAGGGAATCAGAGAGTGACAGACACATACAGAGAGACAGGGAGAGACAGAGAGAGGGAGGGAGGGAGAGATAGATAGACAGACACAGAATGAGTGATTAAGTGAGTGAATGTGACACAGACAGATACACACACAGAGAGTGACAGAAATGGGCCGATGAAGGAGAGAGAGACAGAGAGAGAGAGAGAGAGAGAGAGAGAGGAAGAAAAAGAGAGAAAGAGAAAGTAAGAAAGTGGGAGAAAGAAAGAAGGAAAGAAAGAAAGAAAGAAAGAAAGAAAGAAAGAAAGAAAGAAAGAAAGAAAGAACTTATGACCACAATTGAGCCCAAAAGTTTGGCTGCTAAGCAAGACCATTGTTAAGTGAGTTTCACATTTTCCAAGTTGGCCACGCTCACCTGGTCACATGACCACTGAGCCACTCCCACAAAACAGGCTACACCTTCTGGCTCTCAAAAGAAATTTCAATTGTGGTATTGTTGATATTTGGCTCTGTTGACTAATGAGTTTGCCCAGCACTGGTCTAAGGAATTGTATTGACCTCTCCCCCATTTACGCGCGCATTCATGATTCTGGTTTGCATGTCCAATGTATTCATTTAGCTATTATAAATTATACTATAAACGTAAAAAAAATGAGAGTGTTGAGTATTTTCCAAGAAAAATTTTGCTTATTTACACAATTCCTGTGCCCATTCCTATATGAGCACATAAGCAAATATTCCTGTAGCTTTCCTGCCAAACAATGGCTACCTCAAATTCTATTATGTGGGAAAGACCTATTGAATTAAGTTCTTAATTAAGGTCCATTGAATTGAGTTGTACGCACTGAAGGTACTGAAATCCAAGAGTGCATGAGTTAATATTTATCACATTATTGTATGGTGTTCATACATCTTTTCAAGCAGAGCCAATCCTGAAGCTCAGGCCATTTTGAGGCTTCAGTATTGCCACACTGGAGATGAGGGATAGGGAGGAGGGAATAGAGACAGCTGGGGTTTTGTACCCAAACCAAAATACTTTCTCCTGGGAACCAAGGACATTTCTACAAGTGGTTGGAGAGGAGTGAAGTTACCAGGTAACCGGACGGCACCATGTTTGGACCATGTGACTGATTGTTTGGGAAAGGAGGGAAAACTTTTAATTAGGTGAAAACTGTGGGAGCATTCAGAGTCGGTTTTCACCAACTTGTGCCACTATGTAATGTCAAATAAAACTATTCTTTGAGGAACCTACCTCCCTTGGAGTTCTGTTTGCTATGGGCGTATTCCTTAGAACCCTGACACATTATTGGGAATATTTCTAAGGTTGCAAAATGTAATTAGCATTGATCACAAATAAAAGAAATGTGTTTATGTACACAAAACTACCTTGTTCTACATTTGGTTAACTGAAACCACCCCCAGCATTTTGCCACAGCCAAGTTGTTAATGCTTATTGACTCTTTGCATTAAAGCTGGCATTGCCAAAAGCTTACACAAAAGCAGTAATTTCTGTTTAGCAGCATTGAAAAAGCTTGTAAGAGAAGTGAAGAAGCACTGCAGGCATTTCCCCCCCCCACTGGTTAGTATGTTATTCCAGGCAGATCAACACCTAGTACCTCTGTGCTGAATTATTATCCTCTGCTCGGAAGCTATAAAACAGAGTTTGCTTGTGGTAAAGATGGAAAACTGCATCCATATTTCGTTCTTCCTTTTCTGGGACAATTGTGAAACCCAGCAAAGGCATACTCTCAGTGGCGACTTTGTCCTGAAATCGGTGCAAAATGGGAAATGGGCTTTAGAGGAAGAGAGGACTTAACACACAGAGAGGAATGCTCTAGGAAAATAGAGAAACTCTCCTTTGTCTTTCTGGATTTGTATGATTGCTCGTAAAATTTTGATAACATTATCTTTCAAATAATAAACACAGGGATTTTCCATCCGATAACGCTAGATAAATCAGTGGTATGCTTTGGTATTTTCCAGATTTGGAAAATATAATGGCTGAGCTTGATTTCTAGCAACTGCATCAGCACATTTTGGTTTCTTGGGAATGGTACCCATGTGACTTGCCACTGCTTTTGCTCAGAATTTTGTTCTGAATTCTCAATCTCAATTTCACAAACATGAGATTTTTTGTATGGTCTTGCACCCAAGAACTAAACCGATCCAATACTGCGGAGCTTTTTGCAAGACCAACCAAGGTTGGTAACTGCTAGAATCTGCTGCAACAAGTAAAGACTCTGAGTTAAAGCTGACTCCATATGATGGATACATTCATGTAGTTTTCTTGGCAACTATACAGAAACGATTTCTTCCAGTATGTTTTTGTGACTTTCCTGCTTTGCCTGTATTCTAAGATTTTCAATCACTAAGCAGCTCGGCTTAGTTTGGCTTTTTCAAAACTAACCAACCTGGGTGATATTAAAAAGTATACATATCAATCTTGTGTAAGTTGTAAGTTCTGAGTTTGGAAATACTCCACCTTCCCACACACCAAAACTTACTTCATTTGCTGTATATGTGTAGAGCACTTTTCCTTTGATAACAAACCACAACTTTTTCCAGTGCCTTTTCCCTCTCTTACATCTGCTGAGATACCCATTGATAGAAGAACCTTCTCCTGAAGCTGCCACCTATATGAATGAATGAAGAGGAATCAAAGCTCTTGTAACATCAGATACTTAGGAATTGAAGAGATCTAAATTATCAAGAATCTTCCCCACTTTCCTGTACTGCATATTGAAGATTTATACGTTTCCTAAACAAGCATTCACAGTAGTTGCAATGAGGTAGAACAACACATACAGTGATTGCACATGAATGAATATGGATGAAAATATTCCTAAGGGAATATGCTAGCCAGTTTGGTGTAGTGGTTATAGGTATCAGGTTAGAAACTAGGATACCATGAATTCTAGTTCTTAAGGCATAAAGTCAACTGGGTGATTTGAGACCAATTATTCTCAACCCTAGGAAGAAAGTAGTGGCAAATCATTTCTGAAAAATGTTGCCAAGAAAACTGGTCCAGGTCATCCAGGTTTCTATGACTAAATCAGAACTAAATCTTGGGGTTTTCCATGTCCAGCAGCATAGACCTAATTAGCTCTCAAACACTATGAAATGTGACTGTGTCTATTGCAATATATAGATATTTCTATTTATAGAAATAGACATTATTGTGAAAAAGGACACCTGTATTTATAGCTATTTTGACACTTGGGGCTTCTGAATGAAAAAAAATGATTAGTATCAGCATATGCTATACTTTTATCTGTATTTAAAAAACGATCTGATTAAAAAAACAGCATTTTGCAAAATCCATTGCATTTGAAACTTTGAGATTGATATTTATTTGGATAACTATATAGCACCCTCTTGTGGTCTCAGAAAAGAATGTATACAGATCAGTTAACACTGAAAGTAAGTCATTAAGTAAATGCCTACGGTAAATGAATTATTATTGCAAGTAATGATAAGAATTTGACTTTTAATTTGACTTTTAACATTATATAAAGAAAGCTTTTATTATTATTTTAAGTGATATTTTCAAGGGGGAAATATGATTTTGGACGATCTGTTTTATAACATTTCTCCCTTTCCTTGGGAAGACAGATACAGAACAGAAAATCAGAGCTGGAAAGGACCTTGGAGGTCTTCTAGCCCAATGCCTTACTCAACAGGAGACCCTATACCCATGATGGCGAACCACAGGTGGCACGCGGAACCATTTCTTAGGGCACGCGAGGCGTTGCCTTGTTAGCTCTGCACTGGCCAGCTGATTTAGGCCTTCTTTGAGGCCATTTCTCACCCTCTGGAGGCTTCAGGGAAACTCCTGAAGCCTCTGGAAGTGGTGGAGGGAGGCTGCTTTCACCCTCCCCAGGCTCCTAGAAAGCCTCTGGAGCTTGGGGTGGTGGTGAAAAAAGTGTGCCAAAAGCAGGGGGTCGCACACATAGCATTATGGGTGTGGCACGCCCACGCCCCCCTGCGCTCCCCCCATTTTTGGCACGTGAGCCAAAAAAGGTTAGCTATCACTGCCCAATACCACTCAGACAAGTGGCTGTCCAGTCTTTCCCTAAAAACCTCCAGTGATGAAGCACCCACAACTTCTGAAGCAAGCAGTTCCAATGGTTGATTGTTCTCATTGTCAGGAAATTTCTCTTTAGTTCTAGGTAGCTTCTCTCCTTGATTAGCTTCCATTCATTCTTTCTTGTTTTGCCTTCTGATGCTTTGGAGAATACTTTGTGGAGTTTCTCAATCATCCAGGTCATGGTTGTCCCAAAGGTGCTTTTTTCAAGAGGCAACTGGATTTTCTGGTTTTTCTTTGAAAATGTTTTGCTTCACATCTAAGAAGCTTCTTCAGCTCTGAGCTGAAGAAGCTTCTTGGATGAGAAGTGAAACCTCTTCAAAGAAAAACGAGAAGAGAAGAATAGGTTGACCCCCTCTTCTTGTTACAGCCCTTCAGATATTGGAACACTGCTATCACATCTCCCCTGGTCCTTCTTTTCACTAGAATAGACATACCAAATTCCGAAATATCAGTTCCAAAATTATTTATTTGGGGAAGAATCCCCCCCCACCCCCCACCCCCCAAAAAGAGATAATGGTGCGTTAAACTGTCCAGATATGCATTATAATTAGTACGAATAATGATATAGCAAAAATGTCCTGTCTCAATTTCATTGCATTTTTTGCAGGCATCCTTATCTTACCTCCAAAAGAGCCGAAGGAATTTTCTTTTGCCTTTTGAAGGAAGAGTAGTGGATATTGTGGAATACAGAAGAGAAGGCACTGCCTGAAAACCTGGATGAACTTGTAGGGAAGCTTATGCTTATTGGCCGCTCTGCAATAGTAGAAACGGGAAAGGTTTATTTGATATACGACTTCAGGCTTTCGATCCAACTGTAAGCACCTTATTGTGGGCAATGTGTCATCTCAACATTACTTTGAGTCTTTAATTTTTTCCCCATGAAAGACCATTTATTCTGATCAAGTTAAAACCAAGAAAAGAAATTTCCCTCTAATCAAAGTTATTTTTATATAGTTTGCTTTCGAGATAACTTCTGAATGGTGTGGATTTCATTAACATCACATTTAACAATAGAGCTGGGTTATATAGATATAATGCTCAGGAAGTTGGGCTATATCTAATTGTGTTCCACTATCGTAGAATAAAAGATAGAGTAGAATAAGATAGTTGGAAGGGATCTTGGAGATCTTCTAGTCCAACCCCCTGCTTAGGCAGGAAACCCTACACCACTTCAGACAAACGGTTATCCAACATCATCTTTAAAACTTCCAGTTTTGGAGCATTCACAACTTCTGGAGGCAAGTTGTTCCACTTATACTTTCCATAAGATGTTCCACAAGATACTTTTCTTCTAACCAGATCACAAATATGAATGAACTCCACAAGGTTCCCATTGAAAATATTGGATCCTAACAAGAATATTAGTTTTTGTTTGAAGGGAGGGGAACTCTGAACAGAAACAGAATCGGAAGGGGCCTTGAAGGTTTTCTAGTACAACCCCCTGCTCAAGCAGGAGGTCCTATACCAATTGAGACAAATGGCTGTCCAATCTCTTCTTAAAAATCTGCAGTGTTGGAGCACTCACAACTTGCAAACGTTATCTTTGTCAACAGAGACTCCAATGTTTCCAATGGGCAAAAAGGATTCACCTCTGCTTTTCAGTTCTGTGTAGCAGCCATCACAAACTTTTGCTAGTCGGTCTTTGAGGTACTTCAGAGGATACTTGTTTCTTGAACAATTTCGGCATATAATCTACATGAACATAAGATATAGTACACACTGTCTATGTTAAGTCAGAAAAGTTGGAAGTGACTTGAAGATCATTCAGTCCTAACGCCATGCAAACACACACAGACACAGACACACACACACACACACAAACACAAATGCACATTTACAAATACATGTACATAGATGTTAAGAGCCATGGTGGCACAGTGGTTAGAATGCAGTACTGCAGACTATTTCTGCTGCCAGCAGTTCGACAGTTTGATTCTGACCAGCTCAAGGTTAACTCAGCCTTTCATCCTTCTGAGTTGGAAAAACGAGGACTCAGATTGTTGGGGGGCAATATGCTGAATCTGTAAACTATAATATAGCCTTTATTGTCATTGTACAAAATAAATACAACAAAATTGATTGTATAAACTGCTTAGAGAGGGCTGTAAAGCACAGTGAAGCAGTATATAAGCCTAAATGCTATTGCTATTTCTAGTAATTATTTTATGAAATTTGTCCTTCAACTAAGACCAGCCCCCTTAGTAAGAGGATAGGATGATCCAATTCACCTTAATATTTAACTCATTTAAATATATATTTAACATTATACATTTTATCATCTTACAGTAAAATGCAGCCGTCACATTTATTGCTCTTTATAATGAAACTGCTTTGTATTAATCTTCTAAAATAGATGATAGCACCAGTTTTAGCACCAGTTTTAGAGCAAGGACCAGCCATTACAGGCCTCTTTCAAGTGTTGAAGGATGATTGATATCCGAAGACGTCATACTTTGCACATAAAAATGAAGCAAGGAGCTGTAATTCCAAACAAGAAATAACAGTCACATCTGTCACAGAATAGGCAGATGGACAAAATTACATTAGTTTAATTTTATGAAGTGACTAAGACAGGACTCAAACTCTGCATGGCATTCTTAAAGTAATCACACTATTTATATATAATTTATTATTTAAATTTGTAAGGCTGTCCAACTCAACACTGGGTGATGTTCAAATTAAAAACAGACACAATACCTAAAAACAACACAAAAAGTAACTATAATTTGGGGGACAACTACATCCTAATTGAAGGAGATACTGAATGCCAAATTGACATCCTATCAGTCAAATTAAATCAGTTTATTACAGCCCCAAAGCCAGATAAAATAAGCTACTTAATAGTAAAATTGCTAAATACTTATCTCTCTATAAAACAATAGAGAAAAACAATACGTATAATAGGATCTAAAACAATTAAGAAGATGTAAAATAAAACAGAATGAAATGGTACTATAAGAAGTTCCAAACTTAATGGTGTGACCTACTGTACAAATGGTAGCACAAACCTGGGTAGTTTGGGAACATATCTTTGAGACCCTTTCCAAAATAAATAACTTTAGGTAAAAATCCCACTCCCTACTGGAAATTTCTTCAAGATTTGATAAATAAAGGTTTGTCTAGAGTACAGTGCAGTAGCATATGGCTTAGCGTTTCTAGTGGGTCATCACCACAAAGGACAATGCATCCAGCCTGACTAAAGTGAAGACCTTATGAAATTTCAGAATTGTAACGGATGGTAAATAGGTGGTTAGAATAAATCCTTTTACCAGAATATAGTAAATAGCTGAGTGTAATGCTCTGCTTAAATTTGTTTGGAGATTTATATACCAAATTTATTAAACGAGTTCAGGGCTAGCATTCTAATAGATAATGAGCGCAAACCTTCCAGAGAAGTTCACTCAATGAATTTTATCTAGGGCATTTAAAAACTATGACGATTTAAACTCATATCTAATTACCAAATGGCCAAACTGGATTTTTGTGGAGTAGCTGCTTACAGAAGACAAATCTTTTACTACAGTCTATTTTAAAGATGAGGTTTCCCTTCCTGGTAATGAATGGATGGGAATTGTATGTACTATAATAAAGAGAAGGATCAGAAGGCATCCATTTTGAGTGAGATATTTACCTTCCCGCATGCATGGCAATGGCGACGCCTCAGTGTGAGTTTAAAGTCAGAACCGCAGCTCATACACATCATGACGTGAGATACAGGTACCAAAGTTGGCGGCCTCTCACCCAAAGACATTCCCAGCCTTTCCCTAAGCTGAAAATAAAACACAGTGGCTTGTTTTTAGCCTTATCACAATGTAGAAGACATGCCTCGCCCGAAACACTTCAATTAATATTTGTAAGGACTTTAGTGTTAGCCTCCACGTTCAACTGAAATGTCACCATCAGGAAGATACTTTCTTTCGGCATAATACAATAAGGTGTTCCTCTAAGACAGGCAAGTTCAGGTCTGTGGCCCAGAGCCATATACATAGCCCTTCTACTCTGCTGAGCATTCCCAGTGTCCGCTGAATGCCTTTCAGTGGCAGGGATAAATGCTTACTTATAAGGATTTTTGGTGTGAAATAGTTGCCTGAAACTGTTCTCCCCCCCCCCCCCCCATCTTCCCAAAAACAAATCAAAAGTTTTTGGCTTCACATATTCCTATATCACCATGATTTCTTTGATCACATCTTTTGTGGCCCTGGGAGAAAAATATTAAAAATGGAACTTTTTCTTTAAATGAATACCTGCACAGAAATAATGAAAGAGTTGTTTTGGCCAAACACAGACAGTTGCTATATCTGCAATAGCTATTTTGCTGATATTTTCCACCTCACTTTTATAAACAGGCTAATGGTTTGGGGATAAATTAAGGTGCAATTCCTAGAGCCCCAAGGGCATATATTTTGGAAATTTTTCTGCCAGTGCTATTAAAAGAGTAGGTATGTTAGATGAATAAACATAATTTGTCCAATGGTTCCTCCCTCTAAAAACATGAGCTGGGAAGCAACCTGATACATGAACATGTTTTTAGAATATGGTGATATGGATGAATCTTCTTTCTTCCAGCATATTCAAATTTCTGGCTTGCTCTGCAAAATATTCTACAATTTTCTAAATAATTCATTTTCAGTTCAAAACAGAAAGCCCCAATATCTTCCACTCCCTCAAGAACCTAACTCGATGAGTGAAGTCTTTTATATAGTAGAATCCCAATTAAAGATGGCCTTCCTCCCAGAAATTAGTCAGAAGATAATAACAAATAATAATAACAAAATTAAATATATAAAAACAATAAAGTCCAGTTGGCTACTGAAAAAAAGCACCTTTGGGATTCCAGCAGTAACTTCAGTCAGCTGAATAACATATATATAGTATTGCAGTAGCTTTTGGCTTTCACCTTTGCTAAAAAAAATGAAAATAATCTAAATGTCTGACCATATAGGACAGTGATGGCGAACCTTTTTGGCACCGAGTGCCCATACCGGAATGTGTGTGAATGTGCGCATGCTGGAGTGCCAGAAACCTGAAGACCAGCTGGCCAGTACGTGCATGCTTGGGTTTTGGCCATTTTGGGGGCCTTTTTCAGGCCATTCTTAAGCTGCTTTTCAGTCATTTTTAGGCCTGAAAAATGGACTAAAAAAGCCCCCCCAAAGCCCTCAAAATAGCCTGGAAAATGGATGTTTTGGGGGCAGTTTTCAGGCTGTAAAGACCAGCTGGTTGGCATGCATGAAGAGCAGCTGGCGACAGCACCCCTGCCCACAGAGAGGACTCTGTGTGCCACCTCTGTCGCCTGTGCCATAGGTTTGCCACCAGGGATATAGGGCTTCTTTTCCTAAACCTACTCATATAGGTCACAGAACTGGGGGCAGCCAGAGGGGAGGGAATGCTCTCTTACTTCAACACTGTTGTGGAAACCACCTCCGCTGCGAGCCCCATGGTCTTCTGGGATGCTTCTGCTGATGCAGCTGTACCACTCATCCCTTTCAGAGCATGAGCTGCCAAGAGAAAGGAAGGAGTCAGCTTGATCCAAGTTGCAACCTGCTATTATTTAATGACTGCATTTTCTTTATAGGCGTGCCAGCCTTGTCCCCATTTCTAAAGCAACAGAGAACTCTGAAATGTTTATCTCCCCAAAACTGGCAAATAGACAATGAGCACTGCCTTTACATTCATCAGTTTGTTAACATGCTTGTCAATAGTACAAAAGGATTAGAAAAGTGGAAAATATAGGCACATATTTTTGCAGACTGGTCATTAGAGGTCACTGTTTACTGTGAGAACCAGCAGAGGCCTCAGCTAGTGTTGTGTTCTGATTTTATCTTTTGTTTGTTGAAATGCCAATTCGATTTAACACTGTTGTCTAATGGGCACCATCTGAATACTTGTTATTACCCTTGCCACATCCATGTCACTTGTCAAGAGACTCAGCAGTAGGTTGTGTTAAGTTTAATTCATTTAAAAAGTAGGGTGGGAATAAATGCAGATCCCTGAAGAATCTGAAGATTCAGGAAATTCTGAAGATTTCTTTTTTTTTTTTAAATATATAAAATATTTTTTGTTTTATATCATAAATTCCATTTCCATTTCTATATCGAACAGTGTATTTTCTAGGTGTCCAAAGTGTTAAAATATAAACATCAAAAACATATATGCGATAATATCAATCATTATTGAAAAGTATACTGCCTTCCATTAGATATCAATTATATAACCATCCATTTCTATACTGAACAGTGTGTTTTCTCGGTGTCCAGAGTTTTAAAATATAAACATCATCATAATCATTGTAATCATGTACATATAGATCAGTGGTGGGTTTCTGCAGGCTCGCACCTACTCGCGAGAGCCGGTAGGTGAAATTTAGAGAACCGGTGAGGGGGGGTTCCACTGGCGTACCTGGAAGTAAATCTGGCCCGCCGCTGCCAGTGACCCAACCGGAAGGAAAGGAAAGGAAAGGAAGAAAGGAAGGAAGGAAGGAAGGAAGGAAGGAAGAAAGAAAGAAAGAAAGAAAGAAAGAAAGAAAGAAAGAAAGAAAGAAAGAAAGAAAGAAAGAAAGAAAGAAAGAAAGAAAGAAAGAAAGAAAGAAAGAAAGAAAGAAAGAAAGAAAGAATTTATCATCACAATTGAGTCCAAAATTTTGGTTGCTAAGCAAGAGCGTTGTTAAATGAGTTTCACCACATTTTAAAAGGTGGCCACTCCCACCCTGTCACATGACTGCCAAGCCACGCCCACAAAATAGGCCACACCTACAGAGTAGGTTCTAAAAAATTTGAAACCCACCACTGATATAGATATATATGAAGATTCTTTAAAGCATACAGAATACCCTTGTGTCACATCTCAATCCAAGTTTCCTCCCTTAAGGAACTGAGACCCAATGACTTTGGCCATTGCTCCCCAGGGAGTGTGAAAAGTAACTTATGACCATTTTTCAAATGGGGCAAAACTTACTTAACAAATGTCTCACTTAGCAACATAAATTTTGGGTTTAATTGTGGTCGTAGGTTGAGGACTATCTGCATAGATTCAACTGGCGCTGTTTTGTTTCCTGCTTCTATGATTGATACGACTGTCCAGATTATTTAAGTAAAATAAAGCGAGTGGTTAGAAAATAAAAGCATAGGCATCAAACCTTCCTTCAGGTGGAAGAGGCAGAGTAGCACAGCAAGATTTTCTTTGTCCGCCACCACAATGCTCTTTCTGATTTTGATAATGGTTAATTCATTAAAATGGTTTCTTTTTAAACAGGGACCCCATTAAGTTGTCAGCAAAGTTTTTAATCTTCCTTCTGTCATTTAAGTGCTATAAAAATGCATTTAAACCCACTGAGTAGAATTCGCTAATTATTTCGTTTCATTAGCCCTCCAATCACCTCAGGGACACAATTTGACAAGTGAACTTTTAAGCAGAGAAGCGGGCAAAGCATGACAGGAAAAAAAAAGTCACAAAAATGAAGAAGCAAACCATATGCCTCTTAGAAATAGATTTTCTACTCTTCCTTTTATGTCTAAGTACTTCTGAAGTGCTCTTGGCACCGGAGGAGCATAGAAATTGCGGTATCTTTTGACTCTTCAGCTAAAATGGATGCTTATTTTATGGTCAAACAGTAAGTGTTATCCAATAGAACACCATAGACATTATGGGAGTTTAAAGACATTAATGAGATCTTGGGGAACAGATATGTTGACCCACAAATTCAAGAAAAAGGAATGACTGAATACTGGTACAACATAGCCTACCTTGCAGATAGAGTTAGGCAATTTTCAGCATATTCAATCTTCAGAACATTCTGAGCCTTTTTTGTTGCTGGACGGCTGACCTAAAAAGAAATGGCATTTGTCTGAAGGAAAGAGGCACCTTAATTTATCTGCCAAATATGCATCTTTCTTTTTCATGTACCAAAGGCAACATGCTGTTCTTTGCAAATGCTTCTTAGAACATCCACATGGAGTTGAGCTTCTCTTCGTGATATAAAAGTGATGGGTATCTTAAAGAAAGTGAAAGTTTCTTTCATGCCCTATGAGCACGAAGATAAGAACGTGGGAGAGGTTTTAATATATGACCCCGAAAGATGTGGAACAAAAAATTGACTCACTCATCTCAAACTAAGAGACTACGAAGGCACATTCTCCAAAGAAAACTTGTAGGCTTGTCCTGCTCAAATGACTATTTATGTTTTAATCGCCTGTTTCATTTATTGGAATAAAATTTTATGAACCTTGATCTTACTTCTTTTTTCATAAACTCAGAGACTGGTAATTGGGGTTGATGGGGTGGGAATCTTGTGCATCTAGTCCTGTGATGGCAAACCTATGGCACGTGTGGCAAGCAGAGCCCTCTTTGCGGGCATGTGAGCCATTGCCTCAGCTCAGCTCCACCGCGCATGTGCATGTGCCTCCCACTGGCCAGCTGATTTTCAGGTCTCTGCTGCACATGCATGGGAGGTGGGGCACATGGGGAGATGCACACACATTTTTGGAGGAGGAAGGGGGGGTCACACGTGCATGAGGGGGATGGGGTGAGCTTGAGAAGGTGTAGTGTGCTTCCGTAAGGCCTGTTTTTGATCCTGGGAGGCTGCAGGGAGGCCTACTAAGCCCAAAATGGGGTGTAGGGGGGTTGCACATGGGGTGGGGGTGGGGGAGCATGGGGGTTCACATGTACATGTGTGTGGGGAGCACGGGGTGTCGTGCATGCATGTGCAGGGGACAGGGCATGGGGACAGGGTGTCATGTGCACATTGCATTATGGTCACACTTTCAGCACGCGATGACAAAAAGGTTAGCCATCACTGATCTAGTTCAAAACGCAGCTCAATGCAGGCAGGCCAAGTATACCAGAATATATCTGGTAGATGATTGAAGCATCTATTTGAAGAGTTCTCTCAACTAAAAAAACCCCAAACCAATCATTTGTTTAGATAAATGATTCCATAGCTGAAGTGCTCTTACTATTAAGAAGTTTATTCTAATGTTCAATGAAACTCACCTTCCTGAAAGTTTAATCCATCAGATGTAGTACACCAAGCAGTATTAAAACATTTCATTATTGTGGCAATTATTTTGCTTTTTGAAGATTGTGACTGTGTTCCTATTACCGTATTTTTCGGAGTATAAGACGCACCTGAGTATAAGACACACATAGGTTTTGAAGAGGCAATTTAAAAAAAAAAAGTAAGTAGGTAGATAGATAGAGGGATAGAGAGGGAGAGAAAGAGAGAGAAATACAGTAGGTGGGTAGGGAGAGATAGAGAGTAGTTAGGGAGGGAGGGAGATGGATTGATAGAGAGAAAGAAATACAGTAGGTAGATAGGTAGGGAGAGAGATAGTGTAGATAGGTAGGTAGAAGTATATATAGAGAGAAATAGAAAGAGAGAGAGAGAAATACACTAGATAGGTAGGGAGAGTGAGAGAAAGTAGGTAGGTTGGTAGGTAGAGAGATAGAGAGAGAAAAATATAGAGAGAGAATTACAGTAGGTAGGTAGGGAGAGAGAGAGAGGAGGTAGGTAGGGAGAGAGAGAGAGTAGGTAAGTAGGTAGATATTTCCAGGTGTATTTACCCATGTGCTGGAGAAGAAAATCGCTGTAGCACCTAAAACTTCGTTTCTGCTAGCACAGGACTTGATCAATATAATTCTCATCAACCACTCTAATTAAACAGCTTTCCAAAAGGAAAAAAAAGTTTTTGCACTCCGCAAACCTCCCTAACACAGCCTGTTTTCATGAAAACGGGTGTATTTTTTTTCAAATAAAAGGCATGAATAGCATTGGGGGGAGGGGGCTTGCAGAGTGCTTCTGGGAGGGGGGGGCAAAAACAAGCAAAAATGGTCCATTTTTCGTGAAAACGAGCCGTTTTTTGGTCAAAAAAATAGCATGCATAGCCTTATGGAGGCTTATAGAGTGCTGCTGGGGGCTGGGAAACAGCCCATTTTTTGCTCATTTCCGCCCTCCCCAGCCCCCCAGGAGCTCTCTGAAAGCCTCCATAAGGCTTTCATTTTGGTGAAGGGGCGGGGCTTCAGGAGGGAAAAAATGCTGTATTCAGTGTATAAGACGCACCCAGATTTTCAGCCTCTTTTTAGAGGAAAAAAGGCGAGTCTTATACTCCAAAAAATATGGTAAGTCTTTTATTCTTCAACATTTTCTGACACAACTTATTTCTCATATTATATTTTTCTTTTACTCTTTCTACCTGTATACTACTACTGATGATTCCTTTTTTGTGAACTTCAAGTGTTTAATAAAACTAAAATCATTCTTTCACAATCATATCTCATTATTGAATAATGTTTAGCTTGTGTGACTAATTGCAAACTAGAGATCTATTTCATGGGATATTTGCCAAGTTAGTAATCCTTCATGCTGTGCTGGTGAATCTGATATTTTTTGCCTATTTCTTTTAATTTGTATTTTGTTCAGTCTTGTTGCTTCATCTTGATTTAATTTTATATACTATAAAAGTATTTCTAAATCCCATCCCTATTTTCTGAACTATTAGTAACTGTTTTCAGGATTCAAAATTCACAACACAAACACTGTTGAAAATTATCAGGCTGGATTCTTATGTAGCCTCATTTGAAATTCCACTTCAATTTGATGAGCATTGAGTCCTTTTTCCAAAGAGGTGTGACTGCATCTGTTATCAACACCTAGCCAACTCTTTAGTTAGTGTTTTGCTTAAACCAAAATAAGTCACTAAGTCAGAATTGTAAAACCCTGTACCATATTGAGCCACACTGAGCCACTGACAGTCAGGCAACATATCAATTTTAATAATACTATAATAGTAGTAGTAATAGTAGTACCACCGTGTTTCCCCGAAAATAAGGCAGGGTCTTATTTTCTTTTGACCCCAAAATAAGCATTTGGCCTTATTTTCAGGGATGTCTTATTATTTTTGAGCTGCAGGAGGCAGCGAGCGTGGTGCTGCAATATTTTCAGGGAGGGCTTATTTTCAGAGTAGGGCTTATTTTAGTGCATGCGCTCAAAAGCCCAATTCAGCTTATTATCCAGGGAGGCCTTATTTTTGGGAAAACAGGGTAGTAGTAGTAGTAGTAATAGTAGTAGTAGTGACAGCAACAACAATAATTTGCATATGAGGGCTGTGCTACAAGTCACACTCAAAAATAGATAGGAAACTTACATTTAAATTGAATTACTGGTACATTTAAATGGAATTAATATCAAATTATTTAAACATTATCATTATTATCCTTTTTGGTCACATTCAAGATTACAGTTTGATGATTAAAAAAGCTGCAGAAGACTATGTGCTTCTGCCATTAATCGAGACTATATGTTGTTGTTCAGTCACTAAGTTATGTCCAACTCTTCACAACCACATGAAACCACAGCACTCCAGGCTCACCTGTCCTCTGCTGTCTTACAGAGTTTGCCTAAATTCATGTTCCTTGAGTCGATGACACTATTTAATCATTTCAACCTCTGTCATCCCCTTCTCCTTTCCCCCCAGATTATATGAGTTGCCCCAATTTATATTGGGTTCTATTAATCCAGAAGCATTACCAGAATGATCACAAAACAATCAAATTAACAATTTTCAGTGTTTTCCAGAATAACAAAGTGAGGCTGGTCACTGGTTTATTGTTTTCTGGATAACCTTTATTTTTTCTTAAAGCAGGAAATCATTGATAACTGAAGAATCAGACCCGTTAAGTATGACTGTGAAAAAGTAATACTCCCCCCCCCCCCCCAAAATGAATTACACTGAAATGGAATGCATTGCTTGGTCATGTTTTCCATTTCTGTGCTGATTCCCTTCTGATCAAATTTTTTAAAATGTGAAAAAGATGATGAATCACTTGGAGATCAAAAGTAAAGTAGAAGATCAATCATCACAATGTTCCAGAAAATTCCAATCTAAATATTATTTTTTGTGTTCTGAAAATTCAACAGAACTCTTCACTACCCAGTGATTGACTGTGAAGTTCCTTTCTCCTATAGCAGGGGTCTGCAAAGTTGGCTCTTTTAAGACTGGTGGACTTCAACTCCCAGAATTCCCCAGCCAGCCAAGCTGGCTGGGGAATTCTGGGAGTTGAAGTCCACCAGTCTTAAAAGAGCCAACTTTGCAGACCCCTGTCCTATAGCATTAGCAAATCCTTGTAGTTATGGAGAAAGGAATCCTGATTGGACAGTATATGCGTTCCATTTTATTTTGGTTTTAATCAAAACAAAGAAGTTTTAGATGAACAAAATATAATAGTACATTTAAAAAAAAAAGGGGGGGGGTTCCTTGGTGCTTTCTGAGCTTGCTTGTTTTCTTGAAGACATTTTATTATCCAAACTAGGTAACTTCATCAGTACAATGATGAAATCACTTAGTTTGGGTAGTGAAACATCTGCAAGAAAACAAGCAAGCTCAGAGAGTACCAAGGACCCCTCATTCCTTCTTTATTGGTTCATTACCTTCATGCCCGACACAGCCAATGTGTTTTTAAGGCGATATTTGCCATCCTTCTGGGGATATGTATACAGCAGGACATCATTCATCTGTATGAAGAAAAAATAAAAACAGTTATATGTAATCTTTAAATAAGTCCATGCTGATGCTGGCTTTAGTGAAACCCTAGTTTCAGACTGTCTCTTCAGAAATGGCAACATGGCAAAGCTCAAACCAATATGTGTCTACTTAATAAAATGGATGGAGGCAAAGGGTTAACCCTAACCCTAACCCTAACCCTAACTCTAACCCTAACCTCAAACCAATATGTGTCTACTTAATAAAATGGATGGAGGCAAAGGGGTAACCCTAACCCTAACTCTAACCCTAACCTCAAACCAATATGTGTCTACTTAATAAAATGGATGGAGGCAAAGAGTTGTATTGAATATAATGACTAACAAATTTGATTTGGGATAGATGATAGATGGATGGATAGATGATAGATAGATAAATAGATGGTAGATGAATGGTTAGATAATAGATAGATAGATAGATAGATAGATAGATAGATAGATAGATAGATAGATAGATAGATAGATAGATAGATAGGCAGGCAGGCAGGCAGGCAGGCAGGCAGGCAGGCAGGCAGGCAGGCAGGCAGGCAGGCAGGCAGGCAGGCAGGCAGGCATAGGCATAGGCATAGGCATAGGCATAGGCATAGGCATAGGTGTAGATATATAGATATCTGGTTAATCACATTTGTAAGAGCTGACTCTGACAAGGAGAAAACGATGTAAACATAGTGCAATCATCACCTCTACCAGCTCCAGGACATTCAGAAACTGACCATGTATCCACTAACTTTGAATGGCTGAATGAAGAACCCTAGAATTTAAAGTTTAAGGGTCCTCTGAATCTGGGGATTTACCATCCTTAGTCTTGGATAGAGTTGCACTGTCCCAGATGTGTGCAGTGCATAAT
Organism: Rhabdophis nuchalis; assembly: GCA_039707465.1. Lineage (NCBI taxonomy): Eukaryota > Metazoa > Chordata > Lepidosauria > Squamata > Natricidae > Rhabdophis > Rhabdophis nuchalis. The sequence goes on from CM077646.1 coordinate 68,406,855, forward strand.
CTGGAGGTCCTTCTGGACTCACTGATTAAGGAGCAGGAGGCAGTTGTGGCTAGGAGGGCTTTTGCCCAACCATATGCACCAGTTATGCTCTTTCTAAATAGAGAAGCCATTAATATTCTAGTGATGTCTCAGAAGCATAGCAATATTAAGATGGGTCATTATTCTTTGTTTTGGATTTATTACAAATTACCATTAAGTCCATTGTTTGTTTCTTATTTACCCAATATTCTTTGCCAAAGCATCTCAAAGGCATGTATAATAAAAGTAACAATAAAATATATACAAAATAGATCCTTAAAACAATATAAAGCACACTGTATACTGTATACACTGATTTATAGGAGACGAGAGGAAGAAAATGAATTATTCTTCCAGCATTCCAAAATGTGAGTAAGTACCATGGATAGAGTCAACTCATGAAAATCAACCATCCTCACGCCGCCCTGGGTCCTTTTGGAGAAGGGCGGGATATAAATTGAATAAAATAAAATAAAATAAATGAAGCAGAGAATCTCAATGACTGGCCAAATCGTTTTGAATTGTAAACCACCCAAAGTGATTGATTGAGGTAGACAGCTATAGAAATTGAATCAATCAATCAATCAATCAATTATAAGGTCAGCAGCAATCTGGGAAATATCCATGTCCCTGAACCTGACTTGGTCAATATGAAATTGTTTCAAGAAATGTGTTAAGGTGAGAGTGGCCAGGCCAACAGTTTGGCTGCTGTAATCTGTACCAAGTAGAACATTTGGACCAAGTGCAAACGTAGCTCCATGTAAATGATCTAAATGTGAGGTTACCAATGCATGAGCAGTTATAACTTGGCTATCCTTATTCATGAACAGACATTGGGTGCATATTGAATAGAATTAATAATAGGCATCCCTAGCCTCCAATTACAATGATGATTCTATCAACACTCTCAAGCCTATATACCTATTCTGAGCCATAGTGGCACAGAAGTTACAATGCAGTACTGCAAGCTACTTCTGCTGACTGCCAGCTGTCAGAAGTTTGGCAGTTCAAATCTCACTGGCTCAAGGTTGACTCATCCTTCCATCCTTCCAAGGTTGGTAAAATGAAGTTCCAGATTGTTGGGGACAGTATATTGACTCTATAAACCCTTAGAGAGGGCTGTAAAGCACTGTGAAGTGGTATATAAGTCTAAGTGCTGTTGCTAGTCTTTTCGAAGGAATGCAATCCTTGCAGATCAATCCCACAATTTCCAAGCCTGGGAAAACTCCCTCCCACAAAATCAGTACATGTTTAGTGGCTCACTTCCAACCATCACTGCACCCAGACATGTTATGCAGTTATGACACAACACAGCCTCTTTTGATTAGGGTGTTATGGAGAAATACAGCAGAATGTCAACTAAATATTGGTAGCTTCTTGCTCTAAATTCCCCAGTGATTCCCCTCAACCATTTCATACAGACTAGTGCTTCTCAATCTCTGAGCCTTTAAGATGTGTAAATTTCAATTCCCAGAATTCCTCAGGCACACGGGGAACCCTTCTGTTAATGTCTGTAATTAATTACTTTATAACTCTACTTTGCAATGCTATTGCTGAAAAAGCAAAAGTTATAGCAAATGCATCTACTGTGTAGTTTCTAGAAGATGGAAGAACTTTCCGTTACAGATTTGGAGAAGATGGAGATGGAATAGTTAAAAGACACAGATGCTTGGTAAAGGAAACAGTCTATTGCAATTATTAGTACGCTGCTGGACTGGCTGAGGGCTCTTCCTATCATAAAGCTACATGGAGCTTCATCTTATACTTGACAGGTATACATGAACACTGCCTCTAAAAGTACTACTACTAAATATAGTCTGAATTTTAGCCTGAATTTACATTATACATCTCCCTTGTCTCCTATTTACTATTCTTCACTTATTACTTGTCCCCAGAAGATTATTTTTTCTAGCTCAGCAAATACAGATTTTCTATATAAAAAAATAACCAAAGGCTTCTCAAGGAAGTTTGTGTCACACTTATGTATTGCTTTGTAAATGACCCCTTCTACCAATATTAATTTAATACTTACAGAGTCTGACCCTGCCTTGTGATTTTATATTGACCCAGTATCGCAACTACCGAACACCTCTACAAAGATAAATCTAGGATAGTTTCTCGTAAATTGGGAATTTGCAAGGTCAAGGGAAGAAAAAACCTGACTCTTAGCTATTAAAGAATAGATCATGAAAATGAATTTCCCTTGATTGTTATAAAAATTTTTTTTAATGTAGCTTTCTAGGAGGAAATGTCACAGGAAGAATATCAAGAGAAGTTAATTTTGTTACAAAGCCACAAAAATGTCTTTGATTTATGCAGTTATTAATTTAGCCTTTAAAATGTGATGATTTCACTGTAGAAAACAGATGTACAAATTAGGTTGTAGCCCTTTCTGAATATGCAGTGTTTACTTAATTACTGGGAAGGCTATGCCCTTTTCTTTGCTTATTAATGCAGCCACCTAGTATGAGGTCAATTCAGGTCACAGAAGAGATAGCTAATGAAGGGCACCCTGCCATCCCATAAAATTAGTTTGCATGAAGGATTGTCAGGCTTTCCCCAGCATGCACTGCATGTATGCCCTAGCTATACACATTCTGCTTGTTGTTTGCAAAGAAAAATATGTATTAAAAAGTTCTGCAAAACACAAGATATTTTGTGTTAGTGATGACAATGGGAGCTACCCTATTGCACTGTTGCTATGGCAGCCATGATTATTATCTTTTAGTTTTATTAAACATTAATGATGGTTGTGTTTGTTAATTGCCTGTTAGAGTGATTTCCCATCTGTTTTGCATTCACATTCAGGGAAATGTACCTCACGTCTCAAGTCCTACCACTATTCATGACCAGGAAATTCAAATTAATGCCAGGAGATGAATGGTGTTGCTAAATGTTCATGTCAGCTTTGAGTATCTATATAAAACATTTGTATGGAAGAGATTGCGTTCATCTTTGTGCACTACTTCCATGTTATTTCAAGAGCATTACACACATTTCTCTACATTATTAACAAATTGGCTGGGGTGTCTTTGCTAGTAACCTGGTTTTATTCTGTTGGTGTTGCTTTATTTTTGTTGAATTTTTGCAGCTGGAAAAGCTCAGCTTAGTCCTTGGGTCTCTTTTTAATTGAGGATGGTGAAAGTCAATACTGAAGTTTCCCTAAAATAAATAGCTTATTTTGTACAATGCTTAAAACCAAATTAAATTGCTTCACACCTAGTTAGACTGTGTATTTATCTAGAGCCGTGCTGTAACTGCTGACCAACAGTGCCCTACATATATATATATATATATAGAATATCAGGAATACACCTGTTGTGCGTGAACCTCAAGATCTACACATGAAGAGTTCAATTAGCTACTTTCACAGAAATCTTCCAAGGTTGGCAGTCTACACCTGGGTCAGGCTACATAAGTTTCAGCTGTATTCAAGGGTATTGCTCCTTGCTCTCTTGTGTCTCTGTAAATATTCTAATCCATGCTTGATACCTGTCCCTGGCTCAGCCAGTCTCTCTCCACAACATCTTTCTTTTCAACATCAACCCGAAATCCTATCTAAACAGAAAATTTAGGAGTTATCCTGGTGTGTGTGTGTGTGTGTGTGTGTGTGTGTGTGTCCAAAGGTACCTGTTTGTTTTTTTAAATAGGGTCAACATTAACATAGTATTTGAGTGCAGATTTTGTTTGAAGGATCCTTTGTGCTCTCTGAGCTTGCTTGTTTTCTTGCATGTTTCATTACAATAACTCAGGGGTAGTCAACCTTTTTATATCTACCGCCCACTTTTGTATCTCTGTTAGTAGTAAAATTTTCTAACCGCCCCCTGATTCCACAGTAATGGTGATTTATAAAGTAGGAAAGTCAATTAAATTTAAAAAAAGGAAAATGCTTCAGTATTGGACAAACCCCCTACCATCCACCTTGAAAGCTGGAACACCCACTAGTGGGTGGTAGCGACCAGGTTGTCTACCACTGCGTTCACTAGGTAACATCATCAGTGCTAGTAAGGAGTGCTGTTTGCTGTCAGTTTATATTTTGGTGTCTTGCCTGTCTGTGTGGGTGGTCTTAGAAATGCTTTGGTTGGGCTGTTTACTGATGCCTCTTTGGCAGTTTCTTCACTGGGATATTGTTCACTTGAAGTTGGTCTGAAGTTAACCTTGGAGTTAATCTATGCTGACCTAGGTACTGATTACTGATGGAGAGATGCTGAAGTCTTTTTCTCTTTTGGGCTGGTTGATTGTCTCTTTTGCCTAGTCTATAGGTGCTGTTAATGTCTATGTGACTATTAATGGCTGATTTGTCAGAGTGCCAGGATTCTACAAATTCCCTGACATTTTTGGACTTGGCCTGGTCTAGGATTGTTACATTTTTCCAATTGTTTCCTCTAATTTCTCAACAAAATTCTTTAAAAATCATTGTGCAGAAAATCTACAGTTGCTGAATAGATAATAGATAAATAGACAATTATATTTGTTTTTACAGGTTTGCACTGAAGTCTGCCACGTTCAATAGGGCTTACTTCAGAGAAATCATACGTAAGGCCAGAAGAGGAATATACTCCTTTTCAATTAATTGAATGCTACTCAGGACAAATTCCTATGATCTAACGTATGTCATTAAAAATTAAATTAGACTCTTTCTAACTGTTATCATATTGAATCTATTGCTAAAGATATCACTTTTTAAACTATTTTTATTTTTGAACTATTTTAAGAAATATGTGATTATCCCAACTCATACCACTTCTACACAAACATCCCTATTTAAAAAAACTTTCCAGAATACATTGTGTGATATATACTATATGAAGGTCTAACTTTCCAACATATGCATGGATGTTTATCATGATTCCTACAAACTCAACAACAGCTGTTCTTTCCAGGGAAGCCCATTTATGCATTCTGTTTTAGTACCATACCAAACGAACTGCTATTTATTCTGCAGCTGTGCAACATGGGCATTTATATTTTATGCAAATTATTTTAATTATTAGATAGAGTAGGAACTAATAACCACATTACATAGTCCTACCATGCGACTTTGACAATTGTCTTCTGGATCAACCAACTATATGGAATAATATTCCAACAGTTTTTCAGGAGTTTTGTTACCTGAAACTTATAAACACAGTCCTAAGCATGAGACTACACAGGTTGTTTTATTTTTGACTAGCTATACCCGGCCACGTGTTGCTGTGGCCCAGTTTGGTTAAATGGCCAAACAATCTGTGTGTAGATCTACACCTGCACACATACACACAACCACCATATAACCCCCAACCTACCTACCTATTGTATTTCTCCCTCTCTATTGCTCTACCTACCTACCTACCTACTGTATTTCTCCCTCTCTCTCTATTCCTCTACCTACCTATCTACCTACTGTATTTCTCCCTATCTATCTATCCCCCTACCTACCTACCTAACCTACCTACCTACCTACCTACTTACCTACCTGCCTGCTACTGTATTTCTCCCTCTGTCTATCCCTCTACTTACCTACCTACTGTATTTCTTCCTTTCCCTCTCTATCTACCTACCTACCTACCTACTGTATTTCTCCCTCTCTATCTATCCCTCTACCTACCTACTGTATTTCTCCCTCTCTATCTATCCCCCTACCTACCTACCTACCTACCTACCTACCTACCTACCTACCTACCTACTGTATTTCTCCCTCTCTATCTATCCCTCTACCTACCTACCTACCTACCTGCTACTGTATTTCTCCCTCTGTCTATCCCTCTACTTACCTACCTACTGTATTTCTTCCTTTCCCTCTCTATCTACCTACCTACCTACCTACTGTATTTCTCCCTCTCTATCTATCCCTCTACCTACCTACTGTATTTCTCCCTCTCTATCTATCCCTCTACCTACCTACCTACCTACCTACCTACCTACCTACCTACCTACCTACCTACTGTATTTCTTCCTTTCTCCCTCTACCTACCTACCTACCTACTGTATTTCTCCCTATCTATATATTCCCCTATCTACCTACCTACTGTAATACAATAATACAATAGCAGAGTTGGAAGGGACCTTGGAGGTCATCTAGCCCAACTCCCTGCCTAGGCAGGAAGCCCTATACCATTTCAGACAAATGGCTATCCAACATCTTCTTGAAGACCTGCAGTGTTGGGGCATTCACAACTTCTGGAGGCAAGCTGTTCCACTGGTTAATTGTTCTCACTGTCAGGAAATTTCTCCTCAGTTCTAAGTTGCTTCTCTCCTTGATTAGTTTCCACCCATTGCTTCTTGTTCTGCCCTCAAGTGCTTTGGAGAATAGCTTGACTCTCTCTTCTTTGTGGCACCCTCTGAGATATTGGAAGGCTGCTATCCTGTCTCCCCTAGTCCCTCTTTTATTAAACTGTATTTCTCACTCTCTCTCTATTCCCCTATCTACCTACCTACTGTAATACAATAATACAACAGCAGAGTTGGAAGGGACTTTGCAGGTCATCTAGTCCAACTCCCTGCCTAGGCAGGAAGCCCTATACCATTTCAGACAAATGGCTATCCAACATCTTCTTGAAGGCCTGCAGTGTTGGGGCATTCACAACCTCTGGAGGCAATTTCTGTTCCACTGGTTAATAATAATAATAATAATTTTAATTTGTTGACCGCTCCTCTCCCCACAGGGACTCGGAGCGGTGCACAGGGAAAACTAAAACAATAAATATACAAACATTAAAAACAAATTAAACATATACCTGTGCTAAAATACCCCATTGAAATACTAAAATTCCCAGTTAAAACAACTAAAACCCCATAGAGAGAGACTACCCTAGGCCGGCCAAGCAGAAAAGATGTGTTTTTAGTTTTAGACGGAAGGAGCGGAAGTCCGTGGTCGTTCTAATGTCAGGGGGAAGGTCGTTCCAGAGGGCTGGGCCCGCCACAGAGAGAGCCCTTTCCCTGGGCGTCGCCCGCTGACAGAGTCTAGCGGACGGCACCCGGAGAAGTCCCTCTCTGTGGGAGCGAATCGGCCGTGTGGATGTATGAGGCAGGATCCGATCCCGCAGATAGCTAGGTCCCGAGCCATGGAGCGCTTTAAAAATGATGACTAATACCTTGAAGCGCACCCGGAAGACGACAGGCAGCCAGTGCAGCTCGCGCAAGAGCGGTGTTATGTGGGTAAACCTGGAGGTTCCCAGAATTGTCCGCGCGGCTGCGTTCTGGACCATCTGAAGTCTCCGGGTGCACCTCAAGGGAAGCCCCATGTAGAGAGAGTTACAATAGTCCAGTCGGGATGTCATGAGAGCATGAGTGACTGTGCGAAGGGCATCCCGATCCAATAGGGGGCGCAACTGGCGAACCAGGCGAACCTGGTAAAACGCCCTCCTGGCCACGGCTGTCACTTGATCTTCCATGGACAGCCGGGCATCCAGGAGGACACCCAAGTTGCGCGCCCCATCCACAGGGGCAAGATGTTCGCCCCCTATGGCCAGCGATGGAGTCAGCTGGTTGAATCGGGCAGCCGGAAACCACAGCCACTCGGTCTTGGTCGGGTTGAGCCTGAGTCCGTTACTTCCCATCCAGATCCGCACGGCTTCCAGGCACTGGCACATCACCACTACGGCATTGTTGGGGTGGTTTGGGGTAGATATATACAGCTGTGTATCATCAGCGTAGAGGTGGTACTCTACCCCAAAACCACGGATGATCTCACCCAGCGGCTTCATATATGTGTTGAACAGGAGAGGCGAGAGGACCGACCCCTGAGGCACCCCACATGTGAGGGGTCTCGCGGTTGACCTCTGCTCTCCTGTCAACACAAATTGCGATCGGCCAGAGAGGTAGGAGGAGAACCACCGTAAAACGGTGCCTCCCACCCCCAACCCCCCCCCAGCCGATGCAATAGGATACCATGGTCGATGGTATCGAAAGCCGCCGAGAGGTCTAATAGGACCAGGATGGAGGAACAACCCCCATCTCTGGCCCTCCAAAGATCATCGACCAACGCGACCAATGCCGTCTCGGTGCTATGCCCGGGCCGAAAGCCGGACTGGCGCGGGTCTAGATAATCAACTTCCTCCAGGTGACGGGGAAACTGTTGTGCCACCACACTCTCAACAACCTTCGCCAAGAAGGGAAGGTTGGAGACTGGACGATAGTTGGTTAATAAAGCTGGATCCAAAGAGGGCTTCTTAAGGAGGGGCCTCACCATAGCCTCTTTTAGGGAAGCAGGCAAGGAACCCTCACTTAAGGATGCGTTGACAACCTCTTGGAGCCAGCCTCGTGTCACCTCCCAGGATGCCAGTACAAGCCAGGAGGGACACGGGTTCAATAAACATGTGGTGGCTCGCAGTCGCCCACGTAACCTGTCCATATCCTCAGAAGTAACGGAGTCAAATTCCTCCCAAACAAGATCTGTCTCGTGGCATCCCACTGGGCCATCAATGGGGCCAGTAAGTTAGGATAATTAATTATCCTAACTGTCAGGAAATTTCTCCTCAGTTCTAAGTTGCTTCTCTCCTTGATTAGTTTCCACCCATTGCTTCTTGTTCTGCCCTCAGGTGCTTTGGAGAATAGCTTGACTTCCTCTTCTTTGTGACAGCCTCTGAGATATTGGAAGACTCCTATCCTGTCTCCCCTAGTCCCTCTTTTATTAAACTGTATTTCTTCCTCTCTCTCTCTATGGGCCACCTGGGAGTTTGCTATCTCAGTGCCTTTTTGGCCCTAAGAGGCCTCCGTGCGTGGATGAGGAAATGACAGTTGCCTGGTGGGAGGAGTTACAGGGAGGTGAAAACCTGATCAGTGGGTACATTTTACATTTGTGTACCTTGCACATGACACACGTGTGCTAGGCACAAAATGAGTAGGTATTCTATTATTGGAAGTCCTTGGCAACATTGTGTCAAAATTTGAGGTAAATCGGTCCATTAGTTTTTGAGATTATTAGATTCGTACAAACTATTTTACATTTTTATTTATATAGATGATCCAAATCATTAGCCTTCATTGTTACTCCAAATTTTACTTCATAGCAATAGAGATGCCTGACTGTATTATTCATTTTTGGCAGAAGAGAAGAAAAACAGGAAAGAATGTCACTGGTATATTCTTTATACACTGGTATTCATATGCCATTAAATCCCGCAAGAGCTCGTTTTTGCAATATTTCCAACTGCCAAGAGATAATTATTTTCCCCCCTGCAGTCAACAGACAATCTAATTTTGAGTCACACAACTTGCAGCACAATCTAAATTCGCTTTTCATTCAGAAATGGTTTTCCTTTTATTTTAATGCACTCAGCTTATAGCAATGACTTTTTCTTTGCAATTTGAATGACATAAAACTAGGAAAACATAATTGAAACTGAAACTATGTTATATCTATAGGTCCTATTTCAATGCTTCAGTAAGGGAAAGAGAGCAACCAAGAGGGGAAAAAAGCCCAGTTACTGGTAAATTTGCCACCACAGTTGATATCTGAAGCCATTTACCAACTGAAAAAAGGAATGCTTTGAGACCTCCTGTCATTAATATAATTTGACATGCTCTGGAATTAAATACATAGAAAAAAGTAAATTTGGACTGAGAATTTAGTTGAATTCAAATTTACTAGAATTCCTTAGAAGATTCTAGAGCAGATATTAAAGTATTTGAATCATCAATGCATTGAAAACAATGTCATGATTTTTACAATTCAGCATGTATTGGTTAAGAACTAAACTTATCTCAATTTTTCATTGGATAACTTACTTAGTAGACTATGGGAATGGTGTAGGCATAATATATCTTGACATTTTAATTGACAACAAAGTATGAGCCGAATGATATATTTTTTGAGTAGATATGCAGCTAGTTTGACAACCATGCTCAAAAAGATACTGATCTATTGATGCTCATCAAATTGAGGGAAGTATCAGGTGGGAAGCCACAGGACTAGGACTTGTTCTTAATCTTTTAAACCTTTTAAGGAATCAAATTTTCAGACAACACAAAATTAAGTAGGTAGTTAACAATCTACTTATGAACAAGAATTCAAAAATAACATTCAAAACTATCCTGATAGACTAAAACTGGGTTTCAAATAAGAAAGTAAATGTAATGCAGGTAGACCGCAGTTAATGACCACATGTTCAGTAACTGGTCAAACTTGCAACACTGCTAACTATACTTAAGAACACTTCTTGAAGTTCCAACTGTTGCAGTGTGCCATGGGGATGTGATCATGATTTCCATCCTTCCCTGGCCAGCTTCTCATGAGCAAATGGGGAAGTTGGCAAGAAAATGGAAGTCATGGTCACATGAAGTCCCAGACCCATTTGATCCTTGTTTAATGACAGTAACTGGAAACTGCTGGAACTACTATTGCTAAGCAGTGCAATCACGTGACATCATACTTTACAACTGCATTACTTAATGATGGAAATTTTGATCCCAATTACCATGGTTAAGCTAAGACCATCTGTAAATACAAATACAATTTCCCCCATTTTGGAGAAGGAAATCAAAATATTGGATATACCGTGTTTTTCGGAGTATAAGACACACATTTCCCCCCCCCCAAAGAGTATGAAAATCTGGGTGCGTCTTATACACTGAATACAGCATTTGGGGGTGGGGGGGGGAGGCGGGAATGGGCCCGTTTTCACAAAAAATGCTCATTTTTGGCCCCCCATCCCTCTCAAACTCTCTGCATGCCCCGTTTTTCACAAAAAATGATGCGTGCAGAGGATTTGGGAGATCTGCAGAGTGCAAAAACTTTTTAAAAAAATTTTTTCCTCTTCAAAATCTTGGTGCATTTTATACTCCGGTGTGTCTTATTTTCCAAAAATACGGTAGAATAGGGAATACATGACTTATAATAACACATATGGAATTGTAACTGATCAGTTACTAGTTGAATATGAGTCAGCAATGTGATATGAGTCAGCAAGATAAATACAATTTTAGGCTGCAAAACTGAAGTATAGTTTAAATCTGCTTTGGTCATATAGGCGAAAATATCATCTCTGTGGAATATATCCCTCTCTGTCCCCCAGAAATTAGACTTGCCTTGACTCTGCTGGCCTTTCACAAGAAGGAAAAACATGCTTTGTTATCGAGTCTGAGCATGGGAGAACATGTTTCATGGTTAATATGAGTGTTTATGAGTGCTCTTGGCTGTTATTTTTATTTTTGTTGCTTTTGTAAAAGAAATCTCAATATTTGTATTGTTTTTACCCTCTTTTAATTGTTCTTCACTCAGCCATATATATGTGATTGGTACAATGTAAAATGTAGAGGAGTCCCTGCAGATTTTATCCCACTAGTTGTTACCAACTGTAGGAGCCAGTGCTCATCTCTGTTTCAAGGCCATTTGAGCCAGTGCTGTGTGAAGACATTTCCACACTCATGTGGCCAGCGTGATGTCATGGAGTGCCCTTACTTTCCTACAGAAGTGGTACCTATTTATTTACTCACATTTGCATGCTTTTGAACTGCTAGGTTGACAGGACAAGGAACAAGAGCTCTCCCCATTGAATGGCGCTCAGGAGTTTAATCTGGGCTGCCTACTTTCCAGCCTACAAGCCCTGCATCTTCGCCACTGAGCCACCACCCCGACCCTGTATATGAGATAAGCAGCCTATACACTTAGAATAAGTAAATAAACAAATATTTACTAAAGTTTGGGGGAATGACATCCAAACTAGCATTTATATTGCTGCAACATTAAGTTGGAACTCTGTTTATTTATAAGAAAGTCCCACTGTGTCCAGTGTCCTTTATTCCTTAGGAAATACATTGCTGATTGCCATCTTATTTGCAAAGATTCATTCATGTACACCTGACTACATATTAATAGAGTAAAAGCAAAATCTTACCAAGAATAAATGTCGAGGATGCCTATTTTTCCCAGACACTTTCATTAATGTCCCTTCTTTCAGAAATATCTGAGAAAGAAAACAGAGGCACAAATACATCTTTTTTTTGTTTACATTCAGTAGTTCAACATGTGAATCGAAATACAGATGCAACTCTTGGCACTCATTAACTGCCTTTTAAGTTAAATAGAAATGGCTTAATGAAACCCCAAAGTTTGCCGTGTTACACTATAGCGAATATTGGCAAATAATCAAGGATATCAGATCTACTGATCTCAACATTAATTGGACTGAACCTCAAATCTTTATATAATACTGTTAATCAAAAGGAGAACTTACTCTTCCTGGTTGTAGAAGGTTGCTCTGCCCCTTGACACTGTGCTCTATATGTACCAATTTCTGCAAATTTTCCTGTGGATAAAAAAAGAGGCAAATAATGTGGTTTAATAAAAACAAATGCTACATTTAATGCGCATGATATGTTTCTGTGTGAATGAAGGAAAGCAACTGAAATATAGCATCATCAGTCTCTGTATAATGTGATTAATAAACAAAGAAAATTCTAGAGAAATAGCTTAGTGTAAGAATACGGGTCTTTGTACATGCGCAACTGCGTCCGCAAATGACAAACATTTGTGAACTTCTAAGATTGAGAAGCAGTAGGAAGACATCATCAGTTGTTGGTGCTGATAGAGTTGTTGTCTACTATCACATGCACTGTGTAATGAAGCGATATGCCACGTGCAAAGGTTTCTGCACTGAAATTATAGTTATCCAACTGAGATGAGAAGCAAGAGAATTCTAACATAAATTATAACTCTTAGCTAATTGTGAGAATTCAGAACCACAGCACTAGTTTAATTAATACAACTTCACCACCATTCAGAACTTTGATATTCATTGACAAGAATTCAGGTATACACTCTGTTGGTGGTGTCCAATCTTCCACAACAGAATTGCCAACTGTTTCACTGTCCCTTGCTAATGTAGTTCTAAAGCAGCTTGATCTGCCTCTAGCAGATGTTTCCTTCTTTTCACACCATGAAAAGGGTTGCATTGCTGGGTTTGTTTGTTTGTTTTACAACTAGGCTACTGGTGTAACCACAAGACCAGTATAGGATGTTTGGTTTTTGTGCAATTAGATCAACACACCTAAACACCTGCCTTTAATGAGAATACTTAGCACTACTTTTAAATTTTTGTATTTTGTATTGCTTTGTATGTTATTTTAATTTTCCTGTGCGCCGCCCTGGGTCCTTTTGGAGAAGGCCTGGATACAAATTGAATAAAATAAATAAATAAATAAAATAAATACTTATCAACACTATAATACCAGGCATTTTCTGAGCATAGCCACCTTGTTTAGCTTTCAAAAGAGCATCCTAATTGAGACAGTAACATATGCTTTATATAATCAGCTACATGGCCATTAACTTCACTTCTTGTACAGTTTTTTAAAAATCTGGTAGTGGAAAAAAAATCAATAGCAAATGTTGCCAGGATGAATGGCAATAGCAACAACCTTTAAAAGATATTCAGGGTGTCTGAGGGTTCTTCTACAGGAGTCCTCACACTTTTTAAATAGGGGGCCACTTCACAGTCTCTCAGCCTGTTGGGAGCTGACCAGCTGTGTGGCCGTAGCTAGGTAGTCATGTGACTGGGTGGGCGTGGCTAGATGGTCATCTGACTGGGTGGGTGGGGCCAATTTAGCAGTCCATTTTGCCTTTGTCCTTGCTGTACTTGCTCCTCCTCTACTCATATGGCTGTGAAAAACATCCTGAAAGGCTGTTTTTAAAGACTTTTAAAGCACTACTTTACAAACTGGCAGCAGAGCTGCTTTTCAAGCCAGCAGCAGCCCCTCCCCTACTCACCCACCAGCCCTGGATCATGTAGCTGCACTGGTGAGATCACCCCTCAGTCAGCTGGGCCTTCCCAGAACCCTTCGGCCTTACCTTCGGCAGCTCAACCAGTGAAATAACTAACTAGAAGTGCAGCTGGAGTGGATGCTCACCCCTCAACGGTGAGGGGTGGGGCGAGGTGCGGGGCTGAATTCCACCACTCCGCGGACCGGATACTTTGCATTGGCGGGTCATATCCGGCCAATGGTCTGTAATTTGAGGATTGGTGTTCTACAGCTTTACTTATTTTTGGAAAGAGCTCTGCCTGCTCCATATGCCCCAAAAGGTCTAAGACGGGTTACTTCAGAAAAGCATCTTTCTTTCTCCAACACTTCCTGGAATGATCGTTTGATCATAGATGTTCATGGAGATGTCAAAGAAGGAAGAAGCAGCCCTTTTCTTGAGAGATTGGTGCTCACTGGCTTTTTAAAGGGCAATCATACTGAAACATACTACTTGCCACCTGTCCACCTTTGCATTGAATTGTTTTTGAGACAATCTCTCAGAAGAATTTGTGCAAAACTCTTTTACATCCTTCCTTAGCACCCCATCTTGAATTTGTCCAACATTGGCTTGGACAAAATAATCCCCTTCTCCAAATAATTTCATATGAACTTACCTGTAGAAATCACATTCTTTCTAGATGCACTATGCTAAGAGCACTGGTGATATTTGGGCTGCAAAAATTCAGGAAACCGCTATAGTGTAGCAAAGACCTGGAATTTTATGTATTGCTCTGCTGCCACCTAGTGGCTTTCTGATTTTTTGCAGCAGAGATACAGTAACCCTAATGAAAGGGCAAAACAAGTCAGTGCAACATAGGGAAGTCACACAGCATTTCTTCTTTCTCAGGCTGAGATTTCAGTCTGGTCAAACATTGGACCTACTAGATGAGTTAACACTCAGGAAATGAGCAGGCAAAGAATCAGAGTTAGAATATATACAGGTCCAAAGGTTTAAACTCTCTTATACCCCCGGGATCCTGATCCAGGTTGGATTACCCTTATTTTTTTATTGACAATGTCATTCATGCAAGTATGAATTCCATGGATGTCTTTCGCTTGCTTTGGCCCTATAATTGGGGTATAGGGGACTGTGCACATGGTCAAGATATTCAACAGATTATAAATTGAATTTTAAGTAGGAAATTTTATTTGTAACAGTCTACATTCACTTCTTTTTTCATATAGTCAGATGTTTTTGGCTGCTTGGAACAGAAATAACTTCCAGCTGTGTTGGATTTCTAGTGATTCATATTCATGTAATTTTCTTGGCAACAGTAAGCAATTGCTTCCTTCTGCATTTTTTTTAAATCCTCTTTTGCCTATAGTCCTGGGAGTTACCCAACATTAACCAGGGTGTCAAGTACCCTAACAATGCCTGCTTCATAATAAGTGACCCGATATTATGATACAAAAAGATTTATTAACAGCTTCATTAGGCATTTCTTATTTGCAGCCATCTTTTTTGCTTTCTTTACCTGCTTCTGAACTTTGCCCTCATTACTGTCCTCCCTTCAGCTTTTCATCACAAATCACATTAAGCAATGAGATGGTAGTTTAGACATGCGAATTCATAGGCCAGCTTGAGATTCCTTTCCGACCACAGGTATGTATGAAATGCTCCTCTCTATGACAGTTTGATAGTAGTCATAGAGATGCTTTACAAACTGACACAGGGTTTGAGTTTGCTTAGTTTACAAAGCTACTCAGGCATTGGCATCTGCTGAGGCGGAAGCCCGCTACCTTGACTTGAACTTAACTTTTCATTTTCTAGAATATTTTAGTGATGTTTTTATTTACCTTCCCAGTCTACATTTCACTTTAGGATTCTGTGTTGGTGCCCCACCTATGTCTGCTCTTAAACTTTCAAGTCAAGCCAAGATGGGTAAAAACTGTATCATTAATAGGATCAGCTGTATTTTTCGTCCATTAGTAACAGTTGTTCAGCTGTGGTCCTAACAGGTAATAGTAACACATTAAATACACCATAAAATTTGGCCTCATTTTCGGAGATCAGAATGCTCATTTACCAGACTCTCACTCTATTAACTATGTACCAGTGTTGAAAACTTTGGATACAATGAATGAGCACAGACGAGCTGTAAAATCTTGCTATCTAAAATGAAACTAATGAGACCTCTGTTGCTACTAAAGAGATGGGATTGGACGGCACGTAGATACAAAAAGGATGAGATTTTAATGAATTACAGTCATTATATTCACAGCTTCCATTCACTCTCCTAAAATCTCAATTCTCAGGTCTCTGTTGTTTGTGATTCCTTTGGAACATTTTAATCACCCAGATGGTTTGCAGGGGCTGTAAGTCTATGAGCATGTTCAGAAGGCTCCTGCTAGGATGGCTAATCAAAAGGTACTATGCAGTGATCCCCTCCATGCTTCTGTAATGGGTCATTTGTGGAAAGGAGAGAGAGAGCTGGAGAGAGAGTTAGAGGGAGAGGGGAGGGAGGGGGGGCTGCTTTTATTCTTAAATTGTATGTAAGAATTCTTCCACTTCCTATGCTCATACAAACAAAAACTGGTATATTCCAGACCCATAAAGAATGATTGCAGTAAAATGAGGACCCAGATTGTTGAGGGCAATATGCTGACTCTGTAAACTGTCACGCACTATGAGACAGTATATAAGTCTAAGTACTATTGCTATTGTCCAATAATCTTTATTTAGATTGCTCTAGATGTAGCAGTTGCTCTACAGCAGTCATTGTTAGAAATCGGGAAGGGACTCACTCAACAGGAGGGGAGGATCTGAGGGATACAATAGAGATGGGATTGATTGGTGATGCTGATTGGGTGCCATCAAATTGTTGTCAACCACATAAATAGATTTTCTCCATGATGATCTGTCCCTAATCTGGTCCTTCAGATCTTATCACTACTGTAACTGAGCCTTCTCTGTTGTGATGGTGGCTTTAAAATGATATGCCTATTTCATGGCCAATTTTTGTATACTCCACCTCGAAATGGCAAGAACTGCTAAAAGAAATCGATGGGGGAGGGTAAACAAGGTTGTTCATACAGTGGTGAAGAATCAGCTACAGAGCACCCTAGATCAGGGGTCTCCAACCTTTGCAACTTTAAGTCTGAAGGACTTCAGCTCCCAGACTTCAAAGCTGGCTGGAGAATTCTGGGAGCTGAAGTCCTTCAGACTTAAAGTTGCAAAGGTTGGAGACCCCTGCTCTAGATGAAGCAGATAAACTGGGCTCCTTTTAGTCAGAATTCAGACCTGGACATGGGATGGAGACACATTAACAGATGACTTTTGTCAGGTTCTGGATAAAGGCATTGTGCCTGTCCTGGTTCTAAGAAGCCTCTCAATAGCTTTTGATATCTTCCATGGTAGTTATCTGGATTGCCTTTGGGGATTAGAGGCATTGTTTTGCAGTGGTTTCACTTCTCCCTCAGTGGATAGTTCAACTTGATGGTGATATGAGATGAAATACTGGGATGCCATGGGGATTTGCCCTTGTTCTCTCTGTTTACCATTGGCATGAAACCATTGGGAAAGGGCATGCATTGGTTCTGGGTTCAAGGACATCAGTATGCCAATAATACTCAGTTTTACATCTCTGCCATGAGTAGTACTGATGAAACTGTTGATCTTTCCCGAGGTCAGGAAGCCTTGATGAGGAAAAACATGCTCAAATTGAAACCTACCAAGGCAGTTATTAAACTGTCCGTTGGTGTGCTCAAATAATTCACATGTCACATCTACACTGCAACCTTAAGCTGCTTCAGTATTGTTGGCTACTGCGTCCTCCCATTGGACAATTCCCCTGCTGTTGTGCCCTCCCATTACTTCATTCTAAAAAAAAATCAATAACCAATCATTTTCATTTCTATGGACAGACCTTGCTGGACATAAATACTTTAACGTGTGAATATAATATAAATTATACGCACAAAGTTAAAACATCAAAACACACATATATTGTCAAACCTGAATGTACTGTACCATTATTTTAAGCCTCTAGTGAGTTATTTCCTTTTGAACAATAAATAATCAAGATAGCGTTGATTTATGATTTATGAAGTCAGGACTTAGTACTCACCCCTTGTTGCATGCTATCGTTGGCTCTATCTGTAAGTTCTGATATGATGAGCAAGGCCGCTGAAATGCAATGGAATAACATATTAATTTATGAAACTTATAAAGAAAAATTATATATCATTATGAATTATTTTTTTACTGCAGCCTTCTATGTAAAGGGCATTTAGCATTCTTTCAGCAATATATTTATAAGCAATACATTTGATCTCCTGAGGAAAGATATTGTTATATCTTTCCTCAGGAGAACAAATATATTGCTTATAAATATATTGCTTATATTATGTAGAAACCATCATAGTTTAAGCATAAGAGTTAATTTTTTAATAATTTATTATCTCATTCTACAACCTAAAGTAATTAATTCTGTCTTTGCTGTTACAAAATAAAAATAATTATTAGAAAGGGCTGATATTAGAAATAACAGGAGAATCTTTTCACATTCGTTCCACATATCACATTACTACGAATATCAACTGACTGCAATTAAGGTACTAAAAGTTTCTAATGTAGCTCTTCCCTTTCCATATGCTAGAAATGATATAATGAGACAAAACAGAAGCTTCATTCTAATTCTACAATCTCATGAATCATAAAACGAAAGTTTCTCTTTAAACTCTGAGATTTAAGTTTCCTGCTACGTATGCTTAAAAGTCTAATTCAAGCTTCTCTTTTTTGTCAATATAGTTTATAAAGTTAAGTTTGAATCAGAATACATATTAAGAACCCTTTAAGTGGGATACTTGAGTGTGTGGATTTTTCAAACAAAGTCCTTATCACACATCCAAGAAATGTATTCTCCTAGGTTCTTAATCATGAAGATAAAACCTAAAAATTCAATAAAGACATTTCAAATTAAAAGTCATATCCTCAGATACCAGGAAAGTAGGACTCAGCAGAATTTTTATTAAATAACCATTAGACCAGAGGTGGTATTCAGCAGGTTCTGACCAGTTCTGGAGAACCAGTAGCAGAAATTTTGAGTAATTTGGAGAACTGGTAAATGCCACCTCTGACTGGCCCCACCCCCATCTATTCTCTGCCTCCTGAATCCCAGCTAATCGGTACGGATCAGTATTGGGGATTTTGCAGTAATCTTCTCCTAGAGTGGGGAGGGAATGGAGATTTTACAGTATCCTTCCTCTGAAGTTGGGTAGGAATGGAGATTTTACAGTATCCTTCTCCTGCCACGCCCACCAAGTCACACCCACCAAGCCACGCCATGCCCACCAAGCCACACCCACAGAAGCAGTAGTATGCTCTCTACATGGGGCTTCCCTTGAGGTGCACCCGAAAGCTGCAGCTAGTCCAGAACGCAGCCGCGCAGGTGATTACGGGAGCGCCTAGACACTCCCACATAACACCTATCCTGCGCGAGCTGCACTGGCTTCCTGTGGTCTTTCGGGTGCGCTTCAAGGTTTTAATGACCATCTTTAAAGCGCTCCATGGCTCGGGGCCTAGTTATATGCGAGACCGCCTCCTGCCCCATACATCCCTCAGACCGATACGCTCCCACAGAGAGGGCCTCCTCAGGGTGCCGTCGGCTGGACAATGCCGACTGGCGACACCCAGGGGGACAGCCTTCTCTGTGGCGGGCCCAGCCCTCTGGAACGACTTACCCCCTGAACTCCGCACCATCTCCGACCTCCGCCTCTTCCGCAAGTGTCTGAAGACACACCTATTTCATCTAGCCGGCCTAGCGTAACCTCCATACTGACTATTAGATAGTTTTTAAACTTGGGATTTTAATTCGGTTTTTAGCGCAGGGTTTATTTATTAGAATAAGTATTTTAAATTTCATATATTTTATATATATTGTATGTATTTTAACATCCCTGTGCGCCGCCCTGGGTCCTAACAAGGAGAAGGGCGGGGTATACATTTAATAAAATAAATAAATAAATAAATAAAAAGTTGAATCCCACCACTGCATTAGACATACTGTACTGTTCATTCTAGATAGCCATCCTAGAATGAAGTGTATCTAATCTAACAAATTCTAATTTAACAATTCAAAGTGAGCGGATGGCGCCAACTCAAAACAACAGGAGTTTTATTATTCCCAGCCTTGGGTAAAATACGGTTGTGTAAAATTACCTTGTGTATCTTCATATTCAGCAGAATCAGGGCAGAGGTTATTCAAGTAATCTGTGGGGGAGGATTAAAAATGTGTTAGAAATCTTAAATTGCTTTTGATCTGCTAATTCATCTATCTACAATTATTTAAATAACAGAGTTAAGAGCAGCATCTCAGGATTCATGGTCCAGGGTCATAGGATGCTGCAGACCTTCTCCTCCATCTCCAGAAAAGTCAAACTCAGCCTTCTTCCTTCCCATTTCCTAAATTGTTCCCCAATACAAGAGGGAAAATGCAGTATATCTTCTGGATCCCTCCCTTTCCATTAACTCCTTTACTATCATTGTTCACCTTGGCATGGCCCACAGATTCCTCACTAACTACCCCATAATATGTCTGCCAACTTTGTCTCAGAAACCAGCCAAAAGCATACACGAATGACCTGAAAGGATGGACAATTTTATAACTGCAACAATAACATAATTCCACATAACTTTCCTTCATAGTTTTCCCACATCATGTTCATTGTTTGATTTTAAAAAATGTAACAAAGTTTAATTGCGCATTTCCACAGAGCCTGCGACACTGGAATGCTTTTTCACACTGTTTTCGGCTTTAATTATATTGCGGTTCAGCCAAACTCAAAGTTGAGCCTATTATTGTAAGGCTTCACATCAGGACTTGGCAATAAATCAGAGCTGCCCAGACATTTAAGTCTTTATTCAGCACTTGGATTTTGTTGGCAGGAAGCTCTTGGACATGCCAGATAGACATGGTATGGCAAACAAGAATAAAGCCTTGAACACAAAGTTGCCTGACCACTGCAATGCAACAAATCACAGCTGCTGTATACTGTATCTCTGATACATTCTGTCTGTCTGTCTGCCCGTCCATGCATGCATGCATCTATCTATCTATTTAATCATTTATCCATCCATCCACCTATCTTATCCATCCATCCATCTATCCACCATTTATCAATTACATCCATCCATCCATCCATCCATCCACCTAATCATCTAAACATCCATCCATCATTTATCAATCACCATCGTCTGTCTGTCTGTCTGTCTGTCTGTCTGTCTGTCTGTATCATCTATCTATCTATCTATCTATCTATCTATCTATCTATCTATCTATCTATCTATCTATCTATCTATCTATCTATCTATCTATCTATCTATCTATCTATCTATCTATCTTCTAATCTAATTGATATAGCACCCATTTCACTTGAGTGAAACAAAAGCCATACACTCATATAAAAGGGACACAGATAAATACAGTTAAAAATAGGTGTAAAAGCACATATTTTTTTTTAAAAGGCAGGCAGAGTGCCCTCAAGTCACAAAGCACTCTCAGAGTCACAAATCATTCTTGGACCCCCAAGGCAGTTGGCAGAGCCAGGTCTTGGCCCTCTTCCAGAAGTCCAGCAGAGTGGGGGCTTACCTCACCTTTTGGGACAAGATGCTCCATAGGACAGGGGCAATGGAAGAAAAGGTTCTCTTTCTAGATCCTGTCAGTTGAAATTCCTTGATTGATGGGGTCCATAACTTACCCTCCCTGCCTGATTGGTGGGATAGGGTTGATATAATTGGAACAAGACGTACCTGGTCTCATGAAGGGCTTTAAAGGTCTAACATCTTGAGTTGCAGCCAGAAGCAAATTGGCACCCAGTGCAACTCATATAGCAGAGATATTACATGTGCAACTCTAGGGTGCCCCAAACTGTTTGTGCCACTGTTTTCTGCACCACCTGCAGGTTCTAGATATTTATTCTTCAAGGATAGTTCCATTTACAGCACATTGCATTAACCCATGGAGATGACCAAGCGTGGGAGACTCAAAGAAAGGCTTCTCAATTTAGAAAGAGCATAACTGGTGCATATGGTTGGGCAAAAGCCCTCCTAGCCACAACTGCCTCCTGCTCCTTAATCAGTGAGTCCAGAAGGATCTCCGGTTTATACACTGCACCCATTTGGGACAGTGCAACACCATCCAAGACCAAGGATGGTAAATCCCCAGATACGGAGGACCCTTAAACTTCTTCATCCAGCCATTCAGAGTTAGTGGATACATGGTCAGTTTCTGGATGGTCTGGAATTAGTAGAGGTGAGGATTGCACTATATTTACATCAAGTTTCTCCTTGCCAGGGTCAACTCTTACAATTGTGATTAACCATATACATACATACATACAAATGTATGTGTGTATGTTCTAGCATAAATCTGGAATGCCTCGAGCAATTTCAACACAAAGGACTTACTCTCTGGAAAAAAATTGTGGGGGTAAGACACCCTTAAAACCCCTTGGTGTGTGTGTGTTCTGTTAAGATATAGCCTGTTGTGCCTTAAAATGGCTTCTACTGTACTGCCATAAAATGGCTTCTACTGTGCAGTGCAGTGGAGTTGCAATGGTAATGGATTCACAGTACTCCACAAGGGAGCTCCCTCTGGTAAGGGGGAAAATCCAACATGAGAAATGTTGGTCTGGACATTTCACCCCCCTCCTATAAATAAATACCCGGGCAACGCCAGTTATCAGCTAGTAGGTAAGTATAATTCTCAGCAGCATTGTGTTTAATCAAGAAGATCATACTTAGTGTTGAAACCACATATAGATACTAACTGGTATGAGCTGCAACTTACATAGTCAATATAAAAGTGATGAGGCACTCTGTTCCTTGTGGAGCTCTTTGGACTAGTTACTAAGTCACTCAGGGAAGAGTTGCGGCAATAACCAATTTGCAATATCTGTGTAAGTTATACACCACGCCGTCTCTTGTGATTTGAGGCATTGCTTACCCCAGCTGATGAATCATTGTGGTTTACAATAATTTCTCCCAAATGTGCATAGGAAGTTAGAAATCCTGCAGCTGTAGTGCTTTGGCTATGCTGCAGTAGATTTTATTATTCTAATTTAGTAATACAAATGAAAGCAGCAGCATGGGGAATGATACAATGCTGGCATGTGACGAGGCAGCTTTTTAATGAGAAAAAGAGAATGTCTGTTGTCTCTGTATTAGAGGGGGAAAAGAGTTAAACCAAGAAAATAATGTAAAAACCAGATGTAATTTAAGAAACTTGTCTGAAAAGAGCAAGACCAAATAACTTCAAACTTAAATATACTACTCTATGTATTTACAGGAGCCACTGTAACAGAATAACAGAGTTGGAAGGGACCTTGGAGGTTGTCTAGTCCAATACCTGGTTCAGGCACAAAACCCTATACTCTACAATTTCAGACAAATATTTAGACACTATCTTCCACAACAATAGTGGGCTAGTTATTGAACGCTAAAGACTATATGCATTTCTGTTTCTTACTATTTGATTCATCAGAGACAAATAAAAGTGCATGGGGATCAGCCATTCAGAATCAACAGACAAAATTGAAATCAATGGGCATTTTCCCCAAAGCAGGGGGAAATCATCTTTTGCAATAATTTTGATTCCTAGTAAGTCCACTAACAACACCTAAGAGTCACAGTTACTCCTGCTAATGTTCCCCAGCATCCATTTATCAAAAATTATGTATTTTCTAGTCCCTCTTCATACATAAGATATGAAGCACAAATTATGATTGCATAATTCCATAGATATGAAGTTCCATAGATATGAAGAGGTAACATTTTCATCTAAATAAACCTGGTTCTTTTCATATGTTTTTTTTTTATATTATGTCTAGGAACTTAAAACAATTTGGTTCAAACACTTTATGTAAAGAAGAGAGATGAACAATAGAAATAATCTCTTTCCTAAGATGGAAGGTAGAGAAGATTATTCCTTAAAGTTTCCAGAGCCAAATACAATAATACAATACAATAGCAGAGTTGGAAGGGACCTTGTAGGTCTTCTAGTCCAACCCCCTGCGTGGGCAGGAACCTTATACCATTTCAGACAAATGGCTATCTAACATCTTTTTAAAGACTTCCAGGGTTGGGGCATTCACAACTGCTGGAGGCAAGCTGTTCCAGAGGTTAATTGTTCTAACTGTCAGGAAATTTCTCCTTAGTTCTAAGTTGCTTCTCTCCTTGATTAGTTTCCACCCATTGCTTCTTGTCCTGCCCCCAGGTGCCTTGGAGAATAGTTTGACTCCCTCTTCTTTGTGGCACCCTCTGAGATATCGGAACACTGCTATCATGTCTCCCCTGGTCCTTCTCTTCATCAAACTAGACATACCCAGCTCCTGCAGCCGTTCTTCATATGTTTTAGTCTCCAGTTCCCTAATCATCTTGGTTGCTCTTCTCTGCACTCTTTCCAGAGTCTCCACGTCTTTTCTACATCGTGGCGGCCAAAACTGTATGCAGTATTCCAAGTGTGGCCTTACCAATGCACTATACAGTGGCATTAACACTTCACGTGATCTAGATTCTATCCCTCTGTTTATGCAGCCTAGAACTGTGTTGGCTTTTTTGGCAGCTGCTGCACACTGCTGGCTCATATTTAAATGGTTGTCCACTAGGATTCCTAGATCCCTCTCACAGTTGCTACTATTGAGCAAGGTACCACCTATACTGTACTTGTGCATTTGGTTTTTCTTGCCTATATGTAGGACCTTACTTTTTTCACAATTGAATTTCATTTTATTAGATAGGGCCCAATGTTCAAGTTTGTCTAGATCCTTCTGTATCTTAAGCCTATCTTCTGGAGTGTTGGCTATTCCTGCCAGCTTGGTGTCGTCTGCAAATTTGATGAGTTCCCCATTTATCCCCTCATCCAAATCGTTGATGAAGATGTTAAAGAGTACTGGGCCTAAAACAGAGCCTTGGGGGACTCCACTGCATACTTCCTTCCATGTAGATGCAGTTCCATTGAGGACTACACGTTGAGTGCGGTTGGTCAGCCAGTTGCGAATCCATTTGGTGGTGGTGCTGTCTAACCCACAATTTTCTACTTTATCTAATAGTAGGTTATGGTCTACTTTATCAAATGCCTTACTGAAGTCCAGGTAAATTATATCAACAGCATTCCTCTGGTCCACTGATTTTGTCACTTTGTCAAAGAATGCAATTAGATTCGTCTGGCATGATCTGTTTTTGACAAACCCATGTTGGCTTTTGGCTATTACTTTGTTTGCTTCTAGGTGTTCACTTATTTGTTGTTTAATTATCTTTTCCAGAATCTTTCCTGGTATTGAGGTCAGGCTGATGGGTCTATAGTTTCCTGGATCTGTTTTTTTTCCTTTTTTGAAGATGGGAACCACATCAGCTCTTTTCCAGTCTTTTGGCAGTTCCCCGGTGCTCCAGGATCTCTGAAAGATATAGTTCAGTGGTTCTGAGATCTCGTCTGCCAGTTCCTTCAGAACCCTGGGGTGTAATCCATCCGGTCCTGGTGATTTGAACTCGTCCAGGGCAGACAGGTGCTCACTTACCATTTTCTTCCCTATTTCAACTTGTGTTCCTAATCTGATTTTTGTGGTGCTGTTTTTGATTGGTTGGACTGTTTTATCCCTTTGTGTAAAGACAGATGCAAAAAAAGAGTTAAATAGTTCTGCTTTCTCCCTGTTGCTTATCACCTTCTTGCCATTTTCTCCCAGCAATGGACCAATTGTTTCCTTAACTTTTTTCTTATTTTTAACATGTTGGAAGAAGCTTTTTTTGTTATTTTTTACTTTTTTGGCAAGCCTTTCTTCATTGCGAGCCTTAGCTTTCCTCACTTCATCTTTACAGGCTCAGGCTATTTGCTGATATTTTGCCTTAGTTATGTCCCCCTTTTTCCACTTTTTATATTTATCCTTTTTGTCTTTCAATTTGTCAGAGAGTTCTTTATGCAGCCATGCTGGTTTCTTTTGGGAGCTATTATTTTTCTTCTTCATTGGTATTGCGCTGGACTGGGCTTTTATAATCTCATTTTTCAAAATTTCCCAAGCTTCTTGAGTTGTTTTCCCCTTGAGGATTCTCATCCATGGAATCCTTCCCAAGCTCTCTCTGAGTTTATTGAAATTGGCTCTCTTAAAGTCTAAGACTCTAGTTTGACTTTGTTCAACTACTTTTGTTTGCATAATGTTCAATTCCAGTATTTCATGATCGCTTGCCCCCAAAGTTCCTGTAGCTTCTACACCTTCTATCATTTCCTCTCTGTTAGTGAGAATTAAGTCCAATATTGCTGATCCCCTTGTTCCCTTCTCTACCTTTTGGGAAACAAAGTTGTCTGTTAGGTTTGTTAGGAACCTGTTGGATCTTCCACTTGGTGCAGAGTTTGTTTCCCAATTGATGTCAGGGTAGTTAAAATCTCCCATTACTATTGTAGTGTGCTTCCTACATACCTTAGTTAGCTGGTTAGCAAAAAGTACATCCACTTCCTCTGCTTGGTTGGGTGGCCTGTAGTATAGACCTATGACACTATCATTCCCCCCCATATTGGGGGAGGGGTAGGTGAAAAGTTTATAATTAACCAATGGAACGGCTTGCCTCCAGAATTTGTAGGTTTTTAAGCAGGGGTGGGTTGCTGCCAGTGATACTACTAGATCGCAACCCATGTGCAAACCGCATGCTTGCGCTGTTCAATGTAAATTGTTCTGTGCGCATGTGCAGAACAATTTACAGTGAACTGTGCACACGCAGTCACTAAAATCCAACATGGCAGCAACATCAGCAGCAGTGAGGGAACTGGTTCGGGGTGTGGCAGACCTGGATCGCTGCCGGTTCTGCTGAGCCGAGCCAAACCGGCAGCAACCCACCTCTGTTTTTAAGAAGAGGCTAGACAACCAGTTGGAATGGTATAGGTCAGTAATGGTTAACCTTTTCGGCACTGAGTGCCGAAACTGGAGTGCGTGTGCTCGTTGATGAAGATGTTAAAGAGTACTGGGCCTAAAACAGAGCCTTGGGGGACTCCACTGCATACTTCCTTCCATGTAGATGCAGTTCCATTGAGGACTACACGTTGAGTGCGGTTGGTCAGCCAGTTGCGAATCCATTTGGTGGTGGTGCTGTCTAACCCACAATTTTCTACTTTATCTAATAGTAGGTTATGGTCTACTTTATCAAATGCCTTACTGAAGTCCAGGTAAATTATATCAACAGCATTCCTCTGGTCCACTGATTTTGTCACTTTGTCAAAGAATGCAATTAGATTCGTCTGGCATGATCTGTTTTTGACAAACCCATGTTGGCTTTTGGCTATTACTTTGTTTGCTTCTAGGTGTTCACTTATTTGTTGTTTAATTATCTTTTCCAGAATCTTTCCTGGTATTGAGGTCAGGCTGATGGGTCTATAGTTTCCTGGATCTGTTTTTTTCCCTTTTTTGAAGATGGGAACCACATCAGCTCTTTTCCAGTCTTTTGGCAGTTCCCCGGTGCTCCAGGATCTCTGAAAGATATAGTTCAGTGGTTCTGAGATCTCGTCTGCCAGTTCCTTCAGAACCCTGGGGTGTAATCCATCCGGTCCTGGTGATTTGAACTCGTCCAGGGCAGACAGGTGCTCACTTACCATTTTCTTCCCTATTTCAACTTGTGTTCCTAATCTGATTTTTGTGGTGCTGTTTTTGATTGGTTGGACTGTTTTATCCCTTTGTGTAAAGACAGATGCAAAAAAAGAGTTAAATAGTTCTGCTTTCTCCCTGTTGCTTATCACCTTCTTGCCATTTTCTCCCAGCAATGGACCAATTGTTTCCTTAACTTTTTTCTTATTTTTAACATGTTGGAAGAAGCTTTTTTTGTTATTTTTTACTTTTTTGGCAAGCCTTTCTTCATTGCGAGCCTTAGCTTTCCTCACTTCATCTTTACAGGCTCGGGCTATTTGCTGATATTTTGCCTTAGTTATGTCCCCCTTTTTCCACTTTTTATATTTATCCTTTTTGTCTTTCAATTTGTCAGAGAGTTCTTTATGCAGCCATGCTGGTTTCTTTTGGGAGCTATTATTTTTCTTCTTCATTGGTATTGCGCTGGACTGGGCTTTTATAATCTCATTTTTCAAAATTTCCCAAGCTTCTTGAGTTGTTTTCCCCTTGAGGATTCTCATCCATGGAATCCTTCCCAAGCTCTCTCTGAGTTTATTGAAATTGGCTCTCTTAAAGTCTAAGACTCTAGTTTGACTTTGTTCAACTACTTTTGTTTGCATAATGTTCAATTCCAGTATTTCATGATCGCTTGCCCCCAAAGTTCCTGTAGCTTCTACACCTTCTATCATTTCCTCTCTGTTAGTGAGAATTAAGTCCAATATTGCTGATCCCCTTGTTCCCTTCTCTACCTTTTGGGAAACAAAGTTGTCTGTTAGGTTTGTTAGGAACCTGTTGGATCTTCCACTTGGTGCAGAGTTTGTTTCCCAATTGATGTCAGGGTAGTTAAAATCTCCCATTACTATTGTAGTGTGCTTCCTACATACCTTAGTTAGCTGGTTAGCAAAAAGTACATCCACTTCCTCTGCTTGGTTGGGTGGCCTGTAGTATAGACCTATGACACTATCATTCCCCCCCATATTGGGGGAGGGGTAGGTGAAAAGTTTATAATTAACCAATGGAACGGCTTGCCTCCAGAATTTGTAGGTTTTTAAGCAGGGGTGGGTTGCTGCCAGTGATACTACTAGATCGCAACCCATGTGCAAACCGCATGCTTGCGCTGTTCAATGTAAATTGTTCTGTGCGCATGTGCAGAACAATTTACAGTGAACTGTGCACACGCAGTCACTAAAATCCAACATGGCAGCAACATCAGCAGCAGTGAGGGAACTGGTTCGGGGTGTGGCAGACCTGGATCGCTGCCGGTTCTGCTGAGCCGAGCCAAACCGGCAGCAACCCACCTCTGTTTTTAAGAAGAGGCTAGACAACCAGTTGGAATGGTATAGGTCAGTAATGGTTAACCTTTTCGGCACTGAGTGCCGAAACTGGAGTGCGTGTGCTGGAGCAACAGAACCTGGAAGACAGCAGATGGCCAGTGTGAATGTGTGCAGTGGCCAGCTGCTCTTCCGGGTTCCATTGCATGCATGCACGCTGGACAGCTGTTCTCTTTTGGGTTCCAGTACGTACATGCGCAAAGACCAGCTGGCCAGCGTGTATGCACATGCTGGAATCCAGAAGAGAGCAGCTGGCCAGTGTGCATGTGCACCAACCAACTGGCTGGTGGGTATGCACACAACTTAACCCAGAAGAACAGCTGGCAATGGTATGCGTGCCCGCAGAGAGGGCTCTCCGTGCCACCTCTGGCACGCGTGCCATAGGTTTGCCATCAAGGGTATAGGTTCTCCTGCTTGAATAGAAGACCTCCAAAGTCTTCCAACTCTGTTATTCTGTTATTCTTCAGAGAAACTCTGGTCTGCAAGAGCAGATAAGTATGACTCCCACGGGATTTTCAGGATCCCCCTCCCAACTGTTATCTGGTAACCATTTGATTGAAGGGAGCTTACCACTGTCCCTGCAATTTGTCACTAAATCAGCTGCAGGAACTTTAAACACCGGCACTTAGGTTTTCTGATTTTCCTTTTCCCTCATATTTTCCCCCTTGAGTTATGTTCCAATGCCTTCCCCAAACTATAATACTCAGTAAAGAACTATTTGCCTTCTGCAGTTAAAAGCTTTAGAAAGCTGTACAATGTCCCAGACAGAAATATTTGCTAGCACCATTGGTACATTTTTTTAAAGTGCAGAAAACAGTTAAAATGAAACTTGGGCGTCTTCTGCACTCAGACAAAGTGCTCTGCCACTGAGCTATGATTATTTTTCAGAAAAAAACTATTCTCATGCAGAAAAATCCAAGATGTTCCAGGAAATTTTAAAGCTCAAATGATTATCCCACCTGCCAAGTATTCTATGAATTACCAAACTCTCACAGTAGGAGGTTCTTGCTGCAGTTCATTTAATTTTAGTCTCTTCAGATTTGTGAGTATTGTTATAGTGATTGTTTTACAAACCTAAAATCTAGTTATCAACTCCTGGGATGGGCTATTCCTGATAATGTTCATAATGCATATTGATGAAATCAGTGGATTCATAAGAAGTGATAACTTGGCATCAAATTCAAGGTCAGTCAATTTTGGCCAGTGAAGCTTTTCAAATATTTTGGATACCTCATGGTTTTAGAAACAAAAATGAGATATTGGCAGATAGGCATTAATGGTGGCTTTCTAATGGAATATACGACATACAGTGCCATCAAGAATAACAAATGACTGAATGATCTCTACATAGTTTCAGCACATAATATTTACCATGTTTAGTATATGACTCAACTCAGAAAATATTAAGCTCACAGATTATTGTACAGCAATGTGCCTCATCTTTGTAGTTTGCTTTTACTAAATTCAATATAGAATGAAATACAGGAGATATATATCAAACCCAATTGATTGATAAGAAACTTATCCTGCCTTGTCTAATGCTGCAAGCGGGACATTGGCTAACAGTCTTCACAATTTTAGATCAGCATTTTAATCAGCAGATTTAACAGCATTGCCAAAAAGGCATTAAGAGTTGTAAACCTAATCCTGCATAGGTTCTTCTCTGGTAACATTGACCAGCAAACTAGGGCATACAAAACTTTTGCTAGACCAATTCTTGAATACAGCTCATCTATCTGGAACCCACACAGCATATCAGAAATTAATACAATCGAATACAATACAGTCCAGAAATATTTCACGAGAATAGTCCTCCACTCCTCTGCTCACAACAGAATACCTTATGACACCAGGCTTGAAATTTTGGGCTTAAACAACTTAGAACTTTGCCATCTTCGATCCAACCTAAGCGTAGTACATAAAATTATCTGCTACAATGTCCTATCTGTCAATGACTACTTCAGCTTCAACTGCAACAACAAACGAACTCACAATAGACACAAACTTATGGTAAATCATTCCAAACCTGATTGCAGAAAATACAACTTCAGTAATAGAATTGTCAATGCCTGAAATGCACTACCTGACAATGTGGTTTCTTCCACAAACCACATTTCATTGAAAAAAAAGTGAATTGAGGACAAATTGCAATGGCTAAATTTGCAGTTGATATAGCCTAAACAGGGAAACAAAGACTTCTTAATTATAAAGATGAAATGCTTTTGTTTTGTTCACCTGTGAGTAGCACATGGTACTGGAATATGCGCTGCACCACTTTCAGGAGCTGGTGTTTCACATTCAAGGGACTGCCATCATGAATCTGCTGTTCTCAAAAGAAGGGAAGAAAAAGTATAAAGGTCAGTCCTCCAACAATCCAAAAATAAATCTCCGAGCCTGGCCTTGTTTTACATGAAGATAGTAGTCACCTTCACAAAGTTTCACATGCTTATAACGGCATATTCAAGTTTTCTCTAACAACCAGGAAGTAACACATTTTACAATAGAAGTGTGTTAATAATTCTGAAATTATTTAATAATTCTGAACTTAATTATGTTGTGGTTGAATCCAGATATTATGCTCCAAGTGGAATTCTGAACCTTGTCTAAACCACATAGTGTTTTTATATAACTACTGATGCTAGATGGACAGATCCCGACCGAAGCAGGATTGGTATTGACATCTCAGCTCTAATATAAATTAATAGAAAGAAATTTCCACTAGAATTGATATCACTGTTGCACTCAGTCTACTAGACAAGAATTCCTCAACTTAAACTCATGACCTTTGAGTGCACTATGGAAGTTTTGACGCATGCTCACTAGTTTATCAGAGAGTTATTGGAGGAATGGATGTGACTTCATTGCTATTTGGGAAGGCGTGACCCACTGATCTCAACTCAACTGTCGGCTATTTTGACCAGATCACAAATAGTATTTTAAAAAACCTAGATGTTTCTAATTCTTTATAAATGCAGCAAGGATCAGAGAGGTAAAGGCTGAACAGGAAGCAGACTGTTCTTTTCCTTTTAATATATCATTTTTGGCAGCAATTTAAGACCCATTAGCAAAAGAAAACTGTTTCATCTTCCAAAACAGAAGCTCTGAATTTAAATAGCAACATGGAAAAATACACACAGGCTTAGCTGAACAAACAGTGAGGGTCACCATCTTTTGATTCACACAATTCCCAACAGTTTATCACAAAACAGAGTCAGGGTGAGAGGTGAGACGTGTGGCATAAGTTATCCCTATCAGGGACACTCTAGTGACGTCAAGCACCAGTTTTGGATTGTTGTATTTCTAGCTAGTTTTTCTGGTTTCTTCAAAACAATTTCCATTTTCTTAGCCTTCTCAATCCAATTAAATATTCACCCAGGATTGATATTGGAAATATTGACTATTTGCATATCTATTCAGACATCAAAAAAATGAAGACAATTGTCAAATAAAAACTACATTAAGGCATTTGCAAGTCTAGAGAATTGTCAATCAGTCAGTGCTTGCTCTTTCTGGCCAGTCAATGTTTTGTTGGCTCAGTCACCTAATGCCCATGTATGATTTCTGCTTTCACCATGCCTGTACCTAGAAGGAACTCCAGTTCCATTTAGCAAAAATAAATTTCTAATATCTCTCTCTTTTGCCCTACTTCTTTGTTTGTGTATTTATAATGCCGGGGCAAAGGGCTAAGATGCTGAGCTTGTTGATCAGAAAGATTGGCAGTTCGGCAGTTCGAATCCGTAGCACCACACATAATGGAGTGAGCTCCTGTTACTTGTCCCAGCTCCTGCCAACCTAGCAGTTCGAAAGCATGTAAAAATGCCTAGTAGAAAAGTAAGGACCCCTTTAGTGGGAAGGTAACAGCATTCCATGTGTCTTTGGCATTTAGTCATGCCAGCCACATGACCACGGAGATGTCTTCAGAAAGTGCTGGCTCTTCAGCTTTGAAACAGAGATGAGCACTGCCCCCTAGAGTTGGGAAGGAATAGCACATATATTCAAGGGTAACCTTTACCTTTACCTAATGCTGGGGCAGGAAGTGTGGGAGGCGGCTATGTGAGAGAAATTAGATGGTTAATGAATAGGAAAAAATGCAGTAAAAGTCCTCAGAACCTGATGATTTTACCTAGTTGGGTAATGAAAAGTCTGCAAGAAAACAACCAAGTTCCAAGAACCCTAAAAATTCAGATGAGCCAACTGTTTCCTCTTCTTTCCCCTTCTTGTCTTGCTCCTCCTAAATCTAAATTTACACTCTAACATAGGAAGATGTAGGAAGTGTTGTCATCAATGCAATGATGGTAAACTACAAAGCCCCTCCAAAGGGATGAGTCTCTAGAGATATAACTACCACGGTTTCTTGGATGAAAATAACTCATTCTCAGTTTTGATCATAGTCAACTTTAGAAGTGATTTTCGTCCTTCCCTCTTCTTCATTTGCTATAATCCCTTGAATTTATTCATATTGGGATACCATTCTGCCAGAGAAGATCATAAGAAATATTTTCCCCCAATCTCTGTTCAATGTCTCTTTCACACACACACACACACATTACATGAGCCTTCTGAGCTCAAATTTATGGCTCAAATAAAAATTCCATTAACTCCAAGCGAAGGGCAGCATATAAGGCTAAGACAAAAACATTAGTGTCACAACCCTTGTCCCTTATTTAATAGGGACCACAATGTTCCCATGAAATATATCTTTATCCTGCTTCTTGGGTCCTTGCAGAGGAGAGGACAAAGAGCACAGAATAAAAACCACTGATATTTACACACAAAAGCATCTTCAGAAGTGCTGCATAATATCAGCAAAGTAAGTCAGGTCTATGCGTTCCTCCTGAAGAAGCTAGGCTTAAAAAAAGACCAACACTCTTTTGAAGAATAGATCAGATAACAACTCCTGAGATATTTTTCAGGTTCACAAACAAGAACTTAATGAATGCTTCTCAAAACTATGGCAACCTAGAGATGGGGTACAATCTCAGACTGGTGTTATCGGTGTGTGCAGAACAAGATTGAACATGGGGGAAATGCTCTGCATACATAAATTCAGAAGTGATGACGGCAGAGATTTGGGGAAATCTCACCACAGTGCTGGGAGACCTGGGGAGGAGAGGGATGATGTCAAAGTACCATGACACCTTAGCTATAAGAAAATAGAAACATTAAATTGGTAGTAGAGGAAAAGAGGAGTTTTCATCAATGGGAATGCACCAGGGGTGGGTTTCTGCGCGCATGCGCAGTTGCCTATAAATAGGTCTGTGCATGCGCACAACATTTTAAAAGGTCAAAAAAAGATGTCGCGGGCAAGCATGCCGTCCCTACTAGTTCAGGGACCCAGTTGTCATTTCCACTAGCGGTTCCACCAAACTGGTGCAAACCGGTAGGAACTCACCTCTGGAATGCACCCATTCTGCAGCTTCAAAGGAATTTGAGGAAGTACTGCTGAGACAATATTCTTGGAGCAGCAAGGAAACTCCCATGAACTGCAAACACAGCATTGCTCTGCCCATTACTATGTGAGCATTGGAAGTGCCTTAGGATGTGTTTTTAAGGAATTCAAGGGACCCCTTCACATAAACAATACAGGAATGATAAACGTGGGTCCAGTGCCTGCTAAATCCATCATTCATATATCCCGATTGAGAGTAGGGATCTGATGTATGTGCAGAAAATTCTATTCTCTTATCAAGGGGCATTATGGAACAATTACAATTGTCTCTCGCATTAAGGAAGCAAGGTAAAGGTTTCTCTGTCCAACCGTGTCCGATTCTAGGGCATGGGGATCATCTCTGTTTCTTCGCCAAGGGATTCAGTATTGTCCAAAGACATTTTCTGTGGTCATGTGGCCAGCATGACTATATGCCAAAGGTGCATGGAACACTATATTACTTTTCCACTGAAGTGGTACCTATTAAATCTACTTGCATTTTGCATGCTTTTGAACTGCTAGGTGGGCAGGAGCTGGGGCAGGAATGGAAGCTCACCCTGTTGCATGGTGATCAGCTGACAAGCTCAGTGTCTTTAACCTCTGAGCCATTGCGCCCCTAATTAAGGAATTAATTAAGGAGGCAATTCTTCTGATCACTATTTAGCTGAGTTGAATATATGTGTGTGTGTGTGTGTGTGTGTGCGCGCGCACATGTTTTTTCACTATCAAAATATCTGCTTTCAACATTTTCTGGGGTATTGTCATGTCATAAGTATTATACCAGCTGAAAGCTATGCTTTATGCATGCTAAAACATCATATGCTTTAGTGAACATTTGCTTATAACTTTTCTTTTTCTTCGACCAGGGAAAAAAATTGATAAAAGTTTTGTCTACACTCTCTGGCGTCAAGAAAGTGCAACCCACAAGGCAACATAGTTCTAGATCAGAGGTTCCCAAACTTGGCAACTTTAAGACTTGTGGACTTCAACTCCCAGAATTCTCCAGCCAGCAGAGCTGGCTGGAGAATTCTGGGAGTTGAAGTCCACAAGTCTTAAAGTTGCCAAGTTTGGGGACCTCTGTTCTAGATAGTTCAAAAAACAATTATTGCAAATTAGATATCTGCATTTTCATCAAGGATTCCATATAATTTTCAGATAGATGAATATATTCAACAAATGTTGATAAATGGTTGTTTTAATAAATTGTCATTACTAGTATTTTATATATGCTGCAGAGGGAGACATATTCCATATTTCAAGCAGCTTGGACAGCCAAGCAACATTGAAAGTAGCCAATTTATTCTCATCATCTTTCTTGTCTGTTAAGTAAACGTTGCCACTTCTCTCCTCTTTACAAATAAAAGAGTGATATATATTCAAACTAAAATTAAACATATATTTGCCCCATTAGAAGTCATACCAGCCATCCAGCAAGAAGCAAAAAAAACAACTGTTGGAGTATGTACATTTTTTTTTTCTAAAATAGAATTGGAGTTAATTCACAAGTGAAACCATTCAACTGGTGAGGGGAAGCTCATGCAAGTAAGAGGTCATTCATTTGGAATTTATTTGAGGATGGTCCTGACAGGTCCTAAATCTTGCCTATAGTTCCAAGCAAAGATCTGCTTTAGAAAACACCAGGAAAAAGAGAAGGCAAGAATTATTGCATTAAAAATTATAAAGTATCAATCTAGTGCAGAAGATAAGGGCTACATGAATATGCCAGCAAAACATTTTGAACTGGACCTAGACTTGAGAGACACATGTTCAGATTATTACTCTGATGTAAACTGAGCATCCGTAATTTAACATTCTGTTACTTATGGAAATAAATAAGATGGAAATCTTTTTGCATGCTTTTACACACTAGTACTTTTGCATTAATACTTTTCAAATGAAAGAAAAAGAAAAGCAGAAGCATACGACGCATATAGCAGAAAAAAATTGGAGACGATGAAGGCATAAAATAGGAACAAATATAACCCCGATCGGTCAAAGTTACAGGAATAAAAAGAAATACTTTAGAGGGAATTATAAGAAAATAAAAGGAGCAAGAAACACACAGAAACCTCTGTATATATCAGTTACCACAAATGGAGAACCCAGGGAGTAAATAACTACTGAATTAGAATTCTTGCCATTCCTTTCTCCATGGTTGCCACTGCATGTGAGAATGAAAAAAATCTCCTCTCTTTGTTTTTCTCTCTGTGTGTCTCTTTCTGTCTTTGTCTCTCTGATTTTGTCTCTCTCTTTTTGTTTCGCTGTCTCTCTCTCCACATATTACATATGCTATATGCTCCATAGAAGATATATTTGTACTCTTCCTGGTTTACTTTCTTCTCAAAGTCATTCTTAAATTGAACTATTGCTAATATCAACGTCCATGCTCCAAACTCTTAGCTATTTTAGAAAGGAGGGAAAGAATGAGAGAGATAATAGTATAACTACCATAATAAATCAACATGAGATACAAAAATGAAGAGACTTTACCTCAAAGTCTTTAATGACAGTATCCAGCTGGGAAGATGTAAGGCGAACATCGTCCAGCAAAGCCAAATTCCTATCAAACTGCATTATATAAGTTGTGTGGTGATTAAATCCTGATTCTCTGGAGAGGAAAATATCAGCTACTTTCTGATGTTCTTCCCTAAAACCATTGAGAGTAAAGGGGAAAAAAGGAATAGAAAATTCTCCATACTTAATTTAGGTACTCACAGATAATTGTTTTCATCAGGGCTTTTTAATTATATTAACCAGAAATTGAACACAGAAAGATTGACTTTTGTTCCAGAAGTAAGTCCACCGTATGTGTTTCTTGATAAATGCAACAAAGTTAACAAGCAAAATAGTTAAAAAGCTTGTATATTATTTTTTCTGATTCAGCGTGATTCTTATACAATGCAATGCAATGCAATGGCAGGGTTGGAAGGGACCTTGGAGGTCTTCTAGTCCAACCCCCTGCCTAGGCAGGAAACCCTATGCCATTTCAGACAAATGGCTATCCAACATCTTCTTAAAGAATTGCAGTGTTGGGGCATTCACAACTTCTGGAGGCAACTTCTGTTCCACTAATTAATTGTTCTCACTGTCAGGAAATTTCTCCTCAGTTCTGAGTTGCTTCTCTCCTTGATTAGTTTCCACCCATTGCTTCTTGTTCTACCCTCAGGTGCCTTGGAGAATAGCTTGACTCCCTCTTCTTTGGGGCAACCCCTGAGATATTGGAAGGCTGCTATCATGTCTCCCCTGGTCCTTCTTTTCATCAAACTAAACCTCCCCAGTTCCTGCAACCGTTCTTCATATGTTTTAGCCTCCAGTCACCTCATCCTCTTCATTGCTCTTCTCTGCACTCTTTCCAGAGTCTCCACACCTTTTCTACATCATGGCAACCAAAACAGAATGCAGGATTCCAAGTATATACATACATAGATATGTGTTAGATTTTTAAGGGCTGATTTAATAATTAAGAGACCAGGATTTATTTATTTATTTATTTAAATTTATATCCCGCCCTTCTCCACAAAGGACCCAGGGCGGCGCACAGGAAATTTAAAAACATACAAAATACAATAAATATAATTTAAAAAACTATTAAATAAACCTATCCTGCGCTAAAACCAAATTTTAAAAACCCAATTTAAAACTACCTAAAAGTCCCCATGGGAGGTTAGGCTAGGCCGGCTTGTTGGAACAAATATGTCTTAAGACATTGGCGGAAGAGGCGGAGGTCGGATAGATCTATTTCAGGCTTTTTAGCCTTCTCATACATAGATATGTATATACTGTATCTATGTATGCAAATATACATACATAGATACAGAATCAAGCTGGAAGGGACCTTGGAGGTCTTCCAATCCAACCCTCTGCTCAAGCAGGAGACCCTATACCATTTCAGGCAAGGGATTGTCCAATCTCTTCATGAAAGCCTACAGATAATATGTCTCTTGCTCATAGGCATAGAAGGGACCTATATATTTCCTTAAGTTGGAACTTTCCAACAAAATGAAACAGTAGCTAGTAACAGAATAAAGATAACTAGGATTTACTGAAGATGAAACTGTTGTGTTTCATTAGCTTTCTTGATTAGGATTCGTTGTAGCAATAGCAACAGTTTTAGATTTACATACCGCTTCACAATGCTTTATAGCCCTGTCTAAGCGGTTTACAGAATCAGTATATTGCCCTCAACAATCTGGGTCCTCATTTTGCCAACCTTGGAAGGATGGAAGGCTGAGTTAACCTTGAGCTTCGAACTTCCAATTGCAGTCAGCCGGCAATCAGCAGAAGTAGCATTCTAACCACTTCGCCATTGCATCATAGTGTATGTTTTTCTAACAGGCCTTCTATATCAATCAATTGTTATTATGGTCACAGACCAGTATTACAAATAAAGACATTAAAAACAACAATAATAGTAAAAGATAAAAATAAAAGACTGACAAAATAATATTAGGATTGGTGGTGGATTATCAATGGGCAGTTAGTTTAGTTTAGTTTAGTTTATTGGTTTTTTATACTGCCCTGCTCCTGAAGGACTCAGGGCGGTGTACAGCCAGAATAAAAACAAATATACAAAAGTTAAAAAGCTTTTAAAAACATATTCAACCTGGCCGAAATGTGGAAAAAAACCCAAACTAAACCTGATTAAAATTAATAAAAATATGAATTTAAAAAATCATGTTTTATGCCAGCCCGGATTGTTGAAAGAGAAAGGTTTTGAGACCACGGCGGAAGGTGTATAAGTCAGGGATAGTTCTTAATTCCTAGGGCAATTTGTTCCAGAGGGCAGGTGCTCCCACGGAGAAGGCTCTCCCCCTGGGTGTTGCCAGTCAACATTGTCTAGCCAACGGCACCATGAGGAGACCCTCTCTATGGGAGTGTACTGGCTGGTGGGTGGCTCTTGGTGGCAGAAGGCGATCTCGTAAGTTAAAGTCTGCCTAATTTTGCACACAGCATAACATAATTTACCCATGTTCATAGAAACTGCTTTATGCTGATCTGATAAGAAGCATTCTGTAAAGGGTTTATATTTTAGGATAAAGCAAGTGAATAAGCAAACTGTATCACACTTAAATTTGATTATCTAAAACTGAAGAGGAGGTATTTTCTGAAGCTTTCTAAACACTGAGCTAGGGATATTGCCTTAAGTGTCATTCAAAGCCCCATCAAATTATATTTACCAGTTAAGCACTTTTTCTTCCAGTTCCCCCAGTATTTCTTGATGTAAATTGTAGATTTCTGGGATTTCCTTCAGTCCTTCCTTAAGCTTTGTTTCTTCATGATCATTATCACACTCATCTCCCAGCACTTTTAAGACAGCTTCATGGAAATCCTGTAAACATACAATTTACAATATTATCTGCTTTAAGAATTAACAACTTTTGTCCATATCTTAGTCATATGGTGCATTTTAGTTAATGTTATTGCTATCTGTCTTACTAGCTCACTTTTACTTAGCAAGTCACTTTTACTTAGCAAGCCATTGGGATAACCATTTATCCCAAATGGATAGCCACTTGATGCGTGACAATTTTCTAACACAGCCTGAAATTACTGGTAATAGCTTTTGAATTTGAGAGAGCAAATGCATTCTTCATAATAGAAGTACATTCATGAAAATGTTTTTACATGAAATTTGGGAATTTAGATAAATGGAACAGGTCAGGCAATAATAATTTCTTGGCTTCAATCAGTTCTTATTATATCATCACCGCCCCAAGTCCCTTCGGGGAGAAGGGGCGGTCTAGAAGTCCAATAAATAATAATAATAATAATAATAATAATAATAATAATAATAATAATAATAATAATAATAATAATAATAATAATAATAATAATAATAATAATAATAATAATAATAATCACTAAAGACAAGCATTTTGCTAAAATCTCTTTTTTTCTATAATTGCACAAGCATTATCAGTTGCTGAAGCACAAATTACATAAACAGGAGATTTACAAGTATCATTAAATTAAGTTTAAATTTTCAATGTTATTAATTAGTTTCAGTAACCAAACTACCAATCTTGTTAAAATCCAAGTAATGTATCATTAACAAATCAATACTCAAAACCCATTATAAATCATAGAGAGATTATGAATTACAGTCACTTCTGTTCAAGCAGTATAGATTTTATGTTAACAGATAACATAAAATCAGATGTAGTACAAGCCTATTTATTTATTAATCAAGTTTATATAGCTTCCCCGCTCATGAGAAGTTAGAGTTAAAAGCCCAAAACTTGTTTCCAAGTTGATTTAAAGTCTGAGTCATATTTTCTTTTAAAATATCAGGCTATTTTAGACATTGAGAAATATCCCCAGAGCTTAATTAGGATTTTTTTTTTTTTTTTGCAGGATTAAGGAGTAAGAGCAGGGGTGAAATTCATCAAGTTCTGACAGGTTATGGAGAACCAGTAGCGGAAATTTTGAGTAGTTTTGAGAACCGGCAAACACCACCCCTGGCTGGTCCCAGAGAGGGGAGGGGGGGAATGGAGATTTTTGCAATATCCTTCCCCTCCCACGCCCACCAAACCATGCCCACAGAACGGGTAGTAAAAGATTTTGAATTTCACTACTGAGAAAGAGTACTTTTCCATGGGAAGTGAAGTGTTCTTGCAGCAATTAGCAAACACAGAGCTGGTTTAATATTGTTGTAGAAAAGTGTAACAGAAAAATATTTAACAATAAAAAAATAGCAAGTTGAAAAGGCAATTCAAAATTTGCTTCATTCTAGTATGAATAATTTTTCAAAATTCTTGAGTTCTATCATCAAGTATGGAAGCATAATCCGACATGATCACTGCATTTTCAACAATTTTTAGAAAATACTAACATTGCAAGAGCGGTGTTATGTGGGTAAACCTAGAGGTTCCCATTATTGCTCGCGCGGCTGCATTCTGGACAAGCTGAAGTCTTCGGGTGCACCTCAAGGGGAGCCCCATGTAGAGAGAATTACAGTAGTCCAGTCGGGATGTCACGAGTGCATGAGTGACTGTGCAAAGGGCATCCCGGTCCAATAGGGGACGCAACTGGTGGACCAGGCAAGTGGTGATAAACCTGGACAAATTCTTTTTCTGTACTTATTCCAAACATTTGGGACAAGCATTTATCCCAAACATTTATTATTGCAAGTCCTGTTCCCCTAGTTAAAGAAATCTAACCACATGGTGATTGTAACCCATTTTATAATCTAACCCAAACAACTAGTTTAGTAATTTTTAAATTCTGGGATTGCTAGATTGCCTTCTTCTTTCTAATCCTCTAGCACCTGTTATTTATTGCTCAGGGCTGTTGCACAGCGATCATTCATAAATAGAGCTTCCCCAGAGTGCAGGCAATCAAGACTGGGAATGCTCTTTGCAGGCAAGAAGCTTCACACAACATATTTGTGTTGCTCAGTGCTCAACATGACACACTGTAGGGCTGAGAGAAGGTCTTGGATCTGTGGCCTGTTCCGCTCATGCCTCCATCTGCCTTTTATGTTCCCTGGCTTGGTCAGCCTCGGGTCCTTGATTGCTAAACTCCTGCTAGGCTGATGTTCATCTGGAGTATGCTCTCCAGATCTTCCTGGCAGAATGTCAAGAACAGTATGAGAGGAAATTCCCTCCCAAGGAAACAACTTCCAACAATACTTACACTATATTGCCAAAAGTATTTGCTCATTTGCCTTTACTCGCATATGAACTTACAGTAAGTGACATCCCATTCCTAATCCATAGGGTTCAATATGACGTGGGTCCACTGCGCACTGTTCTTGAGCTAATCTGAAGGCCACATGAAGTTTGGAGGTCTGTAGCGATTGACTCTGCAGAACATTGGTGACCTCTTCTCACTATGCGCCTCAGCATTTGCTGAACCCGCTCCATCAGTTTACGTAGCCTACCACTTCGTGGCTGAGTTGCTGTCATTCCCAAACTCTTCCATGTTCTTATAATACAGTTGACAGTTGACTGTGGAATATTTAGGAGTGAGGAAATTTCACGACTGGATTTGTTGCACAGGTGGCATCCTATCACTGTTCCACGCTGAGCTCCTGAGAGCGACCCATTCTTTCACAATGTTTGTAAAAACAGTCTGCCTGCCTAGGTAACTTGATTTTATACACCTGTGGCCATGGAAGTGATTGAAACACCTGATTGATTATTCGGTTGGGTGAGCAAATACTTTTGGCAATATAGTGTATTTTGAGGGGTCTTTGTTGTTGTCTGAGCCTGGCTGTTTTCTTGCAGACATTTCATTACTCAAACTAAGTGACATCATGAGGGCTAGTGAGGAGTTGGGTTTGTTCCCATCAATATATTCTAGTGCCTTGCCCTGTCAGTGCTGGTGGCATATACCTCTTCTTCCAGTAAATATCACCCTATCCTATTAATAACAACCTCAGCTTAGTTAGATGGTTTGTAATTACAAATTTTGTGCAATTACATTCTTTCAAGACATGAAAGTGGAAGTTTGATACAATCATCTCCACTTACTTTAATCTTTTGCTCTAGCTACTATAGGTTCTGTGCCCCATCAAACCAGTAGAAGTATGTCCCATAATACAGTACATCAATCATACTGACAAAATAAGCCCAGTGTATAAACATGCCTTATTTTTTTTCATTCATGTTATTTAGTGCTTTAACTCAGTGTATACTGTATGTTTATATTAGAGAGAGGCTAAAAGAGCAAAGAGAATGGTGATGTGTAAAGAAATAACTGCATGATCCAGAAAACATTAGCTCTTTCCGTCCATACCAAAAGTAGATTAGAACAAGCAAGCAAGAGGAGGAGGGACAATGCAAGCTAAGTGCTTTTAATGATAAAATCTGAGTCAATTCAGCAGGTTTTGCATAGTTCTCTAATTTACATCACCCCCCAAGATTTCTACAACCCCTTATCAAAATCAAGCATTATGGAGTATGTGCAGGGTAGAAAGTAGCTGTGTGTTTCTATTGTGCTGGATAAGTAGCCTACCATGGGTTCATGAAATTCCTCTCATTTCCCTGGAGCAGAACTGCTTGGAGTAGAGTTGAATCAGGCAGCTGGGTGTTCCTTTGTTCTGGCCCATGTTATGGCTCTTGGTGGGAAAATTTCTTGTTTGCTGCCAGTTTAATCTTTGTGGGAAGATAGCTAGAAGTTACTTTGTCTATGAGAATAACTATACACTGGGGGGGAACTGGAAACATATTTTTAAGCTCCTGCATACTCTGGAGTGCCATGTGGAATCGCTTAAAAAACATTTAGTATTTTCCCAACTCTTCCTTTGCGTCCCAGTGAAGTATGGAAATGTCTGGAGTTTTTATTGCACAAGAGAGGGGGGGGGGGGAAAGAATGCTCTTGTT
Source organism: Rhabdophis nuchalis (assembly GCA_039707465.1). Taxonomy (NCBI): domain Eukaryota; kingdom Metazoa; phylum Chordata; class Lepidosauria; order Squamata; family Natricidae; genus Rhabdophis; species Rhabdophis nuchalis. Next base: position 68,450,258 of record CM077646.1, read on the forward strand.
CCGAGGAAGAGTGGGAGCTGCTAATTGAAAAGCTGGCTCAAAGGGGATGCTTTGTGAATAGATGGAACTTGAAAAACCTCAGTGGTTCCTCAGTTATGGCAGCTGCAGCAGATGTGGAGATTACAAAAGTTCTTGGTTTCATTAAAACAAAAAACACAAAACAAAACAGCTATTGACCCTGATTTGACCTTCCTTCCCAGTCTGTGCTGTAGGGAGACACATCATTAACTCTTGCAATTGATAAATCTGTTGAAACATCATGTCACATATTAGTTATTAATAGGAACAGAACTGAGAACTGACATATAAGCAGAAGAAGAAAAAATTCATTTGTCCGGAGGGATTCCTCCAAGGGTTTGGGGTTTTTTGGACATGATATCTAGTTTGCTTTCATCCTCACTTTTCACTATTTTCAAGCAACTCATGATGTTGACCTATTTGCTGGCACAAGTGGTTGTTTAACTTGAAAAGTATCTGGTTTGTAGTTGCTACTTGGTTTTTTACTTACATTGTATACGAAATCTACAACTGTTGGTAGGTCACTTAATTTCCCTGTTTCCTATCTTGTCCTTTCACAGTATTTTCAGATCTGATATGTAATGATATGTAAATACAAATTCTAAATGCAGCTGTAGAGCCTTCTATGGATTTGGGATATCTTTGTGGTAGAATCTCCAGCTAGTCTGAAGGAAAGGGTTAAGAGGGGCCTACGCTTAGAGCAGGGGTGAAATTCAGCAGGTTCTGATAGGTTCTGGAGAACTGGTAGAGGAAATTTTGAGTAGTTCGGAGAAGCAACAAATACCATCTCTGGCTGGCCCCAGAGTGGGGTGAGAATGGAAATTTTGCAATATCCTTCCCCTGCCTTGCCCACCAAGCCATGCCCACAGAACAGGTAGTAAAATAATTGAATTTCACCATAAGTCTCTGCACTACAGTAAGCAACACAGGTCGGACCTCTGTCAGAATCCTTGAAGTCTTATCTTGCTTTTCCCTAGGGAATGCACTAAACACAAAGTATTTTCCGTCATGACATCCCTCTGCCGAACACCTAATTCTCTCACTGCCATCTTATGTCTATGTATAACAACCCAAGTGTTGTGCCTGTAGTATTACTATTTATCCTTCTTATTATCTTCTGTTGTTTTGCATGTTACACTGAGACTCTGTACCAGAGACAAATTCCCCGTGTGTCTAATCACACTTGGCCAAATAAAATATTCTGTTCAATTCAGTTCATTTAGTCTGGTGAGATTCTTGTACCATAGTTTGAGTAGCAATAAAACTACTGTTGAGACTCTTCATGTGTGGTTCTGGTTGTTTTCGCCTGATAATTTTCTTATAACACAAGAAGTTTCCTAAGAATGCAAAATGGGTTTTCTTTTTAATATTCCCAATCAGAACGAAAACACTGGATGGGAATTATTGGGACATATGTAAATAGTATGAGGAAAGCATGCCTTGACTTAACCCAGCCAACATTGAAGCATCCCTTGGCATCTAAAGAGCTTAAGAACTGGATCTCTGAAAGCCATCAGAGGATACTATTGTCTTGCCTCCTGATTGAGCACTTTAATTTTCATCTTTAAAAGGTAGGAAGCTAATCCTAGGAATAGACTAAGACTATAGAACACCACTTGAAATCACTAAAACTGGCCTTAAGTTCTTTTGGATGCACATGTAAAACTATTCAGTTGTTCATTATGTGTTTTTTTTTAACAATAGTATTTATGAGTGCATCTTTAATTCAAATATTTTGACAATTTGGTTTTATTCTATTTATCCTGGCACTGTTGGAATATTGAATGAATGGAAGAACAAGACAGAAAAAAAAGTCATGTGAGAATCCAGGATCATCTCTAGTGACAGATTACGAGAGGAGCTAATACATATTCAGAAACTGCACAGCTGCATTTTAACTTAACTGTTGTTGCTTTTCCAGAAATGTTGTGTTTTCCATTTGGAATTGATTTAGATAGTTGAGATTTCAGTTGGAATCTCAGTTGACTTTATGTATGTATCTTTGCAGACAATGCTGAAGATGATTTGATTTCAGTTGTCACATTAAAAGCACATTAATTTGGGAGGAAACATCCTGGATGAACGTAACCCACATGATTTCAATGCTGTTTTCAACCCATTTGCTCCTCTGGCCACTGTCTCATCTTATCAACAGGGCTATTTAACTGTGATTTTGTTTATTGGTCTTTATCATATATTGGTCTTTATCAAATTATTATTATTATTATTATATCATGAGTCATTGTTTAGCTCAAAAAACATAAGCTGTATTGGACCTATAAAGGACAATATTTGTAGCTCAGGGTGGAAATGAGGGGTCCTTGGTGCTCTCTGAGCTTTGGTTGTTTTTTTTGCAGACATTTCATTACCTAAACTAGGTAATGTTATCAGTGCTAGTGGACTAGCAATGATGAAGTTAACTATTTTAGGTAATGAAACAACTGCAGCAAAATAACCAGGCTCAAAGAGCACTGAGGACTCCTCAATATTGGACATGGTCAGGGGTGGGTTGTAGCTAGCGTTACTGCTGGTTCACTCATATGCATGCTTCATTCATGCTGGATGTTTGCTGTGTGTACATGCACAGATCAATGGAAATTGTTCTGCGCATGTGCAGAGCTCCAAAAAAAGATGGTGGCGGTGGCAACAGGGAAACTGGTTCGGGGGAGTAGCCAGCCTGGTTCTGCGACCCAGACTGACATACCACTACTGGTTTGGCTAAACCGGTCCAAACCAGTAGGAACCTATTTCTGGACCCTGGTTATTGCTTGTTTGTTTTCTTGCTTACATATTTATAGACAAGGCCTCACTCTCCTAGCCTTCCAAAAAGGCATAAAACTATGGCACCACGACCTTCCTTGGGCCACACAAAAGAGCACAAAGCTGTGGGTCTGATGAGTGACTGAAAGCCCTCTCCCCATCTTTTAATTAATTTTTAACATCCCTTGCTCTTTTAAATGATATATATTTTTAATGCTTTTAATATTTTATTGTATACCATACTGCCGTGATGGCGAACCTATGGCACGTGTGCCAGAGGTGGCACACAGCACCCTCTCTGTGGGCATTTAAGCTGTTGCTCCAGTTCAGCTCTACCACACATGTGTGTGCACCTCCCACCTCCCCTCTGCTGTGCATGCGCGGGGGGGGGGGTGAGGCACATGTGGTGGCAAGTGTGTGTATGTGTGGGAGTGCATGAGGGGGCACACATAGGGAGCCATGCATGCATGCATGGGGGCACATGGACACGGGGTGCACACACATTGCATTTTGGGGGTGCGTGCACGCATTCGTGCATGTGTGCTTTGGGCACTCAGTACCGAAAAGGTTAGCCACCACTGCCATACAAAGTCCCTCTATGAAGGAGGTGGGTGGTTCTTAAATATGATAAGTAAATATGATAAATAAATATGATAAATTGATAAATTAAAAAAAAAGTAAGCTAAGTCCATAAGCCTTGGTATCAGATGCATTCCTTACATATGTAAACTTAATGCTATAGCCTTTCTTGGACTTTATAGTCCAAGTGTGTATTTATCTTGTAATATATGTGTGAAACGGGTCTCACTGTCACCTCAAATATAAATCCATCACATTTTTAAAGTTTTCAATCCATCTATTTTAAAACTTTTTTTCCCTGCCCCAAAGTTTGTTTTACTGCTTGTAACATTACCAGCAATCGATAAACCAGTACCCCATGCCTGCAAAATCACTTTGGAGAACTAAGTATTATTGCTGGTAGCAAGAAAGCCCAGGTCTGCTTCCCCATAAAACATCAGAAAATTTATTTAATCATTAATTGTCTTAATTGCTACATCATTATAAATTTTCAAACAAGTGATTTAATTTTGACAGCCAGAATAGCCAACTTTGCCATGATTAATTTCCTATATCTGAAGCCTGTACTAATTGCTAGGAACATCCGTTGAAGAAAAAAAAGGGGGAAAAATTTTGTGGCCCAAAATACTGAAGCCCTAGGAAACTATTAATCAAAAGTAAAGTACTTCTGCAGCCTCAGTAATTGATCAATCACAGTACAGGCTGTGGCTTACAAATCCATCATATGAAAAACACAGTAAAACAAAACATTTTTCTAATCCATATAATTTCCTGTTAGGTATAAAATAAGAGGAAAGAACTGAAGTCATTATGTTATTCCGAACAGTTCATGCAATTCATCCGATACAGAACATCAATATTTCTGCCTTAAAACATGTAACTATTATTTCATATTTCCAGAATCCAACCAGTTACAAGGCATAGTACAGATAAAAGTCTGTATAAATAGATAAATAGAACTTCTATTTATGACTCTTTACTTTGCTCTCACACTTATTGGAAGATCCAATTAAAATGAAATTGTGGGAAAGATTCTTTGGAGAGAAAAGGAAGAAGGTGGATGACAACCATAGAGAGCAGTGATGGCTAACCTTTTTGTCCTTATGTGCCAAAATTGTGTGCAAGCATATGACAGCACATGTGCGTGCCCACACCCATAATGCAATGTGCCCCACCACCTGTGCATGCGCACAACCCCCTTGCACTCCCCCCATGAATGCATGCGACACACACACACACCGCCCTATTTGGGCCTAGCAGGCCACCTTGAAGCCTCCTGAAACCAAAAATTGCAGCTGCTGCCCCCCCAGCACTCCCCTGCCCACCATACATATGTGTGCACCCCCTTCCCCCACTCCCCATGCATGCGTCTCCCGCATGCACAGCAGAGATCGGAAAATCGGCTGGCTGGTGGGAGGCACTCACGTATGAGCAGTGGAGCTGAGCTGGGTGCCATCTGTGGTACACGTGTCATAGGTTCGTCATCACGAATATAGAAAGTTCGCATTTTTGATTCCTTTCTTATCTACCCACAATCGTTACTGTTAGATTCTCGGCAGAGAGAGAGAGAGTCCAGACCGGTAAGATTAAAAGCTCTTTATTCGGAACAGCAACTGTTGCTAAAAAGTGACTATTTTAAAAAGTGTGTGGCCTTCTGCCCTACAGCTCCTTTTATGGAGAGCTGCTAGGCAGCCGGCCAATCAGCGCGTCAGACGCCCTCGGCCACAGCCAGCCGCGCCTAAGCCAATCAGACGGCTGGCTGTTGCCGGGGCTTTTTTGAATGCCCGTCAGGATGCAACACTCCTTCCCCCCCAGCGAGCACGCACGCGGTCCCTAGCACATGTACTCGCTGAGATAGGTGGGGCTGCGTCTACTCCGCCCCGAGCGCCTCAATGTCTCTGCCGGGGCCGATGGAGGAGGACGAACTGTGTCGTCGTGATCTATGATGTCGCCGCGTGCCACTGAAGACGGCGGGGCAACGTCAGGGGGCGCGTTCTGTGAGTTGGCATCGTGCTCCAGTCCCTTGGGTGTTGGGCCCAGATTGGCCGGGTCCGGACATGGATCGGACCGTCGTCGTTGCGCACTTGGGGTGTACTGTGTGTCGGGTTGTGGATGTTCCAGGGACGACGGTTCCGGCATAAGCAGACCCGGAAACTGTTCAGGGGTGGAGTGGTAGAAGAAGGTGGTAGATGGCCAGGATGGTGCGGCGATGGGCCAGTCGTCCCGCTGGGTTGAGGCCTCGCCGGTCGGCAGGTCTGAAGGCCGTGATGGCGCCGGCAGGGCTGAAAATGGAGGGCGGCGTCTCAATTGATCCAATTGAGCGGGGCGAGAGGTCTGGCACGCCTGGCAAGCACCCACCCAGGCAGCCACCTCGTCGTCCATGCGCGGCCACCAGACATAGCTCCTGGCCAACGCCTTCATGCGAGCAATGCCCGGGTGGGTGGCATGGAGGGAGTTGAGTACCTGGTGGCGGAGGGGCGGGGGAACGATGACCCGGTCTCCCCATAGCAAGCACCCGCTGTGGAGCGACAGCTCCAGTTGGCGGGACTTGAAAGGCCGATACGCGTCCGGCAGCGAGCCCGAGGGCCACCCTCGCAGGACCCAGGTGGAGACCTGGGACAGAACAGAGTCGGCCTTGGTCTGCACAGCGACATCGGACGAGGTGAGAGGCAATTCCGAATCGGCCACAGACAGGACGGACAGGGCCAGCACCGGCGCCTGATCCGTCCGGGGGAGGGGACAACGACTGAGGGCGTCAGCGTGCCCCAGCTGTTTCCCCGGACGGTAGAACAGCATGTAATCATACGCTGTTAGAAACAGCAACAGCAACTGTTGCTAAAAAGTGACTATTTTAAAAAGTGTGTGGCCTTCTGCCCTACAGCTCCTTTTATGGAGAGCTGCTAGGCAGCCGGCCAATCAGCGCGTCAGACGCCCTCGGCCACAGCCAGCCGCGCCTAAGCCAATCAGACGGCTGGCTGTTGCCGGGGCTTTTTTGAATGCCCGTCAGGATGCAACAGTTACCCTGAAAAGTTGTGTGTGTGTGTGTGTGCATCATAAGAACTAAATCTAAAAAAAATCTCCGTCCACCTGGTCATCCTGGGAGAGAGAATGGGAGGGGTAGGCCGGTCACCGGCCAGAAGCCCAAGGAGCGGCTTGTGGTTGGTGAAAATGGAGAAGTGGCGGCCGTACAGGTACTCGTGGAATTTTTTAATCCCGGACACTACAGCCAGGGCCTCCTTGTCGATCTGACTGTAGTTGCGCTCCGTAGGAGACAGAGTCCGGGAGTAAAAGGCAATGGGGGCCTCCGAGCCGTCGGGGCGGACGTGGCTCAGGACGGCCCCCACCCCAAAGGGGGAGGCGTCGGATGCCAACGCCAAGGGTAGGCGGTCAGAATACTGAACCAGCACGGCCTTAGACGTTAGCATGTCTTTAATGGCCGCAAACGCCTGCGCCTCTCGGCTGCCCCAGCGCCAGGCCGCCGAGCGATCGAGCAATCGGTGGAGCGGCTCGGCTAGTGACGCCTTATGCGGGATAAAGGGCGCGTAAAAATTGAGCAGGCCGAGGAATGCCTGCAGCTCCTGTTTGGAGGCAGGGGTGGGGGCGTCGTGGATCGCCTCGATCTTGGAGGGGGTGGGGTGAATGCCCTGGGCGTCAACCATAAACCCCAGAAATTCAACCCTCGGCTCAGCGAATTTGCACTTACTGAGTTTCAATTTAAAACCCGCACCCCTGAAGATGGTGAGGACCTTCCGGAGTACTTTGGCGAGGTCTGATGTGCTGGCGGCGGCTATCAAGACGTCGTCAAAATATGGAACAACCCCCGGAAGCCCATGGAGCAGCCGCTCCATGAGGCTCTGGAAGATCCCCGGGGCAACGGAAACGCCAAATTGGAGGCGACGACAGCGAAAAGCTCCTCGGTGGGTGACAATGGTCTGCGCTTCAGCCGCCTCGTCGTCCACCGGAAGCTGCTGGTAAGCCTGCGCCATATCCAGCTTTGCGAAGATGCAACCCTGTCCCAAGGAGTGTAGCAGGTGTTGCACCATCGGAACCGGATACGGGTTCGCCTGAAGCCCGCGGTTGATCGTCGACTTGTAATCGGCGCAGATGCGTATGGAACCATCGGGCTTGATGGGAACTACGATGGGGGTCTCCCACTTCGCCTGGTCGACCGGCTCCAGTACGCCCTGCGCCACTAGGCGATCAAGTTCCGCGTCAACCCTCGGCTTCAGTGCGAAAGGCAGCCTGCGGGCCTTGAGCCGAATTGGAGCAACCTGAGGGTCTAGATTAAGGGAAACCGGGGAGCCCCTGTAAGTGCCCAGAGTGCCGTCGAAAACGTCGGGGAAGTCCGCCAGGACCGCATCCACCGGCGAGGCGGTTGGCACCCGGTGCACACGCTGGACCGAGAGACCCAGGGCAGCGAACCAGTCTAAACCTATGAGGGCGGTCAGGGGGCGCTTGACGACCAGGATGGGCAGGAACCCGGTGAAGCGACCATAGCGGACATGGGCGCGGAGTTGGCCCAGCACGTCAATGGGGTTGCCCTGGTAGTCCTTTAACAGAGTCCCGGGCTGTGACAGATCGGCAGGCCTAATGGCGGGGCAGAGGCGGGCCAACTGTGGCCAGGAAACGAGGGACCGAGACGAGCCCGAGTCGACCTCCATGGTAATAGGCCTGCCATTTATAAGGAGGGACGTGGAAATACGCCTACGGTCATCCGTCGGAAGCGGAATGGAGTCCTGGAGCTCCGTCGCGGCGAAACAGTCGGCCTCAGGTTGTGGCCTGCGGGACGGGCGGCGTTGACCGTAGTTCCAGGAAGGCGCGGACGTCGTCGCGTGATGAGCCGGCGGGGGGGGCAGGACTGGAAGGTTGGCTCTGCAGACGTGGGCGATGTGGCCCTTGTGGTTGCATCGTCGGCACATGGTGGCTCGGAAGGGGCAGTCGTTCCTTGCGTGGCCGCCACCGCACCCGATGCAAGTCGTGGGTGGCCGGCGGGGTGGTTGGGCTCTGGCGCGGCTCCGACCCGTGGCTTGGATGCGCGCCACCTGGCCATAGGCCTCGAAGTCCTCCGACGGGTCGAGGGGGGCGTGGTCATCGACCAGGCAGGCCCGCGGGGCGGGCAACGGCATTGCCGGCTGGCCGGGGCCTAGGTCAGGGGAGGCGGCCTCGGCCAACTCGGCGCCCCTGGCCTCTTCCACAGCCTGCTCCAAGGTGATGTCCGAGCGGGCCATCAGCCGGCGCCTAAGTTTTACGTCCTTCAGCCCGCAGACGAATTGTTCGACCAACGATTCGTCGAGGTACGGGGCGGCGAATTCGCACAAGATGGCCGCGGTTCTCAGGGCCTGCAGGAAATCCGCCGCTGACTGTGTGGGCAGCTGGCGGCATTGCCGGAACGCGAACCGTCGTGAAATCCGCGAGGGTGTGGGGGCGAAGTGGGCCTTCAGGCGGGCCTGCAGCGTGTCCCATGCCAAGGTATGTACCGGTGCGGGCGCGGCGATATTCCGCGCTACGGTGAAAACTGTGCGGCCCCCACAGCCCAGGAAGAGCCCCAGTCGACGCTCCGGGGTGAGTTCTCCGTGGTCGCCCGCGAGGAGGAAGCACTCGAATCGAGCAAGGAAGGCTTCCCACGATTCTTGCGACGCGTCATAGGGGGCGAAAGGCGGCAGGGTGGCCATTGTGCGCGGCGGCAAGCCAGTGAGGAATAGCGAGGCCGGAGGATAGTCAGACGAAGAGACTCTTCGGTCCGCAGCGAGAAAAGCTTCGTTCCGTGTAATCAGTACCGGCCCCAGTCCTTCGTCGCCAGTGTTAGATTCTCGGCAGAGAGAGAGAGAGTCCAGACCGGTAAGATTAAAAGCTCTTTATTCGGAACAGCAACTGTTGCTAAAAAGTGACTATTTTAAAAAGTGTGTGGCCTTCTGCCCTACAGCTCCTTTTATGGAGAGCTGCTAGGCAGCCGGCCAATCAGCGCGTCAGACGCCCTCGGCCACAGCCAGCCGCGCCTAAGCCAATCAGACGGCTGGCTGTTGCCGGGGCTTTTTTGAATGCCCGTCAGGATGCAACAGTTACCCTGAAAAGTTGTGTGTGTGTGTGTGTGCATCATAAGAACTAAATCTAAAAAAAATCTAAATAAATGCAGACACACAATAGCTGGAATTTAATAAGCGACACTGATTAAGTCTGCTTAACTACTTCTGTTAATGAGTGCTACTGTGCTGAACCGATAAGGTTTTTGAGTTAGGAATGAAACGACCGTGCTTTTAATCTGAGCTTCATCACAGAATCGGTGATTTTTGGTCTGTTATTTTGGTGGAGAATGGAAGGCTAAAACACGGTGTACACAACTTTTTGTTCCTGAATGAAAGATGAGATAAAAATCTAATAAAAAATAATGAGCACCATTCTGTGAGCAAGAGCAGCTAAAGCAATCGGCAAATAAATTTCTAGGGTTTTATTTCTGTAAGGTGTGAACTCTGACTTTATGGATATCTGACAATTCTGAGTCAGAAGGCCTGGGTTTATTCTTCACTTCCAGTTCGTGGTTGGGTCAGGGGGATACATTAGGGACTCCATATTGTCCTGATTTTTTTTTAAATGACAAAAGGAGATTCTCTGATATGCTTAGCAGTATATACCCAATAGAAATACCTGTGTTGCATTGTGTTAGGGCTCTGAACGATTCTGTCCTACCATGCTATGTGAATGTAATGTAGCCATAAAAATAATGGTTTATCATTATATGAATGTATCATGACATTGTGAATAACTTTCATTCTACAAGTCTGAGATCGCCTTAAGGAGATAAAAAGATTTGTCTTTGGTTAACCACAATTTAGCCATATCAGACATAAATACCAACGTAAATAAATAAAAACAAAAAGGAATAAAAGGCAAAGAGGGTGAAAGGACAACCATCATTTAGCCTAATCAACCACTTTGCAGGCTCATCATGGGATCCCCAGGGTGGATGGAAGAATCATGTTTTCAAGGCTTTCTAGAATACTAACAGAGATGGAGTTAACCTCCATCTCACTCCAAGGCTCACTTCAGGGGGAAGTATGCTCCAGAACTACAGCAGAAATGAAACATCTCCTGCAGGGGTGAAATTCAGCAGGTTCTGACAGGTTCTGGAGAACTGGTAGCGGAAATTTTGAGTAGTTTGGAGACCCAGCAAATACCACCTCTGTCTGGCCCCAGAATGGGGTGTGAATGGAGATTTTGTAATATCCCCCAGAGCGGGGAGGGAAGGAGGATTTTGCAATGTCCTTTCCCTTGGAGTGGGGTGGGAATGGAGATTTTGAAGTTTCCTTCCCCTGCCATGCTCACCAAGCCACGCCCACAGAACCGGTAGTAAAAAAATTGAATTTCACCACTGATCTCCTTGGTCCTGCCAGGTGGAAGTCCTTTGCAGGTGAGACCTGGAACATACCTTTTCTGCTGGACCTTATGGAATGGGTAGATGTAACAAGGAAGTCCCTCAAATAACATACTTATGGTGCAGTCATTTAAATCAATAGGACAAATTAGCAATGCCTTTATATAAATCTATGTAGAAATTGAGAAATAGATTAACAGAGTTTCAGGGACATTATTTGGATAAAGGTTTAGTGAGAGGTTGTAGAAGATATGGATTGCTTCCCAAAAATATTGTCTGCTTGTTGATACACACAGTTGATGCACCTATATATGTTGTGCAAATTGCACAGCCCGGGTTGGGACCCAGAGCTCTCCCCCACAGAAATGCTTTCCTCCTGTTCTTGAGCCAGGAAGAAATTACACTAATGATGCCCTCATAACCTCATTTCATTACCCCACAATTTAATGTAGAATAGTTTCAGTACAGTGATTAGTGGATCTTCTGCTGTCCTTTCCCCATCCATCCATCATCACTCCCACCAACAGGAACATTGGTTGGAAACCACTCTCCTGAATGTGTGCTTAGGTAGAATTGGATGGGTCTTATTATTTATGTCAGAAGATTGATGGTCCTATCAGAAAATGCTATTGTCAAATAATCCTTCCTTCCTTCCTAAGGCTCCTTGAATGATTGAAAAAGTTGATTTAAAACACAAGGTAGGCAAGCCCAAAAGTGAAAACTTTAGATTAGTTAACTCTGAACTACAGATTAATGAAATTCAGTGTTATATGTAATTACAGTAGATATACAGTAATTGGAAGAATTAAGTGTTTCCAAATGATAAGACTAGAAAATCTGATTCAACAAAGCAGGATATGCCACATCAGAGATTAACAGCCCACTCTTATGGAACACATTGCTCACTCTCAAGCACAAGAAACCAGATGGACTGTACTACTGTGATTTAAGCACTTGGAAAATGCAACCACTCTGCAACAGAAGTATATTCTCAAGGGAAGTCATTTGGATTGCCTGCAGCAAGCACCTATAACTATATTCCACCTGCATAAGATCAAGTAAGCTACAAGTAATTATAGTGCCCACTTTATAAAGGAGACTATTAGAGGAAGTGTTATTAATTGCATCCCGTTAAGAGCTGTGAGCATGCAAAACTGCACAGTTGTATACAAATACACAGTGGGTGTGAATCAATCAGGAACCATTTATTTTCTTGGACATCAAATCAAGCTATGAATACATTCCAGAGGGCAGCAAAACAATAGTGTAGTTTCCTTCATCTGACAAAGAAATTATAAGATCTCCACTAGATATGTTTCTCAGCCGTCCATTTTAGAAACAAGAAGTGTATTTCAAGAACCAATTTGTTCTATTTAAACATGCTGTTTCTCTCTCCTCTGTTCTCTCTCCTCTGTTCACCCAAGCCACCAACTCCAGGGAAAATGAACCACCGTGGATATATGTAAAAACGATGCATACATTAATTCGGAATGGAATGAGAATCTGCTTTGGTAGGAATTGCATCAGATATATGGATTTTGTGCCTTGATACATATCAATCTCCATACATAGAAGAAAAAACTCATTGGATTGTGAACATACTTATAATGTCTACATTAAGGTGTCTGATGTGTAGGATTGTTAAACTAAGCTCAGATTTTCATTTGGCCAATTTAATCACTGATGCAACCTGGCAGTTTAATACATCAACTGATTTCATACTAAAGTCTTGTATTAGTTCAAGGGTGTCAAATCACAATGATGCACTGTCATCACATGACATATCACAACTTTTCCCCCTTCGCTAAAATGGGGGTGGGCGTGGCCAGTGTGTGACACATCTGGCCCACAGACCATGAGTTTGACATCCCTGTATTAGTTGATTTCCGGTAATTGTGCAAATTCTCCCTGAAGTACTTTTAGTGATGGTACACATGAGAAATCTGTCCTTCATGTTGCAATCATTCCCCATTCAAGCCTGGAAGCCATCTTTTACTTTGGGCCTTCAGGCCTGCCATATTTAATGCTGTAGGAAAATGGGAGGGGGAATTATATGGAGTATGGGAGATATATAGTCAAAATAACATTCCTTTCTCAGAGAGACATGGATATCTTGCCCTGCACCTGGAAGGGAGTGACTAGAAGGCATCTCCAGTTGGGATGATGACTGATTGGGTCATGTGATGGACTTGTGGGTGCTGGGCAGGGACAGGGACTTGGACTTTCATTTGGGTGGGGGAAACATGGAAGCGTTCAGATTTGGGTTTTCCCACATGTGCCAATATGACATCTCTAATAAAATGGAAATTTGAGGAACCTCAAGCCTCGGAGTCTTCTTTCGTTGGGGGTGTTACTTGGAACCCTGATGATCATGATACCTAGATATTGTTCTAAGTATGCTCTATTTGAAACTAGGTTTGTGCCTATTGCCAAACACACAACTGGTTGCTAGTCTTCTTATTAAGAGCTAGCAATGGGAAATAAGTAAACAGCACCTAACTTTCTAGATTAACATCAAACTCTTTATTTTTGAGTCACAACAGCTGATATAAAGTTTAAGCTCATACAATGTTTCCAGTCTTCCAGTTCAATAGCAGAGTGGGTGTATGTAAATGTCATCATTTTGGCAATCAATCAAACTATTAAGGTCTGCTTAAAAGGCCAAACTTTTTTCTGTTATGCTGTGAATGGGGTGGTGATCTATTCTAGAATCTTTCCCTCTGGTGTGTGTGTGTGTGTGTGTGTGTGTGTGTGTGTGTGTGTGTGTGTGACAGGGGTGATGGACAGAAAAAGGTGTTCCTTAGAGTTTAAGAAAATAATAATTTTCTTTTTCAAATCAGGGTGTGGTGCACTTTTGTGCTCTTTATTGCAATGTAACAGAAGACGCAAAACTTTTTAAAACTGTATTTTTCTTTCCAGAATGTGATATTGGCAGGGAAGAATGACAATGAAAAGGAAATAAGTTTGTCCACTTCCCTCCCCCAAGACACAGATTTATTTTGCAGTTCCAAGGTCACAAAAGCAGACTATTGTGTCTAATCTTGACACAAGCTACCCATTCTAAAAGTAGCTGACAAGAAAGGATGAAAAATGCCTTGAGGATCCTTAAAAAGACTCATAGTACTTTAAAGTGGCAACCTGGCACAAAACACTCAACAACATATTGGCATAAAAGACAGAAATGTTACAAACATTATTATTAAGTTTTTGTTTAATACCTATGATTTTTCAGACCTGTATGAAACAAAACTTTAAAGTAGTTAAAAGATTGAATGGGTTTGAATAGTGTTAAACTGAGTTTGAAACAGAATTATATACAAATGATGAACATATTGCCAAAACACATATTTTTTCTGAAATTTGAAACAGAAGAACAAGTGAAAGATTGTATAACATGGGCTAAAATTGTGGTTATAATATATTTTACAAATAGAACAATGTAAAAATATTGCTCCCATCGCTCTTTCCCACAGCAGCTGAAGTAGATAAATTTAAGGTGGACCAGAACTCTGAAATAAGAATTGTATAACTAACTGTAACTTTGGGACTGGACATTATGGAAAGGTGGGAATTTGAAGAACTACGTGAAATTATAAAAAATATGCACAAATCATTAAAATCAAGCCTAAACAGAATTTTGAATTCAGAGAAGCAGGTATTTAAGGAAGAAGGGAAGGAAGTAGGAGGGAGAGACAATGAAAGGGTAGAAATGGTGGGAAATAAAAAGCAGACAAAAAACTCCATAGGGCTTGGCAGTGGTATAAGGAAAATTGTAAAGGGAAGATCTGTCCCAACAAAAGAGAATAAAAAGCAGACAAAAGATGTTTTGGAGGTTGACAGTGGCATAAGGAAAATTGAAATAGGAGATTATGCCCCAACAAAGGGAAATATAAAATATCTTTTTGATGGAGGTTTGGGGAAAATTAAAGAGGGTGGACATGTCAAAACAAAGAAAAGGGAAATGGCAGGAATAGAGAAGTGGGACAAAAGACTTAGGAAAAAAATCAGACAACTAGAAATTGTTATAGGGAAAATATATAAGGGGTTTATTCCTAAATATGACAATAGAGTTGCTAACTGACTGAATATGATAATGGAAAGATAATTAAATAAAGGTTAAAACATATGGAATATAAACAAATATGAAACTGATATGGGGAGATTGTAAAGCAGAGGTTCGTGATTCACTTTTATACATGATAATTAAACTGAGGTGCTAATTGACTGAATATGACAATAGAAGGACAATTAAACATGGGTTAAAATATATGAAACATGGACATACTGTATCTAGGACTTTTAAGATGATGAACAAAGTGAGATGTGTTATACCACTTGTTATTCTATATAGTAGATTAAGGGAATTGTAATGAACATTGAACAGTAAGGATTGCCTTTTAGAGACAATTAAGGGTAATCTAAACCAAGATTTGGAAAAATGGAGAGGGAACATGAAATATACTTACAATGGGAAACTATTGAGATTTAAAGACAGAATTACAAAGTGGGGGCGTGTAAGGATGTATAATTATATAAACATAATGATGAGAATTGTAACCAGGTCTACATCTCGGCCAAAATTAGGCCGGGGGGGGGGGGGGGGGGAGGCTTAAAAGTAGAAATGTGAACAACATGCAGGGACCTGTATCAAGTTTGACAGATGTGTCACAAAGTCACAGCATTTTGGATACACTTACATTCAGAAGATTTTAAGGACTACATGTAATTGAAACCAGAAGCTTTTCTTTTGGGACTAATAGACATCTCTCTCTTCCTCCCCTCTCTTTCTCCCTCCCTCCCCACTTCTCTGTCTCTCCCCTAGTGCAAGATTGTTAGATGCTCAAAATTGAAAAGGTTTGGCATTGGATTCATGGAGATGGCTAAACTGACTTCCCCGACTAAACAAATACAATATCTCCATTTATTGTTGAATGGAGATCTCTTATAGATTTTTTCGCATGAAACAAAAACAAAAAAAATGAACTCATGATTTGTACATCTGATACTGATTAGGAGAAAAATTTAGATAATGAAAAACAAGCTTTTTTTTTGTAACCATAGTGTTAATTGTACTTCCTGCAAAGAACACTGAGAGCTTCTTTTTTCTATCTTTCTATCTTTTCATTTTGCACTTTTGTCTTTTCTCTCTTTCTTTTCCTTTGCTTAATATTAGTTCTTGTTAGTTTTGAATGTTTAGGGACTACTAGAGCTACAAATATTGTCTTCTATCAATACCAGTATTTATTTAACAAAACTGGCTGCTATGTCAATTATCATCAGGTAAACATGCTGTAAGAACTCTGATCTATGGGTTTTCATTGCAATCCTAGGTATATTTTTTTCCAGAAATAAATCTTACTGAAATCAATGAAGCCTATTTCCTGGTTCCTTGATAAATAGCAAAACTCCTGCATCTAAGTGGGAGATGATAGTCTAAAATGTCAGCTGAATGTTTTTCTCAAGTACACAACATATATTTGAGTTGTAGAGGTGATTAATAGAGACCATTCAATGCCTAAGCAAACAACTCTAACAACATATTCTCTCTTCTCATCCAAAATGTCATTTCAACATTATTTTTCTGAATCAATAGTAATCGCCACCTCAGTTTTTCCTCCTCCCTCCATAAAGTATTTCAAGAAAATTATTCTCTTACACAAATTCCTAGCAAGTTATCCGGCCAACAATTCTTACAGATGCAAAATTCCAGATTTCTGGCACACATGGAGAATCATCTTTTCTTCTTCTTCTTTCCTATCCTGTGGCAGATTTCATTGCAACGCCTCAGTAAGCTCTTTTTCATGACAACCTGCCCCTCACCAAATTCACCTCAGCCTCCTTAGTGCTTCTTCCGTCTCCTAAATTATTACTAAGTAAGACGGCAATTAGTGTTCAACAATTAAAATGATTTACTTACCATATGTAACAGCCGGAGCATCTCCACATACCTGCGTAAAAGAGATGCAATTTTACTAAATGGCCAACCGGCTAGAGCCGAATGAATCAAAGTGGAATGCACTACATAATTCCTAAGAATTTTTAAAAGCTGATAGACTCACACTTTTTCTGATGACACAAGTTCCTGGGCGACAAGTTGAGCTCTGGATTGCCCTTCTTTCTGTGAAAAGCAAAACAAAGGAGGGTAAAGGTCTGCAAACAATTTGGATTCTTATATTATTATTCATACTAGTTGTCTCATACAATAAACATTGTAGGTGGTACACAAGTATAAAACCCAAAATACGACACAGTATAAGTTTACCACTCTGAATTCTAACATGTTTTCCTGAGATCTTTTCCAGGGCCACTCATCAAATATTACAGATAGTCCTCAACCTACAACCACCATTGAAACCAAAATTTATGCTGTTAAGTGAGAAATTTGTTATGTGAGTTTTGCCCCATTTTGTGACTTTTCTTGTCACATTTGTTAAGTGAATCACTACAGCTGTTAAATTAGTGACATGATTTTTAAGTGAATCTGGTTTCCTCATTGTCTATGCTTATCGGAAACTCATAAAAGGCAATCATATGACTCTAAGACACTGCAACAGTCCTTTGTCAAACATCCGAATGTAGTCACATGATCACGGGGATGCTACAGCGGTCGTAAGTGTGGAAAACGGTCATAAGTCACTTTTTTCAGTGAAGTTGTAACTTGGAATGGTCACTAAATGTAAGCCGAAGAATATCTGTAAAGTAAGGTTTATGGTGGCCTAAGAAAAGCAGCCTTTTCTAGGGGCATCCCATCTATGCAATGACTTCTCCAGAGAGGATCTCCTACCACGTTTGGTGTCGTTGTTTTTTTTTAACCTGATAGAGAAGAGCTCCTGAGAGAATCTGCTAATTGTTCCCCATGGCCATGAAGTAAGCCAGGGATGTCCAAACTGGGAAACTTTAAGACTTGTGGACTTCAACTCCCAGAATTCCCCAGCCAGCTATGCTGGCTGGGGAATTCTGGGAGTTGAAGTCCACAAGTCTTAAAGTTTCCAAGTTTGGACACCCCTGAAGTAAGCGGAGATCCATTTTTGTAACCAGCTTTGTAACCCCTCACTTTATTAGGTTTTAGAAAATTATTCAAAATAAAATTATTTAAGAGAGACTTTGATTATTAATTGATTCCAATTCTTTTTAAAAAAAAGTTTTTGTTTAGTTGCCGCTAGGATTTTTAGTTTATGTTTTTAAGCCTTATATTTTTTCTAATTGAGGATTATTTTTTAATCATGGAAGTTTTAATAGCATTATAATCTTCTAAATGGGGGCATTCATGAAATGGAGATAAAAATATTAAGGTGGTGGGTGCAACAAGTTAATAAAAGTGGTGGAGGGCTTACATTTGTAGCCATACCTAGTATTTTGGGGGGGGGGTTCCTCTCCTTTTCCCGACCATCCCACTCCCCCATGTTTATAATTCATATTTATGATAGTTGCAGTGTCCCAGGGTCACGTAATCATCTTTTGTGAACTTCTGACAAACAAAGTCAATGGGGAAGACAGATTCACTTAACTTAGCAACTGCAATGATTCATTTAACAGCTGTCTCAAGAAATTTTGGGCTCAATTCAAGTCATAAAGTCTAGGACTACCTGTATTCCCATGTAATACTTGAGTACATAATATGAAATAAGCCGCCGTTTATTTTAGTCACGCTCCCATAGAGAGGGCCTTCTCCGGGTGCCGTCGGCCGGGCAATGCTGGTTGGCGACACCCAAGGGAAGAGCCTTCTCTGTGGCGGGCCCTACCCTCTGGAACGACCTGCCCCCCGAACTACGTACCATCTGGGACCTCCACCTGTTCCGCCAGCGCCTTAAAATGCTTCGCTTCCAACAAGCCGGCCTAGTATAACCCCCGATACTGAGTTTTAACATTGTAAATTTTAATTAGAGGTTTTATAAGTTGGTTTTAGCACGGGATCATTATTTAATAGCTTTTAATATGGGTATTTATATGTATGTTTTGTTTTAAACTACCTGTGCACCGCCCTGGGTCCTTTTTTAGGAGAAGGGCGGGGTATAAATTGGATTAATAAATAATAAATAATAAATAAAGTTTATACTGCACTTGGTTTGTTTCTACTTTTGTAGAATAGGATGCTCTTTCCCATCATCTGTCAAAAAACCTTTACGTGCTGATACTTCATAACCTTGATGATTTCATCCTCTTTGCCCTTCATAAACTCCAGTGAGATGAGGCCAGTGAAAAGCAGGTATATTTAATTATGTTTCGGAGCTTACATAAGCAAGTCAGAAAGCCCCATGGGATGAAACGTCAATGCAGACTTACCCAAGAGAGTGCTGCATACTTGCTGGCTTTGAAAGGATCTGTTTGCCTTCATCTCTTTGGAGTTTTCTGATTGACAGAGATGATGTAAGGATGTAAGCAGGGATGGGATTCAAAAAGTTTAGCAACAGGTTCTCTGCCCAGTTGCTGGGTGGGCATGGTCATAGTGGGTGTGGCCTAATCAGCCTCCTGAACCACGGGGGGGGGGGCGTTTTGCCCTCTTTGGGCTCCAGAGGCTTTCCTTGAACCTCTGGGAAGGTGAAAATGTTAATGTTAATGTTTATTGAATTTAACCTGCCCTTCTCCCTTGCGGGACTCAGGGTGGTGAACAGGCATAATAAAAACAACAAAGACATGAATATGTAAAATACTTTAAAATGTCAATTAAAATGTCAATTAAATTAGGGGCCTGTTCTAAAACCAAATAAAATTACGAAATAAAATCGATTAAAAACTACACCAGGCCAGCTGCACAGAATAAATACGTATTCAAGGCCCGGCGGAAGAGGCGTAGGTCAGTGATCGTACGTAGGTCGGGGGGTAGGTCGTTCCAGAGGG
Organism: Rhabdophis nuchalis; assembly: GCA_039707465.1. Classification (NCBI taxonomy): domain Eukaryota; kingdom Metazoa; phylum Chordata; class Lepidosauria; order Squamata; family Natricidae; genus Rhabdophis; species Rhabdophis nuchalis. The sequence goes on from CM077646.1 coordinate 68,469,822, forward strand.
CAGGAGCTGCCACAGAGAAGGCTCTCCCTCTGGGGGTCACCAGCCGACATTGTTTGACCGACAGTACCCTGAGGAGGCCCACTCTGTGGGAGCGAACTGGTCAATGGGAGATATTTGGTAGCAGGATGCGGTCTTGCAAGTAGCCACGTCCCATGCCATGGAGTGCTTTAAAGGTAGTTACCAGCACCTTGAAGCACACCCGGAAAGCCACAGGCAGCCAGTGCAGCTCGCGCAGGAGAGATGTCACGTGGGAGCATCTTGAGGCTCCCAGAATCCCCCGCGTCGCCGCATTTTGCACCAACTGGAGCCTCCGGGTGCACCTCAAGGGCAGTCCCATGTAGAGAGCGTTGCAATAGTCCAGGCGGGAGATGACGAGGGCTTGAGTGACCGTGCGTAGAGCATCACGATCCAGAAAGGGACGCAACTGGCGAATCAAGCGAGCCTGATAAAAAGCCCCCCTGGCCACGGCTGTCATATGATCATCTAATGACAGCCGAGAGTCCAGGAGGACACCCAAGGTGCAAGCCCTCTCTGTGGGAGCCAATGATTCGCCTCCAATAGCCAGAGATGGTACCAACTGGCTGTATCGTGATGCTGGAAGCCACAGCCACTCGGTCTTGGATGGGTTGAGTCGAAGCCTGTTTCTCCCCATCCAGACTTGCACGGCCTCCAGACATCAGGACATCACTTCGATGGCATCGTTGGGGTGGTCTGGGGTAGAAATGTACAGCTGGGTGTCATCTGCGTACTGATGGAATTCTACCCCCAAACCACGGATGATCTCACCCAGCGGCTTCATATAAATGTTAAACAGGAGGGGCGAGAGGACTGACCCCTGCGGTACCCCACACGTGAGGTACCTCGACGTCGACCTCTGCCCTCCTGCCAACACAAATTGCGACCGGTCAGAGAGGTAGGAGGAGAACCACTACAAAACGGTGCCCCCCAACCCCAACCCCTCCAGTCGGCGCAATAAGATACCATGGTCGATGGTATCGAAAGCCGCTGAGAGATCTAACAGGACCAGGATAGAGGAACAACCTCTATCCCGAGCCCTCCAGAGATCATCCACCAACGTGACCAATGCCGTCTCCATGCTGTGCCCAGGCCGGAAGCCAGACTGGCGCGAATCCAGATAGACAGTTTCCTCCAGGTGCTGGGGGAACTGTTGCGCCACCACACTCTCGACAACCTTCACCAAAAAGCGAAGGTTGGAGACAGGACTGTAGTTGGCCAAAACAGCCGGATCCAGGGAGGGCTTCTTGAGGAGGGGTCTTACCACCACCTCTTTCAAGGCGGTCGGCATAAATCCCTCACTCAAAGAAGCGTTGACAATTCCCTGGAGCCAGCCTCGTGTCACCTCCCAGGAGGCCAGTACCAACCAGGAGGGGCACGGGTCCAGTAAACATGTGATGGCATTCAGTCGCCCAAGCATCCTGTCCATGTCCTCAGGAGTCACAGGATCGAACTCTTTCCAAATAACAGTCTCAAGACCTGCGTCCGTCAGCCCGTCTGAACTAGCCCAATCGGAGGCTAACCCGTCCCGAATCTGATCGATTTTATCATGCGGATAGCCTTCAAATTCCTCCGCACGACCCTGCAAAGGGGCATCCCGCGTCCTCTGATGAAGGAGGGAGCGGGTCACCCGAAACAGGGCGGCGGGTCGGCTATCTGTAGACACGATAAGAGCAGAGAAATAATTACGTTTTGCCGCTTTTATCGCCACTAGGTAGGTTCTTAAATGCGACCTTACCAGTGTCCGGTCAGATTCGGCGCAGGTGGTCCTCCAAATGCTCTCTAGGCATCTCCTTCGATGCTTCATCACCCTCAGCTCCTCAGAGAACCAAGGAGCCAATGCCCCCGCCCCAGGCTCCGGAGGTGAGAAATGGGCCTGTTTCAGTCCTTCCAGGAGGCTCATTTTTCACCCTCCCCGAGCCTCTGTGTGGGCCCTGTACTTACCTGGTACCCCAAACAGACCTCATGGGGACTCCTGGGAGGAGAGGGGCAGAGTGGGAGGGGAGGGGAGGGGCAGGGTGGGTGGGGCCAGCCAGGGGTGGGATTTTCAGAATCTCCAAACTGGGCAGATTCTTAGCTAGTGGTTGTCCTGAACCCATGCAGCAACCCATCCCTGGATGTAACATCTTTGTTGGTATTACTGTATTCCTGAATATTCTTTGATTGTGACCATATATTATATTATTTTCTTATACTGCCCTGGTAAAGTGTTTGTACAAGTGAGATCATTGCTTCCAAATCAAGACTATCTCAGTTATCCTGGGTAAAAAAAAAAACAAAGAAAGAAACCAACAAAAAATGTAGATCTTTTTGTTCTCCTGCTATAAGGAATTTTTTTTTATAATTTCACATTCTTTTATTGCCACTTTTATTATTGTGATTTTGTGCTCTATTTATTCTTTTTTACTCATGTTTTATTGTATCTTTTATTGTGTGAGATAAAATGTTTTTAATTGCTTCTTTAGTTTCTTTACAACATCTTTTAAACTAATTTATATATTTCCCAGGAAACCTGAAATACCATGCCATAGAAAGAATATTAAACACAGAAGGAGAGCAAACCATCTTATAATGAGAAATGGAAATGCTGCTGATATTAAAAAATTGGGAGCGAAAAAGAAATAATTTGTTACTTGATGTCAAAACAGTGAGGATGTGGGCACCAAACAATCATCTCTTGAATTAGAGGAGGACATTGAAAACCTGAGGAAAATTACTTTTCTTTTTCATAGTCACCAATTCTATATCAATTTGAAGGGAAACTAAAAGTTTAAAGTTGCCTTTGATGAGATGGGTGCCTTTATAAATTGGATTATTAAAATAAATAAATCATCATTCGGTAGTAAGCAGAAATATATAGAAAATTATTGTAAGATACATGCTCGGTATTACAAGACAAAATAGAAAGACCCGTACATGAATTAGACAATAAACAAAAGTATACAATATCATCAAGAGAGCGAAAGAATTGAAATGGAAATGGATTAGTCACATAGCAAGAACAACTGATGACAGATGGACCAAGGCAGTCTTAGAATGGATCCCACTCAGAGATGGGTTGTTGCCAGTTTGGCCTGTTTTGGTCGAACCAGTAGCGATATTCAGGCCTGGGTCACAGAACAGGCAGTGACCCATGTCTGACACCCTCCTGAACCGGTTCCCTCACTGCCGCTGAAGTCGCTACCATATTGGATTTTAGTGACTGCACGTGCGCAGTTCATTGTAAATTGCTTTGTACATGCGCGCAGTGCATGCGCGAGGGTTGCAAACTGATAGTAAAACCAGCAGCAAATCATCCCTGATCCCACTTGATAAAAAGTGTCCATGAAAGAGACCTAAAACAAGTTGGATCAGCAACACCAACAAATATTGTGGACCCAAGTGACAAGAGAAAGTTCAGGACCATCTGGATTGAAAACATGTAGAAGAGGCCTTCCTCCTACAGTGGATAGACAATTGCTATGATGATGATGATGATTTTCTTTAGGTTTTGACCAGCTTTACTTTCATCCATTTCAAAAACAAATCAGTAGGCAGTAAAGGCAGGTTGTCTAGAATGTTGACAGAGCTTCTTCTCAATTGAATTACCATCTCAATATTATTCATTAGCTAAAGATTCAGGCCACCATAAAGCACAGTTCCTCGGGCATGACTCATTTAAATTATTAAGCCTAACCTTAAACTTTAGACATTTCCTTGACAATCATTTTAAAGTTATTGTTGTGTCATAATTTTGCAATTTATCAGGTTACAGAATGTAAAAGACTTGTCAGGGTTTTTTTGCTGTTGTCATATGACAATTAGATGATCATGTTTTCATATACCTACAAGCACGACTAAGAAGTAAAGGACCAATAAACTATCTTAGCACTTTTTGTTTTTATTCTTCAAAGAACATTGAGAATTAATTCCTAAATATCAAACTGCAGCCATAGCACTGAAAATCTCCACATTGAAAAACTTACAAATAATCTAGTAAAACAATATGGTTAATTTAGATGTAGCCAGTTACTTTTCTGTAAGAAAGAAGAAAGAAAAGTAAATCTGTCTGAAGAATTGTACATTTTTATGTACAATCCTATGGTCCCTGATAGGCCATAAAATACATATTCTGATAAATGTCTTAAAGGTTTTAAACAAACCATTGTTTGTATTATATTTTACTATAGCATTTAATTATTAAGCAATGGAAATGAAAAAGAATTGTTTGAGGTAAATGAAAGAAAAATATATATTTCTTTTGACTTCTTAAAATGTGAAGAATCATTATTAAATGTCAGCATTCATTGAGTTTTTGACAATATGTATTAGTAGAAGTTGGCATGAAGAAAACGGGGCTTCAATTAGTCACAATAATGTTGCTCTTTGGGATCTCTTATGAAATTTAATTTAATTTTCTCATGAAACTGAATAAGAAAAGTTGTCAGTGCCTACCATGTTGTGTCAGAAATCATGTATTAAATAGAAAATAGATTCTCTCAAACATTTCAATAGGACTAACATCTTATTATGGTTTAAATCTTTCCAAATCAGAATGTATATACACACAGATAACATATACATATACATGGGTACAGAGGAAGTTCACGAGCCGTGATACCAAAACACCACGAAATGCAAGAGGTAGCAACACTGGCCACTCTGCACGTCCTCTACTGATGGGCTTGGCCTACAGCTGCCAAGAAGTGAAGCATATTTCATGCTGCCTAAGGTTCACTCTCTTTTCTTGTATACACTTTGTCACAGTTAGTAATTCTATTAGTGATTAATTTGTCTTCAGGCAAAAGTCAAAACATTGGGACCCCTGAACCACGTGGCCTGTCTAGGGAGTTCTGAGACAGTGTCTCTAGGCGTTGCCCGTCTTATGTTGTTTAATGGCTGTTTGTTTAACCAGGAAATGAACTCTGGGAATGACGACAGTGTCCAGAGACAGTTTTCTGGGAAAGGAGAGATGTAGGTGGTACAGGCTCTTCAACTATCACGGTCCTAATGCTGAAACTGCCACTTGATTTTAGTAATCGTTGCCAGATACTCTGTAGCCCCATAGCAAAATGTTTTGCATTCTTCCTTCACAGATTCACTTGGTGATAGCAAGAGAGAGTTAACAAAATCAGGATGCAGGATATTTTTTTCCTCACACCTAAGTCACAGACACTCTCTAATACAGGGGTCTCCAACCTTTGCAACTTTAAGTCTGAAGGACTTCAGCTCCCAGACTTCTCCAGCCAGCTTTCCAGCTATTGGCAATTGCAGTGGAGGTCAAAAAAGTCAGTAAGACAATGGCAACCATGTGTCTGAAGTTTGTGGCAGGCACAGCAATTCTTTCTTGTCTTTTAAAAGGACAAGCCTTTTTCTTTTGGAAGAGGGGAACCGAGTGATTCTCTGAGTACAGGTGCTAAAGCAGGGGTCTCCAACCTTTGCAACTTTACGTCTGAAGGACTTCAGCTCCCAGACTTCTCCAGCCAGCAAAGCAAAGCTGGCTGGAGAAGTCTGGGAGCTGAAGTCCTTCAGACTTAAAGTTGCAAAGGTTGGAGACCCCTGCTCTAATACATGAAGCAAACAAATATGGGTAGTCCTCGGCTTACAACAGTTTATCTAGTGACCGTTCAAAGCACTGAAAAAAGTGACTTATGACTGTTTTTCACACTTACAATTTTGCAACATCCCCATAGTCATGTGATCAAGATTCATACACTTGGCAACTGATTAATATTTATGACGGGTACAATGTCCCCTGTAACATGTTCCCCTTTTGCAACGAAGACCTTCTGACAAGCAAAGTCAATGGGGAAGCCAGATTCACTTAAAAAACTGTATTATTAATTTAACAACTTCAGTGATTCCCTTAACAACTGTGGGAAGAAAGATCATAAAATGGGGCTAAATTCACTTAACTACCTCCCTCAGCAACAGAAATTTTTGTCTCCACTGTGGTCATAAATCGAGAACAATCTATAAAATAAATTCAAAATGTGGTACATTGCAACAATTACATTGAAATATGTAAACATATTAAAAAAAACCCTCAAATAAAGTCTAAAGGCCTGTAGTTTATTGAACATCAGTTCTCAATATTAGAAAAGATACCTTGTCAAAATACTGGATTTATTGGAGAAACGATTTATTGAAGGAAACAAAGACTATTAAAAAACACACACCAATTTCCACAGGCATATCACAATTACAAACCACAGGAAATGCCATAACAACAATAGTTACCAAATTAGTCAACAACTGAGATAAAGTGTTATATATGTCCTTATCCGTTTAGCATTTTAGTTATAAAATAATCTCTCTAAACTCATGCTCCAAAAATAGAAAGCCAGCATTCACCATATTGCAGCCTTACTGCCTGTTTTGATACCGGACATGCTTTAGCACAGGGGTCTCCAACCTTTGCAACTTTAAGTCTGAAGGAATTCAGCTCCCAGAATTCTCCAGCCAGCAATTCTCCAGCCAGCAAAGTCTGGCGGCTGAAGTCCTTCAGACTTAAAGTTGCAAAGGTTGGAGACCCCTGCTTTAGCACCTGTACTCAGAGAATCACTCGGTTCCCCTCTTCCAAAAGAAAAAGGCTTGTTCTTTTAAAAGACAAGAAAGAATTGCTGTGCCTGCCACAAACTTCAAACACATGGTTGTCATTGTCTTATTGACTTTTTTGACCTCCACTGCAATTGCCAATAGCTGGAATTATCTCCTAAAGCTTAGGAAGCTCCAAAAATAACATTCATAATGTATTTTTTAAAGAAAAAACAATAAAGCTATTACTTATTGTTATATTGTTATTTATTTGAATTTATAAGCCTCCCAGCTCCAATGGACACTAGGCAGCATAAAGCTATGTTAAATGTAACTTCTTTAGTCTGTCTGCTTAAAACCAAGATTGTTTGTATAATAGATAATAGATATAAAATAACATAATTTGATTTGACTTATGTTTCTTTGTATCTAAGGAGATTGTTCTGTCTATGAACCGTGGTGCCACAGTGGTTAGAATGCAGTACTGCAGGCTACTTCTGCCGACTGCCTGCTGCCAGTAGTTTAGCAGTTTGATTCTCACCAGCTCAACGTTGACTCAGCTTTCCATCTTTCTGAGGTAAGTAAAATGAGAATTCAGATTGTTGTTGGGAGCAATATACTGACTCTGTAAACCACTTAGAGAGGACTGTAAAAGCACTGTGAACCGGTATATAAGTCTAAGTGCTATTGCTATTGCTATCTGTCAAGCAACAAAGTCTAACAAAAATCTGTTATCTGTTATCTACAGACATCAATATGCAAACAAAAAGGATGGGGCTACACTAGGGGTAGTCAACCTTTTTATACCTACCACCCACTTTTGTATCTCGGTTAATAGTTAGATTTTCTAACTGCCCACCGGTTCCACAGTAATGGTGATTTATAAAGTAGGGAAGTCAATTAAATAAAAAAAAGGAAAGTGCTTCAGTATCGGACAAAACTCCTACTGCCCACCATGAAAGCTGGAACGCCCACTAGTGGGCGGTAGGGACCAGGTTGACTACCACTGGGCTACACAATCAAGATGCCTTATTGATTTCTTGACACATACAGTACATGGATACAGTACATGAATACTTCCTGAAAACTGATTGGTGCTGAGATTTGGTTGTAATTTGCATTAGGGACTTTCTAGGTTATTATAACGAAAGCCTGTGACATTAACATGAGAATCTTACTAAGAATCGGAATATTAGCTAAGAAGTTATTGTTCCAGGAAAAATATATTGTTGATTTTCCTAAGGAAAAGAATTAATATCTTTAAAGTCTTCTGGCTCTGATATAGTAAATGAGTAACACCAACCATAAACTTCTTGCTTGGGGAAGAGTGAAGTGGTTGCTTCAGGTAGCTGAATTAATGTCACGAAAAGGCAGCAAACTGTTGGTGATTTAAAATGTTATTGTTGTAGTTTTACTGTGAGGAAACAATTTTCTGGCTCAGGTGCCCTAGGTGCTAGGATCCTGAGCTGGAATGGAGTATTTGCTAATCTGACCCAAGCAGCAAAACCATTTTTACAAGTAAACTTGCATCTGCTCTCTGACGGGATGTAGCCTAATACAGATATACAGGTAGTCCTTGACTTACGACCACAATTGAGTCCAAAATTTATGTTGTCAGGTGAGATATTTGTAAAATGAGTTTGGCCCCATTTCATGACCTTTCTTGACGCAGTTGTTAAGTGAATCATTGTAGTTGGTAATGAATCTGTTTTACCCATTGATTTTGCTCGTCAGAAGGTCGCAAAAGGTCATCACGTGATCCCGTCACACTGCAACTGTCATAAATGTGAGTCAGTTGCCAACTGTCTGAATTTGGATGACGTGACCATGGGGGATGCTGCAATGGTCGTAAGTGTGAAAAATGGTCACAAGTCACTTTTTTCAGTGATGTTGTAACTTTGAACGATCACTAAATGATCTATTGTAAGTCAAGGATTACTTATAATGCTGGCTCTGGAGAACCCATGGTGGGTAGATGAGGGTTGAGTAACTGCTTATACTATAAGTATCCTTGACTTATGATCATAATGGAGTCTATCAATTATGGTCATAAATCATGTGTCATAAAATGGCTCATCAAATGACTTAATTTTACAAACTTTTTTTTTGTAGCGAACACAATGGTGGCTAAGGGATTGTTATGGGCAAACCCTATGGTCATTAAGTGAAGCCATTTTTGACTTTTTGGCATTTTTCAGTTTCAAAACTGAGCCTAATCTCCCTTCCGTCTCTAAAATCAGTAAATCTTTATATATTGTTTTAACACCAATCTGTCCTGCAAAGAAAGCAGCGATATTGATTGGATTTACTTTTATTTGCACTTCTTTTACTGCTGACTCCAATATTTATCTATTTAGTTATTCAATTGATATGGCTGCCCATCTCAAACAAGTGTGTACAAGGCAAGAGATAAACAATGTAATCATAAAGGAAGATCAGAGAGAATTAGTCTGCTTCTCAAAATTACTGCATTCTGTATTGTTCATTTTGCCACTGTATTGTTCCTATTTAAAACATATATTGCTAACAAACCGCCCATCAATCTGAGGCAAAGAAATTCCTAAAAGCATATGAGCAATATTTTTCCAAGTTAAAATTGCATTCTGGAAATTCTGTCTCTTTTCCCCATCTTGGAGGGCTAGGCCAGGTTATTTGCTGGGGTGGAGGATCTTATTAATTGCACAAAACCTCTGTTGGGGTGGGGGGGAGTTTCTAATTTTGTCTCTTCCTTAGAAGGACATTCACTCCAGCAAAAATATAGCATATGCTTAAAGTCTTTGCAAAAAAAGCAAGGACTGTGTACTTGCTTCATTATATGAAGGTCAAAGGTTTGCAAAACAGAATGATTAATGGAGCCTGGAAACCAATCCCACCCAATTGAAAGATAAGGAACAGTAAAGACAATTTGACAAGCTGCAAAAATGAGGCTGTTGTTGCTTGGTTCTTTGCAAAATCTTTGTGGCCTAGCCTGCTATTTCCTTTATTTGCAGACAGGCCTGTTCTGCATTCCGTGATTATTCACACACCCCTATGCCACAGCTTTCTGGCACCTCACCGGGGTGGAGTGAAGCGATGTCTCACTCCCAATGATAACTCAGATATCAAGTACATTATCTATGCATGTTAAACCATTTCTATATCAAGGTCTTCTCGTTTCCTGAAATATAAGGTGGTGTTTTTCCCTCCAGAAATAAAAAAAAACAAATACTAGCATTGTAGGCATTGTGGAATACGGAATACTTCTGTCAGGTTTTATTTTTTAAATATTTGGCTCATGGTCGTTTAATTTATTTCAGCCAAACAAATAAGGTGTTAGCAATGTCCCATTGTAGAGACATTAGCAATTCTGAGTCAATTGAAGAGTTTAAGATCTTACGGTGAAGCACGCGTTCCATTTATATAGAGGGGAAATGGTCTTCAGAATATTGGAGTAGCTTTTTTGGTCATTCCTCCCTTAGATTGAATTGGTTTTCATTTGAATTTAAAACACAATTCTTCAATGCAAATGGTGAAACAATCAGTTGAATATTAACATGCATTATATAGGTAGTCCTTGACTTACGACCACAACCGACTCCAAAATTGCTGTTGTTAAGCGAGACAGTTGCTAAGGGAATTTTGCCCCATTTTGCAACCTTTCTTGCCATGGTTTGTTAAGCGAATCACTGCAGTTGTTAAGTTGATAACACAGTTGTTAAGTGAATCTGGCTTCCCGATTGCTGTTGCTTGTCAGAAAGACGCCAAAGGTGATCACGTGACATTGCAATTGTCATAAATATGAATCATTTGCCAAGCTTCTGAATTTTATTCATGTGACCATGGGGATGCTGCCAGATTCATCAGTGTGAACAATGGTCATAAGTTGCTTTTTCTATGCAGTTGTAAGTTCAAATGGTTACTAAATGAGCAATTGTAAGTTGAGGACCATCTGTACTTACAGTAATTAGTATACACAAATGACAAGCAAATTATCACAATGGCTACCTTTTCATGTGCAAGAAATTCAAATAGGATATGATTTAGGGCAGGGGCCTCAAACTGGCAGTCTACGGGGTGGATGCGTCATGCGCAGGCCACGCCCACCCCAGCTCTACAAAGGGAAAAACCATTGTGAAACATCACGTGATGGCAGCGTGATGTTACGAGTTTGACACCCATGATTTAGGGCATACATCATTTAACACATGTGTAGTAAACAATAACATTGTACCATATTTAAGGATTAACAGGGATTATATTTGAAAATTCAACAGAGATATGGGGAGTCGAGGTAAGATATTTGCCCAAATAACCTATCACTGCTAACAGGAGGTGTGGGAGCAATATACCTATGGTATATTGCAATTTTTAAGGTTTGAGAATCAAAAAGACTGCATTTCTTTGGCAGCCTGCAGGTTATTGTTACATTTCTGATCTTACAGTCTGTAAAACCCATAATTACTGTACATTTTTTCATGTATTCAAAAGGAACATATTACAGAAGACAGGTTACATTTTTCAGTATCTCAGAAATTGCTAGAAGTTCTACTCTATTATTTTGTGACACAATGTCCTTTTGTGAAGTCTTTTTTTAAAAAAAAATCACTACACAGTAAGATTTAAATAATTTGCGATCAGAATTAACTTAAATACCACCTCATAGAAAACAACTCTCATGCCTAGAAAAACGTCTCTGTAAATATTTTCAGCGTTCATCACAAAGTACCCATCAGGCAGAAACATATTTTACACAAATCATTGCTAGCAATCATATCGATTTTGAGCCCTTCCAGCTCTCTGATTCTATGTACTGGTAACTAATTTTTTTGTTCACTTGAGACTGAGAAATTCGTAACATTTGCAAGCCAACCCAAATACATACATTATAGTACTAAAGCAAATTATTTCAGCATTTACCTCAGGGCTGTCTGTTTTAACTAATAGAGCCCATGCTGGAGCAGTGATTAGAATGCAGTATTGCAGGCTAATTCTACCGACTGCCAGCAGTTCAATTCTCACCAAGCTCAAGGCTGACTCAGCTTTCCATCCAGGGGTGGGTTCCGACTGGCACTCCTGCTGGTTCACTCGTGTGTGCGCTTTACGTACATAGGCACTTGATGTGCGCTGTGCGCACATTTGCAATGCAATACAGATTGTTCTGTGTATGCACAGAACTGAAAAACAAGATGGTGGCGGCAACAACAACAACCAGGGAACCGGTTCGGAGGCGTGGCAGGCCTGGGTCACTGCCAGTTCCACCGATCCAGGCCACCAAACCATTATCAGTTTGGCTGAACCAGTCCGAACCAGTAGGAACCCACCACTGCTTCCATCCTTCCGAGATCAATAGGAGACCCAGATTGTTGAGAGCCATATGCCGATTCTGTAAACCGCTTAGAGAGGGTTGTAAATAACCATGAAGCGGTAAATAAGTCTAAGTGCTATTATATTGCTAGTAGCTGCACTTCTGATTCTCTAGCAGGCTTTATTCCTAGTACCTATTGCATTGGATCCTCACAATCTTAGGATGCCTCCATTCATGTTTTTCACGCAGAGATCTAAATTTCAATCCACCCCATTCCCAGTTCTGTCTTCTTGTTGTTTGATTTTTTTATAAATAAATGTTAAGATTGCAAATGAAGGGAGATCATTTTGCCAAACAGAGTAAAGTACTAATCAATATGGCTAGATCAGTGGTTCCCAACATGGGGTCCACACCCCACAGGATGGCAATTCGATTTTTAATGGCGGAAATTTGTATCTTGTTTAAACCAAGTTAATGGCCCTTTAGACTTCCTCTGCGTGAGTAGAGTTCACTTTTTGAGTAAAGTAAGAATTATGTGTCACAGGGAGGAGGGGCATCAGGATTTTAAAGATGCTTAGGTAGGGCATGACTAAAAAAAGATTGGGAACCACTAGGCTAGATCCAGGGCAGGCAATTTCCAGTACTTGGTCATTAGAAAGGCTTAGTCCAAAATATTCAAATGGCACAACAGCTCTACATTATGGGAACAAATAGACTTACTTGGCAAAAGGCAATTTATACTGAATGCTTCAGATGAATATCCTATCGCTAAATAATGCTACTCAAATTAATGCTTTCCTTGTGAAACTCAGAATCTTTGGGACTCCAACAACTTGTGCTAAAAGATGTAATGGAACAATTTTCATTGTTTTACAATTACATTTACTGGATATGTCTTATCTTCATAGAGTCTAAATCAGAGGTCTCATTCTCGCGGCCCGCGGGCCAATTGCGGCCCGCAGGACGGTATCTTGTGGCCCCCACCATGATATGAAAGTATAATATTAGTATTAACATTAGTATTAATATTAATATAAGGAATCCCTTATGTGGCCCAGCCTCACGCAGACTCTGCCTCCAGCGGCCCCCAGGTAAATTGAGTTTGAGACCCCTGGTCTGAATAGAATGTAAAGTTCAGTGCAACTTCCAAAATCCAAATTGATTTCACTGAATCCTTCAATTTGGAAAGAAATACCTTCTAGTTATAGATGATAGTTGTAGTATGGTAGAGCATGTAAGAATTACAAACTCTGATATTTTTCTTTCCTTATTTTTTATTTTAACATCAATGGAGCACCCTTTAAAGAATAATTAAGCTAAGTAGATATACAAAAGAGAATGCTGCTTCTTATTCCACAGGTCACATTAATTTTTGCACTAAAACACTAGGCAGTAATTAAGAATAATTAATGTTACTTTTTTTCTTATTTCTGCATCTAGAATAAGTGGCAAACAAGATTCTCCCTAATGTATAAAATTATAATTTCAGTATTTATATTATAAATTTTAAGTATCTGTAACCTGAATTTATAAACATTAACATTGTTGCTTGTATCACTTTAATCCAGTTTAATGTTTATTACAAAAACTTGCTGCATGTTCATATGTCATGATTGTTTATTCACAGGTTCTGTCTCTTTTCATACAAAAGAAGATGGACATAACTGAACTTAGAACTAAGGAGAAATTTCCTAACAGTAAGAACAATTAACCTCTGGAACAGCTTGCCTCCAGCAGTTGTGAATGCCCCAACCCTGGAAGTCTTTAAAAAGATGTTAGACAGCCATTTGTCTGAAATGGTATAAGATTCCTGCCCATGCAAGGGGTTGGACTAGAAGACCTACAAGGTCCCTTCCAACTCTGCTATTGTATTGTATTGTATTGTAACTTGTTAATCAGAAGGTTGGCAGTTCAGTGGTTCGAATCCCTAGTGTCACGTAATAGAGTGAGCTCCCGTTACTTGTCCCAGCTTCTACCAACCTAGCAGTTTGAAAGCACATAGAAAATGCAAGTAGAAAAAATAGGAACCACCTTTGGTAGGAAGATAATAATAATAATAATAATAATGTTGAATTTATTGACCGCTCCCTCTCCCCACAGGGACTCGGGGCGGTGCACAGGGAGAATAAAAGCAATAAATATACAAATACATACAAATTTAAAACAAAATTAAACTTATTCCTGTGCTAAAATCCCTTAACTAAAAATTCCCACTAAATATATATATACATTTAAAAACCCATAGAGAGAGAGACTACCCTAGGCCGGCCAGGTGGAAAAGATGAGTCTTCAATTTCAAGCGGAAGGAGCGGAGGTCCATGGTCGTTCTGATATCGGGGGAAAGGTCGTTCCAGAGGGCCGCCACAGAGAGAGCCCTTCCCCTGGGTGTCGCCCGCTGACAAAGTCTAGTGGACGGCACCCGGAGAAGTCCCTCTCTGTGGGAGCGAATCGGCCGTGAGGATGTGTGAGGCAGGATCCGATCCCGCAGATAGCTAGGTCCCGAGCCATGGAGCGCTTTAAAGATGATAACTAACACCTTGAAGCGCACCCGGAAGACGACAGGCAGCCAGTGCAGCTCGCGCAAGAGCGGTGTAATGTGGGTAAACCTAGTGGTTCCCATAATTGCTCGCGCGGCTGCATTCTGAACTAACTGAAGCCTCCGGGCGCACCTCAAGGGGAGCCCCATGTAGAGAGAGTTACAATAGTCCAGTCGGGATGTCACGAGGGCATGAGTGACTGTGCGAAGATAGCAGCATTCTGTGTGCCTTTGGTGTTTAGTCATGCCGGCCACATGACCATGAAGACGTCTTCAGGCAGTGCTGGGTCTTTGGTTTAGAAACAGAGATGAGCACTGCCCCTTAGAGCTGGAAACGATTACCACGCATGTGCGGGGGGAACCTTTACCTTTTAAGGACTGTTAATTTATTTCAACCATCCATAAATTTGTTGTGAACGCCAGAGTCTTCACATATCCTGCTTCTGTATTGGGAAATCTGAAAATCAAACATGTCTGCTTCAACATGGAACCTCCAGTAAAAAAAAAAAAAGGTCTATAGAGAATCAAGGCCCAATTCTAGATTTGCATCTAACCAAATTGCCCCAAAGGTGTTTTGCCAGAAGGCAACTGAACTGATTTGTTTTTCTCTGAAGACGTTTCGCTTCTCATCCAAGAAGCTTCTTCAGCTCTGAAGAAGCTTCTTGGATGAGAAGCGAAACGTCTTCAGAAAAAAAACCTGAAAGTCCAATTGCCTCTTGAAAAAGCACCTTTGGGACAACCCTGACCTAGATGATGGAAAATCTCCATAGACATTTAACCAAATTGTTAGCATAGAAGTGAAACTTTCTTGCAACCAAGAAGGAACAGGCCTCACTCAAAGGAAAAAAGGGATGCTTTTGTTTTGTGTTTTTGTGTTTTTCTTTTGAATTGTAGCATAGAAAACCTTAAGGGGCAAACACACAATTTCAGGGAAGATGCTTATGTGGTACATCTGGTACTCTTACTGTTTTCAGAAGTAGCTCCAATCACTATCACCAAAGCTATGATTGGAGGTTTTAAGGGAGTGAGAACCAATCCCTATCAGGGGGGGGAGGTTCCGGTTGGCTTTACTGCCGGTTCGCATGCACTGTTCAATTAAACTTGTTCTGCGCATGGACATAACTTAAAAACAAGATGTCGGTGCCGCCAGTGCCGACTGGAAAACCGGTCGTGGACATGTCAGGTTTCAGCGACCCACGGTGCCATACCACTACTGGTTTGGCCGAACCGGTCCAAACCAGTAGGAACCCACCTCTGATCCCTACCATAATTATCTTGCAGTTACTGAAAGAAGCTATAGTAACATTTGCATCCAGGGCCTTCCAACTTCTGAACAAGTTGTGCAGATAAGCTAATATGAACCATATGGCACAAAGGGGCAACTTCTTTCATTACCATCTGAGTAAGCCACTCTGAAGGTTGGTAGCCTTAAGGAAGCCACATGGAGTCTTGTGAATGGCCTGATATTATGTGCCACATCGAAGCAAAGAGAAAGAGGAACAAATATATTGCACAGATGATGGTTAAGGACGGAAGAATCAACTTCTCAATTAATAGTTTCCTTCTCCACATTTGAAGTCTCCACAATTGAAATCTTACTGCAGCAACAAAGTTTCTATTTGTTCATCCATTATGGAGTTTCTATTTGTTCAATAATAAGAGTATGGCTACAGAAAGCCATCTGTATTGTTACCACTTCAAGAAAGAAATGCAGAGTGTCAGCTATACTACTATATGTTGTGATTATGATTGCTTACAAATGTTCCAAGCCACATGACAAGTGTATCCAAATGTTTTAACAGTGAAGGGAATAAAGAACTAACAGCAAGCTATCAAGCAGCAACAGAGATCTGACACATAGCACCATACAATAAGACAGACTGATGAATAGAGGATAACATAGCGATTTTGCCTACTAAATTGGGTTTTTTATGCCCTTGAAGATGTACCCATAGGAGATTTCTGGTTTGTGATATTTCATCTGTGTTTGCTTCCTTGAAAATACTATAAATGATAAGTAAAATGCTGTATGTAAAATATCCTCCTTACCTACAATTGTAATTTAATGAAGATTTAAGGAAAAAGGAAAGTCTTCTTTCGCCATCTGCCATGTGCCATTTTCTTCCAGTATGCAGTTCCGTTGTCATGAAAGTCAAGGTCACCTCCATGGTGAGCAGCCAAACGAATATATACATGAGACAGACATGTGAAGGCTGGTCTCGGTATGCCTCAATGTAAACTAAAGGTGAAATTTTAGCTAAGTGAAGGGCACCTCATTCTCTGAGGAGTATCGTAGAGGTTTAAAAATATTTAGCTGGGAGTTCTCTAACCCAATGCCATATGCCAGAATTTTTAATGCAGTATGAGCCTCTGAATTATCAATAAAATAAAATGAATAAGGAGAAATCAATGTGACTTCTGGTGAGGGAGACACCCTGAAAGTAAATGTTCTTTCCCCCCCTAATATTGTAACCTTCTCCTCCTCTTCCTCCTCCTCCTAGCTGCCAGTTAAGTAACATTACATAATAGTGGAGAGTACTTCTTTCTTTGACTGGAGAATATTGCAATAACTTAAAATTTGAAGCAACTCACATTATGCCCACATCGATTTGAGAGTTTATATTCTGAAATATTCTCCCTCTGACTACTTTTTATATGACTTTTGTAATAAATGCAGTTTCTCTGTGCTTCCAAATAGTGTGTGCTTCAAGTAGCAATATTGGGTAAGTGTAGTTAAAACTCTTTGGCCATATTTACTGGGCTGTCCTTTGTTTTAAGACAGAAGGAAGGGATTTGCAGGCAAGAAATCCATATTTTCTTTTTTTAAAAACTATTTCCATTATATATTTATACAACAATCCAGTTGTGAAAGATAACCTTCATTTTTAAATGTTTGCTCCTTCCCAAGTGCAGAAATGTGCATATAACAGTCAGATTTTTGTTTTAAAGAATCTGAACAGCAACAGAAGTAGAGAAGACACTAAAATTGGTAATAGTACATTCAGTTGACAGAGGAACTGAATTAATTGGACTCTGCTGCAAACTGCCTTACTTACACAAATCAACTTGTGTTCCTTAATAGCTTGGAATGGAGTTACCCATTTTTAAAAAATGAACTTAACAGCAGCATTCCTAGTAAGAAATGGTTCATTTAATGCTAAAGCATATGTGACTTTTCAGAACAACACTATCTACTGGTGTCTGACATTTGATTGGGTTGTAAATACCGCAGATGCTATGTTGCTCTTATTAATGTATGTCTCGGAGCAACAAATCTACTTGCACAGGTTCCAGAATCCTGCTAAGATGTTCATGAAACAGAAACTCACAAGATAGATATGAAATGTAATTGTTTGGCTAAGGATGATTAGGTTTGGGAGAATGGTTGATAGGAGAAAAAGAAGTCATGCTTGTAATGCCACTATCTAAGGAGCTCAAAGGTTCCCCTGGCACATATGTGCTAGTCGTTCCCGAATCTATCTCCATTTCAAAGCCAAAGAGTTAGCACTGTCCAAAGATGTCTCCGTGGCCATGTGACCAGCATGACTAAATGCCGAAGGTGCACAGAACACTGTTACCTTTCCACCAAAGGTGGTTCCTATTTTTCCTACCTGCATTTTTGTGTTCTTTTGAACTGCTAGATTGGCAGAAGCTGGGAAAAGTAGCTCATTCAAACCGCCGAACTGCTGACCATTTTTCTGATAAGACAAGCTCAACATCTTAGCCACCGAAAGAACTCATAAGGCCTCTTTAAATATTTGAGGAACAATCCAGCAAACTGATACTTATTCAAGATTTGTAAGATTATATATTCAGTTAGGACAGAATTTCGGCATAATGAAAACCAAACATTTTTCTTAGCAAATAATCATTTCTTGCTTATAGTATAAATTAGTCGGTTTGATGGAGTATTTGTGCACCAGGTTAAAAATTAGGAGATTGTGAATTTTAGGTTCCATCTAGGTCTCATTCAGTTGGATTACTTGGGGTCAGTCACCTTCTCTCAGCCCTTGGAAGGAGCCAATGCAAATCATTTACAAAATCTTGCCAATAAAACTGCAGGGACTGGTCCATGTAGTTATCAGAACTCAATGCAGCCTTGAGGGCATAAAAATTATCAATGCACTATAAAAATATATTTTCTGATTAAAATGAAAATATTTTCTACTAGTTCTGGCTCTCGTTGCTATATTCAGGCTGACTTTTATCTAGTAGATAAAAAGTATACATGAACAAGGCCAACAATTAAACCAGAAAATCAACAAATTACACTTGTTACTAGACCAGCTCAAAACTATATTCAGATTAGGTCATTTCAAAATTCCTGACACTATTTTCAGCAGTGAAATTTACCATGTCTACCAATTCTTCTTAATAATAGGACACCAAAATCTGTTCACAATGACTATAAGTAATAGAAAGTTTTTTTCCCCACAAGAAAATGATAGAGGTGTTTTGTGTTTCATCAGTAAATATTGTTTTTTAAATACACAGAGTAAGGTTCCCATAAAAACTACAACTTTATTTTCTAAGAATGTTTTAAAATAAATCATCCTAATATAGACCAGTTTTGGCTAGTGCTACATAGTCGTTAAATGATTTCAGTAATATCAAGCCTGACATTGAATTCCAGTTCGAACAAAGCAGTTAAAAGACCAACAGCAGTAGATGCCAGTTCGTTTCAGAAACTCAAAAGAAATGGAATTGGAAGAAAATCAAGTAAAACTCTTAGCAAATTTCCCAGGATCTACAAAATGTATTCCAAAAGAAAATTGTATTTTTACCTTGTGGATGACATTGGAATCTCCTTGATTACTCTCTTCATCTTCTGAACTTTTCTGTTCCTCATCAGATGTGACATCCTCAAGAGGTATTACAGAGATGGGGCACACCTTGTAAGGCTCTGTATAAGCACTGTGAAAAGAAGAAGAAAACCATTATCTTATGAATACCCAATGAACAAAAAGCATTGGAATGAAACTTTACCCTTATTATTAGATGAAGATTTTCTGATACTCTAGAATCTGTTGATTCTTACGAAGTTCCTTTTGGAGTTGTTAAGAAGTCAAATGGGATAGGGAGGAAGCAGCTAATGGTAAAGGGAAAGCAGAAACATTATTTCTAATGTGCCTGAACATTCACAAATATTTGCTGAAATCTAAACGTTTGTGATTTCACAATCACTCATAAACTACTTTTAACAGTAGGGATTTTTCTAGAGTCTTCCCCAAACTGGTGCTCATCTGATTTGTTGAACTGTAGCTTATCTATCTATATATATAAATGGATGTGTGTGTGTGTGTATATCAGTGGTGGGTTGCAGCCGGTACGCCCCAATACGGGCGTACCGGAGCCTGCCTAGATCACCGGATACCATTCCGTTCCGATGGTCCGGAGAGCCCACCTGCCCACTCGAGCTCCTTACCGGTCTTTTAAGGCTTCCACACTTCTGTGCATGTGCATGCGCATGGCTCATACAGCGCTTGCGTGACACTCCGCTGAGCAGCTGGCATGTTGCGGAGGTGGTAAGACACATGTGTGTGCTGCACGTGTGTGTGTGCATGCTGAACGCTTCCATGTGGATGCCGCTGGGAACCCCCATTGGTGTGTATGTTCCAGCATAACTCTGGAATACCTCAAGCAATTTCAACCAAACTTGGTATGCAGATGACTTACTCTCTGGAGAAAAATACTGTGGGAATAAGACACCTCTAACACCCCTTGGGGGTGTTCTGTTAAGATGCAGCCTGTTGTGCCTTTAAATGGCTTCTACTGCACTGCTGTAAATGGCTTCTACTATACAGCGCAGTGGAGTTGCCATAGTAACAGCTTCATAGTACTCCACAAGGGAGCTCCCTCTGGTAAAGGGGAAAATCCAACATTAGAAACTATGTTTGGTCCAAACATTTTCCTCCTATAAATAAATACCCAGGCAATGCCAGGTTATGGCTAGTAGTATATAAACCTATTAATCATATTAGCCAAACCTGTCTTCCTCTAGGTAGAAAGAGCTGAGGTTTTTAAGCATATTAATGATTAACACCTCTGCAACCTCAAAACAGTCAGAGGTAAGTGGCATAGGAGGCCAATGAAGAGACAATAAATTTATTAGCTGACCAAAGAATAGTGTTACAGAATCTTGGGGAAAATGGGACTGAAATCACATGAGCATATTCGACATCCCACAATTATTTTAGAAGAAATTGTGCCTGCAGGTATTGAATATTAATGAGAGGTCCAAAAGAACTAGCAGGGATTCACTCTGGCTCTTGCAAATCCAATCATCCAAAGCTGTTTTAATCCCTACAATGGAACCCATTTTTAAAAGCAACTAAAGAACCATTTCATTCAGGAAAATTGCATTTATCTATAATATTTACATAGTTGCCCATTTAAAAACTAAACTCTGGGTGGCACGCACACAACGAAAAGATAAAACAATGTATACAAATAGTAAATAGAAAACAAAAAACTTTGGCACCACAATCATGCTTCCCCAATACAGCCCACAACACTCCAAGTTCACATTATCCCACTGCTGGAGGGACAAGTCAGCTCTTCATGTTTTCTAGAAGGTTGAGAGGGTATAGAGGCCTGCTGGATCTCAAGGAACTCCATAGGGTAGGGGCTGTAACAGAAAAGACACAAGAAAATATTCCACGGTCCTTTCTAAATTCTTGTTCAGAAAAGGCCACTGGACATTGGGCAATGAATGTCCAGAGTGGTAGGGCCAATCATAAGGGAAATGAAATAAAACCAATGATGTTTATATTGATGAACAGCTGCCCTTATATATATATTTCTTATGCATGCAAACAGAAGTATATACAGGTATTTCTACAGTATCAAAATGATGGAGTAATCCAAATTTCATTCCTTTTACTTGCATATAAAACACATTAAAAAGGAGTGGAGCGTCAATTGCTCAGTTCCATCCACTTTCCTGATACTATTGACACTTCCTTCCATAGACACTCCTATCTACAATTTATTTTCCCTGCCACCAAGCTACATAAGAACAGACTTGACCCATAGTTTGCATTTGTTTCTTAAATTAGTTAAACCAATAACAAATAACCCTAAGGTTATTCATGCAAGATATAGAATCTCCAGCCATTCTTCCCCTACAACTAGTGATCAGAGGTGTTCAACTTGGAACAGCTTATATACTGCTATACATTTAACATCTTAAAACAACAGCATCTGCCTATGATGGGACGGACTCAATAGGTGGATAAAAAATACCAAATACAGCCTAAACATCTGGGTGACTGTGTGGCCAACCATAACGTGGCAGTAATGAAAAATTGGTGGGAACATATAGTTGAAAAAATAGTCAGACATTCCCAGGTATATGTTGGATGTGAATACACAAATCGGCCATTGCCAATTACAAAAGATTACACTATTTGAATCTGCACATATACTACACCGACATATTAGAGGGTCTTAGGAAGAGCTTGATGCATATGAAGGCCTACAACAGCTAAAGAACTGGCATTTTTGTGTATATAACAATAACTCTATAAACCAAGTGGAATATCTTATCCTAATGTTAAGGTTTCCATGTCAACTCTTGGAACTTCTGATTGTGTATATCAGGGGTGTCAAACTCGATTTCATTGAGGTACACATCAAGGTTCTATTTGACTATGGGGGAGTGGGCGTGGGCATTGTGGGCGTGGCCAGCTCGGCATCCTGCAGCTCTCTGCCAGCGAAAACAGGGCCCTGGAGGGCCACACGCAGCTCTCCCAGGCTCCATTTTCAGTTGCGATGGCCTCCTGTAGTCCTCCTGAGCTCTGTTTTCATTGTCAGAGGCACTGCAAACCAGTCCTTCGCTGTTACCACAGGCCATATCTAAGCACCCCACAGGCCCACTCCAGTCCACGAGCTTTGAGTTTGACACGTCTGGTGTATATTAATTCTAACTGGCAATTTCTCCTGCAATTATATAATCAATAAATGCTGATCCTTTGGTTAGTCCCATTCTGGCCAACCCAAGCAAATGCCAACTTTTCAATCCCTTACTGCACAATAAATTGATTTGTCCAGGCTTTTTGGTATCCGCCAAATTCCATTCAGCATTATCTAAGGTATCTTTCAAAATTAGGGAATGCCTGGTATGGTCTTTCATATTTTAGTATGTTCAAGAACCTCCTGGACACAAATGATTGTGCCAAAATGGACAAAAAAAAACCCCCCACACACAACATATTTTAGCATATTTTAGCAAATATTAGCATATTTAGCAAATATTAGCATATTTACCATCCAAAATGGTTGACTAAATGAGTCCTTAATTTCTTATTCTTTTTGCATGTAAGAAAGCTGGGATAGAAAAGCACCCAGCTAATTTTTTTAATTTGATTCAAAGCCGGCCCTAGTCTACTCTAATCATAGAATACCTCAGACAGTAGCTCATAACAATTGTTAATAATATCTGGTGTACATGATGAGGCTGTAATGGCTTTAAAATGAACAGCAACTGCTCAGGGAAGAAACTTGTGGCACATTTTCACAGCAAGCATAAAAGACAACTATGTAAATGCAAGCTATTATGATTCCCTGAAGCGCTGCAGAAGGCAACTCATCACCTTTATGGGTCTTCCCCCATTCCACCCACTCCCTTATTAGATACTTCCAGTCTATAATTCACCAAATAACTTTAGGATGAAGAATAGTCAAACTCTTGACTCAATGACTTGGTTTAACTATTTGCTATCTTTCAACAAAGAGTAAATCTTCCATTGTTTCTCAAAGACCCCCACAATCTCATCACTAATTAACCCAAAATGCTGCCGAAATTATGAAGTGTCAGAGATAAAGTTACAAAGAATAGCTCTGTGAATATATATTTGTGAGTTTTTTGTCTGTTTCTATCCATGTACACCCAACGTTTTTAAAGCCACTTAGATAATATTCATTTTCCTTATAATCTTCAAGTTTTGTCCTTCCTAATTTAATTATAGTATTTTTTGTGACAATAATATAAGATTAAATACAGGACAATTCCAAAAGAAAAATCAGTTTTTAAAACAGGGTCTGCTTCAACCTGATCAAGAAAATACTAGCATTACTGATATCAATCATTAAATACAGTGGTACCTCGGTTCACGAACTTAATTCGTGAAATGACTCTGGTCGCGAACCGAATTGGTCGTGAACCGAGGCACAATTTCCCATAGGGTTTAATGTAAATCCGGTTAATCCGTTCTGACCTTGTTTTTTGGTCGTAATTCTTGAACTGACTCTGTTCGCGAACCGAATTGGCCGTGAACAGAGGCACAGTTTCCCATAGGGTTTAATGTAAATCCAATTAATCCGTTCTGATCTTTCTTTTGGTTTTAATTCTTGAACTGACTCTGGTCGCGAACCAAATTGGTTGTGAACCGAGGTGGAGTTCGTGAACCGAGGCGGAGTTCATGAACAGAAGCGGAGTTCGTGAACCAGACCATATTTTTATGAACTTTTCCGTTCGTGAACCAAAACGGAGTTCGTGAACCGGAGCACATTTTGAGGAACGTTTCTGTTCGTAAACCGAATTGGTCGTGAACAGAGGCGTTCGTGAACCGAGGTACCACTGTAGTTTGTATTGGTAAAAGGAAGCTTCCAATAGTATTAGAAAATGTGTGAGAAATTTTGGACCAATCTCCTACAATCTGACCACCATCTAGATGAATAATATGTAGACTTCAACTCCCAGAATTAAACTAGCCAACAAGTTAATTGCTGATTATTCTCAGGGATTAAGCCACATTGGATAAGCTTTACACCAAAAGTTAGAGGGCAATCTATTTACCATGCCATCTCAAAAACAGTTGTAATTCACCTTGAAACTGAAACATGTCTACATTAAAAACCTCTAAAGAGATTTTATATCACATTGCAGTCCAATGCACTTTATATAGAATCAGATTTTTGAACTTGAAAGATAAAATGGTGTCCTGTTTATTCTATTCTGACATGGCAGTCAAATATCACACAGCTCCTTCCACTCTTTCCCCCAATATACAGATGTTTATGAACTCATATATTATATATGCATCCTATTTCTGGGTCACTTGTAAAGTTTAAAAAGTATAATTTGAGTAAATTCATAATAAAATGAAATGAAATGCAAATTGAAAGAATTTCTTCCCCACTAGGAATGTTAAGTATTATGTCAGGGCATTCTTGTCAAGCCACAGAGAATATAATGGGAAGAAATAGATAAAGTTAAGAAAACATTGTCAGCTACAGTGCTGATTATAAGAGGAAACTACATTTTCAGCCAAATAACTTTGCAAAACGAGTTAATTTACAGGTAGATAAATACAGAGTGTGCTTTGGATTTTTTTGGCATATTGACAAAATTTATGCATGTTCTAATTTCATATACACATGATGTAAAAATGGTAGCCTTTTCTTTAAAATCTACAGCTTTGTACCTATAGTTTGAAGTAGTGCAATCCTAGATGTAAACTTCTATTTCATCTATTCTATTCTTCATTCAGACTGATTTTTTTCTCTTGAGAAGGGTCTCTGCTTAACACAGCTGTTGTTATTTATTGTCCTTCCTCAAAAAAAATAACACAAGTGCTAGAAGTATCTTCTGGTGATAACAAAGCAGTGGTGTTTATAGCAGAACAAAGAAAAATTATGCTAACATATTGCCTTGTTCACAAAGAAACTTAAAAATACATTCAGTCGTTGTCGTCTCAAAATCCCTGCTGATATCTTAATGAGCTCTAGTGGGACAGAAACTACCAACATCACCATATAGCTTTAATGATGATTAATTATATTTCGGTTCCAGAATGTCTGTCTGGAAGAAGCATCATGGCTGTGTATGGTGAGGTCTAGAAAAATGTTATTTTATTGTTTCCTCCTCATTTATCCTGGGAGTTGAAGTTCACATACTGTATATGAAGGGCTTTCTTTGTCGTTTCATAATTTTTATTAAAAGTTTTTATTGCCATAGTAAAAGCAAATACAAATCAAGCTAAGAGAAAGAATAAAAATGCAAAGAAGGTAAAAGAGGGTAAAAGTGAAATAAAAATTAACAGAAATATAAAAGATTTTATATATATTTAAAATGAAATGCAAATTGAAAGAATTTCTTCCCCACCAGGAATGTTAAGTATGCTGTCAAGATATTTGTAATTTTAGACTTATCAAATTTGTTTATACTTAAAAGTCTTCACCCCTTCCAAAGTTACAAATATCTCTTCTTCTTATAACCTATGTGTAAATCTTAAATCATCAGCTTTCCGATCCTGATTTCAGCAAGAAGTCCATAAAGGGTGACTAGAGATTTACAGAAACATGTCTTATTTTGACCTTGGTCAAACAAACTAACTTTTTATATTCCTTTCTTTCACTTCTAAAAATCTTGATCTTTAATTCATTCAGGTGTTGTTGCAGGATTTAGTCTTGCTTCAGTTTTTCTTTTTCCCACCCCAAGAGGTTCTTTGAGGCTTTAGCACAACTCCTTTGTAAATCCAATAAAAAATCATTATTATAGTCATTTTGTTATCATTTGCAATTCCACTTATTTCCAAAGCTTCAACTAACTTCTTTTATATATTCAGTAGAAAGTCGTTATCAAGTTCATTCTCTTTGC
Source organism: Rhabdophis nuchalis (assembly GCA_039707465.1). Lineage (NCBI taxonomy): Eukaryota > Metazoa > Chordata > Lepidosauria > Squamata > Natricidae > Rhabdophis > Rhabdophis nuchalis. The sequence continues at coordinate 68,495,775 of CM077646.1, forward strand.
TTGTCATTTGCATTTTTTACTTTAATTGCCTTCTCTGTCTGGTAATCCACACTTTTTTTGCTATCCAGAATTTCTGACTCTATTATTTCTGAAACAGATAAAATTTGTTTCACATCTATTTATTTCTTCATTGGAATATTTTGGACATCGTCTATCCATGGAAGCAAACATCTACTGTATTTATTCGAGTATAACGCGCACACGTGTATAACGCGCACCCCCTAATTTTCGATTTAAAATCGGTATAAAATTTTGTTTCACTTTTTCTCGGCTCAGACCAAGCATTGTAAGTGACAAACGTTGTTGAACACGTGCGGCCATGATAAAAATCATTTATAACGCGCACCCTCGTTTATAACGCGCACCCTCGTTTATAACGCGCACCCAAACTTTGAGTTCTTTTTTTGGTAGAAAATTTTGCGCGTTATACTCGAATAAATACGGTAATTTCTGGCTCCATTCTTTGAGAATCTCCTTAAATATTTCAAATGTTTTAGCGTTTTACTCCATTTTGTAAACCCCTGTACTAATTGAAAATGAAAGACAACACTTTTTACACTTTTACACTTTCCCCCTCCCTTTTCTGCATGGAATCTTTAGTCCTGTTTAGTGTCCAGTTTCTGAAATCATAAAGTCTTGTTATGACTTAAGATAGACAAAACAGTTTGGTTCCCATGAACATCTATTTAAGTTATTTAATTATTTCCAAAATCTTAAAAGTAAAAGTCTCAATATACTTTAAATTTGTCAGAATCCTTACAATTTTCTTAGGTCAAAATCTTAATTTACTTTTTGCTATTTATTTCATGTTCTTTAAGTTCTTAAACTTATGATCATCTTTTTTCTTTTTTCCAAGAAGGAAGGTAAACTCACCAGACCACTTTTCATACTTGTCATTTTGAACATCTCTGGTAGCCTTAGAATAATTAAACAAGCAGTTTCTGAAAGTGATTAGGAGTGAAGCTAACAAACTCCAGTCCACTTGCCAGTTCTTTGAGCTTTGCCTCAGTCATTGTCCTTACTGTTTCAGAGACATGTTTAGTTCACCATGCTTCTCCCAGAAGTCCCACATTTGTGAAGGACTTCCAAGTTGGAGCAGGTTGCCCTATAGTAACAAAGTAGCCACTTAGAGTTTCCAGAACAAATGCTCTGTATTTTATTTTATTTAAAACATTTACATAGCGACCCTTTTCCAACCATTCTCTAAAACAAAGCTGTCAAACTCATGTCCTGTGAGCCACATCATATGCTGGCCACACACACATACTTGGTTTAGCAAAGGGGAAAAAGTTGTGATACGTAACCTGATGCTGTCATGATGATGCGAGTTTGACACATCTGTGTCTAAACTAAAGAGATGTAGTGGTGCAGTGGCAGTGGTGGTTTAACAGTGGCACTGCCAGTTCAACAACCGGTTCAGTGATTGTGTGCTTTGTGCATGCACACTCTGCACACATGTACAGTTTTAAAAAATCTTACCTTCCACATTACTTCTGGGGAGTAACACAGCTAAGGTGCAGCAATCCGCTCTGCCATGCAAATCAGCTGAGGGGATATAGGTAAGTAAAGCGCAGTGGTGGGCGGGCCCACCTGATTGTTGGAGTGAACTGGTTCGCTCCCCAGCTGATAGTCAGAACTACTGGCTCTCCCAAACCAATCCGAACTGACTGAATCCTACCCCTGTGCAGTAGTTAGAATGCAGTATTACAGGTTAACTCTTCCTACAGTCAGAGTTTGATCCTGACTGGCTCAAGGCCCACTCAGACTTCCATCCTTCCAAGATCAGTAAAACCCAGATTGTTGGAGGCAATATGCTGACATTTGTAAACTGCCCAGAGACTGCTGTAAAGCTCTATCGAGCGGTATATAAGGCTAAGTGCTATTGCTAACCAACTTTGAATCAAAAGATTATATTTGTTCTTTTACGCAACTTTTACTGCATTTGCCATTTGCAGCAAATAGCAACTCTGATTTCCTATTTGTTTGCAAAGGCATTAACAGCTTGAGGAAGAATCCTTTTTGGAGAGAATACAGAGAAAGAGGGAAAGGATTTCTTTGTGCATTCTTTATAGAACATGTAGATCAACTCCTGCATTGAATGAAGCAGGCTGGTGGCGATTCTAGGTTTCCTCATAGAAAAGAACTATGTTTGCCTATGATGGCAAAAACTCGGGAGGGATCTGGTACTACCTTTTCTGCCTGAGAAATGTTATTAAAAGGCATTAGTTCATGAAACTAATAATAATTAGTTAACGCATTTTATTAAAAATGAGAAAGTGATACCAGATTCCTCATATTTAAAATTGCTCAAAGGCTGACAATGGAAGCACCAGATATTACTTCTAGAATGACTAATAAAATGAGTGGTATTGTGTATCTAAGCCAATTTCTCTTATTGTTCTTTTGGCTTTGTTTACTTTCACTACTTCTTTCTTTACATCTGCATCAGCTTGTCTAGGGAAAGCATGCACAATCAATATGGTAGTATAATGAGAATGGCCACCCAGAGGAAAGGTTGGTAAAAGTCAGCAGAATTCAGTGAAGGGGAATAAGAGAATAGCCATTGGGAAAGCCAAGCAATGTTTGAAGGAAAGGAGGGCATAAATGTCTTTTGATGCAGCTAAATGACTGGCTCTCTCTTACCACCCTACTGGGGACTATAAAGAAAACATTTCTTCTTTTTTTGTCCAGTGCCTGCTTTCCTAGTTGCAGTTGACTTTGCACAGACTATACACTAAACACTCAATACAGCTGCTAAGAGAATTAAGGGAATTTTGCCAAGTAAAACAGTACTGCCCCACAAAGCAATTTTGAGCAATCAGAAATGCCAATGTATGGCTTAGATTTCAATAAGGTCGAAATTTGCTGAACTGATCCCAAACCAGTGTATTAAAATGGAAACAGTTGTTTATCATAATTTGTCAACCTCATTAGTTAGATGCATAAGGTAAGTATAAGGAAGGAAAGCATAAGGAAACAACAGCCAATGACTTAAGAACCAACCATCAATACCCAAATCAACAATTGAAAAGCCAACAGGCACCATATAAATACCACACACAGAAATAGTTCCCTGAGGATAGGCTCCAGCATGAGTCAGAAAGCTCGGAAGACAAAAACTTCTGGTCCTGGTGACTAACCCAAATTTGATCCTGCAACATTATTCTAGGACACATACATTCACTTTCATTTCTGAATTATTCTGTTTTTCTTCAAAACGAACCATTCGGTTCCATAGCCACCTGACTTTGCTTTTAGAACCAACAATGATAAACACTGTTAATTTAGCGTCTTTATTGCAAAGACGATGATAGAAGTAGATCTGTGCATATCTGTTTCTCGGAAGGGAAGAGTCTGCCTCCAGCAATGTCTGCTCATTCTGTATGATGGGATAGAATTGGCATGCGCCTGATCCCATCGACCAAGCAGTGTCATCTGATGGAACCCAGAAAGTGGTCTCAGCACCTGTCTTCTTGGTCTCAGCACCTGTCTTCTGGAACGTCACCCAGAGATTTGAATGACTCTTATTCTGCTCTTGTTGAAGGAATATTTAAAAACATGATGTTTTCTCCAAGGCTTTGGGAGGGTGGTAGGCTTTGTATGGTGGCATTTTTTATTGATCTGTCCAAACATCATTTTCTTCTATGTTTATTATATCATGTTTGTACAATGTTAGTCTTCTAAGCTGTCCAAAGTTGCCATGAAGTCAGACAGTGTTATCAATCTCTTAGGTACACAAATGAATATTCACACAAATGAATATTCACACACACACACACACACACACACACACACACACACAGCTGTCTTATGCAAAAAAAAAGAAAGTTAAGCTTATCTCTGTATTGCTTATTAAAGCAGCCTAAATTCCTGACTCTACTACTCATTCTGTCATTTTCTCACTTCATACAGTGGTGTTTGAGCACTAGATGACAGTTTTCAGAGCATGGATGTCATTATTCTTCTTAATTTAGCATTCTCTTATGCAAGACATGATCCAGGGGCACAGTGGAGCACCATCTGTCATGTTTTGAAGTCAATTATCTGCCTTGATACCTTCTAGTTTGATTGTTTTATTTTGCGGGATTCTCATCTTTCTTTGTATTTAGCATACAGAGATCCAGATACATATTTCAGAGGCAGAGAGTGAGCTATTTTATTGGTTATTTCTAGCTGAATCTGAAGAAAAAAAACATCCAGCTGCACACTATGCTTTCTTAATCTATAACAACAGTGAGTAATGATAATAAAAGAACATACCCATTGCTCTGCTATCTTTTCCTATTACAAATTAATCAAAAGAAAATATGTTTTTTTTTTAAAAAAAAATGCCCAAGAGGCTACAAAATGGCACAGTATGGTAGGAGCTGCTGGTTCAGCACAAACAAAAAGCACTAACAGACCCAACAGCAGATTGAAAGCCATTGTAACAGCTTTGCTGGCCTCTCTAGGAAATTGCCTTTTTGCAATTTGTAACAGTTTGTCCTCACAGATGGGAAAGTAACTTTTGCTTTAACCCACTCTCCTTCTGAGGCAAATGGACCCACTCTCCTGAGGCAAACAGGCTACGCTTACAGAGAAAGGCATATTAATTGGATAAGGATGCTTCACTACATTACGGCATTAATTCTTATGAATGGTGCTCCATATTGATGAGTGGTACAGTAAGCGAGGTTTATAGAAATGTCTTTCTGCAGCACACAATTTCATCTCTATCACATAGAGCAGTGATGGCAAACCTTTTTTGGCTCGTGTGCCAAAAGCGGGGGGAGCGCAGGGTTGGTCATACATGGGCGTGCCACAGTGGTGGGTTTCAAATTTTTTAGAACCTACTCTCTAGGTGTGGCCTATTTTGTGGGCGTGGCTTGGCAGTCATGTGACAGGGTGGGAGTGGCCACCTTTTAAAATGTGATGAAACTCATTTAACAACGCTCTTGCTTAGCAACCAAAATTTTGGGCTCAATTGTGATGACAAATTCTTTCTTTCTTTCTTTCTTTCTTTCTTTCTTTCTTTCTTTCTTTCTTTCTTTCTTTCTTTCTTTCTTTCTTTCTTTCTTTCCTTCCTTCCTTCCTTCCTTCCTTCCTTCTTGCTTCCTTCCTTCCTTTCTTCCTTTCTGCCTTCCTTTCCTTTCCTTCACATTGGGTTACTGGCAGCGGCAGGCCAGACTTACTTCTGGGTCCACCGGTGGAACCCCCTCTCACCGGTTCTCTAAATTTCACGATCCGGCTCTTGCGAGTAGGGTCATTTTTCACCTTCCGGAGCATTCAGGGAAGCCTCCAGAGGGTGAAAAACGGTCTCAAAAGAAGGCTGAAGCCAGCTGGACATGCGCGCTGGAGCTAACAGGGCAACACCTCAGTGCCCTAACAAATGGCTCCACGTGCCACCTGTGCCATAGGTTCGCCATCAAGGACATAAAGCTCTCCCACACACCGGTATGGATTGTCTTCAGAGAGATGTGTAGCCTACAATATTTGTGGCTTCCAATTTCTTTCCAGCTTCTCTTCTTTTTTTAAAACAAAAACCCATAGAGATAAACCATTAAATCATGCAAAATATAAAATCAGACCATGATTGGTATTTTTTACATTCCTTTGAACACTTGCTGGTTCACACAGTCTTCAAACCTTACTTTGGGGTTAATAATAATAATAATAATAATAATAATAATAATAATAATAATAATAATAATAATAATAATAATAATAATAATAATAATAATAATTTTAATTTATATCCCGCTCTCTCTCCCCAAGGGGTTATTTTGATGGAACTACATTTCCCACATAACATGCTTTTTTCTGGTTTTTTTCCCCAAAACAATACAGAAAAAGTATCAGAAAACATTCTGTTGCTTTTCTCAAATTTGGTGCTGTGTTCAGGAATCATTTTAGAAGCAAAGACTATGTGAAAGAGAGCTTATAGTAATAATTAAGATGTCCAGTTGCATCTTAGCTATTGCTAAATGTAAAACTGGCCCTCTACTTGCTGTGTTTCCCCAAAATAAGCACTTGGCCTTATTTTCGGGGAGGTCTTATTATTTTTGAGGTGCAGGACGCGGTGAGCATGGTCACCTCATAGCTGTTGCTGTGTTGCAATATTTTTTGGGAGGGCTTATTTTCGGGGGAGGGCTTATTTTAGCACATATGTTCAAAATTCTGATTGGGCTTATTATCTGGGGAGATCTTATTTTCGGGGAAACAGGGTACACTTTACGAAATCTCATTGTTTTCCATGACTAAGTCTAGATCTATCAAAAGCAGTTGTATTTTGATTACACTAAAAAAATATAACAATAATTATTGTATAATCAAAATACAACTGTTTGCCTATATTCAAGATGTTGTCTTCCAGGCATTTATATTTTGGGATTTTATGGCCAAGTTAATGTAGGCTATTAGTGGCTTCACTAATATTGCAAGTCTTTACCTCAATTCAGAGGTTAATGATTTGGGATTGTGGCATTTGATGACCAGCTGGTGTTCATGGATCCCGTTTTTTAATTGACATGATGTTTGTAGGAAACCAATCCACAAGCTCAAAGAATCTCACCCTCATCCTACACCCAAGCTACAGATATTCAGCACTATTGCAATATAAGCGGTTTACAGAGTCAGCTATTGTCCCCAACAATATAATCAGCTTTGAGCTGTGAGATACTAGCAACATACAAATGAACAACAAAATGGAAAAAAAGCTGAGGGAGATGAGAAAAGCTCTGTTAGGAGGTAAGATTAGGGAATATATAAACAATGCTATACACTGCAAGATTACTGAATGAAAAAATGGGCTTTGTGGATCCTGCAGGACGTACTTGATAAAAATAGCTCAACAACTATGGATGGTGTTGGCTGCAGAGACACTTCCATCCCCACTGTTCCCTCTTGGCTCTAATACATAGTGCACAAGGGGAAGGTCCCTTCTCTACCAATATTGACATCAAGGAAACTCCCTTCCTGGTCATCTCTGGAACATCTTTTGTATTTTACAAGAACACCTGACAAAAGCAGATTTAATTCTATTTATGAACGGAGAAGTAAAAGTATCCAGAAGTATGAACTCGGGGAAAAAAACCTAGGATTATAACCAGGTCAGGAAAACTTTAAAGGTATAGCATTATTCTGTGGACTGATTAGTAAAAAGTTGCTGAAATTTCCATGTATCTTCTACCTGGCCTGTTCTACATTTTTGATAGCAATAGCACTTAGACTTATATAACCCTCCATAGATCCCTGCTGTGTGGTGTGGTGTGGTGTGGTGGCCTAGAGATGGAGCTCTTGCCTCACAATCAGAAGGCTGTGAGTTCAATCCTAGGCAGAGGCAGGTATTTCTCCCTCAGGGCACAATGCGAAGCGCAAGCTCAGGGGGTTTCTTTGTAATTTTTTAATTCGGATTTTAGGGGGTTTCAGGGAGGAGGGAGGGGATAGTCAGGTGGGGGGACGCCAAATTATAAGGCCGGCCGGCGGAAGTAGAGAAACGGAGGAGGGGGAAGGGGGGGTCGTTGCCACGGAGGTATTCTCCATCAATTCGGTCTTGGGGAGGGGCAGGGGCGGTGGGAGATGGGATGGACATCGGTTGGAGGACCGTGGCCGCTGGCTACAGGCGGTCACGCACTCCGACCTCCCATGCTCCCATCGCAGACTAGGAGGGCAAGAACCACAGACCCGGGGCCCTAGGCTGATGCTATGCAACGCCAGGTCCGTGGTACAAAAAGCCCCCCTCATCCATGACCTTGTGTCAGAGGGGGACCCGGACCTGGTAGGTATTACGGAAACCTGGTTGGGCCACGAGGGAGGACATCCCCTCGTAGAAATGTGCCCACCAGGATACCGAGCCTTTCATCAGCCTAGGGCCCTAGGGAGGGGTGGGGGGGTGGCGATTATGGTTAGGGAAGGTCTTGAGCCAAAGGAGACCACGATCCCTCAGACGACCGGGTGCGAGTCCCTCCTTGTGAAGTGGGGCCTAGGGAGGCAGTTGGGCGTGTTAGTTGTATACCTGGCTCCTCGCTCTACAACAACAGCCCTGCCCGAGCTCCTAGAGGTGATAGCTGAGGCGGCAGTGGAGACCCCCAGACTGTTAGTCATGGGGGACTTTAATCTGCCGTCAGCAGGCGAAACCTCTGGTGCAGCTCGGGAGTTCATGGCTTCCATGACAGCCATGGACCTGACCCAAGTAGTTGTAGGCCCTACCCACGAGGGCGGACACACCCTGGATCTAATCTTCGTCTCGGGACAGTGGAGTAGTGATCTGGGAATAGGGGATCTAGTCATCACACCCCTGTCATGGACAGATCACGCTCTCCTTCGGCTCGACTTTCCGATCGCCGCACCTCACCGCGGGGAGGCGGAACCGGATATTCCTATATGGTTCCGCCCCAGGCTCCTGATGGACCCGATAAGGTTCCAAAGGGAGCTTGGGCCAATTCCTGTGGACTTGCCCCGCGACTCGACTGAGGACCTAGTGGCCGCATGGTTAAGTGCGGCCATGGGGGCCTTGGACCGAGTCGCGCCCTTGCGGCCTCTCTTGCGGCGACGAACCACCTGGGCTCCTTGGTTTACCGAGGGGCTTAGGGGGATGAAGCGCCACAAGAGACGCCTAGAGAGCAGATGGAGATCTTCTCGCTCCGAAGCCGACCGAACACTAGTGAGAGACCATATTAGGACTTACTTAGTGGCGATAAGAGTGGCCAAACGTGAGTATTGTGCCACTCTTATTGCATCCGCAGATAACCGCCCTGCCGCCCTGTTTGGGGTGACCCGCTCCCTCCTTCAACAGAGGCCGCGGGAAGCCCCTTTACAGGGTCGAGCAGAGGAATTTGGGATTTATCTGCAGGAGAAAATCACTCGGATTCGGAACGAGTTACCCTCCATCGACAGTGGCCCAGTCGAGCGGGCCGAGGCTGTTCTTGTGACACCATCTTGGGAGGAGTTTGATTTTGTTACCACCGAGGATATGGACAAGTTGTCAAAGAGACTTAGGGCTACCACATGTTTATTGGACCCGTGTCCCTCCTGGCTTGTACTGGCATCCTGGGAGACGACACGAGGCTGGCTCCAGGGCATTGTCAACGCATCTTTGAGTGAGGGGTCCTTGCCTGCCGTCTTGAAAGAGGCGGTAGTAAGGCCCCTCCTCAAGAAGCCGTCCCTGGATCCAGCATTATTAGAGAACTATCGTCCCGTCTCCAACCTCCACTTTTTAGTGAAGGTTGTTGAGAGTGTGGTGGCTCAACAGTTTCCGCGACACTTGGAGGAAGTTGATTATCTAGACCCGCGCCAGTCCGGCTTCCGACCCGGGCACAGCACCGAGACGGCATTGGTCGCGTTGGTTGATGATCTCTGGAGGGCGCGGGATAGAGGATATTCCTCTATCCTAGTCCTATTAGACCTCTCAGCGGCTTTTGATACCATCGACCATGGTATCCTATTGCGCCGACTGGGGGGGTTGGGGTTGGGAGGCACCGTTCTGCGGTGGTTCTCATCCTACCTCTCTGGTCGGTCGCAATATGTGTTGACAGGGGGGCAGAGGTCGGCCTCGAGACCCCTCATATGTGGGGTTCCTCAGGGGTCGGTCCTCTCGCCCCTCCTATTCAACACATATATGAAGCCGCTGGGTGAGATCATCCGTGGTTTTGGGGTGGGATATCATCTGTACGCTGATGATACTCAGTTGTACTTATCCACCCCAGACCACCCCAACGATGCCGTCGAGGTTATGTCCCGGTGCTTGGAAGCCGTACGGATCTGGATGGGTGGTAACAAACTCAGGCTCAACCCGTCCAAGACTGAGTGGCTGTGGCTTCCGGCGCCTCGGTTCAGCCAGATTATTCCAACTCTGGCCATTGGGGGCGAAACACCGGCCCCCGTGGAGAGGGCGCGCAATTTGGGTGTCCTCCTGGATTCCCGGCTGTCTATGGAAGATCATGTGGCAGCCGTGGCCAGGGGGGCGTTTCATCAGGTTCGCCTGATGCGCCAATTGCGCCCCTTACTGGACCGGGGGGCCTTACGCACAGTCACTCAAGCACTCGTCACCTCTCGACTCGACTACTGTAATGCTCTCTACATGGGGCTTCCCTTGAGGTGCACCCGAAAGCTGCAGCTAGTCCAGAACGCAGCCGCGCGGGTGATTACGGGAGCGCCTAGACACTCCCACATAACACCTATCCTGCGCGAGCTGCACTGGCTTCCTGTGGTCTTTCGGGTGCGCTTCAAGGTTTTAACGACCATCTTTAAAGCGCTCCATGGCTCGGGGCCTAGTTATATGCGAGACCGCCTCCTGCCCCATACATCTCTTAGACCGATACGCTCCCACAGAGAGGGCCTCCTCAGGGTGCCGTCGGCTGGACAATGCCGACTAGCGACACCCAGGGGGAGAGCCTTCTCTGTGGCGGGCCCAGTCCTCTGGAACGACTTACCCCCTGAACTCCGCACCATCTCCGACCTCCGCCTCTTCCGCAAGTGTCTGAAGACACACCTATTTCACCTAGCCGGCCTAGCGTAACCTCCACACTGACCATTAGATAGTTTTTAAACTTGGGATTTTAATTTGGTTTTAGCGCAGGGTTTATTTATTAAAATAAGTATTTTAAATTTCATATATTTTATATTTTGTATGTATTTTAACATCCCTGTGCGCCGCCCTGGGTCCTAACAAGGAGAAGGGCGGGATATAAATTTAATAAAATAAAATAAAAAATATCTCCTGAACAGAACTCTGCATTGGTGACAGGAAGGGCATCCAGCCATTTAACACTCTGCTAGCTCCATTCAGTTGCCCAGACTCCACCCCGCTAGGCATTAAATGATGATGATGATGAGTGCTTTAGAGCCCTCTATAAGCAGTTTTACCAACCTTAGAAGGATGAAAGGCTAAGTCAACCTTGAGCCAGTCAGGATTGAACCCCAGTCTGTGGGCAGAGACTGTGGGCAATGTGCCATTCTAATTTGTGCCATTGTAATCTGTGCCATCAAGGGTTGATGGAACAGAAATAAGAGTTTTTCATCTTAGTAGCCACTTCAGAACAAAGAATGAACTCAATAGGACAGAAAGCATTAGCCAATATATTTAAAAAGAAATAGTTCCTACATCAGAAAGGATTATAATGAGAACATAATCAAAATGCTCAAGGAGTGTCATCTGAAAAATTTGCAAACACTATAAAATATATAAAACTCCATGCGTATACAATATTCTATGTGGACATACCTATCTCTCAATCTTTCCGAACTATTTTTGCAATATGTTCTTTAAAATGCATATAAAACCTAGTCAATTTAAGGCGATTCTCTTAAATACTATTGGAAGGCTAATATTTGTTTATATAATTAACTATTAAAAAGTCACCAATTTTAAAAGTCAATATATGAAGGGCAGTTTCTTAATTCAGCAAAAATATTCTTCTTCAGTTCATTAAACTCATTGCTAAATAAAACTTAGCAATAAACTTTAATGTGACAGCAAAAAAGAGAGAAAAATTCAAAAAGTATGCTAATAAGCGTGTTTAAGCAAATAGGAAGGAATGGCAAGGAAATATGACCTATAGCTCATAATAGCACAACAGACGTTTTAATCCTTAACTAATTCAATTTTTGTAGCAATGATATGGCTGAATGAGAGCAGATGTAGAAGTGTTATTTTCTGTTCTTCCATTCCAAAAGCTACCCAGCACATTTGAAGAGTAATGGCTCCTCTGAGATTACAGGACCTTAAATTAACTGTCTTGGTAAAAGAAGAGGCAACAAAAATAATTCTTTAGAAATGTTTTCTCCATCATTATTTATTCAAGAAAAAGGGTAAGAACGGTTTGCCTGTAAGTAAAATGTTGGCTCACTTGAAGTTTCAACCTATAATTTATATGTTCTCTGATGTGCATGCACCCGCCCACCACCTCTAATTCCTTGCTAGTTCTTATCTAGGCAAACCATTATTCCTGAAATCTACAGAGACTATGGAAAAAACTATATTTAAAATATAGAACAAAGCATAACTTTCCTCAACTAGGTTGAACTGCAATTCATATACTGGTTAAATTATGCAGTACAGCCAGATTAAACCAGTTTGAAGAAGACTAGCTTAATACACAGAGAAATACTAACTGACCAATTGTTCTGCCGTTTTCTGTAAATCCATTGTATGATCATAGATCAGGGGTGTCAAACTCATAGCCTGGGGGTCAGATTTGGCCTGCGGGGTGCTTAGAACTGGCCCAAAGAACAACCCTGGAAACAACGAAGGCATGCAGCCCTCCTGAACTCCATTTTTGCTGGCAAAGGGTTGTAAGGAGGCCATCACAACTGAAAACTGAGCTCGCAAGTGCCAAGGGCAACACTCCCAAGCTCCGTTTTTGCTGGCAGAGGATTCTAGGAGGCCACTGCAGCTGAAAATGGAGCTTGGGAGCCTATTTTCACCAATAGAGTACTTGGGCCAGCAAGCCACTCCTGACCTGAGTGACGTCGAACTGGACATGCCCGTCCTGATCAAACCCACTTCCCCCCCCCAGGTCAAACACAACTCTCATTCGGCCCTCAATGAAATCGAGTTTGACACCCCTGGCATAGACTGTTGGTCTGATGTCAATCTTGCCCTTCATCTATGCTCATCTGGGTGCTGATTGCTGGTGGGCAGGTGTTTTGATCTTTTTCTTCCTTTTTTTAGCTTGTTGGTTGTCTCTTTTGCACAGTATATAGATATTGTTTATGTCTTATGTGTCTAATGATGGCTAATTTGTCAGAGTGCCAGGCTTTTAGAAATTTCCTAATATTTTTGAACTTGACTTGGTCTAGGATAGAATTGTAATAGAATTATATTAACTGGTTGAATATTACTCCCCAAAATATACAATGTACCTCTGAACAGTGTACTTCCTAGCTATGTGTCCTAGAGCAGCCTTTCCTTTCCTGGTGTTTTTCAGAAGTGCATGTTTTCCTTTGAAGTAATACTTCAGAAGAGCCAGTTGATGCAAATTGTGATTGTCCAGAAGATCATGTCATGGAGAATTGGATGAAATCCACTGTGAGCCGGAAGCTGGGTGGTCAGACTCCAATGAATGTGAGAGGTGGAGGTGTGCAGCCTTACCTGGGATTAAGTAGGAAGAGTTCTCTGCTGCCTTTGCTTGTGGTTTTGACCCTCTTGGTTGGTTAATGCGATCAGGAAGAGTGCAGGAAACTGTTGTAAACACCCCCTTGCAGGAGAGGGTGATGCCAGCAGACTTTAAAAAGAAATGATGGCTAGCTAGAAAAGGCAGCAGACATTGTCAGGATATTTGCATTTCAGTATTTTTAGGGATTTTCAGTATTTCACTTGTGAAACTTATATGCGGGTCAAGAAGCAACAGTGATATCTGGACACGGAACCATTGAGTGGTTCAAAATTGAGAAAGGGGTCCAGCAATACCGTATACTGTTGCCCTGCCTATTTAACCTATATGCAGAGCACATCATGAGAAAGGTGGGGCTAGATGAATTGCAAATTGGAATTAAGATTGCCGGGAAAAATATTAGCAACCTCAGATATGCAGATGATACCACTCTAATGACAGAAAGTGAAGAGGAACTAAAGAGTCTCTTGATGGGGGTGAAGGAGTAGAGTGCAACAGTAGGCTTGAAACTCAACATTAAGAAAACTAAGCATGGCATCCGGCCCTCACAATTCCTGGCAAATAGATGGGGAAGAAATGGAGGTAGTGAGAAAATTTATTTTTCTGGGCTCCAAGATCACTGCAGATGGGGACTACAGCCAAGAAATTTTTAAAATGCTTGCTCCTGGGGAGAAAAGCTATGTCAAACCTAGACAGCATACTAAAAAGCAGAGACATCACCCTGCCAACAAAACTGTGTTTTCCCAGTTGCAATGTATGGCTGTGAAGGTTGGACGGAAGGAAGGCTGAGCACCAAAGAATTGAGGCCTTTGAACTATGGTGCTGGAGAAGACTCCTGTGAATCCCTTGGACTGCAAGGCGATCAAACCGCTCAGTCCTAGAGATCAACCCTGACAGCTCTTTAGAAGGCCAGATCCTGAAGATGAAACTCAAATACTTTGGCCACCTAATGAGAAGGAAGGACTCACTGGAGAAGAGACTAATGCTGAGAAAGATTGAGGGCAAAAGAAGACAGGGACAACAGAGAATGAAGTGGGTGGATGGAGTCACCGAAACAGTAGGTGTGAATTTAAATGGACTCCGGGGGATAACAGAGGACAGGAAGGCCTGGAGGAACATTGTCCATGGGGTTGTGATGGGTCGGACATGACTTCGTGACTAACAACAACATTTTTAGATTTGGCCAAACAGGCAGATGTAATTTAACTTTAATGCTTATTAAATATTCAAACAGGACATGATCAAAAAAGCATTGGGCTTAATAGATGCAAGAATTGATCTGATTTCCTAAAATATAGGAAAGCTTTCAGCTTTTCTGCTACTGGGTTGTAATCTTCTAGTGCTGAACTGGCAGGCTGAACGCTGCCAGTTCAGCAATGCTAAACTAGAGTTTCTTAATCTCCTTCAAAATAAAAGGATTGTGTGTCTTACTTTCAATGAAAAATACATGTTTTTCAAGTTTCTTTACATATTGCTTGGAGTTTAAAACGCCATGTGAAAATTCATTTTTTTTGCTACATAAATGAAAATTCATATATATTTTATATCTATTTTTCTCATCTACTGTATATTTATTATATGCATTCTTACTGTATGCATTTTTTTGCTATATTTTGTTGTTTGTGTGTATCACATGTTGACTTGAGAACTGTAAGTGAGAGACGGTCTCGCTTACAGTTCAACATGTGATACGCCTTCTTAGGGTGCCGTCGGCCGGGCAATGCCGACTGGCGACACCTAGGGGAAAGGCCTTCTCTGTGGCGGGTCCTGCCCTTTGGAACGACCTATCCCCTGAACTTCGCACCATCTCGGACCTCCGCCTCTTCCGCCAGTGTCTAAAGACACACTTTTTTCACCAAGCCGGCCTAGCGTAACCTCCGCTGTGACTATTTTAGACAGTTTTAATTTTGGGGATTTTAATTGGATTTTAGCGCAGGATATTTAATATGTTTTAAATTTTGTATTCTGATTTTGTATGTGTTTTAAAATTCCTGTGCGCCACCCTGGGTCCTCTTCGGAGAAGGGCGGGATATAAATCTAATTAAAATAAATAAATAAAATAAATAAATAAGTAATACAGCACAAAGTTAAAAGAAGAATGCTTCCCCCCAAATTTCAACTGCATTTTAAGTCACATGTTGGCCTGGGAACAATGAATTTGGTTGATATAAATTAAAATACCAGTTTGATAAACTTTGATCCCAATTCTTATGCTTAATAAATTATTATGGGTTCACCAGACAAATGAAGCTCTTTTAGAATAAGGAATTAAGTCAATATTCAGCTTTTGGTGGTTCACAACAATCCTTTTCCTTAATATCTTGCTAGACTGCTATATTTCAGACATGCGTAAATGCTGTTCCAAACAACATCATTTATTGTTATCAGAAATGTTAAGAACAACTGACACTGAAGTGCAAATCCCAAACAGAATAAATTAAATCAGGATAATTTCATAGAATATCCATATTAATCTGGCTTTGATCTTACAAAGAAGGATACATATGGAAGTGTGCTTTAAATAAAACGTGTAGAACATGAATTCCAAGATCAGTGAGAAGCCTCCAGACTGGATGTACTCCTTAGAGACCTTCCAAAGTTGCCTCTGAATTATAAATACAGTTCTATGTAATGGGAAAATCACTAACTATGATTAACAATGAAGAGTAATCCTATGAACTACATCCAATTAATTTATTTTTCACCAAATCCAAATTAAATTATGCATTATAAACATATAAATATTTGTTTATATACATAATGAAAGGTAAATAAAACTATCATACTTTTTGTCTGGCCTGAGTTTAATTCTATCCTCTTTGTTGCATGCAGTTTACAATAGCCCAGGGGTCTGCAAAGTTGGCTCTTTTAGGACTGGTGGACTTCAACTCCCAGAGTTCCCCAGCCAGCATAGCTGGCTGGGGAATTCTGGGAGTTGAAGTCCACCAGTCTTAAAAGAGCCAACTTTGCAGACCCCTGCAATAGCTTATCAGATGTTTTTGCACAAAGTTTTAGGTTTAACATGTTGTTGAAGCACTACAGTTCAAAAATTGAGACACAATTTATAGGATGAAATTGAAATAGAAAAGCAAATGTGAAGAAAGTATTCACAATACAGTATTGCTTTTTTCTAAATCCATCACACCCTGAATCTGTGTTTCTGTATTAGTGTTTCCAAAGTGAACTTAGAAGCGATTCCCTTTGGAGCTAAAAACAAACACAGTGATAAATAAATAACACAGGATGTGAAATTAGATTATGTAAAATGAGATAATTTTTTTTAAAAAAGCTTGAAAAGTAAGCATCTCAAAACATTCCGCTAGTATGGCTTTTGAGACCTGCCCAAAGCTGCAGTCCAAGCAAAAGACTGAACTACATTTGCAGTCATTTATTCTTTGTGCTTTGCTTGCTCCATGGGCCCTTGTCCTGCATTTCCTGTAAACAGGGAACACTTCCTCCCCAGAGATGACCCGACAATGAATCAGCAACCTCTGATGTTGGAATGCACCACACCCAGAACCCCCACACAACCAGAAGGTACAATTGGTGCTTGATCATATATAATAGCTCAGTAGAACTCAACGGTGCCTTTTGTAGCCTTCCAGATATCAGGGTCTGTCAGTGTCTAAGAGCAACTATTGCTGGAAACATGACCCAACCTTTTGTCTAATGAAACAAAAGAGCAAACATGAGAGTAACACTTGTTTGCGTTACTCTCATGTCTCATATGCTTCAGTTTTGCTCCCCAACCCCCCTACATTCTTATCTCCAACATTATTGTGGCAAAACCCAATTCTCTAGCATGGCACAATAGTGCCCTCTAAAGCATTTGGTAAGCTGCTGAGAGAGGCTAGCTGGATGGAGTTCATCTTCAATTTCCCAAAAAAGACTGCCCTGTATAAATATTTAAAAACTTAAAAATATTTTAAAGTAGAGAATACTGTTGGCATTCAGTCTGGTGGGAAGGGTTTCTGGTCACTAGAAAATTGTCTGGGGCAGTCTTTACTTTCAGATGTGTGGGTTTCAACTCAGGGATTCTGGGACACACCTTAAAACTGTCAAGGTTGAGACACACTAGTCTAGGTAACTGCATGAATTGAGAAATGGGACATTTTCACTGGGTGCAGCAATAATCACCTTTCCTAAAAGAGTTGGCTTTTGTTTATTCTCCATAGCTGGTAAAACTGAGGAAGATGTTCAAAAAGACAAAGATGTAGAAAGGAAGATCTACTTAACAACACCCAAACACCAGACACATAGAATCACTCCCTAATAATCTCTCCTCCACAAACTCTATCTGTAAGGTGTAAGATACGCTGCTATCTCAGATATTATGCAAGCAATTAGGCACGAGGCAGCCGATAAGCATTTCATTAGGACATCTGTATCTGTGCCTTCCCTTATTGTTCTTTTCTTATTAATAGCCTCCCTTTCATATATAGACATTTGATTAAGTTTAAAAAAAAACTTTTCTCATATGCAAGATTTTATAAACAAACAATTACTCCTTGAACTTCAGGTTTGGCACAATCTTTGTTAAATTCATTTTGTTTGGTGTATAGAAAGAACCCAAATGCTCACACACACTCTCCCTCCCTCCCTCTCCCTTACTCTTACTCTCTCTCTGCAACTCAATATTATTTTTTTTAAAAACTGGAATGAGTTCACAATAAGCCACTTTTACAGGTAAATGTTTAAAGACTGCATGTCCACTCGAGATCCTGGGAGGCAAAATTCATTTAAATATGCATTTTTTTTAGTTTGAATTTATTGAGAAGTACAAGAAGAACACAACTGGTTTTTGCACTTTTTTGCAAAAACTGATAAGCAATGCATAAAATAGTGGAAATTGTATATAAAATATATAGGTCAGATTAGCCTTTGAGTGATCTGCAAAGATTGAGCCTTAAAAGTAAATGGTTCTAGGCAAAAAAGGAAAAAAGATCAGCAATACCAGGACAAAAACTAAATAAAACTAATCTGAAATTAAATTAGATGCAATTAATGTGCTCACTAATTGTGTGAATAACAACTTTTCCGTCATATTCAGTATTTCTATTGGTCAGCCACCTCTTTGGGGAACTCTTCCACTTCCAAAGTTTTGGATGGCTTCCCTAAAGATCATAACTCCCCACATTTGAAAAAGTATAGATAGATTCCAGAGAGAATTACAGGATGCTGAGGCTGATAATATCCAGTTCCCTCGTAGAGAAGCTGTTTTGCCAGATTACAAAAATTCAGTCAACATTTATGATCTACTTTCTGAGACAATTTTTTGTACTTCCTGTAGGCAACAAATAACGTGATGATTTAACTAAATGTAACTTCTGGTTGTTGTTTTCCAGAAATATTGGTTGGATACTTTCCCTGCTATTTGCCAAAGGTAGAAGGAAGTGTCTGGAAACATTACAGAAAAATTGTTTAACCACTATGGATCTTTCCCTGTCCTTAGTTTTACATTTGATTCCTTACATATTACCATTTGTCCTACTGCTTTTTATACAAATGAACATGCTGCACAAATGAAATTTGTCTAGTTATACAGGTAGTCCTTGACTCATCGTTTTCACCTTACTCAAAGGAAGAACGAGAAAAATGTTTCCAACTGTCTACAACAGGGCTGTCAAACTCCTGACCTGCAGGCCGAATGAGTCATATGAAAAAAGTCCCCAATACATCATGTGACACCGCCATAACAACGTGAGTTTGACAATCCTGGTTTACAATAAAGTAGGATAATTCAGGAATCCTGGTTTAGAGTTATATGGCAACACAGCTTATCATTTCAATTATTATACAATTTTATTTTTAATTTTTTTATTTTAATTAAATTTATATCCCACCCTCTCCACGAAGGACCCAGGGTGGCACACAGGAATTATTAAAAACATATAAAATAGCAAAAATAAAAAATTTAAAAACATATTAAATTACAAATCCTATGCTAAAATCCAAATTAAAACCCCAATTTAAAACTATCTAAAATAGCCCCAACGGGAGGTTACGCTAGGCCGGCTTGTTGAAAGAGACGTGTCTTTAGACACTGGCAGAAGAGGCGGAGGTCCGAGATGGTGCGAAGTTCAGGGGGTAGGTCGTTCCAAAGGGCAGGGCCCACCACAGAGAAGGCTCTTCCCCTAGGTGTCGCCAGTCAGCATTGCCCGGCTGAATGTACCCTGAGACGGCCCTCTCTGTGGGAGCAGATCGGCCGAAGGGATTTATGGGGCATGTATGTCAGAGCATGCTATGTATGGGATGTATGTCAGAGCATGCTATTAGTGGAATAATTTATTGATTCATTCTGCCATTATGTTGCTATTATAGATAGATAAGGCTCTATGGAGTTTGGGTCAGGGGGTCAGGTCTGGATCTCTTGCGACTGGATTAGGATTCAAGGCTAATTCCTCTCTTGAGACCTCCCAATGCATAGCTAGAAAACTGGAAAACACATTTAGGCTCGCAAATGTTGTGTACACCTAATCACATATTTTAATTGTGCTAAGGAACTATCCATCTTTTTTGCTAGATTCTTTCCATTATTATTAATGCTTCTGTATTTGTTTCCCAGATTCCAAATTTCTTTGTGTACTACAATGGTTTAAGGTTTGGGGCTACTTTGGGGTCAAAATGTTTGGATGCCAACCAACCAATTCAAAGTAGATAGATTTTTTTAAAAAAAAGATGATTATAATTTGCATTGGAAAATTTAAATTTCCTCAACTGAGAAAAGGCCTTTTGTACAGTATATGAAGCTGGACTTGTAGCTACAAATAATACATCCACTTCTCATTTATTGGCTCTCCTCAATTATCAAATAAATCTGCTGTAACAAATACTACGTCTAAGACAACATGTCCACACCAGATGATTCTAGAAGGAAATTGTGGTGTCAGTGACATGTCTGACTAAAGAAACCAAACATCTGCTTATGTTGCTTGTTATTCCCTCCCTTTATTAGAATCAGCAGAACTAATGTTCTTATAAAATTATAGATAGATAGATAGATAGATAGATACATAGATAGATAGATGATAGATAGATAGATAGATAGATAGATAGATAGATAGATAGATAGATAGATAGATAGATAGATAGATAGATAGATAGATAGATGATAGAAAGATACAGGTGAAACTCAAAAAATTAGAATATCATGCAAAAGTTCATTTATTTCAGTAATGCAACTTAAAGGGTGAAACTAATATATGAGATAAGACTCATTACATGCAAAGCAAGATAGTTTAAGCCGTGATTTGTCATAATTGGGATGATTATGGCATACAGCTCACGAAAACCCCAAATCCACAATCTGAGAAAATTAGAATATTACATGCAATCAATAAAACAAAGATTGTACATAGAACAATATCGGAGCTCTGAAAAGTATAAGCATGCATATGTATTCAGTACTTGGTTTGGTCCCCTTTTGTAGCAATTGCTGCCTCAATGCAGCGTGGCATGGAAGCTATCAGCCTGTGGCACTGCTGAGGTGTTATGGAACACCAGGATGCTTCAATAGGGGCATTCAGCTGTTCTGCATTGTTCAGTCTCATGTCTCTCATCTTTCTCTTGGCAATGCCCCATAGATTCTCTATGGGGTTCAGGTCAGACGAGTTTGCTGGCCAAACAAGCACAGTAATCCCACAGTCATTGAACCAGGTTTTGGGGCTTTTGGCAGTGTGGGTAGGTGCCAAGTCCTGCTGGAAAATGAAGTCAGCATTCCCATAAAGCTCCTCTGTGGAAGGAAGCATGAAGTGCTCCAAAATCTCCTGGTAGACGGCTGTGTTGACCCTGGACAGGGTTTGTGCATGTCCATGTTGGCCCGTTCCAACCATACCAGTTGGAACAGGAACCGGAACCCAGCACTGCAGAGGTAGCACAGGCCAGTCTTTCACTGTTTCCAGGGCTGTCTCGCAGGCCAAATCAAAGCATCTCTTGGGCCAAATCCAGCCCCGGGCCTTGAGTTTGATACCCCTGATGTATGTGGTCACTAAAAGGTGACACTGACTTGATGACACACAATCAATAGGTCAATTAATTAATTAGTCAATTCATCCACCCACCCAAAATGAGATTGAATAAAATTCTCTGACTACTTTCTCCATAATGCAGATAGTGAGTCTCTTGCCCTTTTCTTCACGTAAACAGTCCCACATAGTACAGCCTTTGCTAACTGGAGAACTAGTTCTGACCCTTGATCATTCTGGCTGCTTTTCTCTTGGTTGGGAAAAACTGGGAGAATGGATACCAGTTTGGAAACTAATCAGTCACGCAAATCACATTTTAGGGCAATTATTTTTTTCAATGGCTTCCTTATCAACACATTTCTTTGCAATTATTTCACGTAATTCAGAGGCTTTGGAGAATAGTTTAGTTGGCAGAAGGCTGAAAGAGGGTGAGAAAATGAAGAAGATTTTTTTTTATGCAACTGCTGGGAAGCATGCCAATAAACAGCTGAAAAGACCATTATTTACCTTATCATAGCCTTCTCTGCTGTTTCAGATACATTTCTATTTTTAATTTTCTATGGCTAAATTAGTGAGAGTGTATTTTTGGTGAAGCGCTATCACTGGTCTGATATGTTGAACTGATTGTTAAATTAAGGCAACTTTATAATATACTATTTCATATATGCATAAGATACATACTGTATATGTTCAGTGGTACTTCGGTACTCAACTGCTTCAAAATCCGTTGAATTTAGTACTCAATGTATTTTGACATGAACATTTTGTCCTGGTACTTGTTGTTTGTTTGGTACTCAAGGCCCTGTGATAGGAAGAGCGGGGAATGAACAAGAAGTCAGCCATGCTGGGAAAGTCATTGCAAAAGGAAGCAGAGAATAGCCACAGAGAACAACCAGGAAGTTGTCCGTGCTAGATAGATCGGTGATATAGGAAAAGGGACAGACAGGAAATCCTTTCTAGCCATGGGTCACATTGTTTGTTTGGTACTCTTCATTGTGGTAAGTCACATTGTTTGTTTGGTACTCTTCAATTTTAGTACTTGCTGCACCTCCTGAACCCAATTAATGACATGTACCAAGACACTACTGCACCTTATTTCTATTTATTTTAAAATTTAAATATATAGAAACATGTTATTTACATTTTGATCCTATTTTTTTAATATATAACTGAACATAGCAAACGTACTTAATTTTCCTGCCTGTTATTTTCCCCATTACAATTCTGTGAAATGGATGGGCTAAGAGAAAGGGATTGGCCCAGAGGTGGGTTGCTCACAGTTTACTACCGGTTCGCTTAGCACATGCTTCACATAGTTCGCTGCACGTGTGTGCACAGTTCACTGTAAATTGTTCTTTGCGCAGACGTAGAACTATTTACAGTGAACTGTGCATTTATTTATTTATTATTTTTATTTATCGGATTTATATCCCGCCCTTCTCCAAAAGAACCCAGGGCGGCGCACAGGAATTTAAAATACATACAAAATAATACAACAAATTTAAAAAACCTATTAAATATTCAGTCCTGCGCTAAAACCAATTAAAATCCCCAATTAAATAATAATAATAATAATAATGATAATGATAATAATAATGATAATGATAATGATAATGATGATGATAATAATAATAATAATAATAATAATAATAATAATGATAATGATAATGATAATGATAATGATAATAATAATAATAATAATAATAATAATAATAATAATTATTATTATTATTATTATTATTATTATTATTTTATATACCGCGTCCTCTCCCCACGGGGACTCGGAGCGGTGCACAGGGAAAAATTAAAACATTATAAAACATACATAAATACAATAGAATAAAAGCAAATTAAATTTAATTGTCCCTGCACTAAAACCAATTAAAATCCCCAATTAAATAATAATAATAATAATAATGATAATGATAATAATAATGATAATGATAATGATAATGATGATGATAATAATAATAATAATAATAATAATAATAATAATAATAATAATAATAATAATAATGATAATGATAATAATAATAATAATAATAATTATTATTATTATTATTATTATTTTATATACCGCGTCCTCTCCCCACGGGGACTCGGAGCGGTGCACAGGGAAAAATTAAAACATTATAAAACATACATAAATACAATAGAATAAAAGCAAATTAAATTTAATTGTCCCTGCACTAAAATCCCCATATTAAAACTAGCATTCCCTAACGCCCTAAAGGTAGAGACTAACCTAGGCCGGCCAAGCAGAAAAAGTATGTTTTTAATTTTTGACGGAAGGAGCGGAGGTCCGTGGTTGTTCTAATGTCGGAGAAGGCCCTTCCCCTGGGCGTCGCCCGCTGACAAAGTCTAGTGGACGGCACCCGGAGAAGTCCCTCTCTGTGGGAGCGAATCGGCCGGGAGGATGTGTGGGGCAGGATCCGATACTGCAGATAGCTAGGTCCCGTGCCATGGAGCGCTTTAAAGATGACAACTAACACCTTGAAGCGCACCCGAAAGACGACAGGCAGCCAGTGCAGCTCGCACAAGAGAGGTGTTATATGGGTGAACCTAGAGGTCCCCATTATTGCTCGCGCGGCTGCATTCTGGACCAGCTGAAGTCTTCGGGTGCACCTCAGGGGGAGCCCTATGTAGAAAGAGTTAACAATAGTCCAGTCGGGATGTCACGAGGGCATGAGTGACTGTGCAAAGGGCATCCCGATCCAATAGGGGGCGCAACTGGGTACGCACCAGGCGAACCTGGTAAAATGCCCTCCTGGCCACGGCTGTCACTTGATCTTCCATGGACAGCCGGGTATCCAGGAGGACACCCAAGTTGCGTGCCCCATCCACAGGGGTAAGATGTTCGCCCTCTATGGCCAGTGATGGAGTCAACTGGTTGAATCGGACGGCCGGAAACCACAGCCACTCGGTCTTGGACGGGTTGAGTCTGAGTCTGTTACTTCCCATCCAGGCCCGCACGGCTTCCAGGCACTGGCACATCACCGCTACGGCATCGTTGGGGTGGTTTGGGGTAGATATATACAACTGCGTGTCGTCAGCGTAGAGATGGTACTCTACCCCAAAACCACGGATGATCTCACCCAGCGGCTTCATATATGTGTTGAACAGGAGAGGCGAGAGGACCGACCCCTGAGGCACCCCACATGTGAGGGGTCTCAAGGTCGACCTCTGCTCTCCTGCCAACACAAATTGCGATCGACCGGAGAGTTAGGAGGAGAACCACCGTAAAACGGTGCCTCCCACCCCCAACCCCCCCAGCCGATGCAATAGGATACCATGGTCGATGGTATCGAAAGCCGCTGAGAGGTCTAATAGGACCAGGATGGAGGAACAACCCCCATCTCTGGCCTCCAGAGATCATCTACCAACGCGACCAATGCTGTCTCGGTGCTATGCCCGGGCTGGAAGCCGGACTGGCGCGGGTCTAGATAATCAACTTCCTCCAGGTGACGGGGAAACTGTTGTGCCACCACACTCTCAACAACCTTCGCCAAGAAGGGAAGGTTGGAGACGGGACGATAGTTGACTAATAAAGCTGGGTCCAGAGAGGGCTTCTTCAGGAGGGGCCTCACCATGGCCTCTTTAAGGGAGGCAGGCAAGAAACCCTCACTCAGAGAAGCGTTGGCAACCTCTTGGAGCCAGCCTCGTGTCACCTCCCAGGATGCCAGTACAAGCCAGGAAGGACACGGGTCCAATAAACATGTGGTGGCTCGCAGTCGCCCACGTAACCTGTCCATATCCTCAGAAGTAACAGAGTCAAACTCCTCCCAACCAAGACCCGCCTCGTGCAATCCCACTGGGCCATCGATGGAGACTAGCTCATTCTGAATCTGAGCGATTTTCTCCTGCAGATAAATCCCAAATTCCTCTGCTCTACCCTGTAATGGGGTTTCCCGCACCCTCTGTTGTAGGAGGGAGCAAGTCACCCTAAACAGGGCGGCAGGGCAGTTATCTGCGGATGCTATGAGAGTGGCACAGTGATGGCGTTTGGCCACTCTCAGCGCCACAATGTAAGTCCGTAAATGGGCTCTTACCTGTGTCCGGTCAGATTCAGATCGAGTAGACCTCCATCTTCTCTCTAGGCATCTCTTGTGGCATTTCATCACCCTTAGCTCCTCGGTGAACCAAGGACCAAGGGTGGCTCGCCGCCGCAAGAGAGGCCGCAAGGGCGCGACCCGATCCAAGGTTCCCGTGGCCACAATATTCCATGCGGCCACGAGGTCCTCCATCAGGGCGCGGGTCAGGGGTACAGGAAGTGGCCCAAGCGCCGCCTGGAACCCATCGGGGTCCATCAGGCGCCTGGGGCGGAACCAAATAGATGACTCAGGTTCCGCCTCCCCGTGGTGGGGGGTAGCAGTTGGAAAGTCGAGCCGGAGAAGTGAGTGGTCTGACCATGACAAGGGCGTGATGACTATATCCCCTATACCCAGATCACTCTTCCATTGGCCTGAGACAAAGATGAGATCCGGTGTATGTCCACCCTCATGGGTGGGGCCTTAAATTAATTGGGTCAGGTCCATGGCCGTCATGGAAGCCATGAACTCCCGAGCTACCCTGGATGATTCGCCCGCCGATGGCAGATTAAAGTCCCCCATGACTAAAAGTCTAAACCTATCTACATTAGTCCCAGCGGAGGTTATGTTAGGCCGGCTTGATGAAAGAGGTGTGTTTTTAAACACTGGCGGAAGAGGCAGAGGTCAGTGATGGTACGGAGTTCTGGGGGTAGGTCGTTCCAAAGGGCAGGGCCCGCCACAGAGAAAGCCCTTCCCCTGGGTGTCGCCAGTCGGCATTGTCTGGCCGACGGCACCCTGAGAAAGCCCTCTCTGTGGGAGCGTATCGGTCTGAGGGATGTATGGGGCAGGAGACGGTCTCGCATATAACTAGGTCCCGAGCCATGGAGCGCTTTGAAGATGGTCGTCAAAACCTTGAAGTGCACCCGAAAGACCACAGGAAGCCAGTGCAGCTCGTGCAGGATCGGTGTAATATGGGAGTGCCTCGAAGCTCCCGTAATCACCCGCGCGGCTGCATTCTGAACTAACTGTAGCTTTCGAGTGCACCTCAAGGGAAGCCCCATGTAGAGAGCATTGCAGTAGTCGAGTCGGGATGTCACGAATGCCTGAGTGACTGTGCGAAGGGCAGCCCAGTCCAGTAAGGTGCCCAATTGGCGCATCAGGCATACCTGATGAAACGCCCCCCTGGCCAGGGCCGCCACATGGTCCTCCATGGACAGCCGGGAATCCAGGAGGACACCCAGATTGCGCGCCCTCTCCACGGGGGCCAGTGTTTCACCCCCAATGGCCAGAGTTGGAGTAATCTGGCTGAACTGGGGTGCCGGAAACCACAGCCACTCGGTCTTGGACGGGTTGAGTTTGAGTTTGTTACTACTCATACGGCCTCCAAACACCAGGACATCACCTCGACGGCATCGTTGGGGTGGTCTGGGGTGGATATGTACAGCTGAGTATCATCAGCATACAGATGATATCCCACCCCAAAACCACGGATGATCTCACCCAACGGCTTCATATATGTGTTGAATAGGAGGGGCGAGAGGACCGACCCCTGGGGAACCCCACATAAGAGGGGTCTCGAGGTCGACCTCTGCCCCCCTGCCAACACATATTGCGACCGACCAGAGAGGTAGGATGAGAACCACCGTAGAACGGTGCCTAACAGCCCCAACCCCCCCAGTCGGTGCAATAGGATACCATGGTCGATGGTATCAAAAGCCGCTGAGAGGTCTAACAGGACTAGGATAGAGGAATGTCCTCTATCCCGCGCCCTCCAGAGATCATCAACCAATGCGACCAATGCCGTCTCGGTGCTGTGACCGGGTCGGAAGCCGGACTGGCGTGGGTCTAGATAACCATGTGCGCACACTACTAAACACCAGGGAACCAGTTCAGGGGTATGGCCAGCCTAGGTCGCTACCAGTTCTTCGACTCATTCCACTACCAGTTCAGCTAAACCAGGAGCAAGCCACCTCTGGATTGGCCCCAAATCACCCAGCCAGCTGTCATACCTAAAGGAGACCTAGAATTCACCATTTTCTGATATCTAAGTCAGCACCTTCAGCACCACACAAAATTATCTTCTCTCTCTCTCTCTCTCTCTCTCTCTCTCTCTCTCTCTCTCTCTCTCTCTCTCTCTCTCTCTCTCTCTCTCTCTCTCTCTTCTCCCCCAATGTGTCTGGCTTTGTCATGGGAAAGTATGTGCTCTTAATGTACAGCCTGTATTATCCACATGGCACATATTATTTAAGAATTAAAACCATGGCTTAACATATAAAGTTCATGATTTATAGTTAAGAGACCCATGCCCCATTGGGTTATGGTTAACCTCTTTTTAATTAAAGGATATCCTGTATTCAAGTAATAAATAAGTCAGCATGAAAACGGCATGACACATCTAGAAGGGTAAACCATATCAAAGGACTAATGTCAATCCTAATTGCAGAACTATTGATTTCATTTCTATTCAACCATGAATAGGAGAGATCAAACACTAATAAAATATGGAAAATAATACCTGGGACACAGGAATAGGATCTTTAACTGAGTGTGAATTAGCAAAGGAAACAAGAAATCCTTAGCTTGCAGTTCAGTAACAGAGGTTAAATGTTTGATAGACATTTCCTTCAAAGCAAGAACAATGCCCAATGTTGATGCTTTTTAGCTTATACAGCAGTTTTTCTGTAATCAGGCATTTTTTCTCTCACAGTATCCCTATGGGAAATACCATGCTTATTGCCTTGTTGCAGACCAAGCCGAAGAGAAAAAGCTGGCTTAGAGCCAGCATGATGCTGTGGTTAGAGGACTGATGAGACCCAAATTTCAATCCTCACCTAGCTATCAAGGACAACGGATAACCTTTATCCATCCATTCTTTCTCAGGGTAATTTACTTCACAATTTAGCTATCATATGGATAAATAAGATGGCAAGAAATAGCAATATGCGATCCAATTCATATCCAGTCCATGTTGGTAGTGCTGATTTTCACAAATTTAATTTCCTTTTGATCTATTTCTATTCTCTGCGGAAAAAAATAATGTTTCTGCTGGTATATAGTACCTGGAACTTATGTAAAAAGCTTTTCTAATGTAAACTATTTTAAACACACACTTCCCAGATATACCTTTTTTAAACGTACTTTCTAAAAGCAATGGATTTTAATATAGCATTTCTATGATGCCTCTGGACTCACTGGAGAAGAGCCTAATGCTGGGAATGATTGAGGGCAAAAGAAGAAAGGGACAATATAGAATGAAGTGGCTGGATGAAGTCACTGAAGTAGTAGGCGTGAGTTTAAATGAATTCCAGAAGATGGGAGAGGACAGAAAGGCCTGAAGGAATGTTGTCCATGGGGTCATGATGGGTCAGACATGACTTTGCAACTAACAGCAACAATGAAGATGCCCCTGGAATAGAAGATGTACCAATGCCACCTTCAAAGCAAATGGAATATCCATCCTCTCAAAGAATGGTTCACCACTGCCTGAATCCAACTCCAATTTCTTTCAGCATCAGTTTCCTCAATATATGCTTTAAGTTCTTCAGCTGTGGAAATTAACTCAGTAAGTGAGCAATCATTCTTTTCCTTAGCTTCTACTGTGGTGAAAAGATAGAAGAAGAAATATTACCTCTGTTGGTTTCTACTTATTAAGCAGCAACTAGGGCACTAGATAGGACTATTACTGAGCAATCACTTATCCCTTGGCAATCCCAGATGGTTCCTTGCATTTCTGAAAGCCTTCAGGAGATGAATTAAGTAAAAATATACCTGGAGTGATGTTAGCAGAACACAAGAAGTAAGTACAACCAGACACGGGCATGAGCTCAAATTCAAGCTTGTACATGATGATAAAAAGAATAGGATGACTTTTCTGCTTTATTGTGTCTGAAGAATGTTGGACAGCAGTACTACTCAGAGGATCCCGAATTCTTTTAGGGAAGGATGGTCTGGAAGTTTCTTCCAGTATAAATTGAAATTGTCCACCTGATTATTTCATAGATCAAATTTGTTCGTATTTATTTCACCTTGGAAGCTGTATAGATGGAATCTGAATGAAATGATAGATGTGATATCTTGTAGTAAGAAAGTTTGAAACCTGTGAATCTCAAGGAACTGGACAGGATCCTCTGTAAAATCAGTTTGCCATATGTGGATTAAATCTCATAGGGTTGATTAGATGTCCTGGGAGAAGAGTAGAAATTGGATCTAGACAGTGGTCAATACACTTCGAAAGAAGGAAGAGTTCCATTCCTTCTTTCTTAGAGCCAGGAAAGTTGCATTAGTTCACATACACAGTCAGCCCTGGAAGCCTTTTTTTGTTGTTGTTGGCGTTTCAGGGGTGCCACATTTAGTGCCTCGGAAAATGGGAAATGAGATTACAAGGAGCTGGTGGAGGATTGGCCATAACAACATTCTTTTCTATGGGAGTCAAGGACACTCAGCCTGCATCTGGAAGGGAGTGACTGGGGGTTGTCTCTAGTTGGGACACTGGAATGATTGGGCCATGTGAGGGACTTATGGGTACAAGGGATGGATCTTTGACTTTCTTTTGGGTGGGGAAAATCTGGAACTCTCAGATTTGGGTTTTCCCAGATGTGCCAATATGATATCTCTAATAAAATGGAACTTTGAGGAATCGCTAGCATCGGAGTATTCTTTCATTGGGGTGTTACTTGGAACACTGACACACACATCCCATTCTAGAGGCTATTCTGGACCCACTGGAAATAGCTATCTGTTATCCTATCTCTAACATCCCCTTTGTGTGGAGGGGGGGGGAGTTTGTTGAAATGATGGCAAAGTGACAATTGTACAGTTCTACAGGACATGGATTATCTGGGCCCATATTAGTCACTCTTATGGAGGAATTCAAATGTGAGGAGCCAGGATCTTGTTGTCCTGTATCTCTCTCAAAGGCACCATGTTACAATGATTATACTCTTTCCTAAGTGGGTGAGTCCAGTACCTTGTGGCAGTAGGAGAGGACAGGACTTAAGAGAGTTTATTACAAGGTATCTCAGAGCCTGGTTCTGTCTTCAGTCATGTTTAACAACTACATGAAGCTACTGGAAGAGGTCATCTTTCATTATGGGATGTTATATCATCAATATGCAGATTATAGTCAGGAATTTATCTCCATCCAGTCTGAATGCAGGAATGTGGAATGTATCCTTACCTAGTGCTGGAGGCTGTTTAATTCAGGCACAAGAAACCAGGAACCAGGATAGAGTCCAAAAGTTTATTCTCTATACACAAGAATCTGATCTACTAATGATAATAATAATAATAATAAATTTAATTTGTAGACCGCTCCCTCTCCCCGAAGGGACTCGATCAAGACAAATTAATGCCAGATAAGAGTCAACAGATCTTGGGTGGGGGTGGAGCAGAGGTGGGTTCCTACCGGTTCAGACCGGTTTGGACGAGTACGTAATAACTTGGCTGTCCACACCTCCGAGCCAATTTTATTGGCGCCACCATTTTGTTTTTTGCTTCTGCGCATGCGCAGAAGCAATTTTTCACTATTGCACATGCACGCATGTAGCATTCATCAAGTGAGTGTGTAGCACAAATCAACTGCACGTGTAGCACGTATCAACTGCATGCGCGCCCGAAGCAAACCGGCAGTAAAAGAATCTGGAACCCACCCTGAGGTGGAGGTATAAGGATTCCAGACTGATGATGCATTTGACCCCATCCTTGAGCTGGTTGTGCTGTCCCAACAGTATATAGCTAATGTAGCTAATGTAGGACTTAAGAACTGTCTCCTTTAAGAAACTACCTCATGGGAAATGTAGCCACCTTATGGGAAATGTAGGCAGAGCTGCCTTGTGGGAAATGTAGTTCCATAACATGCGATCACATTTGTGTTTCCTGATTGGCCGCCGGGGTATTCTGCCCGCGAAAAATGAGTTATGATCGGTCAGTCTTTGAATCGCCCTTTGTTAACCAGGATGGCAGCGTCCGCATCTCCCCTCAGTATCTCCGTTTATCATCTCTGCTCATCAGGGGAATAGGAAATCACAGACTTTTTTACACCGCGTGATGGGACAGATTAAAGCTGTCAGAAGTATCTTAAAACAGTACTGTAAATTTTGCTATTAAGAATGCCTGATATTAAACTTGATCTGAAAGAATTCCTAAGCGTGGAGTTTAAGCTGCCTGCCCCAGGCAAACCTACATCACTGGGACAGAACAGTGGTCATCTCCTACATTAGAGCCAGGATGGGATGAGGAAAAGGAGGATCAGGTTCAATCCAAGCAAGAGAGAATGGCTATTGATTCAGAAGGGGCCTTCTGGCTTCATCTCTCTTGGTCTGTTCTGGAAGATTACCTGGAAATGTTAACATGTTCAAAATCAGTAGGGCAGTTCATATGCAATGGTCCACTACACTCCGCACTAATTACTGTGCGGAGTCATTCATGGCAGAATGTTATTACTGTTTTGTTATATTATTCTTCATAATTTTATATACCACATATAATTTGTGGGAGCTCAATTGGTTAAAAATATTAAGAATAATTAAGTAATAAAATGCATACTTTACTTCAGGTTTATCCTGTACATCACCTTCTCTGACCTGCTTACAGTATGTTTATTCACACTGAGAATGCTGCAACCGTTTCCAGGGCCTTCATCCCAGTGATTGCACACAAAGAATAATACAGTTTATATGCTGAGTGGAACAAAACATGGAATTTTCCCTGGCGGGGAGTGAATTATTTGTTGATATAAATTTACAGTCAAATGAGTTGGAGAATATAAAAAGAATAATTGTTTTGGTAATATTATTTCCAGATTTTTCCAGGCTGTTGTGTGCCAACACAACAACCAAATTCCACTGTTCAGCATGGGAAGAAACAACTGAATGAAAGGGGGTCATTCAGCGATCTCTTACAAAGGCATAGGCCAATGTAACCAAAGTATGTGAAATAGTGTATGAACCATTCTGAAGTGTGCGTTGCTAAACTCCCTGGATCTTCTGCTATGTGTATCACTTCTGCTAATACTGTATGTAGTACTTCAGCTTCATGATGGATGTTTAACCTTTCAAGAGAACCATATAAAAGTGATATTCTATAATACAATATTAAAAAAAAACCCTAGAAGGCAGCAAGATTGATAAATGCAGCATACATCATCATTATTCTGCCAAGTGGTATGGATTTTGAATATCTAATGTTGAATATAAACTTTATTTAAGATAGACCAGTGATGGCAAACCTTTTTCACACCGAGTGCCAAAAAGCTTGCATGGAAATGTCACACATGCACTCGTTGGGGCCATGCTCTGGAAAAACCGAACTTCCACGTTCTAGTGTGCATGCGTGTCCAACGATCAGCTGGCCAGCCACATGCGCAGGCTGGTTTTCAGCACTGCCGCACGCACTTTACTTTATTTTACTTTACTTTATTTGAATTTTTATACCGCACCTTCTCCCAGCGGGACTCAGGGCAGTGTACAGGCCTCAATAAAAATCAACTAGTATAAAATCACTAATATAAAACAATTAAAATACAATTAAAAATCTATGAAATAGTATGCCTGGTTTTGATAAAAGCCCTATCTAAAACACTCTCTAAAACCAATTAAAAGCTATGCCAGGCCGGCCGCACGAAATAAATGGGTCTTCAAAGCCCGGCGGAAAAGGCGCAGGTCCGTGATCGTGCGAAGGTCAGGGGTTAGGTCCTTCCACAGGGCAGGAGCAGCCACAGAGGGATCATGCTCCAGAAAAGCTGAACTTCTGGCACGCATGTGACCCGACAATCAGCTGGCCGGCGTGCATGCACACACCAGTTTTCATCACTGCTGCACGCACAAAGGACAGCTGATGGCCGCATGTGAATGCACGCCAGAAACCTGGAAGACAAATAGGCAAGGTCACGTGTGCCTGGCGATATGGCTTCGCATGCTGCTTTGGGCAAGCATGACATAGGTTCACCATCACGGAGATAGACTATTCAGTCAACAAATTTGTCATTCAGCGCAGAGCCCTGGAATCAAGGAAAGGAAAGGAAGGTTTCATATGTGAACCAATAACACTGGGCTGGAGCTATAAACATGGTCTTAATTATTTTTAATTCCCCCCCCCCTCTCTCTTTTAAGATTTCTATCCAAATTATTACTTTTGCCTTGTTTATCTCTGGCAATTTGGCCCTATCAAGTAACTTGAATCAAGTTGTTTATAGTTTATTTTGAGTATGTTGCCAGACTCTTTGCCCATACTTTCCATGGAAAGTGCTCACAGAAAATTCAGGGATAATCAGTTCCATGCTGGCCTAAAGAACCATAGGAGAGAAGAGGGACTTCTTTGTATACAGTCAGTTAAAAGGAATTGCTGAGCGTTAGAGCAGTGCTGTATATGTAGTTCATTCTTGGCCATCTCTGTTTAAAAATCTCAAATTACAATAGTGGTCAAGACCAGGACTTGAGACCTTGAATAACTATTGCCAACCAGGAGAAACAATTCCGAGTTAAATGAACCAATGTCTCATACAGCAGAAAGCAGCTTTGTACAATCATAATGATTAAAAAAAAAAAAAAGTTTGGAAACTCGAAAAGAATGATACATGGTCAGCAATTTAAATATTCTATTATGTGGCCAAGCAAAATATTCCAAGCTAAAGAAAGTAATTCCAAATTAAAGGAAGACACAACCTTGCAGTTACAGTAAGTGAACCTGGTCTTCTTTGATGATAATTCCCATTATTACTTATCACAAGCTATGTAGGTGTAGAGCAGGGGTATTAAACTCGATGTCATTGAGATCCACATCAGGGTTGTGTTTGACCTCGGGAGCTCTAGGTAGGCGTGGCCAGATGGATGTGAAGTAGTGGGATTCAAATTTTTTGACCACCGGTTCTGTGGGCGTGGCTTGGTGGGAGTGGCTTTGTGGCAGGGGAAGGATACTGTAAAATCTCCATTCCTTCCCCACTCCAGGGGAAGTTTATTGCAAAATCCCCATTCCCTCCCAATCAGCTGAGACTTGGGAGGCAGAGAATAGATGGGATGGGGCCAGACAGAGGTGGTATTTACTTGTTCTCCAAACTAATAAAGATTTCTGCTACCGGTTCTCCAGAACTGGTCAGACCCTTCTGAATACCACCTCTGTGGGTGTGGTCAAGATGGTGTGGTCAGCTCAATATCACTCATGGTGGGGGCACCTGTGGTGGCCTGGGTGGGACTGGGGAGAATCCACGTTTGCCAGTAGTTTGTTTTGATAGCACTCTACCAGCAAAAACAGAGCTCAGAGGGCCCCACGTGCCCCCCCAAGGGCTCCATTTTTTTACTATGATGGCCTCCTGCAGCCCTCTGCGAGCAAAAAAGACCACTACGCATGGCCCTCCTGAACTCTGTTTTTGTTGGCAGAAGCACCACGGGCCAATCCTTTGTTGTTTCCAGGGTGGCACTGTGGGCCAGATCTAAGTACCATGCAGGCTGCATTTGGCCTGCAGGCCTTGACTTTGACACCCCTGGTGTAGAGTGATGGGAGTTAAACTCTCAATGTCAACTGGATTGCTAATGACCTCTACTTCCGCTTTATTAATTTCTTCCATTTAGTTGCCAACATCTGTCTTGGGCACCTTCTGTTACAGACCACTACATTTTTGTAAACAAATAAAAAGGCAGAGAAATGTAATAAAGGGAAAGCATAGATGAAAATAGAGACTCCTTTATACATTTACAACATCTCTTTTTT
Organism: Rhabdophis nuchalis; assembly: GCA_039707465.1. Classification (NCBI taxonomy): domain Eukaryota; kingdom Metazoa; phylum Chordata; class Lepidosauria; order Squamata; family Natricidae; genus Rhabdophis; species Rhabdophis nuchalis. The sequence continues at coordinate 68,530,560 of CM077646.1, forward strand.
TAAAAAAAACAACCTGCTGTTGTCTGCCTGAGAGACTTCTACTTTGTTAAACATTGACATAGACTCTACACCTGAAAGGCCTTGCATCCATTTACTCTATAATGACACATCTGATGCACTGTCTGTAGGCAGAACCACCATTATCAATTCCTTAACAATGAACAGATTCATTTGCAATTTCATGGAATATGTGTTTGTTGATAAGGAGGTGCAAATAGAATTGTGTTTGATGAAAGAAGAATCAACCTTATAGGTGGAAAACATTTCAAAGAGAATCTGGGCCACTGATATAAAAAAAAACTATTATTATTACTATTACTAGACTAATAAAATGGTGTTCAGCATCTCTTCAAACTAAATAATAAAGCCCAGCACTTTAAAGAACAATCTAATCCAGCAGCCCCAAACTTTTGGGCACTAGGGACCAGTTCCGTGGAGAGAGGTTTTTCTGTGGACCAAAGGAGATGTGGTTTCACATGCTGCCTGCATCCCACAGATGGGGCTTTCCTTGTTGGCAGAGCCTGGTTTCTGTCATCCATAGACCAGGGTTTAGGACCCCTGATCTAATCCACCAGCAAACCACAATGACTATCGGGTAGTTTAGTTTAAATCCAATCTTTTTTCTTGACGTTTGAGCCCACTGCATCCTATGCTCAGTGTGCTCTGAGCTTGGTGTGCAGAGAACTCTCCACCTGAAAGGATTTGCATCCATTTAGAGAACACCAAGGACCCTACAGTCCAATCTTGAGCTACAAATAATCTCTTCTATCAGTTCCACTGTTTTCTGTTGTTATTTGAAATTAAAAAAAACCAGAAGTGCTTAACCTTCCCTTAATGTTGCCTCCTTAGATAAGGTGGAGGCTAATTTCCAGAATTCTCAGGAAGAGAATTTTAGGAAGAGATAGGTGAACACATCTGCAGAGAGTTGGGAAATACAATGTCAGCAGTGGTGGAATTCAAAATATTTTACTACTGGTTCTGTGGGCATGGCTTGGTGGGTGTGGCATGGCTTGGTGGGTGTGGCTTGGAGGGCATGGCAGGGGACGGATACTGTAGCTGGGACTCAGGAGGCAGAGAATAGATGGAGGCGGGGCCAATCAGAGGTGGTATTTACCGGTTCTCCAAACTACTCAAAATTTCTGCTACCGATTCCCCAGAACTGGTCAGAACCTGCTGAATACCACCTCTGAATGCCAGGGTTCCAAGTAACATCCCTAATGAAAAAAGACTCCGAAGTTCCATTTTATTAGAGATGTCATATTGGCACATCTGGGAAAACCCAAATCTGAAAGTTTCCAGGTTTTCCCCACCCAAATGAAAGTCCAATACCCTCCCAGCACCTACAGGTTCATCACATGGTCCAATCAGGGACCATCCCAACTGGAGAGGCCTCCCAGTCATACCCCTCCAGGCACAGGGCAAGATTTCCTTGAATGTTGTTTTGACTATATATCTCCCATACTCTATGTAATCCCCCCTCCCATTTTCCCACAGCATTGAATGTGACAGGCCAGAAGGCCCCATGCAAAAGATGACTTTCAGGCCCAATATACAGTTCTGTGGGATGATTCTATGGAACTGGAATGACTATTGTATCATCTTTACTCCAAATTTATCCCTTCCATTATTTTTCATATTCCCAACCCTCTGACAAGCTTCCTACACCTAATTCCTAAACGCTCAGAACTGGCACAGCTGTCGCTTAAGTTTGTAGTACAGCAAAGTGTCTTCTCACAGCCAGGACCCTTCATTTTTTATTAATGCAGACTAGAATCATGGTAGCATTTTAAAATGCCACCATAAATGATTAAGAGGTGTTGTCATTTCAATCAGGTAGTTCCATCCAGTATATACTGAAACATATTCTCTGCGTTACCAAAGACAAAGCAAGAACCAAACTGAAGCAGAAAGAATAGTGAAGCAGAGGATTCGATAATGCTAACAAAGTCTAAATCATGAGATAGGAACAATTTCTGCACTGACAGGCCATTCCCCTTAAAATGAGCAAATGGCATAAGGGATGAAAAGAAACAATGCTTCTCCTTGGGCAATGTGCCATATGTGGACAAGGCCTGCAACACAACCTCAGTCAAAACTGATAGAACTTTTGCAGATGGTTTTAGTGAAAGGTGTTTGGTGGTGATACATCTAACTGTGCTTACATTAGCCCTTGGAAGTGATACCAATTAATCCAACCAATTACTCAACTGAAAGGGTCCTTTTATTAGCTCTTTAAGAATGGTCCTGGCAAAACAGACCATGCCTCTTAAATACATTCTCCCATCCATTAACTCTAATTGGTCCATAAAGATAAAATTAATTGTTGTGTGCCAGTGAAAAGCCAATATTAAGGGGCTTTACATTAAACACCCATGAGTCCTATGAAAACACAGTTCTTGCCAGATAATTAAGAGGGTAGTGTATGCTATAAATAAATACGTCAGACTGAACAACAGACCATAAACTATTGAATTAGATTTCTAACAACTGCAACAACTAAAAGCAATTGCATTTTTAATGCTATGGGATATAGGCACTGTGTATCATTAAAGAGCATAGAAAAGAAGATTCACAGACTCCCTGAGAGTGGTAATGCACCATGCCTCATCCAATAAATCTGAGCAGTAAGAGGAGGTGATAGCATGTATAGAAGATAATGCATTCTTACTAATGAGAAAAAAAGGTGATATTTGGAAAGCATATCTGTCTTTCCCAACCTCTCTGTGTAGCTGCCCCTGTTCTTTTCAAATTGAGAAGTTCTGCAGGTAGATGTCCCATCCATTCTGCTTTTCAGATTACAGAAACAGAAGTTATAGGAAAAAATATTATAATCCAAGTGATTCATAACCAACACAGTTAGCCCCCCCACCCCCTGCCCAAACCTCTATTAAGAATGTGCAACAGGCTGTTTAATAGAATTGCACATGGCACAGAGGAGTAGAAAAGTGAATGGCCAGAAAAGCGTTTTATCAGGAGTGGTAGATAACTGCGGTTGATATTACACTACCTTTGGCATTATCTCTTGAAAATATATGTGACCCAAGAAGTTTTGTTACATAAAGGGCTGGCATCTTGGCACTAGTATTTGGTAGGGAAGACAAGCTAAGGAAGTAGGCTTACCTCAGGATTATCAATGTAACATCTAAGTATACTTCAATTCATTGTGAGAATGCAGCAAGACTTATTTTCTAGTAGCAAAGACTTAGTTGGGTTTACTTTTGTGTCCTCTTTTTAATATTGCTTTCGGTGCTAGTTAATCCCTATCTAAAGCTCTCTGCAAATATTAGTATACAGCTATATTCTATCCAGGGATGGCTTCAAAAATTTCAGCACCGGGCTCTTTTCCCAGTTGCTGGGAAGGTGTGGCCATGGTGGGGGTGGCCTAATCGGTCTCCTGCACCACAGCGGGGGGGGGGGGGGATTTTTGCCTTCCGTAGGCTCTGGAGATTTTCCCTGAGCCTCTGGCAGGGCAAAAACTTCCTCCCCCGGGCTCTGGAGGCCCACCGGAAGGCTGGAAATGGGCCCATTTCCAGCCTTCTGGAATTTCCAGAAGGCCCATTTTTCCCTCTCTCCAAGGGGGAAGGGATATGAGAGAAGGGAGGGGAGGGAGAGGTGGGTGGGGTGGGGTCAGCCAGGGGTGGATTTGAAGGTTGTCCAAACTGGCCATAATGTTAGCTACAGGTTCTTTTGAACCCGGGCGAACCACCCCTGATCCTACCTTGCCAGCATGGTAATTTGCCTTGGGGATGATGATGGTTTCAACCCAACATCTCTTAAAGACACCAGGCTGATTAAAGCTAGTTTAGATTGCAATAACAGATTTATGCCATTTCTTTAAATTTGGTTATGTCTTGTAACTATTTGCTTTCCCCCCAAGTTAGTTATAAAAAGATAAACTGTTTTCAACAGTTGGTATTTTACGATCACCCACTTTGGGCAGAAATCAAGATATACATTAAATTAAACTATTACCAGAGGTACTCTTGTGTGCCAGGTAGGGTTGTATTTTACCCTATATAATAGCATGGCAGCATCTCTAAATGAATAATGATGCTGTATAAGCAAAGGTAGAGTGTACTACTTTGTGTAGGTTATGATATATTAAGGAGCGCTTTTTAAAATAATCATTTAAAATACCCATGTGAGTCTTTTATCAAATTTATGCTAATGTTACTTGCATAATTCACAAACATATTTATGTTTGTACTTTTTTCACTTTGCACACCTGATCCACTGGGAGAATGATTAATGACATTTCAGTCAGTTGAAAAATTCCACCACAAAACAATTTACTTGTTATGAAATATAGTTTTGATGTGCAATCAAACTTTTCTTTTAACCAAAATGTTGCTGGCAACTTACATTGTGTTTCCACCTATCTTGAGGGGTATGTTGTATCTCAGTAGCCTTTTCATGACAATGAAATGCCATAGCTTAATTAGAGCTATTGTATCTGGCTTGCAAAAATCCAGGCCAACCATTAAATGGTAGTAAATAAATATCATCCGTTGTGTATGTGGATTTTCACAAGTCCAATTTTTGTATTCTTAAGGTTAATGATACAGCATTTTTCAAATAGCTCCAATAGCAGTAGCAATAGCACTTATTAGACTTATTACCACTTCATAGTGCTTTACAGCCCTCTCTAAGTGGTTTACAAGATTAGCATATTGCCCCCAACAATCTGGGTTCTTATTTTACTGACCTTGGAAGGATGGAAGGCTGAGTCTACCTTGAGCCAATCAAGATCGAACATCTGGTGGTGGGCAGAGTTAGCCTGCAATACTGCAATCTAACCACTGTGCCACCACAGCTCTATATTGTACTGTATCCTGTAGGACTACAGAAGGCTTTTGTGTGAAAGCTCTCTCCCATGCCTGCACAGATGAGCAATTTGAGTTTGCATGAAGCCCCCTAAATCTTATTTGTAGCATCAGAGTATCTCTTTGGCAAGATTGACTGCTTCAGCCCATATTTAGCGAGGGAATTTAAAAACCTAAAACCTAGGTCTTTCCAAAGTCCAAGGTCTCCATTTCTACTCTTAACATACAGCTAAGCCACCTCAAATTCTAAGAACTCAAAATAATGGCCCAAATAATCCAAAGATTTCATGATTCCCCAGCCATATTCCCTGTGGCCCTTAAATATTTGGTCACAGAAAAGTTTGCTCACCTGTACAATGTAAACTACCCTGATCTAGATGACATCCTGGCTCTCTGGCCAAGACCCTAAATCCTGAAAAAGATGGAAGGAAAGAGAAGAAGAGGACAAGCAGCAACAATTTTTTATTTTATTTTATTTTATTAAATTTATACCTCGCCCTTCTCCTTGTTAGGACCCAGGGCGGCGCACAGGCATTATTTAAAAACACAAAATACAATAAATATCAGTTAAAATGTATTAAATTAATAAACCCGGGGGGCTATCCTAGGCTGGCTTGTTGGAATAAATATGTCTTAAGACGTTGGTGGAAGAGGCGGAGGTCCGAGATAGTACGAAGGTCGGGGGGTAGGTCATTCCAGAGGGCCGGACCCGCCACAGAGAAGGCCCTTCCCCTGGGTGTCGCCAACTGGCATTGCCCCGCCGACGGCACCCGAAGAAGACCCTCTCTGTGGGAGCGGATCGGACGAAGGGATGTATGGGGCAGGAGGCGGTCTCGTATATAACTAGGCCCTGAGCCATGGAGCGATTTAAAGATGGTCGTCAGCACCTTGAAGCGCACTCGAAAGGCCACAGGCAGCCAGTGCAGCTCGCGCAGGAGAGGTGTTACGTGGGTTTGCCTTGAGGCACCCATAATCACCCGCGCGGCCGCATTCTGTACTAACTGTAGCTTTCGAGTGCACCTCAAGGGGAGCCCCATGTAGAGAGTGTTACAGTAATCCAGCCAGGACGTCACAAGCGCTTGAGTGACTGTGCGAAGGGCTCCCCGGTCCAGTAAGGGGCGCAACTGGCGTATCAGGCGTACCTGATAGAACGCCCGCCTGGCCACGGCCGCCACATGGTCCTCCATGGACAGCCGGGAATCCAGGAGGATGCCCAAGTTGCGCGCCCTCTCCACGGGGGCCAGTTGTTCGCCCCCAATGGCCAGTGTTGGACTTATCTGGCTGAACCGGGGTGCCGGAAACCACAGTCACTCGGTCTTGGACGGGTTGAGCTTGAGTTTGTTACTACCCATCCAGATCCGTACGGCCTCCAGACACCGGGACAGCACCTCGACGGCATCGTTGGGGTGGTTTGGGGTGGATATGTACAACTGAGTGTCATCAGCGTACAGATGGTATTCCACCCCAAAACCACGGATGATCTCGCCCAGCGGCTTCATGTAGGTGTTGAACAGGAGTGGCGAGAGGACCGACCCTTGAGGAACCCCACATGTGAGGGGCCTCGGGGACAACCTCTGCCCTCCTGCCAACACCCATTGCGACCGACCAGAGAGGTAGGACGAGAACCACCGTAAAACGGTGCCTCTCAGCCCCAACCCCCCCAATCGGTGCAATAAGATACCATGGTCGATGGTATCAAAAGCCGCTGAGAGATCTAATAGGACAAGGATAGAGGAACAGCCTCTATCCCGTGCCCTCCAGAGATCATCCACCAACGCGACCAATGCCGTCTCAGTGCTGTGACCGGGCCGGAAGCCGGACTGGCGCGGGTCTAGATAATCAACTTCCTCCAGATGTCGGGGAAACTGTTGAGCCACCACACTCTCGACAACCTTCCCTAAAAAGTGAAGGTTGGAGACGGGACGATAGTTCTCTAATAAAGCTGGGTCCAGGGATGGCTTCTTGAGGAGGGGCCTCACCACCTCCTCTTTCAAGATGGTAGGCAAGGACCCCTCACTCAGAGATGAATTCACAATACCCTGGAGCCAGCCTCGTGTCACCTCCCAGGATGCCAGTACAAGCCAGGAGGGGCACGGGTCCAATAAACATGTGGTGGCTCTAAGATTCCTCCGCAACCTGTCCATATCCTCGGTAGTAACAAAGTCGAACTCCTCCCAAGGTGTTATCTCAAGACCAGCACCGGACACCTCGACCGGACCACTAGTGGAGGGCAGCTCGTTCCGAATCTGAGTGATTTTGTCCTGGTACTACAAGGTACGTACCGTATTTTTCGGCGTATAAGACACACCTTTTTTCCTCTAAAAAGAGGCTGAAAATCTGGGTGCATCTTATACATCGAATACAGCATTTTTTGCCTCCTGTAACCCCGCCCCCTTCACCAAACTGGCTGTGCCTAGTCTTATGGATGCTTCCAGAGAGCTCCTGGGGGCTGGGGAGGGCAGAAATTAGCCTCAAATGGGCCGTTTCCCCCTCCCCCAGCCCCAGCAGCACTCTATAAGCCTCCATAGGGCTATGCATGCAATTTATTTGACACAAAAATGGCCCGTTTTGGCGATAAATGGGGCAGGTTTTTTGCTCATTTTTGACCCACCCCCTACCCCCCAGGAGCACCCTGCAAGCCCCCCCAAGGCTAGTTATGTTTTTTATTTGAAAAAAAAACGGCCCCATTTTCACGGAGAAATGGGCTGTTTTGGAGGTTTGCCGAATGCAAAGGCTCCCCCCCCACCTTTCAGAATTCTCTTTAACTGTTTCTGTGCCAGCAGAAACAAAGTCTTAAGGTTTGTCAGCGATTTCCTTCTGCAGCACATGGATAAATACACCTGAAAACATCAACCTACCTACCTAATCTCTCTCTCTCTCTCCCAACCTACTGTATTTCTCTCTTTCTCTCTCTCTATCCTTGTACCTACCTACCTACCTACACACACACTCCCTCCCTCCCTACTTATTGTATTTCTCTCTCTCTCTATTTCTCTCTCTCTATCCTTCTATCCTACCTACCTACACACACACTTTCTCTCTCCCTCTCTACCTACTGTATTTAATAATAATAATAATTAAAAAAAATTTATTTATAACCCGCTCTCTCTCTCCCTCTCTCCCTCTCTCTCCCTCTCTCTCTCTATTTCTCTCTCATCCTTCTACCTACCTACCTACACACACACTACCTACCATATTTCTCTTTCTTTCTCTCCCTCTCTCCGCCTCTACCTACCTACCTACCTACCTACCTACCTACCTACCTATCTATCTATCTACCTACCTACCTACTTTTTTTTGTAATTTGCCTCTTCAAAACCTTGGTGCTTCTTATACTCTGGTGCGTCTTATACTCCGAAAAATACGGTAGCTCATGCTTTATAAGCCACAGAGGCCATGGGGATGCTTTTGGATAAGCTGAAAGAAACACCAGAAAATCTATTTTCTAGAATGTGGCCATTAACTCTGAAGCCCAACACTCCCCAGCAGATACTGTCTGTGCAAGCCTACATTAGTGTATTGATTCTTGAACAACTCCAAGATGTTACAAGGTCTGCTTCTATTGCCCTCCTGGGGGTAGGGAGTTTTTGTTTTCCTTTTGATTTTAAGTAGCAAAATAATTTGCTATTTAAGCACAGAAACATTTTCTTAAAACCACAGAGGACCTTTAAAATGCCAATAGCATTTTTTAGTGCTCGATTAGCGCCACAATTGTTTTTTATTAATGACATAAAGAAATGATTAATTATTAGATATAAGCAAACTGCAAAGATAACATACTGAAATGCACTGGAATTATATATATATTCCTTCTGAATGATCTTTAGAAGGGTAGTGAATAAAGTAAATAGATAATTGAAGAAATTTGGGACAATAATTCTGAAATATATATTTATTAGAGATAAATGTAAACTATATGAACAGGACTGGTGAAATCAAACAAAATATACTAAATTTTGTATCGTCATGAAAATATAAATTCATTTAGTCAATTGATATCCCTCCATAAAGAGCATTTTGAGTTTATAATAGATAACAAAACAATAATTGGAAAAAGCAATAAGATTCAAATCAAATCAAGTATTGCCAAGTAATAATGAGATAGATTTGCAGACAAAAGTGGATAATATTAAGCTGTGAAATATCAGTGGCAGACCTAATGAAGATGAGACTGGAACACTGAAAAACAGTTTCATGAAATTGTTGTATTATCTCTATAAAACACAAATTGTCTATGATGAAAAAGCACTTATCTGTCCTAATAAAATAAATACTCACATTTTAGAGCTTTCAGGGACATAAATATTAACAGTGATCTGAAGTGGAGATTGCTATTGTTCCTTCATTTCTTTTGTGAAGATTTTTAATAAAGAGAGGGATGTGAATTTAAGCTGAAGGATAATTCAGTTCCATTTATATCACCCTTTCAGATTAGGAGCACTGATTCCTGCTGTTTCATTGCATTGGGTTTATAAAACATTCATATAGCCAGTTGTGATTGGCTTCATGATGGCATATAGACAATCCAGAATGAGGATGGGAAGAATTCTCATTCTGAATTGGCTGTAGCTTTGCGAAATAAAGTAAAACACAGTAGCTATAATATATATCACCAATAAATTCACAATATTCTAGTTGTGAGAAATCATGGTCCAGAAAAATAATTGGCAATAAAGGATAGAAGGAAGACAGAATGACTTGTGGAATGACTTGCCTCCTAAAGTGGGTACTCCAACACTGGAGGTTTTTAAGAAGAGTTTGGACAATTATTTGTCTGAAATGGTAGAGGGTTTCCTGCCTGAGCAGGAAGTTGGACTAGAAGACCTCCAAGGTCCCCTCCAACTATTATTCTGTTATTCAGAAGGGCAGTACTTCTAACTTACAGCTACTTGACTTCAGGCGAATAGGTAAAGCATAGTAGCAGATACTTGGGGAAATTATTAGGTTTAAATGCATAGCAGAAAATTAGAATAGGTGACCCAGAAATTTCTAGAAGAAAACTAAATATATATATATTGTATTGATGTATGTGAACCACCAAGCTTCTGTTTTGTTTGTGATGAAATACAAATTAAATTGATAAATTTATATATTTCCTCTTATCAAAAACCACTTGAATTTAGAAAACTCCCAAATCTAGTGAAATTATTACAGTTTAGTGTTCTCCCTAGAATACTAGTTTTCTAAGCTCATAGTAACATTTGCCTTATGTGATAGTAACTGAAAGAAGATCTAAGTGTCCTAGTGAACCACCACTTATGTATGAGCCATCAATGTGCTGCAGCTGCCAAAAAAGCCAATGCAGTCCTAGGATGCATCAACAGGGGGATAGCATCACGAACATAGGAAGTGATAATACTGTTTTATCCTGCATTAGTGAGGCCACGCTTGGAATACTGCAGTTTTGATTAGCATCACACAAAAAAGATGCTGAAAATGTGCAGAGAAGATCAATATAGATGATAAAGAGTCTGAAGGCTAAATCATATGATGAATGCATGAGCTAGGTATGTCTAGCCTATCAAAGAAAAGGATTGGGGGAGTGGATACCATTGCTATCTTCCAATAATTGAGGGGTTATCACAGAGAAGGGGGAGAATCTATTCTTCAAAGCACCTGAGAACAGGACAAGTAGTAATGGGTGGAAGCTTGTTAAAGCAAGACCCAACCTAGAAGTAAGGAGAAATGTTCTGATAATGAGAACAATTAATCAATTGAATAGCTTGCTTTCTGGAGATATGGGTGCTCCCATTGGAGGTTTTCAAAACTAGACAGGACAACCATTTGACTGAGATAGTATAAGTCTCCTGCTGTGACAAGGGGTTGGAGATCTTTGAGGTCTCTCCCAGCCCTATAAGTCTACATTCTGTGTTCTATGAACAGGGGAAACTGCAGCCATGCCTTTTTAGTAGGATTTTCCTTCTGAAGCTATGACTAATTTGACATGAACAAGGGTATCCTATACAAGGGTATCCAGAGAGGGAGAATCCAAGCTATGCAGAAGCAATTTGATTCTCATTCATTCACATTAATTATTTGATGTAAAAGACTGGCATTAAAAATGTAAACAAATGGGCCTCTTAAACCTCCTTAACAAACGCTTCTCTCACTTTACTTGATGGATACACATATAGTGCATTCAGTTTCTTAAAGAAAAGCAAAAAGCAAAGTTTGATTGGAACTTGATTTGATTCCTGGTGGCTCCATAATACAGTTTTCTTGGAGATGCTAGAGATATTAGAGAGAAACTTCTTTGAGTTTCTCAGTGTACCCTACACTTCCGGGATTTATTAGTAGTCTCTTATTCGAAAAGTACGCAGGTATGACTCTACATTTGATATCTTCCCAACATTAGCTAGCTACCATCACCTATGGATGCTAAAAGAAAACTGGAGTTTTCATTTCTAATAGTCCCACACTGTCCATTAAAGAGAAGGTACTGGATAAATCATACTACCTTCATGCTTTGATTTCTCCAATCCCAGTATTCCAGATTAGCAAGGATATGTGCTAGTATAGCTGCTAAAGCTCTATGGTGCTTCCTAGTGACCTCTTTTTCATTTCTTGTAGTTAAATAGTTGTAAATGATGAAATGAAAAATAAACCTATCCACCTAGGTCGCTGTATGGAGTGATAATGGATGATGATTTGATTCACTGAGAGGCGGTCTTTTATATACCTACTCCTTGTAACACTGAAATGGTTCCAGAGTAGAATATAAAAGATCCCCAAAATCAAAACCTTTTTGCTGCTAGTCAACAACACAAATGACAAACTCTTTTACAAGTTTTGTGGGACCCAAAGGCCAGCTCATTTTTGTATAACCGATTGCTTTTCATTGATTGAACAACGGCATTGCCATGCTATTGACATCTCTAATGTTCCATTACCAAATCATTATTTTAATTATTAATACTACATAGCGAAATTGGGGAGAAAAGAAGTAACTATCCCTCAGAGGATAATGTACTGGTTACTAACCTCCATATCAGTAATTATAAAGAAAGATTATATCTAGCATGCTTTCATTATTGGGTTCTTGCCCTATAAATTTGATTGAATCTAATTAAGTATATTCACCAACACCAAGACACAGACCACAGTCTTTCTGAATGTAAAGAAATTAAATGCATGGTCTAATGTAAGAATTTCCTGCAAATGTAGCACTTCTGGACTGCAGAGGATTCTAAACAATATTATAGTGTCACAGAATTTTAAATCTGTTTATCAAAACATAATATAGAGATATATCAAGATGAGAATTATTGAACTGTTATTTGAAACTCTCCTAGCTGAAGTTTCACCCAGCTAAAGTGTTTTAGTGGAGGAAGAAGCCAATTTTCATCAGATTCAATACCCTGTGTCCATCTGTCCGTCCCCCCCCATAAGCACATGGGATACTAGTCTTACTCTGAGTAGTCTTTCTGTAAATGAAATTAAGATGCAGTTGCAAGGTAAAAGCTAGTGAACTGACACTACTAAAGTTCTGTATTAGATTCAGTATTTCTATCTTTCTCCCTCCAAATGATTAGAAAAACACATATTCTAGAACACAGAGTTTCTAACAGATTTTGAAATTCGTTCCGACATTTTCCCCAGACATTGATTATGAAAACCTTTATACAAACCATAGGCTGTACCATAATGGCTGTACCAAGAGGAAGTCTAAGCTATGGACTCAATCTTACACTTCCAGAAACCAAAAGTGATTATAACTCTTAGAGGAACAGATAAACACAATAGCAAAGAAACAGGAAGGGTAGACGGCATGCACTATAATAGTTTAGAGGAAAATTCTGCGCTGGAGCTTCCACTCATTCTACAGGTAATCCTTGACTTACGACTATAATGTTGAGCCCAAAATTTCCATTGCTGAGCAAGATAGTTGTTAAATTATCTTAAATTGTTAAGCTTTGGCACATTTTATGACTTTCGTTGCCACAGTTGTTAAGTGACTCACTGCCGTTGTCAAGTTACTAACAGGTTGTTAAGTGCATCTGGCTTCCCCATTGACTTTGCTTGTCAGAAGGTCACAAAATGTGATCACGTGATCCAGAATACTGGAACAGTCATAAATATGAACCAGATGCCAATCACCCACATTTTAATCACATGACCTGATTCTGCAACAGTTGTAAATGTGAAAAATGGTTATAAGCAGTGGTGAAAATCATTTTTTTTACTACTGGTTCTGTGGGCGTGGCTTGGTGGGCGTGACAGGGCAAGGATACTGCAAAATCCCCATTTCCACCCCACTCTGGGACCAGTCCGAGATGGCATTTGCCAGTTCTCCAAACTACTCATAATTTCTTCTACCAGTTCTCCAGAACCTGTCAGAACCTACTGAATTTCACCCCTGGTTATAAGTCACTTTTTTCAGTGCCATTGTAACTTCAAACAGTCACTAAACAAATGGTTATAAATCCAAGACTACCTGTATACACCGAAGAGTTCAAAGTTACACCCACAGTGTAGAAGCATTATTCAAAATAAAAATGAGCATGTTTCAGTCCAAACTTTACAGAAGATTCATAAAATTTAACTTGATTTACTATTGGGTCACAGATATGAAAATCTAGCAATTTTCTGATAAGTAATGGAACATTTAAATTATATATATATAACCATTAAAAATATAATGCCCTATTCTAAATACTTTATAGAAAGCATTTCCTGAAAAAAGTGAGATAAGCCAAGTAAGTTTGAGAATAGGCCTTTAGCTCCCAATACACAGGAAGTCTAGCCTTCTGTGGTCAAGGCTAGCAGGCTTTATATAAATATGTGCTACAATACCTTTCTATTTCCTGGTTAGCGGCTTGCTGCTTATTGTTTTCAAAGGCTGCAAAGCTGCTCATATCCACATAGCCATCATTCTCATTTGCAGCAGACAAGGCCCTGCTAGGATCTTCAAAAAATTCAGTAAAGGTTCCTGCCCTAGTGGGCCTTCGTGGAGGTATTTGTATATTTTCATAATCAGAATTCATGGCTGGGATATTCTCATAGTCAGAAGTATCAGCATTGGGAAACGAAATAGACCGGGGCTTCGTTAAAGGCAGCGGCATAAAAGGCGGCCTCGAACGATCCTCAAATGACTCTACCCTTGACACACTTCTGCTAAACATTTTGGGTGTTCCTTTTCTCTTGCCGTCCTTATAGAAGAGAACAGTCGGAGACTCTGAAGCCCTCAGTTTGGCAGTCCGTGATAACAGCTGAGGTGAACCACTCAAGCTTCTTCTGTCCAGTTCCATCACCCTGGAAGGTCCGTGATAACTGGACTCGGAGGAGGATCTTGAAGAAGAAACATGAACATCTACATGGACTTTGTTTTCTGCCTTCTTCTTGAATTTCAGAGTGAGAAATTTTTTAAACGAGGACTTCTTTTTCTTGCAATACTTGTCAGGAGATTCACTGTCTATTAAAAGTGAGGGGGAGCTTTTTGTGATGGGCTTCTTGGTGATACAGGCTAGTTCAAAGGGAGGTGGAATATCGACAACAGAGGAAGGCGTGGAAACCCCACTGGATGTGAGGTGATTCCTCTGGGAAAAGCTACCTGAGGAACCAATTACGTATGGCAAAGACAGCTCATCTGTCCTGTTTAATCTGTTATAATCTAATATAGAGTTATCAGTTTCTCGATACAGAGAGACGGGGATGTCTCTGCCTTCCACTGAATAAGATCGAGGGTACAAAATGAAGCGCCTTGGCTTTGCAGGCAGCGTTCTAGCCAGCTCTATAGGTTTTCCTTCTGCCCAACAGAAACTGTGTCTTACATTTTCAGTAATCAGGGTGTTTGTGCTCAAGGTCTGCAATTCAGCGTCGGTCCCTGTTTCTTCTGGAACTGTTTCTGGCACATAACCAGGTACTTTCCCAGAGTGGGACCTTGTTCTGGTAACAATGTTTTTCCGATCTATGGAAAGCAAGTGGTTTTCATTTTCTGTGTTCTCTCCCTCCCTGGAATCACTTGAGCTGTTTTGGATATCAGCCTCCTGCGTTTCTCTTCCAGCATAAAGAATTTCATTTGCTGTAGGCAAAGTGTCTCCAAGGACATATGGGTCATCTAGGGAATCACTGGCTACTTCTCCATTGCTATCAGGCCCAACTGACATTTCAGACACCACTGTGGCTTCCTCAATCAAGCATTCATTGGCTGAGTTTATTTCCAGTTTAGCCAATTCTCCAATAGAAAGCCCAGAATTTTCAGCTGATGTTTCTCTGGTTGGATTTAGGGCAGTTTCCTCTTGATCTTCCTCGAGTATTTGGTGAGCCAAATGTGTATCTTCTAAAGTACATTCACTTGCACTGTGATCTCCAAGTAAAATATCCGACTTAGATTCTTTTCTAAGCTGCAAGTCAGACTTGTGCCCATTAGTATCTTCAGCACTGAGAGACAGGTTATTATCAGGCATTTCAGTCTCTTTTTCTGACAAATCTTCACCCAGATCTTCATCTGGAGAATCCTGAGCATCCTCACTGCCCTCATTTCCAAAGGGAATGATCTGGCAGCTATCATCCATCATCTCTGTGTCTATCATTTCATTTTGTTCTCCAAAACCTTCCCCCGATTCACATTCAGTCTCTAGTACTTCTACCACATTCTTCATTTCAGTAGTTTGGCAAACATTTTCAAGATCTTCTCCCTCAGCATTTACGTCTATTTCATCTTCCTTCTCATCCATTTCATCGGTGGCCCCTCTAAAAGTCTCTTCAATACCAAGCTCAGACCCACTTGGTTCTAACTCCGTGTCCACTTCAGAATCATTAGCAACCGGAGCATCAGTATTTACATCAGCATCTTCTGTAAGTTCTCTTTCTCTACTCCAGGCTGAATCATTATCATTGTGATTTGCTGGGCCCAATTCTAGATCGGTATTTAATTGTTCCTCTTCTAAAAACTGTATTGCATCTAAACCTTTGCAAATTAGAGGCAGACCTTCCCCTGCTGATATTGGCTCCTCTAAATGCCTTAAAATGATATCATCATATATAGTTTCTTTCAAAGATTCCCCATTCAATATTTTGCCATCCATGTTATACTCATTGTTATCATTTACCAAATCCAGTTTTCTTAGAGTTTCATCTGCACAGTTCATTTGGGTCTCGCTGGGAGGATTTTCACTGTCCACTTTTTCATATTCATCTCTTGTAGCATCTTCTTTTTCACTTTCAAACTCGGGGGAATCAAGGGCTGGGATTTCCGTTGATTCCACAGAGTTCTCTCCCACCGACTGAGTATCCTTGTTCTTCATTACATTTATTGGGCCATCGCATATGTCATTGCTATCCGTACAATTATCATCTTCCTCACCTACGGGTTCAACAGTGTGTAAAATCTCATTCTCGGCTGGCTCCTGCTCAAAGTCACTGTATGTTTTATCAGTCAGTTCAACATCAGGAATCACAATGTATTCATTGCCATCTTCTGATTCTGGACACTCCGTGTTGTTGCACTGGTTTTCTTCATAGAGTTCTGCTTCCAGTTTTCCGTTGGGATATTTGTTAAAGGTATTATTAGCATAAAAGCTGGATCTCTGTACAATTGTGGGATCGTTGTCAGCAGAGATTTTTGGCTTGGGAGCAATGGGTGGTTTTGGACCCCTAGACATAGAGTTTGAATTATGAAGTGTGCCAGCCCTTGATAGTGACGGAGGAAATTTGGAAGCAGCTATGGAAGCCAGATGACTGAAGATCTTTGGTTTGGGGGCCAGTGGTGGTTTTGTAAGATCTGGAAAAGAAAGAAAAAAACCATCAGGAAAATGTTATATTAACAAGCTTCTACATTACTAAGAAACATTTGGTTGTTAATATACTCCTTTGTAGATATACAAAGTAGAGGAAATGATAGCTTTAGTGTATTTGCTGGGTTGGTGGAAACAGGAACAAGAAACTGTTCCATTCAGCCAGCATAGCCTCAAGCAAGCTCCTTCTCAAAGTCTGCTTTCCTTCCAACATCAGGAGCAAGAGCTTGGCTGCCCTACTTCTTAGATTCAGAGAAGACCAGAAAGGGAGCAGGACTTTAAATATAACCTCTTGTTCAGTGCAAAAATCCAAGCGAAACCATTCCGGTTGGATGGCTGTGCATCCTGCTTGTCCACATCCAGCAAATAAAAAAAAGCTCATATAACTTCCCTTAGTAATAAGTTCATCTGATAAACTACCCTGTGAAGATGCTTATATGTAACCTGGATCTATTTCTTGTAACTTAAAACTATGTTCCCAGTAGAGAAAAGTTCTGGCTTTCTTCCTTATGCTTTCTCTTCAAGCATTTCAAGCATCTTCCTTCAATTATCTTTTTTCTAGAGGCTACAACACCCCCCCCCACACACACACACCATTAGTCTCACAAAGAGAAGATCTTGAGGTTTGGCCTTACCTCAATGATATAATTTATTTTAAGCAAGGAGGGAAGAAATCAGATATAGCACTTGAGTCTGACTCTAGATTCGTCTGTAGAATAAAGTGGGCTTCACAGGCTTTTCATTGATTCAGTTGAGGGTCAATCCTGCTCAGGGGTGGGTTTCAAAATTTTTGGAACATATTCTGTGGGTGTGGCCTAATTTGTGGGAGTGGCTTGCCGGACATGTGACCGGGTGGGAGTGGCTTGCCAGCCATGTGACCGGGTGGGAGTGGCTTGCCAGCCATGTGACTGGGTGGGAGTGGCCAATTTGGAAAATGTGAAACTCACTTAACAATGGTCTTGGTTAGCAACCAAACTTTTGGGTTTAATTGTGGTCATAAGTTCTCTCTCTCTCTCTCTCTTTCTTTTTCTTTCTTTCCTTCTGTCTTTCTTTCTCTCTTTCTCTGTCTCTCTTTCTTTCTCTGTCTCTTTCTTTCCTTCCCCCTTTCTTTCTCTCTCTCTCTTTATTTCTTTCTCTTTCTCTCTTTCTTTCTCTTTCTCTCTTTCTTTCTCTCTCATTTTTTCTTTCTTTCCCTCTTTCTCTCTCTCTTTATTTCTTTCTCTTTCTCTCTTTCTCTTTCTTTCCCTCTTTCTCTCTCCCTCTCTTTCTCCCTCTCTCTTTCTGTCTCTTTCTTTCTTTCCCTCTCTCTTTCTTTCTCTCTCTCTCTCTCTTTCCTTTGTCTCTTTCTTTCTCTTTTTCTCTGTCTGTGTTTCTTTCTCTCTCTCCCACTTTCTTTTCTTTCTTTCTCTTTCTC
This sequence comes from Rhabdophis nuchalis, assembly GCA_039707465.1. Taxonomy (NCBI): domain Eukaryota; kingdom Metazoa; phylum Chordata; class Lepidosauria; order Squamata; family Natricidae; genus Rhabdophis; species Rhabdophis nuchalis. Next base: position 68,548,532 of record CM077646.1, read on the forward strand.
TCTTTTTCTTTCTGTCTCTCTCTCCTTCATCCGCCCATCTCTGTCACTCTGTGTGTGTGTGTGTGTCTGCCTGTCTCGCATTCAGGCACTTAATCACTCATTCTGTGTCTCTGTCTATCTTTCTCTCCCTCCCTCTTATCTCTGTGTCTCTCCCCTCCCTTCCTGTCTCTTTCTGTCATTCTCTCTGTGTCTGTCAGATTCTGATTCCCTCCCTCCCTCCCTCTCTTTCTCTCTCTCTCTCTCTCTTTCTCTCTCTCTCTCTGTGCCTCTCTCTGTCTGCCGGTCACTATGTCCACAGAATACCGTGTGAAGCAGCGGCGACTCTGCGCTGCCGGCGACGCCATCCGCGAGGTCCCCCTCGTGTTCCCCGTCTTCCCCGATGGCATCTAGAGTGATCAGGGGCCGTGCAGAAACTCGGCGCTTTCCCACGGTGTGGAAAAGATAGGCGCGTGCAGGTCCTGCAAAATTACAGCGCAGACTCGCACCGCTACGAGCTCTCCGAGGCTGTAATCGAGCGGGGCATGCGCGCGCCAATCTTTTCCACGCGCATGCCCCGCCTGATTACAGCCTCGGAGAGCTCGTAGCGGTGCAAATCTGCGCTGTAATTTTGCAGGACCTGCACGCGCCTATCTTTTCAACACTGTGGAAAAGCGCCGAGTTTCTGCACGGCCCCTGATCACTCCAGACACCATCGGGGAAGACGGGGAACGCGAGGGGGACCTCGCGGATGGCGTCGCTGGTAGCGCAGAGTCGCCGCTGCTTCACGCGGTATTCTGTGGACACAGTGACCGGAAGACAGAGAGAGGCACAGAGAGAGAGAGAGAGAGGGAGGAAGGGAGGGAGGGAATCAGAGAGAGACTGAAGAGCCACATTCAAGAGCGCTGGCTAGGCGGTGGTGGGGAGGGGCGTGGACGTGCGCGGGGGACCTACTTACTTCCGGGTCCACCGGTCCAAGCGGATCGCTCGGGATCAGTAAATTTGACGAAAGGGCTCGCGGGAGCCCGTGCGAACCCTTAGGAACCCACCCCTGATCCTGCTGCATAAATCTGCTAAACCAGTCAGTACTAGATGAAAAGAGGGCACTGTTAGCCACAATTATGCCAAGACCATTTGGGTCAAATTACTCTTCCCTAGTCAAGAACGCCAAAGAAAATTCATAGCTAAGACTTGAGGGAGCCAGAAGGAAGGAGAACTTGCAAGGATGACTGCAGAGAAAGAGCTACTGATGTAGAAGAAGTCTAGCCACTTTTCTCCTGGCATAAGGACTTAAGGGATACCAGGAAAGAGTGGAAATGGTGAACATCTATGTATTCAACAAACTGGCAGTCCCCAACTTCATTAGCATGAATGTGTGGTGATAGGTGCAAAGTGAGGAGTTATAAACAAGTTAATGGTTGACTATAATGTGATGACCGTGTGATGATGATGATGATAATAATAATAAATCTAATTTGTAGATTAATTTGATGCTAGTTTAAGAGTCAGAAAAGCCATTGCCCTTTGGTTATGGTTCATCGGTTTCCTATGAAAACCCAGATAATGGACTAAATAAGGATCCAAAATGTTATTTATCTATAATCCATATTAAATAAATACAATTCTGTGGTTCATTATCCATGGGGGTGCTAAAAAAAACAAACCCCTTCATTCCTCCATCTATGCAAACTTCACTCCCCTTCCCCATCTAGACAAACTTTCAGAGGCAAAAAATTGTACATTAGGCCACAATTCTACTAGTCAGCTATTAAGTGTGCAAAAGCCAGTTTGGTCTAGAGCAGTGGTAGTCAACCTGGTCCCTAATGCCCACTAGTGGGTGTTCCAGCTTTCATGGTGGACGGTAGGGGTTTTGTCTGATACTGAAGCACTTTCCTTTTTTAAATTAAATCCTATCTGAGGCACAAAGTCTGCTGGGTGACCTTGGGCCAATCAGTTTCTCTCAGCTTTAGGCAGCGACAAAGTTTCTGAAAACTTGCCAAGAAAACTATAAGGACAAGTTCACAGTGTCTCCAAGAGTCAAAACTGAAATGAAAGCACAAAAATAAATACTGTATTTTTCAGACTATAAGACGCACTTCCCCTCCCCCAAAGTAGATGGAAATGTCTGTGCATATGATAGACTGAATACAGCCCTAGTTTTGGCCTCCTGGAACCGCTCCCCCCCTGTGCACCCCCTTTAGGAGGTCTGCATAGTGCTTCTAGCAGCTGGGGAGGGCAAAAATGAGATGCGCGGAGGCCAAAAACTATTTTTTCTTGTTTTCCTCTTTGAAATCTAGGTGCATCTTATACTCCAGTGCATCTTATAGTCCAAAAAATACGGTACATAAATAAAAAATAAAGTGTATAGAGCACAAGGAAGGCCCATGAAATTGCAGTAATGAGAGACTTTTCTAATAGCAATAGAACTTAGACTTATATAGTGCTTCACAGTGCTTTATAGCACTCTCTAAGCGGTTTACAGAGTCAGCATATTGTCCCCAACAATCTGGGTCCTCATTTTAATCATCTCCGAAGGATGGAAGGTTGAGTTAACCTTGAGCCACAGAGATTTGAACTGCTGAACTGCAGCTAGCAGTCAGCTGAAGTAGTCTGCAGAACTGCATTCTAATCACTGCGCCACTTCAGCTCTTAATTTATTCGCATTTTATTTTCTGCTAACAAATGATGTCTTCCATGGATAGAACTGAAAAGGAGCATCGTGGTCACTTCATCTGAACCTCTGTTCAAAATAAAATCTATAATAATAGAAGCATTTACAACATCCTTGTGAGATGGCCATCCAGTGACTGCTGAAAATATCTCCACTAAAGAAGAGACATTTATTTATTGTAGCAGGCACTGTTGAATTATGCTAACATTTAGAAATTATCTCCTAATGTTAGCCAGTCTGTGCTCTCCTGAAATTTTCACCCAGACCTCTGGAGCAACAGGAACATATTTACTCCCTCAACTTATAGTCTTCAGACCAGTAGTGAGTTCCTAACTGGTTTACTACCGGTTCGCTGAGAGGGCATTCTGTGCACACGCTGCTCACTTTGCTCATGCCCGCTACACTGCTTCCTTCACTCACATGCGCGCCCGCTGCTGCGCATCTGCAGTTGACTGAAAACTGTTCTGCGCATGCGCAGGAACATGTCAGTGATGGCAGAAGACACCAGGGAACCAGTTCGGGGGCCTGGCAAGTCTGGGTCGCTGCTGGTTCCAGTGATCCAGGCCACCACACCACTACTGGTTCAGCCAAAACGATCGGAACCAGTAGGAACCCACCACTGCTTCAGACATTTGAAGGTAATAATCAAGTCATCAGTTGATCAGTAGCAAACCTGTCCAAAAATATTCTACTGGACTGCTGCTCATTGCCAATGAAACAGAAATCCAGTTCGAACCAGTATCACATCTTTGACAGTGAGTTTGAATCATGCCATCTCCCACAAAGTGGATAGGACTTCCAAGTACTCAACTCTGATTAAATCAAATTCTTTATGCTAATTAGAAAAGGTCCTGCTTGTAATTAAAGTAGAGGACTATAACTGGTATCAGCATAAACTCACCATATAATTTCTTCAGTTGTTTTGCTCGTTCTTAACAACAACAGTATAAAGGGCATGTCTTTTTGGCAAGCAGCTTTATTTTGTTTTAACACCACTGTAAATGCTCACAAAGTCTTTATGATTGATGGCCTTGGCAGCTATGGGTTCTGTTTTAGTTACAGAAAAAGAAATAGTAGCTTTCTTCACCACACCCCAGCTCAGGATATCACAATGAGGCTTGTTGCTGTCTGCCAGTATGAGATATACAACAAAATTACCACTGTCTTAGACTTGTTTATTATCACAAAATAGAAATCAGTGTAAGATTCCCTTGCACTATTCTAATGTAAGGTGACCAGACATCCTGCTTCTGGCAGGACAGTCCCGGTTCACCAGCAGATGTCTTGCGCCCCGTCGCCTCTTCAAAATGTCCCGCTTATTGCGGGCAGGTGGTGGGCGCGGATAGCTAAGAGCGCCGGCTCGGGTGGGGAGGGCATCGGGGCCGAGGAGAGGGAGGGCGCACGCTCTGGTGCAGCATGTGCCTGCGCAGAGGGCATCGGGGCGGGGATGCGCTCCCACCCACCCCTGCGGGGCCCTCTTTAAAGGCGGCGGCGGCAGTCCAGCCTGGCGGTGCTGAGAGCCGCTGGCTCGGGCGGGAAGGAGGAAGGCGGCACACCAACCATCACCCCAGCCCCACCATGAATGCGTACGCACTGCCAGCTGGTCTTCAGGTTTCTGCCATGCATGCGCATTGCATTTTTGGGCAATGTCCACAGTCCCTGCACCCTGTTTTGGCTTCCAGGTTGATGCTGGAGGCCCCCCTGTGCCCTGTTTTGGGCCTGAAAGGCCTTTTGCACTAATCTGTAAGCCAAAATGGGGTGCGAGGCCTCCTGCACCAACCTGGAAGCCAAAAATGGGTGAGGGGGACAGGGCACATTGCATTATGGGTGTGGCCATGCATGCTTTTGGCACGCAATGACAAAAAGGTTAGCAGTCACTGCTATAGGAAATTCAGTGGTTCTCCTGCTACATCCATAAAGAAGCAGCTCATAAATAGAGAGAACACTATATATTTAACCCTAGACTGGCAATCTGGAGTATCTCTTTTTCATGACACTGGTAAGAAATGTGCTATGTTGCCTGCCATTTTCAGGGGTGTGAGCCACATGGTGCAAAACAAAGAAATCTCTGGGGATCCCCAATAGTCATGTCCCCCCAAGTTTCATGCTGGCCAGTTCATGCTGCCACCTTCCCTCTCTGGTGTGAGGTGTTCATTGCTGTGTTTTGTTACTAAATTGAGGTTCCTTTACTTGTTTCCGCAATTAGAAGTAGGGTTTCTCTATCAGACATTTTAAAAAAAGGAAATTTTCCTAGGAAGAATTTCAATCATATTTGACAGAAACATTTGCACCATTTCTATTTCACAATTGAAAGTGACCTGTGCAAGAAGTATTTTTAAGTTATAAAAAAAACCCTTATAAAATGTTTGTTTATTTCAGGAACTGGGCCATTCAACTGCCAGGGGGAGGAGGGGGAAGCTAGGAGGCAATAACAACACTCTAAGCCTAAGGAAAACTATACAGCATCACTTTTTCATAGGTCTCCTCCCCTTATTGTTTGAAGCTTCCTTGTCAGGCTTTGCTTCTTCCTCTGCTTGTCCACTTTCCTCTGGATGAGAGTTGGTTCCCGCAGGGCTGTGTCCCTTTCAAGAATCCCATTTAATTTTAATTTTCAAAGGATCTCTAAGATAGGGGAGCAGTTTTCTTTTCTGATGAAAGTGGTTAAGAAACCACCGGCTTTTAATTTCCTGTGTAGTAGTAAATATTTGTTAGTTGCTTTTCTTCCGGTGTCCCTTTGACACATAGGAAGTTTTTCATGGCTTGCCAACAGAGTGAGAAACTAGACTGCACCATGCTAGGATGCCCACAAAGAACACCATGTTTTCAGCTCTTAGAGCAAAACTGTGTCCTATTTGATCATAAACTAATTTTAGCCTCCAAGAAGCAACATGTAAATATTTTTGATAAATAACCATCATTGTCTCTGAATCAACCAATGGAACAGGTTGCCTTGGGAAGTTGTGCAAACTTCATCACTGGAGGCTTTAAAGAAGAGATTGGACTGCCATTTGTCAGAAATGGTGTAGGGCCTCCTGTTTGGGCAGGGGGTTGGATGAGGTGACCTACAAGGTCCCTTCCAACTCTGTTAATTTGCATAATTTATAAATATGGAAGATGCTGACTACTCTTTGTGCAGTACAGCTCAACTTCTACTTTTAATTCTATTCTCATGAGGCAGAATTTTTTTTGCAGTCATTCATTGTCTGAAGGAAATATTCTAAATGAATTGGTCAACCTTTATACCACCAATCACTACAGTGAAACTGAGACATTTGGAAAAAGTGATAGATAGATAGATAGATAGATAGATAGATAGATAGAGAGAGAGAGAGAGAGAGAGAGAGAGAGAGAGAGAGAGAGAGAGATCACCATATGTAGTTCAGATAATATCACTCAGTTTCAAGTATTATTGTACTGCAGTAGCAGTTTGAATCCTCATGATCTTCAAGATAATAACTTCTATTATTTTGCTGACCATAACTCAATCATGCAACTTTTAATACCTTAATGCAAATTATAGGTCCAAACCTTGCATTCATGAAGCAATGTAACATTCTAATCAATATATTATCTCTTCTGAGATGCCCCTTGCTCTCTGGCATTTATGAGGATTGAATTGTTGTTATCTTTTTTAAAAACACATTTCTGCTTCTCCTTCAAACAGTAGCATTTTATCTGCACAAATCCAGAGTGGATTTGCCTTTTGCCAAACTATGATGGAAGAGTCCTATACAATAAAAATTCCCAATAGTTCTGGGAATGTGTTAACTTTTTATGGGGGACAGAAAATAGGAAGACAGCAGAGAGACAGTGGAAAACAATGGAGCAGCTCAGTCACATTGTCAATCACTGTCTCTACAAATCAATAGCCTTTGCTTGACAGACAATTTAAATTGAATCAAGTGGTCCTCAATTGAAAGCAAAACCGATAGCACATCTTCCCATGTCCTTGTCATTGCGTCCTGCAAGGAAAATCCAGTATGCATAGAAAGTTATTTCTCAGACAAATACGATGTCCAGAAACGTATTCTATCCATGCTTAAGATTCAGCTGATGGAATTCTATATCTTAAGATCACAGGTCTGCTTGAAATGAGCTGTCAATGTCAAAGGATGAGCATATAAATTTCAATTTTGAAATTTAATTGGATAACAACTTTACTCTTCCAAACTGTTTATACAGTATCAGCCTTCTTCAGCTGTGATGTATTATCAGCTTCTGCCAAACCTATTATTTCTATTGGATAGGAGTGATAACGATAGCAACTGATTTAAGAATATTAATTTGCATGTTGTCAGAAACAAAAACAGTCTGTCAATTGTCAAAACTACTTTAGTTGAAGCCATGTTTCTTTTACTTGTTCTGACCTAGGCTTCCTGATACAGTAAAAGGCACACACTTAGTCCCCAAAACTCTGTTTATTTCAAAGGCTGTGAATTATGTTCATTCACAGCCCATAATGAGTACCAAATAGTTGTAAAGAGTCCTATTGTAGGCTGCCAAAGTCTTTTGGGATAAGGCTGATAAGCACCCACCTTTATGTTCCTTGAAATGCTGCCAAAAACTTAATTGGCAATTAGCTTGGCAAGGCCACAGGGAGCAAAGAGTCAACATGGAGCTTCAGAAAGTAAACTGACCAGTATGAACCAAATTGCTTCCTGCAAAGGTTCACATGCCTTTATGTCCTATGGGCCAATCACCTCCAAGCCTTACTCCCAAGTCGTCCCTTCTATCTTAACTGTTCTTGCCTTCTGGAAGCTCTGTGCATGCATGCACTGGGAACAGGGGAAGCCTGTTCCTCTGCCTCACTGCTGTCCAACTCTAGAGGCTCCGGAGGCAGCACATAACTCCCAGATGGCCCTGGCCCCCTCTCTGTCGCCGACGCAGAGCCCTCATTTGAGCCTTCCCCAGACTCCAGGACTAACCCATGCTCCCCCCAAACCTCCTCACTGTCGAACTCTGCTTCCAGCTCCGCAGGTCACTGGTGGACCACAACATTACTTTGTTTCTTAGTTGCCATACATATGGGGGGAGGGGGAACTACAGGGAGTGGGATAATTTCCCCCCAGGTGCCAGACATTACAGCAATAAGGCCGGTGGGAATCAAGGTCGTCTTAACAAGAACTCCTCACGGGCCTGAGGGAATAGCTGAGCAGCTTGCCATCGACCTAGTTTGTTAACCTGATCAGTGATACTAGAGGGGGTAAGTGATATCTATTTTTTTTATTATAACAAAACGTGGGAAATATTTAGACTTGGTTTCACATTTGAACGTGCAGACATGCTGTACCCAATAAAATGGATCTTTGAGAAAAGCCAAAGCCTCAGAGTCCTGAATTGATTGGGCCATTATTCGGAACCATGACAGTCATAGACTCTTGAATTAGAGCATCCAGTTCTAAATAAAGTAATATATGTATAGGTTTCAATTCATACAAAAACTAGCATCGGGGTTGACTCCAGCTAAAGTTCACACACTTGGAAGAACAGGAGCCTTCCTCCTCCTCCTTTTTTCCACAAGAGCAATAGAAGAGGGATTATAGCAACCTCCTCCATTGATGGCAGACATAGATCTACTTGGAGAACACAACTTCTCTAAAGCTGCTCCCCTATGCCCTCAAAAACCTAGAATCAGCATAGCTGTTCCCTTTTAAACAGGAGGTTCTCACTGATTTATCCAACAAAATTTGTTTCACGTCGCTGGTAATTACAGTTTCACTAAAACTGAAACAATCAATGCAAATTCTAATAATAATCAACCAATTAACCTTCATTTATTTTAGCTCATTTCCAGATTACTGCACTGAAGTGAAATCTACAATTCTGCCCTTTGGGCTTTCTTAACCACTCAATAAACCAATGTTTAATAGGATTGTACAGATAAGCCATATCCGCATTTTTCAGCATTCAGATAAATCTGGAGCATATGCTTGATGGCCTGACTTTATATATGTAACAGGGATCATTAAAATCAAGGGTTGAGCGATTTACAAGGACATAATTTCAGTCAGAGAATCTCTGCTAAGGTTGTAAACCATCTGAGTTGTCATCCACATTATCTCAGGATGCAACAGTAAATAAATCCAATATGTCATTGATTTCACATCCCTCAGGTTTTATTCATTTGCAGATTGTGTGTGTGTGTGTATCAGATTGTTATACATATAAGTGAAGAACCATGATTTCCAGGATCAATCCAAGATATTTTCTAACAGGTGCCAAAGGTTATATGACATTTAGTCAACATTTAACTGGCAGCTGAAGATTACCTCAGAACTTAGGATAGCTAGTCAATTTAGGATATGTAAGGAAGCCACTTAGGATATGTAAGACACACAGTTTGATTCTGCAAATTCCCCCAAATCTATAGCCCAAAGCAGGGGTGTCAAACTGGCGGCCTGTGGGGTGGATGCATCACTCACAGGCCACGCCCACCCCAGCTCTGCAAATGGGGAAAACGTCATGAAACATTATGTGACGGCAACATGATGTGGCGAATTTGACCCCCATCGCCTAAAGCACTAACAGCCCAGATCTTGGTTGCTGCTGAGAGCAATAAGCCTATATTTTCTAGTAATATCATATCACATTGTATATGATGCCATTGTACTCATGATATCTCCTGATATACAATGATTCTAGCTTATTCATGGTTTTACAGCAGGTTTAGGTATAATTTGTAATTCTCTTATTCCCCCCCCCCCCAAAAAAATGTTTCATATTGGAGGAGGTATAAACTAATAGCTACCCCGATGTTGTTTGATTTGTAAAGTTAAATTTAGAAACATCTCAGAATTTACCTTTCTCCACTTCACTTCCTTTGTCACTGTTTAAGGGTGAAAAAGTGTCTTGTTGTCATATTCACCTGACCCACTAGAGCAGGGAGGCAAGAAATGTTGTGGGTCCTGCTCCTAAGGAGATGTATCTGGTGGGACCTAGAAGAAGGGCCTTCTCTGGAGTGGCTCCCACCCTCTGGAACATTATCCCTCTGGAAATTAGATTGGCCCCCACTAGCAAGGTCCTGAAGAGGTGGTGTTACCAGCAGGCCTGGGGAACCCAGAGTGAGATGGAGCCCATTAAATGGCTGTGTGATGAATGTGTGATGACACCGAGGGAGGGGTGGAACGTCATTGTTTTATAATTATTGTATTACTTTTTATTATTTTTATTTTTTCTACATTGTGTTTTTATTGTCTAGAGTTGCTGTGAGCGACTAGGCAGCTATATAAATTCAACAAACAAACAAAGAAGCAAACTTTGGTAATGCTCTAGCAGATTAAGTTTCTCCTTGTATTTAACATTATTGCAAAGAAGACAGCACCAGACTGCACCAGAATCTTGTCTCTGGGTCAAACCTGTGCCCCCTCTAATTATGCAATGAGACAAACACCAGTTCGTCAGTTCACAAACACCCCAGTTAAAGCAGACTTGGGAGAACTAAAAAAGTTTCAGTGTGACTTGTTCAATTTTCGGGGGGTAGGGGAAAGGGGTAATGTTATGTTATTAGATTTTGACTAAAACAGAATATATTTTTTTAAAAAAAAACTTCCTTCTCATGAGAAACATCGAAGAAATCTTCGGGAGAAGCCCAAAGAATTACAATAATATTTATGGGATTTCTTCTTGGGTGGAGGGGCAGATTGGTTATATATGGAAGATGGCTTTTAAGTCCATGAAGAAAGAAAGATGATGTGTAATCGAAAGAAACAGAGAAGACTTACTAGCCCTGACCTTCTTCGTATATAATACTTGGGTAAAGCTAATTTGATCAGCATAAGAAAACTTTTTATTTTTGTTTCTTTTTTCTAGAACCATCAGTTTTGAAAACTGATTTAGACTTACTTTGGGATTTCCTGGCATGATGCATGTGCATTTTAGTTGTTTTTAGTTTAAGATATAGATAGGCATTACCCACACCCATCCGATTCCTGGTAGGTGCTCATCTGTGAAAATGTTTTCTTCCCAAAGAGGACAGACAGGCAGACAACTTGTTGTTAAGGGATAGTTTTGTATTATTCATTTTATTGATTGTATTTTTATTAGTCAATGACCAAAATAAATTTTCTGTCAGTCTGCTGTCTAAGAGATCCTTGGTGCACTCTGGCCTTGCTTGTTTTCTTGCAGATGTTTCAGTACCTTAACTAGGTAACATCATCAGTGCTAGTAAGGAGTGCTGTTCTTGTCAGTTTATATTCAGAATATAAATAGAATATAAACTGATAGTATAGCAATAGGAGTCAGAGTTATATACCACTTCTCAGTGCTTTTACAGCCCTCTCTAAGTGGTTTTACAGAGTCAGCATATGGCCCCTAACAATTTGGGTCCTCATTTTACCCACCTCAGAAAGATGGAAGGCTGAGTCAACCTTGAGCCTGGTGAGAGTCAATCTACCAAATTATTGGCAGCCTGCAGTACTGTATTCTAACCACTGTGCCACCACGGCTCAGTAAACAGCCCAACCAAAGAATCTCTAAGACCGCTCCAACTCGCACAGACAAGCAAGACATCAAAATATAAACTGACAGCAAACAGCACTCCTTACTAGCACTGATGATGTTACCTAGTCAGCGTAATGAAACATCTGCCAAGAAAACAAGCAAGCACAGAGAGCACCAAGAACCCCTCATTTCAACCCTGAGCTACAAATATTCTCCTTTATTAGTCTGCTGTCTCTTGCCAAAGAGGAGGAAGAAACCTCATTTGTACCTTATTCTACATTTTCTGGGTACTCTAAAATATAGCATTAGCGTAAGCCTTCTCCTCACGAACAATCAGAGCAGAGGTGGTATTCAGCCCGTTCTCACTAGTTCTGGCAAACTAGTAGTGGAAATTTTGAGTAGTTCAGAGAACTGAAAAATTCCACCTCTGGCGGAATCTATTTGCTGCCTCCCAAGTTCCCAGCTGATCGGCATCCCAGGTTAGTGGGGTGGGGAGGGAATGGGGATTTTACAGCATCCTGGCCCTAGAGTGAGGTGGGAATGGAGGTTTTACAGTATCCTGGTCCTGGAGTGGAGTGGGAAGGGAATGGGGATTTTGCAGTATCCTTCCCCTGCCATGCCCACCAAGCCACACCCACCAAGCCACACCACAACCATAGAACTGGTAGTAAAAAAGTTTGAATCCCACCACTGGTCAGGGCTTGAAACTCAATTGAATTGGTGTTGTATTGAATTGATACAAGAGCTTTCCCATCCTCAATATATGACACTTTTGGTCAGAGGCAATAATATTCTTGGAGAAAAGGCATTCAACCTTCAGTAGAGGAGACTACAGACCTGCCAAATTGCTTGAAAGAGTAATCATTAAATTGCATACTATTTATTTCTAGATTTATCTGTCACCCTCTAGGTAATAGCTCTCAATCCAATAGCTCTCAATCCAATGTACTAATAAAGCGCGAATAAAACCCGTGTAAATCAAAAGTAGTACAACAACCAAAAAACCAATTACAAGAATCAATTAAAACAGCAATTATAAACAACAGAGGCTAATATAAGCATCTAAAAATGTCATGGAGCTAAAACTACTTAAAATGCATCTCAGGGAGCCTACTTGAATAGAGTGAGACCCCCCCCCCCCTTCCCTTGGTCTAGCTAGCCCAGCACTGTTGGCAAGGACTGGCAGTGGCTCATCAGGGTTTCAAACATCCCTTTATATTTAATCTGGTGTTTACTTTTATAGGGTTGCTTGGAATCGCTGGGGGCTGGACCTCAGACCTTCTGCAACCAATGCAACATTCTTGACACTGAACTATAAAAGCAAGATAAGGAGACTGAAATGCCCAAGGAAATAGGATGATCTTCCCTTTGGGTGCTGAAAAGATAACAAACAGGTTTTCCTGCAGAAGTTCTTCCATACCTGAGATGCTGCTCCTGAAAAGGCCTAGTCATAACTATTTCTATTCATAACTAAGAGTCCTGGTGGCGCAGTGGTAAGAATGCAATATTGCAGGCTAACTCACTGCTCACTTCCAGGAGTTCAATTCTGACCAGTTCAAGGTTGACTCAACCTTCCATCTTTGCAAGGTCAGTAAAATGAGGAACCAGATTGTTGTTGGGGGCAATATACTGACTCTGTAAACCACTTAGAGAGAGCTGTAAGGCACTGTGAAGTGGAATATAAGTCTAAGTGCTGTTGTTAATGCTATTTGCTGTGTGTCCACTTTCGTCAAATTATTCCTCAGAAATTACAATACCCACAACCTGAATTTGTAAGTATTATTAGTAATGCTGAGACTCAACATATTCTAATTCATTTTTCCCCCAAGCATTTCCAATAAAAGTAATTGGAAAGAAATTACATGTAGTCCCTGTTTGGCAACTGATTCATTTAGCGTCCATTTGCAGTCGCGGCAGTGATGAAAAAACAGTTTTGCAACTAGCCACTTTGCAAACAGTCTTTTTCATTTATATACTTCCCAGGTCTGTAAAGGAAGGAAAGCTCCCGTAAGTTCATAAGCATTGTCCTGTTTACACTTAGTAATTACTTCATTTAACAAGAGGATTGCCAGTCCTAATTGTGGTCACTAAATGAGGACTAGCTGTATTTAATTTCCAAGGAGAGATGTCTCAAGGAAACTTTTTTCCTTGACTTTTTTTTAGATCACAAAGCAGGGACAGCCTGGAAGGTGTTTTTTTTTAAAGGGTAACAAAGAACAAAAACTTTGATTATCTTGCAGATATAAAATGAGTATCTAGGCTATCCCAAAATAAATTCTAAGGTACTCTGGGTCTGAGGAGCAGCAGATGGGACAAAGATTGGAGGACAGTTTTTTTTTTGCATCGCCTCAGTTATATTCATATATATAATGCTAAACTTTCAAGTTTTAAAGAAAAGGAAAGAAATTTGAAATCCATTCAACATTAATCATTTTTTCATTGGGCTGATGTTTCACTGTAGGGGTCCTCCCATTATCCACACATTACAATAGCCTATTCTTAGAATAATCAATGTCTTCAAATTCAGCCTTTGTCACCTGTCTAAAGGTTATCTAAATATTTTCAGTACAGACATTTCGCCACTGCGGTTATTCAAATTATTATCAAGAAGTGAAGCATTTCCAGTGTATATTCTTTAAAGTGTAACTCGAGAAAAGGCAGCGAGTGGAGTTTGGACATGGTGGAAAGAAGAATGATTATCAAGGACAGAAAGGAATGGAGATGCCCAGTGAATGACACAAATGTAAATGAGATCTAGCTGTATTTGCTTTTTCTTATTTTAGTCCTTCTAATTTATTTATTTTTTGCCTATTATTCCTTTCCCTTTTCATGTAATTTGTTGCCTACTCCAACATGCAATGGGAGTAAGGCAATGGGTACATATGTATGTCAAAATGAAACACTGATTCCTTGGCATAAACCAGCCCCTATCCCAAGCTCCTGGCTTCCAAATTCAAAGGATTCCCAGAGTGTCCAGATGGGATTATGTTGCAGGGAGGTTGGTTTGAGGATTGAATCAAATCTATAAGAAGCTAGCAAAATTATCCAAATTAAGTGTGGTACCTTATGATTCTTGACAAATGTATCTTGTCTTTTTATGTACACTGAGAGCATCAAAGACAAATTCCTTGGGTGTCCAATCACATTTGGCCAATAAAGAATTGTTCTGTTCTGTTGTATTCTACTCTATTCGTTGTGGGGATGGGACGGATGTGAGGTATGAGAGATAAAAGAAGTTCAAGACCTCCTTCAAAGGCAATAAAGTTTGTGATAGATTGCAGGTAGTCCTCGATTTACAACAGTTCATTTAGTGACCATTCAAAGTTACTGGCCCCGGAAAAAGTGACTTATGACTGTTTTTCACACTTACAACCGTTGTAGCATCCCCATGGTCATGTGATCAAAATTCAGATGCTTGGCAAGTGGTTCATATTTATGACGGTTGCAGTATCCTGAGGTCGTGTGATCAACTTTTGTGACCTTCCAACAATCAAAGTCAATGGGGAATCCGGATTCACTTAACAACCATATTATTAACTTAACAAATGCAATGATTCACTTAACAACAACAGAGGCAATAAAAATCATAAAGAAGGGCAAACTCACTTAACAAATGATTCACTTAGCAACACTGTTGTCTTAGCTCAAGGACGACCTGTAGTCATTTGTTCATTGTTACTTTTCTTCATTTTTCCTCCAGTATTCAAGGCACCATAAAGAGTGGCCTGGCCTTCACTTTTTCTACAACAAGCCTGTGAGGTTGGACTGAGAGGTAAGAATTGGCCCAAAAACCATTAGTGGCCCTAATCCACTATCAAGAAAAACCCCATCTGTTTGTGTAGGGTACACTTCTCTATCACAACTAAAGATAAATCAGAATAACTTTCCGTGTCATGTTTTTTAACATTTATGCAATGCTATTTCATTTTGCTACTTACTCATTCTAATTATTTTGAGTATGTTGAGCCAAAGTGAGAACTAGTTTGGTATCATGATTAAGAAACTGGGCTAGAAACTGGGATACTGTGAGTTCTAGTCCTGCCTTAGGTGCAAAGCCAGCCTGGTGACCTTGGGCCATTCATTCTCTCTTAGCCCTAGGAAAAAGGCAAGGGCAAACCACTTCTAAAATCTTACCAAAGAAAACTGTTGGGACTGCCAGTGCCAGGAGTCAACACTGTGTCAAAGGCACCCAACAAATGAACAAAAAGTATTGAAATTGAAAAATATTGAAATGTTATCAAATTCCTTCTGGTGCTGTCAGATTCCTGACAGACGGCTCCCACAAACTAACAAAGCTCTCTTCCTGCAATGATTGCAATTTGATTTCTACATAAAATCAAATTGCTGTGTTCTGAAGCATTTTAGATGCAACTTTTTCCTTTAAGGTTTCTAAACAATGACTCCCAGCACTAATCACCAAAAGAACTTGTGCTAGTTTTCTGGTTTCTCTTCCTTAACCCTCTCTCTCCCTCTCTCTCTCCATCCCTCCCTCCCTCTCTTTCTCTTGAGAAAAAAATGTGAAGTGATAAGAAAGAATGGAAAGTTCACCAAAGGAAGGCCATGATGCCTGCATATCTCCCTTTCTAAGGTTTTGTAAGTAAGGATGATTAAAGAAGAGCAATCACTCTCCAAAGTCTTTATCCTTTCATTTATCTCTCTAGTAAAAACAAAAACAAAAACCCTGGAGAGATCAAGGTTAGGCCAGGACATTTAACTGCTTGATGGCACCTCTTCTCCATTCACACATAGAAGCTGATGAAGGCAGCAAGCTCTTTTAGGCATCCGATCAGCACATCTTGTTCTTTGATAAAGACTAACAGATGGACAACTCGTGAGCCCTGTGACCTTAGCCTGCAATCCTAGGGAAGATACTGACTTTAGAAAAGGCCTGATTAATTTTCCCTGTCTTGGGAGATAAAGACAGAATCCTCAGAATCCGATAACTGTAATTTTTCCACCACAACCATTGAAACTCTATCATAAACTTCTAAGGCACCCATACAAGACCATCCAGGAATCTCATTCTCTCTTCCTCCCCTTGCTCCCCTCTTTGTATGGCAGTTCTATCAACACACACACACACACACACAGAGAGAGAGAGAGAGAGAGAGAGAGAGAGAGAGAGAGAGAGAGAGAGAGAGAGAGAGAGAGCTGCAAGCATTCCCCCAGGTATGGGAATTTGAAAGCAAGGACCATCTATCTGTTTCCTAGGGATGTACTGAAGAGAAAGGAAAGAGTTTGGCAGTCAAAACAATTGCATTGCCCCCTACTGGAAAAACTGCCTTTTGTGTGGTTTTAGCAGCACCAGCCACCACTAAGGCTTGAGAAGCAGTAGAATATTTGGGTCCCGTGTGTGTGTGTGTGTGTGTGTGTGTGTGTGTGTGTGTGCGCGTGCGTGCGTTTGGACAGTGCTGTTAGGAAAGAAAACCCCTCTGGATTCGTTGAACTAGCACTCCCATCATTCTTAACCGACAGGGTCATAAAGAAAAGGGCACCAGTCGAGAAAGACCCGCCCTCATGTCCCGCATCCTAACGTTTCTGTGGCCGAGGCGGCCTTAACCGAAGAGAGCAAGGGGGACAGTTTTGGGTCAACCCCGCCACCCGCCTTTCCCCCCGGGCGTCCCGTTCTCTTCCGACGCGCGAATTCCCAATGCAAACCGCCAAAGAAACGGCGGCGAGTGGGGGTTTGGCGTCACCAACAGAGCGGAGCAGTCCGGCAAAGGTTGGCGCCAAGCCCGGGGGGGGGGGGGGGACGACGACGACGGTACCAGCCAGGAAGAGACCCAACGAGGGGAAGGCGGCGGGAGGAGGGAGGAGGCGAAGAAAGAGAAAGAGACCGGAAGAAAAGTTGCCTCTAAAAGACCGTTATAAACGAGTTCTCCCCACAGACCAGAGGACCGGTCGGCTCTGCAGGGCTGTCATCCAACAGGGCAGGGGTCTGCAAAGTCGGCTCTTTTAAGACTGGTGGACTTCAACTCCCAGAATTCCCCAGCCAGCTATGCTGGCTGGGGAACTCTGGGAGTTGAAGTCCACCAGTCTTAAAAGAGCCGACTTTGCAGACCCCTGCAACAGGGCTACCCTCTAGGGTGGGAGCGGAACCCGACTCCCCAAGCGCTCACAAGGCGTTCAGGGAAGAGTCCTCCGGGCTGGGGAAGGGTGGGGGGGAAGCTCCCAACACCCGATTCACTCCCGTCCCTCTTCTTTCCCAGCCCCCCCCCCCCCGTCCCCTCCCTCGCCTTTATTCCAAGAAAGAAGCCCAAGCAAAAAGCCGAAAAGATTGGAAACCGGAGCCGAAGGCCAGGAAAGGCACAAAGGAAAAGCGGGGGTGGAGGTGGCGGGTGGGGTAGAAAGCCTCCTTTCTCCGACATCCGTATAGAACTGTAAAAAAAAGGGCAAAGAATGGGTATCTTAAAAAAAACAACCGCAACTGCGCTTCGCCGATCTAGCTATCCCAATTCCACTTTACTCTGCGGCTTTGCTCTTTATTATTGCGCCTGGTGTCTTTTCGCCTTGCTGGTTTCCCCTGCTTTGAGACCCTTTATAAAAGAAGCAGCGGCGTATAAATCTTCGGAGCGAACGACCTCTGGGGAAAAAAGCTCGCACTTTTTGTCCCGGGGAAGCGATCAGATTAACTGAGTGGGAAGGGACCTTGTAGGTCATCTAGTCCAACCCCCCCCTCTCCCCGGCCCAAGCAGGAGATCCTGCCTACACCATTTCTGACAAATGGCTCTTCGGAGTCGGCCTAACGGAGATCTTGCCCTGGGAGAAATGTTTGGCTCTGGCTAACGACACCCCCTCCACACCCGCTCTCTTAATTCCAGGAGCGATTGCACGAAGCTTGGCTCCCTTTCGGACTCTTGGCGAAGAACCTTCCCAAAGGGAGTTGCGCGGAGATCTTGCCCCGTTCCCCCTCCCCACATTCCCCCAGCGCGCCCGCGCCCTTCTCAAGTCCCGGGCTTTTCCCTTAGCCCGGCTGCGGAGTATTCCTTACCTGCGTGGCTCATCTTCCGAAGTCTCCCCCTCCCACCTCGGCGGTCGCGCTTCTGCCCCTTTTGTCGCCCCTTCCCCCGAGCTTTCAAATCATCTTCGCGGCTTCCGAGCTTTAGGGTGGCTCCCTCCGCGGAGCCCCCGGGGCAGCTAAAGTTCAGGTCGGGGCATGGATGGGATCGGAAAGGGGCGGGGAAGAATCCGCTGGGCAAGTTGCGCTAGGAGAGAGGCAGGAGAGCGCGCGCGCACACGGGGCAGCGATCCTTCTTTCCTCTCAAAGTGTCCGGCACCTTTTTCGGGCTGAAAAGAGGGCAAAGAGCGTGGCGACTGGCTAGCCCAACGCTCAGTGCCGCGGAGAGCTGCCGTCGCCCTGCCCCATCGCCGCTATCAGCTTGTTGCAACTGGAAGGTCCCTGCCAGTCGCTGATCGCCGAGCGCTGCCCAGGGAAGCTACTGCTCTCCTCCTCCTCCGGCCGACAAGCATTTTCCTTCCTTCGCTGCAGAGGAAGCCCTTTTGCTCACGCAGGGACTGAAAAGCAGCCGCGAAAGGAGGGGGGGGGGAAGCGAGCGCGAACGCCACCCCCACCCCCAGCCATTAGATTTAAAGAGACCGCGGCTGCCGCTTTTTTTTTTTTTTTTTTTTGAGGCTTTGAAAGCCAGGGGTGGAAACGAAGAAAACGAATAATATACCTTCCCTTCTCTCTTACCCCCTCCCCCCATGGCTCCCTACCCACTGCTAATGTGACCCATGTGAAATTGAACGCAAGTATAACTAAACGCAAGAAATTGCGCGCATCCCGCTGAGGTTACGCAGTGGGACTCGCGGCAACGAGGCACCACAATCGGGGCTACTATCCATTTGCCACTTTGCAAGATCAATGCGACACTGTTGAAGTTGGGCAAGAGTCCCAAATGGAGCCCCATCCGAAAACGTTCCCTTCCCTTCGCTATTAAGCGCCGGTCTTTGTGGGGCAACGATCCCATCTGGGCACACTCGGGCGTTCCTTCCTTTCCGTGCATGGGCGCAACCCCGGCCGAGCGGAAAGCTACAGCGGAGGCAGCGACCCGGAGCGCGCTTGCCCTTGATCTACTTGGCGGGGCTTCACAAAATCAATGCAGCAAGTCCCCTGGGCCCCCTCGGATTTGGAGCTTTCATTGATTCGGAGGGCGATCCCCGAGGGGAGGGAAATAAAAGCCCCTTCGCTTCTGGTGTTTAGGAAGGACCCGGATACAGTAACAGAGTTGGAAGGGACCTTGGAGGTCATCTAGTCCAACCCACTGCTCACGCAGGAGACCTGTACTAGGGATTCGAACCGCCGACCTGTCTGATCGACAAGGTCACTGAGCCACCCACCGCCTGCTTTTTGCGCGTTGGCGCACTCATTTCGAAGGCTTCCCCGCGGGCCGGCTTCCCTTAACACCTCTAACAGCCAACCCCAATCCTGCGCCCTAAGTGGATTTCAGAGAGATTTACTGCCACGTCGTCGCGCACGGACCTACTTACGGAGTCCCAACCTGCATCCGAAGTAGAGCTTCGCGCGAGGGTCTGAGAGCTGCAAAGGACGGGCTGGTGCGGGGGAAACTTCCAGAGAGGTGATCGGAGAAGTGGGAGGCGAGAAGTCCGCTGTTACCCTGCCTTCCGGGCGGACGAAGAAGGTGGATCGGGCCCTAGCAGCGGAAAAGGGACTTAACCTGGAAAGAGACTGCAAGCTCAGCTCCTGGGTGAAAATGTGGTGTGAAGTGAAGCGTTTCCTCCCGGCGGGAAAAACCTTCCACTACCCCATCAAGCCTCAGGCTGAGAAGAGGCGAGAAACGTTTGAATTCCGCGTTGGGGTTAGCTCGCCCTTCCCCCCTCCCCTTTCGCTCAGCTCTTTCCCAGCTCAGGAAAGATGACACAATTTCCTCAACCGGCAACCCCATTGATAATACCTGGCTGGCTGCTGTGCTTGCAATCACTGTGGCCCATTTGACAGGCAGATGAATGGACCTTAGATGAAGGGTCTGGGGAAAGGAATCCGACTGCAGTTGAGTTGCTGAGGGAGTTGCTTGTGAGAAGGCACCCATTGCACTGCACAGATGTCCTCACCAGAATCTGACAGAATGGCAGAATTGGAAGGGACCTTGGAGGTCGTCTAGTCCAACCCTCTGCTCAGGCAGGAAGCCCTATTGCATTTCAGACAAAATGGTTGTCCAATCTCTTCTTTAAAACTTTCAATGTTGGAGCATTCACAACTTCTAGAGGCAAATTGTTCCGTTGATCAATGGAACTCTTCTCTTCTTGTTGACCCAAATTCACCTTATTCACCCTAAGGACCAATATATACATTGAGAAAATTCCTAACAGTGAGGACAATCGACCAATGGAACAGCTTGACTTCAGACGCTGTGGGTGCTTCTCATCACTGGAGGTTTTCAAGAAGAGACTGGACAGTCACTTGTCTGAAATGGTATAGGACCATGATGGCCAACCTATGGTATGGGTGCCAGAGGTGGCACACAGACTCTCTCTGTTGGTGCACACGCCATTGCCCCAGGTTAGATCTCCATGGTGTTTCTTTTGTGAGCTTCTGTTTCCCTGCAAACGATGAAACAGAAAAGCTCATGAAATAAAAAGATCTTACCTATTGCTGCACTTTGAGAGTTGGGATGCCTTGCCTCCTGCCAACCAGCTAGAATTCAGATATCTGATGCGCATGCATGGACATCCGCACAATCACACATTTGCACACCTTTCAGTTTGGGCACACGCCCATGCTGTTTGGACACTCGGTGTATAAAAGATTTGCCATCACTGGTATAGGATCTCCTGCTTGAGCAGAGAAAACCTCCAAGGTCCCTTCAAGCTCCATTCTGATTTGATTTGATTTGTAGGTGAAGCAGAGGAGTAATAAAGAACACACGGTCCATTGTTGGATCTGATTACAGGGATCTTGAGAGTAATTCTTTACCAGGTAATTGCTCACATAGATTAACTGCCCATCTAAGTTAATGTAAGAATAATAATGTAGCAAAATTTATTAAAGTACGTATAAGTCCTCAAGAGCAAATGCCTACACTTTACAAAAATGGCTCTTAATATGGTCCATTCTGGACCAGAGGAAATTAAGACATTTTCCAATGCATCTGCACTTTAAGTTTGGTTGTTTGATTTTTTATCCTTCAGATAGCCTACGTATGTAATATGGTTCCCTCCACATTTATTCCCACATGGTGGGTTTAGCTAGAGAAGGATACCTGGGTGAAGACTACTCACTAGAACCTGGGACTCTTCAATCCTGACCTAAGCAATCTCAATTTCAATCAAAATAGAGCCAGAAGGGACCTTGGAGGTTTTGGAGTACCACAACTTCTCAAGGCAAGCTGTTCCACTGGTTAATTGTCCTGACTATTAGGAAGTTTCTCCTTAATTCCAGGTTGCTTCTCTCCTTGATTAGTTTCCATCCTTGTTTCTTGTCTTGCCCTCTATTGCTTTGGAGAATAATTTGACTCTCTCTTCTTTGTGACATCCCCTCAAGTTCTGGAATACTGCTATCATGTCACCCCTAATTCTTTTTTTCCCCTCTGGACAAGCCGAATCCAAATCCTGCAAACATTGTTCATATATTTTAGTTTCCAGGCCTTTACTCATCTTAGCTACTCTTCTTTGCACTTTTTCCAAAGTCTCAACTTCATTTTTTTTTATAAGGTGGTGACCTAAACTGGATGTAGTATTCCAGGTGTGGCCTTACAAAAGCTTTATAAAGTGTTATTTTTATACCACGTAGACCAGGTAATAATTTTTGTAATTGAAAAATGGATGGTCAGAAATATGTTAAGGATTTGGTTACTGTGGAGTATCACTCAGCCAAGTCTTTTCTATATTTATGCCCCACCATTGACTAATTTGGTTCTTCCCCAAAAATTTCCCAGGTTACTTAATGAAAATCAACACTTTTGCTTAATTGTACAATCCTTCCATGCCACAATTCCAGTGTGACAGGTTCACCTTTCCTTGCTATTTGTTTTTCTAAAGGGTCTATTTCTATCAGCATATTCATTATAATTTTGACCACTAAGTAAGAAGTAGTGGTGGGAGATTAGGAAACCAGTGCATATAATTTCCACTGCGATTAATGATAAATTATACAGAAATGTCCCCCTTGTGTGCCTGCATCAGTATAAAAATAAAGCTTCCTTTCAAGAAATTGCTTGATATACATTTTGGAGGCTGCATTCCCTTTTCCTAACTGCCGGTAACAATTTCCCCAATCTGCTTATTCAAATATCGTTGGCCATTTTTTTTGGGTCATTGTTCAATATTTTTAGTGCCTTTTGTCTATCTGTTTTCATGTATTAGTTTGGAGCAGCTCTGAACCATGGGTTATGCATATACTATGAGTATTTGTATAGGACAGTGTGTGTATGTGTGTATGTATGCATGTATGTATGTGCGTATTAGTGCATACATTCACATAAGCACCCATTCAAAATGCTGGATTTCAGAATACTTACAAGAATGAAAAGCTCTAGATTGAAAAGCAATCCACATATTTAACCCGAATAACTTTCTTTTTAAAAAAAATAAAATAAAGTCAATTGCAAGGTTTGTTTATTGGTTTTATGATTATCTGCAATTCTGAAAGTGTTATATGCACAATTCTTAAGAGATCTGTGCAGGACAAAAAGATGAATCTATTGATAATTGAATGTATGTCTCATAAACTGCGAGCTGTGTGAATATGGGAATAGGACTATTAAAATAGTTTAAATTGTGAAGGAAGTTAGCACTCATTCCTCTACTAGAAAAATGAAATATCCTAGGAAATATTAAAAAGGCAGAATATATTTTATTTCCTTGGATAAGAAATAGAGAAACATGTTTTTAGCCAGGAAACAGACTCCCTCTTAATAGCCCATCCCCACCTTTGTCAATGGGCCATTAAGGCCTGAGCCAGTCTATTCTACATAAAAAGATTTACCCCCTTTAATCAGAGCCATTTCATTGCCCTTCAATGCACCACCCACCAAGTTTTAACCAAACTTAGCGCACAGACAACCTACAAAGCTAGCTATGACTTCCGACAGCAACCAATCAGGATACTCTTCCTGCTCCCCAGGAAGTACAAAGCCCAGAGAGGGCATAAAACCCAGGGACTCTCAGCATCTCTTCCCTTTTTCACCCATGAGCTCCAAGGCATGTTCATCCAATGATGTACAATACAATACAATAGCAGAGTTGGAAGGGACCTTGTAGGTCTTCTAGTCCAACCCCCTGCATGGGCAGGAACCTTATACCATTTCAGACAAATGGCTGTCTAACATCTTTTTAAAGACTTCCAGGGTTGGGGCATTCACAACTGCTGGAGGCAAGCTGTTCCAGAGGTTAATTGTTCTTACTGTCAGGAAATTTCTCCTTAATTCTAAGTTGCTTCTCTCCTTGGTTAGTTTCCACCCATTGCTTCTTGTCCTGCCCCCAGGTGCCTTGGAGAAAAGTTTGACTCCCTCTTCTTTGTGGCACCCTCTGAGATATCGGAACACTGCTATCATGTCTCCCCTGGTCCTTCTCTTCATCAAACTAGACATACCCAGCTCCTGCAGCCGTTCTTCATATGTCTTAGTCTCCAGTCCTCTAATCATCTTGGTTGCTCTTCTCTGCACTCTTTCCAGAGTCTCTGTGATCCTGTCCATCTTTCCAAATGGCCTCCATGTTTCCAATGTCTTTTTCCCCACTTGGAACTGAACCCAAAAGGATATTTCTTCCAACAATTGCCAAGTATAGTAATCGACTCTTTAACAAGGAAATATTGAGGAAAAGTGTTAGGGTTGCCATCCTTTGCTACTCCTATAATGTAAGAATGTTCAACAGACACAAGAGAACTGAAAACATGTGAGTCAACCGCAACAGCCAACTCCAGACAGGAGCGAATGTCTATGGATATCCTCAGTCATCCAGGTCATGATTGTCACAAAGGTGCTTTTTCAAGAGGCAACTGGACTTTCTAGTTTGTCTTTGAAGGTGTTTTGCTTCTCCTCCAAGAGCTGAAGGAGCTTCTTGGATAAGAAGGGAAGCGTCTTCAAAAGAAAAACCAGAGAGTCCAGTTGCCTCTTGAAAAAGCACATCCAGACAGGAGCCCTTCCAGATGTATAGTGTCTGTAGTGACTGGAGCCAGTGTATCCTGAAGACACCAAGTCAGGGAAAGCTAAAGGAGAAAGCAACGTTTCTTACACATCATCACACTGGCTTCGAGCACAGTTCTAGGCAATCTCATGATCTTTTCAATTGGAATTTGCTTCTGGCTCCTTGAGCCTCCCTTGATCATGCAAACTTGACAGAAGGGGTACATGGAGGGCTAATATTGCTATTGGCAGACAAAATTAAAAAAACAAGTCAACTCTGGGAGCAGAGAGTCTCTCTCTAAATTTTATCCATGGTGACCAGATAGAAGTGTGTGTGTGTGTGTGTTTGTGTTTGTATGTCTGCTTTGCCTGCAATGTTAATATACTATCGTTAGCGGTTCACTTTGGCCATCATTTTTTTAAATTTTTCTTGTATAATGGGAATACCAACCCTCCCCACCACCACCTCTGACTAGGGATTTCCTGATTGTCTACTTTCAAGGCACAGGATTAAGCATTTTCCCATATAGGACTGAGTTCTTAAATACAACCAGAAAAGTAGTCAATAAGTCAGGAGATAAACGAAAGCCAAGCCAGCTCTGGTTTAGGCTCTTCCCCTCTCCCCAAAACCAAAGGTCAGGATCTTGACAGGAAAGGGCTGGTATATCAGGAAGTTCCATCAGACAATTAAAGTTTCAGGTCCATGGATAGAAACCACTCTACCAATAAACTAAACAGTGTTTTCTACTGGAAATTTATAGCTACTTTCCCCTTAGTCAGTTGATAACAATAACTCGGCTGGTAACTCCCTGATCTGGCTGCAAGATTATGCATATATTTTGAAGCACATTTGTAAATAAAAATATATAAGTGCTCATCAGTTCATGTTGCTTGCTTGGCAAAAATGCATTATTGGTTTGGCAGTATATGTTTTGATTTATTCAGTTGTCCCCCATCCCCTTCCAATTTCCCAAATTAACCTACAGATCCATGATTGCTATTCAAGTACTAACTAGCTCAACATCTACTTGACATGTTCACAGGGACTGGCAGTTTCACTATTGGGTCTAAATCAGTCAAGGGCACAAGGTCTCAAATTAGTGGGAAAATCTAGACCCAAGATAGAAATGGTTCATTTGGTGAAGAAAGCTCAGAGTGATTGGTTGATCTGTCTTTCTCCATTCAAGATTCTTGACTACTTGACAAACTCCTTTTCCCTGAAGGAAACATTGGAAATGACCTCATTTGTCCATTGGGGAAGCATATTCTAGCAAGGCAAGAGCTTGGTACCACTTCTTCCTGTTGCTAGGATAAGTACAACTGGATTCTAGATACAGGAGAGGAGAGGCAGTGATGTAAACTGCCTTTTAAAACTCTCATTGGAATATTCAAGCAAGATTATGCTCTCTTAATATGACTGTTTACAATGTGCTTAACCCCAAAGACATTCACTTAGAATTAAGACTAAGTAATCAGAGACATCACCCTGCCAAGAAAAGTGTGTCTAGTCAAGGCTCTGGTTTTCCCATTTGCAATGTAGGGCTGTGAAAGTTGGACCATAAGGAAGGCTGAGAGCCAAAGAATTGAGGCCTTTGAACTAAAGTGCTGGAGAAGACTCCTGCGAGTCCCTTGGACTGCAAGGTGATCAAACAGGTAAGTCCTAGAGGAGATCAACCCTGACTGCTCTTTAGAAGGCCAGATCCTGAAGATGATACTTAAATACTTTGGCCACCTAATGAGAAGGAAGGACTCACTGGAGAAGAGCCTAATGCTGGGAAAAATTGAGAGCAAAGGAAGAAAGGCATAACAGAGAATGAGGTGGCTGGATGGAATCACCGAAGCAGTAGGCATGATTTTTTTTTTAATGGAAAAAAAGTTTTATTGGTTTTTACAAAATTTTAAAAATAGGAAAAAGGTATAAGGTGTTACAGAGATATTTTGAGGACATCTATGTCGGAGGTGTCGGCCCCCTCTGAGGCTTCTTACAAAAAAAAATAAGATAATACAATACATTTTTCATTTCCCTACAAAGTGGAAAGAGATACAAATATATCATTCATGCAATCAATCATTATTTCTATAAACATCCAGATAAAGTTTATTTTCCATTAGTGCTTTCTGTGTCTCCAAAAGTTCCAATTTTGAGCTAACATTGTCTTTCCGGATTTCTTTTATTTCTTTCATGATGTTTTGAAGAGTTTCCTCTATTGCTGATAACTGTGTAGCTTCCACCTCTGTTTCTTTGGATAACATTGAAGTAATCTTAGGTTGATGTGGCTGCTTTTTTGAAGCCATAATGAAAGTATTAAGTTCTTGTCACTAATATGGCATCTGTTGGAGAGGTAGTCCGTGAGGCGAAGAGAGAGTAAAAGTCAATATCCAAATTCAAAGTTCAATTTTCTTACAGTCCAGAGAGAGAACAATTTTTAAAAGCAATCAAATAAGAAAAAGAAAAGAAGGCACATCTGGGAAAGGTCCTAATAATCAATTACATCAATCCACTGTTAAAGAGTTCAGTCCCAAAGATGAGGGAGTGTCAGCAAATTTCAAAAGGAAGCATTTCTTGCTGAGAACAAAGGAACGCCATCTTCCCCACCCCTCTGGAAGCCGCGGAGAGCTAGTGAAAGTCCATATCAAATGTTGCAAGACAGAGATACAAAGTATCATTAAAAATCTTAAAATGAAAGACTTCCATTTGTAGTTTAAAAATCAGATGTTAATTTCTCCACCTCCCCAAGCCTGGGGAACATTCCAAAATGCCGCTTTTTTTCCTTTCCGAGAAGGGGTTTTACAAACTCCCTCCTCCTTCTTCTTTAAAAATGAAAGTTGAAAGCATTAAATTGAAATCACTCACAATCCACACTGTAGCCATGAGCCTCTGTGTTGCCTTCAGCCCCAGCTTTTCTGCCCGTGTCTAATTGCAGCAGCTGTTCCGGCTCTCCATCGGCGAAGGGGACGAAAGAGGAACCTCCCCCCGCGACTCGTTCTCCGGCACCTGGGATGAGGGGGGAGCCACCCCCCCAACCGCCATCGAGGTGGGGGGATTCACCGCAAGCCGTCCGTGCGGTGGGGGCTCTTTAGCAAGAGCCCCCTGCCCCCGAAGGCGCCGCCGGAGCAACCAAGCGGCGGACGAGTCAAAGACCCGACCGTCGCCTCCGGCTAACCGGAAGGAAAACCGCAGTAGGCATGATTTTAAGTGGACTCCAGAGGATGGTAGAGGATAGGAAGGCCTGGAGGAACATTGTCCATGGGGTCATGGTGGGTCGGACATGACTTTGCAACTAACAACAAATTCCATATGGGTGGTTCCTTGTGGTATTAATCAAAAGGCATTATGCATCTCTTCTATCTACTTCTCTTGCATTTTCTGTGGTTAAACAAAGAAAAACAAAAGTGATAGGGTTATAAAGATTTTAGAAGAAGGATCTATTATATTCTTGAAACAGCAAAATTTTGGTCATCACATTACAAAAAAGATGCAAAAGTGCAAAGAAGAGCAACTAAGGCAATTAAGGACTTGGAGACTAAAACATGAAGAAAGGTTGAGGGAATTAGATATGGATAGTCTAGAGAAAAGAAGGACTAGGGGTGACATGATAGGAGTATTCCAGTATTTCAAGAGCTGCCACAAAGAAGGGGGGTGAACTTATTTTCCAAAGCACCAGAACACAAGACAAGAAACAATGGATTGGATTTTATCAAGGAGAGAAGCAACCTGGAATTAAGGAAAAGCTTCCTAAGTGAGAACCATTAACCAGTGGAACAGCTTGCCTTCAGAAGTTGTGGATGCTTCCTCACTAGTTTTAAGAAGAGTCACTGGACAGTCACTTCTCTGAAATAGAAGATCTCCAGGTCCATTCCAGCTCTATTCTGATAGATTGAATCTGCATTTTCAGAGCAGAGAGCCATAGGATACCATTCCACTCAAGGGGAGTGACCCATCTTTTGGGAACTTCAGTTTCAGATAGCCTGAAAGATGGGGCTATTTCATTAAGTTTTATGAAGACAAGATCAAGCAAGGGCCCAATTCCAGGTTCTTGCATTGCATAGACTTCAGTCTCCAATAACCTTTAGCTTGGTAGACTTCAAAGAGCCTGCTGTGCTCATGAATAGTGCACATCAGGATATTTATTAAGTTTATGAATATTCAGAAATAAGTCCGGGAGAGCAAGGAAACCTCCTAGCTTTTCATTACAATATTTGACAACGGCAGAGGTTATACAGGGCTATTCGGTTCAAAGACATCCTATAAATATTTTATGTGGCTGAAGATTATTTGTGTTTGTTAGTTTACAGGCTAGGTGATGAGAATCGCTAAAAAGGAACGTTTCCTCATTGAGGTAGAAACGCTTGGTCCTTGCCGCAATGTTTCATTTTTATTTTGTTGGAAAATAACAGAACAAATATGCTGGTTGCCAGCCCATTAACCGCATGGAGATCGAAAAAGAGGAAACTGAAGAAAACTATTCATTATCCTGATTCCATTGTAATCCTGAATAGCAGGTTTTTTATGGAAATCTCACTAGAATATAGGCAAAACTGAAGGGAAGAAGGAGAAGTGAAAGATGAAGATGAAGCTATTTAGTTGTGCAAAGATAATTAAACTCCATATGTTAGATCATTCAAGTCTAACCAATATCAGAATTCTAGGGTTCTGTGTTAAACAGAAGGAAGAGGGTGCTTATGGAAGAATTTTTAAAGCAATTTCTAGCCTGATGTGATAATACTCAGTATGTATTTTATTTTCGTGTCCCATATTAATAATTTGGATGCAAATCTTTTATTAACTAGCTTATGCTTTTGATTATAAATATGTTCTTTTCTCTTCTGCCTTTGCAACACAGTAGTTTCACACTTAATCACTTCAGGGTTTATGTAGCATCTTGAAATTAAAATTAATGAGCCTAAACTTTTAAAAACAGGTGCATGCTATATTTAATATCTTCATCGTTTTTGTCGAAAACCTGTTCTTATTCAGGTGAAAGTTTGGACAAATGGCTACCTTTCTCCTCCTGTGAGATGCATTCACAGGCATTTGCAGCCAATATGACTATTTCAGATTCCTTAGTGACAAAATCTTGCGTAGACCTAAATCCAGATGGAAGTTCTAATCAGGCAAATACTGTTAGATAATCAGAGGTCATTGTGGAGCACCTTAATGTATCTAACAATTCTCTGGAAATGCATCCAAACATAGTATTAGAAGAAAATTTGTATGCCAGCTTTACACTGAAAGATCCTCACCTGGGTTGGATCAACAGTGAAACTCCTTTTGTATTTAATATATACCACTATGGTGGCATTTTTCCAAAGTTCCAATGCTACTTCTCCATTCCAAACATATGAGTAAAGAGTAAACTATAATATCCACTATGCTTAAACTGAAATTACAAAATAAACTTAAAGAACATAGTAAATAGAAATAGAAAATAGAAAAGGAGGAGGTTCTAGAAAGGTCATGTGATTTTGATGACCTAAAATATTGTAACTCCAGGTTCCAAGTGCAATGATGTCTATTTATAAATCCAATATTTGACTGCAACTGTGTACAGTATGTTTAAAAAGTTATTTTAATTCAATACATGTTTTACTACACTCAGTACTTCGCTCTTTAGTAAAATGTCTTTAAAAAGTGAAGCATTTCATAACTCTTCACTCTAGACAGCTAAGCAGCTTTGTTAGCCCATGTGGGTACTGGGTATCTTTTCTACAAGCCACCCATAAGATGAAAGCCCAACATCACCAGGTTCAAATACTGTATCTTTGATCTCTTCTTCCAAAGACCAATCATAAATGTGGGTATCCACAGAGAGTAAACACATTCACACTTAGCAATAGCACTTAGACTTACTATATATACACCACTCCACAGTGCTTTACAGCAGGGGTCCCCAACCTTTTTGGCACCAGGGACCGGTTTCATGTTAAAAATAATTCTGCGGACCAGTGGCCATGGCTCGTCTGGCATAGAGGGGGAGCGGGGAGGAGGGGGAACAGGTGTCGCATGCATGTGCTGGAGGGTGAGTCGGCTCACTTGCCCCTCTCGGGGCCCCAACAGCACGAGCGGCTGCGCCTGCGCCATCCCGCCCCTGGCACGCACTCTGCCCAGGGGGCTGCCCCCTCCTCCCTCCTCCTCCTCTCTGGCCCTTTCTAAAAGTTGCACCGCTCACTGCGGCCCGGTTCCTATCAAGCCACGGACCGGCACCGGTCCACGGACCGGGGGTTGGGGACCCCTGCTTTACAGCACTCTGTGAATGGTTTATAAATGTCAGCATATTGCCCCCATTAATCTGGCTCCTAATTTTACTGATCTCAGAAGGATGGAAGGCTGAGTCAACCTCAGGATTGAACTTCTGGCTATGGGAAGAATTAACCTGCAATACTGCATTCTAACCACTGCACCACAGCTTTCTATTGAAAGAAAAACACTACTAGAATAACAGACAGGAATATGTGTCATGTGAATTGTGAATTAGGCAGATGTCAGAGTACAGCAGTAAAAAGCTTGCAGAGAGCCACCCAAAAACATCTTTTAGTCAGGCAGCAAAGAAAAACTCAACATTTTCTGAAGGGCTTAGTCAAGTCCTGAGAAGGAATTTGGGACATTTAGATCCCTGGTGGTATAGTGGTTAGAATGCAATATTGCATGCAAACTCTTCCCGTAGCCAGAATCATGACTGGCTCAAGGTTGACTCAGCCTTCTATCCTTCCGCGATTGATAAAATGAAGACCCAGATTGTTGGGGGCAATATGCTGACTCTGTAAACGGTTTAGAGAGAGATGTAAAAGCACTATAGAATAGAATAGA
Organism: Rhabdophis nuchalis; assembly: GCA_039707465.1. Taxonomy (NCBI): domain Eukaryota; kingdom Metazoa; phylum Chordata; class Lepidosauria; order Squamata; family Natricidae; genus Rhabdophis; species Rhabdophis nuchalis. The sequence continues at coordinate 68,579,508 of CM077646.1, forward strand.
CTAGAATAGACTAGACTAGAATAGAATAGAATAGAATAGAATAGAATAGAATAGAATAGAATAACAGAGTTAGAAGGGATCTTGGAGGCCTTCTAGTCCAATCCCCTGCTCAGGCAGGAAACCCTATACCATTTCAGACAAATGGTTGTCCAATCTTTTCTTTAAAAACTTCTCTTGTTGGGGAATTCGCAGCTTCTAGTGGCAAGTTGTTCCACTGGCTAATTGTTCTAACTGTCAGGAAATTTCTTCTCAGTTCTAGGTTACTTCTTGCCTTGATTTCCACCCATTGCTTCTTGTCCTGCCCTCAGGTGCTTTGGAGAATAGCTTGACTCTCTCTTCTTTGTGGCAACCCCTGAGATATCGAAACACTAGTATCATGTCAGCCCTAGTCCTTCTTTTCATTAATCAAATCAAAGTGGTATTTCTATTGCTATTCCCCCAATAGCAACCCTTAGCCTCATTGTCACATTGCCTCTGTGTGTGAAACTGTCTCAAATATGGAAGCACATAGCATCAGGCAGATGGTAGAGAAGAATAGGGAAGTCACATCACAATTGACCTTTTTCCTAATAAGCTGTGCTTTTGGCTTTTGTCACATGAAATTTAAATATTTGCTTTATATATGTGCTTAAATATTCACTAAATGCAGGTATAATTAATTTCTCCACTTAAGAAGAAACTTAATAGCCTCTTACACTGGACAGAAGGTACAACATTGGAGAAAGAAAAATTAAACTCTGCATTCAATCAGTGAAGGTTTTTTTCCCCAGTCTAATTTGTCTACCTACAACTATGTAGAGAACTACATCGGGAAAGTTCCAAGAAACAAGTCATGGCCATAGATAAATTTCTATATCTTAATGTGTGGAAACTGGGAATAATAAATATCCAGATCATTGCAGAGTATGTTTATCAGTATTCTTTTTTTTTTATTCATATATTTTTAAAATCCTAAGCAAATATCAAAATGAGATACTTCATGATTACACATTTCATAAGATGCCTATGAGATTGTGTTTCTCCATGCCTCTTAATTGATAGAGGAACTGTGTTTTCCTTTATTTTTATTGTCGTAAGCTTTCAGACAAAGAGAATATGTCCACATTCTGAGCAGAGCATTTTTTTATAGGTCGTTACATACTAATATGACTTTCGATATCCCCAGAAGATTTGTATTTACAGCAAGCATCCAATAAAGGAAACGTGGCTGCAATTTGGCTGGGGGATAAGAAATCCCACACTGAAGAATATCATAACCAAAGCCAGAAGCTGCAAAATTGCCAAAAGAGATTTTTTTTTTAAACATCCAACCCAAGCTCAAAACCAAATCAATATAACATTGATTGCCTAAAATACTCAACTAAGATTATATACTCATATTTGCCCATTATAGATACAAGAAGTTTCATATACAGTTTGGCAGCAGAATAAAATCAGACAGAATTGCATTTTACCGGTTAGTTAGGCTGTAACCTAAGGAAATTTCCTTGATTCTAAACATGAGAAACATATATGCATTTTAACATTATACTAAAGTTTAAAATATACAGTTTTTACTGTGTTATCTTCCTAACAATTCTATTTGAAAAATCACTATAGTTTGTATTTAACTTTCCTAGGGCGACACAGTGGATTCCCATCAAATACAAACTTTGAACCTCCAGTATTTTATCCAGTGACGGTCTCAGTTACATTTTCTACATGAAATTGATCCAAGAGGGAAGGAGATTTATTTGCTATTATAATATTAACTATGCAATATGCGTATGCAATAATATGCATATTAAAATGACAAGCTAACTCTTCCTGCTCCTCCCGTAATACTGTGATTCCAGAACTCTTACCTATGTACCCAAAAGTGGGCATCAGAGATGGGTTCCTATCGGTTTTGACTGGTTCGGCCAAGTAGGTAGTAACTCACCCCCCCCCCCCGAACCGCTTCTGTCAGCAGTAATGATGTAGGCACCACCATCTTGTTTTTTGCTTTGCGCATGCGGACAAGTATTTTTTTACTACTGCACTTGTGCGAATAGTGTATATCAAGCACACATGCATGAAGAGCATCCCTGAGTGAACCAATACAATACAATACAATAGCAGAGTTGGAAGGGACCTTGTAGGTCTTCTAGTCCAACCCCCTGCGTGGGCAGGAACCTTATACCATTTCAGACAAATGGCTGTCTAACATCTTTTTAAAGGCTTCCAGGGTTGGGGCATTCACAACTTCTGGAGGCAAGCTGTTCCAGAGGTTAATTGTTCTAACTGTCAGGAAATTTCTCCTTAGTTCTAAGTTGCTTCTCTCCTTGATTAGTTTCTACCCATTGCTTCTTGTCCTACCCCCAGGTGCCTTGGATAATAGTTTGACTCCCTCTTCTTTGTGGCACCCTCTGAGATATCGGAACACTGCTATCATGTCTCCCCTAGTCCTTCTCTTCATCAAACTAGACATACCCAGCTCCTGCAACCGTTCTTCATATGTTTTAGTCTCCAGTTCCCTAATCATCTTGGTTGCTCTTCTCTGCACTCTTTCCAGAGTCTCCACGTCTTTTCTACATCGTGGCGACCAAAACTGTATGCAGTATTCCAGGTGTGGCCTTACCAAGGCACTATACAGTGGCATTAACACTTCAAGTGATCTAGATTCTATCCCTCTGTTTATGCAGCCTAGAACTGTGTTGGCTTTTTTGGCAGCTGCTGCACACTGCTGGCTCATATTCAAATGGTTGTCCACTAGGATTCCTAGATCCCTCTCACAGTTGCTACTGTTGAGCAAGGTACCACCTATACTGTACTTGTGCATTTTGTTTTTCTTGCCTATATGTACTACCAGCAGTAGTAGAAGTCAGAATGCACCCCTGGACTGGGTGTAATAACTGGTTCGCCCAGAACCAAACATGTGAACATGCGCGGCATCGAAAAAACTGTGATTATATAGGAAGAGATAGTGCCAGGGCAAGTGGGCGGGCCCAGTCGCTGGTCTGAACTATCGGTTCCCCTGAACCAGTCCGAACCAGCAGCAGCCCACCTCTGCTATGTACCAATATCACCACATCAGCAAAGAGAACTATTTATTGAAACGATTACTAGACTGTCTAGAAAATTTCTGTTTTTCTGCTGCTATTATTTTAGCGGTCCTTTCAGTTGTTCCATTTCCTCCATCTCCTTAGTAAAACCGAAGCGCTGCTTAAGACTGGCAATGGGGATAAGGCCTCACTGCAGCAATAGCATCGAATGATCTGCCCACCTTTATGGCCCACTGTTGGCCAGAGAGAAAACAGAATTGTCACCAAATTTTCAGCAAATTCCACAAGCGTCTCTGAAAAATGTCTGGATCCAATAGGTAGCTGGCATGGACTACTGTCATCATGGAAATGCAGAGTGTATGTGACTTGCAATTTGATAAGGATGTGGTTTGATCATAGCAAAAAACTCACGTTGATGTCCTTCATGTTCAGATTACATTTGAACAAGAATAACCAGGAAGTGAGGCAAGCTTCTGAAACAATTTATTGAGCTTTCAACAATTCCCTTTATTGAACTGCTTGTTGATAATATTTTTACATAGTTAAACTGCAACAAAGACCCTCACTTGTCTTTAAAACAATTTAAATCTGATTCTGATTTTTAATGAATTATCAGTCAGATATAATTTAAATTTGCTGGGATGTCTTAAATAATTTGTTGCTGTTAATATATTGTTTTATGTCTTGCGGTCTTGCTGTTTGTTATAAATAAATGACACTTTTATGGCATATTATGAATAGTAAATACATTCAGATCAATCCAATTCTAAAACCAAGAAAGAACTGTAAAGGAGCCATTTTTTGGTAGGTATCTATCAAAATCACAGATGTATCTTCATGTACATCCAAACTAAAACGTTTCCCAATATCTTTCTGCTGTGGTGGTTCCTTCTATCATCTTATTCTCTTGACTATGAAAGACAAATTTCAGAAACATTGGAGCAACAGAATGCAGATTCTTATCTAGCATGAGTTGAAAGAAAAAATCTTGATATATCTCATAGCTGGGTTGACTATGGAATTCCAATTGACTCCAACCCAGGGGTGTCAAACTCAATTTCATTGAGGGTCATAACATCAGGGTTGTGTTTGACCTCAGGAGACCAGGGTGGGTGTGGCCAGGGTGGGCATGGCAAACTCAACATCACTCATGTCGAGGATGACTATTGTGACCCAAGCGCTCTGCCAGTGAAAACAGGCTCCTGAACTGTTTTCAGTGGCAACAGTATCCTACTACCCTCTGCCAGTGAAAATGGAGCTCAAGAGTACTGTCCCTCCCCAAGCTCTGTTTTTGCTGGCAGATAGTTGTAGGAGGCTGTCGTGGCAGAAAACGGAGCTTGTGGGGGATGCACATAGCCCTCACGAGCTCAGTTTTCGCTGACAGAGGCACCACAGGCTGGTCCTTCGCTGTTTCCAGGATGGCCCTGTGGGCCAGATCTAAGCACCACAAGGGCCAAATCTGGCCCGTGGGCCTTGACTTTGACACCCCTGCTCCAGCCCATAAACGATAGAACAGGGGCTTCTGCCTGTGTGCCTGTATGTGTTTGTAAAGGATTCAGAATAACATTCAATGGAAGCCTTCACATGTGCACTTGATTCTGGTGCATTTACAAAAAAGCCAGAACTTCAATTACATAATCATGAACATTATCTTGACTTGTTGATCACCTTTTGCAGATGTCACTGTTATAGAGAATTGAAAGGTGTGACACTGTTTACAAGCTATCGCTTTCCAGAGGAGACTCTGTGGGAGATGGCAAAAATGTGTAAAGTTGCACTGTCAAAAGAGATATGATTGTATCCCAAAACAGGATGGCGTATGGCTTCAATTATTTTCTTCCTCCACTAACTAAAGTTCTAGTAGAACAATTGATATTGGGAGTATTCTTCTAAATGTCTTTGTTTTTCTCCAGCACAATTGTTATTTGTTCTGTAGATAGTGAGATTTCTAGAGTCATTTAGGCACATGTTCTTAAATTCCTTTGAATTACACTATTGTTTATGAGACAAGCAGTTACCAAAACTAGTTTACCTTAGTCTCAGTGCAGTATTTGAGCTAAGGTTAAAAACATGGATAACTGAAATTAAAAACATGGATAACTGAAGCTGAAATTCTTCTGCATGAACAAATAAAAATGACATGGTATATATGTGTATATTTTTCATGCTAAAAAGACATTAACTTATTTATTTTTAAAGTATTTTAATTTTTAAGTTATGGGCTTGGGTTTAATATGTTGAAGTAGAGAGCGGACAGTCAACTGTCAAAGATGTTTAGCAGGGAATTGAACCTGAAGGTTTTAAATTTCCTCTTCTAATTATGATTGTAGAAATCTAAGACATTATTGAAATAAGGAGTATCCTAGATTCCAAATGCTTGCTAATTCCTACAAATGGCTAAACATTAAACAATGTTTTGATGTGGCCACTAAACAGAAACTATAACCCCTCCCTTCCAAAATTATTGGTTTTTAAAACAGGACAATGCAGTTGATTTTAACTACTGAGAAAAATGGGTATTCAGGCTTCATCAATTTTTTTGGCTACTGTAAACAATTTAGATTTGCTTAATTCTAAACATTTGAATAACTCTAATAACAGCAGTGGCTGTAAACTGAGCACTATTTTAAGAGCCTTTCTCAACTTCCTGCCTTTTAATAACTGGCATTCCCTTTGTTCAACCATGGTCACATCAACATGACACTTTTATTTGGCTTTGCATTTTAATGAACTTGTAATGTGTTCTTCATTTGTGTAATTGCATAACTTGCACTAATTAATAGCCTCCCTCTTTCCCCCCTTTCTTTGCAGCTTATGCCTATTCTTACAGATGGAATTGTTTAAAATAATGTTTACTTCATAGCAATAGAACTACAAGCCTTTTTAAAAATTATCTTCCCACCCATCTGACTATATTTTTTGGAACTCTACACTAAGTGCTGTTCAAAGCTAAAATTTAAAGCAGACCTTAAAGAACAAAGGAAAATCATGTGGCATCAAAACCAAGAATGTTGATTTAGTCTGAGAAATATTTCACTTAGCACTTTCCTTTTCGTTTCAAATATATGACCCTATTATTGCTCTATCAATTTTAAGTTTTGACAGCTTGAAAATGTCTGGTGGTCCCAATGTAAAATGCAAGATTTGAAATCATTTGGAACATGTTTGCTCGTAGACTCACATGCTGCGCACATATTCTCTTTTGTTTGGCTATACCGGAGTGAATTGTAAGGGGCAGATGGCTGCATTCCAGGGGGTGTAATCCATGCTAAAATTAAAATAACACTCTGCAGTCAAGCCAAGAAATTTTAAATTTTGCTATTTTTAATATGCCTTCTTCAACCTGCCAATTTTTAACATCCTCGCATAATTTAGTTTTCAGCATTTATTAGGCTTCTATCATCTTATTCAGCAATTGCTAATCAGATTATTTGGGGTGGGGGGTGTCAAGAAAAAAGAATTATGAGTTACCGACTATCCATTTTGCAACTCATCTGGTTCGGAGGTTAAAGAAGGCAATTGCTCAGATATTTCAAAGTCTAGAGGATGAGAAACATTGTTTCTGTATTTCTTCACGTAGACACTGTGATTTTTCAAGATTTATAGAATTTTAAAGTTTATCAAGTTATTTCCAGGAGTCTTGCAGAATGCAGCCCTATCTGGATTTCCGCATATCAGTCTTTGTTTACTCATGCTATTTGGAAGGGAGGGAGGGGCACAAGAATACACACGTCAATCCTTTTTATTGGTCTTGACCCTGAGTATTAGTACTAATAGGCCTCCACTTCACACCTTATTACTAGTTAGCAAAAAGAAAAAAGAGAAGAGAAAGATTTGTAAGGAAAAAACACTTTTTAATGCTAGGCAGAAACAAGAAAACTTGTTACACACACCCAAAAAAGAAGAAAACAAACAATTTGGAAATAGACAGAAAAAAATCCGATATTTAAGATAAAAATATGTTTAGAAATGTGTGTGCTTTTACATCTATATGAGATGCAAAACACCGATTTTCTTATGGCGTTCAGTTTTGTTTTAATCACTGTGCAGAAAGCTTTGGATAGATATTTGCTTTCCCCCATTGTCCTTCCCTTAACTCCCTAACCTACTTCTTATATGAACCCAAATTTAGATGGTATAAAATGTGTGTTTATGGACTAAGATGTTTTTTTTAAAAAGAGCCAAAAAGATATAATATGCCCTTGGCAGCCGTGCTGTCCATTTCCGGTCTACAAATCGGCTTTCTGATTGGAGAATGAGAGTCCTTAAGCCTTCCTGAAAACAGGAAACTGCTCTCCTGCTTCCTGAAGGACAGGAACTGTTTCCTTGGCAACCTCTGGACAAAGAGAGCTCTTGTTAACCACTGGGGTACCATAACTGATACAATGGAAGGCAATAAATTACAGAGCATTGCTATCTTGACTGGTTGCATGATTTTTTTTTCTTTGAACAACCTTCAAGCTCACATCTATATTTCCAGCTGTTCATTAGAATAACACGCTGCTGAAGTAAAACCATTTCATTCCAGCTTATGAAAATGTCATCTCTCGCTCCCCCATTTATTTATTTTATTCAAGTCCAGAGAACAAGAATCTCTGAAAAGAGCCACCTATCAGTTGAACTTTAATAATAAGATTCACCTTTTATATTGTACCTTGTGCTTCCTGTAGCTTTTGCTTTTTTAATACTGTTCTTAACGTATTCCTAGAGTGTATGCATCTTCCTTGAGTTACCGCCAACCAGGGATCAGGCAATGTAGATGCTGGAATCCCACATACAGGAGCTGCTCAGATTTAACTGTGGGATGATAAACTGTAATATAAGTAACCTGAAAAGGAACTAGGTGGTTTCTGGAATATCCATAGAAATGATCCCAGGCAATTAATTTTCAGACAGGAATACTATCTTTATACTACATATTGAACCCATTTTGGCTGTATGTTGATGTCATTGAGATCAAGCAAAATTAAAGACTGGAAAACATGAAGATGGGGCAATATAATTAACATTTTCCAGGCAATTCAAGATTATCAGAGGAGAAAGATGTTTCAGGACTGTTCTGATGTTCCTGAAAATCAGATATTTTAAACTGATAATTAATCTATAAAATGTTGATATCCATTAAGCTGTTAAGATCTGGCTTTCCTTGTGCATTAGGGTCATTTGAATGAAGTCCCTGTTCGGTTATTTTGTTACAGTATTCGGTGCCGCTTTGTATTTTGTATTTTATATTTACTATTGAATATGTTTTAAGGCTATGTGGAAGATTTGGGTGGGTGGGGGGTTATTGTTTTGTTGTTGTTTTGTGCCACTGAAAATCATGTATTCTGAGTTAGGCAGTGTTGTAAATCTAGCACGTAAATGAATACATCAGTATATAAATACAAAGAGCCTCAATTAAGTCCAAGAATACCTTAGATATGGTATCTATATCAGGGTGTCACTTGGTATTGAAGTAGGTTATGTATACTATGTACATTTTAGACTGGAGAGATTGGGGGATTAGGAGAGCAGTATAGAGCCAGTATATATTGCTAGCAAAAGTGCTTCATCTTTGCACAATGAATAGATAAATCTAATTTTTCATGTTTCATGTAAGATTTGAAATGTTACATTATTTTGGAGTTTTATATAAAGTTTTATGCAGAATTTTCCTTAATATACATAATTCTGAGGCAAAATGCCATCAAAATATGACTTTGTTTTTCTTACTGAGGTTAAAACACAAAATGATATGAACATATATAAGCAAATTAATCTGTCCATGGTTCTAAATTACACAAATTCAATTTATGTAGAACTCAACGGAACATTTTCCCGTTGGTCCGCAGTTGGCACTGAACTGCAGCCCTTTTAAGTTTTAAATAAATGAAATCATACTAAAATTATAATTGTTCTCTTGGTTGTTGTTTTCTTTCACATGTTTTTGTTCTAAGGGAAACTATTTTCATAATTTGCTCCTTGCTCTGCCAGTGACCTAACTAACACCTTGCATAATTTCCCAAGAATGATTAATCTGTTGGTGCTGATGATGCCATTGGTATCAGCACCCGTCCCTTTCCTTCCTGTATTTGGACTTGCCAATGGGTTTCCCAGCATCTGATACTCGATCCAAATAATGGAGGAATAGGAAGAATAAACAGCTGATGATGCTGTTTATTCCAGTACATATTTGTTCCTTATGGTTAGCCAATCAACTCCTCAATGCTCCCTACTTCTTCTGGATGATTCTCTAAAACAGGGGTCTCCAACCTTTTCAACTTTAAGCCTGAAGGACTTCAGCTCCCAGACTTCTCCAGCCAGCAAAGCTGGCTGGAGAAGTCTGGGAGCTGAAGTCCTTCAGACTTAAAGTTGAAAAGGTTGGAGACCCCTGCTCTAAAACCATGGCTGATCCTCTAAAACTCATAATATCATTGGAAGCAGCAGTGATATTATTTCAGGGAATTCTATTGTAGCTTCTTCCAGGGCACATGTTTTTATTTGGAAACAAATCTCAGTTCACTCCACAGGTTCTTACTCCTATGCAACCATGCACAGATCTGGGCAGGAGAGTTTCCTTGCCTGTTAGCTATTTGTGTTAGTTCACAAGATGAATGAACTTGTGGAATGAACTTGGAATGGATTCCCGTATTTCATTCATAGAAATTCTGAACATATAAAAAAAGGGTACTTGAAAATTTCTTCCCATTTAGAAATCCATTTCTTTGAGAACTGGAGGTGACTGTATATAGAGGGAGCAACATTCTAAGCCCGTAATGGCAAACCTATGGCACGTGTGCCAGAGGTGGCATGCAGAGCCTTCTCTAATGGGCATGTGTGCAGTTGCTGGCTGCTCTTCTGGATTCTGTTGTGCACATGCATGCCGGTCAGCTGGTCCGGGGGGCATCCACTTGCGGCCAGCTGCTCTCTACTGGGTTCTGGCGTATGCATGTGTGAAGACCAGTTGGCTGTCGCACATGCGTGTGGCAGAACCCAGAAGAGGGTAGCTGACTGCATATGCATGTGTGCTGGATCAGCTTTCTGTCACACATGCACGTAATGGAGCCCGGAAGTGCAGCTGGCTGCCATGCCAGAGGTAGTATTGCACCATTTCGGGTGAACTGCTAGTGGAGGAGGCGCGATGCTCTGCCCACCTACCCTGACATCATCAAGAACCTTCTGCATGCATGCTCCCACTACCAAACCGGTAGTGAAGAAAATGAAATACCATCTCTGCACCATGCACATGCGCACTGGCCAGCAGATCTCTTCTGGGTTCTGGTGCTCTGGCACTCAGTGCCGAAAAGGTTAACCATAATGGAGAAATGTCTTAGTGGTGGAATCTATTGATTGAAAAGCTCAGGACATATTCATTCTGTCAAGTGCGGGCTCAGCTTTTTTTGTTTTTACATTTGGGAGCCAATGCTGCTCATTCATCCTTTATAATTATTCCTAGGCCAGATAATTGGGTGGGAAAGAGGGTTCATCAATGCCTTTGGAAGGGCTACAAAGGTAATGTCAATCAGACTTAGATTCATTTTCTCACTCTGATGGATGTCTTACCCATCAGGCTTTTGTTGCCATAATACAGGAGTCCGACCAAATATCACCCTTGAGGTATTGTGGGACTCCAATTTCCATCAACCTAACCTATGCATGTATAGCTCCAGCCTCATAACACCTGGAATGCCGCACACTGCCCACTGTTGCCTGGTACTTTATCTAAACCACCTCTGGTCTTGAAAGCATGAAAGCAAAATAAAGTTTTCTAAATAAAAGGCTCCTTTATTTATACTTTTATCTGAAAAAGGTTCCTTTTCATTACTCTGTTACTGAAAAACTCATTGATGATCATTTTATCCTTTTATTCTGAATTAACTTTCATGGGACGCTATTACTATGTGTTTTGCTGCCATTCGGCCCCAGATACTTATTTACGTTGGATTTCATTGGCTTCTGTTGGAAGAAATGTCCATCTGGGTTCAGTTACAAGTGGGGAAAAAGACACTGGATTTATGGAAGCTGCTTGAAAAGAAAGTTTATTGATGATGGACAGGACGACATGGTTTGAGGGCCTGGAGGGGAAAAAGGGAAGAGATGCTGAGAATGCCTTCTCTGAGCTTTTGAATTTGAGCTTGTATTTTGATTGGTTGTCAGACTCCCATGGGGCCATGCAGGGGCAACTGTATAGACTGTCCTGAATCCCAAGTTTGGTTGAGACTTGCTGGGTGATGATGTAATGAAAAGGCTTTGGGCAATTCCTCCTATGGCTCTCCCTGAAAGAGGTAGATCTTTGTTAAGTAGAATAGAGTGGCTTAGGCCTTAATGGCCCATTGACAAAGGTGAGTTTCTGCCTTCCTATTACATGAGTTTCTGCCTTCCTATAAGGGGAAATATTCTGCCCTTTTAATATTTCTTAAAATATCTCATTTTCCTAGGAGAGGGGTGGGTGCTAACTTCCCACACTACTATTAAATTAATCCTGAACTAAATCACATCATAGTGTAGTGCATGTTAAGAAAGGGGCAGCTATCGAAGAAGAGTATGGAGCATTTGAAGAACATCGTTCTATCTTCCTTTTGTGGATTGCGATTATTTTTAAACCTCTTCATATGACTACAGGGCACTGGTAGTTAATTAGAACATGCAGGCATTGATCAGGACGTGCAAGATAATTAGGAAAAAATGTATGGGACCAGTGTAATTCTATTAAAAAAAACACATATCCCTAATAGCTGGTTTTTAGGCAGCCAGAAGAAGTGACGGACATTTGTTCAGATTTTATCTTTCAGCAATCTTTGGCTGCATTGAATAGCTTACTGGGAACATCATTCCCCAAGGTGTATGGTCTAAATAAAAGAAATATTAATACGTTCAACATTTTAAATAATGACTTGGATGAGAGATGGAGGGCATGGTTATCAGAGGTGCCATAGAATTAAATGGGATGCTTTTAATTCTTTGTGGAGTGCCACAAGATTCAGTCTATATTCTTCACTCTTCAGTGTAAGTATTTGAATGAAGAGGTGCAGGGAATATTTATTAAATCTGCAGATGAAACAAAGTAGGTAATAAGCTAAAATTCAAACTCTTATAATAAATTGGTAAAAATGGACTAAAATAATGATATGAAATTTAACAGAGATAAATTTGAATTTATTCACTCAGGAAAAAGAAACCAAGCTCACAAATATAAAATGTATAATTTATTTCATAAAACACGTAGAATAATAGTTTAATATAAATGGAATATTGGTCAACAGTGTGAGCTGGCTGTAAAAAAAGGCAAATTCAATTTTCAGGCTGCATTAACAGAAATATTGTTCCCACATCATTGGGATGTAAATAGTTTCATTATGTGCAATTCTAGATGAGTCCGATAAAGTAAGTTCAAAAGATTTTGGAACGTTTCGCCCTTGGAATATTGAAGTGAGTTATGACAACATTCTTGGAATACCTGAAGGCATTGCATTGCATTGGCATCCTTCAGTCTCAAAAGATATCGTGCTCTGGAAAGAGGTAAAGCAGCAGCGTGCTCTCCAGAGCACGAGGCCTGGGTAGATTAATATGGAGGATAGACTGTTACCCAAGCAGCAGATCCCCCCCTCTCCATGTCACTGAAATAGTCCAATGGAATGGCAGAGCGTGTTCTAGCTGTGTCACAAGAGTTACCAGAACATGGTTGTACACAGTCACGAATTGCTTCCTGGACTACGGCTCCGGATTTTGCCTCGAGGTTGACTCCTGAAGCCTTTTCCAGTAGTGGATATAGCCACAAGGTTTGTAATCAGAGTTTCCTTTCTCCTAGAAGATGGTTTTGCCACTTTATTTGCTCTTGGGGCGTAAAGCTCTCTTCCACCTTCCAAACTGTTGACCGTCTTCTCCTGTAACCCTGAAAAGGGGCCCTTATGAGGTGCTACCAGCTGAGCCAGCTGGATCAAGGTTTTTTTAAGGAGGTGTTTGTGAAGTTCCCAAGAGATGACCTAATTAATTTACGAGCCTTGAGACAAAGTTCAAACAAAAACCATTCATTTATTGGGAACAACATCTTGGCATGTCCTTCTGTGGAGCTGAAACCAAATTCCACTTAATGGCACCTGAACTTTACCCCTGTGTCCCCTCCCCTCTACCTAAGTCATAAATCATATTCACCAACAAGATGCTATGGCAGGTTATGGACATGCACATTCACATGCCAACTGCAAGAATATGAGAACTGACTCTGGCCAAAGGTATGCATGGAATTCTCCTCCTTTCTCTATGGCAGCTTGATAGTAGTCAATGCTTTACAAGCTGACAGGGTTACTCCTCCATCACTCACTCTTTCTCCTGGCTTGTGACAGGCAGAGCCTGGCTTCCCAAACGTTGGGCCCAGGATGGTTGGTTTAATACTTGAAGGAATGTCACACAAAGTAGGTCAAGACCAGTTTTCTACTGTAACCAAGTTCCAAGGCACAGAATTATAGCTTTAAATAACAGGAAGGCAGATAATAACTGAATGTCAAAACATAATACCTAAGAGTAATATCAGTTTAATGGTAGAATCAGTTCTCCAAGGAAATGATTAGATTTCCTTCATTGGATATTCATTAGATATGGATAAGGATATGGACATATGGATATTCACATTGAAGTTGGTTGACAAACCAATAGAGTATCCCTCCTCTCACCATCTTTTAATTATAATTTCTATTTTTATTAGAAATATTTAATATGCTAAAATATTTAATATTTCTAATATATTGTAAGCCATCTAGAGTCACCATCAGGTAAAGTGGGTGACAAATAATTTAATTAATTAAACAGGTTGGGCAGCTACCTTTGGAGGACATTCCAATCTGCAATTCCTACACTTAGGAGCTGGTTGAGATTGAAATTTATGTGACCCCTACTCACTTTTTGATTTTATGTAGGGATGGGACTAGGGCAAAAACTTTTCTTTAAAGATAAAGATCAATTTAATTTCAATTTATTATTTCTGTGGTATATAGCAACAGTACCTGGATTTGTAGTCAGCATTGGCATAGAAAAAAAATTCCAATTTCATAAATTGAGTAGTCTAAGTGAAAACAATACATGGAAATAATGGCATTTCAAGCAAAGTCCTTTCCAAATACTTCATTGGCAAACAAGACATGGATTATGCTTAGAATTTTCAGGAAGGAATAGAAAAACAATATAGCTAGTCTCATAGTGACTTTACGGTTCTGTTGTCTTTAGAATATTGTGCACCTTCTCTGTGGCGGGCCCCGCCCTCTGGAACGATCTACCCCCTGATCTTAGAAACATCACGGACCTCCGCCTCTTCCGCCAACACCTAAAGACGCATTTCTTTCACTTAGCTGGCCTGGCCTAACTTCTGAGATTATATCATCGACTGGTTTTAAATTACACAAAGTTTTAATAAGGGTTTTAAATTGATTTTAGCACAGGCATCTCTAATTTAATAGGATTTTATTCGGTCTAGGATGTATTTATTCTTTTGTATTGTTTTATTGAGTTTTAATTTCCTGTGCACCGCCCCGAGTCCCTTTTGGGAGAGTGGCGCGGTATATAAATCCAATAAAATCAAAATCAAATCAAATCACCAATGTAAATGTCCCATATTGGATAACCACAAAAAAAAGAGGGAGGTATAACTCCCTCACTTGCAACTTTAGCCACTCTGTCACGTTCTCCCTGCACTCCAAAATTATGTTGCTGAAAATCAGCTGCCACGTTGCTAAATTTCAGTAACACAACTCATTCAATTTCCCCCCCCCCAAAGTAATGATGGGAATGGGACCAGAAGACCCCTAGAATTTTCACTACTTCCGTTCTCACCCTTAAACCTTTCCCACATTGAAAAATGTTCCCAAATTACATTTAAAAAATGGCAGTTGTAGAAATTGGGGAGATTTAATTATAGACATCAGGTAATCACTCCGGTGATAATTCCCATCTTTAAGCACCTGCTTCAACAAAACAAAATTAGATCATGCCCCTTCCACATCATTAGACGGCTTCCTGTGGCGTTCTGGAAGGTTTTGTTAGCTAAATGAGATCTCCGTATTTGAAAGCATCATGTCTTTGAATCTTGTCTGGAGGGGGACATCAAAGTAGTCTGTTCTCTTGTTCTGTACTTTCCTTGAAATGCTTCCCTCTCAGCCATTATTTTGCAATTTTCTTATGTCCTCATCAAAAGCCAACTGCAAATGAAAGAGGCAATTTAATCAAGTAATATTGATATAGGCCATTTAATTTTTTTGAGTGTTCACATTTACCAGATCACAGGATGGCAAATTTAACCTTTAATTATTGATGGTTGAAAAGGGCTAGATACATAGCGCTCTCTCTCTCTCTCTCTCTCTCTCTCTCTCTCTCTCTCTCTCTCTCTCTCTCTCTCTCTCTCTCTCTCTCTCTCTCCCTCCCTCCCTCCCTCCCTCCCTCCCTCTCTCTCTGTCTCTCTCACACACACAGACACACACACACACACACAGACACACACAGACACAGCATCCACTAAATCTTAATTAGTATCAGTTATTCAACCCATTTTAAATTGAGCAGCTAACCTTACTATGGACAGAAATATTCAGTCCAATATTCCATCATGAACATCTAGTAGAGTTGTGTAGTCCATTTTAGCTATTATAACTAAACTGCCAGCTTTACTACCAGACAGCTTCTCTACTACTTAATTTCTTTCCCAGAGTATTTTCTGATCCTCACATGCCATCTTTAAGCCAACCATGTATCTCTGCCCATCCTTCTTTTTTGAGAAACTAAACTAAATCCTATTCTCATACTTTTATCATCAGGAAAGCATGGGAAAAAGGTAACAAATTCTGCTTGGTTATCTTTCCACTTCAAGGTTCACATAGATGTGGAAAACTGTGATCAATCAGCACCAAAGCATAGCTGATTGCTGGTGTGTCACACAATGGTGGGTGAACCTATTAACTTTGGTGTTTCTGTGTTGATTTTCATGGATCCTGTCCATATAATAGTGTTATAAAGTGGGGAGGGGAGTTAGGCCATCAGGCCTAATCTCTGCTCAATACAGGAATCAAAATCAAGGCATTATGTGACCAGGTTTTCTTGCCTCTGTTTCAACACATCCAATGAAAGGGAACAATTGGTGCTACTGTCAAACTGCTTTTATTGTAAGGAAGATTTCCCCCCTCACTAACACTGATTCATTGCCCTTGATCTTTTAAAAAAGCACTAAAATATTTATGTATTTTAGTCTATGTGTCCTCGCATGTACATATTTTTGTTGGCAATTTTGCATAAGATATACAGTTTTGGAAACCATTTCTCATAATGCAATGTATTTTTAATGTTATTTTCATGAATATATGCATTTTGGTTCAGAGTTTTGCCTATATGTTTGGTTTAAAAAATAATAACGAACTGTCTTTTAATAGCGGAGAAATGCACATTTCAAAGAATGGCTAAGTTTCAGTTCATATATTAGTTTAAAAAGATGAAACTAATTAAGCATGCCTTCATGTGGGGATCAAGTAAGTATCGCCACTGTCTCTAGCTGATACAGTAACTTCTCTTTATCTGGTTTTATCACTTACCTCTCTGTGCTAGGCCATTAAGATGTCAGGCATGGCAGCCCTGCCTAGGAGATTTAAGCAATCTTAGTGAGGGCTCTTCGTGTTTTGAAAGAGTTTCTTCTCTGCAGTCATGAAGCACTTTTCAAAGTCTTGGGAACAGCTGTAATTTCAGCATAATAGACACTTAGAAAGCAAATGAAGTGAGAAAAGGAGAGTGCTTAACTTGCCATCTTCCTCACACTTCCCCAAGGAGCAGTAGAAAGGAAAGTTTGTGTCTACTTTTGTACATGCTCTTTGGGAAACATTTACAGTTATTTGTATCTTTGGACGATATGATTAAAAATACCCAACTTCATATGATAATTTCATATGGGTTTCCATCTTAGTCCAACATTTTCTATTTCATTTTCTATTTCAGCATCAGACTGCAAGGTGCAAAGGATCAGGATTACACGTTAAGGTGCAGTTTAAAAGATTTATTGCTCAGCTTCAGTTCCAAGTGGGAAGAAAGACACTTCCCAGGATGGCTTAATGGTGAACAGGACCACGTGGGATTGAAGTCCTGGGTAGCTGACCACATGGAAGAGACAGAGAGGGGGAGAGAGAGGGAGGGAGGGAGGGAGGGAGGGAGGGAGGGAGAGAGAGAGAGAGAGAGAGAGAGAGAGAGAGAGAGAGAGAGAGAGAGAGAGAGAGAGAGAGCGCCTCTCCTGGGTTTTGAATTTGAGCTTTTCTTGAGGTTTGCTTTGAAGACGTTTCGCTTCTCATCCAAGAAGCTTCTTGGATAAGAAGCGAAACAACTTCAGAGAAAAACTAGAAATTCCAGTTGCCTCTTGAAAAAGCACCTTTGGGATTGTACACAATTGTTCTTAATATATGCAGGGGGGGGGGAGTAAATGGCTGGGTCAGCATTCTCAGTCTGTTGTAGTTTAAATGTACGAGGGTGATTCAATAAATAAGGTGAATTTTTCTGTATAAGGACTTTTAATACAGATAGAAGCTTACTTTTTTATTTTTTGTGTTTTACTACTTTTGCACATGGATTTAATTTCTTATGCAGATTACAAAAAAACCTTGAGAGTTTTACTGATTAACAAAGATGGCCGACCAAGAAGCATGCTCCAGGATTGAACAGCGGTCAGTTATCAAGTTTTAGGTTGCTGAAGGGTGCAAACCCGTTGAAATTCATAGGAGAATGTCAACTGTGTATGGTGCCACATGTTTCAGCCAAAAAAATGTCTACAAGTAGGCTGCATTGTTTAAAGAAGGACGGAGCAGTGTTGAGGATAAAGGCAGGCCTGGGAGGCCTACAGAAGTGAGGTCTCCTGAGGTGATCGAATCAGTCAATGACCTCATTCAGTCTGACAGAAGGGTGACAGTGGATGACATTGCAAGGACTTTGAGCTTATCTGTTGGGACAGCACACAAAATTGTCCATGATGACCTTGGCTACTCGAAGGTCAGCTGCAGGTGGGTGCCAAAGGCCTAACGGTGCAGACTATCAACGAGCTGGGCTGGGAACTGCTCCCTCATCCCCCTTATAGCCCAGACCTTGCCCCTTCAGACTTTCACCTGTTTGGTCCCTTGAAAGCATTCACGAGAGGCACAAAGTTTGAAAGTGATGATGAAGTCAAAAGTGTTGTGAGCGACTGGCTGAGACATCAGTCTAAAGATTTTTACGCTGAGGGAATACGGAAGCTTGTGCACAGATGGGAAAAGTGTGCAACAGTGCTGGGAGACTATGTTGAAAAATAAAAAAAGTAAGCTTCTATCTGTATTAAAAATCCTTATACAGAAAAATTCACCTTATATATTGAATCACCCTCGTACATGTGATTTACAAAAGGCAAGGAAGTCTGAATTAAATTAACTTAACAGCATAACTAAACCCAAACAATTTCATCAAGCCATCCCATTGCTCTTATTTGGTAGCCATAGACTGTGGAAGGATTGTGCTTACTTGTACTTTGATTGATAATGTAAGGAGAAAATTGCTTGTACATAGGTATCCTTTTTTATTGGAGCAGGTTAAAAACTGAGAACTGAATATAGTTCAGAAAGAATTAATGTATACTTTTCCAATAATATGTAAACTGGAGTTCATCTACTATTTAGTACTTTTAATGTATCCATTTTGTCAAATTTGCTGATCTGTTCTCAGTATAACAAAAATAAAGATAAAATGAACTGATCAAAAAAAAATGCATTCAAATATCTCTATATCTACCAGTATCTGTATGTCTGTCTATCTAGCTAGCTGCATCTCTCGATTATCTATCTATCTATCTATCTATCTATCTATCTATCTATCTATCTATCTATCTATCTATCTATCTATCTATCTATCTATCTATCTATCTATCTTCGTCATCATCATCAGCTCAGATGAGGCGAACTGGTAGTAGTGGCAGCAGGAGGCTCCGCCCACACACCTATCCAGATGCTTCTGCACATGCGCAGTGCAGGAGCGCGCCCAAAGCAATATAACTAAATTAGCAATCCATCTCTGTCTATCATCTATCTATCTGAAATATGGATATTTCCAAAATATTACGCAAAATAATGTTCATTTTTGAGAAACTGACACAAAATACACAAAGTGATTTTTTTGTGTATACCCTTTTTAGAGAAATGTAAACCGAAGTGAAGAATGGCAAAGAAGAAAACAAACGTATTTGTTCATCCCTAGATCACTTGTTGCTAAAAAGACACTCAGTGCTGTATTCATTAGTATTTGACACTCATTAGTATTTGGATTTTATGTGGTTCTTTTAATTTTCAGATTTTCATTTTTGATTCTGAAACTTCACTTCAAACGTTTTGTCTCTGCTTAGTATGCTATGAACTAATGAAATATCCCCCTGTGTGAACACCACTGCCACCTACTGGCCAGTTTTTTTTGAAACAAGAAATCTCTTGCAGATACTCCAGTGCACTTGACTAAAGGAGTCTTTTCAAAATCAAGACCCAAATAGAGATGAACATTTTAATAACAACAAAAACAAAAAATATCACGATCTGGCCATCAAAACTATGTGATTATGAATGAAACATGTGACAGTGATACCCATTGTCATGGGGACACTTGGCATCATGTCCAAGAATTTTACAAAATACATCAAGAAATTGCAGCTTCCTGCAATAACACCAGCAGAACTGCAAAAAACTGCACTACTTGGAACATCATACATTTTAAGAAGATACTTGGTAGATACCTAGGATGCTGGCAGCAACCCATATCAACCATTAGCACCGGTCAATGGTATTTGTGACACATTTTTAAATGTCCAGTCGACTGAGTTTCATGTTTAATGAAAATGATGATGATGATGGTGTCTGGATAGTGGATGTGGCAGTGCCTGGAGACAGTAGAAGAGAAGAGAAAGAACTGGAGAAGATAACAAAATACAAAGACCTACAAATAGAAATAGAACAACCATGGCAAGGGCAAGCAAGGGTAGTACCAAAAGTAATAGCTGTTTTGGGTGCAGTCCCAAACACCATTGGCATTGACAAATTTGCCATCAGTCAATTGCAGAAGGCGGCTTTACTTGGAGCTGCTTTCATCCTGCAGCGATATCTATAACACCGTCAAACTTCCAGATTTGCCTATCCCAGGTCCTTGGTAAGGACTCGAGAGGTAGACAAAAATGCCAAATGCAGTCTGAACATTTGGATGACTGTGTGATGATTAATAATAATAATAGGAAAAAAAATCCACTCCCTTTTTTCAGCATCTCTTTTTTTACCCCAAGCAAATATGGGAAAAATTGCTTATGAACTAGTTCTCAAGATTTCCTTTTAAATTGATTGGTATCATGACTAAAAAGTGTTCCTTTATTCATTTTTAATCAAAATGCACATATTTTCACAAGGGAAGGATGAACTCACTTTTTTTTTGCTCTTGGACTCTGACTTATTTCCTCTTTCTATCTATAGGTTGGTGAATTGATTTTCCTGTCCTCTGTAGGCTTCAAACTATGTGGAACAACAAAGATATTAGAAGCAACATGGTCTATATGCATCTATGTACTGACTGTTTTATAATGAGTAACACGTAGTTCTCTGTTTCTTCCCCTCCACAAATGTTTTCTTTTTTATTCCTTCAAAATGTCTAGAAATATCCACTTTCAACACCAACCCTGAGCCCTCTGTATACATGCAACATTTTAAAACAACATTTGTAATGATCCCCCCCCCCCCCTGATATTGACTCCTCTAAGTGGCGGTGCTAGGAAGCAGCTTACAGCAAGATCAAGATGCAAGGAAAGCTGAACAGCCACCAGGATGTTGGAAGGAAAATCCAGTCCATTTCCAAGCCAGGAGAAAGGCGCTGGAAATAAAATGTAGGGAGGCTGCAGGAAAGGAAGGCTCTGTTCATTTGGTAGCCAGAAACTAGTGACAGCAGCATGTTTTTGGGGTGGCTGACAAAATGGGGGTTGAGACTAGGTGGGCTTTTATACATTCTTTGGGGGTTTGTGACATGTGACATGCCTGTTCCTTATGAAGTGTACTTTGACCTGTGCTTGAGTGTGCTATTTTTTTTAATTCTAATTATTGTTGCCTGATTCCAGAGATGGGTTGCTACTGGTTCGTCCCAGATCGGCCGAACTGGTAGTAGCGGTGGGAGGCTCCTCCTACCTGCCTGGATGCTTCTGCACGTATGAGCAAACCGGTAGTAAAAAAAAGGGAAACCCACCACTGCCTGATTCCCATTGTGGCTGGGAGGTCCTGTCCTGTCTTCAGAGCTGGGCGGGGAATGTAGATTTTAGTAGTCTTTGTTTTTCTGTTTTTAATCCCATCAGCTTCAGCCTTCTGTGGAAGCCGTAACTGAAGGTATTTTGTTTATGAATGGAGTTGTCTGGCTTTCTGCAAATGGATACTGAATGGAATGCTCCAGTTTTCTCAATAGAGACAATCGTATCTCATTCATAAACCTAATTGTTGGAGGCACTACCTAGTGTATTTTCCTGGTAGTGGAAAGTGATTTGATCCTAGAAAAGCCTCCTTTCTGGGGGTGTGGACATGTATGCTGACTTCCTACAAGGACCACAAACACTGAGCATAGATCTTCTCCTGCAAAGGGCAGACAAGCAATTATAGGGAAGTCTTGAAGCATGGGAACTTCAGAGCTCCATTTCTCACATGTTAGCAACTACAGGAGGAATTTTAATTGATAATAATAATCAGCAGAGAATCTCAAAGGAGAGCCGAAGAAGATTCGGGGTGGCTTCTTTGTAGGAGCTTTCCAGCAGACTTTTAGCATCTACCACCTCCAGATGAAAATGAGGCGATGGAAGTCATTAAAGTAATGTAGTTTTAATTTATGTGTCTATGGAGATTCTCAATCATCCAGATCATGGTTTTTACAAGATGCTTTTCCAAAAGGCAGCTGGACTCTATTTTAATGTGCTGTGTATTTATAGATGTATGTATATCTAGCTTTTCTATTCATTTGATAGTCAAGATTATGTATGGCAATAAAGAACATGTAAAATGTAAATAAACGTCTTTAGTAGAATGAATATCTAGAGTTAAATATTATAATAACTAAAAAATCATTAGTCAGAGAAAATCATGTTGAAGATGTAGAATAACAATAGCTAGTCAGAGAAAACAGCTGGCAGTCCTAATGCCAATTCAGTCTAGTGCAGAGGTGGTTATATTGTAAAACTGATAAAGTGAAGAAGTATGTTTTTATATGGACTATATTCAACAATATGTTCAAGGACTGAGCTTGTTGTATATTGTATGTGTACAGAGAGTTGCTTGACAATGAGATAGGCATTTAATAAATAAATAAATAAATAAATATAAATAAATATTGATGTTTGCCGTCCTTCCTTCCTTCCTTCCTTCCTTCCTTCCTTCCCTCCCTCCCTCCCTCCCTCCCTCCCTCCCTCCCTCCCTCCCTCCCTCCCTCCCTCCCTCCCTCCTCTACTTTATTACCAGCATTTACTTTGTTTCTAGGGAATGCCAAGGGGAGCAGCATGCACATGAATATAAATATGGGCTTCCTTTTTAATAATTATGTGGTTCACTTTACCTGAAGGAATGTGCTGTCAAAATTAAATTTCCATCACTGTTGGAGCAGCTGCATTTAGCCTTGCATTCAGGATAACACTGGAGTCATTCTCACTACACTGTAATTAATTGCTTTCTAGCCATTTTCTCTCTTTCTGAGTCACTTAGGTTATTGAAAAGCTTCCTTTACACTTCCATAAAATAGTCAAACTCAATCCATCTAATTTTATTGACAACAACAAACTTCCAACATCTGTTAGCTGTTAAGGCACAGAAGAGCATGAGGGCTGAAGCTGGGATGGGTTTCTTTTTTCTTTGTAGCAGCAGCTCTTGGTTTAAGTGCAGTGGCTTGCAAGCATGAATATTGTTGACAATCTGAAAGGGAGGCTACATTTTTATCCTCTTCCCTCTATCCCAGGGGTGGGCAAACTTTGCAACTTTAAGTCTGAAGGACTTCAGCTCCCAGACTTCTCTGAGAGAATTCTGGGAGCTGAAGTCCTTCAGACTTAAAGTTGCAAAGTTTGCCCACCCCTGCTCTATCTGAGCATGACACTAATGTTACCAGTATGGAGGACAGTTATGTTCCTTCCAAAGTGGGCTTCATTGAAAACCTTCCCAAAATGCTGTTGCCTTTTTCATGCTGCAGTGTTCAAAATGGCGGCAGGAGTTAAAAACGGTAACACTTCACCCACTCTTCCCCTGTAAACCCTCACAATAATTTTGTAAGCACTCGCTACTTGTAGGAAAAGAAATCAGCTCTCTGGACACACATCTGAACTGCCTTAAAAGAACATATTTCAAAACAAAACAAAAACAAAACATTTCAAGAGAATAAGATTGATGAAGTAGAAACTATACTTTCAATATTTGGCAGTGCAGCAGAATTGGCAGAATTAGGCTGAGATGGAGAATGATGGCTGCAGTGACAGGAATGTAAAAGAAATGGTAATGGATTTCAGTTTTCAGATATGAAGCTACAGTGTAAAGCTGGACTAGTGCTATACAGATGTTATTCTTCAGGTTGCTCATAGAGGTGGTATTCAACTTACAACCACAATCGAACCCAAAATGTCTACTGCTAAGGGAGACATTTGTTAAGTGACTTTTGCCTCATTTTACAGCATTTCTTGACACAGTTAAGTAAATCACTGCAGTTGTTAAGCTAGTAACACGGTTTGTTAAGTGAATCTGGCTTTCCCATTGGCTTTGATTGTCAGAAAGTTGCAAACGGTGATCACATGACCTCGGGACACAGCGACGATCCTAAATATGAGTCAGTTGTCAAATGTTTGAATTTTGATCATGTGACCATGGGAATGCTACAGCGGTTGTAAGTGTGAAAAATGGTCATAAGTCACTTTTTTCAGTGCCCTTGTAACATTGAACGGTCACTAAACAAACTGTTGTAAGTTGACGATACCTGTATTTCCATTAACATCCGAAGGAGATGCAGAGTTCCTCAAAAAGATAATTTAGAGCAGGGCTATCAAACTCGTGGCCTGCGGATCGGAGGTGTCACACACACTGGCCATGCCTACCCCCAGTTTAGCGAAGGAAGGAAGCTGAGATGCCATGTGACACTGCCATGATGCCACGAGTGTGACACCCCTGATTTAGTGCAATGGAAGTATCCCCATTTCTTTGGGAAATTTATGGATCTTTGTCAATAAGTAGGTTAGAAGTTTCAGTTGCTGAATGTATGTCCCAATCTTATCTCATTCATCCATGCCATGCCCATATCCCATCTAAACACATGATTAATTTACCTGAAAATAAGATTAACTCTCTGTCATTTTCAACAGGTGCCAATGGTGCCAAAGTGGCTTCCACCTTAGATCGCCACAGCATCAGAAACAGAGATGTCAATGAATCAGAACGAAGTAAGAGATTGTAGAATTAATAATGTCCAGGTTGGCTGATAAGAGAGCTGCAATGCAGAAAAATAACTTTCCTAACCTTTAACAAGGGGGAAAATAAAAGAAAACTAGCAAAACAAAACATGTTTTTGCTGTAAAAACGGCAATATCCGGTGTTTGGGGCAAAATGGGCATACTTGTTTTTCTTTTCTTGATGGTTTATGTGCCTTTGTAACAACTTATAAATATTCCTACGGCTAGATGTTTCAAAGCAAACATGTTTTGCAGCCTGTTCTAGCCCTCTGCTTCCTTATTTTATTTTATTCTACGTAGGTTATAGGAAAGCGTAGGGGGATGGTGCCTTATCCCCCCTTTTTTTTCCCCTGTCCAATTTGCTTACCGATTATAAGCCTTGGAAAACATGTTTTTCTTCATGTCATGAAAGGAAACTAAAGTACTTTATTTTCAACTGCTTAAAAAAGAAAAAAAATACTCATTTGTCCTGGAAATTACCTAATTTGCTATCTTTGATTTGTAAATAATGCTGCTGGAGGCTGTAGTCTAAAGTCAACAAGTACAATAATAAGAATTAAATTCTGTTTGTCTTATGCTGTCAATAGCTTGTGATATTTCAGAACAATCTGTTTAGATACCTATATAAATAAAAGCTCCATTTTACCAACTATTAAATTCTCAGTTTGTAAACATTTTCAAAATGTATTATACATTTTATACATGTATTATATCCCTATTTGGAATGTATCTCATACCTGCCTCATCTGTACATATGTATCTAAAGTATAAAGTAAACAAATTATTTTGTATAAATCAGAGACACAAACGAATGGAGTGAAAGAATGCACTAAGAAAAGAATTAACAATACAGAAAAAGCCAGCATGTTTGAAATCAGCAGAGTCTGGATTATATATTAGCCTATATTTCATTTTACATATTTTCTCACTGTTGATGCCAACATTTCAAGAAAATGAAGCAGGTGTTCTGAGAAATGATGTTTTCCTGCAGCTGTGAGTCACAGTAAGTTCAAATATTTTCTCTTCATCAGTTGACCTACTTTACTTCCAACATGATTAATAAGCAGAAGTTTATATCAGTTAATGTTTTACATTGCAACTTTAGTCTTCCAAAAGCATATTTCTAAAACAACTGTATTTGAAATAATTGCATTGTTAGTGTATTATAAAATCCCAATAATATATGAAGATCAGAGAACGACCCAAATCTCATTTGGGGCTCACATGCTTATTGATGATTCTGATACAAACCATCATTCCAAACTTTCAAATGCTTTGATTGATTTATTTATAAAGCAATAAAGAACTCCCATCTCACTATCCAAAGCAACTCTATATTGTTACTTGTAATCGCCAAGAATTGTAGATGTTTGTCCAAAACATAATATGTTCCAGATACTGGCCAATGCTTACTTGTTGTGTTTTCTGGGAATGAATATGTGAGTAACCTGGAGTCAGAAAATGCAAAAGCATTTTTTAATTTTTTTGTGAGCAGCAAATAGAAGGGGCAGTATTTCATACATGACCAATTTTATAAAGGAGCCATTCTTAGTTTGCTAACTTAAGCTGCATCTAGAAAGACAGAGGATCGCATCACAGTGAAACATCTAAACTAGTTATTATAATGTCCACTGCACAGGGCTACTTTTGAAGTCAAATGAAAAACTTTAAGAAGTAACCTCTGGTTGCTGCCTCATAGTTAGTGAAGGCAGTGTAAAATTTGTCTCTGGTTTCATATTAACCTACAGGTGTGAATAACTCTAAGCCTACATGATTTGAAACAAAAATATGTGCAACTTAATGAACCTGCTTGAGCCCTTAGATTGTCTACTGAGGCCCTGCTCATGAGCTCAGTCCAGAAATATTACGCTGGTATAGGTTAATCTCAGATTCTTTTAAGCAATATTTCCCAATGGAACTCTCTATTAGCAAGTCTACATAGCCCTACACCAGTGGTTCTCAACCTGTGGGTCGGGACCCTTTGGGGGTCGAACAACCCTTTCACAGGGGTCGCCTAAGACCACTGGAAAACACATATTTTTGATGGTCTTATGAACTGAGAAACCACTGGTGGTCGTGGGGGTCACTACAACATGAGGAACTCTATTAAAGGGTCAGGGCATTGGGAAGGTTGAGAACCACTGCCCTACACAGATAACTTCTAAATGGTTTTCAAAGTTGTTTTCTAGGCCGATGTAAGATTATCATGTGTTGCAGCAGTGGGTGGCTAACCAGTTTACTACCGGTTTGTTCGTGCACACAGGTTAACATGCGCAACACTTTTGCGCATACACAGAAGCATCTGGGCAGGTGGGTGGAGACTGAACTGGGCCAAACCAGCAGCAACCCACCTCTGATGTGTTGCCTTGATACGGCATTTTATATCTTGGAGGCCATGTGATCCATGTTACTCAAATGTTTCTGTTCATTTCTTTGGCTTCCTTCAACATTTCCAACACTTTCCAATGAGATGTTAGATGTGCCAGAAGATGCCTCAAAAGATACACCAATGAAGCAAAGCAAAATTTCTCATGAGGGGTCTGCTTGAAGCACTATTAAATCAACAACAACAACAAAACCCATTTCAAAACTCTGCACTGCTCTCACATTCTGTTTCCAAGGTGGTTTTCATAGTTGAATCATTGGGGGAAGAAGGATGTTGAGGACGTATTTAGGACCCATTTTCTATTTCTTTCACATATTGGCCTTCATGAAACACCAGTTCATTTCTGATCTTCCAAACCTTGGATAAGTTCAAAGTATAGCAAGACCCTTCCTTGAAATATTTTGCCTATCCCACTTTATAATAAACGTTTTTTGTTTGATGAATACGTTAGTTTGAGAATGGGGAAGATTTGGGCATGGAAGCCCATTGGATGACTTCAGGCCCCATCACCTTCTCTCAGCACCAACCTCCCTCAGAAAACCTGAGAATAAAATGTCCCTTGTTGTCTTGAATTTCCAGAAAGATTTTGGCTTAAACTACATTAAAAGGATTGCTACACTGTTCTAGTTTCTAGAAGACTTCTTCCTTGTAAAGAAAGCTTCTCCTGCTTTTTAAATCTTACCTCTCTGGTACTTTATTATTATTATTATTATTATTATTATTATTATTATTGTTATTGTTATTGTTATTGTTATTGTTATTGTTATTGTTATTGTTATTGTTATTGTTATTGTTATTACAATTTTGCTTGATGTTTTTGAATTTCCCTTGTATTGTAAAGTCAAGGATAGCTCTGCTGGTGCAACTGCTTCATAATAGAAATTGACAACTTTCTATCTCTCTGTCCATGTTTCGCTGACCAAAATCCTCCAAGGGAAGAGTTCTCTGTTATATGTTCTCCTGAGGAAACTTAAACCAAATATGGGAAGCCAGGGAAACTGCAGACTACCAGAGAGAGAAATTTTATAATGGAAGGCAGGATGCTCACTCAAAGCTCTTGGACATTTTGTATGAACACTCCACCTATTCCACTTCTCTGACAGGAAGTTATTTTTTATCAATTTGAATAAAACATGCAGAAGAATGTTTCTGCATGACACTAGCTAAAAGTGTCATGACAGTTGGACTTTGCTCAGGCAACGTCAAACACTTACCCACCATTGCCAAGAAAATTAGATGGACATGTCCATAAAGTCATCAGGAATAAAAATGGACTCAAAAGAGATTGACCTTAGCAGCTAAGCAAATACTAATTGTTTTGTGTAGTAAATTCCTCTTGTTTTGCTGAACAATCCTCTATAACTTTACCTGGAAGGAAGCCTCAATGGAATTTGATCCAGCTTTTGAATAGGAGTGTTTAGGATTATTCTGTAACACTGTGTTCTCAGCACCAAGCCATCATATACTAGCATTATATACCACTTCATAGTGTTTTTACAGCCCTCTCTAAGCAGTTTACAGAGTCAGCCTATTGCCCCCAACAATCTGGGTCCTCATTTTACTCACCTCGGAAGGATGGAAGGCTGAGTCAACCTTGAGCCTGGTGAGATTCAAACTGCCAAATTGCAGGTCAGCTGGCAGTCAACAGATGTAGCCTGCAGTACTCCACTCTAACCACTGCGCCACTCTTATACTGTATGCTATGGTTTATGGTTTGTTTATGTGTGAAACCAGCAAACTGTGGCTTATTAACAGAAGAGTTCAAGCAGACCTGTCTTACAATTCCATCTTATTCTATTGTCATAAAATTAACACAGGAATCACTCCGGGCTGTCTGTACGTTCTTAATTTCATTTGAGGTAAATGCAGATTAGAACATTCTAAAGAAAATATATTAATTTTATTTATATAGAGAGAACTTTACATTCACTGATATGTTCAACTATAAAAATGAATAACTTTGATCTCATTCTTATTAGTTTTCTCCAACAATTCAGCAAAAGTTATCCTTGCAGCAGGATTTTTGATTGAGAAGTCAGAAACTTCCCCACCAAGGAACGACTCTTCTGTCTATGTTCAGAAGGGCTGCCTCTCTCTGCCCTGTTTATGGGTGAGAGGCCAGTGTCCACCACTGTTTGCTCATTTCCTATGTTGGAATCCACTTTTTGGATGAACTATACAGCCACTTGAGGTTCTGTACGGTTTGTGCCAGGACGAGAGTGGAACAAAGGTTGAAAATATTTTTAGTTCTGTGCCATATACGTAGCAAGTCTGTTTTACTTTCTACTTAAAACTCAGTGTGTAAATACAGCTGTTATTTACCTTTTTGTTTTCTCAAGAAAAGGGCCCCTATAATGCTGAGTTTTTAAAGATGTTGTTTTGGAGATTCAGGGAGTTTCCATTATTTTTCTCCACTTCCCCTCCCCTTGGGTTGGCCTCCTGGAACACACACATTGTGTGGTTTTGACGCAATTTCAAGCAAATATTTTGCCACCAAGAGGCAGTGCAGGGTCACAGAGGTCCTGAAGATTTGGGCACTGAGTATCTCCCTCCAATCCAGTAAACAATAGCTCTATAAGTCATTAAAATCCTTTTTGATTGCCTTTTCCTGTTTCTGATTGTTTTGGAGCAGGAGGGGTAGATTTTGTAATCCAACACACTTCTTTTTCCTGCTACTAAATTTAAAGTGCCCTTAGAATGGAATGGCCCTCTGTGCTAAGGAGGTCAGTGTTAAGAGTACACAAAATCGAAATTAAAAGTATAAACAAAAACAGTGTTCAGATATAGGGGGGGAAGGATGTACAAGTAAGGCAATAAGTAAGTAGAATTTTTTTCTTGGTCTAAATTACCAATAACCCAGTAGGATTTGAGGAGTCTTAAGAGACCTAGCATATGGCCCAGTTTTCAGGATAGAAACATTTACTTCCCAGAGTAGAAACTCGAGCAGATGCTATTGTCATTGCCCCCTCATCTCCTTTGCAATTACAAAAGATGCAGGAGCCCTGTCCTCCTATGGTCTTGCCCTTCCGTCTGAAGCAAGGGATCGTGCAATAATTCCAATTATCACAACAATCCTGAAGTCCCAGGGTTTTCAGGATGCAACCATTTTGATTATTAATTTTCTCCTGTTCACTGAATGTTATCTTTGATCAGTGGTGTGTTCCTACCAGTTTGGCTCGGTTCGGCCAATACAATACAATAGTAGAGTTGGAAAGGACCTTGTAGGTCTTCTAGTCCAACCCCCTGCGTGGGCAGGAGCCCTATACCATTTCAGACAAATGGCTATCTAACATCTTTTTAAAGACTTCCAGGGTTGGGGCATTCACAACTTCTGGAGGCAAGCTGTTCCAGAGGTTAATTGTTCTAACTGTCAGGAAATTTCTCCTTAGTTCTAAATTGCTTCTCTCCTTGATTAGTTTCCACCCATTGCTTCTTGTCCTGCCCCCAGGTGCCTTGGAGAATAGTTTGGCTCCCTCTTCTCTGTGGCACCCTCTGAGATATCGGAACACTGCTATCATGTCTCCCCTGGTCCTTCTCTTCATCAAACTAGACATACCCAGCTCCTGCAACCGTTCTTCATATGTTTTAGTCTCCAGTTCCCTAATCATCTTGGTTGCTCTTCTCTGCACTCTTTCCAGAGTCTCCACGTCTTTTCTACATCGTGGCGACCAAAATTGTATGCAGTATTCCAAGTGTGGCCTTACCAAGGCACTATACAGTGGCATTAACACTTCACGTTAACACATTAACACTTCACGGCCAAACTGGTAGTGGTTTGGCGGCCTGGGTTGCTGAAACTGGCAGTGACCCAGGCCGGCCACACCCACGAACTGGTTCCCTGGGTGCTGCCAGTGGTGGCACCATCTTGTTTTTTGGTTCCGCGCATGCACAAAACAATGTTACTTGCCCTGTGCATGCACACGAGCAAAATAGCAGTAGTGCCTACCAGAACCCACCCCGTCTTTGATTCAAAGCATGAAAGGCAGTCTTATCCAGTAATTTACTGCACTTTATTAGTTTATCTCTAGATATCATTAATTGTGGCGGGATGTTCCCTAAGCCAGTTTTCAGGAGAAGCATGATCAGAGATTTTTTTTCCCCTTTTCATGTATGTCCAGTGCATATGACTTCAAACTGCAGAGTGCATGCCCTTGGGGGAACAGTTTCTTGAATGAAAAGAATTTGGGTTCATTTATGCATGATGACGACAACGATAACCTCAGCTGTATAAAATGAAACCAGTGTGGGGTATACTAAAATCAGTAGAAAAAAGAGTGAACAGTTTTTCCTAACCCTAAGAAATAAATCAACTTTGGGACAGTAGAGTAGACATTGCCTTCTGCAAAGTTTACAGGATCGTGTGATTTGGTTCCTTGTTGCTTGATTAGATAATGAATGGCTGCCAAATATCTAATTGGAGTTCACTGATGAGCAAGGCCTCCTGGTCCAGGAGAGGATTCTATTGACATGCAAGACAAATCTGTGCAAGACCCCTTCAGTCATGACTCCACTTATTCATCAGCCAGGAACTGTGAGACCTGTGTGTTTAAGTTACACATAAGCTCAGCCCACAAAAGTGCAGTTCCTGGTGCAAGAGCTGTAGTGGCATGGTGGTTAGAATGCAATTTGCAGGCTAACTCACTGCTCACTGCCAGGAGTTCAATTCTGACCAGCTCAAGGTTGACTCAGTCTTCCATCCTTCCGAGGTCAATAAAATGAAGACCTAGATTGTTGGGGCCAATATGCTGACTCTGTAAACTGCTTAGAGAGGCCTGCTAAGCACTATGAAATGGTATATACGTCTAAGTGTTAATTGTTATTGCTTTTGCAGTCTCACCCAGAGCCAAAGATGACAAGTCACCAGATCCTAGAGGGACAAAATCCCAAAGTCACTCTGTCTTGCCAGACGTGAGTTGAAGTTGGTTCATCCTCACCCAGATCTTGCAACCTTCACCATTTGGACAACACTGCAACAGCATCGCTTGCTTGGCCTGAGGTAGAGGTGTTTAACTGGATATCATCAGCATACTGTCAGTGTGTAGTGTTGGATGTCCTCATCCAGTGGTTTCATGTACATCAGTGGTGGGTTTCTGCAGGCTCGCACCTACTCGCGAGAGCCGGTTGGTGAAATTTAGAGAACAGGTGAGAGGGAGTTCCACCGGCGTACCTGGAAGTAAATCTGGCCTGCTGCTGCCAGTGACCCAATGGGAAGGAAAGGAAAGGAAAGGAAAGGAAAGGAAAGGAAGGAAGGAAGGAAGGAAGGAAGGAAGGAAGGAAGGAAGGAAGGAAGGAAGGAAGAATTTATCATCACAATTGAGTCCAAAATTTTGGTTGCTAAGCAAGAGCTTTGTTAAATGAGTTTCACCACATTTTAAAAGGTGGCCACTCCCACCCTGCCACATGACTCCCAAGCCACGCCCACAAAATAGGCCATACCTACAGAGTAGGTTCTAAAAAATTTGAAACCCACCACTGATGTACATGTTCATTTTTCTAACCTGTTCAGTTACCTGTCAGTAATACAATTATTGTTGAGTATAAGTATTGGACCTTTAGAGTTCAGCACTTAGGCATTATGTGGTTAAAAACCTGAGCTTGAGATGAATATTCTTTTATATTATATCCTACAGGCAGTCCTCAACTTACAACAATTCAATTAGTGGCTGTTCAAAGTTACAGTAGCACTGAAAAAAGTAACTTATGACTATTTTTCACACTTACAACCATTGCAGCATCTCCATGGTCACATCATCAAAATTCAGACGCTTAGCAACTGGTTCATATTTATCACAGTTGCAGTGTCCTGGGGTCATGTGATCTCCTTCTATGACCTTCTGACAAACAAAGTCAATGAGGAATCTGGATTCACTTAACAACTGTATTACTAACTTAACAAATGCAATGATTCATTTAACAATGGTGGTAAGCACATCTAGTAAGCCAGATTGCATGCCTCTCCCTAAGCCTCTGCCTCCACCTGCTGCTTGGATGGACAGCCTGGGGGGGTCGCAGCACTCAGACTCACCTGTGCTGGGCAGCTCCACAGTGTGCCAGCCAAGGGATCAACAGGCTGTGACAGCTGCCAGATACCATCTGCCCCTGCACACTTACCACCTCCTGTGCTGGCCCCTTCACCCTCCCAGTGCTGATCATTTGAACTGGAGCTTATTTTCGGGGTGGGGTTAAATTACAAGCATCCTGAAAAATCATGCTAGGGCTTATTTTCTGGTTGGGTCTTATTTTCAGAGAAACATGGTATAAGCACTTGTGTTGGGAGTCACTTGGAGGCAAGGTTGATTCAAAGAACTCTTTCTCTGTGTGTGTGTCAGTGGTGGGCTTCTGCAGGCTCGCATCTACTTGCGAGAGCCGGTTGGTGAAATTTAGAGAACTGGTGAGAGGGGGTTCCACTGGCGTACCTGGAAGTAAATCTGGCCCGCCGCTGCCAGTGACCCAACGGGAAGGAAAGGAAAGGAAGGAAGAAAGGAAAGAAAGAAAGAAAGAAAGAAAGAAAGAAAGAAAGAAAGAAAGAAAGAATTTATCATCACAATTGAGTCCAAAATTTTGGTTGCTAAGCAAGAGCGTTGTTAAATGAGTTTCACCACATTTTAAAAGGTGGACCACCCTGTCACATGACTGCCAAGCCACGCCCACAAAATAGGCCACACCTACAGAGTAGGTTATTTGAAACCCACCACTGGTGTGTGTGTATTCTTTCTCTCTCACACACACAAATATACACATACAGAACAACCTCTTAGGATTTACATGGTCTAAAGTTGACATTATTATGTTTTTAAAATAACTTTAGCCCAATCTTAGTGCATTAATGATATAGATGTTCTTCAGAAATATATCCTCAGACATGAAATCTATGAAGACACCAAGTATTGCAGAACGTTTGTAACATTAGTCAAATATTTTTTGTTACGTTTGTTTGTACATGTTCTTTTTCTCCTTTTGGGTCTTTAATGTAAATGGTATATCAAATTGATAACATAGAATCCCTCATAACTTTGAACACTCATTAACTGACCAATCATAAGCCACAAATTACCTGATTTTCTTCTCAGAATATATATGAGGCAAATAATGAATTCAGATACTGGAAGACTCTGATTAATTTTTTTTTCAATTAAAAGTTTAATAGTAAGCAATTCAACAATGGAATCACTTACCTAGCAAAATGTTGGTTATCTTTTTTAACTGGATCTGTTTAAGCAGAAGATAAACTGCCTCTAACTGGAGATACCTTAATTTGGATTCCAACACAGGAGATTAGACTAAATCGTTTACATTTTCCCTTCCCAACTGTATTATTCTATGAAATATTTTTCCAGTTATAGAAACCACATTTTAAGATAAATAGAGACTTATTTTATATTCTTTAAAGGAAGCTCTCACTGATTTATAGGAACAGGACCTTTGAGCTCATCTTCCAAAGGTCACATAAATTATTAATGTCAATTTCATTAAATCCTTTCAACTTCTTATAAAAATGACTTACTGCCATTGGGAATCTCAACGGATTCCTTCAAAAGCTTTAGTTTGAATTTGGAACCAGCAATCTAATCAGCAACAGCAATAGTCCAAAGAATAAATTCTTAACTTGAAGAAACTGCCAGGACACAGTTTCTGCAGTAAGTCAAACTCTCTTTTAAGTTTCAGAAAAGTTTTAAAAATCTTTTTTTTCAGAACTGACTTAATCCAGTTCATGTAACCTGACTTCATGTTGAATTATGCACTTAGAGAGGGTGCGCCGCTTTCATTTAATTGATTTTATTCCTAAAACAAACCAGAGTGATTAAGTTTGAAACTGTATGATTAATAGAAGAAGATACTGTATTGGACAAGGTAAAGATTATTCAAAACTAAGCATAGCCAACACTATTTTATTGTTACAAGATAGAAAATTCTTAGTATCTCTCAGTGCATCAAATTGTCCTTTACAGTTTTATGGTTCCATGAATACATTATTAATTATATAGAAGATTGCTTGTTATAGATTTGTTATTGACATTCTCTATTCACGCTTCCATAGTCAAAATGCCTTCTAGAGCAGGGGTCCCCAACCTTTGCAACTTTAAGTCTGAAGGACTTCAGCTCCCAGAATTCTCCAGCCAGCAAAGCTGGCTGGAGAAGTCTAGGAGCTGAAGTCCTTCAGACTTAAAATTGCAAAGGTTGGGGACCCCTATTCTAGAGGGAAGAGAAGGGGGAGGAGTAAACTTTGTTGCTTTGATGCTTCAAATTGATGTTTACTTGTTAGTCATTTCCAATTACCTATTTTAATCTCTCTCTGTGCTATGTCCTTCCACTTAGAAAGATGTTGTGATGTCCTTATTTGTTGTTCAAGACAAGGAATTAACTCTGCTACGTTAGGTTTTCCTATCAGCAATGTTCTCGGATAGTTCCTTGTGTCATAATAGTATCTCACCTATTCCAGGGATTAGCATCTTGCTAATAAGGAAATTGTGTGGTTTAGAAGCTTGCCTTCTTATAACTGAGTGGCTCCCTTTCTTGGCGCATGAACTAGCCAGACTTTTTTCCAGAAACTTGGTAGTTTTCTCACTAAACTTTGTATATCTCTTCATATTCCAGAACATTCCCTTCTCACCCCCCTTGATTCTTGTCCCATGTCATGCTGACTCAGTGGTGGGAAAAAGGGAGCAGGTGGACTTCGATGGGGCAGTCTTTGCATGTGGATATGGATCACATATGGTCAGCATATGGATATGACCAGGGGTAGGTTCTGGCAGGCACTACTGCTGGTTCGCTCATGTGTGTGCAACAATTTTTTTTACTACTAGCTCTGTGGGCGTGGCATGGTGGGTGTGGCATGGTGGGTGTGGCATGTGGGTGTGGCTGGTGGGCGAAGCAGGGGAAGGATACTGTAAAATCTCCATTCCCTTCTCACTCCAGGGAAGGTTACTGCAAAATGCCCATTTCTTCCCAATCAGCTGGGACTCAGGAGGCAGAGAATAGATGAGGGCGGGGCCAGTCAGAGATGTTATTTACCGGTTCTCCGAACTACTCAAAATTTCCACTACTGGTTTTCCAGAATTCTCCAGAATTCTCAGAACCTGCCGAATACCACCTCTGTGCTGACTGCAAGCTTTCAGCTTTTACCGAACATTCCTTAAACCTTATTCTGGCCATTTCTATGTTTCTAGTCATTCTTCCATTAATTCGGTAAAATGGTTTTTATTTCTTAGCTTAATGCCAAACGTAACTATAATTAGAACAGTCTCCATATACTGTATATGGAAAATTGTGCTCATGGCTTATTCACTTAGTCCCAGACGTGAAAAGGAGCTCAGCTTGTTCATTTAAATACACCAATTAAAAGCCCCCACTTGTAATTACAGAACCAGAACAGCAGAAGAAAATACAATTCAAGTGCAGTAGACAGGGTCCTCCCTGCTTGACCGCTATTTATATGAGAGCTGTCAAGCAGGGAGCCAATCAGACAGACTAG
Source organism: Rhabdophis nuchalis (assembly GCA_039707465.1). NCBI lineage: Eukaryota > Metazoa > Chordata > Lepidosauria > Squamata > Natricidae > Rhabdophis > Rhabdophis nuchalis. The sequence continues at coordinate 68,615,825 of CM077646.1, forward strand.
TAACCCAGGTCTAGCCAGTCCCGTCTCAGCCAATCAGGCGTGACTGGCTGTTGCTGGCTGTCAAAAGCTGAGGTCGAAGACTTGCGGCCGGTCGTAAGTCAAGGACTGGTCGCAAGTCGAGGACCTCAACAGCTTTGTCAAAGTTTGGAGCTGTGCTCATTCCAGAGTTTACTCGATGAAGTAAATCTGGAATCTAGAGGCAAAAAGGGAGCAGGTGGGCTTGGATGGGACAGTCTTTGCATGTTAGGGCATATGGATATGACCAGGGGTAGGTTCTGGCAGGCACTACTTCTGGTTCGCTCATGTGTGTGCAACCTGTGCGCTTGATGTATATGCGCCTGCACAGTGCAATAAAAATTGTTCTGCGAATGCACAGAAGCAAAAAACAAGATGGTGGTCCCTACTATGCCATCCGAGGAACCAGTTCAAGGGCATAGCAGGCCTGGGTCACTGCTGGGTCCAGCGATCCAGGCTGCCAAACCACTACCGTTTCGGCTGAACCGGTGCGAACCAGTAGGAACCCACCAGTGGACATGACTATCTTTTGATGCATGAATATAAGCTGTCCATGATTTGTAAGAGGGAATGCATAGAACTTCATATGAGAACTAGCGATGGAACAAATAATCTGTTTCTTTTGGAGTTTTTTTTTACACTAGTAAAATATAAAGGCAACAGCAATTTTGCAATGTAGCCAGTGTGCCTGGCATTAAAAAAATAAAGGGCTATGATACTTTTCCCTGAGGTCTCCGGATTCAAGAATAATTGACACTGCAGTGCTAGGTAATAATATCAGTTCTGCTTTCTGCAGACATCTTCCATCCTATTACCAAGGTACAAGAAAATGAATGAGAGTATAAATTCATTCCACAAGCCAGAGGGTGTGATTGACTCTCCCAGTGACCCTTAGACAAAGACATTTGTGATCCTGCTGACATAATGGACAGTCTTCCTTCTTGGTGCAATTACACCAGGCGTGAACTGATCCTAGCACGTTCTATTGTATTATCACTTCCAGTTCAATGGCCCTGTAATTGAATAATTTTACGCACCATGCAGTTGCTGTCAGATCATTGAATTAGAGTGAATTGGTCACTTGATTGCCCATTTGATTGACTGTTGTTTTAAAGACAATTGTTCTGCTTACATATAATATTCCTGATCACCCCTATTGGGTCTCTCAATATCTCCTTCGACAGGCCACACAGATCTCTGCAAATAAAAATTAACTTTCCTCCAATAATATCTATATATGTTATGATTATAAAACAAAATGCATTGACGTCAAAACAATTCACATGTTTCTGTAAAATAGATACTGGATTTAAATAAAACAAATGTGAGAGATTCTCTCCACTGCTGGGAGAAAATGGCAAGAAGATGATAAGCAACAGGGAGAAAGCAGAACTATTTAACTCTTTCTTTGCATCTGTCTTTACACAAAGGGATAAAACAGTCCAATCAATCAAAAACAGCACCACAAATATCAGATTAGGAACACAAGTTGAAATAGAGAAGAAAATGGTAAGTGAGCACCTGTCTGCCCTGGACGAGTTCAAATCACCAGGACCGGATGGATTACACCCCAGGGTTCTGAAGGAACTGGCAGACGAGATCTCAGAACCACTGAACTATATCTTTCAGAGATCCTGGAGCACCGGGGAACTGCCAGAAGACTGGAAAAGAGCAGATGTGGTTCCCATCTTCAAAAAAGGAAAAAAAACAGATCCAGGAAACTATAGACCCATCAGCCTGACCTCAATACCAGGAAAGATTCTGGAAAAGATAATTAAACAACAAATAAGTGAACACCTAGAAGCAAACAAAGTAATAGCCAAAAGCCAACATGGGTTTGTCAAAAACAGATCATGCCAGACGAATCTAATTGCATTCTTTGACAAAGTAACAAAATCAGTGGACCAGAGGAATGCTGTTGATATAATTTACCTGGACTTCAGTAAGGCATTTGATAAAGTAGACCATAACCTACTATTAGATAAAGTAGAAAATTGTGGGTTAGACAGCACCACCACCAAATGGATTCGTAACTGGCTGACCAACCGCACTCAACGTGTAGTCCTCAATGGAACTGCATCTACATGGAAGGAAGTATGCAGTGGAGTCCCCCAAGGCTCTGTTTTAGGCCCAGTACTCTTTAACATCTTCATCAACGATTTGGATGAGGGGATAAATGGGGAACTCATCAAATTCGCAGACGACACCAAGCTGGCAGGAATAGCCAACACTCCAGAAGATAGGCTTAAGATACAGAAGGATCTAGACAAACTTGAACATTGGGCACTGTCTAATAAAATGAAATTCAATTGTGAAAAAAGTAAGGTCCTACATATAGGCAAGAAAAACCAAATGCACAAGTACAGTATAGGTGGTACCTTGCTCAATAGTAGCAACTGTGAGAGGGATCTCGGAATCCTAGTGGACAACCATTTAAATATGAGCCAGCAGTGTGCAGCAGCTGCCAAAAAAGCCAACACAGTTCTAGGCTGCATCAACAGAGGGATAGAATCTAGATCGCGTGAAGTGTTAATGCCACTGTATAGTGCCTTGGTAAGGCCACACTTGGAATACTGCATACAGTTTTGGTCGCCACGATGTAGAAAAGACGTGGAGACTCTGGAAAGAGTGCAAAGAAGAGCAACCAAGATGATTAGAGGACTGGAGACTAAGACATATGAAGAACGGCTGCAGGAACTGGGTATGTCTAGTTTGATGAAGAGAAGGACCAGGGGAGACATGATAGCAGTGTTCCGATATCTCAGAGGGTGCCACAAAGAAGAGGGAGTCAAACTTTTCTCCAAGACACCTGGGGGCAGGACAAGGAGCAATGGGTGGAAACTAACCAAGGAGAGAAGCAACTTAGAACTAAGGAGAAATTTCCTAACAGTAAGAACAATTAACCTCTGGAACAGCTTGCCTCCAGCAGTTGTGAATGCCCCAACCCTGGAAGTCTTTAAAAAGATGTTAGACAGCCATTTGTCTGAAATGGTATAAGATTCCTGCCCATGCAGGGGGTTGGACTAGAAGACCTACAAGGTCCCTTCCAACTCTGCTATTGTATTGTATTGTATTGTAATTCTGAGATTAAATACAAAACTTGTTTCCAAGTGACATGACTGAAAGTTGATGATGAATACTGGAATACAATAAGACATTGTTGCTCAGCTCTCCCTATTTCTCCAATTATCTGCATTTTGCATTTGATTGGAGAAAAGGCTATTTACCTATGTGTGTATTTGTGTCTGTCCTCGTGTATATATGTGTGTGTACAAATGTGTTTTCATCTTTTCATTGATACCTTTCCGTTATGCACTTTAAATTCTGGGCTTCAGCTGTGCCATCAGTTGAGATGCCAGGGTTGGGGGTGGGTGTGCAGTGATTATTATCTGGGAGTCTCTTAAGGGTCTTAGGGAGCCATTGTGGCACAGTGGTTGGAATACGGATTTGCAGGCTGACTCTGCCCACTGCCAGCAGTTCTGAAGGTTGAAGGTTGACCTGGCCTTCTGCTTTTCCAAGGTTGGTAAAATGAGGGCCCAGATTTTTGGGGCAATATGCTGACTATAAACCGCTTAGAGAGTGCTATAAAGCACTACAAAGCAGTATATAAGTCTAAATGCTATTGCTGCTGCTATTGCTTTTAGGAGCACTGGCCCAGGTTGCTGGATGTGAGACCCTGTTCCTTAAGTTGGGCGTTACAGTTTCGTGGGAATTGTACCAGCCTCCCTGCTGCATAGAAATCCTCCTCCTGCCTTAGCAACTGACGTCTGTTTCAGAGTTGGCAGTAAATTTCTCCAGACTTATGGTCCTAGGGGTTTTCAATATGCCTTCTGTGGGTATAAGTCTGAGGTCCTTAAGAGTTCATGGCCCCTCTCGACAGCCATGGAAGTATCATCCAGAGCCTAACAGGAAGTGCACAGTCAGATACTTGAGCTGGTTTTCCTGTCATGGTGGCAAGCAGCTCTCTGTAGCTACCCTGTCATGGACAGATCACACCCTGGTTGCCATGAGACAAATTCTCCAAGATAAGGAAGGCGAGAAATTATTGGTCTTTATCTGGCTAGAATGATTTCTGTCTGGAGCTCAGATTTAAAGATTGACCTGTGATTTTATCCTTTAGTAGATGGATGGGGCAATTGGTAGGGCTAGTGTGAATGAGGCCAGAATGAGAAGGAGTTGGAGGCCATAGGAAACTACAGTGATGAAGTGATATCTATTGATGGAACCAGTCTGCATTTTTTCCCCCAGTTCATTTTCCCATTTTCCTAGAGTTTTAAGGATGTGAGTAAGAATGAAAGAATTAGGAGGCAAAACATCTCCTATTCCAGTCTCTTAAGCCTTGTCATGAATTGAATATCTATACTTGTGTTAAGCTCTGCTAAAGTGAAACTGACCTTTAGATGAGTCTAACTCAGGGTTTCCCAAACTTGGCAACTTTAAGACTTGTGGACTTCAACTCCCAGAATTCTCCAGCCAGCAGCTGGCCGGAGAATTCTGGGAGTTGAAGTCCACAAGTCTTAAAGTTGCCAAGTTTGGGAACCCCTGGTCTAACTGTTAACTGCAACTGTTTTGGAGGGAAACTTAGAACATTCATATTTGGGCGGGCTTTTTTCAAGTATTGTGATTGGCTAAGGCTCTGTGGGCCCAGAGTATAAATTAGAGCAGTGGTTCTCAACCTTCTCAATGCCGCGACCCTTTAATACAGTTCCTCATGTTGTTGTGACCCCCAACCATAAAATTAGTGTCTTGGTTCCTAAGACCATCGAAAATATGTGTTTTCCTATTGGTCTTAGATGACCCCTGTGAAAGAGTCGTTCGACCCCCAAAGGGGTCATGACCCACAGGTTGAGAACCACTGAATTAGAGGGATTTGCCTGTTGTTCCTCAGTTCCAGTTTTGAGTCAATAAATGCTGTTGTATCTATGCTAGTCTTTTCTTGCCTACTGAAGCCCACTACACAATAGCCTTAATGTCCCTCACCAAAGGAATTGGCTTATGACCCTTTTTTACAGTTATGACATTTCCGGAATCCCCATGATCATGTGATCAAAATTCAGATGCTTGGGAGTTGACTCACATTTATGACCATTAATGTGTCCCAAGATCTTGTGATCATCTTCTGCAACTTTCTGACAAGCAAAGTCAATGGGGAAGCCAGATTCACTTAACCAGATTAGTAATTTATCAACTGCAGTGATTCACTGGACAATGAAGGCAAGAAAGGTCATAAACTGGGGCAAAATTCACTTAACAAGTGTCTCACTTAACAACAGAAACTGTGATTGTAAGTCAAGGACTTCCTGTATTATGATGAAATTAATATGTTCTGCACATTGCTTGCATAACAGTTCCCCAAATTCTTGGCCTAAGCCAGTGATGGCGAACCTATGGCATGTGTGCCACAGGTGGCACACGGAACCATTTCTTAGGGCACGCAAGGCATTGCCCTGTCAACAGCAGCATGCTTGTGTGTGCTGGCCATCTGATTTAGGCCTTCTTTTGAGGCTGTTTTTCGCCCTCTGGAGGCTTCAGGGAAGCTCCCGAAGCTTCTGGAGGTGGAGAGGGGAGGCTGTTTTCACCCTCCCCAGGCTCCTAGAAAGCCTCTGGAGCCTGGGGAGGGTGAAAAAAGTGTGCCAAAAGCAGGGGGTCATGCACGTAGCATTATGGGTGTGGCACAGCCATGCAGGATCCCCCTGCACTCCCCCTGCTTTTGGCACGTGAGCCAAAAAAAAGTTAGCCATCCCTGGCCTAAGCAATAAAGATTACTCGAGTTATAATTGAACATATGCAAGGCACTAGCTTGAAGATCATTGCATGCACAGTAACCAGAGGTGGTATTCAGCAGGTTCTGACCCGTTCTGGCGAACTGGTAGCGGAAAGTATGAGTAGTTTAGAGAATCTATAAATGCCACCTCTAACTGGCCCCACCCCCATCTATTGTCTGCCTCCTGAGTCTCAGCTGATCGGGAGGAAATGGGGATTTTGCAGTAACCTTCCCCTGCCATGCCCACCAGCCACGCCCACCAAGCCATGCCATGCCCACCAAGCCACACCCATAGAACCGGTAGTAAAACATTTTGAATCCCACCACTGACAGTAAGATAACATTTCAAATGGATAAACAAATGCATAGGCAAGGATGGCACTTTCATTTAATATACAATTTTATTTTTATGCAAGTTTAAATAGTTTAAGACAGAAGAAAGAATTGAGGCCACTTTATCTAGAGTTTTGATGGAAGTAGATGCCATTTCATACCTCATCTGGTGAACCAGATTTTAATATGGAGAACATCACCACAAATTTCTCTCAGTGAGATCAATGGGGGGGGGGGAGATATATATTAAAAATACCTTGTTCTACTGTAGTGACCTTCATCTTATTTCCTAACAAGATGTACAGTACAAGCTGACAGAGTCTGGAGGTAATTAATTCAGTATATCCAATATTAAAATACTGCAGCAACTCTTTTATTTATTTATTTTAAAAAATCTGCTTTTATTATCAAGGGCTCATTTTCAGTATGAACAGAAAATTATATACAATTCTTAAAGGCGGAAAACTGGTCTATGCGGGATATGCATTAGCTATAAAATCACTCTTACTATATAGCACATTTTCCTTGCAAGAGGCAGTTTACATTTTTGCAATGTAACAAAGACACTTTTCTCACAGCCTTAGCCGTGGTTATTAAAAATATCTGACGACTGTCAGGACCTAGAAAGATCTGTGTTTGTAATCACAAGTGCCAAATAAACTTGAATGAATGTATGTTGTAAACCATGGCAGTCAAATTTTATTTTCAGCTGCCAGAACAAATTGTACATTCGCCCATTGTATAGTTGAGGATTCCTTAGATGACTGCAACAAATTTGAATCAGCACCTCGAAGGAATTTGGCTAATTTCAACCACGCAAACAAACTGGCTCCATGGATCCAATTAAGACATGGTAGCATGGCAATTGTGCCACTTATATTTATTGACTTTGATGAGCCAAGGAGAGAAAGCAATGCTATGAAAAAGGAAATATTAAAAGGATTAGCTTAAAAAAAATATGTGAAGGGTTTCATCCCTTTTCATTAGGACTGTGCGGTGCTTGGGATTAAATTCTGGAGAGGTGCTTTAGAGCACAAGGGAACATGAATGTGCCATCTGCCAGCAGCTCATTAAAGCAGCTGCATCTGTTTTGAGAACAAGCCAATCTTATCTTATTTAGGGTGGCATTCTAAAGCTAGCTAGAAGAATATGCTCTTCTTTGTAGATCCTATTCCATAGGGTCCTTCTGAGAAGGAATGAGTCTCCTCTGAAAATCTCTGGGCATGGGGGGAAAAAAGAATCTGTGTATGTGCAATGTGCATATAGTATTCAAGCATATGGGTGATAATTAGTGAATAAAAATAACTTTTCCATATCTTATTAAACTTCTAGTAAATAAGCTATTTGTGGTATGAAAAAAGCAACGCTTTGCTGAACCATTTTGGAAGAATTCGAGGTAAATGATAAGTAATAATTATTTTGTTATATTTCAAGTTGTGACTTCTGTTGGAAAAGTATGCTACTTTTTTCAATAGGGACTGAATGGTCATCAGATCTCTTATTGCACATTATGACTCTTAATGACAATTGCTTGGGAATTGGTGGCCCTTGTTAGACTTGGTTGAGCATCTGGACCACATGTTCTTCTGCAATAATAAATAGGCAAATTATTTCTTTATCTGTAGAACTTGTAATGACTCATTAGTGCTTTAAAAATTCTAGCAAACTGGTGCCAAAAATAAAGATTTTTGTTATCCTCCTAATTTTTGTCCCAAGCATTTTCTACTTGTTATGGCCAAAGATTGGCTCCTTTCCCATTCCTGGAATCAAGCACTATCCTCTACTTCTTGAGTCAGCACTTCAGGTAGGAAATGTGCTGTGAGGGTGGAGGATCCGAACTTTTGGGTTGATTTCCAAATATTTTATTATCAGGCTAGGTAACATTTTCAGTGGAATTTAGGGAATGTCAATGTTGGTTATTCTTCTGCTTATAGGGGCTTCAACAGGTCTGGTGATGGGAGGGTCATGTCAGGTGTGGTTCTCCTGATGGGTCTGTGATGGGAAGGTCACATCAGATAAAGGTCATTGGGAGGTGAAGTGCTGGTTCATGGGGGTTTGCATGATTGAAGGTTGCTGCTGTTGCTGATTGGTTGTGAAGTTGATTTGAATTCTCATGGGTTCATAGGCTGGTTGTAGGTTGATGTGTCTATTGATGGAATTGCTTGTGGGATGCTAGGCTTTGATAAACTCACATGCATGGCAGGTGGTGGTGTATCCAATGATTCTTTTATTGTTCCAATCAAACTGGTGCTGTTCGATATCAGTGTACGTAGAGATTAGAGATTTGGGATTGGGGCGATTGACGGCCAGCTGGTGTTCGTGGTTTTTAATTGATGTGATGTTTGCCCCACATAGATTTGGTTGTAATTGTTACACAGTTGATTTTGTAAATTACATTATTTTTCTTTCATCCTTTCGCATCTTGTCTTTGGTTCTGGATAATTCTAGCGGAGTGTGGCTGTGGGTTTGTCGGCTATTGTGCCGTCTCATTGTCAGCTTCTACCCTGCATCTATTTTTCCTCTTTTTTTGCCAATGTGGTCCTAATTATGCAAACTGATTTCAGCTTTGCTACCCTATCTCTTCAGCCAGCAGAAGCAAATGCCAATCATTGTATTGCAGGAGAGATGGGGCAGCTTTGCTTCAGGGCTCTGTCAGGAAACTCAAGGTTTACTTTTAAGCTTCTCTTCTCAGACCCTATTATGTCATAACCCATGTTGAATAAAGTGCTGAGTCATAAACAGCATTTTTACTTAGGATTTCTTACAATTATTTCCTTTCTTTGTATCAGCAACACATTTTTAACGTCCTTCACAGAAGTGGTATTCAGCCAATTCTGACTGGTTCTGAAGAACTAGTTGGTAGAGGAAATTTTGAGTAGTTCGGAGAACTAGCAAATAGGCTGGCCCCGCCCCCACTGCCTCCCAGCTGATTTTCTTTTGTTGCCCTGAACAGGAGAACGGAGATGGAAAGAAGGTTAGTGGGGAGGGAATGGGGATTTTGCAGTAGCCTCCCCCTGCCATGCCCACAAAGCACAACCACAGAACCAGGAGTAAAAATTTTTGAATCTCACCACATTCTCTTCAGGAGGCAATGCAGGAAGAGGAGATGGCAGTCAGCCTTGGGCTAAGCTACACAAATTTCACTAAATTCCATTAAAGCATTAATACTGAGCATCCATTAATCCAGCATGTTTGCACAGTTTTGGTAGTTCACTCTTTAATTTGTTTTGGTTGCCAATTGAAACATCTTCTTATCACACTGGATTATATAAGCATGTTCTCTGTGTGTGCTTGCAGTTGGAGCATTCACCAGAGAACTGTGCAGAGAACCCTGGTGCTAAATACAGCTACATTGCTCTTTCACACTCCAGAAGATAGAAGCATAGTGTCTGATGTCGACCTTTTTATGTACAAAACAACAAAATTGTGTCTGATAGATCAGAGATTAGAGAGAAGGGACTTCTCTATACTAATTAAATGGCCAAGAATGTTGCTCTACTAATCACCTGAAGTCGCCTCCAATATATAATACGTGGTGAGGTATCCCAAATATACTAATGTGTAGGCGAGCCCTTGAATTTTTAATCAAAATGCACTACCCATAAATAAGCCAAACCACGTTTTTCATGGTATTTTGATTAAAAATTCAAAGGTCTGCTTATCTGTAGATGGATTTCTTCATGAATATATATGAAAAAATAAGGATATTTTCAGAAAGTATTACACTATATTCTCATGAACAAGCTCATATGTGGATAAGCCGAACATGATTTTGGGGGTGCATTTTTGGCACCTTAAATTTTCAGCTTATCCGTGAGTATACACGGTAACGATTTGATAGCTTATTAGTAACCTTGATTATCACTAAGTGTTGCATCTTTTTATTCTTGATGAATGTATTTTATTCTTTTATGTACACTGAGAGCATATACATCAAAGACAAATTCATTGTGTGTCCAATCACACTTATACAATACAATACAATACAATACAATACAATAGCAGAGTTGGAAGGGACCTTGTAGGTCTTCTAGTCCAACCCCCTGCGTGGGCAGGATCCTTATACCATTTCAGACAAATGGCTGTCTAACATCTTTTTAAAGACTTCCAGGGATGGGGCATTCACAACTGCCGGAGGCAAGCTGTTCCAGAGGTTAATTGTTCTTACTGTTAGGAAATTTCTCCTTAGTTCTAAGTTGCTTCTCTCCTTGGTTAGTTTCCACCCATTGCTCCTTGTCCTGCCCCCAGGTGCCTTGGAGAAAAGTTTGACTCCCTCTTCTTTGTGGCACCCTCTGAGATATCGGAACACTGCTATCATGTCTCCCCTGGTCCTTCTCTTCATCAAACTAGACATACCCAGCTCCTGCAGTTGGCCAATAAAGAATTCTAGTACCTCTATTCTATTACTAATATTTCTTAGTATTGAGCCCCCTACTTTAGAGGAAAAACACTTGGTTGATCATGGAACTGCTAAGGATAATGTAAGCCAGTCATATCAGTGGTATGGGAACAAGATGGAAGAAATAAATTTCTGCAGTTCTCTGCTGTGGAAGAAAAAAGAAAATAACTTCATTGATTTTTAGTAGGCTTTTTAAAACTCAATTGAAAATCATGACTTTACACCGCCTGGGTGTATTTTTTCCGCTCCATTCTTATATTCTAGGAGTATTACAATATTTCCTCAGTCACTCTTCTTAGATAACTGCAAGTATTTCTGAGCCCAGGGAAAATGGCTGCGTAGAAAAATACACGTTAACTTTTTGCTAATTGGGCTGGTAGTGAGAACTTCTGTAATTTTAGGACATTTTATGGCACTTGTTACCAGCTGACACATCGTGCTAAGCATCACTTCTACACTGAATGTACCCCGTGCATGATATATCACTATTAACACTAATGATACATCTGGCTGGCTTCAGAGCTCATTCTCTAATGGATGAACTAGAGTGGGTGATATATACTCGGGGTCATATCGACCACTACAACTTAGCTACGTGACATACATAACTCTTTTCTATCCAAAATCATTTAGGGTGGCTTTTGGAAGAGGCAATTTTATTTAAGGTATCCCTCTTCTCCGAATTCAACTTTCCTCTGCTTCCTTTTAATTTTAATCCATAGTCTCAGAAAATAATTGCTAATCACAACATCTTACTATGAACCTTGAAGCTTAAAGGTGTTGTGGTCCACCATCTGCCAGCAGAGGAGGTTGGGGAGGAACTTGGGCCAGTGCTGGAGTCTGAGGAAGGCTCCAATGAATGCTTTGCGTCAGATGTGGAGATAGAGCCAGAGCCACCCAACATTTCCCAGCCACCGAAGAGGCAGCTGCCTTTAGAGGCTGATATGAGTGAAGAGGAAGAACAGCTGGGGACCTTTTCCAGATGCACATATGTGCAGAGCAGTTAGAAGAGGTGAAGAACGGAGGACAAGGAGTTGACTCAGGAAGTAAAGAACACCTGGATGCTGAATGGTTCTTCCCTGGCTGGGGAATAAATGGAAGGAAAGGGGAGTGGTTGTTGTAGGAGACAACAGTTCATATTTCTGAAGATTTTGCTCATTGACTTTCATGCCACAAAAACTGCTTGCCAGAACTTAATTTGCAGCCTTTAGTCTGGGAGCCCATGGCCTTGCAACTGCAGTTAACTCCTTGAAGGGCTATTTGCCTGGATTTTTTGGTGGGTGAATGCAATTAATTCACAAGAGGTAAATAAAGAGGGGGTTTTCATGACAAGGAGTCTGTTTCTTGTTTCTGCTAAGGCTGGGTCAGAACAAAAGGACTGGCCATCAGTTCAGATAAATTTGCCAAAAACATTGCTTTGGTATACTCTCGTAACATTTTACAAAAATAAAACCACAACCCAAATTCATCCACACTCAGTTGGGTTACTTCTGCTATCCTGTCTAGTTAATTCATTCACTAGAATTAATGGTTAGCAAAACCTTTATTGAAACCAGAATTAATCCTTTACCCTTTTTACTCCCTTCTCTTTTTTATCAATTGACTCAAAGCCTGTAACCCCCAAATTGTTAACTCTGGAACAGCTTGCCTCCAGAAGTTGTGAATGCCCCAACCCTGGAAGTCTTTAAGAAGATGTTGGATAGCCATTTGTCTGAAATGGTATAAGGTTCCTGCCTACGCAGGGTGTTGGACTAGAAGACCTACAAGGTCCCTTCCAACTCTGCTATTGCATTGTATTGTATTATTGTATCTTTCTTCAGAATATAACTTCTTTTCTTGTTCAGGTAAGGAAGTAGAATCCATTAAGGAGGTTTAGCAGCTACAGCCAGAGATTGAAAGCTCTGTGGGGAAGAAAATGGTAAGTGAGCACCTGTCTGCCCTGGACGAGTTCAAATCACCAGGACCGGATGGATTACACCCCAGGGTTCTGAAGGAACTGGCAGACGAGATCTCAGAACCACTGAACTATATCTTTCAGAGATCCTGGAGCACCGGGGAACTGCCAGAAGACTGGAAAAGAGCAGATGTGGTTCCCATCTTCAAAAAAGGAAAAAAAACAGATCCAGGAAACTATAGACCCATCAGCCTGACCTCAATACCAGGAAAGATTCTGGAAAAGATAATTAAACAACAAATAAGTGAACACCTAGAAGCAAACAAAGTAATAGCCAAAAGCCAACATGGGTTTGTCAAAAACAGATCATGCCAGACGAATCTAATTGCATTCTTTGACAAAGTAACAAAATCAGTGGACCAGAGGAATGCTGTTGATATAATTTACCTGGACTTTAGTAAGGCATTTGATAAAGTAGACCATAACCTACTATTAGATAAAGTAGAAAATTGTGGGTTAGACAGCAGCACCACCAAATGGATTCGTAACTGGCTGACCAACCGCACTCAACGTGTAGTCCTCAATGGAACTGCATCTACATGGAAGGAAGTATGCAGTGGAGTCCCCCAAGGCTCTGTTTTAGGCCCAGTACTCTTTAACATCTTCATCAACGATTTGGATGAGGGGATAAATGGGGAACTCATCAAATTCGCAGACGACACCAAGCTGGCAGGAATAGCCAACACTCCAGAAGATAGGCTTAAGATACAGAAGGATCTAGACAAACTTGAACATTGGGCACTGTCTAATAAAATGAAATTCAATTGTGAAAAAAGTAAGGTCCTACATATAGGCAAGAAAAACCAAATGCACAAGTACAGTATAGGTGGTACCTTGCTCAATAGTAGCAACTGTGAGAGGGATCTCGGAATCCTAGTGGACAACCATTTAAATATGAGCCAGCAGTGTGCAGCAGCTGCCAAAAAAGCCAACACAGTTCTAGGCTGCATCAACAGAGGGATAGAATCTAGATCGCGTGAAGTGTTAATGCCACTGTATAGTGCCTTGGTAAGGCCACACTTGGAATACTGCATACAGTTTTGGTCGCCACGATGTAGAAAAGACGTGGAGACTCTGGAAAGAGTGCAAAGAAGAGCAACCAAGATGATTAGAGGACTGGAGACTAAGACATATGAAGAACGGCTGCAGGAGCTGGGTATGTCTAGTTTGATGAAGAGAAGGACCAGGGGAGACACGATAGCAGTGTTCCGATATCTCAGAGGGTGCCACAAAGAAGAGGGAGTCAAACTTTTCTCCAAGGCACCTGGGGGCAGGACAAGGAGCAATGGGTGGAAACTAACCAAGGAGAGAAGCAACTTAGAACTAAGGAGAAATTTCCTAACAGTAAGAACAATTAACCTCTGGAACAGCTTGCCTCCAGCAGTTGTGAATGCCCCAACCCTGGAAGTCTTTAAAAAGATGTTAGACAGCCATTTGTCTGAAATGGTATAAGGTTCCTGCCCATGCAGGGGGTTGGACTAGAAGACCTACAAGGTCCCTTCCAACTCTGCTATTGTATTGTATTGTATTGTATTGCCTTAAGCACATCCATAATTGTAATTTAGGTACCTCATAAGCCCAATCATAGCGTAACATTTCATGTGAGCCTAGTCTACAGAGGCTGAGTTGTATTTCCTTTATTACTATGAATTATGTGCCATATTTAGAATATAAAGGGAATGTCAGTTGCTTATTTATTTTTGTATAGATATGATCTGTGATATAACCCTCAAATTATGTGGATATATATGTAAAGGAAGAATAATAATACCCTATTAGCATGGAGGCTATGAACTATATTTTGTATCACAACAGATATGCGTGACTGATAAAAATGTTAGGTTAGTATCAATTGAACAGTGTATGATTTAAGATTACAATTTATATACCGTATTTTTTGGAGTATAAGATGCACCAGAGTATAAGATGCACCAAGGTTTTGAAGAGGCAAATTAAAAAAAAAGTTTTTGCACTCAGCAAACCTTCCAAAAACAGTCAAGTTTTCACGAGAAACAGGCCATTTCCCCCCCAAAAAGGGCATGGATAGCCTTTAGGAGGCTTATAGAGTGCTCCTGGGGGCAGGGGGGCAAAACTGAGCAAAACACAGCCCTTTTCTTGCTCATTTCTGCCCTCCCCAGCCCCCAGGAGCACTCTGAAAGCCTCCTAAAAGCTATGCACAGACATTTTGGTGAAGGGGGTGGGGTTTGGGGAGGAAAAAAAATGCTGCATTCAGTGTATAAGATGCACTCAGATTTTCACCCTCTTTTTTGAAGGAAAAAGGTGCGTCTTATACTCCAAAAATAGGGTAATAAGACTGAGCATGGTAGTGATTCCACATTTTATCAGGCAAAATGTTTGATAGTTATTATTATTTAGCCTATGATAAGAATGTGACAGAAGAGAAGTAAACATATACACACAATCCACATACTTATATACAAAACCTCTACAGGGATACAGCAGCGGCCTCACAACTGGATGTGCAATTCAGCTATCCAGGTGCTCACCTCTGACATTGCTTTGTGCAGATCTTCTAGGGCACGGGTCTCCAATCTTGGCAAATTTAAGCCTGGACGGCTTCAACTCCCAGAATTTTTTGGCTGTGGAATTCTGGGAATTGAAGTCCACCAGGCTTAAAGTTGCTAAGGTTGGAGATCCCTGTTCTACGGAACCAGAGAACATACTTGTATGTCATGGGCAATCTTGCACAATATATTTAATTGGTTGCATATCAGTAGCACAATCACAACACAGGAAATCTTTCATTCCCCAGTGATACAGGGAAGTCACACTTCTTCCAATATCACACCTGAATCTGTGCAAAACCAGGTGGCTTGATAGAGGGTCAAGCCACAAGAAGCTACCTTGCATCATTCTTCTCTCCAGGCATTTTCGGGGTTAAATAAGATAGGTGTTAAGTGACTAGCTGTTTTCCACGTTGCCTTTGAGATTTCAATCTTGTGATGGGCTGTGTGTTGTCCAGGTGAATTGGGATGCCTTGTTGTTCAGCATCCTTAACCATAGACAAATGAGAGTTTTGTTTAATGGTGTGGATAAATCAATTAGGACCAGTTTTTGTTTTTTGAAGTATCATAGGTGGTTTGGTTTTTATAGTTGAACCTTTCCAGATCGCAAGTCTTGAATGAGTCACTTACACATGTATAGTGTATTTAATTTATGTACTATACCTGGCCAATAAGGAATTCAAGTCAAGTCAATTCAATTCTATTCTATTCTATTCTATGCTATTCTATTCATTTGGTTTAATTATTTATTATTGTGGATATGTCCTCTGCGGAGAAGGGCGGGATATAAATGTAATAAAATAAAATAAAATAAATGTTGTAGCCCTATTATGTACTTGTAGGATTAATTTGATGGTTTCTTCTGTTCTGCATCATTCTCCTGACAGGTTTTTGAATGAGAACAATGCCTTTTTTTCATTTTACAGAAGAAATAAGACTTTTTTAAACATAGGGAAACAAGCAACCACAGTCAGCCAATTTTCAAACAGAATCCGTTTCCCCTAAACCAGGGATCTGCAAAGTTGGCTCTTTTAAGATGGGTGGACTTCAACTCCCAGCTTTGCTGGCTGGGGAATTCTGGGAGTTGAAGTCCACCCGTCTTAAAAGAGCCAACTTTGCAGACCCCTGCCCTAAACCAACTTAATTTTTTTAATTAACCAGGACTTCAACTGTGGTAGCTACTGCTTTCAGCACATGAGTAATAAATTCAGATAATAATCAAAGAGCTTATGAGATAATAATCTCTTTACACTATTGCAGTAGACTTTCCCTCTAATTATTAAGCGAAGGAGTTAAGACAATTACTTTATTAATTGATGTTTAAAATAGACCAGAATGTTTCTATACCAGAAACTCAGGATCTATCACACTAAAAAATGTACTTTCACTGAAGTCACCTTTTGCAGCTTTGGCCACTCATCAAAGAATGAAAAACGTGAGCTGTGATTTCTCACGCCAGGGATCCCTTTGTTGCTGATTCAATTCAAGCCACTATATTCCATTCAAAGTATTATTCATCAGTTGAATTAGTCTGGTGGAAACCTGATTACATCTAAATTGTAGGCTCTGTTGAATTGAAGATATTTATCAGCATTTCTCCACAGTCAGAGAATGTGGCTACTTCATTATTCTCTTTCTCTGGTTTCTTTGTGTCTTTTTGGTGCTCAGGGAAAATGAAAGAATTAATGGCAAAGGAAAGGATGGTGGTCAAATATAAAAGGCAGAAGATGTTTCGCCTCTTTCAACAGTTGTACAAAAAGAGAAAATCAGAGGTATTTTTTTTTTAATCCAAACTTCCATATAGAGAATTTGTCTATTCTTTAACTATTAAAAGTTGTAGTTAAGATATAAATTGTTTTGCAAAAGGTAATGGCTGGGTTCATACCACACACTAAGTTAAGGTGAAACATATACTTTTATGGTTTAGTGTCGCCTATGAATTTAGCTGCTTTACCCTATTTATTTAAGAGACATGGTGGCGCAGTGGTTAGAGTGCAGTACTGCAGGCTACTTCTGCTGACTGCCGGCTGCCATTCGCAGTTCAAATGTCACCGGCTCAAGGTTGATTCAGCCTTCCATCTTTTTGAGGTTGGTTAAATGAGGACCCAGATTGTTGGGGGCAATATTCTCACTCTGCAAACACCTTAGAGAGCACTATAAAGCATATGAAGTGGTATTTAAATCTAAATGGCATATAATCTAGGTGGTATATAAATCTATTGCTATTCTATACACTGGATATTTGTGTGCAAATCCTAGTATTAGAGTAAGGCCTTCACATTTACGCTACTAAGCTAGCCATGTTATGAAATAGCTACTGAAGGCAGCCAGAATGGCATATTGAATACAAGGGGAAAAGTTATCAAGGTTCATGTTGTAATTCAATTTAAGTAGAAAATCATTAATCATAGAGTCATAGAATTGTACACTTTCCAACCTTGCAATTTCCAACCTTAAATCTTCCTGTTTTATTTAAAATTCCTTGTTGTGATGAAAGAGGGTATTGCCATAATCTTTTCATGTACTTCACTGTAACTATTCATTAAACCCAATTTTCAGTAATCAGATGAAGTTTTATTGAGAACCAATGTCTAGATATACAAGTGTAGAACATTCTTAAAGAGTGACATGTGCTAGGATTGCTCATTTCTTTTGTATTTCATTTCATTTCATTTATTCAGATTTATATACCGCCCTTTCTCCCTTACGGGACTCAGGGTGGTGAACAGGCGATAATAAAAACAACACTAAAACATCTGATACAGTAACTATACTAAAAATATACTAAAAATAAATTAAACACAGGCCTGTTCTAAAATACCTTCTAAAACCCCTAGTAAAAGCAAATTAAAACTACGCCAGGCCGGCCGCACGAAATAGATGGGTTTTCAGGGCTCGGCGGAAAAGGCGCAGGTCCACGGCTGTGCGAAGGTCAGGGGGTAGGTCATCCCAGAGGGCCGGAGCTGCCACAGAGAATTCCCTCCCCCTAGGGGTCGTCAGCCGACATTGACTGGCTGACAGCACCCTGAGGAGGCCCTCTCTGTGGGAGCGGACTGGTCGGAGGGAGGTGTTTGGTAGGAGGCGGTCTTGCAATTGTATGTGATCCTCTTTCACATACAGTACAACCCTATGGCAGCAGACACAGTACTTTGAAGCAGGATCATGAAGCAGTCATATCCCATGTTTCCACTATGATGATTGCTAGAACAACCATAAAACTGAAATTAATGATCTGAATCTGGCCAGCACTAATGCAAAACAAATTCCTGGTTTTTCATTCTCTAGATATGGCTGGTAATGTTATTCAGGCATCTGTTAACCAATGGGTCTTCATTCATGCCAGTACATCGGCAGACATGTTAAAAGACAACAAATAGACTAACAGCTCAGTCATAGTGTAGGAAGTTAAAACCCACCCCTCTGCTAGCAAATGAAATATTTTAGGAAATATTAAAAGGGCAGAATATTTCCTCTAAAAGGGAGGCAGAAACTCAGCTTCCCCCCACCTTTGTCAATGGGCCATTAAGGCCTGAGTCAGTCTATTCTACATAACAAAGATCTAACCACTTCAGGCAGACCCATCTAGCAAACAGAAACTCACCACAAGGCACCTGGGAAAATTACATCGGCAAACAAGTTTGGGTCTCAGGACAGCCTACAAAGTTAGCTAAGACTGACAACCTAGAGAAGTTTGGAAAATTGAACTGCTCGCTTGGAGCCCCCGAAGAAGGAACATTATTGTCAGAAACAAAACTTCAGAATATAATGAATGAGCTTTTTGGATGAGATGGAAAAGTCTGAGCAGGAACGACCCAGGTCTGTTGCTTCACAGCAAGCAGGATTATTGCCAGAAGAAGAACTTGCCCACTTGGATCAGGTCTCAGCAGTTGCCACAGAAGTCACCAGCTCTATCCAGAAGATGAAGTTGGAAGTAGAAGAAAAGAAGAGAGCAGTTGCTTTTCTACAAATAGCACTGGCTCAGCAGCAGGAGTTAACTGGGCAGCATGTTAAAGATGTACAGAAAGAGCTGACTCACCAACTGACTATGCAGAGGGAGCAGTATGAAGATGCAATCCAATGGCACCTGGCCTTCATTGACCAGCTCATCGATGACAAAAGAGCTCTGAATCAGAAATGTGAAGCAGTGGTATCTGAATTGAAGCGTGTGGATCAGAAATACACAAAGAAAATTGCCCCCTGGGAGTCTGACAACCAATCAGAATGCATTTCTTACACAGGAACGGGAAGCTCTGGGGTGAGGCCCAGAGGGGGCATAAAACCTGGGCACTCTCAGCATCTCTGCCATTTTCTGCTCAGGAGCTCAAGCTATGTGGTCCTGTCCACCATTAAACCTTTCCAAGCAGCCTCCATGTTTCCAGTGTCTTTTCCCCCACTTGGAACTGAACCCAGAAGGACATTTCTTCCAACAATAGTTTGCAAGGACTTAATAAAGCCAACATTTCAAAATTGATATTTCTTAGGTTATAATAGAAAGTAAGGCTGAAATATATCTAGGATAGGAACGAGATAATGTAAAACAGACTGTAATGTGTATGCCTCATTTTTATATCGGCATCTTTTAAATATCATCATCACCACCACCACCACCACCACCATCATCATCATACGGGATTCAACCAGCTCAGTATCTGCTTCCCATAATGTTCAAGTAGAAGTTTCTTGTGAAGGACAAGAGTCCAGTAGACAGAAGTCCCAAAAGAGACAATGCTGCACTCTCCCTTGCTGCTCTATGGCAATTTGTATTTATAAATGTAGTGTCTCTGATGCCAGATGTAGATACGATTGCGCTGAGTAACATCCCATTTATTCCTCTCCTTTCATGAATTCACCTTTAAATCATCTAAATCAGGGGTCTCCAACCTTTGCAACTTTAAGCCTGAAGGACTTCAGCTCCCAGAATTCTCCAGCCAGATTTGAAGTCTGAAGGAAAGTCTCCAGCAAAGCTGACTGGAGAAGTCTGGGAGCTTAAGTCCTTCAGACTTAAAGTTGCAAAGGTTGGAGACCCCTGATCTAAATCACAGTGAAGAACTCCACAATTTAATTCATTTCTATCTGAGTATATACTTTCATTGTTTTTGTCCTCCCAACATTTGTCTTCACTGAATGATACTTGTATTTCAGATTAGGTGTGTGACAACAAAGTCTCCCTTTGTACACCCCCCCCCCCCCAAAGCAACCATTATTTTGAAGGCCTGTATTCCACCCCCATTATTATTCCTTCCCATTTTTAATCTAGAAAAGTTCAAGTGCGGAGAAAGTAGTCCTTTCTCCATTTTTTCCGACTTTGTGATATTCTTTTTGAGATACAGTTTATATGTTATAGATTTGTACAGAGGCATTTGTATAGAGGCTATCAGCACCTCTTATGCCTGTTGCGGTTAATGTGACATTTTGCCTTTCCTTTCTGAATACATTTTTCTTTTGTCTTGAAGAAGGATGTGACCCCGAGGCAACTTGGCTGTTTATCTCTTAATGGCCCCTGAAATGTCATTTTGATACAGCTTCAGTTTCTCAGGTGCTCGCCTTCTCACCCAAGTGCAAACTCTTCTGCTTTTCACTTTTACACCAGCAGTTTGAGAGTTCATCTATCACCGCAGGTGATATGTGGGAATTAACTGGGCGTAGAAGATCCAGAATAGGTAAAAGAATAATGATGGAAAGTTGTACAATAGAGACATCAAACCAGAGGCTCTATGATACCACCTGGCTCCCAAATCCTTGAATGCAGCCCCCATCAATTTCCCAAAAATTTCTTATGACAAGCAAAAAAGAACCATAAGCATTCAGTACATGACAGGATGGTCATTGTATTAATTACATTTCATTGTAATAGAATAAAATGCAATGTAATGATTAAACAGGTTCTCCAGAATTCCCTTAAAAAGTTGAGGGTGGCCTTCAGCCTTTAAACTTTTGTAGACTCATTGTAGATTTTAGAAAGAGCCAACAATACCCTACTCAGTATCAAGGGTGCACCTATAGAGGTGGTTAACAGTATTAAGTATCTGGGGATGCAGATAACTAACAATCTGAACTGGACTCTCAACACGTCATTCTTAGTGAAGCGTGCAAACCAGCGTCTGCATTTCCTGAGTTGGATGAGGAGAGGGCATCTTTCTCCTTCTGTCCTGTCCACTTTTCACAGAGACACAATTGAGAGCGTTTTAATAAATGGCATCATTGTTTGGTTTGGTAGCAGCAGTGCCTCAGAGAGAAAATCCATTCAGACAGTAAGGACAGCCGAGACAGTAAGGACTCTCCCCATGTACAAGTATACATCCAAACTAAACTGTGTTGTTTCTCAGTATCATATACTGTAATATATGAGGGTATATGCATTATTTATTTAGCTATGTTTACATAATGCATATTGGAGGTGGTGACCCTTTGAGAGCTATATGCAACAGAATTTCATTTTTAACGTATGCCAATTAATGTACATTTAAAGTGACAATAAAGTTATTCTAAGTCTAACATTTAGACTTGCTTCTGTTGTAAAGATCGGACAGGGAGAGAGAACTGGAAGTTGCTTGATTCTATGAGGATGATGATAATAATAATAATAATAATAATAATAATAATAATAATAATAATAATAATAATAATAATAATAATAATAATAATAATAATAATAATAATCTTTATTGTCATTGTAAAAATTACAATGAAATTGGTTTTAACTTCACTGGTGCAAAATTATAACAGAAACAAAAAAGAGAGAAAAGAAAAAAGAAAAAACTAGCATGTGCATGGAGTGATTGCGGTTGAATTTAAAAGTCTCACAGCCATGGATAGAAGCTACCTTTAAACCTGTTCGTTCGGCTGGCTATACTTTGATATCTTCTGCGTGATGGTAGAAGGGCAAAGAGATACCAACCAGGGTGTGAATCATCTTTGAGAATCTTCCTTGCTCTGCTAAAGCAGCGAGATCTGGCGATGTTATCCAGCGATGTCAGAGGGCAACCGATGGTTTCTTGTGCCGAATTGATCACTCTCTGTAGTGCCTTCTTCTCCACAACTGTTAAACCAGCATACCACACTGTGATACAATATGTGAGGAGATTTTCTATGATGGACCGATAGAAAGAGGTCATCAGCCGTTGTTCCACCTGATTTTTCCGCAGGACTCTAAGGAAATGAAGTCTCTGTTGAGCTTTTCCAATCACCAGAGACGTGTTGTTTTTCTTGGCTAATAAGCACTCCTAAGAATTTAAAAGAGATCTTTTAACAAATCTGTAAATATTATTATATTTTAAGTGATTATATGATATATTATACAATATAGAATATATTAGAGAATACAGAGCTAGAGCTTATGTAAATATGAATGATATCAACGATACTGATATGGACTCGCTATAATGAGTGGAAATTTGTGTTTTGTTTTTTTAACGTTTAAAAAAAAGCTTAATAAATTATTATTTTTTAAAAAGTATTATTTTTTTAAAAGAATTCTACCGAACTCCATGTGCATATTTATGTGATAGCAAGCTGCTTGGAATTTAGCAAGATTTACTTCTAAATAACGGTTGTGCTACTCATGTTATTAATTTTAGTAACCTGAAAATGTTAAAATTTCTCCACTGCTTCGTTGAGGATAAGACTCATGCCAGATGGATGTAATCTTGGCAGCCTGTTTATTTGGGAGAGAAAAGCAAATGAAACTGAATGCAGTGAGATTTTCTTCTGAACTGTCAAGGATTGGAATAATTTAATCATAAAGAGGGAAGATAACTGTCAGAAAATTCTGGGGAACAAACTTTGGGGAATAAACAGAAAAATCAGCCAATGGATCTGGATCATTTTCAAATGACCAGGGTCAACATTACTTTTGTAAACTTATGAAGTCACAATTTCAGACATTCCCTAGGATACTGCTGAGAATCACCAGAATTTGAAGGTTCAAATCATCCATATTCAGTGTCATTTAGAATAGAACAGAATAGAATTCTTTATTGGCCATGTGTGATTGAACACACAAGGTGCATAAGGTGTCTTTGGTGCATATGCTCTCAGTGTACATAAAAAGATAAGACAAGACGAGATAATTTACAACTAATATAGAAAAGCTAAAGTTGCTTGGAGGAACAAAACAGAATACGTATAGTAGTGTTAGTTGTAGAAATGTCCTGGTGAAATTTTACCACCTCCCCATAATTCAAGAAGCCTGAATTTCAGTGTCATCTGTTTGGTAAATGCATATGTGCTTTATAGGGAGAATTATTTATTTCAGAAAATCTGATAAAATTACCATTGCCAATATACTACAGCACTTTTGCAATTACAATACAGCACTCTTGTTATAGTAGTAATGTAGGCTGTAGTAGGGCAAAGGCCATTTTGCTTTGTGGCTCTATTTGGCAGCACTAAACGTGCCTCTTACATATGAGTTTTATAATGTTCAATCTATACTCACTACTACCTTCCTGGTCAAAACAGAAAGGGCCACTGATATAATGAAATATTTGTAGTACTCTCGGAGTGCAAGAATCAGTAAGTTTGGAGGATAGGGATGGGAACTCCATATTCCTCAAATAATAGCATTTGACTCAGTGAGATTGTGTGCTGTATATCCAAAGATAGTCCTGGTTATGAATTTCTCCTTATCTTACCTTACCTTATTAAAGGAGGTCATAATAAGATAGTTCTGAAGAAGAAGAAAATCCTAACTGCACAAAGAAGATTTGATTATTATAAACCTGTAGGCACCGTCTCCTTCTTGGCAAGGTGCTTGAATAAGAGAAGGTTGATTAAATTCAAACACCTTTGGATGAAATACATTTTAGTCCCATTTCAATAAGGATTTAGGCCTTATTTTGGACCTAAAACTGCCCTGATCACATTGGCACAACTGTATTTTTACCTGGACATTTTTCTGGATCTCTCAGTGTTTTTTGATACCATTGACCTAGAACGCTTTGGAAAATGATAGCCCATGGTAAATGTAAAAATAGGAAGTGGAGCATTATGTACACTGCCTTGAGTTGCAAAATAAAGGTGGGATAAAAAGCTAATAAATGCAAAATAAAATAAAATGATATGACAATGTTTTGTCAATGACTTCTGCTTGGAAGTTTTTCACTTCTTAATCTAGAGTCAGTCTGGTGTATCACTATCAGGTATAATGGTATGTGGGAATGACCTCTGGAGATGGTGGGGGGCAAGGGAACAATCAGATAAGCAGTTGAATAGTAACCACAACTTGTCAGATTGTTAAAAAGAGACAATGGATGATGTGTATTTTCAGATTTGCAAGATTCTATTAATGTAGCTTTACAATGAGGTAGAATTAGTTCATCTGGTCATTTTTTCTGTCTGGTCTTTCTTCCTGGGAAGGCTGACATCAGGTTTGAAACCATAAATCTATGAGTTCTACAGTAGCCCTACTTTAGTCATAAAGCCACCTGGGTGACCTTGCACCAATTACTCTCTCTTAGGCTTAGGAAGCAGGCAATGACAAACCACTTTGGAAATCTTGCTAAGAAAACTAACCAAATGCCCGGAATCAAGATTAACTTAAAAGTACCAAATGAAACAAAACAAAATCTAGTCTTCAGAGCCTTTGCTTTAAAGTAGGAATTTGGAACATCTATTTAAAATTCCAATAGGACATTTAACATTGACTGGGCTGTTCAAAATAATTTGTGGACTAAATTTTGACCTTACAGAAATCCTTTTTAATCAGGGGTGAAATCCAGCAGGTTCTGACAGGTTCTGGAGAACTGGTAGCAGAACTTTTGAGTAGTTTAGAGAACCAGTAGTAGAAATTTTGAGTAGTTTGGAGAACCAGTAGTGGAAATTTTGAGTAGTTTGGTGAACCAGCAAATGCCACCTCTGGTGGGGTGGTAATGGAGATTTTGCAGTATCCTTCCCCGCCATGCCCACCAAGCCATACCTACCAAGCCACACCATGGCCGCCAAGCCATGCCCACAGAACCGGTAGTTAAAAAAATGAATTTCACCACTGTTTCACCACTGCTCTTAATATCAGTCGAGAATAATGTGCTCTGCTGTCATGACTTGATCCCATACTACTAACAAATTCTATCTCCTTCTTTCAGTGGTTATTTTTGAGTTTTTAGTAGCCCTGTGGCTGATGCAAATTTCTATTCAGACTAGCTGATTCTCAATTTATTTATAGAACTTTCCTGTCTCTTGTGTTGACATTTAAAATAATGAATTACTCTACTGCTAAATTAGAAAAACAGCAGCTGTCCTCATTAAAAGTTAGTAGGGCAAAGGGAGCAAATGAAAAATCTCTCCTAAAATCATTAAGCAACAAGTAAGCAGAAACTAGAGATGGAGACTTATACAATTGAAATAAATTTGAGCCTCTCAGTTTAGTCTGACTTCAGCTTGGTATATTATAAATTACAGTTTGCTCTGTTATCTGAATGTGCTAATCATTTTCTCCCGTTTATGTCACTTTTCTTCCTTCCTGCAGTCAAAACACAGAGTGAGATATTGCGTTTAGGATATCTTCAATATTGGCACATATAGTATTTCTAGGAATGAAGTAAGATGGAAGAGATATCTCTTATAATAAAACCCAAATGACCAGATTTACAAACCCATTTCAGCATAAATAGAATTTATTTAAGTTTTGTATGCAAATATACAGAAAGGTGAACATGTTTGTTGAAGCTGGAGAAGTGATATATTATTTCCAATGTTCCCACATGCAAAAACCCTAACCTATGTTGATTTATTTGAATCATTTTTCTTATGAATGGAATTTGATGAAACCAAATTCTTTCCGTTTTTCTATTTTAGAATACTGCTATGCAAAAAGAATCTATTTGAATTACTTGCAATGATGAAAGCTTCAAAATTCTGAGAAATATGAGTTCTGCCAAGTTACCAAGTACATACCATACATTATTTGTGAATTGCTGTCACTAGGAATCACTTTAGAACACAGAATAACAGAGTTGGAAGGAACCTTGGAGGTCTTCTAGTCCAACTCTCTGCTCAAGCAGGACACTCTACCATCTGGAGAAATGGCTCTCCAATCTCTTCTTAAAAACTTCCAATGAAGGAACCTCCACAAAATCTGGAGGCAAACAGATCCACTAATCAATTGTTCCATCAGGAAATTTCTCCTTAATTGTAGGGTTCTTTGATAAGTTTCCATTCATTATTTCTTGTCCTACCCTCAGCCATAACTAGATTGACCTCCCTCTTTGTGTCAGTCCTCCAAAATTAAGACTGCTATCATGTCAACTCTAATCCTTCTATTTTGCTTATTGTACACAAATATACTTATACTTAAGTACAAGCATGTACTTAAGTTTAATTATAATTATGTTTAAACATAATCCTCAACAGTTCAAGATTGACTTAACATTCCAAGGTCAGAAAAATGAGGACCCAGATTGTTGAAGACAATATGCTGAGTCTGTAAACCATTTAGAGAGGGCTGTAAACCAGTAAAAAGTGGTGTATAAATCTAAGTGGTATTGCTATTGCTAGTACACTATGGATTTGTTAAATTGCTAGTAAAGTTAGAAGTATCATATTTACTAAAGATCTACATCCTGTGTGACACACATAAAAATGAACAGAGCAATTTTTTTTACTTCACAGTGTATAATTTGAATTTTATTTGGTAGACATATTTTGGGATTTATGTCAATTTTGAACAGAGCACTTTTTTGCTACTCATTGAAGCAGCTTCTCTTTTTGCAGACTTCTTCACCAGCTTGAAAAGAAAGAGTGGCTGCTTTAAGGGCTGTTTTAATCAATTGACTCCTTAAAACAGCAATCCACTTTCTGGGTTCCTGAAAAGAATGGAATCCCTCCCCCCCTCCCCCCCAAAAAAACCCTAGCATGTTAACAAATAGCAGGGAGGCTCTGAGTTCATTAAAATGGAATATTTCTTTCAAATAATTTTGAAGTGGATACAGTCTTAATATTTAGCATGTGAAATAATTTTAATTTAAAATGAATGCATTAAGCTACAAACAATGTGAAATACTGTTTTCAATGAAGAGCACAAAGCTTCTCTTCCAAAGACAAATGGAGTTGCATCAAGTCAAATCAATACACAACCCATTCAAATCAATGAAACATTTTAGTCATGTTTTTTCAATGAAGCACGCATAATGTATCCCTGTGTCTATGGGCCTTTTTCCAAATCTTGCTCTGGGTTCAGCCAAGACTGTCCTATAGTAAAGGAAACTAACCAGTATTGGATTATTTCAATACTTTTAATTATTAAAAGTCACTCTCTTGCTGTTACTTAATCTTCATTGCAAGTATTTTAATATGTAAGAACATCCCAAACTGGATCACGAACAGATAATCTATTTCTTACTGTGGCCTACAGGATGCTTTTAAACAAAATTATCTCACCATTGTTCAATCGCTAACTGTCCAACTCTTTGTGATTCCATGGACCATTTTATTTATTTTATGTATTAGTTTGTCAAATATGTACATGATAGCAGGATATAAGTATGAATATGGACATGAACAAAGGAAATGAATACAAATAAATGGGGACAGTAGGACAGGGACGGTAGGCACACTTGTGCACTTATGCACACCCCCTTTGCGGACTTCTTAAGAATGGGGTAAGGTCCATGGTAGACAGTTTAAGACTGAAGATGTGAGGGTTTGAGAATGTAACAATGGAGTTGGGTAGAGCATTCCAGGCATTGACCACTCTGTTGCTGAAGTTGTATTTTCTGCAATCGAGTTTGGAGTGGTTTACCTTGAGTTTGCACCGATTGTTTGCCTGAGTATTATTGTGGTTGAAGCTGAAGTAGTTGTTGACAGGTAGGACGTTGTAGCAGACAATTTTGTGTACTATGCTTAGGTCTGACCGCAAGCAGCATAATTCCAGATTGTCCAAGCCCAAAATTTTGAGCCTGGTGATGTAAGGGATTCTATTCATAGCCCACCTGACCTCTATATCCTCCACTGTCTCCTGGTGCTTGCTTAAAGTCAGGTTCCTTGCATCACTGACACTCTCCCACCATTGCTCCCTGCAACTAGAATTGGAAGGCATATCTTTCTATCATTGAGCTAATACTGAGTCTGTCACACTAATGGTGTTGAATAGATGTGTCCCACATGCATTCATCAATCCCCTTTTAAAGCCATCCAAGATAGTGGCTTTTGTTAGTGGCATTAATGATTTTCACAGGTTAGCAATTGGTTTCAAACTGATCATTAACTAATCCCATAGGTTATCAATCCCAGGGCACCTACTAGTGTCATGGTGGTATCAGAATTAATTATAACCGGATATACTAATAGTTTT
Source organism: Rhabdophis nuchalis (assembly GCA_039707465.1). Classification (NCBI taxonomy): domain Eukaryota; kingdom Metazoa; phylum Chordata; class Lepidosauria; order Squamata; family Natricidae; genus Rhabdophis; species Rhabdophis nuchalis. The sequence continues at coordinate 68,644,103 of CM077646.1, forward strand.
TAAGTTACTGACCTAATTCATATGATCTAGAACACATTCAGTTGTGCAAATCCATGCAATGGAGTGGTGTTTCAAAAGAGGGTTCAGCACTGGCGTTGGATTTGAAAATAAATTCCAGTGTTCTTTATCACAATGATATTATACATGCACTATGATAACATCTGGATTTTGTTTCTTATCTGGAAGGGCCAGATGTGCATTTCTTCCCATATCATATTTTAATTGGCCATTAACCTCTTAGTCATATCCTCAATAGAGATACTAAATGAATAAATACTTCTAAAGTAGCTTTGCATTTTGTTTCATTACTGACCTGAAAGTATAAACGTTTTACTATGCTGTCTATGTGCATGAGCACATGGCAATTAGTTGCAGTTCATTACATTTTAAAATGCATTAGGTATAGGCTATTGAAAGAACTAATTTGGAAGTGAGCTGGCAGCATTTCATCTTAACTAAGATATTCAGACCATCAACTTAATTTCACCATAACTGAAGGAAATGTGTGCATTTTTAATGATCTATTTAGTAGATGTTTTTCTTCTGGGAGAGGAGGGTAGTGTACATACTACTCCCTCTTCCCATTTTATCTTCACAAAGTCAATCCTGTGAAGCTAAAAGACAACTACCCGTAACTGGTCCAGAGTCACCCAGTAAGTGGCTTAGGATGGAATTACAACTGCGTAGCTCCAGTCTTAGCCCCACATCTGAATCATTTTCTATACTAATACATGAGTGATTTGAAACTTTTTTTTATGTGTGTGTATTACTAGAAACAGGAAGGATATTACAAATTTCTAAATATGAACAAGGGCTGGTATGGAAGGACATCCATAACCATTTCATGTAGTGCATATAGCATAGATATAAGAAGAAGATCACTTAATCAAGTGAACCCAGCATAAAGCTAGAAATTCAGAAAAGGGTGTACCTTTCTAAATTGTTGCTTTAGAGCAGTATGTAATTAAGTTTCCAATGACCAAAATCCCAACAGCATGGAATGCTCATGCTAAATTTCGTGCAAAAACTAGAAAAGGTTTTGTGCAATGAAACAGTTCATGTGGATGCGGTGGAGCTGATTGTTCATGACCAAGGACAAATATCAACAGATAACACACATTGGTGTTTCCCATTAATTCACACCCACAAATCATAATCAGATACTATAACAATTTGGGATAAGAGATTGGACAAGGAAGAGGTTGTCCAGTACATATTACTAAGTACATTTCTTCCACTATTTCACTCAATATGCACCAATTGTGGTTTGTGATCATACCTGTTGATTACTAGATATCTTGGTTCTTACATTCAATAAATAAATATGGGAGACTAGTATAGATCTATTTCAAGCTATTTAGCTCTCATCAGCTAGCCATAACCCTACTGGGATTTGAACCAGGGCTGTTTTACACGTGAGGCAGTTGTAATTGCCACTAAGCCACCAGGTTCTCCTCCTGATCAGCTGGAGGAGATTTTATTTATTTATTTATAAATGTTTATTTAACATGTATTATATATAAATGTTAACTGCTGTGATATATATGCCATTTGGTCATTCACTCATGCCACCACTGTTTCTTTTCTTTCTTTTGCTATATAATTTGCCTCCGTTTTGAGTTCTTCATAAAGGTCTGAAGGAAAGAGATTCCCTGAAGAAATGTGCATGAAATATGCAATCTAAGCGTTCAATGTATATAAGCACCGGAAACCTTCAATATTTTGAAGATAAGTGTTCTTTAGGTTTTGTTTGATACTTATCGGAGAATTCGGTGCCTGATCAAATCAGCAGTTACTGTGGTTACAGCAGATGTCTGTAGCAACTTGCTTCTCAATCAGAGTATCACAAGTGGAACATTAATCTCAAAGAAAAATATACCTCTTGCTAAGAGAATTGTATTAGCATATAACACACGAATATAGTAGGTAAAATACACACATTATATGATCATGTCTTCAATATTCTGGCCACATTTGCTGTATATTCTAATCCATGCAATGGGGCCTGAGGTAGTTTTAAATCAGAGATAACTTTTACTGATTTCATTGTGCTTGGAAATGCATAATTAGAACTTGATTATTTTACAACTTTTAGTAGATGGAATGAGGGAATCCGATAGAAAAAGACAATTCTTTCTTATCCAAAACTGCCCAATTAGTTTCTTAAACTGGCCTAATTAGTCTGATTGCATATCATTAACTGCTAAGTTGGAGATATTGTTATCCCACATCTATATATTTTAGGAAATCTGCAGGTGAAACATCCTTGCCAAAGGCCAGCTACAAGTCACAAGTTAGAAAGCCTTCCCCTGACAACTTTTCTTGAAAATGCAGATGGAAAGAAACCTGCTCAAGCAACCATGCAATAATAACCTGGGTGATTTTGCTTATTTCCAAGATCTGAATCTACCTGCATTTTGCTGGTGCTCCTAACAGCTTTATGGGCCATCTCAAGCTGTGTAAACAATAATGCAATAATAGCAAATCGCAATGCACTTATCACAGCTGATGACGAATGGCCTACGAGCCAAGCAATATGCTCTCCTAAACAACATAATACTTCTTGCCAACAGCAATATTAATCACCTTGGGAACTGACAGGATCTGATGGAGCAGACTGTTATTAATATTATCTCCCCTGGAAGCATTTGCAATGGTAATAGTGATTTTAATAATGCTGAGATAAAATAAGCTGGGCTGGACTCTTTCATTGTAAAGGGAGGATTATGAGAGATGTAATATATAAATTGCATGACTAATTCATGCAGGAGTTGTCCTCAGGCGCTGTGGAGGGGTAGGAGATAGAGATTTTATTTTGAAGATCATTGTTGTTGTCATCAATTGTCAAAATCTGGTTAAATGTATAATTCAGTTATAATTGTCACAATGCTACCCAAGGACTGGATGTATTTGAGTGAATTATATATAGAAATCTCACCTTAGGCAATTTACTATTATTTCATTATTCTATTTTCTTGGTCCCCATGAATCCACTGAAAGCAAATCATATCAAAAGAAGATGAATATTAACAATGTCTTAAAAGCTACTTGTTCTCCCTGAGACCTAACAAAGAAGGCTAAACAGGGGTAACCCAGAGTGTGAAAAAAATGGTCATTGTAACATTAATGTAATTATGATGATGATGATGATGATCACTTTATATATTTGGTAGCATATATCTTAATATTTGGGATGAGGTTCTAAGAATATGTGCTGATGCAAAAATATATTCACCTATATCTTAAGTGGAAGAAATATTATCACAGTGGAAGAAATAAGAATGATTTTTCTAGACATTTCAAAGATCTTGAGCCATGGATTGCATTTAGTATAATTTTCACTTACAATGTAAACTTTCTGGAGCTCTCCATTCAGAATTATAAATTATATAACAATATGATGTTCACCAACTTCCTCAATCAATAGATCACAATGACATGGTCTGCTGACCAAATTAGAAAGCTTTCTGGCTTTGAATAAATAACTTGATCAATTATCCAAATGATGAAAAGGTGGTGGTATGCATTTTTATATCTGGCGGTAAATAACTAGCTAATTCTTCTATGATTTATAAAAATTCAGTTTTGAAAATAACCTTAAAATGCATTGCTTGTATCAAGATTTATACAAACAGACCCAGACATAAACTCACACAAATACTTCCAGATAATAGGTTTTTATCCGGAAGCTCATTTAAAAATCTGATTTAAACGCCTTCTTTTAAATATGTGATTGGGCCATGAATGGATTTGTGGACTTGATCAGTGATTTAGGTCTACATTTTAATTGTTTCGCTATATGGATTGATCATCATTGACAAGCTAATGGACAGTTTGGAAAGTTCAAATCCATTTATGACTTTATGAGTTTAGATATTATGTTTGCAATACAAAATTGCTTCAGCAGCTAGTGAGATTTGTAATCCCCTGGGGGGAAAAGAAAATATTTCTTCATGGCTGAAATACAACCAACTTTCTAAACATTTTATTATTTCTGCATAACTTTGGCTAAAATCAGTTCTGATGTTTAGTGGCCAACTCTTCTAGAATGTCTTTCATAAACATGGTTGGTCAGTGGATGGGTAAGATTATCCTGCCTAAAAATGTCATTATTTTCAAACATGAGAGAAATGTGGGTCTTCGGAATGGAAATGGATGATGTGGCTGTTAACAGCTCAGGGATCCTCATTGCAAACTAGTAAGTGTTTGGTAAATTATATATACTGCCACATTCATTTGCTGTAGGTATCTCCCTTCATTTTCTGCTTGCTTCAGCTAGCATGGAAATGCTACACACACAGAGACTACATCAATAATATGGTGGGCATACTTTGACCATTAGTGCCGCCAAGCCTGAATAGAACCGTGCCTCCTCTGGTCCACAGGAAACTCTCCACAGAAACGGTCCCTGGTGCCCAAAAGGTTGGGAACCGCTAGTCTAACCCATGCAACCCAGTGACAGACAAAGCCATGAATGCCTAGACCCATGATGGTGAACCTATGGCACATGTGCCACAGGTGGCACATGGAGGCCTCTCTGACGGCACACAAATCATCGCCCAGCTGAGCTCCACCAAGCATGCACGTGCGCCTCCCACCGGCCAGCTGATTTTCAGGTCTCTGCAAAACACTATACAAGCCATCGAGAATATAACAATATACATCCAACAGGAAGTTCCTCACAGGAGCAGATAGATGTAAATCCTAGAGAGGTAGGAAATGCATCACTGAACAATGGAAATGAATCCTAGAGAGGAATAAAGCTGCATACAAGGCCGACATAACACCTGTAATACAGTGGTGGGTTTCAAATTTTTTAGAACCTACTCTGTAGGTGTGGCCTATTTTGTGGGCGTGGCTTGGCAGTCATGTGACAGGTTGGGAGTGGCCACCTTTTAAAATGGGGCGAAACTCATTTAACAATGCTCTTGCTTAGCAACCAAAATTTTGGACTCAATTGTGATGATAAATTCTTTCTTTCTTTCTTTCTTTCTTTCTTTCTTTCTTTCTTTCTTTCTTTCTTTCTTTCTTTCTTTCTTTCTTTCTTTCTTTTTTCCTTCCTTCCTTCCTTCCTTCCTTCCTTCCTTCCTTTCCTTTCCTTTCCTTTCCTTCCCATTGGATCATTGGCAGTCGCGGGCCAGATTTACTTCCAGGTATGCCGGTGGAACCTCCTCTCACCGGTTCTCTAAATTTCACCAACCGGCTCTCGCGAGTAGGTGCGAGCCTGCAGAAACCCACCAGTGCTGTAATAGCATAAGCATGCAAGGGGGGGGGGGGAGGCAAGTCCCAGGAGGCTTCAGGGAGGCCTGCTAGGTCCAAAATGGGGAGCACACATTGTATTATGGGTGTGGGCATGCATGCGCTTTTGGCACACGAGGACAAAAAGGTTCCCTATCACTGGCCTAGACGTATATTTTAGGCTTGTACAAATCAGTCCTGGTTCCATTCAAAATGGAGATTCAAGATTATGGTCCTTCCTTCCTTCCTTCCTTCCTTCCTTCCTTCCTTCCTTCCTTCCTTCCTTCCTTCCTTCCTTCCTTTTCTCTGTCTTATGAATATTGAGTGGGGATGACAGGGAACCACAGAGTCTATGCTTTGGAGCTTGTAGTGCCTATCAATTCATCAGCTAATTAGTCACAGTTAATTTACTAGCACTTAGAAACAGAAAAGGCATCTGTACATACTGGAAATAAGTCAGAAATTGATACCTTAGTAGTCACTGTGCTAACCTTATTGTAAATGTGCAATGGCCTGCATTTCTTCAACTATAAAAGTGCTTTTACATGGAAAAAAAAGTAGCATACCGTATTTCCATATGGCTTTTCCCCAAAATATAATAACAGTAAACATTCAGGCTTTTATAGCACCCAAATCAAAAGCTGACATTACCACCTTTTACACACTGCATTGCTGAGAAGGTTTTTAACATTATAGGTTTATCGTTTCCCTAGAGTTTTCTCAGAATTTTAAAATTCATAAGCAAAAAATGCAATTGAATTACAGGCAAATTATATCAGTTTTTCATTGTTTCAAATGCAGGAGATTGTCACAGAATCTTTAAGTTCTATTGTCAGTTTGCGTAAAGTGCTGAGTAGATTTTACAGTGTTCTATTTGGTCCTCATAGCAGAATAACAAAGTTGAAGGGAACCTGGAGGTCTTTCAGACAAATGGTTGTTCAATCTCTTCTTAAAAACCTCCAATGTTGGAGTACCCACAATCTCGGGAGGTAAATTGCTTCACTGATTAATTGTTCTAACTGTCAGGAAATTTCTCCAATTTTTTCTAAGTTGCTTTTCTTGTTGATTGATTTCCATCCATTGCTTCTTGTTCTACCATCAGGTGCTTTGGAGAATAGCTTGACTCCCTCTTCTTTGTGGCAGCCCCTGAGATATTGGAAGGCTGCTATCAAGTCACCTCTAGTCCTTCTTTTCACGAAATTAGACATACCCAATTCCTGCATCCGTTCTTCATATTTTCAGCCTCTAGTGCTCTTCTCTGCAGTCTTTCTAGAGTCTCAATATGAATGGAGGGACAACAAAAATGCATATTGTGGAGTCATAACCATCAGTTGGGGGGCAAATGTTTTATTCAGAAAAGCTTGTTTTTTAAGAACAAAAGAATATAAAAAGCCTTGGATATCATTCAGTGGGAAACCCATTGCTCTCCTGCATCTCTGCAGAGCAGCAGCTAATATTTTCATCATATGCCTTATTCTGGAGATTTTAGTCAACTATCTAACTAATGGCAATTATTGCCTTTGTTCCCTACCTTTGTTCAGTCCCTTTTACAACTGAAATATTAATAATAATAGAATATTATTTATTCTAATAACTTTCAACACATCTCATGACAGAGGATTCCTTCATTTAACTAAGGATTTTATAAAGATGCCTGCCATTTGGTGAGTTTTCAGTCCCAATCTATTTCAATTCAGAAGAGGTGGATATGTGCACAAGTCATTTGGTGTTACAATTAATTCATAACTATTTTTATCTTTTTACAAATTTGTTATGTAAAGAATCAAATCACTTTTTAGATATTATATTCCACAATTTTCTAACTGATGTAATTGTTTCTAGGGGTTGCATATTTTTCTGCTGGGGAGGGAAGAATATTATACCTTGACTTGAGTGAGAGACACTCCATTTTGATCCAAATCTCATCCAAGATTCCATCTGCCATATCGGTATGTTTCCCACAATGCTGCAGGAACCCAGTGTTGCAGCAGGTGTATTCCCCTGGCACTTACACTTTTGGAGTCTTTTTTGTTATAAGATTGCGTAACTGTTTTTGACATTTCATTTCTGTATCTTGGGGTTTCATTGCAATGGATAGTGGCTTTCATTCTTCTTGCAGCAATAGAGAAGAGTAAAGTTAAAATGCTGGAATTGACAGTGCTATATTCGGTAATGACAACATGAAATAGGCTTTGTTTCTGTCAGCTCTTCCCCCACAATCCTTTCATGTGAGGAAAAACTGAGTGTGAATTATGTCCTCTCATGCAAAATAGACTTTCAGAATCTATTGCATGTGTCCAATCTGAAGTCCTCATTTTTGCTGCTGAGATTATTCAGATGCCTCTCATTATTTAAGCTGGACAAGTTCAAGCAAAGAATGAAAAAGTAGTAAATTTGGCTCAAAATGAGACCATTTCTCTGATTAATAAGTTCTAAGGTATCCAAGGGGTTATATTTTGAATAAAAATATAGTTTAATTAGCATCCCTACCTTTAGCCTTTTGTAAATAATCTGTTGGCAACTAAAGAGACAGTGCTGATGCTAACATAATTCAAATCTTCTGAAATGATAGAAGTGCTGAGAAAAGATAAGGGAAATAATAGTTCTCCCTGTTGGATGATTTTGCAATCAGTTTCCTTGAGGGAAGACAAACTGGTATCTTTTGTGATCAAAAGATTACAGCTGAGATGTCAGTCGATGTTGCTGTAACAAACGTATTTTTCTTATGTGCCTGAAACCAGTTTTGCTAGTGTAAGTCTTCTTCCATGATATTACTATAGAAAAAATATCAAGTTTGAGAAAGCCATGTATCAATATTTTATTATTTACGTTTTACACAAAAGACATCACGACCTCTACCAACCTATTTAGAATTACACAAACGATGAGAACAATAGAGGGGAAAAAGAGATAATTGAAGAATTGCTTTGGTTTAATTAATTAATTGATTTTGTGCCTTCGAAACAATCTTGTCCAGGTGACAAGATTGGACACATCTACAGGACTGAATTTACCCTCTATATTCTTCTGGTTCATAAATCACAACAGCTTGATTTGCAATATCTTGTTGATTTCACAATACCCATATAGGGCTTGAGAAATAGAGAGCATGTTGGGGGCATCATTAAGAAACCTAAATCAAGATATTTTTTTTGTCTATTGTAAGACACATAGTATATCAAATAAATAAACCATGACTCTATTTTTCACTCTGACATGTGGCCGGTAGGAATATCAGATCCTGGAACAAACAAACAAAAATAATTAGGAAGCCCTTCTATCACATAATTCAAAGAAACAGCTGTATGAATGTGAACAGTTTTGCACATCAGTGATTCAATTTATCCAACTCTCTTTCTTATGGGGCACCAATTGAGTCAGACAGTTTTTCTTTCAGAAGGCAAAAGGTTCTTTTCTTGTCTTATGAAACACAGGCTACATTTTTTTCCTGGCCTCTTCAAAGCTGTCTGTTAAGCAATTGGAGTTGGATGTATGCATTTTTTATTTTTACTTATTTTATTTGGTTTGTCAAACATGTACAAGATAACAGATATAAGTATAAACATGGACATGAACATAGGAAACACATGCAAATAAATCGGGACAGTGGGACAGGATGGTAGGCATGCTAGTGCACTTATGCAAGGCCCCTTTACGGACCTCTTAGGAATGAGGTGAGTTTCATGTTAGACAGTTTAAGGTTGAAGCAGTGGGGGTTTGAGGACCATGGTATCCTATTGCATCGGCTGGGGGGGTTGGGGGTGGGAGGCACCGTTTTACGGTGGTTCTCCTCCTACCTCTCTGGCCGATCGCAATTTGTGTTGACAGGAGAGCAGAGGTTGACCTCGAGACCCCTCACATGTGGGGTACCTCAGGGGTCGGTCCTCTCGCCTCTCCTGTTTAACACATATATGAAGCCGCTGGGTGAGATCATCCGTGGTTTTGGGGTAGAGTACCATCTCTACGCTGATGACACTCAGCTGTATATATCTACCCCAAACCACCCCAACGATGCCGTAGCGGTGATGTGTCAGTGCCTGGAAGCCGTACGGGTCTGGATGGGAAGAAACGGACTCAAGCTCAACCCGACCAAGACCGAGTGGCTGTGGTTTCCGGCTGCCCGATTCAACCAGCTGATTCCATCGCTGGCCATTGGGGGCGAACATCTTGCCCCAGTGGATGGGGCGTGCAACTTGGGTGTCCTCCTGGATGCCCGGCTGTCCATGGAAGATCAAGTGACAGCCGTGGCCAGGAGGGCGTTCTACCAGGTTCGCCTGGTTCGCCAGTTGCGCCGCCTATTGGATCGGGACACCCTTCGCACAGTCACTCATGCTCTCGTGACATCCCGACTGGACTATTGTAACTCTCTCTACATGGGGCTCCCCTTGAGGTGCACTCGGAGACTTCAGCTAGTCCAGAATGCAGCCGCGCGAGCAATTATGGGAACCTTAAGGTTTACCCATGTAACACCGCTCTTGCGCGAGCTGCATTGGCTGCCTGTCGTCTTCCGGGTGCGCTTCAAGGTTTTAGTTATCATCTTCAAAGCGCTCCATGGCTCGGGACCTAGCTATTTGCAGGATCGGATCCTGCCTCATACATCCACACGGCCGATTCGCTCCCACAGAGAGGGACTTCTCCGGGTGCCGTCCACTAGACTTTGTCAGCGGGCGACGCCCAGGGGAAGGGCTCTCTCTGTGGCGGCCCAGCCCTCTGGAACGACCTTCCCCCCGACATTAGAACAACTACGGACCTCCGCTCCTTCCGTCTAAAACTAAAAACATATTTGTTCTGCTTGGCCGGCCTAGGGTAGTCTCTCGTCTATGGGATTGTTAATAATTTTAGATAGGGATTTTAGTATTTTAATTGGTAATTTTTAGCGCAGGGATATATTTAATTTGTTTTTATCATGTGTATGTGTATTTATTGTTTTATTCGCCCTGTGCACCGCTCCGAGTCCCTTTGGGGAGAGGGAGCGGTCAACAAATTATTTATTTTATTTATTTTTTATTTTATTAAATTTATACCCCGCCCTTCTCCTTGTTAGGACCCAGGGCGGCGCACAGGCATTATATAAAACCATAAATACAATATACATCAATTAAAAATATATTAAATTAATTCACCCATGCTAAAACCCGTTATTAAAACCGTAACCAAATTATAATTTATATTTAAAAGTCAGACGCGGGGGGCTATCCTAGGCCGGCTTGTTGGAATAAGTACGTCTTAAGACGTTGGCGGAAGAGGCGGAGGTCGGAGGTAGTGCGAAGGTCGGGGGGTAGGTCGTTCCAGAGGGCCAGGCCCACCACAGAGAAGGCTCTTCCCCTGGGTGTCGCCAGCCGGCATTGCCCGGCCGACGGCACCCGGAGTAGGCCCGCTCTGTGGGAGCGGACCGGACGAAGGGATGTATGGGGCAGGAGGCGGTCTCGTATATAAAATTATTGATTGATTGATTGATGTAACAAAGGAGTCAGATGTGGTTCCCATCTTCAAAAAAGGAAAAAAAACAGATCCAGGAAACTATAGACCCATCAGCCTGACCTCAATACCAGGAAAGATTCTGGAAAAGATAATTAAACAACAAATAAGTAAACACCTAGAAGCAAACAAAGTAATAGCCAAAAGCCAACATGGGTTTGTCAAAAACAGATAATGCCAGACTAATCTAATTGCATTCTTTGACAAAGTGACAAAATTAGTGGACCAGAGGAATGCTGTCGATATAATTTACTTGGACTTCAGTAAGGCATTTGATAAAGTAGACCATAACCTACTATTAGATAAAGTAGAAAATTGTGGGTTAGACAGCACCACCACCAAATGGATTCGCAACTGGCTGACCAACCGCACTCAACGTGTAGTCCTCAATGGAACTGCATCTACATGGAAGGAAGTATGCAGTGGAGTCCCCCAAAGCTCTGTTTTAGGCCCAGTACTCTTTAACATCTTCATCAATGATTTGGATGAGGGGATAAATGGGGAACTCATCAAATTTGCAAACGACACCAAGCTGGCAGGAATAGCCAACACTCCAGAAGATAGGCTTAAGATACAGAAGGATCTAGACAAACTTGAACATTGGGCCCTATCTAATAAAATGAAATTCAATTGTGAAAAAAGTAAGGTTCTACATTTAGGCAAGAAAAACAAAATGCACAAGTACAGTATAGGTGGTACCTTGCTCAATAGTAGCAACTGTGAGAGGGATCTAGGAATCTTAGTAGACAACCATTTAAATATGAGCCAGCAGTGTGCAGCAGCTGCCAAAAAAGCCAACACAGTTCTAGGCTGCACAAACAGAGGGATAGAATCTAGATCACGTGAAGTGTTAATGCCACTGTATAGTGCCTTGGTAAGGCCACACTTGGAATACTGCATACAGTTTTGGTCGCCACGATGTAGAAAAGACGTGGAGACTCTGGAAAGAGTGCAGCGAAGAGCAACCAAGATGATTAGGCAACTGGAGACTAAAACATATGAAGAACGGTTGCAGGAGCTGGGTATGTCTAGTTTGATGAAGAGAAGGACCAGGGGAGACATGATAGCAGTGTTCCGATATCTCAGAGGGTGTCACAAAGAAGAGGGAGCCAAACTATTCTCCAAGGCACCTGGGGGCAGGGCAAGAAGCAATGGGTGGAAACTAATCAAGGAGAGAAGCAACTTAGAACTAAGGAGAAATTTCCTGACAGTTAGAACAATTAACCTCTGGAACAGCTTGCCTCCAGAAGTTGTGAATGCCCCAACCCTGGAAGTCTTTAAAAAGATGTTAGATAGCCATTTGTCTGAAATGGTATAAGGTTCCTGCCCACGCAGGGGGTTGGACTAGAAGACCTACAAGGTCCCTTCCAACTCTGCTATTGTATTGTATTGTATAGTGCATTCCAGGCTTTGAAGTTGTATTTTCTGCAATCGATTTTGGAGCGGTTTACCTTGAGTTTGTATCTATTGTTTGCTCGTGTATTATTGATGTTGAAACTGAAGTAGTTGTTGACAGGTAGGACATTGTAGCAGACAATTTTGTGTACTGTGCTTAAGTCAGGCAGCATAGTTTCAGGTTTTCTAAGCCCAAAATTTTGAGCCTGGTGGCATAAGGGATCCTGTTGTGATCAGAGGAGTGAAGTACTCTTCTCGTGAAATACCTCTGGACTCGTTCAATTGTATATATATTTTTTTTATTAAAAAAGTTTTATTCACACAAATTTTCCCCCTTTTTACCCCCCCCCCCGACATGTAATATAAATCACATACAAATACTATACCCCCCCTCACCCCATCTTAAAATAAGTTTCTCATTCAGATATTATACCCCCTCGCCTCCCAGCAGACACAATATAAGTTTCTCTTAGTATATTAATATCCCATTAACACCATCTTCTAAGTTAATTAAAGATATAAAAAACATAATATAAATTTCTCTTTAAGAAAAAAAGAAGGCATATCCCATTATTCCCCTCTTCGTTCAATTGTATTAATGGCCGATATACAGTGTGGATTCCAGGTAGATGAGTTGCATATTCGAGAATTGGTCTGGCAAAGGTTTTGTATGCTCTAGTTTGCAATACAATGTTACCAGAGAAGAAGCTTCACAAAATTAGGTTAATAACTCTTAATGCCTTTTTGGCAATGCTGTTACAGTGAGCTCTGGCACTTAGATCCTTTGAGATGAGTACTCCTAGGTCAGAAGCATGGGTGATTTTATTAGAAGAGGGAGAATATGTTAGGAGAGCTGAACTGATTGATTGATTGATTATGTGGGTATGTTTTAATTAAAATGGTATCTCTCAATACATTATTTTCAGCAATTTTGTCTTCAAGCACTGACAGTTTCACGTCACAAACCAGGATCTTCCTGTCCTAAAAAAAATACATTCTTGTTGAGGCTGCTAATGAACAGATTACAGAAAGAAGCAATAGTATCTGTGTAGAGCATATAGTTTTGTTTGCAGGATGAGAAAGAGACACCCTTAATCATATCTTAAAGTTCTAAAAGAGCTTAATTTTTCCATTCTACATGACAATTTATCATCCATTGCTTTTTCTTAGGAACTAGCCAAACACAATGTTTTCATTGCCTGAGTTCCTGAATCTGCATAAAAATATTATTGTGAAATTGTTATGAATGTACATTTTATATCTGGTGGATGGCATGATTAATGATGTTCATTAGGTTGAGTGACCCTTGGATCTAAGATGGAGTATATTCTGAGCCACAGTCAATCCTTAACCTGATCCTGGCCCTGGCCCATCACATCTGACAATTAGATCCCTGTAGGCAGGAAAGGGATGCAGTGGATGCAGTGGCTCAGTGGCTAATATGAGCTTGTCAATCAGAAAGGTTGGAAAGGCGACTGAATGCCACCACATGTTTATTGGACCCGTGTCGCTCCTGGTTGGTACTGGCCTCCTGGGGGGTGACACGAGGCTGGCTCCAGGGAATTGTGAACGCTTCTCTTAGTGAGGGGTTCTTGCCGGCCTCCCTTAAAGAGGTGATGGTGAGACCCCTCCTCAAGAAGCCCTCCCTGGACCCAGCATTGCTAACTAACTATCGTCCGGTCTCCAACCTTCACTTTTTGGCGAAGGTTGTAGAGAGTGTGGTGGCACAGCAGTTCTCTTGGCACCTGGAGGAAACTGCTTATTTAGACCCGCACCAGTCTGGCTTCCGACCTGGGCACAGCACCGAGAAGGCATTGGTCGCGTTGGTGGATGATCTCTGGAGGGCCAGAGATAGGGGTTTTTCTTCTATCCTGGTCCTATTAGATCTCTCAGCGGCCTTCGATACCATCAACCATGGTATCCTATTGCACCAACTGGAGGGGTTGGGACTGGGGGGCACTGTTTTACAGTGGTTCTCCTCCTACCTCTCCAGTCAGTCACAATTTGTATTGACAGGAGGGCAGAGGTCAACCTCGAGACCACTCATTTATGGGGTGCCTCAGGGGTCGGTCCTCTCACCCCTCCTGTTTAACATCTACATGAAGCCGCTGGGTGAGATCATCCGTGGTTGTGGGGTAGAGTACCATCTGTACGCTGATGATACTCAGCTGTACATATCTACCCCCAACCACCCCAACGATGCCGTCAAAGTGATGTCCCGGTGTTTGGAAGCTGTGCGGCTCTGGATGGGAAGTAACAAACTTCGGATCAACCCATCCAAGACTGAGTGGCTGTGGTTTCCGGCGTCTCGGCATAGCCAGGTCATTCCATCGCTGGTTATCGGGAGCGAGTCATTGGAAAGGGCTCGCAACTTGGGCATCCTCCTGGATTCGCGGCTGTCCCTGGATGACCATGTGACAGCCGTGACCAGGGGGGCATTCTACCAGGTTCGCCTGGTACGCCAGTTACGTCCCTTTCTGGACCGAGATGCCCTCCGCACTGTCACTCAAGCACTCTTGACGTCTCTCTTAGACTATTGTAACGCTCTCTACATGGGGCTCCCCTTGAGGTGCACCCGGAGGCTCCAGTTGGTTCAGAATGCGGTCGCGCGGGGGATTCTGGGAGCTTCTCGTTACTCCCACGCAACACCTCTCCTGCACGAGCTGCACTGGCTACCGGTGGCCTTCCGGGTGCGCTTCAAGGTGCTTGTTACCATCTTCAAATCGCTCCATGGCTCGGGGCCTAGCTACTTGCGGGACCGTCTCCTGCCACATACCTCCCTGCGTCCGATACGCTCCCACAGGGAGGGCCTACTGAGGATACCGGCTAGCGGTGCCCAGGGGTAGGGCCTTCTCTGTGGCAGGGCCGGCCCTCTGGAACGACCTACCCCCCAAACTTCGCACTATCACGGACCTTCCCCTCTTTCGCCGTTCACTTAAAACATATTTTTTCAGCAAGCTGGTCTTGCATAATAGTTTAGACTTTTGTAATATAACATCTGCCAAACACGTAAATGGATGTTAGATTTTAGGGGAATTTTAGCATAGGCTGGGTTGTAATTTTTATGTTCTTAAATTTTAGTACAGGGTAAATTAATTCGTTTTTAACTTTGGATATATTGTATGTTTTTAGATGGTTTTTTAATTTTCCTGTACACCGCCCCGAGTCCCTTCGGGGAGAGGGGGCGGTTTATAAATCTAATAAAAAAAAGTTTGGCGGTTCGAATCCCTAGTGCCGCATAATGGAGTGAGCTCCCATTACTTGTCCCTGCTTCTGCCAACCTAGCATTTTGAAAGCATGTGAAAATGCAAGTAGAAAAATAGGAACCATCTTTGATGAGAAGGCAACAGCATTCCGTGCACCTTTGGCATTTAGTCATGCCAGCCACATGATCACGAAGACATCTTCGGACAGTGTTGGCTCTTCGGCTTTGAAACGGAGATGAGCACTGCTCCCTAGAGTTGGGAACAACAAGCACATATGTGCAAGGGGAACCTTTACCTTAGGCAGAAAATGCAGATTTTCTGGCTTGGGCTATGATTTTATTGATACCCAGACGGATGCTTTGACTGTTTTCTGGTGTCATCCTTAGGGTATTTTTTCATTTCTGGTACCACTGGATGGGCTGTTCACTTCCCAGCCCATGTCCTGGCTCCCTGCTGACAGCTGCCTAAACCCTTCTTCTTCAGCATTTGTTTCAGCATCAGCTGTGGGTCAATAGTGTACCAGATTTTAAAATTATAACATCTATGTCCAGCTATCTTGTGACAACTGAAAACAACAAGGACAAGGCAGGACATGACACAAAGTCTCAAAATGAAATAGGAGCAAGTGCCATGTTCAAAGGATGAAATTGTGGCACTGTATGAGTTAATTGCATGTATCCTGAGTTGTCATGCTCAGATTAGCTGCTCAACCAATATTGTCAAGAGAAAGGACCCTTGGATCACCATAAACCAATAGTGAATATGGAGCCTTCCTGTCTTGTTCAAGATTTAGCAGTTTCATTTGTCCAAAATGTATAGAGACTTCTACGTCAATAACTGCTGCAGTGGTTGAGTACTGTTGACAACTTATTACTGTGCATATTAAAAATTGTTGGTACATAAACAGGTGCAATAATTCTAAGGGGGCCTTGAGTTTGTCCCTCCCTTGCAGCAATTTATTATCCTATTATCACTCCTTGCAAAGCATCTGTACTCAGCACTTCCTCCCTGGTAGCTGGCTCTGAAATACTGCAGCACTTTCACAAAGCTTAACCATTGGCAATAAACTCCTGCGTGCACTAACGTGGAGTTACAGCCTTTATCTGGATGATTTATGTTAGCCTCACGTGTGACACAAAAGGCAGTAAAAATCACCGGCAGTGTGAGTTTGTTCTCCACTCCTTCTGTAATACTCACAAAGATTAGTTGGCATATTAAATAGGGGTCTTTACGATTTGGGGATTCACAAATAATACTGCCAGCCCATTAAAGCCATTAAACAGAAAGCAACAAAGAAATTTATTATCGCTAATGCTTAAGTCAACAGGTGGCTTAATTGGTCAGATGCTTGTTATGGCTCTAATTCAACCTGATGAAGGAAGGAGATGGTGATTATGCCTCATGTTCACAGAGGAAGGGCTACTGTTCCCAGGTAGGAATGAAGAGGACATGATGAAAAGCCACCAAAGAAAGCAAAGTGATCTCTTATATTTCAAAGCAAATGGTTGATAATGGTCCTGGTAGATTAAAACAAGAAAAGTGTGGCAATTGCAGCAGAGCTTATAGGGAAAGGATGGACCTTCTGGCATAACCTGACTCCAAAACAGTAACTGTGAGAGAGACCTTAGAGTCTTAGTGGACGATCACTTAAACATGAGTGACAGCCGCTGCCAAAAAAGCTAATACAATCCTTGGTTGTATAAACAGAGGCATAGATTCAAAATCACGTGAAGTATTAGTGCGATTTTATAAAGCCTTAGTAAGACCACATCTGGAATACTGTATCCAGTTTTGGTCACTACATTACGAAAAAGATATTGAGACGTTGGAAAAAGTACAAAGAAGAGCAACTAAGATGATTAACGCCGTGGAGAGTAAAACATATGAAGAATGGTTGAAGGATTTTGGTTTGCCTAGTCTAGAGAAAAGAAGGACTAAGGGGAGGATATGATAGCAATATTCCAGTATTTGAGAGGCTGCCACAAAAAGGAGGGGATCAATTTGTTTTCCAAAGCACCAAGAGGGCACGACAACAAACAATGGATGGAAACTAGTCAACCTTGAATTGAGGAGAAACTTCCTAACAGCGAGGTCAATTAACCAATGGAACATCTTGTCTTCAGACATTGTGGGTGCTTCATCGCTGGAGGTTTTTAAGAAGAGACTGGACAGTCACTTGCCTGAAATGGTATAGGGTTTCCTGCTTGAGCAGAGGGCTGGACTAGAAGACCTCCAAGGTCCCTTCCAGCTCAATTCTGATTCGAATTCCGGTGGCTGAAAAGGTGAAACAGGCTACCATAGGTAGGCTGTTCATTCAGTAGAGATAGTTTTAGATCCTTGAGCATATGAGCAAACTCGCTTAAACTTAAGCCAAATGAACTAATTTTAGGGGCACAATTTTGGACTATTTGGGGTTTGTGGACAGTACTTAAAGGTGGAAATGGCAAATGCACGGGAAGGTAAAGGAGGGCCATCCTTTACCTTCCCATGCAAATCCAAAGAAGGTTATTTGGGGAAAGTAATTACTGATGAATGGTAGAAGTTTGCCCCATAGAACCCTTTCCACTTTTAAAGCCTTTGTGGTCTTGCAGGATCATCCCAGATGTAGATGAAATTCTGAAGTGCATTGGAATACAGGTAGTCCTCAACCTATACATACAGGTAGTCATTGGCATACAGGTAGTGCATTGGCATACAGGTAGTCCTCAATTTATGACCACAATCAAACCCAAAATTTATGTAGCTAAGTGAGACAGTTAAGTGAATTTTGCCCCATTTTACAACTTTTCTTGCCACAGTGCCACTACAGTTATTAAGTTAGTAAAATGGTTGTTACGTGAATCTGGCTACCCCATTGATTTTGCTTGTCAACAGGTGATCACATGACCCTGGGACACTGCAACTGTCATAAAAATGAGCCAACAGTTGCCAAGCATCCAAATTTGGATCATGTGATCATTGGAAAGCTGCAACGGTCATAAGTGTGGTCACAAGTCAATTTTATTAGTGCCGTTGCAACGTCAAATGGTTACTCAGCAAATGATTGTAAGTAGAGGACTACCTGTAATTCAGAATTAGCAACTATCTGAGTCAGAGTGCACTGCTCTAATAATCTTGGTTCAAAAATCATTGCGATTGGTTGTTTCAAGTGGTGATCTTGGGTCAATTATGTCAAAAATATTTTTTTTAAAAAATAATTTTAAAAAATGGCATGGCGATGAGCGGATGGAGGAAGAAGATTGGATGCAATAATCTACCTTTTAATCACATTGCCACCAATGACCCCAATCCCAAAGTCTTAGGTGGTCCCTCAGATATTGATTGGGCAGTTCACATTCAGCAAATTGATAAGGGAGGGTCTCAGCAAAACTGTAAATACAAAAGTTGATGGAAAGTTTGGAGATTGCTGGTGAAGAAGCTCTTGCAAATGATCCCTTGGACAAAATCAAAGTGGACTATTAAATGAATATCAGAAGTCTCTTATGCTGGATTCAGAGAAATGTTTTTCCCTCAAACTTGTGAAATCTAAGGGGGCACATTCCTTATTGAAAACAGGTTTTAAAAAGACAAGAGAGTGCACCCTACCATTGGGAACAAAAGCTCAGTTTCTCCAAATTATGGTCCAGATCTGGAACTGAACGGAATTAAGTAAGTTCTGGAGACTTGGTGGGCAATTTGAGGGGATCTGAATCTGGCCCTCAAAATGAGTAACAGGACAAAAGTGGCATAATTTTATAATAGAAATGGATTGAATATAAGCTGTAAAAAACAGACGTAACAAATTATCAAAAACAATAACAGGATATAATCACATTTTAAACAAAGCAATATACAAAACATCAGCTGAAGACCACATTAAAACTAACTGCAATTAAATTAGATGTGAAGCATTAAAAGCCCATTGCATAAAAGTGTCTTTAACATCTGATAAAAAAAACCACACACATATAAAGGAGACCTTCCGCCTTTTCTCTGCCCATTTATCAAACATTCCAGAATAGTGCAAGAGCACATCTCTCTCTTAACATTGATTTTGACTGGAAGTGCTTAGAATGCCTATCAGAGCAGAAAGCTGGATTATAAAACAAACAAAGGAAGAAGGTAAAGACCACGATAATGATGATCATATACCATCAAATAAGTGTCAATTCTTGGATACCCTACATATAGGGTTTTCTCCAGGATGATCAAGCCCATCCTGGCTCTTCAAATAAATAATAAATAAAATGAAACTTGAATTCCCAGATAGGCCTAAAAATAATGGTTCCCCTTGCACATACAGTATGTGCTAGAGTCTAGGGGGCGGTGCTCATCTCCATTTCAAAGCCGAAGAGCCAGCACTGTCCAAAAACATCTCAGTGGTCATTTGGCCAACATGACTAAACACCAAAGGTGCATAGAACACTGTTACCTTTCCACCAAAGTGACCCCTATTTTTTCTACTTGCATTTTTAGATGCTTTCAAACTGCTAGGTTGGCAGAAGCTGGGATAAGTAACGGAAGCTCACTCTGTTATACAGCGCTTGGGATTCGAACCACCGAACTGCTGACCTTTTGATCGACAAACTCAGCCACTGAGCCACTGTGTCCCTTTAGATAGGCCTAGGTGGAACTATATAGGTTTCCTCAGAAATAAACCCAATGGTGTACTTATTTTTCTTCTAGAAAGGGTATGTGAAATTATCTCATTAAATCTTTATAGTAGTTGTATTAGGCGGGTTATATTTAGAGACACTGACATTCAGAAAGACACCCAGGGAGCTCAGCATGCTGCACTCATGTCTCTCAGATCCAAGTCCAATATTTGTATTCTTCAGTTCTCCGTTTTCTGCTGCTATCCCAAGACACTGTCATTTGCTTTTAAATTTGCTCATAAATAATTTCGACTTTGGTCAATGTTGGAGGGCAACTTCACAGATGTCATGAAGGAAGAAAAGTAGGCCATTAAGAGGCAAAATAAATAAATCATGTTTTTATTTCAATGGGAATAAATTAATTTTTTTAAAATCGCACCTGTACCATAGCCGGATGGTATGATCATATGCAGATGGAGCAGCAAAAATATTTACAACTCAAAGGACAGACAGATTTGTTATTTGGCATATTTTTCTGAAAGCTTTTAGCTTCTATTACAGAGCTATTTCTCTTACTCTCTCAACATCTTTCAAAAGGATCATTTAATAAAGATGTTTTGCAAAAGAGCATCTGCTATGCGGTGTGTATCCTCAGTAAACCTAGCCATAATTCAGGCTGCAAACACTCTTTTCTCATTTATTGAGAAGGCTGCTAGAACACCAGACAGTAGCATAAATCCTGCTATCATTTTACGTAGCATGGAGAATATATTTTTCATCCTCTGCAAATTAACTGAAGATGGTAGACATCAGTAATTGATACTTATTTACCAAGCCCTCCCAGATTTGTCAACTTCATAATCACAGTGCAGCCTCACATTTAGGAATGCCACTTACATTTTATAATTATTTATTTGCCCCAGCCTCATATAAAGAAGCCTTCTATATTACAAATCTTTCCCTTTTAAAAAAATGCAAAAGCAATATTGGCATGTACTCATGAAGTTATCTTTTTTTTTTTTTAAGGCTTCCAGGGTTGGGAAATATATTTTAAATTTAATTGTGATTGAACTACACTACTATTAGACATGGAGAAGTAGAAGAAGGAAGAGAATAGTGAAAGAAGTACAGAAGAAGGAAGAAAGAGAAAAGGGTGGAGGAAGAGGACAAAGAAAGAGGATAGTGATCAAGGAAGAATGAAAAAAAGAAGAGGATGAAGATAAAAGGATGAAGACAATATAGCAAAACAGGAAGCTTCATGTAGGAGATGAAATTAGGATTATCATCTCTGAAATTAGTTAAGGAATGTGCACTAATTCAAGGCAACTGGTTATCCATGCAAATGGTACTTGTTAAACATGTTTATCTTCTTAATGTTATAGCTCTCTGGGTAAAAATGCAATGCAAAGTTAATTATGATAGCAGTTGTTACAATGGTTTATGCTTTTAATAGTGGAATGGTAAACAAGTGCCTTCAAGAAAGACTGGTTGGAGAAATTGTTAAGATATTCTTAACAAACTATAAATCCCATCATTTGTCTACGGTGAAATTTTAAATGAAATTTTAAATTTTAAATAACAAACTATTCTTAACATATTATATTCTTTTAAAATATAAGTATCCTTTGGAGCAAGGATGTCACATTAAGTTACCAATTTCTATTAATATTGTTTTACTCTATTGGCACTCTTTAGTGCATTTGAAAACAACTGAAAATGATTGTTCTGAAAAATGATTGGAGAGGAAAATGGGATTTCTAAAATAAAACCTAACATTTTCCCTTCTCTAAGTTGAACAAAATATACACATCCAAAGAAACACATGCCCCTATACTATTTGAGTAGTCCCTCTTCCTCTCCCATTTTATTCAGTCTTTAAACCATGAATTTTAACTTAACTTTTGTTCTTGAATCTTCATTTTGAATCAATTATGGCCTGTTGCACAATGAAAAATGCACACACATATTGGATGGGATCACCCAATATCTGGCAAAGGAGATCTTGAACAACTGCAAAGGAAAACAATGGGGGAGGAGGAGAGAATCATTTAACATCAAATTAACTGTTTAATTTCCTTGGCATCGATGACAAAAAATATAGTGAAAAACAGCAAAGCAACAAAATAAAACAGCAACACCCCCCCACAAACCCCTTAGCCCTATGTGTATATGAAATTATTTTTTCAGAAAGACTGATTTTTTAAGAGCAATATTGTTCCACCAAATGTTTATTTTCAAAAATATATGCTAGCAATACTATAGAACAGCGATGGTGAACCTTTTTTGGCTCGTGTGCCATAAGTAGGAGGAGCGCAGCGGGGTCGTGCGCGGGCGTGCTGCACCCATAATGCAATGTGCAACCCCCCCAGTGTGCATGCGTGCACTACAGGTGTTCCCCCACCAGAGGTCCTTTGGAGGCTTCAGCGACCTTCAGGAGGCTTCCCTGAAGCCTCCGAGCACTCAAAATGACTCTACGACCAAACCAGAAGTAATGTCCGATTTGCTTGGAGCGTCGTTTTGAGTGGTCCGGAGGCTTCAGCAACCTTCAGGAGGCTTCCCTGAAGCCTCCAGACCTCTCAAAATGATGCTCCGAGCAAATCAGACATCTCGATTTGGTCGGAGCGTCGTTTTGAGCAATCCAGAGGTTTTAGGGAAGCTCATGAAGCCTCCAGAGGGCCTCTGGGGGTGGGGAGGCTCTTTTCGCCCTCCCCAAGCTCCTATAAAGCCTCTGGAGCCTGGGGAGGGCGAAAAATGGCTTCAAAAAAGGGCCTCGCGTGCCCTGATGAATAGCTCCACGTGCCACCTGTTTCACACATGCCATAGGTTCGCCATCACAGCTATAGAATCAACAATAACATGCTTTTTAAAATTTCAGTGCAAATAAATGATGTGATTTTTCAGATCACAGATTTGAAGAGATTGGGTTGAGGTTGATTGCTGGAATCTGGAAATAAATTAAATAATGTAAATCAAAGCTGTTGATGGACAAGGGAAAGGAAAAAGGCAGACGATTTATTCAAAATATTTGAGTGAATGCTCTTGTGAAAACAATAAAAACGCACTTAAGAAGCTGGACAATATTTGATTTTAAGGCCACACCTATCAGAAAGAAGACAAATAGGACATTACTCAGACAATGCAGTAGCCATAACCCTGGGTCATAATTATTTTTATAAAAATATATTTTTAAAAGACAAATTTTTCATCAAATTCAATGAGAATTGGTAGAAGATTCCCCCCACCCCCCACATGACGCTAATCAAAGCAATCTCCATCCTTGTTGCTATTAGTTTCTTAGTTTTCATTCAGGTAGAACCTATATCTGGTCATGAAGAATTGATCGGTTGCACTTTGCTCTAATTTTGTGGTTAGTGGTTTGGCTTTCATAACTTCCTATGAAATCAGCAAAAGAATCAAGGCTTAAAATATTGAGGCGGAAGCAAAATCACATATGTGATGAAATATTTTTTTAAAACTGTGCCCTATGTTTGTACGTTCCTGGGCCCGTTTGATAGCTAGGAGATTTATTGTCTCTTATGAAAGGTCTGAATTTGTGGACGATTCTTATATTACAGTAAATACAGGCTTTGGAATGATAATATGCAGTGCTGTAACTTGCCAGGCGTATTTGTAGGAATGATAATTACTTTAATATAAAGATTAATGCACTTGCATAATTCCTATTCATCTTAATGGAACGTGCACAGAAAAATGTTGTGTTGAATGGTACCCTAGGGTTGCAATAACCCACTTAACTTACAATTTAGCTAGTAAACTAAGAAGAAATGACAACATATAAATAGTTGGCAGTGTGCACGAGAAGAGATTTGGAAAGCTGCTAGCAAAATTAAATAAATACAGCACCCTTCTTTGTTTCCTTTGAAACATTTTACCCATACAAGGCTCAGCTAGAAGCTTAAAGGAATCTGAAATCTTTCTTAGAGAGATCCATATATAGATAAAAACAAAGGAGATTTATTTATTTTATTATTTTATTAAATTTATACCCCGCCCTTCTCCTTGTTAGGACCCAGGGCGGCGCACAGGCATTTTAAAAAACACAAAATACAATAAATATCAATTAAAATGTAATTAAATTCATCAACCCGTGCTAAAAACCCAATATTAAAAACCCTTACCAAATTATAAATTTTCTTTAAAAAGTCAGAAACGGGGGGCTATTCTAGGCCGGCTTGTTGGAATAAGTACGTCTTAAGACCCGCGCCAGTCCGGCTTCCGGCCCGGTCACAGCACCGAGACGGCATTGGTCGCGTTGGTTGATGATCTCTGGAGGGCACGGGATAGAGGTTGTTCCTCTATTCTTGTCCCTCTCAGCGGCTTTTGATACCATCGACCATGGTATCTTATTGCACCGATTGGGGGGGTTGGGGCTGGGAGGCACTGTTTTACGGTGGTTCTCATCCTACCTCTCTGGTCGGTCGCAATGGGTGTTGGCAGGAGGGCAGAGGTCGTCCCCGAGGCCCCTCATATGTGGGGTCCCTCAGGGGTCGGTCCTCTCTCCCCTTCTGTTCAACACCTATATGAAGCCGCTGGGCGAGATCATCCGTGGTTTTGGGGTGGAATACCATCTGTACGCTGATGACACTCAGTTGTACATATCCACCCCAAACCACCCCAACGATGCCGTCGAAGTGCTGTCCCGGTGTCTAGAGGCCGTACGGATCTGGATGGGTAGTAAAAAACTCAAACTCAACCCGTCCAAGACCGAGTGGCTGTGGTTTCCGGCACCCCGGTTCAGCCAGTTAAGTCCAACACTGGCCATTGGGGGCGAACAACTGGCCCCCGTGGAGAGGGCGCGCAACTTGGGTGTCCTCCTGGATTCCCGGCTGTCCATGGAGGACCATGTGGCGGCCGTGGCCAGGGGGGCGTTCTATCAGGTACGCCTGATACGCCAGTTGCGCCCCTTACTGGACCGGGGAGCCCTTCGCACAGTCACTCAAGCGCTTGTGACATCCCGGCTGGATTACTGCAACGCTCTCTACATGGGGCTCCCCTTGAGGTGCACTCGAAAGCTACAGTTAGTACAGAATGCGGCCGCGCGGGTGATTATGGGTGCCTCAAGGCAAACCCACGTAACACCTCTCCTGCGCGAGCTGCACTGGCTGCCTGTGGCCTTTCGAGTGCGCTTCAAGGTGTTGACAACCATCTTTAAATCGCTCCATGGCTCGGGGCCTAGCTATATATGAGACCGCCTCCTGCCCCATACATCCCTTCGTCCGATCCGCTCCCACAGAGAGGGCCTTCTCCGGGTGCCGTCGGCGGGGCAATGCCGGTTGGCGACACCCAGGGGAAGGGCCTTCTCTGTGGCGGGCCCGGCCCTCTGGAACGACCTACCCCCCGACCTTCGCACTATCTCGGACCTCCAACGTCTTAAGACGTATTTATTTCAACAAGCCGGCCTAGGATAGCCCCCCGTTTCTGACTTTTTAAAAATAAATTATAATTTGGGAAGGTTTTTAACATGGGTTTTAGCACGGGTTAACTAATTTAATATATTTTAAATTGATATTTATTGTATTTTTGTGGTTTTAATAATGCCTGTGCACCGCCCTGGGTCCTAACAAGGAGAAGGGCGGGGTATAAATTTAATAAAATAAAAATAAAATAAGACGTTGGCGGAAGAGGCGGAGGTCCGAGATAGTGCGAAGGTCCGGGGGGTAGGTCGTTCCAGAGGGCCGGGCCCGCCACAGAGAAGGCCCTTCCTCTGGGTGTCGCCAACCGGCATTGCCCGGCCGACGGCACCCGAAGAAGACCCTCTCTGTGGGAGCGGATCGGGCGAAGGGATGTATGGGGCAGGAGGCAGTCTCGTATATAGCTAGGCCCCAAGCCATGGAGCGATTTAAAGATGGTCGTCAATACCTTGAAGCGCACTCGAAAGGCCACAGGCAGCCAGTGCAGCTCGCGCAGGAGAGGTGTTACGTGGGTTTGCCTTGGGGCACCCATAATCACCTGCGCGGCCGCATTCTGTACTAACTGTAGCTTTCGAGTGCACCTCAAGGGAAGCCCCATGTAGAGAGCGTTACAGTAATCCAGCCGCGACGTCACAAGTGCTTGAGTGACTGTGCGAAGGTTTCCCCGGTCCAGTAAGGGGCGCAACTGGCGTATCAGGCGTACCTGATAGAACGCCCCCCTGGCCACGGCCGCCACATGGTCCTCCATGGACAGCCGGGAATCCAGGAGGACGGCCAAGTTGCGCACCCTCTCCACGGGGGCCAGTTGTTTGCCCCCAATGGCCAGTGTTGGACTTATCTGGCTGAACCGGGGTGCCGGAAACCACAGCCACTCGGTCTTGGACGGGTTGAGCTTGAGTTTGTTACTACCCATCCAGATCCGTACGGCCTCCAGACACCGGGACAGCACCTCGACGGCATCGTTGGGGTGGTTTGGGGTGGATATGTACAACTGAGTGTCATCAGCGTACAGATGATATTCCACCCCAAAACTACAGATGATCTGGCCCAGCGGCTTCATGTAGGTGTTGAACAGGAGAGGCGAGAGGACCGACCCCTGAGGAACCCCACATATGAGGGGCCTCGGGGACGACCTCTGCCCTCCTGCCAACACCCATTGCGACCGACCAGAGAGGTAGGACGAGAACCACCGTAAAACGGTGCCTCTCAGCCCCAACCCCCCCAATCGGTGCAATAAGATACCATGGTCGATGGTATCAAAAGCCGCTGAGAGATCTAATAGGACAAGGATAGAGGAACAACCTCTATCCCGTGCCCTCCAGAGATCATCCACCAACACGACCAATGCCGTCTCAGTGCTGTGACCGGGCCGGAAGCCGGACTGGCGCGGGTCTAGATAATCAACTTCCTCCAGATGTCGGGGAAACTGTTGAGCCACCACACTCTCGACAACCTTCACTAAAAAGTGAAGGTTGGAGACGGGGCGATAGTTCTCTAATAAAGCCGGGTCCAGGGATGGCTTCTTGAGGAGGGGCCTCACCACCGCCTCTTTCAAGACGGTGGGCAAATACCCCTCACTCAGAGATGAATTCACAATGCCCTGGAGCCAGCCTTGTGTCACCTCCCAGGATGCCAGTACAAGCCAGGAGGGGCACGGGTCCAATAAACATGTGGTGTCTCTAAGGTTCCTCCACAACCTGTCCATATCCTCGGTAGTAATTGAATTTTAATTTTAATAATTTAATTTAATCAATTTAATTGATTAACACACACACACACACACACAAATCAGATCTTCAGACTGAATTGTCAGATGGAATCAGGGACCTTCAGAACATTTTGGAAACAATTCAAAAGTAATACATGGTTTTGATAGACTTTTTAGTGCTTTCTGCTTCACAGAGTTTCTTTCTTGCCATATATGAATAAAAGAGAAAGTGGTTTGAAAAATATGACTGAGTAGTCCACTGACAAGCTTTATCACTTCATCAATCCTATCTTTTAGAGTATTTGAAGGGAGTTCTGCCCTGCTTCTGGCCACCACTTGAGACAAATGGTTATGCAATCTCTTCTTAAAAACTTCCAGTGTTGGGGCATTCTCAACTTCTGGAGCCAAGTTGTTCCACTGATTAATTCTAACTGCCAGGAAATTTTTCCTTAGGTCTAAGTTGATTCTCTCCTTGATTAGAGGAGGAAACTCATTACTTCTTGTTCTACTCTCAGGTGCTTTGGAGAATAGTTTGACTCCCTCTTCTTTGTGGCAATCACTGAGATATTGGAACACTGCTATCATGTCTCCCCTAGTCCTTCTTTTTATTAAGCTAGATCTACCCAGTTTCTGCCTCTGTTCTTCATATGTTTTAGCCTCCAGTGCCCTAATCATCTTTGCTGCTCTTCTCTGCACTCTTTCTAGAGTCTCCACATCTTTTTTACATCATGGCGACCAAAACTGAATGCAGTATTCCAAGTGAGGCCTTACCAAGGCATTATAAAGTGGTATTAACACTTCACGTAATCTTGATTCTATCCCTCTGTTTATGTAGCCTAGAACTGTGTTGGCTTTTTTTGGCAGCTGCTGCACACTGCTGGCTCATATTTAAATGGTTGCCCACTACAACTCCAAGATCCCTCTCACAGTTACAACTATTGAGCAACGAACCTCCAAATGCAGAAGGATCAAACAAAGTGGTAGTAGAAGCAAAACGTATCCAATTCCCAAATGCCTGAAGAGCCAAACCAGAAAGCCAGAGATAATGGCATACTAGCCTTCTACTTAGAAGAAAGAAAGTCTTCATTCACAATGACTAACTTTTCACATAGGTTGAGTTATAAGAACAAATAAAAAGTCTAGGAAATTATTTCAGTCAACCAATACGGTCTTGGGGAGGGGCAGGGGCAGGGACGGTAGAAGGGGGGATGGACACCATCAGTTGGAGCATCGTGGCCGATGGTTACAGGTGATCACTCGCTCCAACTCCCCTTTCCTTCATCGCAGACTAGGTGAGCAAGAACCGCAGACCCGGGGCCTTAGACTGATGCTATGCAACGCCAGGTCCGTGGTACAAAAAGCCCCTCTCTTACATGACCTTGTGTTGGAGGGGGACCCGGACCTGATTGGCATTACGGAAACCTGGTTGGGCCACGAGGGAGGACATCCCCTCGTAGAAATGTGCCCACCAGGATACCGAGCCTTCCATCAGCCCAGGGCCTTAGGGAGGGGTGGGGGAGTGGCGATCATGGTTAGGGAAGGTCTTGAGCCAAAGGAGACCACAGTCCCTCAGACGACCGGGTGTGAGTCCCTCCTTGTGAAGTGGGGCCTAGGGAGGCAGTTGGGGTGTTAGTTGTATACCTGGCTCCTCGATATACAACAACAGCCCTGCCCGCGCTGCTTGAGGTTATAGCCGGGGTGGCGGTTGAAACCCCCAGACTTGTAGTCATGGGGGATTTTAACCTGCCATCTGCAGGTGAGACCTCTGGTGTAGCTCGGGAGTTCATGGTTTCCTACTCAGGTAGTTCTAGGCCCTACTCATGAGGGCGGACACACTTTGGATCTCATCTTCGTCTCAGGTCAGTGGAGTAGTGATCTGGGAGTAGGGGATTTAGTCATCACACCCCTGTCATGGACAGATCACGCTCTCCTTCAGCTCGACTTTCTGACTGCCACACCTCACTGTGAGGAGGCGGAACCAAACATCCCTATATGGTTCCGCCCCAGGCTCCTGATGGACCCGTTAAGGTTCCAGAAGGAGCTTGGGCCAATTCCTGCGGACTTGCTCCGCGACTCGGCTGAGGACCTAGTGACTGCATGGTTAAGTGCGGCCGCCGGGGCCTTGGACCGAGTCGCGCCCTTGCGGCCTCTCTTGCGGCGACGAACCACCTGGGCCCCTTGGTTTACCGAGGAGCTCAGGGGGATGAAACGCCACAGGAGACGCCTAGAGAGCAGATGGAGATCATCTCGCTCTGAATCCGACCGAACACTAATAAGAGACCACATTAGGACTTATTTTAGCGCAGGTTAGGTTTAATTTGTTTTTAAGGAATGTTTGTATGTATTTATTGTTTTTATTCTACCTGTGCACCGCCCCGAGTCCCCATGGGGAGAGGGAGCGGTTTATAAGTATTAAAATTATTATTATTATTATTATTATTATTATTATTATTATTTAGTGGCAATAAGGCTGGCCAAATGTGAATATTGTGCCACACTTATTGCATCTGCAGAAAACCGCCCTGCCGCCCTGTTTAAGGTAACCCGCTCCCTCCTCCAACAGAGGCCGCGGGAAGCCTCTTTACAGGGTCGAGCAGAGGAATTTGGGATTTATCTACAGGAGAAAATCACTCGGATTCGAAGCGAGTTACCCTCCATTGTCAATAGCCCTGTCGAGAGTGCCAAAGCAGCTCTTGAGACACCATTGTGGGAGGAGTTTGACTTTGTTACTATCAAAGATATGGACAAGCTGTCAAAGAGACTCAGGGCCACCACATGTTTACTGGACCCGTGTCCCTCCTGGCTTGTACTGGAATCCTGGGAGACGACACGAGGCTGGCTTCAGGGCATTGTCAACGCATCTCTGAGTGAGGGGTCCTTACCTACCATCTTGAAAGAGGCGGTGGTGAGGTCCCTCCTCAAGAAGCCGTCCCTGGATCCGGCATTATTAGAAAACTATCGTCCCGTCTCCAACCTCCACTTTCTAGTGAAGGTTGTTGAGAGTGTGGTGGCCCAACAGTTTCCACGACACTTGGATGAAGTTGACTATCTAGATTCGCGCCAGTCCGGCTTCCGACCCGGGCACAGTACCGAGACGGCATTGGTCGCATTGGTCGATGATCTCTGGAGGGCACGAGATAGAGGATTTTCCTCTATCCTAGTCCTATTAGACCTCTCAGCGGCTTTTGATACCATCGACCATGGTATCCTATTACGCCGACTGGGGGGGTTGGGGCTGAGAGGCACCGTTTTACGGTGGTTCTCGTCCTACCTCTCTGGTCGGTCACAATATGTGTTGACGGGGGGGAGGAAGTCGACTTCTAGATCCCTCTTATGTGGGGTCCCTCAGGGGTCGGTCCTCTCGCCCCTGCTGTTCAACATATATATGAAGCCGCTGGGTGAGATCATCTGTGGTTTCGGGGTGGGATATCATCTGTACGCTGATGATACCCAGCTGTACATATCCACCCCGGACCACCCCAATGATGCCGTCGAGGTTATGTCCCGGTGCTTGGAGGCTGTACGGATCTGGATGGGTAGTAACAAACTCAGGCTCAACCCGTCCAAGACTGAGTGGCTGTGGCTTCCGGCACCCCGTTTCAGCCAGATTATTCCAACTCTGGCCATTGGGGGCGAAACACCAGCCCCTGTGGAGAAGGCATGCAATCTAGGTGTCCTCCTGGACTCCCGGCTGACTATGGAAGACCAGGTGGTGGCCGTGGCCAGGGGGGCATTCCATCAGGTACGCCTGATGCGCCAATTGCGTCCCTTACTGGATCGGGGAGCCTTACGCACAGTCACTCAAGCACTCGTCACATCTCAACTTGACTATTGCAATGCTCTCTACATGGGGCTTCCCTTGAAGTGCACCCGAAGACTACAGTTAGTCCAGAACGCGGCCGCGCGGATAATTACGGGAGCGCCTAAACACTCCCATATAACACCTGTCCTACGCGAGCTCCACTGGCTTCCTGTGGTCTTTCGGGTGCGCTTCAAGGTCTTAACGACCATCTTCAAAACACTCCATGGCTAGGGACCTAGCTATCTGCAAGACCGTCTCCTGCCCCATACATCCCTGGGACCGACACGCTCCCACAGAGAGGGCCTCCTCAGGGTGCCGTCGGTCGGGCAATGTCGACTGGCGGCGCCCAGGGGGAGGGCCTTCTCTGTGGCAGGACCAGCCCTTTGGAACGACCTGCCCCCTGAAATCCGCACCATTCCTGACCTCTGCCTCTTCCGCAAATGTCTTAAGACTCACTTCTTTCAACTAGCCGGCCTTGCGTAACCCCAGCACCGCCAATTATAAACGAGGGTTTTAAAAACGGTTACAACACAGGCATCTAATATCTATGTATTTGTATTTTGTATTTATTGATTTAATTCTATGTTCGCCGCCCCGAGTCCCTTGTTGTGAGATGGGAGCGGGTTATAAATATGAAAAATAAATAAATAAATAAATAAAGACAAATGGAATTTACGCTCTCCATTAGTAGTCACAGCAATCATCCAAAACAAATTAGTTCTATGATAAGCTATTGCTCCCTAGATTAAGAAGCTAAAACTGATCTATAGATGGAAAATTAGAGAAATGCCTAGAAAAAAAACCTATAGAAGTAATGGTCCACTTTAATCCCGTTTATCTAGATTGGGCAAATTCATGTTCTGCCTGTGACCAAATACATGTAGTCCTTGACTTACAAAAGTTCATTTAATGAGAATTCAAAGTTAAAACGGCACTGATAAAAGTGACTTATGACTGTTTTTCATACTTATGACCTTTACAGCATCCCCATGATCATGTGATCAAAATTCAGATGATTGGCAACTGGTTCATATTTATGACCATTGCTGTGTCCTGGGGTCATGTGATCCCCTTTTGCGACCTTCTGACAAGCAAAGTCAATGGGGAACCCAGATTCACTTAACAACCATATTACTAATTTATCCACTGAGTGATTCACTTAACAACTGGGGGAAGAAAGGTCATAAAATGGGACAAAACTCACTTAACAAATATCTCACTTAACAACAGGAATGTTGGGCTCAATTGTGGTCATAAGTCAAGGGCTACCTATATACCGATATCTTGAAAATTGTACTTTGCAATAGCCAGACTTGGGACTCAAAATGAGAGTCGCAATGTGGGATTTAGTTGTGCAGAGAATCCTGTTGAAGACCAAAATAATATTTAACCATTGGAAACAGTGATCTTCAACATGCACATCAATAAATACTGAAAAATAATTTTCAGAGTATAAGATGCACCAAGATTTTGAAGAGGCAAATAAAAAAAAAGTTTTTGCACTCTGCGGCCCTCCCAAAAATGGCCTGTTTTTTGTGAAAATGGGCTCGTTTTTTGTCAAAAAGTGGCATACATACACTTTAGGACATTGGTAGAGTGCTCTTGGGGGCTGGGGGGGGGGGGCAAAAACAAGAAAAAAATGGCCCATTTTTTGTGAAAAAAAGGGCATGCATAGCCTTTAGGAGGCTTATAGAGCACTTGTGGGAGCAGGGGCGGGCGAAAATGAACCAAAAACGGCCCATTTTCTCTCATTTTTGCCATCCCCAGCCCTCAGGAGCACTCTGGAAGCCTCCCAAAAGCTATTCACAGCCATTTTTGCAAAGGGGGTGGGGTTTCAGGAGGCAAAAAAATGCTGTATTCAGTGTATAAGATGCACCCAGATTTTTACCCTCTTTTTTTGAGGGAAAAAGGTGTGCCTTATACAAAAAATATGGTATTTGCTGGGAAAATCCAATTTAGTCACATCTGACTTAAAAATATCTCAGTGGCCCCCAGGTGCCTGAAAACTGGATGAGTCCCTATATCATCAGACTGGCTTTGCATTGGAGGTTATTGTCAGAGTCTATTCCAATTCCTCACGCAGACAATGCTGCAAGGCATAAAAAATTCAAAGGATAAATAGCTAATTCCCTCCTGAGCTGTCCCAAGAAAGGTTATTTGTTGCATAAATGCCTCCCACTTGAGATCTGCCTGTCTCTCACTGGCTCTCCCCATCCTATCTCTAATACACATTGACCGGATGCTGTTCTCAGCCAGAGCGCATAAAGCTACCTATGAAATTTTAATGAACATGGATCACAGAGGAGGAGAGGAGGAAGAATGTAAAAAAGAAAGAATAAAGTAGATGAATGTAACTCTACTGGGTAGACAGCATTTAAATGATTATGGAGAGCTGATAGAGGATGTAAAATAGCACTGGTTTATTTGCTGTAAACTGGTTCTGTTTTATTTTACATATTTTAATTTGACATTATGGTTGTTTTACTGCACTTTTAATTGAAATTATATTGCACTGTCAATTGACATATAGCTATTGTTAACCATTGTGGCTAGCAGAGAATGCGGATAGGCTGTAGAATCTGTGGACGGTGGTTAGCATGCCTTAAATAAAAGGGAAAAGCTTTTCATCTTTCAATATGAGAGCAGAGCTGGAACATTTCTTTAGGCTGGGCTATTCATCACAGCCGGGACATGGTGGCTCAGTAGCTAAGACGCTGAGCTTGTCGATCAGAAAGGTCAGCAGTTCAGTGGTTCAAATCTCTAGCACCGCATAACGGAGTGAGCTCCCGTTATTTGTCCCAGCTTCTGCCAACCTAGCAGTTCAAAAGCATGTAAAAATGCAAGTGGAAAAATAGGAACCACTTTTGGTGGGAAGGTAACAATGTTCCATGTGCCTTCGGCATTTAGTCATGCCATCCACATGATCACAGAGACGTCTTCGGACAGTGCTGGCTCCTCGACTTTGAAACGGAGATGAACACCACCCCCTAGAGTTGGGAACAACTAGCACATATGTGCTAGCCTTTACCTTTATTCATCACAGCACATGGGAAACAATGACAAAATATCTCCCAGGAACGGATGAACCTCTAATACTTATTACTAGTCACCAAAAATAACAGCAGGGGAATCTGAGGAGCTATCTCACCCCAATGGGATTAGCCTGATGCAGTTGGTCCAGTGCTGCAGATCCTGTCTGCTAAGGAATTTTGGTTGTCAGCGCCGAGGAGAAGAGCTTTTCCTGCTGAGGCCCTCACACTGTGGAATAGTCTACTGTTGGTGGTGAGATCTGCTCTCATCCTCCTGGCCTTTGAAAGCCAAAACGGGCTTTGCCAGTTGGTCTGGGTCCCCATGGGGAGGGTTGACAGAATAAGAAGACTTCATTCCCATGCCATCTCTCTCCTTAGCCTTAACTCTTATGTAACTTTTTAAATTTTAATTGTTTCTATATTTATCTTTATTATCATTTGTACACCACCCAGACAACTCAGAGGTGTCTTATTGGCGAGATGGGTAGCATATAAATTTAATACGTAAACAGGGAACTTGTGATTCTGGAGGTGTATCCACACAGATACTCATTTCTCTGTGTTATGTCAATGAATCAGATGTGAAGACTACTTAGGGTAAACATAGTATACTAGAAGAGAGCTAGTTTGGTTTAGGCCAGTGGTGAAATCTAATCCCCCCCCCCAAACTGGTTCTGTGGGCGTGGCTTGGTGAGGGGTGTCATGTGACTGGGTGGGTGTGGCCAACTTTTTTTCATTTTTAGCTTCTTCTTTTTTTAGCTTTTTAAAGTTTTTTTTCCTGCCAGTTCAGGCAAACCGGCAGGGAAAAATGCTTTAAAAAGCAGGAAAAAAAAGAGCTTCCAACAATCACGCAGCTCACAGCTGAGCCACGCAATCCTTAGAAGCTTTTTTTTTAAACTACTGGTTCACAGAACCAAGGACAATTGTCCCCACCAGTTCGACTGAACCGGGAGGATTTCACCCCTGGTTTAGAAATTCAAGGTCCCCAGAATATCACAAATTCTAGTCCTGCCTTAGACACACAACTTCCTGGGTGAACTTAATCAGAATAGAGCTGGAAGGGACCTTCTAGTCCAACCCCCTATTCAAGCAGGAGACCTTACATCATTGCAGTGTGACTGTCCAGTCTTTTCTTAAAGACTTCCAGTGATGAAGCACTCGCAACTTCTGAAGGCAAGCCATTCCACTGGTTAATTGCTCCTCACTGTTAGAACATTTCTCCTTAATTCCAGATTGTTTCTCTCTTTGATTAGTTTCCATCCACTGCTTCTTGCCTTGGGCCAGTCACTTTCTCTCAGCCTTAGGAAGGAGGCAATGGCAAAGCATTTCTGAAAAACTTTGCCAAGAAAACTTCAGGGCATTCTCCAGGCCTTTGCCAGGAATGAATACTGACTTGAAGGCACCCTGGCCCCACTCCCCCTGTTACATCCTTGTAACAGTTACAATGGTTTCCACCAAGGTCCTCTGTTTAGGCGGGAACAGAGGTTTAATCTGATTGACTGACAGTCTGACAGTTCCCTATAAAAGGGCTGCTGCCAGACAGAACCTTTGCTGTTTGTACATAGTTGATCTGTGCTAATAAAGAGCTGTTGTTACTAAATACCTAGTCTGTTCCTTCCATTCGCCCAACATAACACCCCCCCAAAAAAAGTATCCGCGGAAGCCTTATTTCTCACCATGAGCTGCATAAGAATATATAATAAAGATATTTCAGGAGAACTTGTAATCTACTAGCTATCATTCAAAATGTTTTCATTATGTATTATGGAGGATGGAAGATTCAGAACAGCAGCCGGAGAAAGCTAGGAAGAGTTGGAATGGAGGAGAAACAGGAGCAAAAGGACAAATAGGCAGACTGAGAAGCAACCTTTTCAGCACCTTCATTCTATTAGATATGCTTGTGCTGTTTATATGTGTCATATGAAACACTCTTTTTTTCCAGTTCAGGCCTCCAGGTAAGATTAAGGGAGTTGCCCTTTGAGATCTGACATTATAAAGAACCTGCAATTAAAGCACAAGCTGAATAATAATGCTCCGTCTATTGAAAAACTGTGTGTGTGTTTTAAAAAGAATATGTCAAAACTGCATTTTAATTGATCTTTTCCCCTTGCTTTTCCCTGTTTCTTAGTTACCGGTGTTCATATTTCGGAAAGCAGTAAAACACGTTGCAGATCAATATTTTTTTAAAATCCCATTCTGTGGATGATTATGGAAAAATGCATTCCAAAATGTATATTAATGCATAGGATTGCATAACGACTAATGTGTGATAAGATAGTAAGTGCAGGTTTGACTTATATAAGTGATTTTCATGAATGAAAAATCAGTATATCTGTAATAAGCAATGATTTTTTACTCTACTTCCTTGCCTAATATTGTCATTTCTTGAATACTTTTCTGTAGTTGCCTACCTAAGTATATATTATAGATATCTAACTCTATATCCCACAATTCTTGTGTTAATAATTCATGCTAAACATATCTAGTTTACAATGATCATATAATTCTAACCATTCATTTCATTTATTTGCAAAGAAAATGAATTAGTAGAGATCATGTCTAATTCATATCTTCCTTCTTCCTAGAAAGGAAGTCCTTAACTGATACATTTGTTCAACTTCTCTCACATTTCTTAAGATGCTAATTGGGCTATTTATACACTATTATCAAAGAAAGTATATGTGGTTAATTTGTGTGAGAGCATTCTCTTTGGCTACTGAGCTATGTACGTCTGTCAGCCCCATTAAGAAGACCAGATCATGAAATCAGCTCCACAGAAAGGCTAAAATTGCACTTATTGAGATTGTTTATAATAACAGAATCTTGAAAATTCTGTGATTATACTGTACATTTCCCTACTTATAATTCAGTCAATTAGAGAAAGGCATCTGTTTGAGCCATTTCTGAATGTTATTTGGATTTGGAACTTTAAAACTGCTTCTGTTGCTCAACAGTGAGAAGGATGCCTTATAAATTGAATAAATGATTGTATGAATGATTGAATAAATAAATAGCAGGGGTATCAAACTCAAGGCCCGCAGGCTGGATCTGGTCCATGGGATGCTTAGATTTGGCCCACAGAGCTGCCCTAGAAACAGCGAAGAACTGTGCCTCTGCCACAGAGGTGGGTTACTCCTGGTTCGGCCTGGATTGGGTGAACTGGTAGTAGTGGTGGCGGGAGGCTCTGTCCACCCACCCAGATGCTTCTGCGCATATGTAGTAAAAAAATTGGAAACCCACCACTGCTGTGCCACCAAAAACTGACCTCAGGAGGGCCGCAAGCTCCGTTTTCGCTGGCAGAGGGTTGCAGCAGATCATCACTCATTCTCGAAAGAAGACTCATTCTTCTTTCTCAGTCCCATGTTTTAATTTTTTTTAAAAATATCAAACTTTTTCAAAACCAAAAGATAAAAATGAAATAATATAAAGTAAGATAAAGAAAAAACAAAAAAGGGTCATGAAGTAAAATAAATTAAGAAAAGTGCATAAGAAAATACACAGAGAAGAAAGAAAGAAAGAAAAAGAGAGAAAATTTTACAGACCCTTCATTGCCACAAGATCCTGGAGGCCTTTGAAAACTCTACCTCATTGTGAGTTCTCCTAGGTCAGGGGTCTGCAAAGTCGGCTCTTTTAAGACTGGTGGACTTCAACTCCCAGAGTTCCCCATCCAGCATAGCTGGCTGGGGAATTCTGGGAGTTGAAGTCCACCAGTCTTAAAAGAGCCGACTTTGCAGACCCCTGTCCTAGGTCATCAAGCCTTTAGGTTTCAAAATTCAGAAAATTGTACAAATTTGTCTGTACGCATTATTAAAAACAATACATCCCTTAGACCGATACGCTCCCACAGAGAGGGCCTTCTCAGGGTGCCGTCGGCCGGACAATGCCGACTGGCGACACCCAGGGGAAGAGCCTTCTCTGTGGCGGGCCCATCCCTTTGGAACGACTTACCCCCTGAATTACGCACCATCACCGACCTCCGCCTCTTCCGCCAATGTCTAAAGACATACCTGTTCCAACAAGCCGGCCTAGCCTAACCTCCCACGGGGACTTTTTTAGAAAGTTTTAAATTGGGTATTTTAAAATTTGGCTTTTAGCATAGGATAGGATAGTTTAATATATATTTTAAATTATGTATTTATCTTTTGTATTTTCTATGTTTTTAAATTTCCTGTGCGCCGCCCTGGGTCCTCTGTGGAGAAGGGCGGGATATAAATATAAATAAAATAAATAAATTGCATCCAAAAAGGATTAGAAATCTTGATAGAAGCTAACCATACATGACGTATATTGATTTTGGTATTAGAATAAACCAGACTAGAAGAAAAAAAAAACCCAAGGCACTGAGTAGACTTGAGCTCCATGGAAACCAACTTATGGTTCTTGCAATCTGTTTCCTAATGATCGGTGTAACCTGCTGTGATGTGTTTGGTCCCTCAGGACAGACTAAGCTCACTTCAGGAAAAGCAAAAATAAAGCTTGTGAAGTGCACACTGGGGCCAAGTAAAATAATCTCCGGCCACCACTGACTCCACTCAATGCAGCATCTTAAATATTTCATTCGTTGGTATTATGAATTCAACTCACGTTGCCGAAGGAAGTTCTAATCATAGACAAATGTATGAACAGCACCTTTGGATGTTTTGTGACGAGGTTAATGTAAAATTTGTGCTTATTACGAAAAGTGAATGGGAACAGGGGAAATCTTGGTCAGCTTTGGAGAATAGGAAAAAGCCTGGAACATGATCTATAGGTGTGCCTGCTGAAAAAATATCAGCCACTCTGCAATTACAGGAAAATACATTAACCCCTGGTTTTCCTTCAGGTATGAGTGAGGAGAGGGCAGCCATTTTGAATATGGGGATAAACATTAGCAGGAGCTAGTAATCTCGGATATGAAATTAAATTGTCCAAGCTGGACATGACTTCTTCTTGCTACTGTTTTTCTTTCTCTTTTTTACATTGCACAATTGCCAAGACAGGAGACGTTTTCATTGGTTATGCAGAAACGTAGAGAGGTATGCAGCCAATATCTCAATAAACATATTTCAAAGGTCCTATTTTTCTCTCACCACTTAAGGGAAAAGGCTTCAGTGGGGAAGCATCTTTTAATATCTTCTGCTGCCGCCACTCCCCACCCTCCTTTTTCTGGGTGGCAGTTGCCAGATCTACTCCATTTGCATTCCAGAATGATGCTATATTTATCAGGGATTGCATGATACAAATGCTTTTAATCACATGCTTAATTATGTTTTATGCCTATGGTAATACCTCATTTGGCAGTCTGTGATCTCCTTCTCACAAGAATACTAGTCTGTCCAAGCAAAAATGGAAAAGCCTCTAATTTCTAATCATATAAATTTTTCTACTTGCAAATTTTAAAAATAGGTAATTTAAAAATTACCCCCCGCCCCCTTTTGTTCAATTGTGCCTGATTCTCAGAGACCACCTGAACAAACACCATTAGTATTTGTTGGCAAGTTTTTCAGAAGTGGTTTGCCATTGCCTCCTTCCTCAGGCTGAGAGAGCATGACTGGCCCAAGGTCACACAGTTGGCTTTGTGCCTAAGGCAGGACTAAAACTCAAGAGCTTCCTGTTTCTAGCCTTATGGGTTAATGATTATTTATTAATGGTGATTATTTATGGTGGTATGCCATTATACGATTTGTCTGGTTTTGGCTTTGCAATGTTGCATGAGCCCTGACATTATGGTTTACAAATAATAGCTTATATTTTAGCATTTATATGCTGAGTGGTGGCTCAGTGGTTAAGATGCTGAGCTTGTCGATCAGAAAGGCCGGCAGTTTGATGGTTCGAATCCCTAGTGCCGTGTAATGGAGGGAGCTCCCATTACTTGTCCTAGCTTCTGCCAACCTAGCAGTTTGAAAGCATATAAAAATACAAGTAGAAAAATAGGGACCATCTTGGTGGGAAGGTAACAGCATTCTGTGCAACTTCGGCATTTAGTTATGCCAGCCGCATGACCACGGAGACATCTCTGGCAGTGCTGGCTCTTCGGCTTTGAAACAGAGATGAGCACCATCCCCTAGAGCGGGAATGACTAGCATATATGTGCAAGGGGAACCTTTACATTTACCTTTTTATGCCATTATACAATTTGTCTAGTTTTGGCTTTGCATGTTGCATGAGCCCTGACACTATGGGTTGTAAATAATACCTTATATTTTAGCATATTTTAGAGTCATGGATCAAAAAAACAATTAGAAATTAAATAAAGCAGAGAAAACAAATTTCAGTAGGTTAAGAAGTGAGTATAAAAAGAAAAGGAGAAAACGAAAATATAGTGGCATTAGTAAGAATACTAGTAGAAAGTAACAAAAACTTTCTGAGCACCATAAGACAATGTGGCAATTGTAGATCTCTCTACTTCCAGGCAGACTTATCATGTTCTAATTGTAGTTGCTATGGTATAAATCTTTACACAACTTTCTTAGACATTTCTCTAAACTAGTCCATTACTGAGGAGATTAATATTAGGCATGAGGTGTGGTACACAGGGCATGTCAGAGAAGCAAAGGCGGTTGGCTCAGCCTCTATAGCTGAAATGTTCTTGATAAGAGGAAGTTTGAAATATTTCCTCCCTCACCTTTGAGGGTAAGGTTAAAATCTCACCAGAATAAAGGTCTTTCTATGTGGAAATGTAATAAAGATTTTTTGAGGATAATATAAGGAGTGCACATAAGGACAGCAAGGGTGAAATTATGTTTTAGACATATCATTTTGTAAATCTAAATCAAATGCACTGTGTATAACCTTGGCCACAGCTTTCCTAAATCCAGCCTGAGCAAGTTGTGCAATAGATAACAGATTGCAATAAGCTGAAAAGCTGGGAAAGACTTTACCATGATTTTATACATCTCAGTCATGTGTTGCAAGACTTGCATTATTCCTCTAAGGCTAAATTAATGACACTAGGTGCAGCAAGCAGCCTTAGAATTGACAATGAAGATTTTGAAGGGGTGAATAACTCTGACCTTTTAGGGTCGACTGTTAATAATAAAGGAATGATCAGTCAAGAAAGATTCCAAACACTAGCACTTGATAGCGATGAAGGTCTTTGAGAAGATATTGAGGTGTGGCCCTACCTACAAAGATCCAAATTGTGCAGGCAATCATTTTCCCTCTATGGAAAATCTCCCCTATTTTCCCTCCCACACTCTATGGGAGCAAAAGTTGGACTTCCAAGAGGCAGAATAGAAAGAGTACTGACACTGACATAGGAGAAGAATCCTATGAATACTGTTGGAAGAAATGTCCTTTGGGGTTCAGTTCCAAGAGGGGAAAAAGACACTGGAAACATAGAGGCCACTTGGAAAGATGGTTTTAATGGTGGACAGGACCACATGGTTTGAGGCCATGCCTCAAAGATATTGGGTGAAGAAGAAAAAAAAAGAGAAAAAGAAACTTGCTGAGAGTTCCTGGGTTTTTTATCCCCTCTGTTCAGCCCTACCTCTCTGTTTCCTGTTCCTGTGTATTCTGATTGGTTGTCAGACTCCCAGGGCCGGGGGTCTTGCTAACTCTGTAGGCTGTCTATCTTTTGAGTCCAAAGCTTAGTTGAGTTCCCAGATGCCATGTGTTGAGTTTCTGTTGCAGATGGGTCTGCCTGAAGGAAGTACCCCGTTTCCCCGAAAATAAGACCTCCCTAATAATAAGCCCAATCAGCCTTTTTCACGCATGTGCTAAAATAAGTCCTCCCCAAAAAATAAACCCTCCCCGAAAATATTGCAACATAGCAGCAGCCATGAGGTGACCATGCCGGCCACCTCCTGCACCTCAAAAATAATAAGACTTTCCTGAAAATAAGGCCAAGTGCTTATTTCGGGGGTCAAAAGAAAATAAGACCCTGTCTTATTTTTGGGAAAACATGGTAGATCAGGGATGTCCAAACTTGGGAACTTTAAGACTTGTGGACTTCAACTCCCAGAATTCCCCAGCCAGCATAGCTATGCTGGCTGGGGAATTCTGGGAGTTGAAGTCCACAAGTCTTAAAGTTCCCAAGTTTGGACATCCCTGTGGTAGATCTTTGTTAAGTAGAATAGACTGACTCAGGCCTTTAATGGCCCATTGACAAAGGTGGGGGCTATTAAGAGTGAGTCTGTTTCCTGCCTAAAAACATGTTTCTCCATTTCTTATCCAGGGAAATATAATATTCTGCCTTTTTAATATTTCCTAGGATATTTCATTCTTCTAGGAGAGGGGTGGGTGCTAACTTCCTACAATACCAAGAAAAGAAATGCATGAATCATAAAACAAATCCTGAGTTAAGGCACAAATGACTAGACTTAGATTATCATGTTAGTTTCTTGAGTAGTCCATTATGGTGAAGAAGGAAAGAACAGAGTCCAGCAGCAAGGACACAAGTACAGCAGTGATGGATACAGCATCGAAGACCCAAGAGGCCAGGTTGGAGATCAATCATCTTGTGTAAGATGTATGTGGTTACAAAGAGTTGTCAGCACTTTGATGGCACATAATCAATTAATATGCTCAAGATCATAGTGTGGGAACTGATTATTTTTGCCTTTCCACTTTAGTTTAACTTGGAATCTGTTCATGAGCACCTCATGATTTGTTTCACACTCAGTCCCTGAATGTGACTGAACTCTTCCATCTCCTTGTACCAATAATATAGATTGTTGGATTTTTCAATACTTCCAAAATTCAGATTCTGGGAGTTGAAGTTCACATATTTCAAAGTTGCCAAGTTTGGGAAACCCTGCTCTAAAAGATTCTTGGTGCAGGAATTACCTTTACACATGAATACTGACTTTCAATCAGCAAACCTTGTTTTCCTTACCTCCATATATTTTCATCTGAGATCAATTGTAATGAATCCGTTGCAAACAGGGTGGAGTTGAACCCCATGACTGCAGCATATCAGGGAATATCAGTTTCCTTTGAATGAGTTTTTATATTCAGAAAAATTGAACTCTTGAGTTCTGAAGGAACGTGATTAGTCAATTTTAATGTACTATTTTTGAGTAAGTTGGAATAAGTCATGAATATTGTTCTGATTTTCAATGGGAGGGGGTTGGGGAAGAGAAAAATCCAGGGACTTGCGGGTTATCTAAACCTGACACGGTTATCTGGGGAAATGCTAAAGTAAATTAAAAATCAATTGAACTATAAGCTGGAAAACATAATTGTTTTCTCAAGAACAAAACTTTTCAGCCTGACTTGTTTTTCTATTTCAAGTAACATTCTTGATAGATTGTGGGAATGCTGTAAATATCATATATTTTGATGTCAGCAATGCATTTGACAAACTGCCCATGACATTCTGATTAGTAAGGTAATTGAGTGTGGGCCGGACAACATAATTAAGTAGATGCCTAGCTGGCTTGGAAATCAGAGTCAAAGAACACTGATCAATGGTTCCCTGGACACCATACTCTTCAATATTTTTATTAATGACTTGGATGAGGAAGTGGAGAGGATCTTAACCAAAATTGCAGATTCCACAAAAGTTGAATTTAGGCCTGGTGACTTTCTGACATATCAATTAAGACTATGCAAAGCCTTCCCAATATGCAAAGTAACAGCAAAAAAACAACAACATTGAGAATTACATTTTCCATGCAAATGAAAAGATAGCTGAATAGTTTACAAAGTACCACACATTTCTTGCAAATGAACTAGCTGCTAGAATAGTTTGAAAGAGGAGTTTTGTACATATTCTCACATATTGCAAAGGACTTTTGAAAATTTCTTATAGCCAAATGACTACATAGTTTTCCTAATAAGGATGCAGAAGTTCATTTGCCATTGCCGTTTTTGAGAAAATCTAGCTTACAATTCTGATATTTCCCAGTGATTCCCTTCTCCAAGTACTAACTATGTTTGATCTTTCAAGATCAGCCAAGGTCAGCTAGATGCTACCAGAAGCTCCAGAAGACAAAAATAGTATCCAAAATGAGCTTGAAATTTTAGAGAAGAAGGTAATAACAGACTGAAAGTTCACAGAATTGTACTCTGTGGAAGAAGAATTAAAATGGGGAATGTGGAATACTCTATGTATTCCCACAATGGTATTTACAGAAAAAACATCTTGACATACTGTACTTGTTAATTACAAACTGAATTTGAGTCAGCACCATGAAGTGACTGTAAAAAAAAAATGTCAGTGCAAATTAGGCTGTATGAAAAGACATCAAAATTCTAAATAACAGAAAGGAATGGTTTCACTGCATTCTACATTAATCGGGTCCCACCCTAAGCATATTGTCTAGTAGTGGGCAGAACATGAAAAATTCAGACAAACTGAAACAATGTCAGAGAAAGGCAAAAAGATGACCAGGTTGCTAGAAATTAAGCCATGCTAAGACAGCTTGAAGGAACCGGGAATATTTTTCTTGATGCAGGAAAGACTGAAGGGAATAGGATAGCACTTTTGAAATTCCTAAAAGGATATCATATAGAAGAAGGTCAAAACCCAAAATGTCATAGTAAGGTATAGGAAAGCAAATCCTAGTTGAATATTAAGGACATTATTCTAAAAGTTGCAGCATTTGCCAATGGAACCAACTGCCCAGTGAATATACCCCACTGGGTATGTTCAAGCATAAACTAGCAGACAAGATCAGTGGTGGGTTTCCATTTTTTTTTACTACTGGTTTGCTCACACATGTGCATGATACTTCTACGCAGAAGCATCGGGCGGGTGACCAGAGCCTCCCACCACCGCTACTACCGGTTCACCTGATCCTGGCCAAACCAGGAGCAACCCATTTCTGGAC
This sequence comes from Rhabdophis nuchalis, assembly GCA_039707465.1. NCBI lineage: Eukaryota > Metazoa > Chordata > Lepidosauria > Squamata > Natricidae > Rhabdophis > Rhabdophis nuchalis. The sequence goes on from CM077646.1 coordinate 68,688,719, forward strand.
AGGATGCTTTAATTTGGATTTTTTGTTAGGGTTCCAAGTATCATCCCCAACGAAAGAAGACTCTGAGGCTTGAGTTTTCTCAAAGCTCCGTTTTATTAGAAATGTCATATTGGCACATCTGGGAAAACCCGAATCTGAAAGTTTCCAGGTTTTTCCCCACCCAAAAGAAAGTTCAAGTCCCTGCCCAGAACCCACATGATCATCGCATGACCCAATCAGGCACCATCTGCAACTGGAGATGCCTCCCAGTCATCTCATCGGAGTTGCAGGGCCAGATGGCCTTGACTCTCTGAGAAAAGAATGTTATTTTGACTATATATCACACATACTCCATATACTCTCCCCTCCCATTTTGCCACAGTAGAAAATGTGGCAGGCTTGAAGGCCCAAATGTAAAAGATGGCTTCCAAGTCTGACATTCTTCTTTGGAGCAAGGGAGTGGACCTGATGGCCTAAATCCTGGGTGTCCAAACTTTTGGCTTACCTGGGCCACAATGAGTGAAGAGGAATTGTCTTGGGCTGCATATAAAATATATAACATATATAATGTATATAGTTAATGTATATAAATAGTGCTAGAAATCACAAACTGTAATAATGTTTATCATCTTGTGGAGTCACATTATAAGCTATCCAGACCTGTAGGCCACAGTCTGGATAAACATGGCCTAAATATTTCTTTCCAGCTGTATGATTCTAACATACATGTTTATCTACAAAATAACAAGGCAAGAAAAGCCTACAGAGCATCACTTCTGAAGTTCTTTCCAATCCTTTTGCCACTAGTGACCATAAGAGAAATTGCAGATATTTCATAGCACAGATGATGTTAGTTTGGGTAATGAAATGTCTATAAGAAAACAACCAAGCTCAGAGAGCACCAAGGACCCCTCATTTCAACTCTGAGCTACAAATCATTTCCTTTATCGATAGGAGATATTTCCTTCTGTTTCATAGCAATAACAATAGCACTTAGGCTTATATACCACTTTATGCTCAGTCAACTTGAATCAGTCAGGATCCTGGCAGTGGGCAGAGTTAGCCTGCAATACTGCATTCTAACCACTGTGCCACCATGGCTCATGCTCCAATTGCATTGCCTCTGAATCTGCATGTGCCCTTTCTCTCCAAGGATTAATCATGGTGTGCGCAGACATGTTGACTCTGACAATGTGGGTATAAGAGTGAAAGAAAATCTAACCATGGCAGGTGCATATACAGTATATTGTGTGTGTGTGTGTGCGTGTGTGTGTGTGTTGTGTGTAAAGGTCTAATCAGGGCAGCTGCACTGATCATACCTCTCTGGATGTGTGTTTGTCCTATCTCCTTGTGTTGAGTCTGAGTGTGCTTTGTATAAAAGAGTGCTGAATATGCTCCCAATGGCACATTTTCATACACAATGCTTCTTTTGCTGGTTTCTATAGCTATAACCTAGCTTGATCCTGTCCTGTCCTGTCCTGCTCTTAGAGGGTTGATGGACAGAGTACCAAGCTTGTTGATATAGTTTATTCCCAACGTGCACTTGGGTTGAAGGGAATAAAACGAAATAGTGGAGAAGAAAAGCAAAAAGTTTAGGAAGCTAGAAACACAGCCTTGTGGAATGACAAGCTAAATCTTATTAAAATTCTGACCCTTCAAAGTCAGTTTCAGAAGGTTTCTGTCATTATGATGTATCCAGAGCTAGACTGTCCTGGTCAGAGTTGTTTCATTTCCTACCACCGGATGCAGAGATGATCAGCGGATACAGGAATACGCGGACACCTTCATTGTTTCCAGTGGAGCTATATAAAATGAAATGCAGCAAGGACTAGTCATTTTAACTCTTTTACAGGGACGGACAGCCTCTCAGTTGTTGAAAATAGCATCCTAGGTATCCTTTTTCTAAAAAAAATAAAAATAAAAATCCAAAGATATTTGTTACAACAGTAAAATCCACATCTATTTTTGTATGTGCAGTTTCCCCAAACGTACAGTGCTTTGGCAATCACTCCTGATAAATGTAATCTTGAAAATAAATTCCCCAGGAAACCATTTTAATGCAAATTTCTCTGGTGTCATTATTTTTTATGCAATTTAATTTTCCCAGAGCTGGCTTTTAAAATATAAATTTTCCTAATGCGAGTTCTTTTATTTTTTAAAGTAACTGTCCTTTTTTTAAAAATGTCGAAAGCAGGGTATGTGTTTGGGGTATCTGTGGCTGAGAGGAACGGGTGTTAGATTAATCGACAAACAAACAGGTTGGGATGTTTTGGTGAGGAAATCTAACTGTGTGGATTTCAATGATGCCATCTGTGCTATGGCAGCAGCAAGTGTTATTGGCTCCTCTCACACACACTTATCCACAGAAATCCAAGGTGGATTTTTTTTTTAATGTATTTTGGACTTTCTGGATTGAAATGCTGCCCTCTGCACACCATTTTAAAGCGCACTCCAAGAGAACTGGAATCTTATATGACAGGCCTGATTTGGCCTGAGGCTGAATCATGATTGGTTCATTTAACTAGTGGCCCAGCACCAGAAAACAGAAGTATACAAGGGTTGCCCTGAGTCCCGGAAGGGAGAAGGGCGGTATAATAAATAATAAATTTATAAATTTAATAAAATAAAAATAAAATAAATAAATAAACAAACAAACAAACAAACAAACAAATATATTGAGAAGCAGCCATCTCAGACAGCTAAAGTAGCTGCCAAGCTTTTTTTCCTTTTCCCTTTGAAAAAAGTGAAACAAAAAAATAAACAAATGTAAGCTTATAATATTGAAGACGTGTCTTCCTTGCTCCCTTTCTCACCCCCGTTTTACAAGTCCACTGAATATGCAAAGGCGGAGTATAAAGAAAGAGAAAAAGAGGGAACATTGGACATACTGGAGTTCTTCCATTTTGTGAGACCATTTCACGTCACATCTCTATGCCAGAGAATGAAACAAAGGGTCAATTCTTTTTCTGATTCAGAAGCCTGTGTTAAGTTGAGGTAAAACTATGTAATAATTTGGTCAAGGGAAATAGGAGTGGGAGTGCAAGGTAAAATTCCTTCTTAATCTGGAGTTACCTCAGCTTCCAAGTTCACACAACAGGCCAGGACTGCAATTAATTTGGTTAAGCATACCAAGCAAACACTGCCAATTGTTATAAGAAAGTCCAATAGCAATGATACCTGAATTCATTTCTTTTTTTGCTAGGGGATAACTGGAAAATTCACTCTTTAATATCCTTGCAAGTATAACTGAAGGCAAATAGTGCTCATGATGGCTGGTGGACATTTCACAGTCCAAACCTGAGGCATTTCTTGACTGCCAGAGCTATTAAGCTGTGAAAGAATCATGGGAGTATCAGTACTGGAGATTTTCAAGCAAAGATTGAATTGAATTGAATTTATTAGATTTATAAACCGCTCCCTTTCCCTGAAGGGACTCGGGGCGGTGCACAGGAAATTAAAACATATAAACATAACAATTTATAAATATTTAAAACCGGATTAAATAATTATCCCTGTGCTAAAATTTGTAAAATCATTACAACTATTTCCCCTTAAAACCAATTTAAAACAATTTAGCTTCAGACTATAGGATTGGATAGCTTCAGACTATAGGATTGGACAGCCCAGGTCCTTGGGAAAGATTTGATAAGTGGGCAAGAATGCCAAATCCTGTTGAAATATCTGGCTGATTGTGTGACCAACCATAACAATTGCATCAAAGCAAAGCTATCATGATACATTTGTATGTAACAATCTCCTAACAATATAAGGCTAGAAGAAGAGAGAAATCTAATCTTGCAACAAGAAGAAAAGAGATTTCTACATTGATAGGCATAGAACCATTTGATTTTTACCCCAATGTTATTTTTAAAAGGGAAAAAAAAACCTGTTCCTTCTTACTACTAAACACTCCCTGGATCCAGCTGTACAAAAGGTCACTGCAGAGGGAGAAAATTAGTTTTCTCAATCCACCGATTGGAAATCCCATGTGATGAATAGGTCACTCTGATTTTGAAAAAAAAAGAAAAAGGAAGAAGCTCCCCTTGAAAAAGCAATGAAGAACTTTATGCAGCTGAGGACAATTGCTGTGACCATCTGAGTCTTTTTTATCTGTTCATTTTCTGGTGCTTTATCCAGTCATTTTTTTTAAAAAAGCTTGGACTGCAGTTAAAGGCCACCTTTGAGACCAACAACAATAAGGACTAAGAAAGAAGAAGAAAAATATCAGGTCAAGAAAAAGCAAATTATGTGACTTTGTTTTAAAAAGAGGTTGCCTTGTAAGCATCAAGTAGCATCTGATGGAATTCAAGTTGAAATTTGGGAGAAACATTTGAATCAAATATAAAGATGGTTCAACAACCACCACAAGGTTTTTCTGTTTCTGGAAGAGGACAAACTCAGATTGGAATGCAAACTACCAGAAAATAAACCAATGATTACCTGACAAATTATTCAGAAATGATTAAAATGATTGCTGCTCCTTTGCGGTTTGATCTCCTCCTAATAATCCTACATGATGAACATATTTGTGAAAGAACTTGAGCTATAATATAATATAATCAAATGACTGTGGGGAAATTATGAAAGGATCTCTTTGGTACAGGAGAACAACAGACATAACTAAAATTAGATCTGTCTTGTCTTTCTCCTTTTCAATAGGTATACAAACTATCAAAGACCCATCTCAAAAGGAAGGTTGCAGAGGTCTCCTTAAAACACAGAAATAAAGTAGCCAGATGTGAGTTTAGATGGCAAAAAAATATCAGTAGATATTAGTGAACAATGCTCTGACCAGAGGGCAGTTCAGAAACATTAATTCTGAACTGTGATTGGTAGCTTTAAATGGCAGCTTTAATTTGCCAGAGGCACTGGGCCAGGTAGATAGATGGGCCAGCTATATACAATGTGAGTTGTGTACTTGTCACTGGTGCAGTATGTTTTATTACGTTTTATTGTTATTATTTTCCTTGCTACTGGATGTTTTTAACTCTTATTAGCCACTCTGAGTCACTTGGTGAACAGTCAGTTGATAAAATCATCAAAGAAGCTTCATTAATTCACTATAAAGACAGAGCCATTTTGGCACGTGGCAAAAAAGACAGCAGACAGAAAAATAGAATGAGCAAGGAGCACAAAGCACAGAGTAGGGGTAGAAATGGGCGAAATACCCATTGGGAATGCCATAATGCAAAGCAACCTGTTGGTTCATTTTGCAAGTTCTATAATAGCCTCCCATTAAAGTCTAAAACATCTGGAGAAACACCAAGTTATTTATCCTTAGAAGCTCTAGAAACTCCACTTTTAATGTATCAATTCATAATTTTTTAATCATACCAGAATTCCAAGCCAAGGAAGATTTCCATTGTTGGGAACAATTAAGGAGCATATGGCATCCTTTTCTAGCCCAGGCAGTGGATAATACAGTCCGTGTTTCAGATAGAAAGAGAAGAAGTAGATGGACTTAGGAAATGGCCAACTGCAAGGATACAACTGGAAAGAACCCTCCAAAAACGTATTTTGCAGTTCCTGACTTAGATTCTCATGATTAAAATGTAAGCAGCCTACTGATTTAATCATATCCACCTTTAAATCCAATGAATATGAGTAAATATAGATCCAATTCAGGTCTTCCAATATATTTTCCCAATCATGAGGACTAAAGCTTACACCTATTGTTGATTTTTTTCAAGAAAGGGAAAACAATTAATCCATATGGGCATATGCAGCCTCCATTCTGAGCATTTCCAGCTAAAGATTAGGACAGCTTCCAAATGAGAATGTTATTATGGGATATTCTCCATTGTGAGTTAGATTGGGCAATCTATAAAAGATGAAAACAAATGAATGAATAAATAAATTTCCACCAGTTGAAGAAAGGGTGGAAAAGACAAGGAAGGAAGGAATGCAAACATTATAATCCCTTTGAAGTCTAGTGTTTTCTCAGAGCTGATTCCACATTTCTTTTTCCTTGTTGAAGAAGGTTGGACCCTGCAACAATGAAATATGCAAATATTTTAAAACTCTGCAGCCCCTACTCCACCCTAAACAAATTCACAGCTTCCCATTTATCATCATTTTAGCAGGATAATTAATGGCCAATGACCATTTTTAAAAAATCTTTTGTTTAATGCTTTGCTCTGATTAGCATTCCAGAGATTTTAGCACATCAATTTGCTCATTAACACTGGATATTTGCCTTTGAACATGTGATCAACCTTCATAAGAAAGCATAGAAGAAATCAGATATTAAGAAGATGCTGCCTCTGGGATTTGCTGACTGGTTTGCACATCATAATCTTCCTTGATGCTGTAGGATTGTCTCTGTGAACCAGAAATCAGAGAACGAAGATGCATCAAACCTTGCATTGAAAGATCTGTGGAAAGTGGAGAGTCTTTATTAGAAAGCGATAGGCTGACCTCGAGCAGAAGGGAGGTTATTACTAAGGTTATTTTTCACAATCATCCTACAAGCCATTTCCTCCCTTATAAATTAAGCAGCTTGTTGGCAGTGTGACTTCTGGCAATTGTCCAACACATCAAATTAGAATGCAGTGATTTGTAAAACAGAACCCTTCCCAGCCATATAAATGTGGAGCAATTCTAGCCCACGGTGTTCTCTGTATATGGGTGGGGCTTACCTCTTGATAGGGCAGAAGGTGAGCAAATAAATATGTTTTATTGCTCTGGATGGTTGAAACATGCAACATTAACTCAGAACCTGCCAACTTAATTAGCAAGTAGTAATGACCACACAAGGACAGATATCTTTCACACCAAGGGAAAATGCCCTTCATAGTTCCTTGGAAAAATAAATAATAAACCTTGTCTCTGAAAATGTGCATTTAATATTTCACACAAATACTCCCCAAGATACATTGATATGTTTGCATATGCATATCTACTTCCTCTGCTACTCTCTTTTGGGATAAGTACCGTTTTCAAAGCAGTGTTTATGTTTATGTTTATTATTAAATTTGTATACCGCCCTTCTCCCTTGCAGACCCAGGGCGGTGAATAGGCATCAATAAAAACATACAAAAGACATCGATACATAAAATACTATAAAATAATATTAAATTGGGGCCAGTTCTAAAATCCAGAATAAAAACTCTTAAATAAAACCAATAAAACCAATTAAAAGCTACTACGCCAGGCCGGCCACATGGAATAAATGCGTTTTCAAGGCCCGACGGAAGAGGCGCAGGTCAGTGGTCGTACATAGGTTGGGGGGTAGGTTGTTCCAGAGGGCAGGGGCTGCCACAGAGAAGGCTCTCCCCCGGGGGGTCACCAGGCAGCATTGTTTGGCTGACGGCACCCTGAGGAGGCCTAGTCTGTGGGAGCGAACTGGTCGGTGGGAGGTATTTGGTAGCAGGAGGCGGTCTTGCAAATAACCAGGACCCATGCCATGGAGCGCTTTGAAGATGGTTACTAGCACCTTGAAGCGCACCCGGAAAGCCACAGGTAGCCAGTGCAGCTTGCGCAGGAGAGGTGTCACGTGGGAGCATCTTGAGGCTCCCAGAATCCCCCGCGCGGCCGCATTCTGCACTAACTGGAGCCTCCGGGTGGACCTCAAGGGCAGGCCCATGTAGAGAGCATTGCAATAGTCCAGGCGGGAAATGACGAGGGCTTGAGTGACCGTGCGTAGAGCGTCACGATCCAGAAAGGGACGCAACTGGTGAATCAAGCGAACCTGATAAAAAGCCCCCCTGGCCACAGCTGTCATGTGATCATCTAATGACAGCTGAGAGTCCAGGAGGACACCCAAGTTGCGAGCCCTCTCTGTGGGGGCCAGTGATTCACGCCCAATAGCCAGCGATGGTACCATCTGGCTGTAACGTGACCCTGGGAGCCACAGCCACTCAGTCTTGGACGGGTTGAGTCGAAGCCTGCTTCTCCCCATCCAGACTCGCACAGCCTCAAGACACCGGGACATCACTTCGACGGCATCGTTGGGGTGGTCTGGGGTAGAAATGTACAGCTGGGTATCATCTGCGTACTGATGGAATTCTACCCCAAAACCACGGATGATCTCACCCAGCGGCTTCATATAAATGTTGAACAGGAGAGGCGAGAGGACCGACCCCTGTGGCAACCCACAGGTGAGGTGCCTCGATGTCGACCTCTGCCCTCCTGCCAACACAAATTGCAACCAGTCGGAGAGGTAGGAGGAGAACCACCGTAAAACGGTGCCTCCCAACCCCAACCCCTCCAGCCGGTGCAATAGGATACCATGGTCGATGGTATCGAAAGCCGCTGAGAGATCTAACAGGACCAGTGGGGAGTCAAGAGCCATGAGATCAGAAAGGTAAAGGAACTATAATTAGCGCTATATGTCATCTCATATATTCCCTTTTGTTCATTAAAATTCTCATCTCTTTCACTTTTAGAATTTCATCAACTCCTCTGAACTACACCTTTCTTAATCTCTCTCCCATCTTTGAAATGACTCACTATTCTTTCAGATATGTGGTTGCATGTTAATTATCTGAACATACTTCTTTATTTCATTCCTGGTTTGGACCTGAATTCATTTGTAACACTACGTCAGTTGGTTTTACTACACATTCTTCTTATGTACTCCATGTCATGATTCTGAGTAATGCTCCCAAACAATTCAATATTCTGGGGCCTTAACTTCCTCAAAAATCTTTCTTTATTGGATACCTCATATCAGCACGGTCAGAGGTAAAAACTAACAATGAGTATTTCCCATGTTTTGGGTATAATTAAAGAATAGATACTATCCACACGCACCACTTGTGTTACAGGTTACATCAGCCAACCAAGCAGGCGGTAAACTTCTCAGCACTTCCTCCTACCATTGGTAGTGCATGCTGATTTGGCCATGGTTCTCAGGAGCCTTCTCATTATTACTTGGCATATTAGAGGAAAACATTGCACATTCCATAAGTCCCCCTCCCCCCCATAAATATGGCAACTAAGAAACAAAGCAAGAAAAATATGGCTTTAGCTAAAGTTGACCCCTCATTCCCACTGCATTGATGTAAATGTACGTGGAACTCTTCCTTTCATATATCCAGATACACACAAGTACAGTTTTATTCCTAGCTTCTTTGAATAAACATTCATTCCTCTCAATAGGTCCAATACTAACCACTACTTTTTTAACCCAATAGTTGCATATTTTAACATTTACCAATTTCCACATATTCTATCAAAGTATGTAATGTGCAATTCGCTCTATTTCTCCTTCTAAGCACAAATGCTTTGGTTTTTGATATTTCTGTTTTCTGATTCATATTCGTCATTGCATCTTATGGTCTATCTAACATTCATCGCTTATCATTAAGGTCCTTAGGCAACACCTTGGCATCATCTGCATACTTCGGTACACACATACGTTCAAATACCCAACCACAGTTTTTAGGTCAACACAATAACCATACATTTATTCATACTAATTGCAGGAAATAACCAAGTGAACATCACATTCCTTGACTTATTCCCTGGTCAATGCTGAAGCATTCACAAAGCATTCTATTTATTCTAAGAGACATGATATTTCCATCACATACCACTCTTGGTCCACTTATCAGAGAACCAATCTACTTGCTGGCTTTTGTTCTGCCATGGCTAATAAACAGTTTGTAATGAATTAATTAATGTATAAGAAGAGCAACAGCCTTTTACCTGGGTGAATGAATTATCATTACTTAGCCTCTGAAGGGTCTCCAAAATAGCCATTTTCAGAGGGCTATGAGAGTGGAAGCAACTGTTGCCTTGAAGGACAAGCCATGCCAAAAAGGAGGAGAGTCCTCACAGACTATGCCCTCCCCTTTGCATTCCTTTGCATCACACCTCCCAATGGAGACTTTCAGCAATCATTCTCTGCTTTATTCTCATAAACACCCAGCTCCTGGGTCATAGAAGGAGTACAAATTGCAATTGGAAACACACTGGTATGGTGGGGCTCTTGATGCTCTCTCTGAACTTAGGGGTTTTCTTCAAGACATTTCATTATCAAAACAGGTGACATCAATGCCTCCCTTCTATCACTGAGGATAGTTACCCTGTTTCCCCCAAAATAAGGCCAATTGGGCTCTTGAGCGCATGCGCTAAAATAAGCCCACCCCTGAAAATAAGCCCTTAACTGCATGCGCAGCTGGTTCCCGCCATTTCCTGGGGGGGGGGGGAAAGGGGGAACATGCCCCATGCGCCACACATGCACCTGCCATTCACATAGAATGGCCTTGTGGAGGTTGCTCCCGCAAATCCTAGCTACCGCATCTCTTCTCTTAATGGCAGCCTCAAAAAAATGGCAGGCCCAGTGATGCTAGGGCTGGCAAGAGCATGCCAGAAACAAAGATAGAATTTCCAGCCCTCTCTGGATCAGTTGATCCACGGGCCAAGGTTAAGGGGCCTCCTGCACCTCAAAAATAATAAGACCTCCCCAGAAATAAGGCCAAGCGCTTATTTGGGGGGTCAAAAGAAAATAAGACTCTGTCTTATTTTGGGGGAAACACGGTACCACATTTGGTAATGAAATATCTGCAAGAAAGCCACCAAGCTCAGAGAGCAGCACGGACTCCACAATTGAATCCTGAGCTACAAACATTATCTTCTATCAGTGACACATTGGTATATCACACAATCAGACAAACATTTGAAGGTATCTTAAACCAGAGTCAAAATAATGCACTACCTAACGCATTATCTCCACTAATTAAAAAAGCCCTTTGGAAAAGCTCTATTTTTACCCATTTCTGGAGGGTTGCAAAGGTTAGGGCAAGTCTAATTCCCATCGGTGAGTTATTTTACAATACAAGGAACATAATAGAGAACATTTCCTTCTTGCTTTGGCCTTTCTACTACCCCGTGAGTAAGAGATTATCAACCATTTTTCCTTAAGATCTTTGTGTCAAATGGGTTGACCCTGGTTGAAGGAGAGGATCTTGTTGGTACTTTGGCACCAATCCATGTAGGGCTTTGTAGGTTAATAGCAGCATTTTAAATTTCACCTGGACATTATTGGTGGCTGGGTCTTCGGCAAGGTTTAATATGTTCATGCTGTGTAGTGTCAATTAGTTCACAGACCATTGCATTTTGTAACAACTGCAGTTTTCAAATGGTCATTAAAGACAATCCTATGCTCAATACGTTGTTATAGGGCAAACATTCTCACCCAAAACTTTACAATTGAAATCCTATGTCTATGTATTTGGGAAGATGCTCTTACAGAATTTAACGAAAGTTACTTTTCTGTAGGCAGAATAAACTTTTACTACTAACCCTTTCGTAAATATTGGATGAAAATGAGTAGGAGTTAAGGCTAAGCTAAGCAAAAGGCAGAGCAAATAGTGGTGGCAAGAGAGAAAATTGGTGGTCCCATCCACTGGTGCCATGGACATGATTAACCTCAAGGAAATGGGGGCTCTTAACAGACGATAGAATCATACGGTTGGAAAGGCTGTTGAACCATTGAGTCAAAGCCTCTGTGTGTGGAAGAACTCAAATGAAAACATCCTCAAGATTGAATAATTCTAGGGTGTGGGAGCCTACCGTTAGTTTGATGAACTGCTTTGAGTGTGAAGAAGAATTTTATTTCATAAATACAGGAGTTAAAATATGCCTTAGTGCAGGGGTGGGTTGCTGCTGGCATTACTGCCAGTTTGATGCGCACACAATTTTGCGTGCACACACTTGCTTTGCTCGTGCACATGCTCAGTTGCCCATAAATAGCTCTATGCATGTGCAGAACATTTAATTTTTTTTAAAAACTATGCCGCGCTGACCAGGGAACAGGTCCGGAGACATGTCTGAGTCACTGCTGGTTCTGGTGACCCAGGCCGGCAAGCCACCACCTGTTCAGGTGAACCAGTCCGAACTGAACCCACCTCTGCCTTAGTGTAACTGAAGTGCTACATGTGGAACTGTGGGAAACAGGCTTTGAACTTTTTTTTAAAAAAAAACCAACATTTATATTGCTGCTATGGCGGCAATATAAACCCATGGCGACTCAAGGTGGCTTACACGAATATAAAAATAGGGAGCTCTCTAGAAACCCATTGCCACCAGATTGTGATTTGTTCATGACAGGTGGAACAAAGACAAGTCCACCAATTCTAGGTCACATAGGCATTGCTCCGACAAAAACACCAAATTGGGTGAGGGACCACTATTCCTAATTGGGCTCTAGATGACCTGGAACAGACCCATGGATGTCATGGTTTCTATGAAATCTCAGGCTACCTCTGACCCCACTCCCAGGGATGGCAACTTTAAGTCCTCCAGCAGCTTGGAGAACTCCACTACCAGACCTGCGGCGAGGTCCAGGAGCTTGGGTAGGGAAGCTGCCATGCAGCAGGGAGGCTGGTACAGCAACAGCAATCCCTTGAGCCCAACTTAAAAGCAAAAAAGGTCTCATGGTGGAGCTTGTGCATGTGCTTGTGCTTTTGGATATTTGAGGACTGCTATCTAATATCATATTCCCACTCAATCTTCTCTTTTCCAACCTTAATGTCCAGTCTTTTGATCCTCCCAGTTGCCCTTTTCTAAAATATTCTATATCTTAGCTCTAGAATGCTGAGGTCCAATTTAATTAAGGAACCAACCTGGATGGCAATTTAGGCCACCAGTGCCATTCTAGTACGTTTAGGGGAAACATTGGTAGCTCCACACAACCTTAACAACCTCCATGATTTTCTTTACAGCCAGTGTTATTGCCAATGAAATAATACCCCATGCTGGAGAAAACAAATGCTGTTTATGTTTGTGATAGTGGATTAGTATTGCTGCAGCAGTGGAGAGCAGCAATATAAAAAAAATCAAAAGCCTTTTACCTCCCAAAGCTTTCCCCATAGCAAAACTCAGTAAAACGTCTGAAACAGCAGTGAGTTCATCCCACCATCTGGATGGTGGGATGAAGGCCTGAGTTTTTAAACATACTTTGCAGCAATTGCCTGAACTACAAGCTTTGGCAAGCATGGTTTCCTGTTCCTAGAAGAAACTGTTTCCAACCAATGCATTTTCAGAAGATGAAGATGCTTGGATTCTTTCACATAAGCATGAGCTTAGCCCCTAATAGGTCCATCTGTTGGGACAGTGCAAGATAGCCTGGAGTCCTCCAAAAGTTCTGGGCAATAATAAATTGGAAGCCATATGCCCAAACATTACAAAACATGTATGCGTTTATAGGCTCATAAAGCAATGGCAGCTCAACACTTTGTTATCAGCAACACGTAAAAAGGTAATATAATCTTCTACTCCTCTCCCCACCTGTTCTCTTCAATGTTATATTGGAAACAGTAGCCTGCTAAATCTGACATATAATGTGAAGACAGGATCATGATCAAAGCTATAGATTGTCCATATAGTCAATCTGAAATTAGAACTAGAACAAAGGAGTTAATAATTGCTAATATAAAAGCAATTTGTTGCTTTAGGTTGCTTTTCTCCAAGGTGATCTCAGCTAGTTGTTGTTGTTAGTTGCAAAGTCATGCCTGACCCATCGCAACCCCATGGGCAACATTCCTCCAGGCCTTCCTAACCTCTACCAGCCTCTGGAGTCCATTTAAGCTCACACCTACTGCTTCAGTGACTCCATCCAGCTACCTCATTCTCTGTCGTCCCCTTCTACTTTTGCCCTCTCCGGTCCTTCTTTCTCATTTGGTGGCCAAAGTATTTGAGCTTCATCTTCAGGATCTGGCCTTCGAAAGAGGATCTGGCTTTCTAAAGAACTGGACTTTAAATCCCATAATTCTCAGTGATGGCCATGCTAGAGGCAGGAATGGTGAGAAATGAAGTTTACAAACCTAAAAGCTGCCAGTTTGGGGAAAGCTACTTTAGGTAGCTGTGTGGAGCTCCAACTAATTGAAAGTGACAACCTATGAGAATCTTATAGCGTAGAGAAGAAAATTGGCATAAAGACTAAGGGTTCTTGTCCACTGATAGCGAGATAGCAAAGGGAAAGAGGGTGCTTTCAACTGACCTGTGATTTTGAAACTTCCTAATTTTGCACAGTGGAATTTATACACAATAATAATAATAATAATAATTTAATTTTATATCCCGCTCTCTCTCCCCAAGGGGACTCGAGGCAGGGCACAGGCAATTAAAAATACAAATAAGACCACCAACAAATACAAAATACAAAATACAAAATTAAAACTGAATTAAATTGTTCCTGCGCTAAAACCCATAAACTAAACTAAAAATTACCCCTAAAACCCCTAACCTAAAAAGAGACTACCCAAGGCCGGCCAGGCGAAAAAAGTGTGTCTTTAATTTTAAGCGGAAGGAGCGGAGGTCCGTGGTTGTCCTGATATCGGGGGGAAGGTCGTTCCAGAGGGCTGGGCCCGCCACAGAGAAGGCCCTTCCCCTGGGCGTCGCCCGCTGACAAAGTCTAGTGGACGGCACCCGGAGAAGTCCCTCTCTGTGGGAGCGAATCGGCCGTGAGGATGTATGGGGCAGGATCCGATCCCGCAGGTAGCTAGGTCTCGAGCCATGGAGCGCTTTGAAGATGATAATTAACACCTTGAAGCGCACCCAGAAGACAACAGGTAGCCAATGCAGCTCGCGCAAGAGCGGTGTTACGTGGGCAAACCTAGAGGTGCCCATAATTGCTCGCGCGGCTGCGTTCTGGACCAACTGAAGCCTCCGGGTGCACCTCAAGGGGAGCCCCATGTAGAGAGAGTTGCAATAATCCAGTCGGGATGTCACGAGAGCATGAGTGACTGTGCGAAGGGCGTCCCGATCCAATAGGGGGCGCAACTGGCGTACCAGGCGAACCTGGTAAAACGCCCTCCTGGCCATGGCTGTCACTTGATCTTCCATGGACAGCCGGGTATCCAGGAGGACACCCAAGTTGCGCGCCCCATCCACAGGGGCAAGATGTTCGCCCCCTATGGCCAGAGATGGAATCAACTGGTTGAATCGGGCAGCCGGAAACCACAGCCACTCGGTCTTGGTCGGGTTGAGCCTGAGTCCGTTACTTCCCATCCAGATCCGCACGGCTTCCAGGCACTGGCACATCACCGCTACGGCATCGTTGGGGTGGTTTGGGGTAGATATATACAGCTGAGTATCATCAGCGTAGAGATGATACTCTACCCCAAAACCACGGATGATCTCGCCCAGCGGCTTCATATATGTGTTGAACAGGAGGGGCGAGAGGACCGACCCCTGAGGCACCCCACATGTGAGGGGTCTCGAGGTCGACCTCTGCCCTCCTGCCAACACAAATTGCGATCGGCCAGAGAGGTAGGAGGAGAACCACCATAACACGGTGCCTCCCACCCCCAACCCCCCCAGCCGATGCAATAGGATACCATGGTCGATGGTATCGAAAGCCGCCGAGAGGTCTAATAGGACCAGGATGGAGGAACAACCCCCATCTCTGGCCCTCCAGAGATCATCGACCAACGCGACCAATGCCGTCTCGGTGCTATGCCCGGGCCGAAAGCCGGACTGGCGCGGGTCTAGATAATCAACTTCCTCCAGGTGACCGGGAAACTGTTGTGCCACCACACTCTCAACAACCTTCGCCAGAAAGGGAAGGTTGGAGACTGGACGGTAGTTGTTTAAAAGAGCTGGATCCAAAGAGGGCTTCTTAAGGAGGGGCCTCACCATGGCCTCTTTTAGGGAAGCAGGCAAGGAACCCTCACTTAAGGATGTGTTGATAACCTCTTGGAGCCAGCCTCGTGTCACCTCCCAGGATGCCAGTACAAGCCAGGAGGGACACGGGTCCAATAAACATGTGGTGGCTCGCAGTCGCCCACGTAACCTGTCCATATCATCGGAAGCAACGGAGTCAAACTCCTCCCAAACAAGATCCGCCTCGTGGCATTCCACTGGACCAGTAATGGGGGCTAACTCATTCTGTATCTGAGTGGTTTTCTCCTGCAGATAAGACACAAATTCCTCTGCTCTACCCTGTAACGGGGCTTCCCGCACCCTCTGTTGAAGGAGGGAGCGGGTCACCCTAAACAGGGCGGCAGGGCGGTTATCTGTGGATGCTATGAGAGTGGCACAATGATGGCGTTTGGCCACTCTCAGCGCCACAATGTAAGTCCGTAAATGGGCTCTTACCTGTGTCCGGTCAGATTCAGAGCGGGTAGTCCTCCATCTTCTCTCTAGGCATCTCTTGTGGCGTTTCATCACCCTTAGCTCCTCGGTAAACCAAGGAGCCAGGGTGGCTCGGCGCCACACGAGAGGCCGCAAGGGCGCGACCCGATCCAAGGCTCCCGTGGCCGCAATATTCCATGCGGCCACGAGGTCCTCCATCGGGGCGCGGGTCAGGGGTACAGGAAGTGGCCCAAGCACCGCCTGGAACCCATCTGGGTTCATCAGGCGCCTGGGGCGGAACCAGATTGGTGACTCAGGTTCCGCCTCCCCGCGGAGGGGAGCAGCGGTCGGAAAGTCGAGCTGGAGAAGTGAGTGGTCTGACCATGACAAGGGCGTGATGACTATATCCCCTATACCCAGATCACTCGTCCATTGGCCAGAGACAAAGATGAGATCCGGTGTGTGTCCACTCTCGTGGGTGGGGCCTTGAATTACTTGGGTCAGGTCCATGGCCGTCATGGAAGCCATGAACTCCCGAGCTACCTCGGATGATACGCCAACCGTTGGCAAGTTGAAGTCCCCCATGACTAAAAGTCTGGGGGTCTCAATTGCCACCGTAGCGATCACCTCTAGGAGCTCGGGCAGGGCTGCTGCTGCATAGCGAGGAGCCAGGTATACAACCAGCAAGCCCAACTGCCTCCCTAGGCCCCACTTCACGCAGAGGGACTCACAACCGGTGGTCTGTGGCACAATGGTTTCTCTCGGCTCAAGACCTTCTTTCACAATGACCGCTACCCCACCGCCCCTACCCAGGGCCCGGGGCTGATGAAAAGCGCGGTAACCTGGTGGGCAGATTTCAACGAGGGGAAGTCCTCCCTCGTGGCCCAACCAGGTCTCCGCAATCCCAACCAGGTCCGGCTCCCCCTCTGACACAAGGTCATTAATGAGGGGGGCTTTGTTGACAATGGGCCTGGCGTTGCAAAACATCAGCCGTAGGCCCTGGCTCTGTACTCCCTGACCACCTAGCCTGCGGGGGTTGTGGCACTTGACCGTTTGAAGCCAACGGCTACGTGCCGCCAACCGGGAGGATGGAACTTGTCTCCCCTCGGACCTGCCTCTCCCCACGACCCTCTGGATCGGTTGGCCCTCCGTCGGAACGACTCGTGTTTCCCCCCTCCTGTCGGATCCTTCCGCCTCCCTCCGCCGCCTGCTGGTCCGGCCCTTACTTTCATTAATACTGCTGGTCTCTGCCTGTCTAAACCCACCCCCCTCCCTGGTACCCCCTAAAAGAACCAATAATTTAGATACTAAAAACCCCCTAAGGCCGCGCTTCGCCCATCTCTCCGGATTAATGAATCCCTCATCAAGATGGGCCCTCGATAGAGCAGAGGGCCAAGCCTGTGAGAGCGGGGACTCTCGTAAAAACAAAAGATTTGCTCTGGAGTACATTGCGTTATAATAAATAATTAAAACTAATCATCAATATAAAACAAACCCTCTAAAATGCACATTCCTCAGATTTTGCGATACACATTTAAAGAAATGCTGACAATCATTCTCTGCTTTATTCTCATAAACACCCAGCTCCTGGGTCATAGAAGGAGTGCAAATTGCGATTGGAAACACACTGGTATGGCGGGGCTCTTGATGCTCTCTCTGAACTTAGGGGTTTTCTTCAAGACATTTCATTATCAATTTTGCACAGTGGAATTTATACACAAACCCTCTGAAATGCACATTCCTCAGATTTTGCGATACACATTTAAAGAAATGCTGACAAAAATCTGCATGCTAACAAAGATGTGCATGAATAAAAACAGTATTCAAAGCAGCATTCTGTAGGGAACAGACTTTGCTAGGAGCAAGTTGCTAGGGGGAAAAAGCATTAAAATGTACACATTAAGTAAAACTTCATGTCAAAAGGAGAAACACACACACAGAGACCACCCTAAAAATGCAACCTTTGCTGAACAAAGGCCTGTCGATGGATGTGTAACAGGAGAAACAGAACTTACAAAGAAGAAACTGCGATAAAAGGAAATGGAAACCTTTGTCCTGCTCTTCTCTGTGGGTGGCTTTAATGGCAGCCGCATCCGAAATGTCATAATTACAGTATCATCGGAAAGGCTTGGCAACCCCGATGTGATCCACTGTCTCCGTGACAATGATGTTGGACTTGTTTTGCCTTCAGGTCAGATCTATGTAGTGTCGTTCCTCTGCTTTTGTCCCCCCCCACAAACACCTGGCAGCTACAAAGAACATAGGCTGGATGGCAACAACCTTCCAGAAGATTCATCAGTGTGCCAGGAATTCTTTCAAGCAGGACCCAAAAGGCAGCTTCCCCAAGGGGAATGGAGTGAGGGAAAAACTACCCGGGAAATAGTAACTCATTTGCAATGAAGGAATCAGGTCAGACACAATTGCTCTTCTCTGTACATGGCAGCTTCCTGCAGGGAACATATTAAGCCTGACGGGCAGGGGAGGTGGGTGTAAGGAGAAAGAGATATCATCAGCATTATCCCCTCAAAACAAAGATGAGCCACTGGCTGTTTTTTCCCCCAAAAACAGGACTTCGAAAGATTTTCAGCAAGGTGGGAGCAAAGGAAAGAGGAGGAGGAGAAGTAAAAGATCTAAAGATTGAAGCAAGGAAATTATTTTCTGCAAAGCAATCAACTATCCTGTCTTTTGAATATTAACCTTTACTTTTGTCAAAGTTAAGCCGCACCTCTTTGGCTGCACATTTCCTGCACGGTTCAAGGTAATCCGGCCATCATAAACCAGAGACATATTGCTGATTAATTTCCAACATTACAATCCATACAGCCTCATTTTTGACATTGCTACAAGATGTCACCAATAATCATAATAAAAAGTCTGATGCTGTCATGTCCTTCGCCGTGGCACCAAAACGTAGTAAACTATGGCAGCCTTGACACGATCATCATTATAGTGGCTGAGCAATTAATTGTTCCA
The DNA here is from genome assembly GCA_039707465.1 of Rhabdophis nuchalis. NCBI lineage: Eukaryota > Metazoa > Chordata > Lepidosauria > Squamata > Natricidae > Rhabdophis > Rhabdophis nuchalis. The sequence continues at coordinate 68,707,694 of CM077646.1, forward strand.
TCTGCCAACCCTGCTTTGAAATTAAATAACTTGATCATCCTTGTGACAGTGTGCTCGCTACATTCTGTTGTAACATGTATAATGTTGCAATGATAGTAAATAATATATAATCACTGTAGTAGGATTAGCATCCCTTTAAAGATAAAAGATGCTCATTAATGCAATTGGGATTCAAAGTGTATTCTGGGTTTTATTAAGGCAAATCCTTGAACCCCCTTTATATTTTAATTCCAGAAAAGGAAGAATGGGAAAAAAGATGAGTAACCATAATAAATTATGCCATTTTGTCATGGTAAAAATCGGTGGTGGGATTCAAACTTTTTTTACTATTGGTTCTGTGGGTGTGGCTTGGTGGGCGTGGTAGGGCAAGGTTTACTGCAAAATCTCCATTCCCTCCCCACTCCAGGGGAAGGTTACTGAAAAATCTTCATTTCCTCCTGATCAGCTGGGATTCAGGAGGCAGAGAATAGATGGGGGCGGGGCCAGTCAGAGGTGGTATTTATCAGTTCTCTGAAATACTCAAAATTTCTGCTACTGGTTCTCCAGAACTGGTCAGAACCTGCTGAATATCACCTCCGGTAAAAATGCTAATGTGGATTGGAACATGACTGTATTTTCCCTTATTTTTTTTTTTTTAAAGACAATAGGTTACCTTAATGGCTGGAACTCTCTTCATTTAGCAAGTAAGAAGAACAAAGAATGCTCAGTTGCAATTTTAATTTGGGTTAAAGAAGCCTGAACACTTAAGACTGGAGTTTAACTCCAGTTAGTTAAAGTGGAAATAGCCTTAGAGAGGTTGTGCTTTCTCTCTTGAGTACTGTAATCTAATATGATTAGCAGTTGGGCTGCATGTTTTAAGAATCCACCAAGTCCCAATATAAAGCCATGCTTTATATTTGTAAATAAAAGAAAATAGCATTAACATTGTATAAGCCTTCCACGAACTCTCATTGCAAATGCAAAGTAATTTTTGTTTCTGCTTGAAGAAGTGGAGCGATTCACCTCTTTTTCATGGCAATAAAACATGAAATTGGAACTTTTCATGCATTGAATGAAGTAAGACAACAATATGGACATTCATGCCTCAGTTCATCTGTTTAGTCTCCAAGGTGCTACATCCCTTTTTGTCTCATATACTTTATTACACTGTTTATCGCCATTAGAAAGACCATATAATTAAATGGAATGCTAAGGTGCTGTTTTTGCTGCTTCCTCCAATATATAGGATACATAGAACATTTCTTGCAAAATTAACCCCATTATCCAGGGTACCCTTAAAGTCAATGTCTACCTGATCTTTGTTGAAATTAGGAAAACAAATTCCAATATAATATTGTAAAATTGTATTCAAGACAGCCAGTATTATTGATGTAAAGTTGGATGAAGAGGATTATAAAATCCTAGAGTGAACATGTGTAAAAAAAAAAAGAAACATACAATATAAGGATTGGAAAGGCTCTTGAAGATCATCTATTCTACTCCCTGCCCAGGATAGGAATCCCTTACACCTGTGATGGCGAACCTATGGCACATGTGCCACAGTTGGCACGCAGAGCCATATTTGCTGGCACGCTAGCTGTCAGCTCGGGCGCATATGCACGCGCTGGCCAGCTGGTTTTCAGCCTTCCGGAGGGCCGGGGGAGGCCATTTTTTGCCTTCTCCAGGTTTCAGGAAAACCTCCGGAGGCTGGGGAGATTTTTCCTGAATTTCTGGTTGGCCCATTGAGCCTGTTTTTCACATTCCCCAGCCTCCGGAGGCTTTCCTGAAACCTGGGGAGGGCAAAAAATGCCCCCAATGGACGAACCAGAAGTTTGGAAATAATCAATTTCCATCTTCCAGAGGGCCTCCGGGGGGCGGGAGAGTCCATTTTAACCCTCCCCAGGGTTCAGTAAAGCCTCTGGAGCCTGGGGAGGGGTCGTACGCAGGGAGGATTGAATTGGTGTGGGTATGCATGCGCATACGATAGCACACACGCAGACAATTTTGGCACACCATAAGAAAAAGGTTCGCCATCACTGCATTACACAACGTCCCTAAGAGAAGACCATATAGGTTCTGTTATGAAATATTTCCAGATGTCCAATCAAAATCTACTTCTCTATAATTTAAACCCATTATTTTTGGTTTTATCTTCCGGGACAACTCTGAACTACAGTTCTATCTCTTTTTCTACATAGCAACCCTTCAGACACTTGAAGACAATTATGATCTCTCCCCACCACTTCTTGCCTCCAACTTTTATCTATATTTCTCTCCTGGGCCTCTTATTACCTTGGTTGCTTTCCTATGGACAAACTCCAGTTTGCTAATATTGTTCCTAAAACTAAGTCCCCAGAACTAGATGTAGTATTCTTTATTGTCTGACCAATGCAGAACAGAGAAGAGCGATAAATTTTCTTGAAGTCGTTTTCACTCAAAGCACCACTCTTCCTAATGTAACAGAAATGATTTTTAAAAACATGACCTTTGCAGGTAGTAATCCATCTCTATCATACTCCACAACTTCCCATATATTGAATGCATAAAGAACCTCAACAAATGATTAAAGTGCATCAAAATACAAAATTTCAAGCCAAGATAGCTTGATTCTCTGGAAAGAGCTTTGTCACATTTTTTACCATATTTGCTTTTGGAAAATTCTTCTTAACATCTATGTGCTGCCTATTATGGATGATCAGGTTGCTTTAGATGTCAATATCTACCATAGTTTATTCTGACATTTCTGTTAATTTGACATTTACATGCAAAAATACTATTTATCACAAATAAAGGATAGAATAATGAGCTTAGCCCAATAGGTATTTACCAATTGTCACTGTAGGCTTCTAGATCATTGGGATTTTAGAAGTCTAGATTAATTAGCCCTGAAATCACTCAAAGCACAAATGATGAATGAAAGACCAAGTGCCTTACCCTCTCCCTGCTTTGTTCTCAAATTTTTTTGAGGTTACCGTGCCTTCCATCAGCCAAGGGCCCTAGGGAGGGGTGGGGGGGGTGGCGATTATCGTAAAGGAAGGTCTTGAACCGAAGGAGACCACAGTCCCTCAGACAACCGGGTGTGAATCTCTCTGCGTGAGATGGGGCCTAGGGAGGCAGTTGGGCGTGTTAGTTGTATACCTGGCTCCTCGCTATGCAACAACAGCCCTGCCCGAGCTCCTAGAGGTGATAGCCGAGGCGGCAGCTGAGACCCCCAGACTGGTAGTCATGGGGGACTTTAACTTGCCGTCGGCAGGCGAAGCCTCTGGAGCAGCTCGGGAGTTCATGGCCTCCATGATGGCCATGGACCTGACCCAGGTAGTTTTAGGCCCCACTCACGAGGGAGGAAACACACTGGATTTCATCTTTGTCTCGGGACAGTGGAGTTGTGATCTGGGAATAGGGGACCTAGCCATCACTCCCTTGTCATGGACAGATCACGCTCTCCTTCGGCTGGACTTTCCAATCGCTACACCTCACCGCGGGGAGGCGGAACCGGATATTCCTATATGGTTCCGCCCCAGGCTTCTAATGGACCCGGAAAGGTTCCAGAGGGAGCTTGGGCCAATTCCTGTGACCCTGCCCCGCGACTCGACTGAGGACCTAGTGGCCGCATGGTTAAGTGCGGCCGCGGGGGCCTTGGACCGAGTCGCGCCCTTGCGGCCTCTCTTGCGGCGGCGAATCACCCAGGCTCCTTGGTTTACCGAGGAGCTTCGGGGGATGAAACACCACAAGAGATGCCTAGAGAGCAGATGGAGATCCTCTCGCTCCGAAGCCGACCCAACACTAGTGAGAACCCATATTAGGGCTTACTTAGTGGCGATAAGGGTGGCCAAACGTGAGTATTGTGCCACCCTTATTGCATCCGCAGATAACCGCCCTGCCGCCCTGTTTGGGGTGACCCGCTTCCTCCTTCATCAGAGGCCGCGGGAAGCCCCTCTGCAAGGGCGAGCAGAGGAATTTGGGATTTATCTGCAGGAGAAAATCACTCGGATTCGGAATGAGCTACCCTCCATCGACAGTGGTCCTGTGGGACTGTCCGAGACTAGTCTTGAGGTTCCTTCTTGGGAGGAGTTTGACTTTGTTACCACCGTGGATATGGACAGGTTGTCAAGGAAACTTAGGGCGACCACATGTTTATTGGACCCGTGTCCCTCCTGGCTTGTACTGGCATCCTGGGAGACGACACGAGGCTGGCTCCAGGACATTGTCAACGCATCTTTGAGTGAGGGGTCCTTGCCTGCCGTCTTGAAAGAGGCGGTAGTGAGGCCCCTCCTCAAGAAGCCGTCCCTGGACCCAGCTTTATTAGAGAACTATCGTCCGGTCTCCAACCTTCACTTTTTGGTGAAGGTTGTCGAGAGTGTGGTAGCCCAACAGTTTCCGCGACACCTGGAGGAAGTTGATTATCTAGACCCGCGCCAGTCCGGCTTCCGACCCGGTCACAGCACCGAGACGGCATTGGTCGCGTTGGTTGATGATCTCTGGAGGGCGCGGGATAGAGGTTATTCCTCTATCCTAGTCCTATTAGACCTCTCGGCGGCTTTTGATACCATCGACCATGGTATCCTATTGCACCGACTGGGGGGGTTGGGGCTGGGAGGCACCGTTTTGCGGTGGTTCTCATCCTACCTCTCTGGTCGGTCGCAATATGTGTTGACGGGAGGGCAGAGGTCGACCTCGAGGCCTCTCTTATGTGGGGTTCCTCAGCGGTCGGTCCTCTCGCCCCTCCTTTTCAACACATATATGAAGCCGCTGGGTGAGATCATCCGTGTTTTTGGGGTGGAGTACCATCTGTACGCTGATGACATCCAGCTGTACATATCCACCCCAAACCACCCCAACGATGCCGCCGAAGTGCTGTCCCGGTGTTTGGAGGCCGTACGGATCTGGATGGGTGGTAACAAACTCAAGCTCAACCCTGCCAAGACTGAGTGGCTGTGGTTTCCGGCACCCCGGTTCAGCCAGATTACTCCAACTCTGGCCATTGGGGGCGAAACACTGGCCCCCGTGGAGAGGGCGCGCAATTTGGGTGTCCTCCTGGATTCCCGGCTGTCCATGGAGGACCATGTGGCGGCCGTGGCCAGGGGGGCGTTTCATCAGGTACGCCTGATGCGCCAATTGCGCCCCTTACTGGACCGGGCTGCCCTTCGCACAGTCACTCAAGCTCTCGTGACGTCCCGACTCGACTACTGTAATGCTCTCTACATGGGGCTTCCCTTGAGGTGCACTCGAAAGCTACAGCTAGTCCAAAACGCAGCCGCGCGGGTGATTATGGGAGCCACTAGATGCTCCCACATAACACCGATCCTGCGCAAGCTGCATTGGCTTCCTGTGGTTTTTCGAGTGCGCTTCAAGGTTTTGACAACTATCTTTAAAGCGCTCCATGGCTCGGGGCCTAGTTATATGCGAGACCGCCTCCTGCCCCATACATCCCTTAGACCGATACGCTCCCACAGAGAGGGCCTTCTCAGGGTGCCGTCGGCCGGACAATGCCGACTGGCGACACCGAGGGGAAGAGCCTTCTCTGTGGCGGGCCCAGCCCTTTGGAATGACCTACCCCCTGAATTACGTACCATCACCGACCTCCGCCTCTTCCGCCAATGTCTTAAGACATATTTGTTCCAACAAGCCGGCCTAGCCTAACCTCCCGTGGGGACTTTTAGGTAGTTTTAAATTGGGTTTTTAAAATTTGGTTTTAGCGCAGGATAGGTTATTTAATAGTTTTTTAAATTATATTTATTGTATTTTGTATGTTTTTAAATTTTCCTGTGCGCCGCCCTGGGTCCTTCGTGGAGAAGGGCGGGATATAAATTTAAATAAAATAAATAAATTGTCTTGTGATTTGTCCCTGCATCCAGTTGGCCAGGGTGAGCCAGAGGTGGCGACCCAGCTGGAGCTACCTGGCCACAGCAAGTTGCCCCAATCCACTTTCAAGAATAATTTACTTAAGAAGAAACATCAGCCCTGGCTTATGGGACATGGGGACAGGGACAACTCATTAGGGAGGTGAATCAAATAAAACAAATGATGCTGAAATAGAAGCCACCTGTGAGATTGGGCATATCTAAACTTGGAGATGTTTAGTATTGTCCAGCCCTTTTGATTTGAAGGGATCCCAGTTGGGAGGGTATGAAAGAGTCCTAAAAGTTGCAGGGAACACTCTTGGGGCACAATACCTTCAAGTTCCCATCCTATGGAGAGTCTACCATTGTCTTCCCCTCCCTGCAAGCTGTTCCCATTCTTGTGTCCCATTGGCCGTGGCTAATGTTTCTTCTGGTGAGATGTTTCTTCTAAACATCTCCAAGTTTAGATATGCTCAAACTCATTGTCCTGTGGCTTGAATTTCAGCATCACTTGTTTTACTTGATTCCCCTCCTTATGAATTGTCCCAACCTGATGTTTCTTCTGGTGGGGGGGGGGAGTCCCTCTGTTTAAATAAAGTGTTCTTGAAAGTAGAATGGGACAATTTGAGGTGCTTGTTCCCCTCCCTGTTTCATTCTCTCAAACTGTCTCAAGGTGGCAATTTCCCTCCCTGTGAGTTGTCCCCATCACACATCTCTTTGGCCAAGACTGATGTTCCTTCTCTTTCCCTTTTCTTCTTTTCTTTTTTAGTCTATTTCATTATTTTCTGCTTTGGAGTCAGTTTTTGACTGCTAACTGATAGCTGCTTAGACTAGTCCCTGCAGTTTTCTTGGCAAAGAGTTTTGGAAGTGGTTTGTCAGTTTCTTCTTCTCTGGCTGAGAAAGAGTGTCTGGCTTAAGGACATCCAGCTGGGTTCATGCCTAAAGCAGGTCTAGAACTCCCTCCTGGTATCTAGCCTGGAGCTCTAACTATTACACCAAACTGCTTTCCTATTTTCTATTTACTACAATATAAGAAGGTGAGAAGTTCATCTAGCTGGACATTTATCTAAAGTGATGGATCCTGCATATACAGCATGAAAAAAATAGAACTTTCCAAATCATATTTCTCCAAACAGTGCTATTCAGAGCTCTCTTAGCTCAGTTGCTTAATGGCAAACATTTCATTACCCAACTAGGTAACAACTTCAGTGCTCCTTATTTACATATATTAACTTGTCCTGTCAGAGGGGGTGTGGTTTCCTCCTTGGTATTTCCTTGATTGACTATTGTTTTCAATTTGCTTCTTTGCCTGGTGTTAATCCCTTCTTATCAGGGCATAGACTTCTGGGGAGAATGTATTCTGGTCTCTCCCCCCCTCCCCTTTTAGGTTTTTTATTGTCTCTATTAAATAGTTTGCAAATATGGCTTCCAACTTTGTTATTGTGTTATTCTATTGATGCTGATTTGTCTGAATGCTGAATTTCGAGGAATACCTTAACATTTTTGGATTTAGCTTGCTCTATGATTGAGTCTGTCCATGTGTTGTCATCTTGTCTTCTGACTGCTAATTGAGGTTCATGGATGTACTCCCCTAGTCTGTTGTTTGTTTGTTTTCTCTTGGGCTGCTTGGACTTCTGATTTACTTCAGAAGTTTTGTATTGATTTAATTGGTTTAAAGGTAAAGGTTCCCCTTGCACATATGTGCTAGTTGTTCCCAATGCTAGGGGGCAAGGCTCATCTCCATTCCTAAGCTGAAGAGCCAGCGCTGTCCAAAGATGTCTCCATGGTCATGTGGCTGGCATGACTAAACGCCAAAGGCGCATGGACCGCTGTTACCTTTCCACAAAAGGTGGTTCCTATTTTTCTACTTGCATTTTTACATGCTTTAAAACTGCTAGGTTGGCAGAAGTTGAGACAAGTAATGGTGGCTCACTCCATTATGCGGCACTAGGGATTCCAACCACCAAACTACCGACCTTTCTAATCAACAAGCTCAGCACCTTAGCCACTGACCCACCCTTTAATTGGTTTAGTTGACAATAATTCTAGCTTCCAATAGTTTTATTTCTATTCCACTTTAAATATGCTGCTGCTTGGCTATTAATCTAGAGTTAGCATAATAACAAAGCATGGGATGGTTTTCATTTTTGCACCGGAGGCATGATGCAGCCTTTCTGCCTCTCTCCTTTTCTTATTCAAATTATTTTTGATCAGGGGGACCCATGTTGATAAGATGAAAAAGGAATGGAAAGACTGCAGCTTGTTGCTGAATCTAGTAAGCAACTCTCTGAATCCTGCAACATCAACACCTTGGAAGCCCATAATCTAATCCAAACATCAAGAGCAAGACAGAAAAACTGTCTTCCGCCTAGGATTCACTGCTGCAATTTCCCTGCAAATTGGATGAAGTGAATCTGGTCTCTTATCCTAGCTGGGAGGTTGCTGTGAACCCACCCCAGTGGAATAGGATGATAGGCAGCCCTCCCATAATCATGTCTTTATAACGCATGCGGCATCAGCCAAGAGATTTAGACTGAAGCTGTATACTACACTGAAAAGTGCCCTGTGCTTGGCCTCCTTGCTTTCTATTCAGAATTGGTTTGAAGTCTTTCCTTTCCTTTTGCCCTTTCACTCTCAGTCTATTTTACAGAATACTCTCCTGAGTCTGAAGGCGGTCTTTATTTGAAGGCATAGCTTCAAACCTCTTCTGCAAGGGATGAATTCAGACTTAAGAGCTGCTGGTTCACATCCCTTGACTGCTCTTTGGGAGGGACGGAGGGAGGGAGGGAGAGAAAGATTAGGAAAAAAATGAGATAAAAGAAGAAAGGTTTATCAAATTAGCCTGTTTGCTGCCCCTCTGACTTTTCTCTCACTCTCTTTATGTAGGAAGTTAGCACCCACTTTTCCTAGAAAAATGAAATATTCTAGGGAATATTTAAAAAGGCAGAATGTTATATTTCCCTGGATGAAAAGAGGAGAAACATGTTTTTAAAGACAAAGCAGCTCCCTGCCTCCCCCCCTTCAGCTCCAGGGTGATGGGATTAAGATATGGCCATCAGGACGTGATAGGATTAGCCCTCTACCCATCTCACCACATGGCACCTGGGAAGATTGCATCACCCAGCAAGGCTCAACCAAGCCTGGGGCTCAGGACAGCCTATAGAGTTTCCCCTGCATGGCCCCAGGGGAGTCTGACAACCAATCAGCATACAAGCTCAAATTCAAAAGCCCAGAGAGGGTATAAAATCCAGGCATTCTCAACATCTCTTCCCTTTTTTTCCTTCACCCAACATCTTCAAGGCATATGATCCTGTCCACCATTAAAACCATCCTTCCAAGCAGCCTCCATAAATCCACTTGGAACTGAACTCAGAAGAAGATTTCTTTCAACGTTTATAAAAAGGCTTGACTATTCCAACTTGATGTATAAAATGTTTGCATTCCTCAGTCTGCTTTTCCTAGTATGAGCCAGCTCCCCTCTAGCCCCAAACCTCTGCTTCTGTTTCTTCCTTACCTCATGAAATATTGGCTCCTTTAAAAAAGAAATGCTGTTCAATACAATACAATAGCAGAGTTAGAAGGGACCTTGTAGGTCTTCTAGTCCAACCCCCTGCCTAGGCAGAAAACCCTACACCACCTCAGACAAATGGCTATCCAACATCTTCTTGAAGACTTCCAGTGTTGGGGCATTCACAACTTCTGGAGGTAAGATGTTCCACTGATTAATTGTTCTAACTGTCAGGAATTTTCTCTTCAGTTCTAAGTTGCTTCTCTCCTTGATTAGTTTCCACCTATTGCTTCTTGTTCTACCTTCAGGTGCTTTGAAGAATAGTTTACTCCCTCTTCTTTGTGACAACCCCTGAGATATTGGAACACTGCTATCATGTCTCCCCTACTCCTTCTTTTCATTAAACTAGACATACCCAGTTCCTGCAACTGTTCTTCATATGTTTTAGTCTCCAGTCCCCTAATCATCTTTGTTGCTCTTCTCTGCACTCTTTCTAGAGTCTCCACATATTTTCTACATTGTGGCAACCAAAGCTGAATGCAGTATTCCAAGTGTGGCCTTAACAAGACATTATAAAGTGGTATTAACACTTCACGTGATCTTGATTGTATCCCCCAGTTTATGCAGCCTAGAACTGTGTTGAGTATTTTGGCAGCTGCTGCATACTGCTGGTTTAAATGGTTGTCCACTAGGACTCCAAGATCCCTTTCAGTTACTACCTATACCAGCGATGGCGAACCTTTTTAGGCATATGCTCCTAAAGAATGCCTGCCATAAGAGGGAGAGCGCAGGAGGGGGTCGTGTGCCGGTGTGCCACACCCATAATGTAATGCATGCACCCCCAGTGACTTCCGGTTTGCTCGTAGCATCATTTTTAGTCCTCTGAAGCCTTCAGGGAAGCTCCTGAAGCATCCAGAGGGCCTCCAGGGAGCAGGGGGCCCTGTTTTTGCCCTCCCCAGGCTCATATAAAGCCTGGGGAGGGTGAAAAATGGCTTTAAAAACAGCTGAATCAGCTAGCCAGCGTCCATATGCGTGCTGGCCAGCTGACGTGGCAACGCCTCGCGTGCCCTGCCAAATGGCACATGTGCCATAGGTTCACCATCACTGACCTATACTGTACCTGTGTATTTCGTTTTTCTTGGCTAAATGTAGAACCTTACTCTTTTCACTGTTGAATTTCATTTTGTTCAGATGGATGACATATCTCTACAGGGCCCTCCTATGATGCTCACGTGTTAGTTGTATACCTGGCTCCTCGCTATGCAACAACAGCCCTGCCCAAGCTCCTAGAGGTGATAGCCGAGGCGGCGGTTGAGACCCCCAGACTTTTGGTCATGGGGGACTTTAACCTGCCGTCGGTAGGCAAAACCTCTGGTGCAGCTTGGGAGTTCATGGCTTCCATGGCAGCCATGGACCTGACCCAGGTAGTTTTGGGCCCTACCCACGAGGGTGGACACACCCTGGATCTCATCTTCGTCTCGGGACAGTGGAGTCGTGATCTGGGAATAGGGGATTTAGTCAACACACCCCTGTCATGGACAGATCACGCTCTCCTTCGGCTCGACTTTCCGATCGCTGCACCCCATCGCGGGGAGGCGGAACCGGATATTCCTATATGGTTCCGCCCCAGGCTTCTGATGGACCCGGTAAGGTTCCAAAGGGAGCTTGGGCCAATTCCTGTGGACTTGCCCCGCGACTCGACTGAGGACCTAGTGGCCGCATGGTTAAGTGCGGCCACGGGGGCCTTGGACCGAGTCGCGCCCGCGCGGCCTCTCTTGCGGCGAGGATCCACCCGGGCTCCTTGGTTCACCGAGGAGCTTAGGGAGATGAAGCGCCACAAGAGACGCCTAGAGAGCAGATGGAGATCCTCTCGCTCCGAAGCCGACCGAACACTAGTGAGAACCTACATTAGGACTTACCTGGTGGCGATAAGAGTGGCCAAACGTGAGTATTGTGCCACTCTTATTGCATCCGCAGATAACCGCCCTGCCGCCCTGTTTGGGGTGACCCGCTCCCTCCTTCAACAGAGGCCGCGGGAAGCCCCTCTACAGGGTCGAGCAGAGGAATTTGGGATTTATCTGCAGGAGAAAATCACTCGGATTCGGAGCGAGCTGCCCTCCATCGACAGTGGTCCAGCTGAGCGGTCCGAGGTTGCTCTTGAGACACCATCTTGGGAGGAGTTTGATTTTGTTACTACCGAGGATATGGACAAGTTGTCAAAGAGACTTAGGGCTACCACATGTTTATTGGACCCGTGTCCCTCCTGGCTTGTACTGGCATCCTGGGAGACGACACGAGGCTGGCTCCAGGGCATTGTCAACGCATCTTTGAGTGAGGGGTCCTTGCCTGCCGTCTTGAAAGAGGCGGTAGTAAGGCCCCTCCTCAAGAAGCCGTCCCTGGATCCAGCATTACTAGAGAACTATCGTCCCGTCTCCAACCTTCACTTTTTAGTGAAGGTTGTTGAGAGTGTGGTGGCCCAACAGTTTCCGCGACACTTGGAGGAAGTTGATTATCTAGACCCGCGCCAGTCCGGCTTCCGACCCGGGCATAGCACCGAGACGGCATTGGTCGCGTTGGTTGATGATTTCTGGAGGGCGCGGGATAAAGGATATTCCTCTATCCTAGTCCTATTAGACCTCTCAGCGGCTTTTGATACCATCGACCATGGTATCCTATTGCGCCGACTGGGGGGGTTGGGGCTGGGAGGCACCGTTCTACGGTGGTTCTCGTCTTACCTCTCTGGTCGGTCGCAATATGTGTTGGCAGGGGGGCAGAGGTCGGCCTCGAGGCCCCTCGTATGTGGGGTACCTCAAGGGTCGGTCCTCTCGCCCCTACTGTTCAACACATACCTGAAGCCGCTGGGCGAGATCATCCGTGGTTTTGGGGTGGGATATCATCTGTACGCTGATGATACTCAGTTGTACATATCCACCCCAGACCACCCCAACGATGCTGTCGAGGTCATGTCCCGGTGTTTGGAGGCCGTACGGATCTGGATGGGTAGTAACAAACTCAGGCTCAACCCGTCCAAGACTGAGTGGCTGTGGCTTCTGGCACCCCGGTTCAGCCAGATTATTCCAACTCTGGCCATTGGGGGCGAAACACCGGCCCCCGTGGAGAGGGCGCGCAATTTGGGTGTCCTCCTGGATTCCCGGCTGTCCATGGAGGACCATGTGGCGGCCGTGGCCAGGGGGGCTTTCCATCAGGTACGCCTGATGCGCCAATTGCGGCCCTTACTGGACCGGGCTGCCCTTCGCACAGTCACTCAGGCCCTCGTGACCTCTCGACTCGACTACTGTAATGCTCTCTACATGGGGCTTCCCTTGAGGTGCACTCGAAAGCTAGTTAGTCCAGAATGCAGCCGCGCGGGTGATTACGGGAGCGCCTAGACACTCCCACATAACACCTATCCTGCGCGAGCTGCACTGGCTTCCTGTGGTCTTTCGGGTGCGCTTCAAGGTTCTGACGACCATCTTTAAAGTGCTCCATGGCTCGGGGCCTAGTTATATGCGAGACCGCCTCCTGCCCCATACATCCCTCAGACCAATACGCTCCCACAGAGAGGGCCTCCTCAGGGTGCCGTCGGCCGGACAATGCCGACTGGCGACACCCAGGGGGAGAGCCTTCTCTGTGGCAGGTCCAGCCCTTTGGAACGACTTACCCCCTGAACTTTGCACCATCTCTGACCTCCGCCTCTTCCGCAAGTGTCTTAAGACACATTTGTTCCATCTAGCCGGCCTAGCGTAGCCCCCTATACTGACTTTTAGATAGTTTTTAAATTTGGGGATTTTAATCTGGTTTTAGCACAGGTTCTATTGAATTAGTTTTTTAAATTTTATATGATGTTTTGTATGTATTTTAATTTTCCTGTGCGCCGCCCTGGGTCTGTTTGGAGAAGGGCGGGGTATAAATTGAATAAATATATAATATAGTAATTTACCCCTGAGGGACTATTAGTCTCAATAGAAAAGAAGGTTGCTTATTTCAACCCTCTTGGAAGAGATACCCATTCTCATTCAAAACCAGTTTAAAAATTAAAGACTAATTCTAAGAACAATGGACAAATTGTTTGGCCAAAACTAACCATTGCATCCAAAGGTCCCTTTTGGAGTGAAATTGTAACTTTTCTGCTAGAGCTTGATAATTATTTATAATCTGCAAACAGTTTCCCTTCCTTTCCCTTCCTCTTTCCTTCCTACCTTTCCTCCCCTCCCCTCTTACTCTCCCTGTCCACCAGTAACTCTGCATGGAAAATTGTACCATGGCAGGAACAGAAATGAACAAGGAGGAAAATGTCTTCATTTGCCCCAGAAAAATAATCATAGAGAATTAAAAGAATAATTTCTAAGCCCGTTCCAGAATTGGCTTTGTAGAAGATTCTTTTCAATTATTGTCCTGGAGTTTGTTTCACGTACTCCAGAAATGCTCTTTTTATTTCTCATTTATTCTTGCCTGTCATATCCTTAATGCTATTTTCTACTTTACCTTAAAGCAGAAGTATAGTGCACCTCTATAAGCAGCGGACTTAAAGATCTGTTGGCTTTGTTCGGTTTTGTTGTCTTTACGGATTATTCACAATCCTGAATAATCTGACCAAAATGGAGACTTCGCTAAGCAGTTCCCTTAAGCAAACCTCTTAAAGGATTCTGCTTTTAACAGTATCAGTTTATCTAGCTTCACGATGTAGAAGTGGATAAGAAGTACTTTACAATCCTAAATATAGAAATGCCAGCTATTGAGCCATGTACAGTATATGCAAGAGTCTAATGCTAATTTTTGAATGATGTAGTGGGGAAAGAAAGATACAATTCAAATAAGCCACAGATGTACAAATATTAAAAAGGGAACCTAGCCAAGATAAAATGGCGACCTGATTAATAAATACCTGTCTTCATTGGATGGAATAGTGCATGACCCAAAATATAGATGTGCTATTTTGGAAATGTTTTTAGATCCAATAGATCAGCATATTCTTTTTCTCTTGCCCTTCAGCAACTCTATTGAAAAGAACTGACCTATCAGGATTGAGGGCTATTAGCAATAACATAATATCTAAGTTATTGTTACTTATTAGTTTATGTTTGCTAGGCACGCTAATTCTGTGCCCACCCCAGAGCTGCAAAAATGTTTCCTCCCAATGCTGCTTTTTCTCTTATCTGTGTGTGGATGGAGTGAACCTATAATAAAAATCAAGATTTATTAGCCCTTTCCTGGGGTCCCCAAGGCTCGGGAGAGAAGATTATTGGAGTTACCACATCAGACAGTCAATGTTCTTGCAACAGTCATAAAACTTCCATTAGATGCTGATGGGAGGAGGGACTGGAGAGATATTTACTCTTATAACCGCTGCAAAGGCCTGAAGTCAAAACCAGAGATATTGGCTCACTTCACGCTGCTTTGATTTTGCTGTGTATGAAATAAATAATGTAGAATTAAAGTGAATCCCAATAAAAAAAAGAGAGCAGAAAATATGTCCAAGATATTGACGATCCTATTTCTCAAATGGCAGATTATTGAACCTTGTAGCGTTTGTTGCACACACAAAAATAGAAAAAAAGGTGTTGCCTTTTTCTTTTTAATAAATGCACACAATGGATGTTTTCAGGAGAGGAATTTAATATGTTATTTATAAGGTTTATTATCTAAACAGCTGGGCCTTTGCAATGAGATACGTATCTTCCTAATAATGTCACAAATTGCCAGGCTCCCCATTGAGCTGATTTCAAGGATGCAGGATCAGTGCTGTTAATAATGATTCAGTCAGATCAGAATTCATCTACATTCAGAGGGGAAGGAATGAACAATATGCAAGGTAACATTAGTAAAGATTTTAGTGTGCATGTCACCTATTCTGCCCAAGCAGGGCAAAGTAGGTGACATTAACAATATTAATTGGACAAAGTAGAAAATGGACAAAGTAGAAAAGGAAAAACTAGGGGGCACTCCATGAAACCTTTGGAAGCTAGACCTCAAACAAATAAGAGGAAGTACATTTTCACCCAGAGGATCACTGGTCTATGGAACTCCCTGCCAGAAGAAGTGGTGACAGCTGTCAGCCTCGACACCTTTAAGAAAGGATTAGACGAGTTCATGGAAAACAAGGGTATCCATGGCTATCATTATGGATGCCTAAGGACACCCTCCGGGTTGGAGAGATAGGCAGGATATTTCTCAATGCCATTTGCAGGGAATCATAAGCAGGTGAAGACATCTGCTTGGGAAGACCCTGAAGCAAATGGTGAGCCACTGTGTGAGACAGAATGCTGGACCAGATGGACTATGGCCTGTTCCAGCAAGGCTGTTCTTATGTTCTTATGTTCTTATGTAATTATTAATGATTTTGTGGGTGTGAGAAGCCTGTATAATTTCATTTGTAGAAACAATAAGTCAGGTTTGGCTGATTTGGTTGCTTATCTTCAAGATTTTAAATTTATGAACAACTGGGCAAGGATCCAATTTGAATTGCACATTTCGGATCCAAAAAGGCATGATTCAATAAAGATTTGTTATTTAAGGGCAAACTGATTTGATTTCAACTTCAGATTCAAGATCTGATTCCAAAAAAGATGAAGTCAACTGGATACATTGGCTAAATGTAAAATGACTAAAATGACTTATTTGTTATTCATTTGTTTATAGAATGTGATAACACAATGGATATTGATATCATTATCCTGGGTCAAGGCAAACACCAACCTACCGACCCTTCACAATGATTGAGCTGAAAATGACCATCACTTATTTTTACAAATAAGTATAAAATATAAGTATAGAAATAAGTATAGAAATAGAAATAAAAGTAATTAATTCCAGCTACTGTATGAAACTTGCAAAGGACATTTTGGTGAGAGAGGTAGCACATACATTAAATTAAATTAATAAATGAATATTGGACTAGAGGTCAGATTTTCCATTACTACAGTGCAGTGTATCTCAACCAACATAACTTTAAGATGTGAGGACTTCAACTCCCAGAATTCCACATGCTGGCTGGGCCAATTCTGGGAGTTGAAGTCCACACATCTCAAAGTTGTGGTGGTTGAGTAATGGGTGCTGAGTAATGGGTTGAGTAATGGGTCACTGAGCATGGGTGCTCCAACTTCTGCCTGACTTGCTAAAGAAAGAAATGTGCATGACTACCAAAAGAACTTTATCAGCCAAACAGCTTCTCCTCCTGGTGTGAAACTGGCTTCTAGTAGGCCTGTGGGAAGTTGTCACCCTTTGTTTTAATGAAGCATGTTGTCCTCTTTTCAAGTTACACCTTTTCCCCAATTGATGTGCAATGATGGTGTTACAGAGGCGTGGTGGTACAGTGGTTAGAATGAAGTACTGCTGGCTAACTCGCTGCTCACTCCAGAGGTTTGATCCTGACCAGCTCAAAGTTGACTCATCCTTCCATCCTTCCAAGGTTGGTAAAATGAGGACCCAGATTGTTGGGGGCAATATGCTGACTGTGTAAATCACTTAGAGAGGGCTGTAAAGCCCTGTGAAGTTGTATATAAGTCTAAGTACTATTGCTATTGCTGCAAACTACCCCGAGCATATATACCAGTATAACAGATGTCCATATTTATTGTTGGAAGATGTTGCAGAAATGTGGCAAAGATAAGACAACATGGAAAAGGGCACTTTACTAAAAGAAGGCTTCAAACTGTTCAATAGTTACCTTGCATGTTTCATAGCTATTCAGATCAATGGTTGTTCTTCTGTGGATACAGCAGTGTCATAAACTAAGATTATCCTGCCAATGAAGCTGGGAACTTTGATGTTTTTTCAGTGACATCAATAGAATGCTGTCATGGGGCTCTAGAATTGAATATGACAAGTTCCAGATATTCATAATCCCAGCTCAAAAAACACATTCTATTTCATTAATAAAGGTTATTAACACTGTCATAGGATTTATGGAAGTGCTGAAGTGGGAGCCAATCCATGAAGCTTATTGGCAGAGATGTTGAGTGAATTTTCAATGGCAACCTTTAGCATTTAGACCTCAATCAATATTTTAATGGAAACTGTCCTCCTCACGTTTTGCTGCTCAAGTATTTTTCTCCACAGTACTTACAAGACAAATTGTGTTTTGGAAGTGCCTTTTTTCAAAGAATATGAACTTTTAAAAAGTCAGAATCTAATCCTTGTTGTTAGTTTCTGAGTCGCTGACAGTGAATAACTGCAGACAGAAGTAGAAGGCAAGCATTCTGTGGGTAAGGTGTCAAAAATTCAAAATGGCGTCTGTGTTGCATATGAAGAAGGAACAGGACTTCTATCTCTTAGTTGCAGCCATCATTTTAACTATTTTTGACCCCATGGGGATCATATGCATCCCCGGTTGGAAGAATGGTCTCAGTGAATACTCCACTATCTTACAGTAGATGCTCTCAGAGGACTCTTGCTTAACAGGCATTGTAAAAACCTCATTCCCCCACCCCACTGCTCAAAACGTTACTTCAGCAACATTTGAAGACCCACAAATTGATTAATTCTGTTCAAGAAAGGAGATATAAGTGCAAATCTTACACCACTTTGGAGACCTTTGGACCAAAAGATAAAATAGAAAGATTTCAAGCAAGTCAGATAAGATTTCAAGCAACTCCAGAGCTGCAGTTCTGGATGCAGAGAATTACTAAGAAGAGCAGCATGTTTCCAGAGTTTGGTGCAACTCAAACTGCCACTATGTAAGATGCAATCTTGATTCATCTGACTGCTAACTCAGTGGTATTTGCCTTTATTAAATTTAAAAATTCCCAATGTATTTTAATGACTTCTACAAGAGTCTATTCAGACTCTATGACTGTTCAGTGTTGCTGATGACACTCTTTGTAACTATTGGCCTGAATCAATTTATAGGATTTCCATGACAGAATTAAACCATAGCTTTATATATCTATATATTGATATTCATTATTGTAACTTTAAATGCTAGTGAGCTGACTAATGTAACGTCAAGAACCACTATCCACCTGTATTACCAAGGGGCCATTTTTACCTTCTCTTTAAAGTAACTCCAACATCTGGAGAGGTTAGCATTTGGTAATAGTAAACTTAATTTTATAAAGTAAGTTTAGTAGTGAGATAGTAAAGAGTAATTTTGTCAATAGGGGCTGTTCTACAATAGGTCTCCAAGTGACATTCTGAATTTACCATGGGTGAAAAGCATAGGAACAAAAGCAAGGTGCTTTCAGGGTAGGACAGCTGAATTTGGAGCTCTTGTTCTAACTGCTTCTAATTCAGGCTCAAGCACCGCAAACAGAATCCCTTAACTAAACCACTCAGGACCCTTGGCAGTTATATGTCCTTCTTTGTTCTCATTTATCCTACTGAAATGCTGCCAGGATCTGTCCAGACCAAGAGGTCTCCTTTGCTTATTGGGTTTTTTTTGGGGGGGGGGGAGGGAGGGGAGACAAAATAAATAAATAATGAAGCAAATGAAACCCAGCTATTATGACACGAGATGCAATCTTTGTGATCTCAGGGTGCTTTGGAAACCACAGATGGAGTTGGGGAGGCTGCAGTCAGAGTGCTGCAGGAGCTAAATCTAATTATGTTCTTCAATTTGCATAATTACCTAAGCAAGCAGAAGCATTACGCTGAGCTGCAGGACCAAACCATTACAAAACTGTATTAAATCTCACACAAGAATTTGTACGAGCCCTTCAAATGCTACCCTATTATGCATGGTTATTTGTAACCTTCTACTATTCCTTTTGGAGGAAAAAAAACACAAAATGTAGCGCTTTAACAAATACCATGAACAAAATAAACCAGTCCAGGCCAAAGCCTAAATCAGCCTTCCTCGTTCAAGGCAGATAAACTGGGCAGCTATCCTCTTCATCCTGTGTTAACAAAGACCATGCTGGTTGAGGATAGCTGGAGTTGTAGTCTGATCCTTCTAAAAGGTACCAAGCTCAGGGAAGATTTAAGCTAATAAAAGTAAATCAAAAGAAGGAAGAAAGTTGCCCTTGGCATTTTTTTAAAATCAGGAAATCAAAAGAGTGAAATACTTTGTGGTTTCCCCTCAAGATGCATTTTCCTAGTTAGCCATGGATGTTGGCCTTAATAGGCTTTAGTTTTAGTACTTGAATTGTTGGTAAGAGTCCTGAAATGCCCTGAGGTTTCTATTTTGCTCCGGGTATGTGACATGCAGGAACAGAAATATACTGTCAAAGGCAGGTGTTATTCTATTGCCTTTTAAAATGACATTGCAATCTATCAATCTTAATGGATAGCTTCTTTTACAGCTGCTACCAAAAAAAAAACCCTGCATGCAATGAATGAATCTTTTTTTAACTGTCCACTTTTAATTTTCTTTTCTAGCCTTATTATTGCTAGTAAATCTATGTAGCATTTTTTGTGTCTCTCTCCCACCCCCCATCTCATCTGATCTTATTGCATCCAGTAAAATCTTTTTATTCTTGTTTGTACCTTCGAATCACATGATTCTACCTATACAGATGAGGAGTCATTGTTCACCAAATCTTTTTCTATTGGGTTAATGTCTCCAGCCTTACTGGGATCATCCATCATTTAGGCATTATTGCCCTTGAACCATAGTAGTTGCTTTGCCTCTTTCTTTTAACATGCATGAATAAATAGCCCTGGTCTGTCAGCTTTGCGACAGATGCCAAGAAGCCCAGAGCTCTGTTGCTCCAGTATGTAAGTCACTTTCTCCAACATTGCAGATGTGTTCCAGATGTGATTTACAGAGTCGGCAAAAAAAAAAAGGAGGAAAGTGCTTAAAAGACTCATTGTCGTTTTCTAATATCGATACACACTGGAAAATAGTGTATTTTAAAATGTGTATTCAAAGTTCAGATTTAGACTTTTACTTCATTTGCTTATTTATTTTGCAGTTTTTTTTATTGTTTTACTGTGTTTTCAAATTGTTTTCCTTGTTTTAAAATTTTAGAATTGTAAGCCACCCTGGGTCACTTGGTTGATTGGGCAACTGTGGAAATTAAATGAGTGAATGAATGAACGAATGAATTGAAGATAATGGGAAAATAGATGAAAGTTAATTTTAATGATGGAATTTGTATAATTCCACAGGTGACACTGATTCACACTTTACACAAGTTACTTCAGCATTTTATTTTTTGTGACACACACACACACACTATAGAAAAATTCATCAGCTTTGCCTCAGACCAACGTCATAACGAAGTTCTCCATACAATAGAATATGAGGAATTTTTTCCTACAAGTTCCCAAAAATTACATTTCTATGTAACAGATTTTTTATTTAAAGAGTATTATCAAGCTTATTTGGAATTACTTCAGATTTTTTTTTCTTTTTAGGATCTTTTTTAGGTTCTTACCACACATCTTTTCTTCACTCTGAAGCCACCTTGGCTGCCCACAACATCTATTTTGAGAAAACTCAAACGAATGAATTCTCTCCTGATGTCTTTATGGAGGATTTACTGGTAAATAAAGTATGGGAAACAAGAAGGATGGATATAGTAGAGCAGTGATGGCAAACCTTATTGGCACCAAGTGCCGAAAGGTTCATGTGGAAATGTCATGCATGTGCATGCACGCTTGTTGAGGCTGTGCTACCAAAAAGTCAAACTTTTGGGTTCTAGCGCACATGCACCTCCAACTATCAGCTAGCCAGTGCACATGCACACACCAGTTTTTGGCACTGCTGCACGCATGAAGGGATTGCGGTCTGGAAAAGCCAAACTTCCGGGTTCTGGTGCATATGCACACCTGACAATCAGCTGGCCGGTGTGCATGTGCACACCAGATTTCTGGCATTGCCACATGTATGAAGGACAGCTGATCATTGTGCGTGCATGCACGCTAGAAACCCAGAAGACAAACAGGCAAGGCCATGCATGCCATGTGATATGACTCCACATGTCACGTGTGCCATAGCTTCGCCATCACAGTAGTAGAGAAATGCTTGTACAATGAAAGAGAAGATATTAAATTACATACATACTCATCCCTCTTGACTGCCTTGAAACTAAATCCAAGAATTGACTGCTGGGAAAATATGTCTGGGGTGCATTTAATATGAACTCTTTGAAATTTGTCATGTCCGTAACTATATCAAATTTAACACACAGAGTGAAGGACATAATTAAAAATGCTTACTTAGAGGTCTGAAGCCTCTACAATTAATTCATATCCCAGGCACAGTGTTAGAGCTTAAACGAATAAGTTTTTAAAGTCATTAGCAGGATTGTCACATTCAGCTGTGTTTCATTTGCTTTTGTATTTGTTTTAATTGTCTGATTCTAGCAGGAGCAAACTGCATATAGTGGCTCATTCCAAAGCCTAAAATAATGGTGGTTCAGTATGATATGTGAATCCATCCCACTGAAATTCTTTGATAATGTTGATCTGAGAATGGTTAAGAACACAAGATTGCCAATGTCTGGTGATAGATATGGAAGGAGGAGGAGGGGGGAGAAGAAGAAGAAGGAGAAGAAGGAGAAGAAAGAGAAGGAGGAGGAGGAGGAGGAGGAGGAGGAGGAGGAGAAGGAGAAGGAGAAGGAGAAGGAGGAGAAGGAGAAGGAGAAGGAGAAGGAGAAGGAGAAGGAGAAGGAGAAGGAGAAGGAGAAGGAGAAGGAGAAGGAGAAGAAGAAGAAGAAAACACAAGGTAGCCAAAATGAGTTTTAATGCACTGAGAAGAAAAACACTAGTTGGTAGGGGGGAAACAAAGACCTTCAGAAGTAAAATATTTGAAAAAAGAATTTTAAAGAAGACGTAGTTGTTTATCCAGCAGCTAAAATGAGCAGCTAAATTAACTCAACTTTTCGTTTCAAAGTTCCACTTGTATCAATTCAGCAAACATCTTTTAGATGCTTTTTCTGTTGTCAGAAATGAGGGCTAAAATTAGTTATACACCATAGACTTTTTAATGAATTAATTCATGCTGTCTTTGCAGAAAACATATGGCCAGGCCAAGATCCAGATGGATTTGGACTGCTGAGGTAGTAAGTTACAATCTCTCTGCCAGAATGAGGTCCCAATTACAAAGAGTAAGTTACCAGGTAGAACAGGTTGCAGAAGTCCCTGCTAGGGAAAAGGGATGTGGCATGCCATTGCCATGCTTAATATATTCTGTCCCCCCCCTTCCCAAGTAGCAGCATATGGGGGGAAAAAACTAATGCCATTTCTGCCACATTCATCCCTTGGGTTCATGAAGCATTTTCTGTTCACTGTAAGCCTTTTTAATATGAGTGATTCATCTTTGATAGCATAATTTGTTGTTACTGTATATACTTATGGATAAACTGTGAATTTTAGGTTCCAAAATACACCTCCCACCCGGTGGGTAATTTTATTCACAAATTACCAATGAGTATATATAGTTGTGTTTTCCGTTAGCTTTTTGAAAGTACCTGTATATCCCACACATACTTGTGGATAAGTCTATCTGTGGATAAATCCAAAAATGCCACCTGCAGATAAGCTATTTGTAAAAATTAAAACATACAAAACTTTTCAGGGTTGGCTTGTCTATAAGTATTGCATTTTCATGCTATTTTGATTTAAAAATTGAGGGTTTGCTCATTTGCAGATGGGCTTATCTGCAAGTATATACAATCCTCCACTAAGGGCAGGTGGGTGGGAGGGCAGGCAGGCACTGATGAAAGCCCCAGAATGCACAAAGTAGCAGCTTTCTGGTTTGTGGATCAGTTGAGGCTAAGACTTCTAGCATGTTCTACCATGGACAGCTCCCCACCCAATCTGAGCACATATTGGTGTGTGGGTAAATTTGCCATGTTATGAACAGGAGAAACTTGCTACAAATCTCAGTTTATGTGGTGGCAACTTCCTCCCTGTCGGTTAATGATGAAGTCCAGAGGACACAGACCTGTTTATAAACATTTTGAATTCTGACACCATCCTAAACAATATGTAGTTCAGTTCTGACTTTGTATATTTTTTTCTCAATCTATCCATTGTGGTTTGTATACAAAGTTTATGGTTTAATATGTGAACTCGTCTCAGCATTTTTTTTAAATAAACTCTGTGTAATATTTTTTGAAATTGAGTGATGATAGTCCAACTGATGTCTCAGAAATATCTGGGTGATCAAAAAGTCATGATTGATAAATTTGGTGTATTTTATTTTGTATGTGTAGCATTATTCTTCTATTTTTCCCTCACAATAGCCCTTTACATTTAGTCATGGTGGCGAAATGATGTTGACTGGTTCAAAATCTTCCAAAACTTTATGGTTGAGTTCGAATTTGATTTGGGTCTTCCTTGATCAGCCCCCTAACTCACACACTGCAATGGCCTTCTAATACCAGTCTAGCTTAGCAAGGTCATTCTAGTCTTGCCATCAAGCATGTCTTAGTCTGTAGGATTTGATGATGGGCTTCTAAGAGAAAGCAATGCAAAATAAAGCAACCATACATATTCTCCTATGATCTAATTAAGCCACATAGTCTTCTTGCTAATTTTATTTCTTTACAGAATTCACATGTCAAATTCATGCAGCGTTTTTTAGATAATGAGAATGTGCCTATCTGGGGGAAGACAGAAAACAAGTCTAGTAAAATGTCACTTTAGCTCTGGCAATTTTCAGACCCATATTAATTTATTACAGCCTCTAGGGGACATTTGGTTTCAAAGCTATTACATCCAACACTTGCTTGCTTTATTGAAAGGTGACAAACTGAAAAACAAAATAGAAAAACCCGACAACCCCCCATACACATACACACAAATCTCTAGTGTTTGGGGAGGGGGACGAATCAAAACCTTAGTAATTTACCATACACATAACAGAAAATGTGAATGTAATTAAATGGAAATACTATAAGAAATTATTTTTCTGCCTGCCATTTTTGAAAGTAATGCCATTGTGCAAATAATCATCTTTATTGTAGCGCATAATGAAGGTGAAATGTTTCTTTCCAAAAACTAAATTCTTTGGTTTATTTATTCAATTTCTATAGACATCCAACTCAACCAAGTGACTTTGGGCAGTTTTGGAAGTATAGTCCCTTCGGCCGATTCGCTCATACAGAGAGGGACTTCTCCGGGTGCCGTCCACTAGGCAATGCCAGTGGGCGATGCCCAGGGGAAGGGCCTTCTCTGTGATGGGCCTGACCTCCTGGAACGACCTACCCCCGGATATTAGAACGACCATGGACCTCTGCACCTTCCGCTAAAAAGTAAAAACTTATTTATTCCATCAGGCCGGTTTGGCCTAATCAACACTTCTTGCCCCAGTCTGGTTTTTTGCAAATTATCGATTTGATTTTAATGGGTTATAATTTTAATGTTTTAAATTCGTGTACAGGGTAATTTAATTTGTTTTTAACTTTGTATGTCTTGTATGTTTTTAGATAGTTTTTAAATTTTCCTGTACACCGCCCCGAGTCCCTTCGGGGAGAGGGGGGCGGTTTATAAATGTAATAAATTATTATTATTATTATTATTATTATTATTATTAATTATTATTAGTGAATCAATTGTAACATAGTCTATACCTTTCCCTTTGAATTTAAAGTGGAGATTTTTAATCAGAAAAACTCTTTGGCACATTCAGGTCAAGAAGATACTAAAACTGTCCTATCCCTTTCTGGATAACTTGGTATACCAGCTTCTTGTTAAATAAGTTATTAGTTAGATTTGACTTCAGTTGATCTCTAAAAAATTCAGTCTATTGTTAATATGAGGTCATGATCTCTTCTACTTCAATGAACATCTTCCCTAGTAACAAATTAGTTTGACTAAATGTAGCTTGATGGCTGACATTGCCTACTGGATAATTTGTATATCCATTGTTTCTGATGGTTAAGATACCAGCAGTGATCAAAGGATTTGGATAAACACATTAACACCCTTTTAAATTCTATAGACATAAAGAGTAGATTCAATCTATGACATGTTGCATGCTATTACTTGTTCCATGTATGGGTATTGTTAATGAGAAATGGGATATGGAGGAGAAATTGAACATACACAGTGGCCAATATCAGATCATATATTTATTTATCACATACTGTATGTACTTTAC
This sequence comes from Rhabdophis nuchalis, assembly GCA_039707465.1. Classification (NCBI taxonomy): domain Eukaryota; kingdom Metazoa; phylum Chordata; class Lepidosauria; order Squamata; family Natricidae; genus Rhabdophis; species Rhabdophis nuchalis. The sequence goes on from CM077646.1 coordinate 68,733,009, forward strand.
CATAGATTTCTTACACTGTATTCTTGTTTAAGGTGAAAGGTGAGTCGTAATCTCACTTTATTATCAGATAGAAGTGCAAGGTCTCAATTGAGTGTCACAGCTGAATCCGGTCAAATCTAAGACAGGGATGCAGCATTGTGGCCTTCCAAATATTGTTCAACTCCCATCAGCCTTAGTCAGTTCTACTTATAGTGAGAATGAGAACAGCTGCTGCCACACGATGTACCAAAGGCTATAGGTGTCCACAACTTAGCAGGGGATTTTAAGATTTCAAGTGAAAATGGTAGTTTTAGTATTGTATATACTGATGCATAGAATGTCTCAGGTTTCAGCCAGAATTCCATCCCCCCCGCTTTTTTTTTTCTTCAGTTCTGTTCTAAGCATCTATATGGATGTGATTGCTCTTTGCTAGATGTTTCCCCATATTAATTTGATCTCTTGAAAAACTTCAGTGTTTCACAAATTTTGAAAACACATTGCTTTTGAAAAGATTAAGGCTCCTTGGTGTAAGATCAATGTATAAGGAAGGATGGTAATTTTTTCCAAGTGCTGGACATCATTGTATGGCTTTGAAGGAGATTGTGGTTGCCAAAAACAAAACAAAAAATCCATGTCTTAATTTAACCCTTACTATTTCATATCATCTGTCAAATGCTTAAACCACCCCTCAAGGAAAACAACCCCTTAATATATAAAAATATTAGTATTTCTATATTGCTGCTAAAAATCCCATAAGACCCCATGTAAGAATATCACGAAGGTGGTGATAATGATAATTTAACTATTTCATTTGTTTGTTTGCTGTATCTTGTCTTAGCTGTCCATGCCTCTCTGCCCTATCAGCTCACCAAACTTGCTATGCTTCCCGCACATCAGTCTGACAACAACTTTTATTTTCTTTCCAAAGTCTTGAGGTGTTTTATTTCTGCAGAACAAGGTAAGGAGATCTGCAATATTTGCTGGGAATGGAGCTCCAGATGTTTTAGAAAGATAAGATGTTTTATGGAAAGAAATAAGCTCCTTTATGGGATGATTGATGATAATAAGGAAGATACTTTTGGGATGTGGTTTGCTGTATAATGTATGCAATCCACTTGGCTATATCTGTATTGAACATCTGTAACTGCATTAAATTCAGACCAGCATGAATATTTGTGCTAAATAAACAAATAAATAAATAACAATAACCTTCCAATCTCATTATACTATTTCTTTGTTTTCTTCTTTCCACGGCCAGCCCCTTTTTTCTTCTCTTCTACTTCTACCTTCTCTTCAACAACAGGCTCTTGCTCTTCTTCACATTCCTTAATACTGGTAGTATAAAGACTGGATATGGAGAAAAAAATCAAAAATAAAAGTTTGATTGGTCAGCAAAGTCATAGATAATCACAACTTTAATAAGTGTTCCATTTTCATGTTTCTCATATGGACACTAGCATCCATTTAAAGACCATACTCTGTATGGAGCTTAGCAGAGCTTCTTATTAGATACTAGAGTTTAGTCTCCTAATCATTCCAGGGCTGATGTGCAAAGATTTTACAACATGGGGGGGGGGGGAGAAACCACATTAAAATAGTATGTATTATATCCAAGTATTAAAGTGGAGAAAGGGAGAAAGGAAGGAAGTTAAAGAAACTCTAAAATTCCGTAAATCCATGGATATGGTAAAATGACAACTAAGAAATAAATATAAGCTACAATTTCAGAATATTTTTAAAAACCAGAGAAAAAAATAAATAGCTTTGTTTTAAAAACAGAAAGAAAGTTATAAAAAATAGATAAGCAATGACTGGTTAAATGTTTTTAAAATGGAAGCTGGATGGACTACGTTTCAATTAACAAGTGATAATAATGCCCTTTAAAGCTTGTGAAAAGCCAAAGTTTCCTATTTGATAGCCTCCTTCAATAAATGCCTGCCCTTTTTTTTGTTCTCAGGTTGCCACCTTGTAGCATAAAACTGAAGACAAGTCTCAACAGCAAAATGAATTATGAAAAGCAGGTAGATACAAATTTAATTTGCATAATTTACTGTGAATGCATAACCTGAGTTTTGCTAGAAAGTGCAAGCAACACTATATTCAAAGGGCATTCAGCAGGTTTAAGTGGCAAGTTCTATACATTTAGCTTGGGGGGGAAATCCATTAATTTAATAGAATTGATTTCTGAGAATCTAATTATGGATACAGTATATTCCAGATTATTACACTTCCCAAAGCAATTCTTAGGTCAGGAATGATCAAACTTTCAGGTACCACTGAATCTGAAATACTTAAGCATCAAAATAATTCTGAAAGATTACTGCACCACTTATTTCTGTGAAAAAATTCTGAGGGAAGCAAACGGACTTGTTCTGACTTCCCATAGCTTCTTGTGGCCACAATCCTGGAAACTGTTCAAGTAGTGTTCCATATGTAGCATAAACATTTGGTGTTTCAAATTGGAATGTTTTGGTTCAGGATCCTAAACAAAGGATATTCTTATTGCCATTAACACTATTCCCCATTCGCCTGTTCAGTTTACTTTTCATTTTATGGATATTTTTATTGTTTATTCATTATTGTATGCCATCCATCTCACTGTTTAAGCCAGGGATGTCCAAACTTGGGAACTTTAAGACTTGTGGACTTCAATTCCCAGAATTCCCCAGCCAGCTATGCTGGCTGGGGAATTCTGGGAGTTGAAGTCCACAAGTCTTAAAGTTCCCAAGTTTGGACATCCCTGATTTAAGCTGACTGGTATAAGAAGTCGCAGAAAAGCCTCTTCCCTTCATGGGGTCTGAGTGGGCCGCTTCTGTCAGAATGAGTAGAGAGGACTACTCTGCTTGGGGAAAGGTGGTTCCTCAGATATCCTGCACTCAGGCCATAGAACAGGGATGCAAAACAATGACCCCTTTATGACTTGTGGACTTCAAAACTCCCAGAATTCCTGAGCCAGCATGGCTCCACAAGTCATAAAGATGCCATTGTTCCCCACCTCTGCCATAGAGGGTTTAAAAGTCATGATCAACATCTTGAATTGAACCTTTTTATGATTCTTAATGACTCTATAAAGAATTGGGAAGCGTATATATTTTAAAAACATATAGATGCACATTAAAATTAAAATAAATGAATAAATAAAATAAAATAAAATAAAATACCTTTTCTTTCCTTGGAAAGCAAATCCAACCTACTGGTTTCAAGGAAGATGGGCCAATTTTGGGGGAAGAAATTCTCAAACAGGGCGTGAATTTGAATGACTTAGCATCCTACTTAGCATCTGCTCTATCAGGCATGCTATATTGCCTCTGTACAAGAGATTTCTCAGAAAAGGCAGTACTGTATTTGATTCAGCTTGCTACAATTTGGTCACTGGTTATGGATTCAAAGAAACACACCTCTGGGAATGTGACACATCTTATCTTCTTTTTAGCCACTTGAATGATTGCTCTTCGATCCCTCTAGTTAATACATTGAAAAGATTCACCCTTCATCCTCTCCCCTAAACAACCTCAACAACAATATGCCAACTGTGGCAGTCCTATTTACTGAAACGTCATATATGCATTCAGTATTAAATACATTGATTGGGTTTTGTCATCTGTGTTGTGATCTTCAGATTCCCTGCACCTAATTGTCAGCTCCATTCTGAACTGAAATGACTTGTCAGAAAAGTCAGGAAGGACAAAGAAGGAAAAAATAGATAAGGAAAAAAAATATATGGAAAGCTGCTTAAAAAAAAACCCCTAAGAAAAATTTACCTTTGATTTACTTTTTCAACAAAGATAAAACATTTAGGACTATCTTGGCCCTAAATTCATTTTCTCCAAAAAGTATGGAATATCTCTAAATCAATCTGATAAAACCATAGTTTGAAGGCAGAAAGCTTTCAAAAAGTCATTTGCACGCCAAGTAAAGTGGATTTTTTTTTAAAAAAAGGAATGCCGTAATATCTTTCAGTTGTCGTTAATTAAAAGGTAGTAAATACCAACAAAGAAAAAAGGGGTATAAAAATACTTCACCCTCTATCCACCCACCTCTACACTGTAGTATTAAAGGACCTTTTAATTCCTTTTAGACAAGGGGTGTCAAACTCACATCATCATGGCAATGTCATGTGACATATCGTGACTTTCTCCCCCTTTGCTAAATCAGGCATGGGCGTGGCCAGCAGGTGATGCATCTGGCCCACGGGCCATGAGTTTGACAGCGCTGTTTTAGACTATAGACTGTAATTTATGTCCTTTTCTCTTTTCTTCTATGTAGCATAGTAAGAGGCAATCTGGGTGAATCTAGATATTTTGGGCTATAGCTTCAAAATTCCTTTCCTGAACCTGCTGCAGGAGCCAATAAAAGCCAAGGCCTAAAATCATCTGGAGGTTGTCTGATTGCCTGTCCTGTATAATGTGATGCTTGTTCTACTTTTTCTTCTTCTTCTTTTAAGCCAATGCAAAACCTCCTTGTTCAAAAAACAGATGAAATGTGCGTGTTTTTTCCTAGTGTCAGATGGTCTCAAGAGGGAGCTGGAGCAAAACAATTTTTGTTCCTGGAAACCAGTGCAGTCTGTCCAAGTACTGTATATTGAGCTGGAAGGACAATAAGTTAATCAACTTATCTTGATTAAAAAATCTCTTAATCTCTTAGTTATACATGTTTGTCACTATGCTTATATTATATATTTACCTATCAATATTATGTATTGATACATTTATAAGCCACTTCAGTCCAGGCTCGTCTCAGCATTATACAAAACCCACAGCCACAGCCAATGCCATAATGTTAATTTCCCATGCTATTTAATCACACTGACCTTTCTAGACTTTGGTAAGAGGGTTTCTTCGGAGGTTCAGCAATAGGGCTGGGGAAAAAGAACAAATCTCTTTTGAGGAACGTGTAAAGTCGTTTTGTTCCACCCATTATACATACCTGCAATGAACTGCTCAAATGCTTAATATGTATCCCACCTTAAAACAAAGTTGCAAATAGCACAAACCAAGAATACATAAACAAAGCAGCTTGGATTGCAGTGTGGCAGAATGGTTAAGGCGGCAGCACCTTCTGGTTCTTATTATTGGAAAAGGATTGGGACTTGTATTGGAGCACCCAATGCTCTGGCACCACTATACCCCTTGCCATCCCTGGGGATACCATAGGTTCAAGCGTTTTATTTCGAACTAGGGGCATCTAGATCCAAGTCCACTGTCAACTCTGGATGGTCCCTTTAGGTCTGATAGCCCAAGCAGCCTCAACAAAAGGGCAAGGGGTAGAAAGGGGGAAATGTGCTCAACCCCTCCCCATTGTCATGGATACCATAAGTACATATACATCAAGAGGAAGAGAATGAAAGCTTGAACATGAATGCACTTGGGGAGGCAAGGTTTGTAGAAAGTGAATTAATTGCCCTCTCTTGTTATCACATTCTTCCTCTCACACATAGCCCACCAGCGTTTTATCAGTTGTAATATTACTTCTATGAAATTTAGAGTCATGTTGTAGCAGTGAGAGTGCTAGACTGGAATCCCAAAACCAAGGACTTACTTGACCACAGAACACAGTGAGTGACAGATCAGTCATTTTTTCTCAACCCATCCTATCTCATAGAGTATGAACACAAATTACGGTAAACTTCTTAGAAGAAAGTTTATTTATTTATTTATTTATTTTATTAAATTTATACCCCGCCCTTCTCCTTGTTAGGACCCAGGGCGGCGCACAGGCATTATTAAAACCACAAAAATACAATAAATATCAATTTAAAATATATTAAATTAGTTAACCCGTGCTAAAACCCATGTTAAAAACCTTCCCAAATTATAATTTATTTTTAAAAAGTCAGAAACGGGGGGCTATCCTATTAACATGTGGGACATTAATATTGTATTTTATTTCATTCCTATCTCCATTTTAATCTCACAACAATGCTGCAAATTACATTAGGTTGAATCACATGAATGCTCCCCCAATTCCATAGATCAGGGGTGTCCAAACTTGGGAACTTTAAGAGTTGTGGACTTCAACTCCCAGAATTCCCCAGCCAGCCATGGTGGCTGGGGAATTCTGGAAGTTGAAGTCCACAACTCTTAAAGTTCCCAAGTTTGCACATCCCTGCCATAGATGAAGACTAAAGATTTGAACTCAGACCCAACAACTGAATCGCTGTCTTGCTCTGCATTCTCCCATGATAACTTCAGAATTAAGTAGCATGTATCCATTATTAAAACTATTCCAAAATTACAGTCCATGAGAAAAAAAGATCTACTTCAAAAGCAACATATATACAATGAATTACAACTTGGTATTCATGCTCAAAAAATATCCCTGTCCCTACTATAATTACATGTCACATTGTTTCCACTTAGATCATAGGCTAAATGTTCTCACAATATTTTTTTTTAATCTGTATTGCTTTTAAGTGCCAAGAGATGCAGAAACCAAGTCTACAAAGAGTTAAATAATTTTAGCAGAGAACATTTGTGAAATGTTCCTCACCTGCTAAAGATTTCAGAGAAGTAAAACAACTTTATCATGTGAAACCCATGGTTGATCACTTAATTGTCTTTTAATTTGAAAATTTAATCAACACAAGGAGTAGGAAATAGATGATCTACAGTAAACACTATTCTAATTAGCTCGTGTTGAATGAATGACAATAGGTTGTTGCTTGGTTCCCTTCTACTCTAGCCACCTAAACACAGAAATTGAATTGCTAAGAGTCAAACGCTTATAACTTCCCATATATAAGATTTCAAGTTTTCCTTAGTTTGGGAATTCTAAAAATCTTACAAACTTCTGACATTTTTATGTGAAATTCTAATGGCATCACATAAAAGTGGATGTAGTTTTCTATCATGTGCTAAGATGTGTGCGCAGTGGTGAGATTCAAATAATTTAACAACCGGTTCTCTGCGCTAATGATTTTTTCCAACAACCAGTTCACCAAATTACTCAGAAAGTCAACCACTAGTTCTCCCGAAATGGTGCGAAATGGCTGAATCCCACCATTTTGCGTATGGTATCTGCACCAGAGGTGACTTCCTATCGGTTTGGACCAGTTCAGCCAAGTAGGCAATAACTTGGCTATCCATGCTCCTGAACTGGTTCTATTGATGGTGTCATAGGTGGTGCCATCTTGTTTTTTGCTTCTGCACATGTACAGAAGCAATTTTTTACTACTGTTCATGTGTGCATAGCATGAATCAAGCGCACAAGTGCACAAAGCATGTCCCTCAGCGAACCGGCAGTGACTGAAGTCAGAACCCACCCCTGATCTGCACGTGTGCATCATGGCATGGATTTGTATGCTGATGCTTGAAAAGGCTAACAATCCCCAATTTAGAGTCAGAGAATGCAAGAGTTGAAATGAATCTTGGTGATCATTTAGTGGATCATTTAATTTGGACCTTTGGCCCAAACCAGCAAAGCTTTTTTTTTTTTCAAAGTTTAGTTGTATGTAGTTATGAAATGAGATGGTCGTATCCAACAAAGGATATATTTCTTGCAGATGTGAAGGTTGCAGAGCAGGTCAGATTTTTGTTCAGCACGTGCAATGATAATTGCAGAAAGTCATTGAAATTCTTGTTTCCAAGCAGATGTGGATTCTCTGTTCCAAGCAGCATAAATCAGTCTTTTTATGTTAGGGTGGTCTATCTAGATCAGCAAACTAGGTGAGCTACATAGCACAATGAGTTGAGTAGAGCACCACATTTTTAGGGGAGGGGAATCCAAATTTAAAAAGTTGCAACTTTTGTGGTGATGTGGATACTAATTGCATGGTTTGTCTAGAGTGGGTGTGTCAAACTTGATTTCATTGAGGGCTGCATCAGGGTTATGTTTGACTTCGGGGGTTCAGAGTGGGTGTGGCCAGCTCTATGTCACTCATGTGGTGGCCAAATGCTAAGGCGGGACTTCCCTCAGACCCTCCCTCACTCTCATTATAATCTCCTTCCTTCCTTCCTTTTTTTTTGTTCCAGTGAAACAACCTGCCTTCAGAAGTTGTGAATGCTCCAACACTGGAAGTTTTTAAGAAAATGTCGGATAACCATTTGTCTGAAATGGTATAGGGTTTCCCAGGGGGTTGGACTAGAAGACCTCCAAGATCCTTTCCAACTTCTTCTTCTTCCTTCCCCTCTTTCCTTATTTTTCCTTATTTTTCTTTCCTTTTTCCCTTTCTACTTTCCTGTCCCTTCTTGTGAAATGCAAAAGGGGGAACATTTATCATTTGTTTTTAGCTTGTTTTGCTAGTCCTCTGCTAGCAAAAACAGAACCCTCTCCCCAGCACAAGCTCCATTTTTGCAGGTGGAGAGCTGCAGGAGGGTGTCATGGCTGAAAATGAGGCCCAGGAGGGCTGTGCAGGCTGGATCCACAAGCCTTGAGTTTGACACCCCTGCCCTTAGGCATCTAGCCTACTGCAGTTATTGTTTCTTTGAATTCACTCGTCTAGTTCTGATCAAGGAAAAGTTAAAATAGAAACTATTATCTACCATCATAGGAAGCCGCTAGGCATTCAGGTAAAAACACACATACATAGCAGAACCTTTGTTTATCCTTGTATTTGCTATTTCCCAATTAAAATGGAGACAGAGCACAATCAAGACTCCTTTTTTTCCCTTCAGATTTGTGCCTCTGTGACTGCAGTGAATGAATGAAAGTAGAGGGATTGCATCTTGATCTAAAGAGACACCATCAATTTCTTTTTCTTATCCCTGCACAAAATCTAAGGAAGATTTAGTTTACAGTTGGGCCAGATAAGGACCAGAACAAATCCCAGAGGGTCAGCAAAGTAATTCACTCCTATGACCCATCTTTCTCTAAAGCTCAGGGGTCTTGCTGTAGAAAGGAAAATGCCTTTTGCAAAGACCAGCTTATTGGATGCTTTGTTAAGTGAAGTTATGGCTATAGCAGCAAATACATCCCGGCAATAAAAGCATGGTATTTTGCTCTTTATTCATGTGGTTTTGAGACAGAGGTTGACACAAAACATTCAGTTTTGAATTTTACCAGCATGAACTTGGCTCTCACTGAGGAGGTCAGTAACAGTAAAAAGAATAAAAGACCCTAGATTTGTCTGTGTATTTGTACTATAGTGAGATGAATTTGTAAGAGAAAAAGTATGTTTTTTTCAAGTGTTTCTTAGGTTTCTTCCCTTTAAGGTGGATTTGCATTTGTGTCTGTGTGTGTGTGTGTGTGTGTACCCACATCACACACACACACACACACACACACACTCATCATCATCAGTATCAGGAAACATTCCTTTACAAATACATGTATTATTATGAACAAGCCAAAAGGTATCACATGGTATTCAGTCTAATCAGGAATAGAGAAGCAAGCTACATCTGTTCAAATATACAAAATCAAACATGCAAGAGAAAGGAATGGCTTTGTTTGTAGGACAAAGAGCAAATGCCATGATATCTATCGGTATTGTGCATTAAAAATACTGAAAGCTAAAATGCCAAGAAGCCTCACTGATTTATAAAAATGACATCTAAAAATGAAACATGAAGTCAAGGCCAACTGAAACCCAAGATTTGTAGTCCTTAAAATCTATCCTTTATATTAAAAATTGAAAAGAACCCACCATTCCATACAGACAGTGGTGGGATTCAAATAATTTAACAACCGGTTCTCTGCCCTAATGATTTCTTCCAACAACCAGTTCACCAAATTGCTCAGAAAGTTAACAACTGGTTCTCCCAAAGTGGTGCAAACTGGCTGAATCCCACCACTGCGTACAGACCCTATGATTAAAAATATTGCTTCTTTTCCTTCTTGATTACACTAACTTTCTTCCCTGGTCTCCACTTATTTCTTGGGGTTGTTTTCCTCTGTATAAAATTATTCACTCACTACTCAAAACATGGGAAAGCCAGCCTATTTCCTCACTCTCTTTGCGTTCATCAAAAATGAATTTAAAGTTCTCCATTTGCTTTTGATTTTAGGCTACTTTTTGTTAATCATCCTCCAAGTTCAAGGTTTTTAATCTGTGTTTTCAGCCCATTTCAAATGAAGCCAATAGTAGTGTTTGACCAGAAATGCTATCCCATCCGGAAGATACCAATTGCAAGATATAGAACCATCCTGTCTCCCAGCAAGTTCCCACAGACATTTTAACCCCCATTTCTCCTTGTCTCTTTTCAAAGGGAGTCTACACTGTGCTGTGCAGATCTGTTTCAATCAAGAAAGAGAGCTAGGATCTGCCAGCCATGTGATCTAGTTCTATTACCCCTGGATAGATGACATGAAAGATGGAGTTCCCTGCCACTTCACCCTTTTTCTATGTCCATGACTTGTCCCACCACACTACAAAAAAGATGTTGAGACTCTAGAAAAAGTGCAGAGAAGAGCAACCAGGATGATTAGGAGACTGGAGACTAGAACATATGAAAAACAGTTATAGGAACTAGGCATGGCTAGTCTAGAGAAGAGAAGAGAAGAGAAGAGAAGAGAAGAGAAGAGAAGGACCAGGGGAGACATGATAGCAGTGTTCCAATTATTGAGGGGCTGCCATAGAGCGGAGAGGGACAAGCTATTTTCCAAAGCACCTGAAGGCCAGACAAGGAATAATGGATGGAAACTAAACAAGGAAGAACTTTCTGACAGTGAGAACAAGCAACCAATGGAACAGCTTGCTTTTGGAGGTTGTGGGGACTTCATCACTTGAGACTGTCAAGAAGAGAATGGACTGCCATTTGTCAGAAATGGTGTAGGGTCTCCTGGTTAAGCTGGGTGGTGGTGGTGGACTATATGACCTATAAAGTCCCTTTCAACTTTGTTAATCTGTTAAAAGATGGATTTTTTAGGACATGGATTTACTGCTTTTTCAGAATAATGCTAGACCCACGGCCAGAAAACAGCCCAAATGACACATCACAGGTGCAGAGAAGTTCCATAACCATATTAGTCAGGCAACAGATGGCTATACCTACTGTTCCAAGCACCCAAATACTCACCTAACCTTCCCCAAATTCATTTTGTTTTCCTGCTGGCAGGCATGTTAGATGGGAGGAGAAATATAGCTGGTGGAACATTGTATTGAATCAGTAATTACAACATGACTTGCTAGCCTCATTACTATGGCAAGGTGGACTTGGCAGCCAGGGCAGCAACTGATATATTGGATCAGGGACTGAAAGATAGCATTTTAACATCATTATCTAGATGTGCCCCTTATATAGCCACTGTTTGGCACAATATTTGCATAATAACAGAAACATTTCCATCTAGAAAACCCATTTTTGTCAAGGCTGGATGCAAAAGAATAATGAGTAAGTACACTAGTAACATAAAAACTTAACCCTGTTAATCTATAGTGCTGGATTTACTGCATATTACACTGGGAACTTTCTTGTATCATTCATACTATCTTAAGAGTATTGTTACTGTTCTTTGTATTAGAATGGTATATTCTTCACAGAAAAGAAAGTATTAAGGGAAAGGTGCATTAGAAAATACTTGTAAAAAGACTTGTAAAAATGGAACAACTAAGATAAGACAGACAGATCTATGGCTCATGAACCATCAGTTTTCCCTAAATACTTTATTTTATGGTTTGTAATCTTGACACTTTTTTCTCACCTCAAGATAAGTAACACAGCTTTGCAAGAAAACTAATTTCAAAGGGATAAAGTGAAAAGGAAAACTTCATTATAGTAGACTGGGATTATGGCTTTGTCTAATGAAATGATCAGCAGAGCCTATTATGAAGACCATCTGAACACAGTTCTCTTGTTAAGGCCCAATGCCATCTTGTCATTTCCTCTTATTTTAGCCTCATTCTTTTTCATTCTTAGTCATTTGGGAGTGGAAAGGTAAATTAAATCATCAACACTTACCTAACTGCAGGTTGCAGTTGTAAAGTATTTACTGGAACTGCTAAATATGCATCATACTTATCCAAGGTGCATCACTGCGCTGAGACATTTAGTTTATGGTGTCATATCAAGAAAACAAGCTCAAGTACAGGTAGTCCTCAACTTACAACCATTTGCTTAGTGACTATTCAAAGTTGCAACAGTGAATAAAAGTGACTTATGACTGTTTTTCGCACTTATGACTGTTGTGGCATTCCCCTGGTCACATGATCAAAATTCAGATGCTTGGCAACTGACTCATATTTATGATATTTGCAATGTTCTGGGGTCATGTGATCACCTTTTGTGACCCCCATTGACATGGGGAAGCCAGGCTCATTTAACAACTGAGGTTTTTTGGGCGTAGACAACTTAGAACTTCGCTGTCTTTGATCCAACCTAAGCATAGTACATAAAACTATCTGCTACAATGTCCTACCTGTGAATGAATACTTCAGCTTCAACCACCACAACAACACAGGAGCACACAATAGATACAAACTCAAGGTAAACGGCTCCAAACTTGATTGCATAAAATATGACTTCAGCAACAGAGTGGTCAATGCCTGGAATGCTCTTCCTGGCTCCATTGTTACATCTTCAAACCACCCCCAGCTTCAACCTTAAACTGTCTGCTGTGGACCTCACCCCATTCCTAAGAGGTCTTTAAGGGGCGTGCATAAGTGCACCAGCGTGCCTACCATCCCTGTCTTAATATTCCATTTATTTGTATTCATTTCATGTATTCATAATCACGTCCATACTTATATCTGTTATCTAATTCACACTTGACAAATAAATAAATAAAATAAATAAAAATATACAAACAAACAACTAGGTTACTAGTTTAATAATTGCAGTGATTCACTTAGCACCTAGCAAGAAAGATTGCAAAATGCAGCAAAACTCACTTCATTGTCTCAACATAAATTTTGGGTTCCATTGTGGTTATCAGTCAAGATCTACCTGTATTCAACTGGAGGAATGGAATTTGAAAAATGAGGGCCCTTTCTCTTATGTGTAGATAAAAATGCATGCACCGCTCTGCTCAAAATCCTTTTCCTCGAATTGCCTTTAAAATAATAGCCACAGGACTTTGGTTACACATAGATTCTCATAAGGTGGCAATTGTACCTAAAGATTCTCCTCCTTTACTGAGTAGTACTTCCCTTTTCAAACTCTAGGAGCAAAACAGGCAGGAATCTCCATTATGTATAAATAGGGTTTCTGAGTCAACTCCCCAGGGGAGGTTTTCACTTACCTTCTCTATCGATTCGCAAATGTCCATGCAGCCTTCCGCACACGTGCTTTGCTCAAAAAAGTCCGTAAATACAATGAAACAGAGCCAGGCCTACCCGAGATATCCGCTACCAGTTTGGGCGAACCGGTCCAAACCGTCAGAATATCCCTTGTGCAACTCCCCCTTTCTGCCTCTCCTCCCAGAACAACAATTGGCTAGAAAATAAATGCCATGAGTAGATACATTATGAGCAGGGGTGGGTTCCGGATTCTTTTACTGCTGGTTCGCTTAGGGACGCACTTCGGGGGCATGTGTGCTTTGTGTGCATCAGTGGTGGGTTTCAATTTTTTTTAGAACCTACTCTGTAGGTGTGGCCTATTTTGTGGGCGTGACTTGGCAGTCATGTGACAGAGTGGGAGTGGCCACCTTTTAAAATGTGGTGAAACTCATTTAACAAAGCTCTTGCTTAGCAACCAAAATTTTGGACTCAATTGTGATGATAAATTCTTTTTCTTTCTTTCTTTCTTTCTTTCTTTCTTTCTTTCTTTCTTTCTTTCTTTCTTTCTTTCTTTCTTTCTTTCTTTCTTTCTTTCTTTCTTTCTTTCCTTCCTTCCTTCCTTTCCTTCCTTCCTTTCCTTTCCTTTCCTTCCCGTTGGGTCACTGGCAGCGGCGGGCCAGATTTACTTCCAGGTATGCCGGTGGAACCCCCTCTCACCGGTTCTCTAAATTTCAGCAACTGGCTCTCACGAGTAAGTGCGAGCCTGCAGAAACCCACCACTGGTGTGCATGCATGTGCAGTAGTTAAAAATTGGAAAAACAAGATGGTAGCGCCTATGGCGCTGGTGATAGAACCAGTTCAGGGGCGTGAGTGGCCAAGTTACTACCTACTTGGCCGAACCGGAGCAAACTGGTAGGAACTCACCTCTGATTATGAGGGTCAACAAATGCACACCTTGTAATTCAAGAAACTGATTTTAATAAACTCAGTAACAATAGCCATAAGAAAAAGCCTAACAGGAATTATGTGGGGAGTTCTTTAAACAGGAGAGGCTAAAAGTAGAATCATAAGCAATTTCCCAAATGTAAAACTGAAGTAGAAGCTATTATGGTTGTACAAACATTTTAGTGACAACGTAGGTGTTGCAAAGAAGAACAAATTGGTAAGGAAGAGCACAGGCCAGCAGGCATGTTATCAGGAAAGCGGAAAGCCCAATGAGTTTTAGACTAAGAACACAGAAAATAACAAAAGCAATCTTCTTCTGAAACATTCAAAATAAAGGAGGAGGGAAGCATACCAGCTGCTGCAATTTCAGCTGTATAGTAGCTGAGCTAGCAATAAATTAGCTCAGCTCTCAGCTACAGCTAAGATCAGGCAAACCCAAAGCTGATTTTGAACTGATGCAAAATCTCTGTGAAGTCCTCTCAGACTTCCCTGAAAAGAGGATATGCATTCCATTGGGCAATTGTGAAGTGCTGGTTGAAGGGGTCGAGTACAATTCAGCCGGCTCTATCCTGCTCGCGTGAGCTGGTAGCGCCGTCGGTAGGACGCTCCGCCTGCCCACCCGGATATCGTCATGTCACAGTTTTGACCCTCTGCGCATGCGCAGAAGGCTTTTTCGCGTGTGCAGATGACAGTGCCCACAAACACATTTATGAGCCAGTAGGGAAGGCAAGTGAATTTCACCCCTGGTACAAACTTAGGCATGGAAGAAAAAAAAGATGAAAATATCTGCTGACCTTGAATGAGTTCAATTCTATAAAACCAGGTGGATTTTATCCTACAATATTAAAGAAATTTGCTGATCTGGGCACTGTGTATTTGAGTAAGTTGAGGGTGGAGGTTGGTTCTCTGAGCTTGTGGGTCAGTTTGTTATCAGATTAGACAACATCTTCAGCAGAATTTAGGGGATATCCATATAGGTGTTCTTCTGCTTATAGGAGCTTTGTGTGGTCAGTAGGTCTTTTGATAGTGAGATCATGACAGATCAGGTCAGGGTCTTGATAGGTCAGGTGATGGGTCAAGTGTGGGTTATATCGAGTGAGGGTCTTGTGATGGGTCAGGTGTGGGTAACAAGTGATGGTCTTGTGATGGGGAGGTCACGTCAAGTAAAAGTCATCAAGAGGTGATGTGCTGGATGTGGGGATTGCATAGGTTAGTTGACGGATGGTGCTATCTCTAGTTGACTGTGTGATTGGTTTAAATTCTGAGGCTGGTTGTAGATCGATGTGTCTGTTGATGGAATTGCTTGTGGAGTGCCATGTTTTGATAAATTCATGAGTGTGGCAAATGGAAGTTGGCTGAAGATTCTTGTATTGCTCCAATCAAATTGATGCTGTTCTGTATTAGTGTGGATAGAGATTAGCGATCTGGGATTGTGGCATTTGACCAACTGGTGTTCATAAATCTTGGTTTTCAATTGATTTGATGTTGTCCCATGTAGAACCAGTTTCAATTGTTACAGTTGATTGTGTAAATCATTGTTTTTTCACCCTTCTGTACCTTGTCTTTCAATCTGGATAATTCCTGGAGGAGTGTGACTGTGGGTTTGTGGGTTTATTGTTATTCCTAGAGGTTGGAGAATTCTGGCTGTCATTTCTGACACCCCTTTTGTGTATGGTAGGATTTGAGTAAGTGTCACCTCCTGGTAACTGTCTGGACAAGTCCCTGCAGTTTTAAAAGTGGTTTGCAACCCATGAGTACCTTGAAAGTAATGCATTGATTGCCCCAAAGGTGCTTTTTCAAAAGGCAACTGGACATTATTGGGGTTTTTTTGAAGTCATTTTGCTTCCTAAAAAATACAAGCCCGAAGAAAGTCCAGTTGCTTCTTGAAAAAGCATCTTTGGGACAACCATGACCTTGGTGACTGAGAATCTCCAGAGACATTTAGTGCATTGATTACTAATCCATCTAGCATGGATTTGTTAAAAAAAGATTAACTGTATTATTTATTCTTATTAATTTCCTTAATACAGTCTTCCCCCCAAAATAAGACAGGGTCTTATTTTCTTTTGATCCCCCCTCCTCAATAAGCACTTGGCCTTATTTTCGGGGAGGTCTTATTATTTTTGAGGTGCAGGAGGTGGCGAGCATAGTTACCTCATGGATGTTGTTATGTTGCAATATTTTGGGGAGGGCTTATTTTTGGTGGAGGGCTTATTTTGGCGCATGTGCTTAAAAGTCCAATTGGGCTTATTATCTGGGAGGGTGTTATTTTCAGTGAAATAGGGTAGAATGGGGGAATAATGCAGACATGTCTTAATTTCCCCAAAATATTTGCCAAAGTAAACAATGACATTCTGATTTGTGAATTACTTAGATTAAATATGGATAACTAGACAGACTTGAAAACAGTTCATACCTTATTAAACTAGTGTAAAATATCAAGTCTCATACATTTAGTCCAATGTTCCAATTTTCTTCAACATTTTAATCTTAGACAGATAAAGAGGTAAATGCTTATCAAAGGTGACAAAAGATAAAATTGCAGCGCATACAAAGTTCAAAATAATATGAAATTGGTTAAAGAGGTGTGACATGATTACAAAAAAAGGAAAATGACATTTTAAACTATCAAAGTATCATTTTCAAATTATGAGAAGTCGGGGTTCCACCATGTTTTACTTTGATCAAATACTACCTTGAGCATTATAATCAATTTTGGGCACATCCTTCAAGACAACTCCAGGAAAACTGGAACAGTTAAAGAGAAGGCAAATTGACTGGAAGCTAAATCTTAAAACAAGGAACTCAAGTATCTAGGCATTTGTAGCTTTGAAAAAAGATTTATGGAGAATATGACAATACTTTGGAGTGACTGATAGGCCTGTGCAGGATGCAGAATATTAAGTTATGAAAAAGAACTTCCAATTGATTTGATTTATGATTGACTCCGTTATTATTCCAATATCCTTTTGAACATGGTAGCTCAGTGGCTAAGACACTGAGCTTGTCGATCAGAAGGTCGGCAGTTCAGCGGTTTGAATCCCTAGCACCGTGTAACAGAGTGAGCTCCCATTACTTGTCTCAAGTTCTGCCAACCTAGCAGTTTGAAAGCACATAAAAAATACAAGTAGAAAAATAGGAACTGCCTTTGGTGTTCTGTGTGCCCTCAGCATTTAGCATTTAATGGCAGGAGAGCAGAGGTCGACCTCGAGACCCCTCACATGTGGGGTGCCTCAGGGGTCGGTCCTCTCGCCTCTCCTGTTCAACACATACATGAAGCCGCTGGGTGAGATCATCCGTGGTTTTGGGGTAGAGTACCATCTCTACGCTGATGACACTCAGCTGTATATATCTACCCCAAACCACCCCAACGATGCCGTAGCGGTGATGTGCCAGTGCCTGGAAGCCATGCGGATCTGGATGGGAAGTAACGGACTCAGGCTCAACCCGACCAAGACCGAGTGGCTGTGGTTTCCGGCCGCCCGATTCAACCAGCTCACTCCATCGCTGGCCATAGGGGGCGAACATCTTGCCCCTGTGGATGGGGCGCGCAATTTGGGTGTCCTCCTGGATGCCCGGCTGTCCATGGAAGATCAAGTGACAGCCGTGGCTAGGAGGGCGTTTTACCAGGTTCGTCTGGTTCGCCAGTTGCGCCCCCTATTGGATCGGGATGCCCTTTGCACAGTCACTCATGCTCTCGTGACATCCCGACTGGACTATTGTAACTCTCTCTACATGGGGCTCCCCTTGAGGTGCACCCGAAGACTTCAGCTGGTCCAGAATGCAGCCGCGCGAGCAATAATGGGGACCGCAAGGTACGCCCATATAACACCGCTCTTGTGCGAGCTGCACTGGCTGCCTGTTGTCTTTCGGGTGCGCTTCAAGGTGCTGGTTGTCATCTTTAAAACGCTCCATGACTCGGGACCTAGCTATCTGCGGGATCGGATCCTGCCCCATATATCCTCACGGCCGATCCGCTCCCACAGAGAGGGACTCCTCCGGGTGCCGTCCACTAGACTGTGTCAGCGGGCGATGCCCAGGGGAAGGCCTTCTCTGTGGCGGGCCCAGCCCTCTGGAACGACCTCCCCCCCGACATTAGAACAACTACGGACCTCCGCTCCTTCCGTCGAAAACTGAAAACACACTTTTTCTGTCTGGCCGGCCTTGGTTAGTCTCTACCTCTGGGGTGTTTAGGGAATTTAGTTTTAATGGGGTTTTTAGCGCAGGGACGATCAATTTAATCTGCTTTTATTTATTGTATTTATTGTTTGTATATATTTTTATATGTTTTAATTTCCCTGTGCACCGCTCCGAGTCCCCTTGGGGAGAGGACGCGGTATACAAAATTAAATATTATTTATTATTATTATTTTATTATTATTTAGTCATACCAGCCACATGATCACAGAGACATCTTCGGACAGCGCTGGCTCTTTGGCTTAGAAACGGAGATGAGCACCGTCCTCTAGAGTCAGGAATGACTAGCACATATGTGTTAGGGGAACATTTACCTTTACCTATCTCTTTGAGTCAGAGTACTAGCAACTAAATATTGTTTTGATGGTTTTTAGGCTTGAATCTTTATCCACCACATATTACTATTTTAAAACAAGTGTGCTGCATTTTTAAAATCAATTATTCCCTATAGCAAAATGCCACCAAAAATTAATTCACATCATTAGAAAACAGATGTCTAGTCATCTCAGTTCTCTACATGATCTGACATGGTGCAAGGAAGCAACTTCAAAATAAGAAAATTCTACAGCCCTGGGTGTTTGCAATTTAGCTGATGCAAAAAAGATGATACATAATGCCTTTGTGGTATTGCTTTTCTGCCAAATGCTATAATTTTCATATTGTAATTGCAGAAGTTTAAATGCTGTCCCATTTTGAAGAAACTAGGTTTCTGCAGGGGAGGTCTCCAAAAGGAATTTGTGTCAAAGTTTATTTTAACAATCTCCAAACTGCCCACAACAAAGACCCAAATATTTTGGGTCTGGCTATGATTTACGAACAATATTGCTGTTCCTTCCATTATGTGCTTTTATAAAAAAAGTTATAGTATGTGTCACCACACTGTTATTCATAGCAATGGATAGAGATGTTGACCATTCAGAAGCATGAATGTAATTTAGGGATGTGTAATGTCAGCAATTATTTATTCTGGATAATTATGCAGACCAAGAGAAAGTTGGGAGATTACTTGCAATAAATTTATAGCCAATAATCCATCACAAACAAAATATATACCGCATATGCCCAGATCCTTAAGGTTTTGGGGATTTAAATTTCTATTATCAAGGTGATTTTGTTTCTCTTTAATTCCGCTGTTTCAAAATAATTAAGATCACAAACATCTTTTTTTACATGGGGGGGGGGGGGCAGAGGGGGAAGCTAAATTCCAGCACACCAGTAAGGTATGTTTACTCTATGACAATTTGAAGTTGACATTTTCTTGAAGTCCATTAATTTAAAAAAGATTTCTAGTAGACTTGCTAGCATCCACCTACATAACTCACTCTCTCTCTCTCTCTCTCTCTCTTAAATCTAATGATTATGGAATTATAAATTAGAGTATGTAACTGGATTCTTCAAAGTTTCATATTAGCTGCAAATTAGAAACAGCTAACCTCATTACTGTTTCTGTCTGTTCATTTGGTTGCAATGATTACAGTGCTCTTGCAACTGG